>CAWUFW010001132.1:1877500-3133957 GCA_963921515.1 Calotriton arnoldi
TGGAATCTGTGTGGATCCACAAAATTCCACCCACCCCGCATTCCCCAAAGTCTTCCGAGACAAATGGTACCTCACTTGTGTGGGCAGGCCTAGTGCCCGCGACAGGAAACTGCCCAAAACGCAACATGGACACACCACAATTTCACAGTGAAAACTGACCCTTTTTTTGCAAAGTGCCTAGCTGTAGATTTTGAACCCTAGCTCTGCCGGCACCTAGGGAAACCTAGCAGACCTATACATTTTTGAAAACTAGACACCCAGGGGAATCCAGGATGGGGTGACGTGTCTGGCTCTCACCAGGTTCTGTTACCCAGAATCCCTTGCGAATCTCAAAATCTGTAAAAACAAAAACAAAAAAAACACATTTTCCTCACATTTCTGTGGTGGAAAGTTCTGGAATCTGCGTGGATCCACAAAATTCCACCCACCCCGCATTCCACAAAGTCTTCCAAGACAAATGGTACCTCACTTGTGTGGGCAGGCCTAGTGCCCGCGACAGGAAACTGCCCAAAACGCAACATGGACACACCACAATTTCACAGAGAAAACGGACCCTTTTTTTGCAAAGTGCCTAGCTGTAGATTTTGAACCCTAGCTCTGCCGGCACCTAGGGAAACCTAGCAGACCTATACATTTTTTAAAACTAGACACCCAGGGGAATCCAGGATGGGGTGACGTGTCTGGCTCTCACCAGGTTCTGTTACCCAGAATCCCTTGCAAACCTCAATCTGTCAAAAAAAAAACCATTTTCCTCACATTTCTGTGGTGGAAAGGTCTGGAATCTGCATGGATTTACAAAATTCCACGCATTCCCCAAAGTCTTCCTAGAAAATTGGTACCTCACTTGTGTGGGTAGGCCTAGTGACCGCGACAGGAAACGGCCCAAAACGCAACGTTGACACACCACATTTTCACAGTGAACACGGACCCTTTATTTGCAAAATGCCTAGCTGTAGATTTTGAGCCCTAGCTCTGCCGGCACCTAGGGAAACCTAGCAAACCTATACATTTTTTAAAACTAGACACCCAGGGGAATCTAGGATGGGGTGACGAGTCTGGCTCTCACCAGGTTCTGTTACCCAGAATCCCTTGCAAACCTCAAACTTTGTAAACAAAAAACACATTTTCCTCACATTTCTGTAGTGGAAAGTTCTGGAATCTGCGTAGATCCACAAATGTCCTACTACCCAGCGTTCCCCCAGGTCGCCCGATAAAAATGGTACCTCACTCATGTGGGTGCCCCAAGTACCCGCGATAGGCAAGGGCCCAAAACATATTGAGGAGACATCAAAATGACCTATCACAAAACAACCTGGTTTTGCAAGGGGAGTCACCTGGGTTTTTGGCCCCAGGCTCGGCGTCTATCTTGGGAAATCTACCATACCCACACATTTCTGAAAACTAGACACCCGGGGGAGTCCAGCAAGGTATGACTTGCGTGGGTCCCCCAACGTTTTCCTAACCAGAATCCCCTGCAAACCTCAAATTTAGCTGAAAAAATCACATTTTTCTCAAATTTCTGTGTGGGAAAGTTCTGGAATCTCCGTGGATCCACAAATTTCCTACCACCCAGCGTTCCCCCAGGTCTCCTGATAAAAATGGTACCTCACTCGCGTGGGTGGGTCAGGTACCCGCGACAGGCAAGGGCCCAAGACGTATTGAGGAGACATCAAAATGACCTATCACAAAACAACCTGGTTTTGCAAGGGGGTCACCTGCGTTTTTGGCCCAGGGCTCGGCGGCCACCTTGGGAAACTACCAAACCCACACATTTCTGAAAACTAGACACCCGTGGGAGTCCAGCGAAGTATGGCTTGCGTGCATCCCCCCAACGTTTTCCTACCCAGAATCCCCTGCAAACCTCAAATTTAGCTGAAAAAAACACATTTTCCACATATTTTTGTGTGGAATCACCGTGCTGGCACAAATGCCCTACCCCACAGCGTTCTCCTTAGTCTCCCGAGTGAAATGATACCTCACTGGGTGTCCAATGCAGAATTGGCTAAAAACGTATTTTTAACAAAAATGTAACGCTTAGAATTCTCGGTGCTACACCCTTAATCCCTAAGTTTTGGGCTCTTCCCAGTCACAGGCCCTTGCCCCACCCCAACATAAATTAAAAAAAAAAAAATCCCTGGTTTCTAGTGGGCTTTTTGCCCCCCCCCTGGGAGACAGATTGGGGGCTACTGCCCCGTCTGCCACCTGGGGGGGGGGGGCAGAAAGACTGACATTTCTCTGGGGGGGGGCATTGCCATGCCCTTTTTCGGCAGCCCCCACCCCAACATCAATAAAAAAAATCTGTTATGCCTGAAAAAATATGGGGGGAGCAAAGGCCCTTCCCAAGGGGCCGCTCCCCCCTCCCTAGTGTCTAGTGGGTGGATCCCTGCTTGGGGATCGCCCTCCTTGGGCGATCCCCAAGCAGGAATCCACTAGGGAGGGGTACCATTGGAAAGGGGAGATTCTCCCCTTTCCAATGATACCTCTCCCTTCTTTCTACGTGCTCGGGGGCCTGAGATAGCCCCCTAAGCACGTGGAAAGTGAAACTGAAATAAGCCTCTTGGCTCATTTCAGTTTCGGTTTCACTGAAATGACGTCAGCGCGACGTGCGTGCTGATCGTCATTTCAGGGAAACCAGGGGAGCAGCCTCGGGAGCTGGGGAAGCTCTTCCCCAGCTCCCGAGGCTGTTGGAGGGGGGGTAAAGGGAATCCCTCTGGTGCCCGCACCAGAGGGATTCCCTGTGCCATGTGCGAGGACGGCCGGGGGCCGTCCTACGCACATGAGCACTGGTGTGTCGGACGGCCCCCGGCCGTCCGACGCACCGAAGGGGTAAAAAAAACTATCTTCTGAACTTATGGAGAGGCAGAAAGAGCCAGATGCTAGTGCACAGGGGTCTGCTGCTGACCCTGGTGTCAATGTCCTCGGGTGAGGACAGCGCTTTACACTGAGTTACCTTAGCTCACCCCTGGACATCTCCAGTCCAATCTCATGGGAAACAGGCAGCACACAGCATTAGAGTCTCCCCATGCTTAACTTTGGGCCAACCCATCCCTGGAAGCTCCTCAGAGATAGGTGCAACCAGCTGCACTCTAGTACCGCTATCTAACACTCTTACGTGCCCCCACCCCACAGTCCCTAGCAGTGCACTTGTAGAGACCACTGAACTTGATTAAACCACTCTCTATTTTACACTTGGCTCCTTTTGAGGGCCGGAGGAGCCACTTGTTCAAATCTATGTTCTAAACACAATTCTTAATTAAGACAGGCTCTGTAAGGAGTACATTGATCTCTATAAGGGATGTGCACAGGACTAGTGTGAGTATTTTTAGCAGTTCAGGCAAAATAGCATGTTGATGTTGGAACTCCTTTTGCACTTTTTTTCCAATGCTGGCAAAACCAATCGGATGGCTTTCACATGTGAAACAACATTTGTGCATGCAATGCATTTAAACAGCATCTGAAAATGTTCATGTGATTTGGCACACTAAAGCAAAGCTTGTTGGCTTTGCCAATGCTTGTTTCTTTTTTTCTTTTTTTACTTCTCTTAGTTTGCAGTCTCATGGTGTCCTGACTGTGGTGAGCCAAAAACCACCAGCAGTGGTGAGCTTGTTTGCAAGATAAGCGGGTGGGGGGGTCATGATGGCTTTGTAAATGATGCAGCTGGAATTGAAGATGGTGTGGGCTGGCAAGGGGACCTAATGGAGTTTCATCCAGTTGTGGGGGTGGGTGACGATATTTCTTCAGGCCCTAGATGAGACGTTCTGTCGCGTGTAGAATGCCCATAATAGGTGCCAGTTTGGAGTCTGGGAGACTGTGGAATAGTACGTTACCACCACCAGATGGTCTTGAATAGCAATTCCAAAGTCTCTTTCTGGAAGAAATCGTTTCACCTTTAGAAGAGTGAGCTGTCACTAGGCCGTCTTTGTTTTTTGGCAGTGTGTTTCTTGAGAGTGAGGTTGGTATCCAGGGTGAGTCCAAGTGACTTGGCATTCAATGAAAGTTGGGATTCAAAGCTGTCAAAATTTATATCTCTGAACCATGTTTGTACTTTTCACTATTTTTGGCAAATGACAGGAATTCTGTCTTGGTTAGGTTGAGCTTCGGGTAGGCACTGGACATCTAGGTCTGCATGATGTGCAGGCAGTGTATGAGGCATTGGATAGCTAAAGCAGAGGAGACTTTCAAGTGGAGTTCTGTATTATCAACAATACCGGTGCATATTGATGCTATTATCTGCGAGTAGAGTATTGAACAACTCCATGTATAGGCTGAAGATGACAGGAGACCGTATGGGACCATGGGGAACTCTGCAGTTGATAGGGATCTTTTGGGACCTGGAGGTGCCCATGTGAACAAACAGGTGTCAGTTGGAATTGTAGGAGGAGAACCAGAGAAGGGCATTGCTGGTGAATCCCATTCAAGACTCTAGGGTGTCAGAGGTTGGGGATGTTTGACTGTGTCAAAGGCAGGTGAGAGGTTCAGCAATGTCAGGAGGCAGGGGGCCTCTTCGTCTATGGTCAAGTGAACATAGTCTATGATGTGTAAGGTAGCTGTCTCCGTGCTGCAGCAAGACCTGAAGAAGGACTGGTAGTCGTGCAGGAGATGATTAGTATTGACGTGATCCTGAAGTTAAATATAGACTGCTTTCTCAATGATCTTGCCGATGAATGGTAGGCGAGTGATGGATGGTAACTGGTGAGGTCATAAGGGTCTAGTGGAGGTTTCTTTAAACGTGGGAAGATCTGGCCAGTTTTGAGAGCTTCTGGGAAGATGCCTTTAGTGAGTGAGGCATTGTCAGTGGGAAGTAGCGGTAAGAGAGCTCCCCAGAGAGAGTTTTGATGAAGGATTAGGGTAAGACATCACTTTCATGTCTTTGATGTAGTTGAGTATGTCAATGAGATATGGCTTTGAACAATGACCATTGCGGGTTTCTATGGGAAGGGGTAGGCATAAGTGAAGAAGTAGGCTTGGTGTTGCTGATGTGCTGTTCTATCTTTATTTTTTTTCCTGAGGAATAGGTTGATAGGATTGTGCATATATATTGAGTGACAAATATTAGGGTCTGGCAGGGGGTTGATGCAATGCTTGATTGTCTTGAAAAGCGTTCTGCTTCTGTTAGTGGCTCATTGATGGTGTTGGTATAGTACTTTGCTTTGGCTGATGTGATGGGCTGTCTGCATGTTGTGAAGAGGAACTTTAGTATCATGAGATCATCAGGTGTTCTGTTTTTCTTACATTGTATTTCCTGTCTGCAGATGGGTCAATTATTGTCAGCAAGGTCATTTGAGTACGAGGTTGCTGAACTCTTTGACTTGTACATGCATGTTTTAATTGGGGCATGAATGTAAATATAGTTTTCCCAAAATTTTTTGTAGTTGTTTAGATGGGTGTTGGCATCGGCCGTGGAGTTGATGAGAGATGATATCAAGCATTAGGTAGTCTATGGAGAAGTCTTTTAAGAATCTGAAGGTTTTTCCTTCTCTTTTGTGTTGACCTTTGTTTAGTGATAAGAAACTGAGCAGGAAAATTGGGATGGCAAAGTGTTCTGTCCACACCAGAGATGTGGATGATTTGTATTGGATTGTTGCAGATGTTGAGAAGACAAGCTTGAGGATGTGGCCTTTGGAGTGTTTTGCTTGTGTGATATGCTGTACCACATAGAGTGGGTCTGAGGTGGAAGAGTTTGGCTCTTGTTTGTTTTGAGCTTGTGTTGTCTGGGAGATTGAAGTCACCCAAGAGGTTAGTGTGGGCATGTTGGTTGGACGAGGTGGTGAGGAAATCTGAGAATTCATCAATGATGCCCTTCTTCTACCCAGAAGCCCTATAGATGAGATGGAAGGTGATGGTCTGAATTGCAGAATGTGGAAAATGGCAAGTCAGCATCTCAGTGAAGTTGAGTATTGCTTGCTTAGGACGCAGGACCAGTAGGACACTGTAGACATATATTTGTGCATGTGAGTAGTCATAAGAGTTAAAAGTTTGCTTTTCTGTTTGAATATTTGGCTTTGAACTTTGGGGACTGTACGATCCTAACTGTAGTGTTATCGGACCAGAGCACTATATGATCCTTACTTGGTATTGGTGGGATGTTCAGGCCGTACACAAGAGGATGGTTGTGCTGTATGGACCTTGAACTAAACAACAGGAAGGTAGTGTTGGCTCAGAGTTGTTGGTCCCTCTAGGGAGTTTGGGGTCTTCTAACTGTTGACCCTAGAGACCAAGGACATAGACCAGTGTTTTTTAACCTGTTGTCCGGAGACCACTGGGGGTCCGCGAAACCTACTCGGGCCCGTGACTTCTTAAAAAATTAAATAATATTAATGGATTAATAAAGTGTATATAAATAAAAAAAAAAAAAAATGTACAGTTGAACATTTGAAAATATTGTGTAAATGTGAAGGAATTTGAAATTGGATCCAAAAACTTAAGTTGGTATCCTCAGATTGATTTGCGGGAGCTGTGCAAGCACATCAAACATAATATAGTATGGAGGATGAGTAGCCTCATTTGAATTCAGAAGAGCTCCAACCTTCCTATTAAAATAAGAATTTTGATTTTTTTTAAATTTGTGAATTAAATAAACTATTTTATCATTGTGTATTTGTTTAATGAATACTTGTTTCTGTATTTTTTGTGTATTGTTTTGTGGTTCAAATATCTAACATGCTTTGTGAGGCCAAAAAAGGGCAAGGAATCACGGCTTCTAGTAATGACTCAATGTGGGTCCCTGGATTCCAAAAAAGGATTCAGTGGGGTGTCACTAGATTCCCTTAATGTTTCAGTGGGGGTCCACAGGAGCCAAAATGTTAAGAACAACTGTCATAGACTGTTGTACATAAGTGATGGTGCTGTAAGTGTGAGAAATTGATGTTAGGGAGCATCACCCTAATTTAGTAATGAGTTTCAATTACAGAAAGACATGTAGCAGTTTACTGCACTTTACTTTTGGAGAAGGTAGCTGTTCACTGCACATGGCTTATTCTGATAAAGATTAGAGGTGATTGTACGGTTAATGCTTGGAGAAAGGCTAACCTATCTCATTATTTATTCTGGGACATTACACAACAACTTTATCATTATGATGTATTCCAGATGAGGATGGAGGTTAACTGAAAGCTTAACATACTCTTGTGAAGTGTTTGTGCAGAACTTAATTACAGAACATATTCTGGAGGTAAATTAAAACATTTTTAAAACCTATTTTTCCGTAAGCATAGCCATAGGTTTTGCCTTTCTTCTTTTCCCAATGATTTGTAATACTTGTGTACAGTTTCAGTTAATGCACAAGTGAAAAGGATTTGAGGGTGGGCGAGGTTTTTAGAGCTCACTGTGAATCAAACGTTTCCTGTATAAACAATGATAGAGCAACCCAATGGCAAAAGCAGTTAATTAATATTGAAATTTCAAATAAATCTCAAGAGGCATATAGAGGAAAGTAAAATAGTGAATGTGTGTGCCACGTGAAACCAGCATTAGCAAAGCCAATAGATCTGCACCGGCTGGCAGCCAATGATAGAATTTGGGTCTGTCAATGCTTGTTTTGTCATGGTTTTTGTAAAACTTTAATGTTCAGGAAGCTGCCGGGCCCTCATCAATCTAAAAAAAGACATTGGCTTAAGGCACAAATGTTATTTTGGTCTCAAAAAGCAAACATTGCCATAATATTCCCTGGAACTGAATGGAACTACTTTGCACATGATGTGCTCCTCATGAAAGATCAGCAAGCTGTAGCTCATAGTGAAGTCAGCCAATTGCTAAAGTGGGCTGACACATTACAGCTTGATGCATGCTGGAGTTAGTGGAAGATAAATGTGAATAACACAATGACACAACCCAGGCAAGTGGATGAAGTCTGGCTGAAAACCCCTACAAGTAACTATGTTATACACCTACTTTTAGTAAACTCAGAAGGTCTTCAGCTGTTCAGCATGGCTAAAAATTAGTGGCGTAGTGTCGTAGGGTTGAGTGGCATGTAGTAGGGTAGAGTGGTGTAGAGTGGAGTACGCGTGGTGTGCTGCCATTAATGACAACACATTTTCAATTGAAATGACTATTATATTTACATAGACATACAGGTTTACTGATAAAATTATACAGCACACTAAAGATAATGCTGCCATTACAGGCATCACATTTCAAATGAAAAGACCATAATATTTGGGCAGACATACAGTTTTACTGATAAAATTATACAGTGCACAAACGATAATGTGTAGAAATGACATCCGCTAGTATATTGATTTAATCATATTCAAATAGTTGTTTCAAACACACTTCAAAAGTACAACAAGCATTGGCATATCCGATAGGTCTCGCTTTTGGGACCTTCTAAGTGTTTAGCCATGCAACAGTTGGTGTTGTTGCACCAAGGATATTGTGCTGCTTAACTAAATACTTATAAGGTCCCAAAAGCGAGACCTTTTGGCTATGCCAATGCTTGGATGCATGGCGGAGGGGAGAAGGGTGCAAGGCGGAGGGGAGAAGGGTGCAAGGCGGAGGGGAGAAGGGTGCAAGGCGGAGGGGAGAAGGGTGCAGGGCAGAGGGGAGAAGGGTGCAGGGCAGAGGGGAGAAGGGTGCAAGGCAGAGGGGAGAAGGGTGCAAGGCAGAGGGGAGAAGGGTGCAAGGCAGAGGGGAGAAGGGTGCAAGGCAGAGGGGAGAAGGGTGCAAGGCAGAGGGGAGAAGGGAGAAGGGTGCAAGGCAGAGGGGAGAAGGGTGCAAGGCAGAGAAGGGTGCAAGGCGGAGGTGGAGAAGGGTACAAGGCGGAAGGGGAGAAGGGTGCAAGGCAGATGTGGAGAAGGGTGCAAGGCAGATGTGGAGAAGGGTGCAAGGCGGAGGGGGAGAAGGGTGCAAAGCGGAGGGGGAGAAGGGTGCAAGGTGGAGAAGGGTGCAAGGTGGAAGGGGAGAAGGGTGCAAGGCGGAGGGGAGAAGGGTGCAAGGCGGAGGGGGAGAAGGGTGCAAGGCGGAGGGGAGAAGGGTGCAAGGCGGAGGGGGAGAAGGGTGCAAGGCAGAGGGGTAGAAGGGTGCAAGGCAGAGGGGTGGAAGGGTGCAAGGCAGAACATGAGGAGCGTCTAGCAGCACCAGGCCTGTCAGCAGTTTTTACGGACCCCTATACAAACAACTATGCAGGGCCCCAAGTCACAAGCGCCTGTTTCGAAGTTTAAAAATAAAGTGTTATTTTTGGAAAGAGAAAACACAGTAGCTCCAGTCTCCGCCACCAACTAATGATTCCAAATGCAGGTCTCACTAGGGAAGTATCCGATCCCGAGGTGGCGGGGGCCCGAGGGCGGCCGCACAGGGCTAAAGTCAGAGGGGCCCTTATGAGGGCAGCAACTTCTGCTGGTAGCGAGAGGAGGGGGCGGGGGGTGCACAGCGAGGGATACAGGTGAGAGGAGGGAGAGTGTGGAGGGATAGAAGGGACAGAAGGTGAGAAGGGGGTGAGAGTGGGCGGGAAAGGAGGGAGGGCGCAGAGAGATTCAAAAGGGGGCTCTGGTGAAAAGGGGCGAGCAGGAGGGTTCCAAGGTGGGGAGGGGTGAATGTAGCAGAGAGAGGAAGAGAAACAGGAGACAGGTGTGACAGGGGGAATGCGGCACAGGGAGGGATACAGGTGAGAAGGGTGTAAAGGAGTGGGGAGGGGAGGTAGCAAAACGAAGTAAAGAGAGGAGCCAGGTGAGTAAGAGATGTAAATATATTAGAAAAAGAAGGCATTAGGGAGCGAGAGAGAGAGAGAGACAGGGATGGGGCTTGTGAAAAGGGGAGATGCGAGAGAAAGTGACTGAGGATGAAACCGATGCAGACAGGGAGTGAGACAGTGAACAGGTGGGTAAATGAGGTATGGGGGAAGAAGGAAGTGGGTGAGCGAAAGGCCTTGGAGAGATTTCGAGGAACGAGGAAAAAGAGAGGCCAGAGGGAGCCTATGTGATTGGAAGGAAGAGGCCGGGTGTGCAGAGAGGCCGCGAGAAGGGGGTGCAGGGCGAGATGAGAGCGGGTCAGCAGCGGGGAAACGGGTGGGGGCGAAGGGGAACAGGAATATATAGAGGCGGACAAGGGGAGGCCGACTAGCATGAGAGAAGGGGAGATCAGAGGGGCGAGGAGGCGAAAGAGAGGGGGGGCTAAGTGAGTGGGTGAAATGGTGAGAAGGTGGAAGGGGAAGCGGCGAAAAGGAGAACAGGTGGAAAAAAAAGGAGCTCAAGGAAATCTGATGCTGGAGGGGAAAGAACGACAGAAACAAGCATTGGCCGCGCGGCCGTAAAAGTAACGGCCGTGCGGCCGTGAAAGTGATCGCGATCGCTGTGAAAGCGAAAGTGATCGCGATGACGCGCTCTGTGGTAAGCACGCGAGCGGTGCGCGCGCAGCAGTGATCGCGAGTGGTGCGCGCGCAGCAGTGATCGCGCTGGAAGGGAGGCAGATGGCGGCTGTGCGCGCGCGCTTGTGCGCGTAACCGCAAGCTGGTGGCCGGCAAAAGCAGCACTTTAAAAACCCACTTACTAAATGTCTCGCAGGGCAGCGCATGCGCGCTGGCTCAGGCGAGACCTAAAAAGTGCTTCATTTGTGCTTTCCTATTTCTGATATATCCTTAAATATTTGCACTGTTAATTTACAGACATTTAAACTTTGTTGTGTGCTACAAAAAGCCTTTCCTGTCACACAAATTCTCTCACTTTGAAGAAAGAGACAGAAAAGTAAACACCAAGCTTCCTCGAAAGACGGAGCCTGACATTTCACCTCTGTCTTTGAATGCACAGCAAATGTGACAGGATAACAACATTTAAAAGCCTGTCTACAGAAAGCGAGCACTTGTGGAAGTATACAAGGAGCAAGTCAGAGAGGTGGTTAACAGATATGCTCTATGGGAGGGACACAGACATGCTGGACAGGCTAAAACAAATATGTCCAGCAAATAGAAAGCAAGCAAATGAGTGTTACGTACACCAAACTTATCTTTCCCCCAAGACACTACATGCCATTTACACTACCCGTAGCTATAGTTGTGCATGTTGCGGGGGGAACGAGGCAACCTTAATACACATGGTATGGTCCTGCCATACACTGACACGTTACTGGTAAATGGTAGTGAGGGACTTCAACAGTGCCTCTGGGTTGAGTATTCCGCTCACGATGGAACAGATATTGTTAGGACTGATGCCCTCTCCCTATCGGAAGAAACTTAGCAGGGAATTCATCTTATTTTGTCTATTGTTGGCAAACGCCGAATAGCTGTTAGATGGCTTAGTTCAGATCCCCCGAAACACAGTTGGACTGGCTCCGAGATGTTCCTGAATAGTCAACTGCAGAGGAGATCTGCATGAATGTGTGGTGCAGCGGCCAGGGCAGCTGACTTCGGAGCAAAGGGTTCACGGTTCGATCCCCGGCTCCGGCGGCAGCTCAGCTCAGCACCATGTGACTCTGGGCAATAGCTCACTTAATTTCCACTCCGGCCCCCAGCGCCTTGAGACCCGTAAGGGTGAGTAGCTGCGCTATATAAAAACGGACTTACTTACTTACTTACTTACATGAAACACATCTGCAAAGATGACAGACTAGAAGACGATCTAAGGGCATGGGCGGCCATGCTATCTGATTTGAAAGAACCCTCGGACGATGCCCCCGCAGGGGAATAATTAGGGGAGATGTTCCGTGGGACTTCGCTAGCTCCAACACAGAAGAGGAGTGTAGGACCGTTGGGCCAGTTGCCTTTTTCACTAATATGACCTTTACCGATTATCCCTTTAACTTATTATGTGACCTAGCACAAGACCATTGGAGGGAGTGGCTGGGGGGGTAACTTATTGGGGAATTGCAGTTCTGTTATTACTGAAAACAACATTCATCAGATGGTCTGTACCTTATTGTTGCTTAGATTGACATATTGTATCCTAAGAAACCTCAATAAAGATCATTTAAAAAAAAAAAGTATAGGCCAGTAGTTGAGAGCTAAATACCCACAAATGAACCAAAAGTTTGAAATGCAGTTACAAAGCCTGAAAACAGGAAAAAGTTTGCTGTTGCCCTTAAAATAAAGTGAGTGTAAGGGTAAATGAGTATTATTTAAGAAGAGTAATCAATACTTCGGTGAAAAGCAAGAATCTCAGTAAAGTTTCATTAAAAATGTTACAGTAAGATTTGCTTGGTAAGTGAAGCCTAACGAACAGCTGAGAGACATGCATTTGCGAAAAATGCCCACCTGTCGGGGGATGCAGCGACCGTTATTGTCGATGTACGTGAATAAGATCATTGTGAAAAGAGGCGCTTTAACATGTAGTCCCATAAAATGGCCGCCCATGCAAAAGATGGGAGTCTACTCAAAAGTGGAAGAAAAAACACTTTGAAATTTAGCTGGGGGTAAAAATAATAATTGGAACTGATGGTTGTAAAATACAGGGATCAAAATGGTGTAAAAATTAAAACACCATATCTATTGGGGAGTTGCATGGAAAGCAATAAAATTAAATTCAAAGGCAAATTATGTCCGTTATAGTTACAATGTAGTCATGCTGTTCAGTTCTTCCATGCTATTCAGTTCATGTACAAAGAAATATCGTTTTTCTGTGCAAAGGCAGTCTTTTCTGTTGAGAATTGATGAAATATCACCAGGCCTGGCTGTTCCTTTTGCCACATCGATGAGGTGACAGATCAAGTTGTTCTCATTATGGCCTGTCTGCATAAAGTGAACGGAAATGAGGGCATTTTCAATCTTGCAGCAGAGCAGCTGCGATAATTGTGAGTTGGGTAAATTTGGCTTTTGTGTAGTTTGTTAAGCTACAATTGGACTGTGGGTGGCATTTTGTCAACTAAACAACTTATCTGTAGACAAGACAAGCCTCTGACCATTGATTGATCATCAAAAAAAAATTCTCGATCATACACCGATTAGTTTTGGCCTTATGTGAAAAATCACATAGATTTACACTAAAGTGAAGAAAATGTATTCATTTTAAAACCATATAATCTGTTGTCAACACAATAGCATATAGTTCATTTTTAAAAGCATTCATATGTGGATAGATAGCGCTTGTGAAAACATACAATAAATGCAGCAGCAATACTTTTAACAGGCACACAACGCTATGACCGCATTTCCCCTTCACTCAGAACCCTCAACTGGCTCCCCGTTGAAGATAGGATCCAAATGAAGGTTGCGTGCATTACACACAATGCTTTACACAATTCTGGACCTAAATACATGGCAAATAGGATCGAACTATCAGGAGGAGGAAGGGTATCTAGAATTACTAAATCCCTCATACTAGAAGCAGCCAGTTTCAATAAAAGGCAAACACAAGATCGCAGTTTCGCCAGATCTGCTCCAAAAATATAGAACTCCCTACCACCTTCAACGAGACCAATTACTCCTTCAGGCCCGTCAAGAATGAAATAAAAGCCCTACTACTAGAGAACCATGTGGCATAAAATAACTCCTTTAAACTGTCATTCACCCAGTTTTGTACTGTATATTATTGACATTAATATTTCATATTGTATCCTATTGTTTGTTACCTTGATCTTCAGCTGTATTTACAGTGTATCATTAAAAACACGTGCTTTACTGTACTGCAACTCTCATTAGCTCTCCCTGTACAGCACTCTGATACCTTGGTGGTCTTGTTTGCACTTTATAAAACACAATAAATAAATAAAATACTTCTTTGCAGTGATAGAATGAAGGTATGTGTTCCACGCTAGTGGTAGAGAAAAGCATGTTAGATCACATCAGTTAATAATCTAGTACAGTAGTGGTTGATATGGACTCAACGAAGGGGGTGGGGAAATAGTCGCCAGTAGGTAGTTATAGTTGGGACTAAAGTTTCCATAGGAAAAGCATTTTTCGTTTTGCCAATAACTTTGGCGCTGCTTGACGAATCTTTTCAAAATTCTCCCAAAACGTCCCCGTTTTTGTTCAGCTGCTGTGTTGAAAGGTTTGGGGTGATCTGTCAAACGGGGACTGAGAAAAAAGGGCGGGTCTCAAAACACGTTTTCCCCATGTAATGTTTATGGCGATTTAAAATTGTTTGAACCCGACTACAGCCCGAACCGCTGAACGGAATTACACCAAATTTAGCAGAAAGCTAGATGTTGGTCCAGAAAGCGTGCTTTTTGTGATTTGGTGTAAATCCATTCAGTAGTTTCAGTGATATTTAAGTTTAAAAAATATAGATATTTGGGAGCCCAACAGTCTACTGAAACCCTACTGAAATTTGATTGGCTGCCAACACTTCAACCAAGAAGTGTTGGCAGCCATCGTGGGACTCGGTTGAACCGAGTCCCACAAAAAATGGAGGGAAAAAGGGGGGCAGGGTAGAAACACCCTGAACCTCTGTCCCCCCCCCCCACCCCCAGGCTTCCTAGGGTGGATCCCATTGGGACCCCCCAGGGCCCAAAAAAAAGCATTACATTTTTTTCTTTATACGGGATCCGTGGATCTGGCCGTTTTTTTTTTGTTTGTTTTTTAAACGTATCGCGGGCTCCTGTGCTTCTTTCAATATTGGCCCCTGGGTGGGCCAGGTCCCGGGGGAATTATGGAAACAAGCATTGGCATAGCCAATAGGTCTCGCCTTTGGGACCTTATAAGTGTTTAGTTATCCAGCACAATATCCTTGGTGCAACAACATCAACTGTTGAATGGCTAAACACTTATAAGGTCCCAAGGGCGAGACCTATTGGCTATGCCAATGCTTGAAGAAGGTACTACATATTTGCCTACTAGCAGAAGCCTCAAATAGGGAGAATGTCACCCTCTAAGAAACCAAGCAGGCTAGAAGACTGAGAAGGCCCAGAATCAAAGAACCCTGATTGAAAGGCCAGAGAAACCCTGCTAAAGCGTGCTGATGGAGAGCTGCTGAGATGTGCCCCAGATTGAGGGATCCATCCAAACAACTTAAGTAACCAACAAAAACACCTGCTTAGAAACTGGATGTCTAAGCTAGCACACTAGTCATGTAATTAAACACCATCAAAACTGACACGAAGAGGCAACTTGAAGCACGCAGGTAACTGTCTCTATGAACATCCTCGAGGTGAGTTGAACTTTCTTGGTGCACTGTTGCCTACTGGTGAATACCTTTGAGACAAATAAGGCCAATACATTCAGAAAAATAACAGTCAGTACTAAATTAATCCTGGTACAACTGTATCTTTCTCTTTGTTTATTCAAACATAAGTCTTCAAATATGACATATGTCTCCAAACACATTTCAAATATCTTTAAAGAACACAAGTTTCATGCGGCTCTTATTGGAGCAAAGTGTAACATAGGACGAACAAATAATCAAGTAGCTAGCTTCAACACCTGAGGTTTTCCACCAGCTGTACAACTTTCAGCCAACACGTGTTTTGCAGCGCACTGTACCACTTCTTCAGGGCTGAAACAGAATAAGTGAATTCATATAATATAACAGTCTTAATGGAATGTATTCTATAGTAGCCCTGAAGAAGTGTAGATAGCTATGGGCTACTCAACCTGAATAAAAAATACTCAAATAGAGGACATGTGGTAGACAATATTCCTATATTTTAGAGTTAGTGGGAAATCAATAAGCTAGCAACCTAAGTGAATAAAGATTACATTTAGAAGGTGCTAAAAGCACAATAGACTCTGAGGAACCGTTGGGCGGGAGAATCTATAGAAAAATAAACCACAGTGAAGGACGCGAGATATCCAGACTCGTCCGGATGTAGAAATGGGCACCACAACTGTGAGAAATATGGTGAGCAAACAGGAAATGATCCTTCAGATGTTTAGCCACAAGAACAAATGGTAAACCCGCTTAGCAACATACTCACAACCGGAGACCCTACAGAAAACAAAATGTCAGTCAGGATACACAAACCAGATATAAACTTAAGACCCTGGAAGAAAAATCTGCAGTCCGGCCACAAGAAAATCCATCACAAAAATGAAGGAATCTGAAAGCTCCATAAAACCTGAAACCGCATTAAAAAAACGAGGCAAAAACAGCAAAACTGTGAAAAAATATTTGCAGTCCAGTTTCAAACTGCCTACTTACAAAAAAATAATATTTTAATTTCATCCAAAAATGGTGTCAATGATACAACACTGATGCACTGCCTGGTTGGACCAGTGTTAACTGTAATGGTGACCGTGACGCCTACAATGTTCCATCCAAGGATGTATGAGCATTCCTATTACTGTATTCTTCGACATATCCGGAGAATCAATCACATGGTGGCGACATGCACAGGTAAGGCCACTCTATGTGTCTAATTTTAGTAGAAAACTTTGAATAGCGTGGCACTTAAAATGATACTACTAAATACTCTGTGACAGGAAGTGTCTGCCAAAAGATGTGACCTTAGTAAACCACGCTATGCCCTAAATTAGCCTGTGGTGAGGGGACCGGAAAAAAAGCTGTAAGGTCACCACAGATAATGCAATAGGCTTACTGTGCGCACAACAGTGTAACATTTTCTGACAGTCTTTATTGTGATTTGTTCATTACATTCAGCATAAGATGTAAGCAGCTCATTGATGCTGGGTTCAGGGGCAGAATGCTTTTTTGACTCAATTTTGCCTGGCTTCTTTGAAAGCTTACTTCATTTTCCTGTTAGAAGAAAACGGTTTCCAAAGATATAATTTATAAAGTTCGTTGGAGGTTCCTGCCCCAATTGTAGTCAATTTTGTTTTCAGACAGCTAAAAGTTTAGAACGAGGAGTGTGGCATCAGTATCCAACTTACTGGAGCCTAATGGCGTGGGTAAAGACTTTTCTGTACTTATTGCATATGATTTACATATGTTGTTCTTTGGATATGAAACACTACATTTATACTGCTCTTCGAAATTCCCTTCCACAAAAAGATACAAAATGAAAATAGTTCAAGAAATTGTTTTGCGCATTCATCTAACCCGGTCTGAAATTAAGGAAATAAAGATTGTGTACATTACACATTAATAATGCGCCCTCTGTCTAAACGTAAAGAAATTGTGAAGCAAAAGCAAATTGATTAGGGTCGCATGAAAACTCCTGCAAAACATTAGGCGGAAGGCAATGCAGCGAGGTTTTGCAAGGCTCCGAAGATAGAGCACAGGAAGAGAAGTTGTGAAAGCCGAGTCACAAGGAGCCGGAGCCGGGGGCGAGGGCACATGGAGAGGGGAAGAACAATTATCAGCGTTGCTCAATAGGGAAGTTTGTACAGTGTTAGGAGCAGGTTTGACAACAACTGTTGTAAGCTGGAGGCTTAAAGTGACAGCCAGTGAACCACAGCCAGAAAAGTGGTGATGTAATAGCTTTAAAAAAAAAAAAAACATTCTCACCAGCACTTGGAATCGAGAGGTATGCAAGTCACGCGCTGAAATAAACCTCACATCCGAATGGAAACGGTATGCCGTTGCCAAGGCCGCTGACCAGGAACCCTAAAGGACAAGCATTGGCCGCGCACTGTGGTGGGGGAGGGGAGGAGCGGGAGAGCAAGTGACGCGCGGCCGTGAAAGTGACACGGCCGCGCGGCTGCTAGGCACGCGCTCTGTGGTGGGGGAGGGTGAGGAGGATTGGAAAGGAAAGACAGATGGCCTGGAGCATGCGAGGAATGCGCGCGTTACTGTGCGCGTTCTCGCATGCTCTAGGCCAGGACAAAAAAAAGTGGTCGCATTTCTGAAAGCCACTACTAAATGTCTTGCCAGACCAGCGCATGCGCTGGCTCAGGCGAGACCTAAAAAGGAGAGGGGGCACATGGGCCCCCCCTTCTGGGGCTTATTATGCCCCGGGGACCACCATCTCCTCAGGGCTTCTTAAAATATTAATGCAGGGGAGGCCCCGGGGACCGCCAGCTCCCATGAGCCATGAGGCTTTGTGGAATGATGCGCGGCCACATGGACCCCCCGCAGCCCTGGGGACCGCCAACTCCCCGGGGCAAATTAGAAGATGGGAGGGGGGGCCGTGCGGACCCCCACTTGGAGCTGTAGATGGCCCTGGGGACCACCCTCCCCCCATGCTGTTTGCTATGGCTTGGCAGGAAAGCCAGAGCAAATGCTCCTCCGCTTCTAGTAAGCGAGAGCAGAAAATGCTCTCGCTTACTAGAAGTGGAGCAGAATTGCATTTACACACAGGGAGCTGCATGTTAGCAGCTCCATGTGTGTAAAAGCAATGCCGGCTCCCGCAGGAGGCAGGGAGTCGGCAGGGACTGCCGGGGCCTTGAGGCTCCCCCCACATCCCTAACCTTTAAATCGTGGGTGCCCTGGGTGGGACCAGGGCACCCACACTACTAGCCAGGCCCCGGTGGATGGGGTCCCCAGGGTCATAATCAGCCAGGGTGGGGTCCCACTCGCCCCCTTCCCTTTAAATAAGAAAAGGCAAAGGGATGGGGTCCCCGGGGCGGAAATCGGCCCGGGGAAGGTGGCGCCATGCAGCCCCACTCCCTTATAAAAAGAAAAAAAGCTCAGCAAGTTGCCGGAGGCCATGCTCCCTTCACACCACTCTGCAAAAGCGACTCCTGGTGCACTGCCGGTTGGGGGATGAAGTCCCCTTGGCTCCAGAGGGTCTTTGGGGGCCAACAAGCCCTCCTGTTACCTCCAGAAAGTCATACACAGCGGGATTGCTGAGAGGTCTTTGCAGAGTGGTGGAGAAAGGGGGCGTAGCCTCCAAACGCGTCTCCTGGCGCACTACTGGAGATGAAGTCCCCTTGCCTCCTGAGGGCCTCGGGACTAAAGTGGACTTCTTCCCCCAACCAGTAGTGCGCCAGGAGGCGTGTTTGCAGAGTGGTGGAGAAAGGGGGTGTGGCCTCCAACAACCTCTAGGAATCGCGCTGTGTGGGACTTACTGGAGGTAACAGGATGAGTTGTTGGCCCCCAAGGTCGTCCTTGTGGGCCAACTACCCCTACTGTTACCTCCAATAAGTCCCACACAGCGGGATTGCTAAGAGGTCTTCGGAGGACACAGCCCTTTCCTCCACCACTCTGCAAGCGTGTCTCCTGGCGCACTACTGTTTGGGGAATGAAGTCCTCTTGGATGATGAGGGACCTTGGGGGCCAAGAACCCCTCGTGGTACTTGCTGTAAGTCCTTCATTGCGGGATTCCTGAGAGCTAGTCAGATTCCCGCCCTCTTTCTCCACCACTATTAAAACGCCATTACTACTTAAAAAAAATAGAAATTCACTGAAAAAAACAAAGGTTACAGGGATGTTATAATTAGGCTCAGGTTTCACTTGTACAAAACCAGAGAAATTCAGCAGTTATAGTTATCTGAGCTAACTATAACTCGCTGCCCCGCAATGCACTGCTAATGACCCCACATATTACATCACTCATGACATGGTCAGTGACATCACTGATGATATCTCAAATGACATCACTGATGACACCATCACATAATCACTAACTCACCCACTCACACCCCATAGAACCTTTCATACACCCACTCAATCATTCACAAACCCATACCAGTACTTACACACCTACTCACTGATTCATAGATCTACACACAAATCCACTCACTCACCCATACAGCCACTGATGCACCTACTCATTCACTAATACAGCCACTGACCTATCCACTCATCCTCCCATGCAGCCACTCATACCCTGAGTTAGTCACCCATAGAGCTACTCTCACACCTACTCACTAACCCATACAGTTACACACACACTTACTTACTCATACATATACTAACATGTACTCTCACCTACACAGTCACTGACACAAGTTTACACTCGCCCATACAGCCACTCCCATTCACTCACTCACACAGTCACTCATGTACCCCATCACTCATCTTTACTGCCTTTCACATACCCAGTTACTCACCCATATGCCACTGACACATCCACTGACTCACCCACACAGCCATACACACACTCACTCACCCATACAACCCCTCACACACTCACTAACCCATACAGCCACTGACTCACCCACTCACTCATCCATACAGGCTGTCACCCACACCCTCACCCACCCACACAGACACTCATACAGGTACTCGGGCCACCAATCAATCACCCATACAACCACTCACGTACCCATTCACATACCCATAAGCCACTTAGATACCAACTGACAGACTGATACAAACATTCACACAACTAGTCACTCACCCATACGTTCACTTAGATACCTAATCACTCACTTATACAGTCAGTCACGCACCCACTGAATCATCCATACAGGCAGTCATACATCCACTGATTCATCAATACACTTTGGTATATATACTTAACTCTCATAAACTTTTTTAAAAACTCACAGTCACTGGATGATGTCATTTGAGATGTCATCAGTGATGTCACTGACCTTGTGATGAGTGATGTAGTATGTGAGGTCATAAGCAGTGCATTGCGGGGGCACGAGTTATAGTTAGCTCAGCTAACTATAAGTGCTGAATTTCACTGGTTTTGTATGAGTGAAAACTGAGCCTAACTATAACATCTCAGTAACCTGTGGTTTTCTTAGTGAAGGAATATATATATATATATATAACCGCTCCAAACTTCGTGCTTGATATGCGCGAAATAAAGCACTCGCGGGGGTGAGTTCAAATGCAATTTATTTCAGAACTCAATATATATATATATAATCTGCGCCTGACCAAAGAGGATCATACACCATTTCGTCCACGTTCGCGCTTTGTACCACAAATGGCACGTGACAACTTAGATGTCTTTTCAGACAATGTAATACAGGATCTGAAAAACTTGCAGTACAAAATCTCACAAGAAAAGAGAAAATCTAATCCCGAACAAATGCAAATTCAAAGGACGATAAAAAAACTTCAAAATAAGAATGGAATATTGATAAAACCCTCAGATAAAGGAGGAAATGTCGTTCTTTGGGTGCGAGAAGCATATAAAAAAGAGGCACTAAGTCAACTGGAGAACAGAGAGTGCTATAGACAGATTGAAATAAAGGACTATGAATCGGTAAAAGAAAAATTCTTTGACAGACTGGAAAACTGGCAACAGGAGGAATTGCTAACCTGGGACGAACATATGTTTATGAGGCAAAGCAACCCAGTGATACCAGTCTTTTATATGGTACCAAAAGTGCATAAAAACATTGACTGCCCACCAGGTAGACCGATCATATCCTCATGTGGGGGTTTGTTTGAAAATGTGTCAAAATATATTGACTATTATCTTAACCCAATTGTCAAATCTTTAACATCTCATATAAAAGATTCCACTGATTTTTTTAAAGCACATTTATGATATACGTTGGGAGGATACAATGGTTTTTGTTGACACTGGACATCGCAACACTTTATACAAGTATAAGACACAATGAAGGACTCAGAGCCACAGAATATTTCTTAAATAGAAGACCCTTGAGATTCCTGAAACATAATAGAATGCTCTTGGAAATGATGGAGTGGTGTCTCACTTCAGAATTTAAAAAAATTGCGTTCTTAACTACTGAAATATATTTTGAAATATGTGTACAGTTCATTAACAAGCTATTTAAACTTCTGTCTGACAGTTGTGCTGGGCACACTTCACTTTACCAAATCCTCTACCTTTGCAGTCAAAGAAAGAAAAGTAAACACCAGTTTCCAGCATAAAATAAACAGCAATTTGTAAGAAGACCTAAGCTGACATTTGACCTCTGTCTTTGAACACACAGCAAATATGACAAAATAAACCCAAGATCTAAAGGCATCTTTAGCACCCATTCACTTTCTGAATGAATAGGACACCTGGTCTTTGCCATCTCTCTCGCCACCAGGCCACTAGGCCCTTGAAATATCTCACCTTGATTAAATCTGCCTTGCCATATCAAGTGGGTGTCAAGATTTCTCAAGGTCTGGGTTTCTGTTTTGGATGGGCACGTTTGAAATTTAAAATCTTAATCCTATGTAAAAGTTTAGGGAAAGGAATTGTTTATAATTCAGTGGTTTTCTCGATGTATCTATAAATCAAAGAATTGCATTTCCTTCTTTGCTATAGTTCATGGTTAATTGAACAGCTGGCACTCTATCAATGATCCACTTCTGAAAATCTATAAGCTGGTCAGTTGTAGATCTCCATAATAGAAAGACATCAGTGTAACTTTCCCATTGGATGATATGGTCTTTGAAACGGACTGCTATTTATCCATTTATTCTCATGTTCAGTCATAAACATATTGGCTATCTCTAGGGCAAAGCAGCAGCCAATATCACCTTATTTGTTTTGATAGTGGAAATCAACCATAAAATGAAAATAGTTTTTGCTGAAGGTAATCTTTGCAAACCAAGCTTGAGTCTGAAATCTGTTGGTACTTTATGAACTAGCCAGTTTTTCTTCTATTGGAATTTATCTGCGGGATACTTGTGTATGTCCATATTACTAGAATGATTGCTCTGTCTTAGATGTGTATGTGTGTTTTTTTAATTCATTGATGGTGTGCATGGTGTCTTTTAGGTACCTGTCAATCACAAAGGGAGATCCTCTGGAAACTGCCCAAATACCACAAAAAGATGCGATGGCAATAACTGTAATGTCTACTTAAGGCACACAGGCTGTTTAGTGAAGGCTAGGTAGCCCTACTTACGCTTCCACGTAGGATCTAACGAACGTATCAGTTATACTGAATGAGGAAGCCTCGGCCACTTGTTGTGCCATGCTTCATCCTTGGCAACCTCATCCCACCCTGGTAAGATGGTACTACCAGGGTGGATTCAACCTCAATAGGAGGGAGTTCTTGATTAAAAAGTATACTGGATAAAAAAAGGATCCAGACAACGGTCGGGGGCATTCATAAGGGCACATGGGATCCCTGTCTCTAACATTTGTCCTTTCTAAATAAAGTGTAGGTGCACAGTTGTTGTGAAAAAACGTCCTACCTCGACATTGGCAATGAGTTAAAGGTCCCTAATGTCTGGGAAACTAATCTCTTGATCTGGCCAGAGGTGGGGCCCCTACAGTCACACATTCGTCAAGAGGTGTACCAGCTGTAAAACCTCATCCCACCCTGGTAAGATGGTACTACCAGGGTGGATTCAACCTCAATAGGAGGGAGTTCTTGATTAAAAAGTATACTGGATAAAAAAGGGATCCAGACAACGGTCGGGGGCATTCATAAGGGCACATGGGATCCCTGTCTCTAACATTTGTCCTTTCTAAATAAAGTGCAGGTGCACAGTTGTTGTGAAAAAACGTCCTACCTCAACATTGGCAATGAGTTAAAGGTCCCAAATGTCTGGGAAACTAATCTCTTGATCTGGCCAGAGGTGGGGCCCCTACAGTCACACATTCGTCAAGAGGTGTACCAGCTGTAAAACCTACTTGGTCCGCTTGCAACCAGATTGGCGGCCAAGTAGGTTTTGTTTCTTAAAGTTTACTCTATTTTTCTTATCTTTTTGGGATTTTTATTGTTTTGAATTTCGGCTTCACTACTGTTTTAGTACTGCATAAAAACTTCAAACATTTCCTCCAAGTCAGTGTTTTCCAAACTGTGGGTCGTCGCAAGCAGATTTTTGGTGGGTCGCGAAAGTCCAAGTAATAAATAAAAATGCCTTTAAAATCTATATTTATCTTGTCACATTTGTTGAGCTTTAAAAACAGAGGTCAAATGTCAGGCTATGCCTTCTGACAAATTGCTGCTTATTTTTTTAACATGGGATTTTGTGTCTACAAACTCCTCTCACTTTGCATTCAGGGAAAGAAAAGTAAAATTAATTTTGTGACTTTCCTGCTGGAGGACAAGAATTGTGAAAGGAAAGGCTGCAGGATGGCCTTTTTTGTAACTCATAACAAAATGGAAATGACTGTAAACTAACTGTACACATTTAGCTGTTCTAAAAGCAAAACAATGAAGGACTTTATGTAATTTTGAAGTGTGATGGAAACAAAGATTTTAATAGGATCAAAACACATCAAGACACTTTACTTGGTGATGCCCATATGATAACGATTCACTAGCACCCGATTTCCACACATTATCATTTGTGTGCAATATAGTTTTATCAGTAAAACTCTGTCTGTGAAAATTTGTCCATTTCAGTGGTAAATCTGTGCTGTCTGTAAATGACGGTGTGCTACCATACGCTGCTTAAGTTACATTAAAAAATATCCCGCCTCATTAAAAAACAAAGACTAGGTGGGCTTTAAAAGTTTGCCATTCTAAAAATTGAGTGGTGGTTCTAATACTTTTGGGAAGCACTGCTCTACATTAAGCCTGTGTGCTCTGCGCGATAGGTACCAGGGGGTTGAGTCATGTTTATTTAGTGACTTTAGTGGTTCACCCTGACACGGATTGTGATTATTATTGCTTTCAAGTCTTCTTGAGCAATTTTCTCAGACATGTACCGACAAGATGCAGGATATCAATAACTTTGACTCTTTCCAGAAAATGCTATCATTGTGGATACAGCCTTGCTACTCACCCCCTCCTCAATTAACTCATACTAATCATTACTCTATACAGGTTTAATAATTGAAGTGAATCAGTACCAATTTATTCTCTGCCACCTGTGTGTCTCAAATATCCATATCTGAAATGCTTTTAACTCTGTTAATGCGGTGGACGACCCATTGATCTCCCTCGCATTACCTCTGTAGTGAGAAAACGTACATTTGTCATACACCACATGAAAGAAGACAATTCTAGAAGCATTTTCCCTCTAAAAAAGAAAGTCAAAAGGTGAGGGAAGAGCTTCCCATAGTCACAAGTTATGTTTTTTAATTTGTGTTTTTATTTGCAGTGATTCGCGGTCTATTCACAGTGCACACAGCGAGATGACGTCACAATAATGAAAAATTTCCTAGTAAGCATGACGGAAAGTTTCAATTCTATTAAGGACACGGAGGCGAGGATTATGCTGTAACTTTCTTTATTCCTCCTTCCAGCAGTCTTTAACTTTTAACTTTTTATAACAAAAACTAGCACTCCCATGGTGCTTCAGTGAGGTCATGCACAGTCCACCAATAGGCCGTTTCCACTATCCCCAAGGGCGTGTGCTTCCTGTGCCAATTCCTCTTTCTTGACTGCGAACACTGAATCTTCGCATCTCGTCAGTCATTCTTGGAACCTTAAGGACCTGGAATAGATCAACAACAAACCATGACTCTGATCTCGGTACTCTCAAAATCAATCTCAACTTTACTCTTTAACCTAAAGTGAGAACCTCTCAACATGAACAATACAAGACTCTGTTTCCTTAACTACATTGCAAAACAATTTTAAAGCATATACTTATACCATACGGCAGGCTTCCACCCTGACGGGTACACTCCTTTAACAATACTGGGTGGGAAAAGGAAACCTTCGGAGCCCTGGGCGGGAATAATCCTCGCCTCCGTGTCCTTAATAGAATTGAAACTTTCCGTCATGGACCTTGAGGCAAGATGGCTGCCGACTGACATCAGTGAGAGTGGCTCCTGACCCTCTCTCCCGGAGACCCTGCGAAGCTAATAATGTGGTGATTTATAGCTAAAGACTGCTATGCGAACCCAGGTTCACCTGACGGAGTACGTGGCGAAGTTGACGCGGGTGATTTGCCGAGGCTCTCCGTGCAAGATTGGCGATCAGCTCGCACTCGTGGTGGTGGTGCCCTGGGTGATACTACGGGAGTGCGGCATTCGACGGAAAAACAGTGCTGTGATGGGGCCGAAAAGTCAGCGTGCTGCTAAGGATGCCGCGCTGAAAGAAATACAGAAGGAGAACCCGAGCCTCCCTGGCCCGGGAAAGCATGGTGGGCTGTCTCGGCGGGTGTTGAATCCGGCGAGGAAAGATGGTGATCCCGTTAACAAAGGAACGAGCGGGGCCGCTGAGGGACGCGGTAAATCAAGGATTGTGGGGCCGGCGTTGACGGGGATGGAGAGTTCCCTGCGCCAAGCGACCCTGGTCGAAACTTTTGCGGCGGTAGCAGCCACGGAGAAAGCTGCTCTGGAGAAAGCTGCAGGCGGGGGGCTAGAGATCGGTGTGCGCGGGAATAGAGATGCTGGATTGGACCCGCACGCAACAGCAACACTGAGGCAATCCGATCAAGGCCTGACGGAGTATCAGGCATTGGTGGAGGCAGAGGTGGTTGAACTCGACCTGCAAGTGGAAACAGGAGCACAGGAGATCATTGATTGTCCTGAGGTGAGCTTGACGAAGGAAAATGAAAAAGGAGAAGGTGATAGGCAAGTGACTGCCCATCTTGGTGAACTGTTGGGAGAAACGGATATATCTCATTTGCAAGGGATAATGAAAGTACAGACTAAGTCTATATTGGATTCAGAGATGGGTGCGGCGAAAGCGAGTACTGCTGGTTTGGTCATAAATCCTGCGCAACTGAAAACACTATTAGGCTCCCCTGAAGGGGATAAGTTCTTTTCATTAAATGACGATACTGATTGGTCACTCAGTAGGGGAGAGAATTCCGAGGAGGGTACAGATACAGACTCGGGTGATTCACCTACATTTCAGGGGGATATCCGCTCCAAAACCCACAGGCCCAAACGTAGATCCAAAATAGGTACTCTTTCGAGTGATACAGAGACAGCACGTAAATTAGTTTGGGATTATTCAGCTACAAGTCAGACTTACCAAGATGAGGCTAGGGGGGATGCACTGGGGGGCTCTGGTGGTTTGGTCAGGGATACACCTACAACTACACCTATACCTTCGTTAGAACTTGTATATGCTACCTTGAAGCAGATGCAAGGAGAAGCTAGAGTAGAGAGCCGGCGGGCCCAGGCGTCCACAAAAAAATTACAAGGGTGTCTACGGAGAATGAACAAGCTACATTCAGAGATGGTGGAAAGAGTTGTTCATGTTGAGCAAAGGACAGAAGCTCTCGAGGAGGATGTTGGAAGGCTGCAAAACTTTAAAGGTGCGCATGATAAGATATCTGAAGACATGATGTCGAAGATGGAGGACTTTGAAAATCGGCAACGCCGCAATAATGTGAGGTTGCTGGGTATTGCCGAAAAAGGTGAAGGGGAGAACATTATGTCTTTTGTAGTGGCTCTCTTAAAGGGTGCGTTCCCGGACTTAGCACAGTGGAACTGGGAGGCTGAAATTCAGAGAGTGCATCGTTTCCCCTTCACCCAGAAGAAGAGCAAGGGCGCTGGGCAAGAAGAGCGACCAAGAGCCATCTTGATCTATGTGGGCAATTTTCTTCTTAGACAGGCGCTCATAGATAAGGCAAAGCCAGACTCCAAGAGGACTTATGATGGACATACTTTTTTCACTGGGCCGGATTTTTGCCATGTCACTGTTGAGAGGAGGTGGCGACTCCGACAATTAATTGCACCCTTTCAAGAGGCTGGTTGTGAAGCTTATTTGCTGTTTCCTTCGCGACTTAAGGTTATAAAGAATGGGCGGGTCAGAATGTTTTTTTCTGAAATTAAGGCACAAGAATATTTGGGGGAGGTAAAGGAGGCTAAAGGGAAGGTCTGAGTGGGATAAGTTAATGCTTCCCGATTTTGCACTGGTGGACATCCCTTCCCAGCGCTTACCGTGCTGTTCTCTTTATTTGGCTTTAACGTATGTCTTTGGCTACTAGCGGTTACCACAGTATATTAAGTAGAATTATTTTGAAAGAAGGGTTGATGGTGGGGGGAATCAGGGACCACTCGAGGTGTTAGATTTGGTCTCCACACATAGGTCCGTCGGACCTATTTGCCTGTGTGGGATGGTGGGGGGTTGGGGGTGGTGGGGGGCTCAGTGGGATGGGGAAGTGGGAGGTGGGAGGGGGCTGGGAAGGTGAGGGTAAAAGTAATGCACAGCTTGATATGAAACAAAAAAATGGGGGCAGACTCAATAAACAATATTGCACAAAGGAAAGTTTAAGGAAAGCTTTAAAGATATCAAAAGTTGAATTCGGACACCAAAATGAATATAAGCAAACATAAATAACACTTGATGAATTTGCGTGTTGCATCTTTGAATATATGTGGCTTAAACGACTTAACTAAGAGACAGAGAGTCGCTATAACTTTGAGGGCACTCCACATCGATGTGCTTTGCCTTCAGGAAACCCATATTGAAGGTAGCCGCGGCAAGGTTTTAGAACAGCTAGGTTTTGAGTTAGTAGTTAATACCAATCAAGGCACCAAAACAAGAGGGGTGGCTATTATGTCCCGGCGGCAAGGTGTTATGTTTCGAAGGAAAGTGGCGGATAAATGGGGCCGGTGGGCTTTGGCTGAAGGTTGGATAAATGGGGTTGCTTTCACAATATGTTCTGTCTATGGTTCAACGGGAGATGATCCAGAACTATTTGAATTCTTGGATGTGGAGTTAGCCTCCTGGCCCGCCCCGGTGATAATGTGCGGTGACTATAACATTAATGGTATGGGTGGTCTCTGGGGGAAAATGGGGGAGGTTATAGGGGCAGAAAGAAGAGGGTATATAAGGCGCTTACTAATTTGGTGCAGAATAACGCACTCCGGGATGTATGGGTATCCCTCCACCCTAAAGATCCGGGTAGTACATATTTTTCGGCGCCTCATCAGGTATTGGTGAGATTGGATTATTTTTTTGTCACATATTCTTTAATATCTAGGTGTAAAATCGAGAAATACCCCGATTGCTCTCGGACCATAATCCGCTAGTGCTTACTGTTAATCTAGGGGAAACCTAAGCAAGTGAGGCCTTGGACATTTGAGAGAGGCTTATTAAAGGATCCTGAATATATAAGGCATATAACCGAATGGATTCAGACATTCTGGGAGATTAATAGGGCGAGTGCTAGCACCGGGGTCGTATGGGACACCTTTAAGGCTGGAGTTAGGGGTGAAACAATGAGTTATAGCCTATTTAGACGTAAGAAGGAAAATCAGAGGGAGAAGGCGCTGAATAACCGATTGAAGGAGTTAGAGGAGGATTTGGCAGTGGGGGTTAGCAGGAACGACTCTTTGGATGGGATTTTATTCAACTTAGCTCTGACGAAAGCTGAATTGGGAGATTTAGCTACGGCTAAAGCGGCAGAAAGGTTTTTAACTAGAAGGGAGCACTGTTATGAGTACAATGAAAGAATTGGGCATACTCTGGCAGTGCGATTGAGGCAAAAGAGTCTAGCGGCCGAGATTAGAGGGGTTTTAGATGCCAATGGGAGAATAGTAGAAGACCCGCAGGAGATTCGGGAGGTTTTTCGCCTCTATTATGAAAAACTTTACTCCGAAGATAAGAGTAAACAATTGGTCTACAAGCAGGCGCACAGCAAGAATTATTTGAGTACAGCAGGTTTGCAAGGTGTAGATGTTAGTGATAGAGAAGTACTGGCGAGAACACTAACCCTAGATGAGACTTTGGAGGCACTCCGAAGTCTTCCCTCCGGGAAAGCAGCAGGACCCGATCAGATTCCAGTTGAGTTTTATAAAGTCTTCGTTGAAATAATAGGGCCGGATTTACTGGAAACAATGTGTCAGGCTCAGCAGGGGAGCTCAATTCCTGATTCATGGGGAGGGGCAGATATTATAGTATTTTTAAAAAAGGGGAAGCCCCCGGAAGAACCCGGTTCTTACCGGCCGATAACACTTATGAATAGTAATGTTAAAGTGTATTCTAAGGTATTGGCAACCCGGCTGAATAAAATAATCGGGAACTTAGTTCATCCGAATCAGCATGGCTTCATACCCGGCCGGGGGACAACGGAACATATTCGTAAGGTTATTACACTGTTTGATGCAGCTGAGATCTCAGGAGACCCTATGGCACTGATTTTGCTAGATGCCGAAAAAGCATTTGATAGGGTCTCCTGGGATTACCTCTGGGAGGTATTGAACATGTTTGGTTTGGGCTCTGACTTTATTAAGGCAGTGCAGGCCTTGTATAAAGCTCCAATGGCTCGATTGAGAGTTAATGGGGGATATACACTACCTATGAGAATTAACCGTGGTACACGGCAAGGGTGTCCATGTTCGCCCCTCCTGTTTGCTTTATATATTGATCCCCTGATTAGGAAATTAGAGACTAATAACAGTATTAGACCAATTAGATTTCATGAGCTTGATGCTAAGATAATGGCATACGCAGATGATGTCGCCGTGGTAACCCCAGATCCAGCAGCCGCTTTAATTGGTATAGAGCGTGAAGCAGAAGCTTTTGGCTTAATATCTGGATACAAGCTAAACAGGGCTAAGACCCAAATTGTTTTAAACAAGGAAGTTCAATTTGATGATCCACGGGTGGTTGACTCAGTAATATACTTAGGCATCAATATAATGCCTGATTTGGGGAAAATAGTTGGGGAAAATATTGGCCCAATTATTACCAAGGCTAAGAAAGACTTTGATCGTATAAATAATCTGCATATGTCGATCATGGGACGCTGCAACGTAGTTAAGATGGTGTTCTTGCCTAAAATATTGTATGTGTTTAGAGCTATACCGTTAGAATTTGAGAAACATTGGTTTGGGCTCCTGGAACATATGGTGAATAGGTTTATTTGGGCGCATGGCAAAACCAGAAGAGCTTTGAGATTTATGACCTTGCCGCGAGACAGGGGGCTGGGCAGTCCCTGATTTCAGATTGTATTATTGGGCGGTGGCTTTGCAATATATGATTAGTTTGCTGGGTGGATGCAAGGTTGATTGCTGGACTAAAACAGAGTCCTCCGATCCGTACCAATACCTGCTAGGAAAAAAAGCTAAGAATTGTTTTATGAAATTTAACGAACCTAGCTATTTTAAAAAGACAAGGTTTAAGACGTTAAATGCTGCATTTAAAATCTGGACGGCACTCAAGAAGAGTCTGGGCCTTGGGCGAATCCATTTCTACACTCAGCTATATAAGAACCCTTCCTTCCCGGGGATTTTTGCAGATACAACTATGAGGGAATGGGATGAGTGTGGAATACGGATGATTGGTGATCTGCTGGGGCAAGATGGGTTAAAAACATTTAATGAACTACAAAGTGTGTATGGTTTAAGCAAGAGGAGCTTTTTAAGTATTTGCAATTAGCTAGCTTTGTAAAAGGGAAAAAAGGGGGACCATATCATTTTGGAAGAATCAGAATTATGGATAATATTCGATCAGGGGAGAATTGCACTATTAGGTGGATATATGCGGAACTGAATCTGCTTAAACCAGATGATCTAGATAAGCATGGGGATAAGTGGGCTGAGAAGCTTGATATTGATAGTGATGATTTTCTCGATTCCCTTGAGCTAGGTAACACCATTTTGTGTTCAGCGGGACTCCAGGCGCAGCACTATAAGACTCTCTTCTCTCTATATATCACACCAGCTAAAATTGCGCAATGGGGGGGACAAGAGGGGATTAGATGTTCCCGGTGCGGTAGTTTAGCAGCGGACGCGATACATATGTTTGCGACCTGTCCGCAACTGGAGACTTTGATTAAGGAGATAGAAAAATGTATTAATCAAACTCTGAAATTAAGAGGTTCCCTATTGCCTGCTTTAATGTTGTTAGGGGTGAGAAATTCTGGTCTTCAAGACCCAACAAGGTATTTCTGGTTCGTTGCTATGGCTGTTCTACGTATATGTATTTCTTCAGCATGGTTGGATCGGGTTGCCCCTACTGTTCAGCAATGGTTAGCCAAACTACTGTTTATTTATAACCTTGAGAAAGGAATATACGAGAGGAGAGGTAAAAGAGGTAGGAAGCTTGGTAGGACAATATGGGCCCCTATTTATAGCTGGAAAAATGAAATGAGCAATTAATGTTGTCCCAGTTTACAGAATGAGCTGTATATTATTATGTTATGGCTATAATAATGAATTTTTGTTGTATTAATTAACTGGGTTGACCCCTAAGTATCATAACGTGTAATGAATTTTGATTCTGTGCATTTAAAAATTTAATAAAAATATTTTTAAAAATTTTTTAAAAAAGAAACTTTCCGTCATGCTTACTAGGAAATTTTTCATTCTATGTCAGGACCGGAGGCGAGGATTATGCTTGTTCAAAGTTTATCCACCACCAGCGACGCCATGTCCACAACTGGTTTAAAGTAGAATCTCTTGAACATCGAGTCTGAAGACCAGTCTGCAGCATTCAAAATATCTTCCAACCTGGCTCCCAGGGAGAAAGCTTTTGAAGCCATGGCTCCACGAACCGAATGGGCGCCGAACTGCGAGACGTTTATGCCTGCTTCCTGCATCACCCGTTGGATCCAACGGGCTATAGTTGGTGGCGTAACCGCTTTGAAGGGCTTTCTTAAGGAAATCAGCAATTGGCGCTCCCCAGGAGGGCGAGTCTCCTCTGTCATACTCTCATACTCTTTGAGGCATCGGACAACACACAGCTTGGGGGAACTATAAAAAGCCGGATAAGATAGCACTCTGGAGTCTGACTTAGTCCTGCGGACAATATAGAATGTAACTCCCTGCGGAGTGAAAACTTGTCCTGAAATGTCCAGTGCCCTAACGTCCGATACTCTTCTGCAAGAAACCAGGCACAAAAGCATCGCTAACTTCGCTGATGGCTCTTTACGGGACAGGTACTTATTGGGTTGCCAAGATTGGAATAGATGCAACACCTTATTAACGTCCCAAAGTGACGAGTATCTGGGTTCTGAAGGGAGCGTGAGACGGATACCCCTCATCAACTTGCAGACCATTGGGTCCTCCCCAACCGATTGGCCCTGAACCGGTGCATGGCCAGCCGAAATCGCCGACCTGTAGGAATTAACCGTGCGGTATGCTAGTCCCTGAGCCACCATGGACGCCAAGAAGTTACCACTTCGCACCCCATGGGATCTTGATCATTCCTAACGTACCAACTGACCCATCTTGACCAAGCTGATCTGTATCTTTTATTCGTGCTGTCCGCCCACGCTGCTCCCAGCAGCTTTTAAGCTTCATTTGAAAGGCAAGAGACTCTCCAGCGATGCCTGAAATCCGCCAGGCCACTAGTGGCATTCTCCCTTGCTGGACTAGCGGGTGGGGATTGCCCTGGGGATCCCTCAGAAGGTGAGGATCGTGGGGTAGAAGGATTGGAGAATCCCAGGAAAGTTCCAGAAGAACTGGAAACCACACTTGAGACCTCCAATAAGGTGTGATCAACACTACCTTCGCCTGTTGTCTGCGGATATGAGTTGTGAGTCTCATTATCATCGCGAACGGTGGAAAGGCATACCCCGCTTCCGCAGACCAATTCTGGAGAAAAGCGTCCGTCGCGGCCGCGAGAGGATCCGGCTTCTAGCTGAAGAATTTTGGAAGTTGGTGATCCAACTGGGACGCAAAAAGATCCACGGAAAAAAGGCCCCACTCGTCGAGAAGTCTCCGAAAAATCCGTGGGTGCAGCTGCCACAAACTCATGTCCGACCAACTCCTGGAGCACCAATCTGCCACCACGTTGGAAGCTCCCGGAAGGTACTCCGCCTTTACCGGGATGTTGTGGGAAAGGCAAAACATCCAAAGTTCCTTGGCCAAATCTGCCAACGCCTTGGACTTCGTACCCCCTAGGTGGTTGATGTAACGCACTGCCGAGATGTTGTCCATCTTCAACAGCACGCTGCAGGACACTTTGTCCTTCATCCAGCACTGGATCGCGAAGGAGCCCACCATCAATTCTAGGCAATTGATGTGGAGCTGGCCTTCGTCGGCAGACCACTTTCCTCCTGTAAAGGAGTCCCTGCAACGGGCTCCCCAGCCCGACTTGCTGGCGTCCGACTCTATTACCAAGTCTGGATCGCAACCGAAGATGGCTCTGCCGTTCCAGGCTTCCATATGGTCTAGCCACCATTTCATCTCCATGCGGACCTCCTCTGTAATGGGAACTTGGTCCGAGTATTGAAGGCCCTTGCGGAGGTGAGAAGCCTTCAAACGTTGTAATGCCCTGTAATGGAGCGGTCCAGGGAAGATTGCTTGAATCGAAGAGGCGAGAAGACCCACCAATCTGGCTATCTGCCTCAGCGAAGTGGAAGAGCGAGCTAACATTCTCCTCAGTTCCCTGCAGATCTTGGTCATCTTCTTCGCTGGAAGACTCAGAGTGCAGGCCACCGAATCTGTGGTAAACCCCAAGAATGTCACTTGTCTGGATGGGGTCATTAGAGATTTTTTGTTGTTAATCACGAAACCCAGATTCTGGAGGAGATCTACTGTTTCCTGCAAACGGCTCGAGAGGCGCAAATGACATTGCTCTAAGAGCAAGATATCGTCCAAGTAGATGATTAGCCGCGCATCCCTGGCTCGTAGTGTCTCCACCACCGGTTTGAGAACCTTCGTGAAATACCACAGGGCCGATGAGAGACCGAAGGGAAGAGTTGCGAATTCGTAAACCTGCTTCCTCCATTGAAACTGCAGGAAACGCCTGTGCGGGGAAAAAATGGGTACCGCTAAGTACGCGTCCTTCAGGTCCAGACGGACCATCCAATTGTTAGGTTGCAGGAGGTCCCGCAAAAGATGGATTCCTTCCATCTTGAAGTGGCGGTATACCAGCCACTGATTGAATTCTTTCAGGTTTATTACTGGTCGCTGCCCTCCGCCCGTCTTGTCGACGAGAAAAATGTTGCTGAGAAAACCTTTGGGGTGCAAATGGGAAGGCACGATCGCTCCTTTTCGCAACAGGTCCGCCACCTCCTTGTCTATTAGCGAGGCTTGGTCCTGTGCGAAAACCAGCGGTCTGGGCCAAGTGGCCTGAACAGGAGTGCCGTAAAACTCTATCTGGAAACCTTTGATGGTTTGAAGTACCCAAGCATCTGAGGTAATAGCTCTCCAATTTTCTTCGAAAAACGCCAACCTGCCCCCCACCCTGAGATGTTGAAAAGGCGAAAGGCTCACCTGCTGTGACCAAGGGCTGGCCTCTGGCTGTTCCTCTGCCTCCTCGGCTTCTGAAACCTCGCCGGGATTGGAAGAATTCCTGCTTGACTGAGTCTGTGGCTTTTTTGCCGCCCCTTTGAGGGCCTTGCGTGTAAAAACGGCCGGTCGAGTGCCCTCTGCCACGACCGGCCCGACAAAAGCCCTAGGGTGGAAAACCTTTTTAATCGATGACTGCGCCTTATCTAAGGACGTAAACTTGGAGACGAATTTCGTCAACTCTTTGTTGAATGGGTCTCCAAAGAGTCCACCCTGAGCTACTGTGCCCGCCTCCGAAGAGGCCAGGTCCCCAAGCTTGGGATCCACCTTAAGGAGGAAGGAGCGTCGCCTCTCTGTAGAGAGGGCGCAGTTAGCGTTCCCCAAAAAAACTAGCTGTGCCCAATTGGAAATTCTCTACGGGGACAAAGGGGTACCTGCCAGTTTGGCCTCCTCCGCCAACTTTAAGATTTTTGTAATTGGTCCAGTTATGTCCAGGAGTTTATCCTGGAAGGATTTCCAGGATCTATCTATCCCCTTCTTTGGGTCCCTCACATACTTCTGAAAAAAGGTGGCCATCTTTGGGTCTACCTCTGGTGTGGTTGCTACTTTGCCTGGCAGGGCGAGGGCACTGTGCTCGGAGGCAAGCCCGTACCTCCTTTTCCAGATGTTTCCGCAGCCTTCCTGCAACGAACGCCGAGACCTTTGGGGAGGGTGTCCATTCCGATGATCGTAGGTGTATCAAATCCTCCGGAACTAACATGTCAGAAAGCTCCTCCGATTCTTTGGGTGTGCCTGACGGGGACACTATGGGGTGCCAGGGTCTAGAGGGGCCTGCCTCATCAGCCTAGTCCTTTTCCTCATCCTGCGCGAACTCTGGGGTCTCTGGGATGTCTGGGGTGGTATCCTGTCCCCCTACCGCTGGCCTCGCTAAAAAGGCCCTCTTCAACTTTTCAAATGCACCTACGTCCATGCTCGAGGTGCTTTTGCGCTTGTCAGTGTGTTGGGGTCTATCAGCCTGGCAAGCATAAGCAAATTGCATTGTGCGGCGCTCGAAGGGTCCCATCGCTTCTGCCACCGCTTCATGAATGGATGCATCAACTGCATCGCAAAACTCATCATCGAGGGGCAGCACCTGCAGGGATTCTTCCTCTGCGTATTCCTCCATGACTGAGGGAAAGTAAGGCACTAGGCTGGCTGGGACAAAGAATAAGCTGAATATATATAGATATATATGGAAAAAAAGCCCCTTTTGTGTCACTATTTAAAGGGCTCTGCGCGCTAACCAGCACCTACTAGGTGCTTTGGCAGATTTAGGAAGTGAGGGAATCACTGCTTAATTTTGTGCCGCCAAGCGGCTAGCTGGAATAATCCGGAAGGGGGCGACTCCCCCTTGATCCACCGGGTGTCACTTCAGTCTGGGCCCCCCCACAGCCTCGTGGCACTAACCATGCTTTGTTTGCACCTCACGGCGTGTATACGGACCCGCTATGATGCGGGCGTCAAGCTGTGAGCAATTTTGATTACCGACCCACACACCGGCGGGCGTCAGGGCTTCCAGACTCTGCAGGCAGTAGTGCGCGTCAGGAAAAAACGCGGGCTCCGTGACTAAACTCGCCGATCCCACCGCACAGCGCGGCTGGGATCAACGAGTTGAGTCAGGCGCCCCCCCTCCGCCTCGACGCGCACTGCACCGCTTGCCTGTATTCAGGGGCCGCGAGCGGAGCCTCCGACATTGCTCCCGAGCCCCGGTATTAACAAAAAAGGGAAAGATTAGCTGCTAAAGCGCAAGGGAAAACTCCGCGCTGCGCCACACATCAGAACAGTGCCAAAGAATGCTATAAACTGTAAAATACGCACAATGTGTAACCCACGGTCACCTCACACGCAAAGCGAAAGGGGAGTGTGTACAGTCAGCGCTGCATTGATTTATTCAGAAAGCGCGCCCAATAAACAGAATAAACACAAATTTCCTCACATCTCCGAAGAGGAAAGGAAAAAACTACTTAACTGCTGGCAGCAGGAAAGAAAGAGGAGTTGGCACAGGAAGCACACGCCTTTGGGGATAGTGGAGACGGCCTATTGGTGGACTGTGCATGACCTCACTGAAGCACCATGGGAGTGCTAGTTTTTGTTATAAAAGTTAAAAGTTAAAGACTGCTGGAAGGAGGAATAAAGAAAGTTACAGCATAATCCTCGCCTCCGGTCCTGACATAGAATTGTAATTGCATTCATATAGAGCTTACTACCCCTGACGAGGCGTTGAATCGCTTTATCATGCAAAGTTTACATTAACATTATCTGGTCACAGTGTTCATCCGTTAGTGTCCCGGGGTATCGACCCAGCCTCGGAATTTTGTGGATCCCCAAAGATTCTGGAACTTTCCTTCACAGAAATGTTAGAAAATGTTTTGGTTTTAGCCAAAGTTTGATGGTTGCAGGCCATTCTGGTTGAGAAAAGGCACACTTTCCAACCACCCTGGACTCCTCTTTGTGTTTAATTTTCAAAAATGTGTGTTCATTAGGTTTCCCTTGGTGGCAGCTGAACTCTGGCCCAATTATTTCAGCAACACACATGGCCAAAATGAGTAATTTTTAATGACTAAAATTTGATGTCTTCACTTCGCGCTTTGGAGCCTTTCCTGTCTCGGGTGGTAGGACTAGCCATACAAGTGGGGCACACTTTATTTTCGAGAAGGGTGAAAATACAAATAGTAGAATCATTTTAATATTTTTTGATTTTCTCTCTGCTTTTCTCCATTGATAAATGCAAGCTGGCTTGCAAGAAAGAACACATTTTGAAAAATGCCCTCTGAATCATATAATGTGTAACCCCAAATTCAGAGTTGTACAAATAATCACTGTTCCCAGTGCTGCAAATAGAAATATAGAAGTGCGGGTACTCAGTATTCAGAGTACCTATTTGTGCCCGATAAGTGTTGGTACTCTCCCATTAAATGTGTTGCAGAAGTGCTGAGAAGTGCAGGTACTCAGTACCAGACAGTACCTGCCCATTTAAAGCACTGACTGTTCCTAAACTCAGTAGCCAGGACACATTTCATAAGGCATAGCTTTCCTTCATGCCCATTAGATTTTACATTAAGAATTGCTATATGATCTGTAATCAATGAAATATCCTTGAAGGCTGTAGCTTAGTTGTTGAATATGGGTATCGCATGTTTTTGGACAGCCATCAAACATTATATATCCTTTTGATCAGTATGGTTTGATGGACATAACGGAATACAATTTTTGTAAATTGTCCATCAGGGTAAAAACTTATGGATGAAAACATTATTAGCTGTTTCCATTTTTCTTTAGTGATTTAAAAAAAAAAGTTTATTTCAGCAATTATGTTCTTTGGGAAAACCATGAACAATCTACACAAATGACCACCTGTTGAATTCCGCTTTTGTCTAGCTTTCAGAAATGTGTGGCTTTTTGAGTTTCCTCTGGGTTTCACACCTCTTTCCCATGTACGTTATTTAGGGGTCACCAGGGGTCGCAATTGCGACACCTAGCTTGCCCCTTGCTACCCCTGGTACTCCCTTTGCGACAAAGCAAACACAAGGAGATGATGGACGGAGCGCTGAAACTTTTCAGACACTCACCCCCAGTCACAGATCTGGGTTGAATTCATCATCATTCTTTAGCTCACTTCGCCACCTCAGTTCAGACCCAGCTATATGCAAATCAGTATTGACCCTGTGCCTCATGGGAACAGTCCAGCCCGAACTGCCAAGCCAGGTCTTCCCTGAACCGGAAACAAGCATCCTGGAACCGGTTTCTGGGTAACACCCTTCATCAGCCAGGCTAGCTTGAATCCAGTGGCAAAGTGAGCAACCTGGCCTCAGAGGTGGCAAAATCTGTGCCAAGAACACAGGGGTGTCTCACATTATCAGATACTTTAACCTCTAACCTAATCAGGCTGTAACCTCGTTTTCTGCTCATTTGTATTACATTAATAATTAATAATAGTTTCTTATTCACTATTAGTGTAATAACAAGTGGAGCAGAAAGATCTGGACCTCACTGGCATCTTAGATAAAAAAAAATTAAATGGTTTTAATTGATGTTGTGTGCGTACATGTGGGTGAGAGTGAGTTTGGGTGAGAGTGAGTGTGTGTGTGTGTGTGTGTGTGTGTGTGTGTGTGTGTGAGCATCACCATTTGTATATGGGATCGTGTGTGTCTGTGTGTCGAAATGAGTGAGTAAGTATAAGTGAGTCGGAGTAAGAGTGAGTGAGTGTGAATGAGTGATTCAGAGTGAGTGCACAAGAGTAGTTGAAAATGAATGCGTGCAAGTCAGTCCTAATGATAGAATGAGTGTGAATAAGTGAATGTAAGTCACAAAATGTTGGCACTGGAATACTGGAAGTAATACTTGCATATGGGATACCCTCTGCAAAATGCTACTGCTGGCACTCTGTAGGTATATTTGGCATGGAGCACCTATGAAAAAATGCCAGCGCTGACCTCCTGGAGGAAATTCTTGGCTTAGTTGGCACCTGTGGCAAATTGCTTGTGATGGCACATTGGAGGAAATTCTTGGCATATGGGAAGACAACTGTGGCAAGGTCATGGGGCCATCCATGACAAAATGTGGTTCTTGACATATTAGACATAACCTTTGACATAAGGGGCCTTTATAGTGTAAGAGAAAAGTATTAGGAACATTCTGGCACTGGCATATTGTATGTAATGTTTGGGCAAAAGGGGCCACCATGGCACAATGCTCGTCCTAGCAATGGAGGTAATTTTTGACATAAGGGGGCACCCATAAGACATTTTAAAAACATAATTGGGTGAACTCGTGTAGACTGTCAGATTTCAGTAGCTAGGCAGACCATGAAAGGACTTGAATATTTAGTGAGTGTTTTTTTAAGAGCCTATAGCCTTTTAGCAAATTTATGTGAAAATTGTGCATTAAAATGCACAATTTTCTCAGGGAAAGGAAACCCCACCCTTCGTTCCCCCCAGAAGAATATATAATATTAATTATGCTGTTATGTAACTTCAGCAATGTTAATTATTATGATGTCATCAAGATTAAGGTTGTGACATCACTTCTTGAGATGATGCAGGGTCAAAGGCCATATCATGTAACTTCCGCTACCCCAGGCATTTTGGTGAATCGATGTCCATGCTTTTTTCACCACAAACTGCAAGTCGATTGATAACCCAAAAGATAGGAACATGTATTGCCACTTAGAAAAATGCAAATGTTGTGGTATTTTTTTTTTAACAACTCTTCTTGTTCCTAAAAGCAGGGAAGATTGTTATCTTAGCAAAGCAAACCTTTTGTTGATGCCATTTTAGAAAAAAACATTCACTTTCTTGTACAGCACTTTTCCCCCATTTTCTTGATTCCCTCCAAAGAAACTCCACAAACGCTGGATACGCTGAGATGTGGGGGAAAAAAAGAGGGGCAAATCTGACCTGGATACCTTTTGTGAGAAATGTTATGAAGGCTCAAGAGCGAAGTTCCTCAAACAGAAAATAAGGACTCAGCACTATGGCTGGAAAAGCCTCAGCAGCTAACGAGTTAAAGTGAACTTCACTGTATTTTGTTGACAACAGATCATGTGTTTATTTTGAAATTAATATATTTTTTAACTCCTCGCCGCGGCGCGAATTCCGCCGCGGCACGGGGGCTAGGGGTGAGCGTGGCGCCGGTGCTCATGACGGCTCCACGCCATCATGAGTCACGGGCGGCGTGTGCTCATGACGGCGTGGTTCCGTCATGACCACGCCCGCTCACACTCCGCCCCGCACAGGCGGGGAATTAGGGCCGCGTGGGCGGAGCGGCCGCGGCATCACGGAACCACGCCGTCATGAGCACACGCCGCCCGGGCCTCATGACGGCGTGGTTCCGTCATAAGCACTCAAGGGGTTAAATATGTGATTGTCAACACTAAGGCCATGATCTGTGTAAATTTGTCAAAATATGTTTATGTTCAGTCCCTGGTAAGAGGGGTTATGTCATTAATTCCCATATTTTGTTTTGTCATATGGCTTGTAATTCCCTGCAAATCTGTGCGTTTGTTAGACAACATAAGCGTCAGGATTGTACCAGACTGATTCTGTGCACACCCTCAGGTTATGTTGGCCTATAGTCCTGCTGGCTCACAGTGCACCATCTGTACCCCTAACCTTACAGGGTAGCAAATATGTGTACAACCTCACAACATAACAACCTTGATCCCCCAAGGAAATTGTGGTAACAGATATAGAACCCTTTTGTTTGGTTACTCATGGATACCCAAAGAAATACACAAGAAACACTCAGCAAGATGTTTCAATATTTATTGAATCATTGTGATTCTTGTATAAAATATGTGCGCTAGAATAATCAATAGAATGAAACAGAAAAGCGTAATTAGCATTATGAGAATAGTGAAAAAGATTAACAATTCCGCCATTGTGCTATAACAGTGACTATATGCTGGCCTATAAGTACTGTATTATAGTGTACTCCTACCTAGCGATGCCTAACCTAGTTTTGCCTAGGGCGGGTGATCTGACAAATCCCTGTCGGGTGGTCTAACTCCCCATTACATATGGGTAAGTGTCATCATGCTGTCTGTCTTGGTCGTAAGCTGGACATCCCTCTTTGCCGAGGTAAACAGGATTTAGCTGGGCTGGAATTCCGCCATGCAGCAGCTTTGCATTGTCAGCGAAATGCTCCTCTAACCTAAACAAGGATGTGATGCTGTGTATAGAATAACACCCATGCTGTAATGCCGAAGCCCCAGTCAGGCTGCTATTGTTTATCCTATTGTGATAGCATAATTCTCTACCGTACAACAATAAGCAATAACATTTGCGCAAAGAACTTTATCCCTAGGAGGGAATGTTCAAGGTGTCGTGATTGTGTGCCCACAAAGTGGAAATGTAAGCAATGCAGTTTCAGAGAATATTATCCAGCATAGGCACGTAAGCAAATGTATGTCAAAACTCAATGTGTAAGAAAGAAGGCAACCTAAGAAACATCTGAATGGGTGTCTAATCTGCATGGTTAACACAGCTTCTGCGATAAAAGATTTTCGTGAAGTAACCAAACCTTCTATCTAGTTCAATGGAAAGTCAGAGATCCCAAAGAAAGATTGTATTTCTCCTTTAAAACTAGCATTGCATACAGGGCAACAATGAAGCAAATTTGGGGTTATCGGCCTATGGACATCCCCCCCCCCCAGCAAATGGATTGCAGTTTGGGGTGCTGAGGAATAAGGCATCAAACAAAATGAAAAAAATGCAAGCATGGAGTGTGCAACATCATTTTAAATAATTCCTTAAAAGTCGTTTTTGTAGGTCAACGCCTGCTGCGAAAGAGAAGCTGTCCTTCAAATCTACCAGAACCCTCATAAAAGAACCTGCAGTTTGGGATCTCGGAGAGCCATGTGCTTTAAGACACAGAAGGTTGAAACGCGCCACTATCATAATCAATCTAAGATCAATGACTGTGATGCATTTAATTGGCCGTCAAATTAGGTATACTACCTTGTAAAAACGGGGCTCCTCTAGCTGCCTATGTGTAGTACGTTATCGTGAATACCCAGAACGCTACTCAACTTGCCAGAACTGCTGAAGGTACGTACCTTATTAATAGTATCAGACTTTCACATGTCTTTGGTTGACTGGCATAAACTTACATCACCCTGAAAACAATTGTGTGTGCTAAAAGACAGTTGTTATTATTGCTGACTATATAACCAATGAAACAATCTCCTTCCAACACAGTTGTGAAGGCGATGAGGCACAGTCTGTAGAAGAATCAACTAAAAACAAAACAAACAAAACCCTCTCAAGCGAGTACTCTGAAAAAGATTGACTACCACAGAAAAAAAACACTCATACCACAGTGGGGTTACCCAACAGTGTCTAGCCACTATAAACGTGACATTTGTACTCCTCGTGAATTCACTATAAGCACTAAGGCTCTGAATAACGGCCAAAAGGCTCTGCAACTGAATTTTCATTCAACATGCAACATAACTAACATCATCTGTTGCATATGGATTCCTTGTCAACTTATGTACGTTGGCTAAACTAAACTGTCACGGGGCTAGGATAGGCCCGGTTAGAAACACTGCCGTTTTACATGCTAATGTTTGTTAAGTTGCCCTTTTTCTTACACAGTGACCTTTGACATACATTTGCTGACATGTCTATGCTGGATAATATTCTCTGAAACTGCATTGCTTACATTTCCACTTCGTATACCTTGGGGCGTTTCAGAAAGTTGACCTGGGAATGCACTCTGTGCGTCACTTGCCATTCGCTTTGTAACTCACGTTTTCTTACTTCCCATTTGCTGACTTTATTTGCTTTAGGCTGTCCAGGTTCAGTTCGTTCCGCCCGATATGAAAGCTGTGTTCACTGTATCCTTCCACAAACTCGTTTTCTGTCAACAGGCCTATAAATCTTGTTCTTGTCTCATCACATTTTCTGGGCATTTAAAGACAGACTTAAAAATATCAGGCGTTCTCTTATCCTTCCGAGTGCTCCCTTTCTGTAAACAGGCCTATATTTCTTGTTGTTATCTCGTCACATTTACTGTGCATTCAGACTTGAAAGTGAGAGCATTTATAGGAAAGAGGAATGCATTTTTTTCCTTTTGTTTGCAGTGTTGTAAAGCGTTCAAGTTCGTTTTATGTAAAACCACCATAACATTCTTTTTTTAATGTAGGCACTGGGACATTGCATTCATGTTTAATTATGTACAGGGCCATTACATGAAATGTTTTTTTTTGTTTTTGGGTTTAGGGCTAGGGCAATTAAGTAGGTTGCTCAGAATCACTGGTTGTTCAGCGCCGCTGGGACTTGAACCCGGCTCCCCAGTCAGCTCTCTCTCTCGATTGTATACTTTGTGTGCCCATTCTGGGTGCAGATTTAGAACTTGTGTGGGGCTGTATATTAAAACAAATGACACAGGTTTGCTCACACTATCTACTGGGTCATCATAAATTCCAAAGTCCTGTGTGATTGAGAAGCTGCAGCCATCTGTTTTGTGTAATGTGGGTGATGTGCTGGGTGGTTTCACTTGCTATAGTCACAAATAAATGACAAGTTTGCGAGCCACTGTTGGGAACCTGTGGGTCTTTGTTTGCCTTTGAACGGTGTATTGTCAGATGCTCCCTGAGCGTCCCTTGGAATAAAGACTTCTGTTTTAGATCTTCAAAATCCATAATTAGTAAGTTAATTGTAGAGTAGGGGTCTCTGTGGAAATCCACAGATCTCGTAACAGATCAGTGTCCCTGAGAAGGCAGTTGAGCTGTGCCTGCAGTATTGACTGACTTATTCCCAGCCTTGTCTGCATTTCAGAGACACTAGTCTGTCGTAAATCGTCCACACTATCAGCCCAGCTAGTCAGGTTTTGTGATCACTTGCTTTTTGTTTGTATAAGATATTTTTATTGGTTTTGCACAAGACAGTTTACAAACGCCCTTGTGTTACATATAGATAATACATAATTTTGCTTGAGTGACTTTTTTCTCTTCTGAAAGAATTCCACAAATGACAGCCGAGAAAGTGTTGTTTGCCACTTGCCCCCACCAAAACCCCACATCTAAGCATTTCCCATCTTCATCTTGCCACACCCTAAAGAAAGACATTTCCATTCATTGGGGTATCCATAGCGAGTGCCCGCAAAAGCTGCACAGGCCTGTTGAGCGACACTTGCACGCACGCCCCCTCAGTATATTGTTGCGTCCCTAGTGCGGAGTTTAGTGAACATTAGTTTAACTTTAAGATATGGTAATTAATCTGTCCAGTTTAACAAGAATTGTTTTGTGCCAAATTTTAAAGCATGGGCGTCTTCAGAGAAACCCTCCCAGGACACTTTTCCCAACTCTGCCTCATCAAACTTTACAACATTTGACATACACATAATAGTAATATGTATTTGCTAAATGCTTCGTAAACATTGGAAATGAGAGATTTGCTTTTAGAGAAAACATAATTATAATGTACCTATAATTTGGGCATGTTTTAGCCACCAATCGTGGCACGCACAATACTCAACAAAGCCATTTAAAATGCATATCTGTCAAGGACTAGACACCATGACTTTTGAAGTGGTTAACTAGTGCTTAATGATACTGGTGTGAAATGAATTTCGATCAACATCCTTCATCTTTGGTACAGACAGTCCATAAATTGAGATTAGTGGAACCTGAGTACACCATGACTTATGCAGGATACAAAATCGCTACAAACCATTGTGCTTTTAGTGTCCATAATTACTGTCATGCCTACTAATGAATGAGGTGTTAACAAATCCATACCCGCATACACCAACAAACGTAGGACACTACATAGCAGAAATGTTTCAAATACACATTTGCGACCTGAACGTTTTCACCTGTAACTTCTTTTTATAACTGTACATACCACTTTTCTGCCATTTCTAAGTGCTGTAAATAGCCATTGCTGCTATTACCGGATTTTAAGCGTACTTCATATACCAACCTCGGAAGGATTGAAGGCTCCGATAGCCCGGCTGGAAAACAAACTTGTGGCTTCACATCACCCAGAGGTGCGAGCCAAATTTGTAAGTGACAGAGCCATGTTGGCAACACTTGCTAAACTGTAGCCCCCTCCCTCCCCTCTCCTCCTTCAGCTCTAACTCACTAACCTCTTCTCCTGTGCTGATATTCTGTTTACTTCCTTCCCTCCTTCTTTAACTCCCTCTCCTCATCTGCTGATATCTTCCTTGCTGCCCTCTTCCCCTTACCTTTTCCTGCTCGTCCACTTCTTGTGCTCATCTGCTGTTCTCTACCATCCCGCCTCCTTCTCTAACTCCCTGTTCTCTTCTCCTGTGCTCATCTGCTGTTCTCTTCTATCCCACCTCCTTCTCTAACTCCCTGTTCTCTTCTCCTGTGCTGATCTGCTGTTCTCTTCCACCCCGCCTCCTTCTCTAACTCCCTGTTCTCTTCTCATCTCTGGTGCTGATCTGCTGTTCATTCTCCCCTCCTTCTCTAACTCCGTGTTCTCTCCTATGATGATCTACTGACCTCTTCCTCCCTGCCTTCTTCTTTAATTCCCCGTCCTTTTCTGCTGTTCTCCTTCTTACTGCCCTCTTCTCCTGTAACTTTATCCTCCTCCTTGCCCACTTCTTGTGTTGATCTGCTGTTCTTTTCTTCCCTGCACTTTTCTCTGTCTCTGTGCTGTCTTCCTCTCTGCCCTTTTTGCTTCCTTCCTCTTCTCTTGCTCCCTGTGGTCTTATGTTCCTTCCTGCCCGCTTCCCTTTCTATATGTCCTATTCTCTTGTGCTGTTCTCTCCCCAGCCCTTTTCATGGTCGAGCCTGCGATAGCATGCGCTAGCGCATGCGTCTCACTTGCGAGACACTATTTGTAGCTAAGAGGGCTTGGAGCCCGTTGCTTACCATATGTTGGCTTGCTTGGCACTCTTCTTTATAGCCTCGTAATTGGTCACTGCAGGCCAAGCATCATTTCCGTTCCTTTCTGTGGAGCAGGGGCCAACCACTTGACTGATGTAACTTAATCAGTGCCTGTCCACTGCCCCTGTAGTGATTCGGGTACTATTTGTTCTTTTTAGCTTCTCGTGCCCTACAAACAGAACACTGCCCTACAAACACTGACTGGTTAAAATGTGCCTAGCAGGACAAACAAAATTGCAAAGTTTTTTTTTTCTTCCTGTAGTTAACTTTGTTTTATTTTGCGAAGCCTTCTTTTCTCACTTCACACTCATGTTTTCTTTGTTTTTGCTCGTGGGTACTGTTCTCAAAAGATGACTATTATCTTGTTCTAAAAATTGCAAAGCAACATTGTTTCTTTCTTATGTGTAATTTTCGAAACTATGTTGTAACACATTCGCAGAAAACATCGCAATCCACCCCACTCCAATCTGCCCCACTCCAGTCCACCCCACCTCAACCCTCACTAATCCAATCCACCCCACACCAATCCAATCCATCCCACTCAATTCAATCCACCCCACTTCAATCCAATCCACCCCACTCCAATCCGCCTCAATCCAATTCAATCCACCTTACCGCACACCATTCCATCTCAATCCAGTCCACCTTACTCCAATCCAATGCACCCAACTCAATCCATTCCACCCCCAATCCAGTACTCCTCGCACCAATCCAATACACTCTACCCCACTCCAACCCACCCCACTCCAGCCTAATCCAATCTTCCCAACTCCAGTCCAATCCATCTCACCCCCCCACATCAATCCACCCCACTGCACCTGAGTCCACCCACTCCAGTCCAACCAATACACCACAATCCACCCTTCTCCAGTCCAATCCACCATACTCCAACCCAGCCCACCCCACTCCAATCCCCCCCACTCCAGCCCAATCCAATGCACCGCATTCCAATCCACCCGTCCCACTCCAGTACAATCCACCCCATTCCATTCCAATCCAACCCATCCCTCCCAATCCACCATGCTCCAGTCCACCACACTCCAACCCACCCCATTCCAATCCACCCCATTCCAATCCATTACACCCCATTCCAGTCCACCCCAATCCACTCCAGTCCACCCACTGCAATCCACCCCACCCCACCTCACTCCAATCCACCCCCCTCCAATTCACCCCACTCTAAACCACTTGATTCTAATCCAGTCCACCCCACGCCTGCCACCCACTTCAATCCACCATCACAATCCAATCTAATCCACCCCAGTTCTATCCACCCCACTCCAATCCACCCCACCCACTCCTCACCAATCCACCCCACTCCAAACCACCCCACTCCGCTTCAATACACCCCGCCCCACTCTACTCCAGTCCACCCCGTTCTACTCTACTCCAGTCCACCCCACTCTACTCCAATCCACCTCACTCTACTCAATCCACCTCACTCTACTCAATCCACCCCACTCTACTCCAAGCCAACCCATTACCTCAATCCACTCCAACCCACTTCACCCTATTCCACCCCACTCACTCTACTCCACAACACTCTTTGCCACTGAACGTGACTTCCCTCTACTCCACTCTACGACACTATATTCTCCCTACTCCACTCTACAACACTCTCTGCGCAAAAAAATCCACTCTATGAAATTCTACTCCCCCCTACTTCTCTGTACAACACTTCACGCCACTAACCTTTAGCCAGCTGAACAGCAGTCACACTGGTGTACAACAAGGCTAAAACACATTGCCAAAACCCATAGCTCTTACATAGGTGAGACCTATTGCCTTTGCCAATCCTTGTTAGTTGGCACCTGTTATATTATCCAGATGCCAGTACTTAATATCTAGACTTTCTTATACAGTAATGTCATATCGATGAATGCTGAAACATGGCGCTAGGTTTTGTTCCAAATGCATCACTTACAATTGCCCAGGAAACATTATATTGTTCTCCTTTCCTATCTTCCTGATTCATCTTCGCCTGTCTACTTTGTTGCATATTAGACGCAAGGTGAACTGTTGTAATATATTTACCCAGAACAGTTGTGATTTACGGCTAAGACACAGGGTTTGGCTCCTTTCACATCCAATTTTGGCAGATGTGTTTGGACTGTAACGTAGTGGCTTATGACTAAACACAGATTGAATGTTTTTAGAGTGTGCAGAGCCATTCCACCATGAGCATGTCTGCTACTTTAACAGAGGGTGAAAGGACTACAAAAATTGAGATTTGCAGGGCAGATATTTGTGCATCACATTCAATTTTCTATCTATGACTTTCACTACAAGTTGGCAGCAAGTAAGAGCAAATCTTTGCAACTTTATTTCATATTTCTGCCTTCTGTATTGTTAGTAGAACCTCAAGTGTGGGAAAAGAAAAGCATGTATAAATTTGCTCCCCAGCATTTTTGTTCAAGGTATGAGGCATTAGTAGGCTTCTTTTATATATGGTCATAGATTAATAAGGACATAGCTTAAAAAGATGTGGGAGCCTGAGGATTAGCCAAGTATGATTTTTAAGATGAAACACCCAATTTACAGACTTCGTACTTGGGAAATACTGATGGCTCTTGAAAAGGTCAATGGACCTTTGCCACCGTTTGTGAATTGGAGCTAGAACAAAACATAAAATATGCTTATATCATCGACAGTTAGAATTTTAATGTTCAGTCAATGATGAGAGGTTGCTGAAGTTTTCAACACCTTTATTTATCTTAAAGGATTAGCATTGTTTTGTCATCTTTATTCAGATTAGTCAATTTACATACATATCAGTAAAAGATTGATTGGTGATGGCATAAATCAATACACAGTGTTCCATAAAGGAAAGCGTAACTAAACTAGCTAGGGGACTTAACCAATTCTAAGCAGAACCCATGAAGAATCATTTTTGGGAAAGAGTAGGAGAGAAAATAAAGGAAGAACTTCCCAGAAAGAGCGGTTCTGGAATCTCAGCCGAGTTCCCTACAGCTGCAGTAGCAACCGTCAATGATATAATGATTTCTGCAGTTGCATCGGTCAGGAAAAGAGCATTAGATAAAAGAAAATAAGTCACCTTTAGCAGTAGCTGTTGTTAACAAAGCAAAAGATCAACTCTCAAGGAGAAGAGCCGCAAGGCAGGGGAGATTGATCTTGGTCTCGCATCGGGAACTCCTCTCCCTAACTAGAAACACTCATTATTATAAATCACACACTAATATATTGAAACTCTGGTAGGTATTAGCTCCTCCAGCCAAAAGAAACCGCTTATCCGATGGTGTCGTCAACTTCTTATGTCTCTTCTCCCGATTCCCACGTTAAACATTCACGGCGCTATAGTGTTAAATATTGTTTTAGGACTTTATTACATGGAGGAAAGTTCTCTGAGAACCTTCTTACCTAAGCTAAAAGATGCACAATGAGTTTCAGTGTGAAGACAAAGGCCTGTCAGAGATGCAGAGGCAAGATAGCAATAATATTCTGATGAAGCATATATAAAATGTCTAAATCATTATTTATTATAACAATCACAGCAAGTCTCATTGTATTAAGGTAAATTACTTAACATGGGTAGAGAGAACTGAATGAAACACGAGTTTGAAGTCAGCACATTCTAAGCAAATTGCTGGTGTTTGGCAAAATAATCTAATAAACTTCTATTAAATTGTGAGCAAGAGTCGAGAGAAAAAGGCTTTGAGGCCTAACTAAAAGTGCACATTTAAGAATATCTTAGTACAAAAATGTTTAATTATATCATTTCATAAACCTTTTTGTTAGCACGCTCCCTCTACATGTGAAGAATTAATATATCTATTTGCAGTATTCATAAGGATTATTTCACGTTATGAAATGGGCACATTTTATCTGCGTGTCATTTTCTATGTGAAAACAATTCTGCAGCAGTTTTAACGCTTTTCTAATGTGCAATTTTAACACGATCTGCAAGTCGAATTTTATTTCCAAACTAATTTCCTCCAAAATGATGAGGTGGAAACAGAGGGAATGCCTCAACTCATACCTCTTTGTCAGTTTTTATTCCCTTCTCTATTCTTGTGTGGTGTATGTTAATGGCTTTGTACATGTGAGGCTTGGATGGTCTGAACAGGAGGGATGGTCTGAACTTGCCTTTTACAGCCCTCCTAGGTGAATGGGATAGCTCATCAGTGTACGATGCTTTAGAGATTGTAGAACACCATTAGTAAGGACTGGGAAGAGAAATAATGTCCCTGAGTGTGTTTTTATGCAGACATCACAAATTCTCTTATTATTTGCTAGACATTCTCTTCAGGAGCGGCCCGTGCAGGTAAGAGCGGTGGGGCGGGGGAGTGGACAGACGATGAGGGAAAATAAAATGTAAAAGAAAAAAAAAAATCACTTACCTTGCGCTTGCCGCATCGCCGAGTCGGCGATGTGGTGAGCGCAAGGTAAGTGTTTTTCTTTTTTTTAAATTTTATTTTCTCTCGTCATCATCTGTAGATTCCCCCCCTGCCCTTCACCCCCACCCCGCCCCACCGCTCTTACCTGCACGGGCCGCTCCTGATTCTCTTTAAACTGCTGGCCTTACATTAACCTTTCCTTGAAATTCCTTGAGCAAGATACTTGGTTTTGATGGTGAGTTTTTAACTGCTGCTCTAAAACACCAAGTGTGCTGTGTCTACAGTGTGTTTAAAGTTGTATAATTTAGCCCCCATTGGTGAGTATGCATTTGAAAGGGCTATACCTCTTGAAAGCTGTGCTTTCTTGCATGGATGCCCAGAGTCACTATTTTCTGAGTCATTAGCATAAGCATCTAATAGTTCCTTGTTGCTGCCATTTATGCCTTACTTCTCCCAGTTCTCAAGGGTGCAGCCATTAGCATGCTGAATTTCATTAAGGATGCACTTGGTTTATATCCGCAATACTTCATTTTCTTATGGCGACATTGTCCTGTTTCTGGTCTCTGTTCGTGATCATTCCGAGAGACTTCCATGGGTGGCCTTATCTTATGTTTGGTAAATTGAACTCTTGTTTTAACAAACAGACTTTACCCAGACTCTAAACCTGATCCTAACTAATCCATACTCTATCCCTTAACCACTTGTTCCTAAATGTGAGGAAATTCTAGCTGCTTTTGTTTTCAATGGTATTTTTCAATGAAACGTTTAAACGTAAAATGCTTTATGAGGGAAGATAGGATCAAATTTCAGGATACTGTTATGAGTTGGCTTCCATGTAATGCACCCAGTGGTAATCCTAAACACGATGAGAAGGGACGATTTTCTTAAAACTTAGTTTTGTGCCAGTTTAAGACATGGGCCGGAAAGAAAAGTAAAAAATATTTCACTTATTTGTTTTGAGAATCAACTTCATTGATTTTAGAAAATAAGGAAGATCAGCACTGAGATCACAAACACAGGTTTGCATAGAAGACATAAAGGGTGTCAATAATAATGTACAACTATAGGCACAGCAAATATACACTCTACATGACAGGACTAAACAATTTACCAAAGGTAAGAGTCCCTCTGCCCGGGTCTCCATTAACCCATCTGATCTGACCATTTGCCCCACACTCTCTGGTGTTTGGCCGGACATCCCCTGGCCTCAAACAAGGGTTTTTCCTGAGCGGCGCACCAGTCCACACCTCGGCGCCATTTAGTTATTGTGGGGGGGGTCGGTCTGTGACCAGGTCATGGCAATATCCCGCTTGGCCACCATGATGTCCGTTCCCAGGAACAGTTTATCTGCTCGGGATCCGTCCAGACCATCCATAACGCCCAGGAGGAGGCGCGTAGGGTCGTGGGGTACATGCCAGCCCAAAATGTGTGAGAGTTTGGTTACTATCTTGTCCCAGTATTTCTGGAGGCGGGAGAAAGACCAGACTACATGGTAAAAGTCTGCAGGTTGGTGTCTGCAGCGTGTGCATTCGGGTGAGGCGCGCAGCCCAGCTCTGTGTAGGCGCTCTGGGGTAAGGTATGCAGTAAGGAGGTAATAAATTTGGATGAGTCGGAGTCTGGCGGAGGTGGTGACAGTTTTGGGGGCCATTAGTGCGTCTCGCCAATCCTCATCGTCTAGTGGACCTAACCAGCCCTCCCAGCGTACTTTAAGCGAGTCCAGATACACGGGGCCGTTGTTTTTGATGGTGCGATATATACCTGAAATGCCTCCCTTCCCAAGATTCCCCATCATGACTGGACTGAATTCAGGAAGCGTGGTGCCTGTCGAGATGTGGGTGTACAGGGCATGGCGTATCTGCAAGTATCTGTAGAATTGCGAGGCGTGCAGGGAGAAACGGTTCTTTAAATCCTGAAAAGTCCGTATGTGGTCCCCCACCCACACGTCACCCAGTTGGGAAATGCCTATATAGTCCCATTGACTAAACCCTTGTAATGTCACCACCTCACCAAGCCATGTGCCTTGCCAGAGTGGCGTCTGCTGAGTCAGTTTGGATTCCCATTGCGTATGACGTAGAGCTGAGCGCCAGGCCAGGAAGACTGTTTGGGTCACCGTTCGGAGCGCCTTGGGAATAGGGGATCCATACATAAGTGCCTGGATTCGGGGAAAATCTAGGTCGCGAAGTTCAGTTCTGTACCCTGGATCTGACCATCCCCCGGTGAACAATCATGGAGAACCAACAGCCGCGTGGCCAAATAGTGTAGGTAGAGATCCGTCATGCCCATGCCGAAGGACGGAATGCGGCACCCCCCCCACAGAAACCGTGTGATCATGGTGTCGATCTCTCAGAACCAACTTCGGGGATAATGGAAGGGAGTATTCTGAATAACATACAGGAACCGGGGTAGGATCATCATCTTAAATAACGCCACTCTACCAAGTGGATTAAGTGGCAAGGTTTGCCAGTGACTAAGGTCCCCTCTGGCCTTTCTGATAAGAGGAGTAATATTCAGTGCCCACTCCAGCTCCGGAAGCAGAGCAACCCATATGCCTAGGTATTTAAACGACTGACGCCTAATAGGTATGTTGGTCTGCCAGTCGAAGCATTCCCTGGAGGGGTGAAGAGGTTCGAGGGTCGATTTGGCTGGGTTCAACCGGAGACCCGAGACTTGTTCAAAGGCTTGGAGGGATTGGAGGCATCTAGGGCCGGAGCGAGCCGGGTCTGCTAAGAAGAGCAGGACATCATCTGCATATAGTGCAATTTTGTCTACGTGATGGCATCCCCACGTCCAGCCTTGAATCAATTCTTCCGCGCGGATGAGGCACGCCAAGGGCTCCATTGCCAGAGCGAAGAGGAGCGGGGAGAGGGGGCAGCCCTGCCTGGTGCCTCTTCGGATGGGAAACACCTCAGATAGGGTTCCGTTAATCAGCACTCTAGCCTTTGGCTCAGAGTACAAGACTCGGACAAAACTTCGAAATTGCTGGCCCATACCCATGAGCTGGAGCACCTCGTCGAGGTAGTGCCAGTCCACCGTATCGAAGGCCTTCTCAAAATCTACGAGAAGGAGCGTCAGATAGGGGGTGAGTGCCTGGCGATTTGCCAGCGCTAGGTGGAGGCGCCTTAAGCAATGTCTGGTGCTACGAGCTGGCATAAAGCCACATTGGTCTGGATGAATCAGTTTGTTTAGGAGCGGGTGCAGGCGTTGGGCCAATATAGTAGCGTAGACTTTGATTTCGGTGTTAATTAGGGAGATCGGCCGGTAGTCCGCACAGATGGACGAGGGCGGTTGGGTTTATGGGATGACCACGATGGTGGCCACATCCGTCTCCGGGGGAAACGTCCCGACCTCTGTCACATGTTGGAATAGAGTCGAAAGGTGGGGAACTAGGAGCTCCCGATAGGAAGCGTAGTATTCCTGAGGGAAGCCATCAGGGCCTGGGGTCGTACGGGACGCCAGATGAGAGATCGCCGCACTTACCTCTTTTGGAGTGAAGAGAAGGTCCAGACTAGCCGCCTCAGGATGTTTCAAGCAGGGAATGTGGACCTGGAGGGGGTCGAGAAAGTTCGCGAGAGTGCCCTCCAGCCTGCGTGCTGAGTATAAGCAAGTATAATACCCTGCGAAAGCCTGTGAAATCTCAGGTGAGGTACGGCAAATGGTGCCTGAGGGTTCACAAATCTCAGGCACAATCCGATTAGCCAGGGGATATGAGGCCAGCCTGTGGAGGAGTCTCTCATTTTTATCTCCCCAGCCGTACACACGGGCGACCGATGAGCGCCACAACAGTTTGGCCGACTCTAGCAAGGTCTGTTTGATTTCTTCACGGAAGGCTGCTAATTGCCTGTCGTGATTTTCAGACTGAGTCGTGGCGAGATCGGTCTCTAGTCGGAGGGCCTGCACCTCAAGAAGGGTTAGATGACTATCTTGGGCACGTCGTTGTGTCCGAAGGTGGCTTTTGGCCACATCCCGGATGGTAGCCTTACTTGCTTCCCAGAGAATGCCTGGTGAAGACACTGAGGCCAGGATCTCGAGGAAGAACTGCCGAAGCTCCTCCTCAACGGCCTTGTGGAACTCTTCGTTTTGGAGGAACCAGGCATTGAATTGCCAGATTGGGCGTAGCCCATCGGGGGAATCGCCTAGGTGCATGAGCAGTGCTGAGTTGTCTGAGATTCCTAGGGGAAGGATGGACATAGAGGTCACATGTTGTCAGTCTGGGGCTGGCATGAAAAGCATGTCAATGCGTGCGTGAGAGTGGTGTGCCGCTGAAGTGTGTGTGTATTGGGTGATTCGGGGGTTCCTGATCCTCCATATGTCGCAAAGGCCTAGAGTGGCCACCCACTCAGTCAATTTCTTGGCATGGCCTGGAGGGGGAGGGGATGCCTGGACTGTCAAGATTGGGCTGCATGACCGCATTGAAGTCTCCCCCAAGAATCATCTGACCCCAGGGTAGGGTGGAGATAGTGTGAGTGAGATGCTGTAGCGTTGAGGCAAGAGTCATGGGGGGGGGACATATATGGACAGGAGATTGAGATATTTCACTTATTTAAGGATATTTTGGACTCTTCTCTGAAAACTTACCGGGATGTGGAGAAGCAGAGGCAAGGTGTTCTTCAGGAAAATAAACACGGGAGAGAACAAGAGCCAGATGTACACAGTCATTAAGCGGCCAAAAAGACTGTGATTCGTTAAATCACAGGGTTTGCGATGGCTTTTACAAATGTATTAAACTCGAAGTGCACAATGGCTTTAGATATGCATAGCGAATCGGAGTTTGGAAGGGGCATGTCTAGGACACTGTTGTAATGAAAGTAGTCCAGTCCAGGTTGTATCTTTAAGTATTTATTCCAAGTAAGATCTTAAGTAGAAGAGAGCCCCACCAGGAGCAGCCTCCCTGCTGCTCAGCCCATACACCAACTAACATTCTCACTCATCCAACATTCCGCAGTCACCTCTCACACCAACATTCTACTCCACATTCACACTGGCTGAGCAGCAGGTATGTTAACCACACAAACCCAGGGAAGGACCTAGGAGAGGGAACTAGAGGCACGGGGCACTAGGAGCAGGCAGCCTCCAAACAATAATGTTTAACACAAAAAAAAAAAACACAGCGAGGAGGTGAGGGACACGGACGTAGGTACTAAGGCGGGAGATGTCCCTCTAAACACGCTCGACCGAAGGGGTCTCTCTTCCTCACCCTCCTATGGGGCTAGTAGGTCCCATTTGATAGGGCTTGAATTTTTTGAGCCAGGTTTCGGTGGAGTGTGATACTGTTCACCCCACTCAGTGGAACCCTGCCAACACAGCACGGTGAGGGTGGAGCCCGATTAAATAACATAGGTCCTGATGAATGCCGTGGACCATTCGGGGCCAAAGGGCAGAAACATGTTGACCATATATATTACGGTGGGGGGACAATAGAATCCCCAAGACACCAATCACCTATTTTAATTACCATACAGATGCCAGTCATATTAAAGAGTTTGACTTCTGTAATGGCTTTTTAAACCTCACTTTGTTTTTGTAAAGGGCCCCCACTTAGCTTTAGAAGTGCATCCCTGTCTTCAGGTGTATGCCCGCCCTCTATCAAACCAAGTTTTTAGAGGGCGAGGACTGGTCAATGATGAAGCATGACACCAGGTGGTGTGTGAGACCAGTCTTTCACTTTTTGTGAGATGCCTGCACTCACAGAATAACACTGTAGCACCCAGGTCATCTTACTGTGAGCAGCAGGTATAACACATCTCCCTTTTTTACACAAATGAGAATCAACTTCAAATGAATCACAAATGGACATGGTGCATGAAAAGATGACTATGCAATTATTACATGCAGCACTGGGGCAAGAAAGCAATATCAATGTAATACATGTAGAGATGATAATGATGGAAAATATACATGTATGCTACATAACAGAGAATAGATTTATGAAAGATTTATGAAAGAGTAACAGAACGCAATCCAGCAATCACAGCAAATAAGAGCCACACAAGCACACCCATCACATCTCCCTTTCCACAATACAATCCAAATAAATGCAAAACACACGCTACCATGCCACAAAGCACAAGCTAAAACTCCACTACCAAACAAGCGGGCTGGCCAGGCCAACAGGAGGTTAAGAGTACCAACAATAAAGCATGGTAGGAGACGAGCAAAGCAAATGAGTCAAGAAAACTCCACCCGAACAGGGTTGTGACGTGTGGGGGGAATGCCACACGGAACAAAAGTAAGTGCACGTAAGGTAAGCAAGAGCATAAATACCAGCAACAACATCCATGTACGGGAAGCACAAGTCATTCTCCAAAATCTGTACTAGAATGGGTGGTGATGCAACACCAACCCATAACCACATGAAAGTGGGAGAAACAGTGTAAAAAGCACACTTCAACTGTAAGCAAACCGTAAGAAAGCACCAATGCATCTAACATACTGCAAGTCAGAGGTAATGCAAGTCACGCTACAAAATCCGTAATACAATGGGTGGTTGTACAGGACCAACCCATAACCACATAACAGTGGGAAGAAAGAACACCATAAAATGGACCAAGCCATAACCACGTAGGGGTGGGAAACTGCAAAATCCGTACTAAAATGGGTGGTGGGGAATGACCGACCCATAACCACATACATGTGGGAAACTGCAATGTAATAATGAATACCTCTTCACTTAACAGAAAAAAATTCACTCTCGGAAATCTGTAGTACACCCATTACCACATACAAGTGGGAAACTGCAAAATCTGTACTACAATGGATGGTGGGGAATAACCGACCCATAACCACATAAATGTGGGAAACTGCAAAACAGCGGCAGGGCTAGGGACAAAACTAGTGATACAGCACCACCATATCCAACATTCACTCATCAACACATCAGTGTAATCACATTGAACACGTTCAACACAACAGAGCACAGCGCAATGGGAAACAAACAAAGCAATAAACTTAATAACAGTGTACATAAGTATGGTATTATGCATTATGGCAAAAATATAGATGACACATCCGAGAAGTTAGCAAAACAGTCGAATGACCGGTGAGTGACTTCTCACCCGAGACCACTATCCAAATAGCATTAAAAAAAAATGCTCATTCCGATGACCACGTTGCTAATTTTTCATAAGAGTTCACTTCATTACTTCATCACGGGGAGCAGCGTTATTAATCCGATGTCACCGCACTGTTCCGTTTCCAGTCGTGGTTGGCAAGAATGCGGTTGACTAGGTTATAAGGTTCCCAAAGGAGACGGCTTGTTTCAAAAACCATGTGAGGGGGCAGCAGGTTTAAAAAATACAAAGTGAAACAGTGCCTGCGGATGATCCATTAAGGCGCTCCGATGTCCTTGAATCAAATTCATGCGTCGGGAGAAGGCACGACGGAGATCGCGTGGGAGGCTTGATTTGACTTGACTAAACTTTACAGAAGCCAATGACATCGTGGTTGGCACAAGACGTAAAAAGCTGGAAACTGCAGATGAAGTGAGGAAATGCGCCACACTCAAAATGGCGGCACGCAGAACGACGTAGGGCATGGTGGCTCAGGGCACGTCTTTGTATGCAGGCGTCGGGAACAGCCAGAGGAGAAGCAGGTCGGCTCACGCGCGCTGAAGGAGACACGCGCATATTTCAAACATCACAGAAGATTCCAAGGGAGGCAGCTTGATACAACGAGAGACGGTAAAACCGCGCGCTCTTAGCACAACTCGAGCCCAAAATTTGAAAAGAGAGCGCAGCGGTTGAATCTTAAATGTAAAGTAATGAACACCTGTAAAGCAAAAATAAGCAGTACAGAAAAACACATAGGGTCAGTGTTATCCGTAGAAATAAAATTAACAGAGTCTGCTTGTAGCCCGTCACAAGCTGCCCTTGGCACGCAGAGAGAGAACTCCTCATCACAGCACTGGAGACACATACCCCATGTTTCACATTTAATAAGACAGTGGGAAGCCAAGTGCTGTGACACTCTTTCGTAGAGCTTGACGGTTGCTCCTCTACAAGTCAGGCTGACACACAAGAAGTCCAAATCCACAGCAGAAACTGTCAGGCAGCAGGGAAAGAAGGCAAACAGAGAGGCAGGTAGCAGTACAGGAACACTCTTTCCCAAAGTAGCAGAATAAGCAGTAAGGCAGGAAAAGTTCATTAAAAATAGTGGACGAGCAGAAGCAGGCAGAAGGTTCGCTCTTCAGGGAACTGCACTTTGTGAAGGGACTGTCCCAAAGTGGCAGGAAGGGGACGGCTGTCCCAAAGGAGCAGGAGAGGGACACTTCCTCCAAGACAGGCAGGCAGTGAACAGCAGGTAAAAGGCAGGCATGCAGACAGGAACTGGCACCATTGAGTTGCGGGCGACCGGTGGGGTGGTCACTGGTGGGGCTCTGGGTGCTCTGGGTGCCAGGATTCTTTAAATGCGCAGCTCAAGTTTAAGAAAGGCTTTACCTTGAAAGTTCTTTAGGTGTAGGTGGTCACGTAGGTTCTTTCCTCAGAATCGTCGCCAAATAATGTTGTAATGAAAGTAGTCCAGTCCAGGTTGTATCTTTAAGTATTTATTCCAAGTAAGATCTTAAGTAGAAGAGAGCCCCACCAGGAGCAGCCTCCCTGCTGCTCAGCCCATACACCAACTGACATTCTCACTCATCCAACATTCCGCAGTCACCTCTCACACCAACATTCTACTCCACATTCACACTGGCTGAGCAGCAGGTATAACAGACACCTCTTCCAAATTCGGATTCGCAATGCTATGCATAAATGGTTTGCTACGGCAGTTTCGGTCGCAAGCCATGGGTCGGCTACCATCTCCTCATACGAGGAGGCAACCTATTTGGAAAGAGGAAAAAGTACCTTGGGGGCCACTTGCCCTTTGTAAATAATCAAAAAAAACTGTTTGTCTTAAACAAGAAAGTCAAAATTAACAAAATTTACAAAAGTAAAAAAAATTCTGAAATGCAGACCGGTTTCTTTTACTGAAAACAGGACATTTAAAGAAAAAAATTTACTTTATTTAAATGCGATAACAGACATAGTGGTCTGCTGACCCCAGCAGGCCACCCTCCCTGTGATGCGCATCTTTTGATTGAGTCACAATTTGCGACCTACCTCATGAATATTGATGAGGTAGTCCGAATTACAGCCCACTCCAGAGATTTTGCAAACCGACCTATTAGTACAAAGGTCGGTTAACAAAATCAGAATGGATTTGCTAAAAGTAAGTGCACAATTTACGGCCAGTTTCTGTGAATCAATTCAGACTACATCTGGCCCCTAATTGCCTTTTTTAGTGTTGCCCTATTAAGAATGTATTAATATCAGAGGCACTATAAATATGGCGAACAGGACATACCTCACTTTTTTGGTTGATGTCCCTCTCTGCCTAAAACTCTAAATAATACCTTTAATCATTTGGGAGGAAAGAAACATCCTCTGTGTTAGTTATACCACAAAAACAATACCTGCCGCCTTCGGCAAGTGTCTTTATATTAGAATCATTGTGCAGAGCAGCAAGCCTTATGATAAAAATGTAGCATCATTACACCTGTGGAAATCTTCCCTGTCTTCCCAACTGCTCCTGATACCAAAGGGATCACAACACTGTTATAAATTACAGTCATTGAGAATACTCGCTTTTCTGCCTCAGCACTGTTAGAACCGGTCTTGCATTCCAAAACACCAGACTTATCCACAGCGTTTCCGTTGAGTGTATTGAACAAAAGGTTACTTTAATCCTGGGTTCACCAGCAGTATTTACACAGTCTTTTCCCGCGAGATCACAGCTGAGGCTATTGTGATGTCACTCCTAGCAGCAAAGGCTCACCTGCCAACTCTTTGTGTAAAGATCCATGGTTTGAAGATCTGTGTTGCTGGAAATGGATAAGACCAAGGAACGAAGGAAATGGAATAGACCTCTTTAAAAACAAGGTGTGTGTTTTGCTGGTTCTGTGTTGAAGCACTGTTTGTGTGGTGCTTTGAATCGAAACACTAGAATGTATGTGCTAATATGCTGCATTGTTGTGGATGAATGGATTTGTAACCAGAGAACACCAAGGCTGATTCAGTGATAGCAATACGTTTTTAAACTTCTCTTTTGGTTTATTTTTGACCAGGAATAACTGGATTTTTACCTTTCCGTGGACTCTCCAATGACCAACTTCAACAAGTCAGTACTGAGCAAAGCTTTGAAAAATGTCTTGGGCAGCAGGTGAAACAGGAGCAGAGATTTTGGCTCTAGGACTCGACTTGGTAAGAAGGCGGCGTTCATGGTGCATTGTGAAGTTCATTGAATTAGAGAAGTTTCTTTGTCACATGTTTGTAGCCGGTGACCACAATAAGGATGATAACTTATGTTTAACTCTGGCATTAATCAAGCCACACAAAGTTGATGTTCTTCAGGTGGAGTGAAAACCAGTTTTGTTAATCACCTTAATATCTGAAAAATAGATTTTCTTTATTGCACATTATACTTAGAAATGCAGCTTCACAGTCCCTAAGAATTGAAAAACGTCAGCTAGCAATCATGAAATATTAAACTCATCCATAGTCCTTAAGGTACTTACATGCAAATACTCGGTTCACTGCCACCTCACTTTTTTTTCTTATTTAAAACCATTTATATTTGATTTTAATTCATACACAAATCGACTAAATCAGACATTACATGTTCCATCATGGTTTATCACATAGGCATAAAGGATGGAGGGTGTACGACTGACTACTTCCTGTTGAAGCCTCTACTCATGTGGGCTTCGACATGCTATGGAGTTTCATCTGAGCATGTGGACCGGAATTTAGTGCCTGCCCATGTTCTCTAATATGGTTGGGTTTTCGTGGGAGTTGTAAAACAGTGGAAAAGGAGGGAGGTGGAGGTGGTGGTGGTGGTGGTGGGGGAGGGGGGGTGTTGGATATGATAACGGACAGTTATGCTGGTGTCATGTATTGGACCAAGAGGGGGCGCACCAGGTCTAGGTATTGTGGATGAGGGGGAAATTTGCTCGCCTGTGGGGCGGGGGTCAGGGATATATTGCATTGCTGTCCTCGAGGTGGACTGAGGCCAGCTCAGGTGGCGAGGAGGGTACCAGTTAAGTACTCTGTGAGGGTGCGGGGGTCACAGGGTTTGATCCCTGCCTCCTCACAATGCTTCCAATGACACTTTTGCCTATTTGTTTACGGCCTTCTTGAAGTCATACTGCCTGTTCTTGCCTCACCTTCTACTCATCAGACCTAGCTGCATTTTGTCTACAATTAGGAAACTGCTTCTCATGGTTCAGGCATAAAAAAACCTATTTTCATAGTTCCATTCACCAGTCTGCATTGTTTCCCACCCATGTAGTACTTGGCCAAGTACACACTACATGCACTTAAAGCTCTCACATATGAAGTTGGTTATTAACATCTAAACAATTGTCTAAGACACCCTTCTAAAGCCGCCTTCGCGTTCAGTGAAACCGAGTGCAACTACTTGGTTGATGATATTGGGCTTAATTTAGATTTGGGTAAAAGAAGACTGCTGCATTTCTGGAGGAAATGCAAGCTTTCGCCAATTAATTTTTTTCCTCCTGAGGCATCCATACCTGGATTGTCCTCTGGATTTAGGACTCTTTCAAGATATTAGGAAATTTTACATTATTATTCTACCCTAACTTCGACCCACATTTATTAACTGAGCGTATATTTATTTTTTTGTGAAAGGACAGTGTTCCCATTGTAGTTGTATACACAGGCAGCGAGAATAGGAGTCTTCAGAATCCCTCCCAGTAGACTAAAATTGGGGATGACCCCCATAAACAGGGATAGGCCCGCCTAAAGACCATAATGAGTTTAACAATTACCTTTGAATGCTGAGATTATATGAATTTTCACTGGTTGTGATATGAGTGTGTGGTAAGCTTAGTGCCATTATATTTGCAATCTCTGAAGTGTTAGGCCCGTACTCTCATTACTATATGTTCTTTGTAGGAAAGTAAGATCTACTTTCATGTTTACCCCCACTTTTTGCCTGGTGCTATGCTGTTTCTGTCTAGTCTGACTGGGATCCTGCTAATCAGGACCCCAGTCTCTGTGCTTTCTCCCCTAAATTGGTATGGTAAGTACCTAGGTACATTCCAGATTGGCTACTAGTATACCCATATAAGTCCCTAGTATATGGTACTAAGGTACCAAGGGCATAGGTACACCAGGGATCCCCCATGGGCTGAAGCATGTGTTATGCCACCCATGAGGGACCACGTAAACTGTGACAACAGGCCTGCTAGTGCAGCCTGTGTAAGCTGGTGCTAGCACCTCTTACGACAGATATAGGTTCCCCTATATCTGAGGTCATTCCACTTAAAACCTATAAGTCACCCCTAAGGCAGGCCTCTCAATCCTGAAGGCAGGGTGCTTGGTTCCAAGTGTGAGGGTGCCCCTGAGTTGAGCGGGACACCCCTACAACCTTCGGAGTCCATTCTCCCGGGTTGTAAGTGCATCAGCCCTTAAGATACATAGAGTCTCCATGCGCCATTACGCGATGGCTAACTCTAATCTGGCTGTAACGAACCCTGTCATGTTTGGTATCAAACATGTTGGAATCATACCCCCACACTGTAAACGGTGTGGGAGCTATGATTCCATGCATTGTAAAGCTCCTTTGGGAGGCCCTAGGTGCTCCTAGTAGCAGTCTCCCAGAACTGGACAGCAAGCTAGGGCTGCTGCTGGCCATAGACACATTTCTGCCCTCCTGCTGCTGAGCCAAACTTGAGCAGGTGAAGGCAGAACAATAGATAGCCTGTCACAGGGAGGTGCAACCACCTCCCAGACAGGGTTTAGTGTATTGGGGCAGGGTGGGGGCGCTTGCCAGCGCCACATAGTCTGCGTGCAGGGCACATTTGGTGCCTTCCATGCATAGTCCAGTTCAAACCAGTTCAGGGAGCTGTTGGTTCCCGCTCTGGTACGAAACTGGACAAAGGACAGGGGAGTATCCTCCCGCTTGTCCAGCCCCTCCTTTGGGAGGGACCCCTGAATCGTTTCCTTAGGGTATTTAAGGGCTTACCTGTGGGTGGGTCCCTAGATTCGTCGTGGGACAAGACTAATTTCAAGACACCACTTCTTCGACCGTCTGGGCACTCTGGACTTCGCTGGACTTCGCTCTGGGCTTCAAGACTGCAACTGCGAAGACTCCTGCTGCTCCTGGTCTTGTCGCCCTGCTCATCTGCTGCAACGTCCGTGCCTGTGTTCCATACAGGAACCTTCCAAGGCCTGTGGGCATCCAAGACACCTGAAGGGATCTCCCTTGAAATGAAGGAGTCACTTCCCTGCATCTGCAGGCACCACAACTAAGCTGACCAGTCTGCTGATCCTGGGCTCCCACGGACTCCGAAAGGCTCAGCAACACAGGTGGTGGTTCTTCACATCCCTCGAGGCCTGCTCTGTCCTCTTACCAAGTTTGAGGCCAGTATCCCTCGTCGGATCCGCAGGAACAGAACCCCTGTGCACCGCGTCGACTTGCTGTTACAAAGGCTTGTTGGCTTCCTTCTTCCAAGATCTTCGGGCTCCATGTAGCCCCCAACCTCAAGGATCTCCAGTGACCAAGATCTTCATCCTCACCACAGCACTTGCATCGTGGGCTTGCATCCTTGGTGAGCTGCTCGAGGTCCTCTCGCGACTCCAGTGCCTCCAGCCTGTGGGTCCACTTGAGTGTCATCTTTGAATTCTGCAGGCTCCCCTAATTGCTTGGGGCCTGCCTTGACTCCCCTGCTTGTAGTGAGTCATCTGGACCTTGCTGGTCCCGACACTGTACCTTCTTCACTTTCCAAGTTGGTTGCAGTTGCAAAGGTTTGTTGGTGCTCTCAACGGACACCGATCCCATAACTCTCGACATCCAACGTGGGACAGCTCGTGCACGGCTCCTGGTCTTCAACAGCGTCGCCTGGTCCGCACAGCTGCAGTTCCAAGGTCCCTGTCAGCTCTCCTGCAACACTCGACATGGTGTGCATTCGTCTTCCGTGCCTCCTGGTCACTCCTGAGTGACATAGACTCTGTTCCCTCTACTTGCAGATTCTTCACATCTTAAATTCACCTTTGGGTTCCATCGGACACTTTCATCTTCTCCAGCAGCGGCATCTTCCTGAAGTCCTCCATTGAGTTCGGCAACGGTTTCCGACGCCACTTCATACCTATGCACCCGGCTTCCCTGGTGGAGGTATCCTGGTTCCTAGGTTATCCACGGGTGGGGTGGCCCCCAACCTTCTGTCTTCCACGGGGTTTCTTTAGGGTCCACTGTGAAGGGTCCTTTTCCTTTAAAATTGCAACAGCGACTTACCTATTAACTTGTATTGAGCCCGCGGTCGTGTTCCCACTTTGCACTCGGCATCCGTGGGGTTCCTGGTTACTTACCTCAGGTGGTTCCTTGGGTCCCCAAGACTTTTACATCTTCTGGGTATAGTCTTGACTTGAGTCGTGGTTCGCATACCACTATTTTAGTATATGGTTTGATCTTACCCTGGCGACCACTGTGTGTTGTGTGCTACTTACCTCTTTTGTTGCAAAGTATCGTGTGCATTGCATATATATCTCCGGGTAGGAGATGTTTATATGTGCTAGTGAGTGTCTTATAATAAAGAATTTGTTTTATAAATACACTGTGTGGTTTTTTTATACTTAATATATAGCTATAAGATTACGTTCTGGTAAAACAAGCTGCTTTACACTCCTTCTGGACTAAGCCTGAAGGCTGCTCTCCACAGCTACCACTTAGAGAGCTTTCTAGGGTTGTCTAAGACCACTAAAATCACCATAAGGGTTGTCTGGATTAGTGCAGGGTGCCCACTTACTTAAGTGTGCTCCATATACTAAGCCAGCTTCTCACATTGGTGTACAGCGGTGGGGATTCAAGCCTGCATTGTTTTACCAGATAATCTTGGTGTGGATTAATTGAAAAACCATCACTAATATTAGGCACATATAACACATCTTAGAATAAGTAAGTTCTACTGAACTTAGGGTTGGGAAGTTAAGGGTCTAGCACAACCCTTTCTCCAACCTCAGAGAGTTTACTTTCCACTAGGGGAGGTAGGTGCAACACCTCACTACACCTAGAACCATGTCTTTAGTTGGGAATACCAGTGTACCCCAGTCTGCTAAGTACAGTGGTCTAAAGTTCCAGGAACTAGGGACCCTGTGTAGCCTTAGAAAGATAAAGACAGGTGGCAACCCCACCATTAAGCTGCTCTTAGAGCGGCTGCATCAGGATGATATCCATCCTGTTAGGGCAGAAGAACAGGAAATGTGGGTGGGAATACTCCTGAAGAGGAAGCATTAGGGTCTCTCTGCCATACTCTGACCCCTCAGAGAATAGTGCAGATGGCACAGAGGAAATACCCTTTGTTCCTCCTGGGAGGATCCAGAGTAGACCAAGGAGGTGTAGATCCTCTTCTAGAGAATCCAATGCTTCAGGAAATTCCATAGGTACCTCCATCTCTAGTAAGAGGGACAACTCTTTGGACAGGAAATACCAAATACTCGAACTTGAGAAAGCAAGTCTTAAGCTCAGGAGAGATCAGTTAGCCCTTGACAAAGAGTCCCTGGAAGTCCAGAAGGCTAGGAAGAAATTGGGACTAGAGTCCCACGGTGGCAGAAACAGTGTCCTAGAATCAGAGAAACTTCTTTTGACAATAGGAACCTGAGCAAGATAGTCCGTCCTTACCAGGAGGGGGATGATATCCATAAATAGATCACTGCTTTGGAGAGGGCCTGCAAAGTTCAGAGGGTCCCTCAAGAGCAGTGGGCAGCTATCCTGTGGCTCTCCTTGCTAACAAAGGTAGAGATAAGCTCCTCGCTGTTAGAGAAGAGAATGCTGACAATTACTCAGTACTGAAGAGTGCTCTCATAGATGGGTTTGGCTCAACCACTGAACTGTATAGGATTAAGTTCAGAGACACCCATAAGGCACACACCCAGGACTGGGTAGATTTTGTAGACCGTGCTATTAAAGCTTTGGGAGGCTGGCTTCATGGAAGTAAGGTACAGGACTATGAAGCATTGTATAATTTGATAATGAGGGAGCACATCCTTAATAACTGTCAGATTCAGCTTTTGCATCAGGACCTGGTGGACTCTAATCTGACTTCTCCCCAAGAATTGGGAAAGAAGGCAGAATAATGGGTCGGAACCAGGGTTAAGCAAAAGAACCATGGTAATGGAGGTGATCAGAAGAAGCAAGATTATTCTAAATCCCAGGATAAGGGTGGGGACAAGGGCAAAGATAAGAAAGAGTCTTCTCAAGGCCCCCCAAAACTGCATCTGGGGGGGGGGGTCCCAAAATTCCAAGAAAGGCAAAAAGAAACCTTGGTGCTACCTTTGTAAGGTGAAGATCCATTGGGCAAAGGATGCTGATTGCCCAAAGGCCAAGGAAACTCCTACTGCCACTGCCCCTAAGGCACCTGCTCCCCCTAGCACAACTACAAGTGGTAGTACAGCAACCAAGGGATTAGTGGGGCTAACCATGGGTTCTGAGATGGGTTCTGACTTAGTCAGAACCCCAGCTCAGGCTGTTTTAGTCTGTGCTGGTGGCATAAATCTTGCCACCTTATTGGTAAGTCCCACTAACTTGGGCAAGTACAGACAACAGCCTTTCATAAATGGAACAGAAGCAATAGCTTACAGGGACACAGGGGCCAGTGTCACTATGGTGACAGAGAAACGTGTGTCTCCTGAACAGATCATACTTGGACAGGTGTACCAAGTGACCAACACTAGCAATGTCAAGACTGATCATCCTTGGCAGTTGTGAACCTCAGCTGGGGAGGGGTAACTGGACCTAAAAGGGTTGTGGTATCTCCAGACCTATCTGTAGATTTTGTTGGGCAATGATCTAGAAACTTCAGCCTGGTCTTAAGTAGAGTTTAGGACTCGTGCAGAAATGATGGGCATCTCTGCCAGTGTGTTTGCTGTCACCAGGGCTCAGGCCATACAGCTTAGCACCAAACAGGCCCTGGATCCTGGGAAAATGGACCAGGTGCCTTCCAAGAGAAGGAGCAGGAAGGGTAAGGCTTTATCCTCCTCACAGACTCTTAGTGAAGATCAGTCTCCTGAGGGAGATTATCTCAGCCCCTGTGAAGGTACTGCCCCAGAGGAACTGGGGCCTGACCAGGCAGAGTTCTTGATGGCAGCGGGCCCTTCCAGGGCAGATTTGAGTTTGGAGCAGCAGACTTGCCCCTCTCTTGAACCCCTCAGACAGGAAGCTGCTGCTGAGGTAGCAGGGAATATCAGTGGGTCCCATACGATCTACTGGGAGGATGGACTTCTGTACTCAGAGGGTAGAGACCCCCAAACCTGGTGCCACCAGGAGTTTGGTAATACCCCAGATGTTCAGAGGTTTTCTACTCTCCCTAGCACATGATATTCCTCTGGCAGTACACTTAGGGCAAAGTAAGACTTGGGACAGGCTTGTCCCTCACTTTCACTGGCCTCATATGTCTGAAGACACCAAGGAGTTTTGTCGCTCTTGTGCCACTTTGCAAGCCAGTGGTAAGTCAGGTGGCACCACAAAGGCCTCCTTAATTCCACTTCCAGTGGTTGGAGACCCCTTTGAAAGGGTAGGGATTGACATTGTTGGTCCATTGAACCCTCCTACAGCATCTGGGCACAGTTACATCCTAGTGGTGGTGGGCCATGCCACTAGGTACCCCGAGGCTATTCCCCTTAGAACCACTACAGCTCCTGTAGTGGCCAGGGCCCTCCTGGGAATCTTTTCCAGAGTGGGCTTACCTAAGGAGGTCTTGACAGACAGAGGTACACACTTCATGTCTGGTTATATTACTGCCATGTGGAAAGAGTGTGGAGTGAGCTACAAGTTCACCACACCCCACCATCCACAGTGCAATGGGCTTGTTGAAAGATTCAACAAGACCCTAAAGGGTATGATCATGGGACTCCCAGAAAAGCTTAGGCGAAAATGGGATATCTTACTACCCTGTCTTCTCTTTGCCTACAGAGAGGTTCCTCAGAAGGGGGTTGGCTACAGCCCATTTGAGCTTCTCTTTGGACATCTAGTTAGGGGTCCATTGTGTCTAGTGAAGGAAGGTTGGGAGCAACCTCTCAAACCTCCTAAACAGGACATAGTGGACTATGTACTTGGCCTGCAGTCACGCATGGCTGAGAATATGAAGAAGGCTAGCAAAAACCTGAAGGCCAGCCAAGAACTCCAAAAAGCTTGGGATAACCAAAAGGCTGTATTGACTGTTTACCAGCCAGGCCAGAAAGTGTGGGTGTTGAAGCCTGTGGCCTCGGCAGCTTTCCAAGACAAGTGGAGTGGACCCCACACTATACTTGAACAAAAAGGTGAGGTCACCTGCTTGGTAGACCTAGGTACTCCCAGAAGTCCCCATAGGGCACTTCATGTGAACCGCTTGAAACCTTTTGTGGACAGGGTTGACATGGGCTTGCTCACGGCAACTGATGAGGGACAGGAGGAAGAGAGTGACCCTCTCCCTGATTTCCTCTCTCAGAACCCTGATGATGGGTCAGTAGATGGAGTAGCCTTGGCAGGCAGCCTCACTGACCAGCAGCAAACTGATTGCAGGGAAGTCCTCAATCAGTACAGGCATATGTTTTCCTTGACACCCAGTCAGACCACCTGGTGTACCCATGAAGTGGACACAGGTGATCGTCTGCCTATTAAGAATACAATCTACAGGCAGCCTGACCATGTCAGGGATTGCATCAGGACAGAGGTCCAAAAGATGCTGGAATTGGAGCCTTCAGATAGCCCTTGGGTTAGTCCAGGAGTCCTGGTACCCAAACCTCACACCAAGGGTGGAAAAAGAGAAATGAGGTTTTGTGTGGACTACAGAGGTCTCAATGCAGTCACTAAGACTATGCTCATCCAATTCCCAGGGCAGATGAACTTATAGATACTTTGCCCTCAGCCAAGTTTCTGAGTACATTTGACCTAACTGCTGGCTACTGGCAAATCAGACTAGCTGAGGACGCCAAGCCAAAAACAGCATTCTCAAACCCTAGTTGGCATTATCAATTTATTGTGATGCCCTTTGGTCTGAAGAGTGCACCTGCCACATTTCAGAGGTTGGTGAATAAAGTCTTAACGGGTCTGGAAGCTTATAGTGCAGCCTATGTAGATGATATAGCTGTCTTTAGCTCCACCTGGGAGTATCAACTGGTCCACCTCAGGAATGTTCTGGAGGCTCTGCAGAAAGCAGGCCTCACTATCAAGGCCACTAAGTGCCAGCTAGGGCAGAGCAAGGTTGTGTACTTGGGCCACCTGGTAGGTGGAGGCCAGGTTCAACCATTACAGAGCAAAATCCAGACCATAATGGAATGGATTGCTCCCACTACCCAGACTCAGGTCAGAGCTTTCTTGGGCCTGAATAAGTATTACAGAAGATTTGTAACTCCCCTGCATGATCTGACATCTAAGAAAATGCCCAAGAAAGTTCAGTGGACAGTAAGCTGTCAAAAGGCATTTGATGACCTCAAGCAGGCCATGTGCACTACTCCCATTCTGCAAAGTCCTGACTACTCTAAAACTTTCATTGTCCAGACAGATGCATCTGATTTAGGGGTAGGGGCTGTGTTATCACAACTTAATGCAGAGGGCCAGGATCAACCAGTAGCTTTTATCAGCAGAAGGTTGACCCCCAGGGAGAGACGTTGGTCAGCCATTTAGAGGCAGGTCTTTGCTGTGGTCTGATCCCTGAAGAAGCTGAGGCCATACTTGTTTGGCACCCACTTCATTGTTCAGACAGACCACAAGCCCCTCTTATAGCTTAAACAGATGAAGGGTGAAAACCCCAAACTTGTGAGGTGGTCCATCTCCCTACAGGGGATGGACTATTCAGTGGAACATATACCTGGGAGTAACCATGCCAATGCAGATGGACTCTCCAAATATTTCCACTTAGAAAATGAAGACTCAACTGGGCACGGTTAGTCTCATCTCCTTATGTTTGTGGGGGGAGGGGGGGTTGAGTAGGAAAGTAGGATCTACTTTCATGGTTACCCCCACTTTTTGCCTGGTGCTATGCTGTTTCTGACTAGTCTGACTGGGATCCTGCCAATCAGGACCCCAATCTCTGTGCTTTCTCCCCTAAATTGGTATGGTAAGTACCTAGATACATTCCACATTGGCTACTAGTGTACCCTTATAAGTCCCTAGTATATGGTACTAAGGTACCCAGGGCAGAGGTACACCAGGGGTCTCCCAGGGGCTGAAGCATGTATTATGCTACCCATGAGGGACCACGTAAACTATGACAACAGACCTGCCAGTGCAGCCTGTGTAAGCTGGTGTTAGCACAACTTACGACAGATATAGGTTTCCCTATATATGAGGTCACTGCACTTAAAACCCATAAATCACCCCTAAGGCAGGCCTTTCAATCCTGAAGGCAAGGTGCTCGGTTCTAAGTGTGACGGTGCCCCTGCATGAGCGGGACACCCCTTCAGCCTTCGGAGTCAATTCTCCCAGGTTGTAAGTGCATCAGCCATTAAGATATATATAGTGGCCATGCGTCATTATGCGATGGCTAACTCTAACCTGGCTGTAACGAACCCTGCCATGTTTGGTATCAAACATGTTGGAATCACAGTGTGGGAGGTATGATTCCATGCACCGTAAAGCTCCTTTGGGAGGCCCTAGGTGCTCCGGGTACCAGTCGTTCAGAACCGGACAGCAAGCTAAAGCTGCTGCCGGCCAGAGACATGTTTCTGCCCTCCTGCTGCTGAGCCAAGCTCGAGCAGGGGAAGGCAGAATAGATATCCTGTCACAGGAAGGTGCAACCACCTCCCAGACAGGGTTTAGTGTATTGAGGCAGGGTGGGGGCACTTGCCAGCGCCACATAGTCTGCGTGCAGGGCACATTTGGTGCCCTCCATGCATAGTCCAGTTCAAACCAGTTCAGGGAGAAGTTGCTCCTGCATGAAACTGGACAAAGGACAGGGGAGTATCCTCCCCCTTGTCCAGCCCCTCCTTTGGGAGGGACCCCTGAATCGTTCCAACCCTTTCCTTAGGGTATTTAAGAACTTACCTGTGGTTGGGTCCCTAGATTCGTCGTGGGACAAGATTAATTTCAAGACACCATTTCTTCGACCGTCTGGGCACTCTGGACTTCGCTGGACTTCGCTTTGGGCTTCAAGAATGCAACTGGGAAGACTCCTGCTGCTATTGGTCTTGTCGCCCTCCTCGTCTGCTGCAACGTCCATGCCTGTGCTCCATACAGGAACCTTCGAAGGCCTGTGGGCATCCAAGACACCTAATCTAATGTATAAACTTAAGGCAACAATGATATACACAACACAAAAAATTGGACTGAACTTTATAGAAAACAAGGGGAGAACCAACAATATCTGTTTTGCTATACAGAAATAATTTTTATTGATACACAATAGCAAAAAGAATATAAAAATACTTTTATGATTTCAATTTAAAAGTAACAACCCATTTGTACTCATTCATTCCTCTTCATTCATACAACATGTGACTAACAGTCAATTTAAAAACACATGTCATTGTTTATGATTTAATGATAAATGACAATTAGTTTCTGAGAATCTTAAAGAAACTATGTGGCAGAATTTTAATAGTCTGTTGTTTTCGACGCGCGTTTCGGCACAACTGTGCCTTCGTCAGGAAAAGGGCCACAAAATGTTAACTTTTGATCTCTGTGAATAAAATATATATATTACATTTCAGATACAAGGTTCTCACTCAATGATACATATTGTGCCTCCATAAAGGCGTGCATTATATAATGTTTACAATTTAAAAAACAAGGCAAAAGACTAGATTAATGTCACCAATTTATGTACATGCAAGAACTAGTGAGTTGTCCAGAAGATGAAATGTGTGTAACAAGATAGATTAGAAACAATAAAAGGAATAGCCACCACCTCATTTAAGTAGTTCCATATCAATAGATTCACCCAGTGATCTACTGAAAAATATCCGTGTTTTAAAAATTTATAAAGGTTGACCTTGTGTCTCGGAGTAGACTCGTCAGATATTGACAGCTACTGCATGAACACTTTGAGGTATTGGTTGATTCTTGATTTAGAAGACCAACTGTAAAGATATAAAATACCTCGTTTTAATTTTTTTAGTTTATGTTCTTAATCGATATATTTATCGGTTAGGTATATAAATACCTTAGCTATATGTCTCCAACGCTAAATAATGTTTTTCACATCCAAGATAGGTTTGTGATGTACTCGGTTTCGCACTCGATATGTGCCGTCCTTATGATTTTTACTGTGAGCACAATAAAGGTAATGATTAGCCTTACATGTTGACAGTTTATACGTATATATTATAAAGCTACTAGCACATAACGTGCAATCAAAGTTCTGGTTTATAACCCAATTTAATTTTCAGGTGATTCAAATACTTACATTTCAATTGAATATCCGCTATTATGTGGATTTATCTAGAAAAAACAATTTGAAATATATCACTAGGAAAAAAGGGGGCTGTATATACAGTTTAAAAATATATATAAAGTAAGTGATTGATTCCTAGCTTAGTGCGATGCACCAACAACTGATTAAGTATTTCGAAATGTACTCGAATAGGTAACATATGTATAAGCTAATTAGCAACGTCAAAATCAAAGCCTAGCATAAGGTTTTTAACTGCATTAGTATTCTAAGACACTCTACTTTGCAGCCAACCTATAGACTAACACTGTATTGACTCGCCAGGCAATTGTAAGGTAAGTAGTTAGTTCTTAACTACGTGCGATGTACCAGTTAAATGATTTTTTCCCCCAAATAAGCACTCGGATGAACATCCTCACCATAGGCTAATTAAAGGAGTCCGAGTCAAAGCCTTACTCGATAAAAATCCTCAGCGTAAACTAATTAGAGGTATCAGATTTTTTACCCCCCCCAAATGAGCACTCGGATGAACATCCTCACCGTAGGCTAATTAGAGGAGTCAGAGTCAAAGTCTAACCTGATAAAAATCCTCAGCGTAAACTAATGGGAGGTGTCAGAGTCAAAGTCTTACTCCGGGGTTTGACCTCAATAATATTTAAATGCACTCTGTTTTGTAGCCAACCCTTAAACTACCATTACAAAAAAACTGACCAATCGATAATACAGCGCTAAATGTTGCCGTTTCGAGTTGACGCCTACTTACTATATTTCGATGGCATTGAAATCCCGGATGGTGGGGCCTCTGTACGCCACGATCTCCTCGTGAAGACTGCACTAAGGTATGTTCACTTCCGCATAAAATATACACGGAGTCCATCACGTGGTGTTCACGGGCCAATCATGATCAAAGTCATGTGACGGCAGATGGCAATTCGGATAGAAAGCGAAATGGGACTATGTTTATTACGTGAACATCAGACTCGATGTATCATTACTCTGATGTTTAACCGTGTGGTTTATAATAAATAAATCATCCCCTCGCCACGATAAGCGCACGGAGAACAATATACAATTTATTTGCTATTAAAAGTTAATCGGTGGAATCTATCACGTGGTTATTCCTGGCCAATCATAGTGGGTACCATGAAACAATAGCTAACCAGTCTCATGAATAGAGAACCCAAACTTTATTATTGTCTATATATAGAAATATTCTGATTGAAATGGTTATTACAACGAAAATATGGTCATCCTAACTCAATTAACATAATTTTCTAATAGAATTTATTATATAATGTAGATACAATCATCTTAACTTATATTACGAGTTATTAAATAAATTCTTTTATATATCATGATCAATGATTTTTAAGAGGATCCATTATTTGTATATTTTTTGTTTACAATCAGTGATTCTAATTGTCTTATATTTACATAGGTAGTGAAAATGAAATTTCCGACCATTATATGATTCTTAAAGTCAATATTAATTGTTAAGACTAGGCATTGTGGGAAAATATGATATTCCATCAAGATCAAACGATCGATTCAGCTGTTATATCGTATCGCTTGTTCCCATGGAATTTCCAGATTTAAACCTCGTACAAATGTATCCAGGGAAAATATCATGAACACTTCTCTTCTTTTCCTTACTTCATCTGAATCTATGCCTGTCTTTTCATTTATTTTGTTCTAGAATTAGCCAATTGATTTGATCATGATTGTGTCCTGCTTCTAAGTAGTGTTTTACTAAGGGAGCATGAATCTTTTTTGTGCGTATAGCTGAGCGATGCTCAGTCAATCGGACTGCTAGAGTCCTAGATGTTTCACCCACATAACCCTTATTGCAGGGGCACAATAACAGGTAAATAATGTTCTTGGTTTTACAGTTAGTAAATGATTTAAGAGTAATGTTGTATGAATTGTGAATAAACTTCTTTGTAATTATTGCGGTGTCACAAGCTTTACATTGAGTGCATTTATTGTTACCTACTAATGGCATTGAATCATCAAGGGTAGTTTGAATAGGTGTTTTTTTTGACATGCGAGAATGAACAATTTGATCTTTAAGATTTTTGTTGCGTCTGTGGGCAAACATTGGACGTGATAATATATTGTCTTCCTCCGAATTGGCATTCAGAATATGCCAATGAGTACATACGGCCTGCCTAATTTTTTCATTTGCTATAGAATGTCGAGTAACACATACAAGCGCAGGAGATTGTTTGGGTGGTTGGTTACCCAGTAAATGATCCCTATCATAGAAGCGGGCGCGTTTATAGGCCTCCCGTATCAATCTATGAGGATAACCTCGTGCTATAAATTTAGCCTTCATAGTTTCGGATCTCAGATCATAGTCAGTGATGTTGGTACAGTTTCTCCGTAATCGGAGAAACTGACCAAACAGTATGCTCTCTTTTTGTTTGTTGGGATGAAAGCTTGTAAAGTGCAATAAGGTGTTTTTGCAGAAGGTTTCACATATAGATCTACTTCGAGCTCATAATTCTTGGCTTTGATTTCAATGTCCAAGAATTCAATATGACTATGACTGGTGTGAGCAGTGAATTTTAAATTTACATCACACTCATTGATCCATAGTATGAATTCAGATAGTTGTTCCACTTCACCTGTCCAAATAAAAAATATGTTGTCTATAAATCGAGCCCAATGTTTAATGGACTCGTAAAACGGGGCTATTTCATTGTATATGTATATGCTCTCAAATTGAGCCATATATATATTTGCCACAGTGGGAGCGCAAGATGCTCCCATGCTTACTCCTTTTATTTGGCGATACAAATTGCCATTGAACACAAAGGTATTGTCTTCTAGGTCTATTGTAAGAATTGCTTTAATGAAATCTGGATCACAGTCTATATGGAATAGATCCATAAACCATGCTACTGCCATGAGTGCCCCACCTTGTGGTATATTACTATATAAGGATTCCACGTCTAGAGTGACCAGGATTTCATTGTGCCCATTAAATGGTAGTCCTTCCACTGTTTGTATCATGGATTTTGTATCTTTAATATATGATGTAATTCTAGAGACATAGGGACATAAGATACGATCTATGTATTTGGAAATTTGCTCGGTGACTGAGCCTATTGTAGTCACAATGGGACGGTATGGAGGATCAAGGCTATTTTTGTGAATTTTAGGAATTCCATAAATTGCTGCCATTTTGGGATATTTAATGTTTAGATAGTCATATTCTTTTTGACAGATAGTACCTGTTTCTAACGCTCTTTTTGTTAGGTTAGAGATCTTTCTCTGAACTCTAGACGTGGGATCAATATTGACCGGTAGGTAAAAATTAATATCACTCAAGAGGTGTAACATAGTTTCAATGTATTTATCCGTATCGATAACAACTATGCCTCAACCCTTATCACAGTTTTTTATAGTAATGTCTGGATTATTGCGGAAAGACTAATGTTTTAAGCTCTTCTGAATTTAAGTTGTTAGGAGGATGAAACATATGTTTCAAAGATGTTTTTAAACCTGAAACTATGTTACACCTCTTGAGTGATATTAATTTTTACCTACCGGTCAGGAATCTCCCTTGAAGTGAAGGAGTCACTTCCCTGCATCTGCAGGCACCCCAACTAAGCTGACCGGTCTGCTGAACCTGGGCTCCCATGGACTCCGAAAGGCTCAGCAACACAGGTGGTGGTTCTTCACATCCCTCTAGGCCTGCCCTGTCCTCTCACCAAGTTTAAGGCGAGTATCCCTTGTCGGAGCCGCAGTAACCGAACCCCTGTGCACTGCTTCGACTTGCTGTTGCAAAGGCTTGTTGGCTTCCTTCCTCTAAGATCTTCGGACTCCAAGTATCTCCAGCCTCAAGCATCTTCAGTGATTAAGATCTTCGTCCTCACCGCAACTCTTGCATCGTGGGCTTGCATCCTTGGTGAGCTGATCGAGGTCCTCTTGCGACTCCAGTGCCTCCGGCCTGTGGGTCCACTTGAGGGTCATCTTTAAAGTCTGCAGGCTCCCCTGATTGCTCAGGGCCTGCCTTGACTCCCCTGCTTGTGGCGAGTCACCTGGACGTTGCTGGTCCCGACACTGTACCTTCTTCACCTTCCACGTTGGTTGCAGTTGCAAAGGCTTGTTGGTGCTCTTGACGGACATCGACCCCTCAACTCTCGACATCCGACATAGGACAGCTCATGCACGACTCTTGGCCTTACACAGTGTAGCCTGGTCCGCACAGCTGCAGTTCCAAGGTCACCGTCAGCTCTCCTGCAACACTCGACATTGGTGGGCGTACGTCTTCCGTGCCTCCTGGTCACTCCTGAGTGACATAGACTCTGTCCCCTCTGCTTGCAGGTTCTTCACATCTTGAATCCACCGGCTAATTTCACCTTCTCCAGCAGCGGCATCTTCCTGAAGTCCTCCATTGAGTTCGGCGGCGGTTTCCGGTGCCACTTCACACCTATGCACCCGGCTTCCCTGGTGTAGGTACCCTGGTTCCTAGGGTATCCATGGGTGGGGTGGCTCTCCAACCTTCTGTCTTCGACTGGGTTTCTTCAGGGTCCACTGGGAAGGGTCCTTTTCCTTTAAAATTGCAACCACGACTTACCCATTGACTTGTATTGAGCCCGCGGTCGTGTTCCCACTCTGCACATGGCCTCCGTGGGGTTCCTGGTTACTTACCTTTGATGGTTCCTTGGGTCCCCGGCACTTTTACGTCTTCTGGGTATAGTCTTGACTTGAGTCGTGGTTCGCATACCACTATTTTAGTATATGGTTTGCTCTCCCCCGGTGACCACTGTGTTTTGTGTGCTACTTACCTGTTTTCTTTCAAAGTATTGTGTGCAGTGGATATATATCTCCAGGTAGGAGATGTTTATATGTGTTAGTGAGTGTCTTATGATAAATACATATTTTTATAAATACACTGTGCGGTTCTTTTTCACTTAATCTATACCTATAAGATTACATTCTGGTAAAACAAGCTGCTTTACACTCCTTCTGGACTAAGCCTGAAGGCTGCTCTTCACAGCTACCACTTGGAGAGCTTTCTAAGGTTGTCTAAAACCACTAAAATCACAGGGTTGTCTGGATTAGTGCAGGGTGCCCACTTACATAAGTGTGCACCATAAACTAAGCCAGTTTCTCACATTCTTGATATCACGTGCCAAGTAATGGAATGTGGAATGGTCGGTTCATGAGCTTCTTAGCAAGGTCATGTTCCAGGTATTTGCATGCTGTAACCAGTGCACTCTCCAGTCGTGGGTTCTTTTAATTGGAGATAAAACTTCTCCGACAGATAGGCAAGAGTGAATAAAGATAGGGCTGTGTACAGCAGCACGGATAGTAATTAGACTGTATGTCTGTTGTTATTCAGGTAAGTGAGTTATATAAGCCTGCTAGTAAATTTCAAGCAGCCTGAGCCCGGGATACAGGGAGGCATAGCTCGGAGGAAGTTTATTCAGACCCGCAGGCTTAATAGGTCCTCAAGTGGATTGGAGGGAACAGACGAAGATAAAGGGCTGTCTTGCTTCGCCTTTCAGATAATACAGAATCTCCCACACGGTGGCCCAAACCCGGCGAAGCAGGAGACATAAAACACAGCAAAACACCTAGAAAAGGGTTTTATTTTACAAAATGCAAAGACTCTTTTTTAGAATAAGGCTTGGGGTTTAATTATGCAATGCTCTCTGACAGGCTTTCCCAGATGCCGAATGCACAACATTCAAATACACATAGATATATATATATATTTATATGCAAGCAATAATAACACACATGGTAAATGCAACAGTTAAATGCATGAATAATACCATGAATAAACAAGCAGCAAATAATATGAGATAACACTCAAGAAAATATGCTGGACGTCCTGCAAGCGATCAGAAAGATATATGTACACTGATCACAAAGAAAACACCTCAAATGATCAACGCCACTGGCCACACATCACAATGGCAATAATCAAAACTCAAACACCTCAAATGACCACAGCCACTGGAACCACGCATCACAATGGCACTAGTCAGATACAAATCACCTCACCCGATCGTTCACTCGACATCCTTGCCAATTTACGCTGGGGGGGGGGCACGTTCACAGCTGGCTTGGACTCTCGACCGGGACTCAGGTTCCGTTTATCTTATAGTAGTACGTCTACTCTGTAAGGGAGCTCCCAACTCAGCTGTCAACAAACCTCAGCTTTATAGTCTCAAAACACACACTAGAAGGTTCGAGAGTCTCCCTCCCCGCGCCAAAGGAATCTTACTGGAACTGGCCAGCTTCCAAGCAAGCATTCCATGGCAGGAAGGAGTTCCCACGTCCCCTCTACATTCTCGCATGTTCCAGCCTTTATCTTGACGAAGCTCACGAAAGCCTTCCAGGGTACATTAAACAATCTCTCACAAAAACAATCCTTGAACGTGATTAACCCAAACAACTTGCAAGCATGGCTGTGCGCGCAGATAAAGCTCAAGCCAGGCAGAATCAGAATTCAGGATGACATGAGGCCATGTCAAAGGCAATAGTAAGAAATTAATAATACTACCAATGTACAACACAATGCACATTTGTGCCCCACTGCTTATAGCATCACATACTTCATCTCTCAATGTACAACACAGTGCACATTTGTGCACCACTGCTTATAGCATCACATACTTCATCTCTCAATGTACAACACAGTGCACATTTGTGCACCACTGCTCATAACACTGCAGTTTAATATCAAAAAGTACATTCCACACTTCTCTCTCTCTCTCATGCTTTCAAATGCACATCCCACACGTTCTGTTCTTGGCAAGGCTGTTCTACTCTGAAACAGCTCCCACTGAAAGACTGCAAGATTACAAGAAAGAAACCTTTAAAAGAAACAAGGCATATACAGGATGTCGTACATTCAGGCTAGGATAAAATAACACACCAAAGTCAATTAAAATAATGGTAGTCAAAGGTCATCACAGGGTGTCAGACCACAAGAGTGCCTCTAGCACTACAAGGGCCTGGCAAATTGACTAAATTAGATGTTAATCAAAAGGACAAGGACTCGCCTCAGTTATTGATAAATAAAACTTTCAAATATTACCAATTCTTTTAAACACTGTTACCTTTTTGTATTTTTTTCTCACTCAAGACCTGTCGTCCACGTAGAGCACAATAGTCTTAGTCCATAGCAGGTTGAAATCCACAAAACAGTGCCATACTTACCCTGTTGTTTTAGAATCACTCTGTGCCATTTAATTGTATCAAAGTCCAAAAGTGATTGGAAATGGTTAGGAGGCTCCAATCTTAAAGACTTGTCATCGAAGATTATCTCTCATCCAGTGTCTTCTGTGGCATCCTCGTCTGTCACACCAGGCCACCTTTCATTGTCTGCCTGTGGAACAAAAAATCTGATTTCTAGGCACTGTTCATATGACCATTGTGCTATGTCCTTTTTGCTGTTCTTGAAGGGGGTAGTGTAAAATATGGAATGTTGATAGTATGTGTGTCATGGTATGTGTCTAATGCATGGAGGCAAGAGTTCTTTGAATTATAGTCAGTTGAGGATATCCTGGCCAATGTTTCTATGCTGTTTTACATGGTACGTACATGCCAATATGTCGTGCTTTTATCCGTATCATGGAGTTCTTATGTTCTTTAAAGCCATTACAGCATTATTGATGAGATGGAGTATAGTAGTATAGGACCATCTCTGTGGCAGCTAGCAGTGTATTAGTGTATCCTAAGTCAATTCACATCATTAAGCTCCTCGGGTAACACAACTATGGAATCAGTGGTGCTGCATGTAATTGTTCTGAGACTGTCATCTCTGCATGCTTGCGTTGCAGGGTCAGAACGTTAATGGAACAACCATTAAGGACAGAGAAGCCATAAGGAACTGGCAACATTGCAACACCACATGCATGTGTACATTGTGCATGACCTATGTTTTGAAGGTGGCCATTTTGGATCAGAATCTGCAGCGCTAGATCCAAGCACTACTGGGCCAGTTGTTTGTTTTTGGTTGTGCGACACAGAGTTGTGTGAGGATTCAAAGTTTGCAACAAATGTTTCAACATCAAGTATTTTTGGTGCTGTCATTTGTAGCTCACTGCGTTTTTGTGTGTTGTCAGAAAATTATACGAGCATGTCAAAATAAGGTACTTGATTATAGAGTTTTGCAGCATCTGCAAGCTTTGGTTTTTTGTAAATGTATACTTGTGAACCATAGTTTCACATTTTCTTAAATTAGTATGGCAAAGCTACTACTTCTGTACTACTCATACCTGCTGAAGCCTAACATGCTAGCAGGGTTGTGAAACATTACTAGTGTCTATGTTCACATAGTCTTTGAATTCTACAGGGGTTGGAACTGTCCTTATATATACTGCAGTAACTGTTAAATGTACTTTTGTTATTGTTCCTTTAGCAATTTAAATCATGTCTAGAGTACAAGCATCTCTGCCATTCTTGGCAGCACCAGGTGAATGGCGCATGGGGATTGATTAGTTCCAAGCTTACGTGTATGTATTGGAGGAAGAAGACGTATGTGACAGAGACGTTGTTTCAGTTGATGCATTGTTTAGAGGCGGTAGGATTAATGGTTTCAAAAGTCTGTCTCCTTTGAAGATCACAGGAGGAGTAAATGTGTAAAACAGATGCTTCAGATATATGGGAGAAAAGTAAATACTGTGTTTGATTACTGTAAATTCTATTTGAGGAGCCAAAGGGAGGGGGAATCGATAAACTAGTATATAGCAGTTTTAAAAGCCATTGCTGTCACTTGTGACTTCAAGAAAATAACTTATTACAGGATCGTTTTTTGATGAAATCCAAGTCTAAAAAAGTTAAGGAGCATCTATGGGCTGGAACAGATAGGTTCTACCCGACTCATAGTGTTATCCAAGAATTACCAATCTAAGGCCTTAAGAGGGAAATGAGTTATGGTATTAATGTGGTGAAAAAAGGCGATAGTGATGAGAAGGAAAAAATGCATGGAAAAGTGAAATTTAGAAGTTATAGCCGCAGTTGGATGCAATTTCTCTACATAAATTAGAAGATCGATTGATTTAAGACCATGGACCACATGGGGAATCTAAAAAATCAATTCTTGATTGAACAGAAAATAAATGAAAACCTACACATACTTAAGCATGCCTTTTCCAAGATGGGCTTGTGAATTTTGCTCATTAGGAAGGCACAAGTTGCATGATTAGTTACGAATTACCTTAAACCAGTATTTAAGAGGGAGGACACAATATGTCAACTGTTCCGCAACTCCGGAGTTAAAGGGAAATTAATACATTTTCCCAGCCTTGAATGCGTGGCTTGCCTGTACATCATGGACCTTATCAGCTTTTCATATTGCTTTCTCGTGGCAATGGACATCAATTAATTCCTCAGCACAAAGATGTTCTTCATAATGAGAATATGTGTAAACATAACAGATAATACCTCTACAGTTTAAATAATATAGTATGTACACCATAAAGTGGCCTTGACAACCATATTAGGTAAACCATTATCTTGTTGCTTGTTTGCTTGGGAATTCTAGATTTTAGTAAATGTGATCATGGTAGAAGACAGTTTAGAAATTAATTTCATAAATATGGAGTAAAAGAAAACAGATTGGAAGGACAGAAGTTCATCAAAAGCTAAAAGCAAGAAGAGGATAGAAAAACGTTATTTTATTTTTGACAGATTAACTAGAAACTGTTATTTTTGAATCATCATATCCTGCAGTCCAAAGTGCCACTGTGAGGAACCATGAGTTGAGGTTGGTTTCATAGTGTGCTGGAAATTACAGCTTGGTTCTGTTGAAAGCCTCACTTTTAATCCACTGTCTGACACAGTGCTTTTTAATTCATCAAAGCACAGACATTTTGCATAGGATGTAACTGGTGAAATATACAAAGACTACTTTACGTGACAAAACCAGTCCTTGTTACCCTGAGTCACGTGTGCTTCCTCGGGATAAGCAAAAAGAGCTGATACTCAATAGTGCAAGAGTGGGTCTTGCATTCTAGAAAGCCCAGAAATGCTGTTCTTCATCTATACTTGGTGTGCACGACAAGCAGAATAGGGACAGTGGACGTTTCTGTGCTGTTTTGAAATCTGAAAGCTCTCCATTTTTACCGGTTGTTTCCTATAAATGGATGCTTTGATATAGTGAAAAATGTAGGCAATAAACATTCCAAATTATATTTTTAACGATGCAGAATTTATCCAAATTTGATGCTTTGCATAGTGAATGTAAGTAAATCGTCTCCACTTGGCATCTCGCAGCCTGTCGAAGTCCTATCTGCAAGGATCATGGATTCTCGAATAGGGTTAACAGTATGGGCTTCCAGTCTCTTAACTTATTCTGTCTGTAAAAGTTTCAGTAGGATAGGCTATTCTGGGCTGCATCATATAAATTTGATCTAAAGAGTAGTCTTGAATGAGGCAATTTACCCCCTTGGGTGAGCTTGACTCCCAACAGACCCCAATCTTTTGTGAGTATTTGCAATAATGAGGAACTGCAAGCAAGTGACATATGATTTAAAGTTTGTTATAGCTTCAGAAAAAAATCTTATCACAAGTAATAAAGCATCACTCATTCTACGACGTGAGTACTGTGTCCTGGATCTAGAGTGTCCAGATGAATAGAACCACCAACAAGAAAACAACCAAGAAAAGGTATTTGCTGGGTTCTGAGACTCTCCAGTGCCAGAAGAGAAGAAATATTGATGTGGGACACACTGTGACATGAGGTGGCACATACGTTTGGAAAGGTGTACGCATATAAAATATTGCTTTCCACGTGTTGCTTCTGACATTCTTCAACCACTGGATTGCACATTCGGCGTAGACTGAGGAGAGCACATCATGGTAGAGAACTAAATTCTCAGTTTCTGCTTATCTTTTCCAAGTGAGATCAAATAGTTAAAATATGTATAAAACACTAGATGGAAAGGAACATTCAGTTCCTTACATGGATCTGGAATTTATTTGCTCATGTTGCACACGCATCTCTAGTGGAAATCAAAATGCTGCGTGAAGTCCTACTTGTATTTTTCATTTTTTTGTTAAATATTGACCGAGGATCCTTTGCTTTGCAAGATTCTGGCATAGGTCAAGGCAACAATTGATGAACTTGGAGTACATTATTTGTACTGCTGCTTATATGTTCTTGTGTACAAACTCGAGATAGCATTTTGAATTGGTTGTATTTCTGTATGTTAAAATAAATGTTTTTGGATTTGCTTATGTGTGTATTTCTAAAGATGTCAAGTTGAAGGGTGACCTTAAAACGTTTTTTCCCCTAGGGTGATGATGGCATGTCCTCTGGTACTTATGAGTCAGACACAGAGGTGAGTTTGTTTGAGCCTGTGCTCTGCAGTGTGGCAGGTGTTTTCAAATGTGGTGTAATTTGGCAAACATTTCCTACCACGATCTAGAACTAAACCAACAATGTTGTATTACGGAGGTGGTTCTTTCTGAATATATTGTTTGGATATTTTCTGTGTTTCATTCTTTTGGATGATCCAGTGGTCCGCATTACTCAAACTTTGACTTTTAAAGTGGCTGCCTGTACATTGGAGGTGAAAATGAAATTGTTGAGAATCTGGACATTGAGACAAGACATAGTGCATTTCTTAAAGGCAAAATCCATTATATATTCTATCATTTCAGTGTACCCTTGCGTAAGTTACGACTTTGGTGTAACTACAAGGTGGGCTTTCTCACCTACAGGCAACACGGGTGAACTCAGTTAAATACACCAGCGATGAATGTGAAAGACCAATTATTGTAGCCCCCCAAAACACTATTCAATGTGTAATTGACATAGAAGCATTGCTTTTGGGTTACTAACAATTCCATAAAGGTATCAGGGGCACTGTCGAAACAGTAACAAACCTTATTTCGTTTTACGCCATATTACATACACTGTACTAAGAACAATGACCACTTTTAAGTTAAAAGTATTTATTACTACAAGAACAACTTGTTTTTCAGTACCTCTAAAACAACTACACAGAATTTTATAAAAACAGCAAGAAAGCATGTTAAAAAATAATGAGAATAAAATTAACATTTCTAACATTGTTAAATGTCATCTAGAACCTAACACCCTAACGTCCACTTCTATGTGCTATACTAAAAAAGCATGGAAGGTAAGACCAACTTGCAGTCTAGAGTTTCTTAGAGAGAAGAGGCGCACTGCATACCTTGTTGACAGCAAACATACCTGTTGACAGCAAAGGCTGTCATTATTAGGGGAGGCGCAAAGACCATGTTCCCTGCGAAGGGCAAACACACACTGCAGTAGCAGTCAGTCAGTCTTCCTCCGGGACTTGGCGTTATCAGCATCAGGCGAGCTGTAACATATGAGAAGTGCAAAGTGTGCCGGCAGTAAATGAGACCATCTCTGGCAATATCTCGGGCAATAATCTGGTTGAAGGACCTCTCCAGCCAAGTGGTCGTCCTTATATACTAAATCTCATCAGAAATTGGAATTTCTGACATAAGTTTAAGAATGTCTGACATAGATTATTTGCATCAACGTATGCATCACAAACATTTCCTTCTCAGCATATAATGTAAAAGAACTTCAATTCAGACTACACTATTTTGGTTATATGTCTGTATGTGTTCTTAAATAACCCTGCCATGATGGGAAGTAGGCATTTGACCCAGATAAATGTGGCATTGATAGTTCTATCTGTGTCATCAATCTAATGGCATGACGCTTTCACAGTTCTTAGAAAGATACGGTCAGGCGACATTAGCGTTTAATGGCAGACATGACAATGATTCTCTATAAATTGGGAAAGATGGCAACTTCCAAATAGCCAAGATGGAGTCAAGGCCTATATAAGATGGAGTCGGGCCTTATATAAGGTGGAGTTGACCCTCAGGGACTTTGTCAGTACCAATGTCTTCTTTTTGTTGGACTACACTGAAGCACAAAAAGAAGTACGATGAAGGAAAAGAACATATTGAAATCTAATTAATTATGTTCCCATTTCTGAGCAGTGCTTACGTTCAGACTCACAGAATTTAGTGCTGAGGAGTGAGAACTAATCTTCTTATTGCATTCTTGCTTGTATGGCTTCCTCTCCATTCTGATACCTTCGGCTTGGCCAACTGAGCATCCAGTTTCTCTGTACTGCAGCAATCCAAGCCCTGTTCAATGGAGTTGGCCAGGTAATAAAACTGTCTTGCATTTGTTGAATTGTAGATCATGTCCTGTGAGAGGCAGTGAAGGGCCACTGTGGAGGCAGACCTATTAACCACTGTTGCAGTGATCAAAACACATGAGAAGGCATTCACAAGCCTCATGTCTGTGGCGGCCAAAATAAACATAGAACTGGAGACTCAGTACTTAGTTGGGAAGAGTTTTTTTTATAGATTAGTCGGCGTAGTCTTAATGAAAGGAGATTGTGTGAATAGACATATTGCTGCCCGTAGTTTCCTCCTGACACAAAAAGTATACTTCATCTCATAGCGAAAAAGGAACATGATTTATTTGTTTCTAGAATTGAGAACTTCACACTGGATGCCCAGTTCTTTTTCACTGAAGAACAGGTAAGCAGTCAGTATTTCAAGGTCACAACACTGTGTTGCACACTCAATAGACACAGTGTTTTCAGGTGTTTTTGCCTTTTTCTAGTTCATAAAGAGCATTTGAGCTCTGGTGATAGAGGCTGCAGGCATTCAGAAGAAGCTGATGGAATACGTGGAGAATTCTGTGTCAGAACAAACACCTGGCTGGACCGGCTGGCCTGACGTGTTGAAGTCCAGGTCAACTTTTAAGCACTTTCTCTGGAAACTCAGAGGAAAAAGCCATCTATTCATAATTTTCTAAAAATCACAACACATATTACACAAATAGCGTGCCATGACCAAGAAAAAGAATGGCTCATAAATATCAGAGCCTGGAACCAGTTGCCTTATCAGAAAGTATCCAACTAGCTGGTAGCTGCCTGAGCTTCCCTAATACCTACTGAGGTGCATTCAGACTTAACAACCCTAACAAATAGCCCTTTGGTCTTTAAGTGATCTCCTTAGCAGTAGATTGCAGCACAAAACTGCTAGAAACCAAACAATAGGTCCAGTTTTCCACATTACAAGGAATGTTGCTTCATCAGAATGGGTGTCACGTGATACACACATAAGCAGAGCACTTCAAGGCGCCTATTAGCAAATGCTACCATTTCTCTCTCACATTTCTGTCCAAACTTTCTCACCAGTAAGCATCCTCTTAGAGAAACCAGTAGTACACTCTCGCTCACTTGGTTCATGGTTCTTTGATGCTATCTCATTTCAACAAATCTTCCCTAGCATATCTCCAAATCTTTAGGTTCACTGGCTGACTCAAGCCACTGCCCTCCCACTTAACTTGTCAGGTGAGACCAATGTATTTCCAGGGATAATAGCGCCCACGATTAGCTCATTGCAGTCCTCAACCAAGTTTCACAGTTTGAATGGGCTCCTCAGGAAAATAACTTCCATGAATGGGTGTAGTCATAAACATTTTTCTTACAAGCCTCAACCTCCGTTGTCTTCTCGCTTTAAGTCTGAGGCTAGGGTCCTTTTAGCCTTTTTATGATTCTTTTTCACCACCACCTCATAACTGTGAGCTGGATCCTTGTGCATTATGCAGCAAATCTCTGGTAAAGATTCTAGTGCAGGCTAGTATATTTCTGATCTGTGTTCTTGTAGAACATAATAAGGATCCTGGAGTATATTTTCCAGATTATTCAGTGACCTTGCATCTAGTACACAGTGAGGTGAAGAGCACTGAATTAGAGGTTTCCTGACTGTCAGTGCAACTCAAGGCTTGGTTCATGGGTCATCATAAATGTCAAACCTCTCAAATTCTAGCTTTTTAGTTTGCTTAAGACTAATATTCCTTTTTATATTATTATTATCACTTAGTATTAGAGAAAACATTTTGATATTTTTTCATGTATATTTTGTAGTCCCTACTGATTCGTCATTGAATCACAATTGTAGCACAAAGAAAGAGCTTTAAAAGCCAAGAAATAATTGAGACTTGATATTAATTCCACACAGCCTCTTTAACTTGAATAGTTTCCTCCTGCTGGTGGGTTTTCTGAACAGCCATACTTTGTTGTACAGGGCTAACTGGAGTGTCCCAATACCACTTAGCGACACCCTTTGGACAAAAATACAAATACAAGGCATATGTAGGGACAAAGAGTGCTGTACCATGAACACAACCATCTCTCCATTTACTACACTGACACTATACAGATAATGCATGAGACACAAAAATACCACATCTAACATTCCTTTCACATACTACCCTTCACGCTGTTATTTGGGTGTATGGCTAGACTGATGTCCTTGAATCAGTGTTCACAAACACAGTTAACATTCATGGTCAAGCAAAAACTGAGCTCTTTGGTAGTTTTAACAATGAACTGGACATCTATTTATTTTTATCTCAAATGTACCTCTCCAAAGCAAAAGCAATGGTGACAGTGCGAACAGCCAACAGAATCTTTATGCATTATATATAAGGATTGTCTCAACTTCTTTATTTTCCAGAGACAAAAGAAGAAAAAAAGTTCACAGAAGCCTCCTAGATCACCAAGTAAGTGTGAATTAACTAACTATCCAGTTCTGTTCTGTAAATAATCCATCTGTGCTGAGGGCTGGATGAAATGTAATATTGTAAAAATGGCTTCAAATAGCGCTTGCTTTTCTCATCTACTGTGTTTAAATCACGCCAGTCAAAAAGAATGTGACCAAATAACACGTGTTATTTGTAACAAGTGTACTAATTAACACAGGTGCACTTGTGTATTCATTTCTTACTACAGTGTAAAGGTCAAATGTCATATTGTTTTTCTAGTATACGTTTTTGTTGGCATTTAAGAATGACAATGTTGTCATGACATAGTATGCAGTTCAAAGAGAAATACAAAACAGTCCCCGCACCCACCCCATGCGGCTCCACCTGGACAATTAGCAATGACACAAATCGCAAGGATGAGTTGAGGTTATGGGCCCACATAATCATGAACACAGGCAGTATACCATAAGCACAGACCCATAATCAAATACCTGTACCCCCCTTAACTTCCAAGCCCCCCTCCCCCTCGTTCCCAGAGGCAGGGCATCTGGGGACTCGAGGAGCTCGGCAAGCATCACCGCCCATGCCTGCAGATCTTCCGCCAGCTTACTGTCTGTACTAGTTAGCCGCATTTGACACTCCTCGTCCACTGCCCACTCAGCCATATCACACAGCCAGACACTTTTGGTGCTATAAGAGACAACCATCTGATAGCTACTCTCCTCTTAGCGAGTACCAAACCTAGGAGGATAAACCTCCAGCTCAACTTTTTTTTTTTCTTATGAGCCGGCATCATCCTCAACATGCATTGACCATCATCCCTGGTTATAGACCACCCCATGACTGTATTAAAGGACTCCAAATGGTTCACCAGTATGTATCTAAAATGGGGCAACCCCCAGAGCATATGAAAAAAGTCCGCACCTTGACTGGCACATCGGGGACAGGAGGAGGAATGCGCAGGGTAAATAGCATGTAGCATAAAAGGGGTGAGGTACACCTGATGAACGACATTGTATGGAATAGTTTGAATCTCCAGTTCGTAGATGTTCCCTTTACCCCTTCACGTACACCCTCCTGGTCAAATCCCATACGTTTACCACAGTATAGCATAACGGATTTATGATTATCTCACTACGTACATTCCTGGATCATTTGACCGAAGAAAACAGCTCGACTAAGACTCGCAAAGCTTAGTTATTGTGATTAGATCTCACAGCTTGGATTTAAGCTCCATGTGATCTGGATATGATTTTAAAATTGTTTGTTAGTACTGCACATGAAAGAACAGAATGGCATAAACCATGAATGCAGATACGCTGAGGTAGTATTCTATTTATTACCATTGTTGAGGGAGGGGAAAAGGCCTCTGAAGAGAACCCACTCAAGGATTCGCCAACTGCAAATCATGGCCCCATCCACACTGAGCAATGGAGTAAATAGTATATTACACTGCACATCTGTATTAAGGAGTTATAGATATATAGTCACTGTGGAAAACGAAGTTTAAAGTGGAGTAATACGTAAGGTAGTAAGATTTTAACTTGCGCTAAAAAAACCTTTGAGATTCACTGAAAAAAGTGGAGATGTGCTAGGTCTTGTGAAAGGAACAAAAACTACTCTTATAAAACCCTCAAATACTTCAAATTCACCATTTATACATACATGCCATAAGTATAACTTGCAGTGCTGTAGATTTAATATGTCTTCAATGTTGTAATATGTGAGGTCACAAGCAGTGCATCAAACGTACAATATTATCTTATTACGATGCATCTGTGGCCAACCGCACTCTGCGCATGGCATTTGACCTTGTGTAGCAAGGGTTGATGCCAGGGCCAGGTCGGTGGCCAGGCTCTGCAGCCCACCCCCCACGAATGTCCAACCCCTCCACCGTACACGGTTCGCTAATTCCCATGGGAGTTTTAGGGTTTGTTGTTGGCTAATCCTCATTATTAGTTCAAGTCAGCCACACACTCTTCTCCAACTGTAGGGCAGTGGGCTAGACATAAGTAAATAGCTAAGTTTTTACCCATGTTGAGATGAGTGGCTGATACAGTTGCTGTGGCTTTGAGTCATCCTTCTGAAGCGGTCTTCAAATGCAGTCTGTATTCATTGCTAAATATTTTTCAAAGAAGGAATGGGAGGTGTTCTCACTAAAGGTATGTTAATAGGTGGATAATCTGAATTCTAAAATTACTTTTCTTCTTCAAAGATGTCTTTTAGTCCAAAGTAGAACCACTGAGAATAGAATATTAGAATATCAAGAGTTATAGTGTTTAAAATGAGTGTTTACTAGATATGCATGATCATTTTGTGTGATATTGAGCGGGCATTCAGAGATCATCATTATGTGGTTTTCAACATACATGAGATAAGCGGGTCAGTTTAGAGATTAAACTACAAAAAGTATTGCGATTTATGAGTAAGTTAAAGTTTTTTATTTCTAGTGTCAAAGTTCTTCTTCTGTAAATCCTTTGTTTAAAAGTATGGCCTCTTCCACAAGTATATAATCCACTGGGAACCTGGGTACTGCCAATTTGCTTCTTGGTGTTTGGAAGTATGCTAAATGATTTTTCATTCAGAGAAGTCATTGATACCGCCTCCAAAAGCATCATAAGATTAAATATGTGCTAGTGTTGATTCAAGATATTCTAGCTTTGTTTACTCTGATTACAGAAACTATCCTCCCTATATGTGTGACTCTGTCTATTGATTTCTCTTTAGTTCTCTGTAACAGTCTGCATTTTTTCCCATGCTTTTACTCTAGTACTGTGAATAGTCTCCACATTAAATGTTTTTCATTAAATGTATGGTGATATATTTCTTGAAACCGTTATCTATAGAACAGTTCCTTTTTTCATAGTAGAACACTCTGTGTAAGAAATATTATTGACAGTGGTCCGGTTGAGGTAATACACTGTCTGGTTCATTTTTTGGTCTCACCTGGCGAAGGCTTTAGCTGTCTCTTGACAGACTCTTGTGTTCAATATAGTCTTGGTGGGCTTTGGCTCCACCCATTGCTCATGATTCTACGGTTTTCTCCTCTCTCCGTTCCATGCTCCTCATTGGTTGACGTACCTCCCTTTTCTTGTGATCTTCCAGCCCAAGGCACATTTCAGCCTCACTGTGTTTTCATGGGTCACTTCCCCCTTCACCAGCCACCCACTTGACTCTCTTGCACAGCCACCGGTATCGGCAGGTGACCATTTGTCAATAGTTTTGAAATGATTTTGAGCTGGCTACTTGTGTGTGTGTGTGTGTGTGTGTGTGTGTGTGTGTGTGTTTGTATGGATGCATGTAGAGCCACATCTTACTGTGCTTTTTGATCTTTGCAAAACCTGTATCAAGTTAGTTGCCATGTGCACACAGCAACCATCTTAACATATGTTTTCTTTACAAAAAAATCAGTCCAAGATAGGAGCTATGTGTGCACTTGCAAATTGCACATCTTGTGCATTCTGTTACAAACAAAACTGTTATAATCGCTTATGTTCTCTTGTAATTTACCCTTGTTACTTGTAGAGTCAGTTCTCTTCTCCTATGTTACAGCCCTCCGACCCCCTTTACTATAGAATGTTCCACCTGGAGCTTACCTTAGGATGTTAGATGTTGACCGTTTATTCGGTTGAGGAGAGTGGATGACTGGGAATAAAGATATGCTCCTCCATCATATTGTCCCGTGATTATTTTCAAAATTACATTACTGGCGACGACCTTGGTGCAGGGGACCATCCAGTCATCTCTTTCAGTGCTCTCTCCTTGGTAACACTTTGTTGGTGTTCGTGAAGTGGCGCGACGGAGCTTCAGCGCCGCTTGTCAACTAATTCCTGCCTGTTGGGAAATGAGTGGGCGATTGTTGTCCATTGCTCGTTCCGTAAGTCATTATAGGAGGCACTTCTCCGTGTCCTCCACAGGTGTCTAGTTGGCTCCGTCTATCTTCTCTGAGGTGGGAGGGGCGTCTCCTTCAGGAAGTCAATGCCCAGCATAGCTGTGTTAATTCTCTGCCCAGAGTCTGGAACGCCTTGCCGGATTGTAGAGTACGCCTTCCTAGAGCAGGAGGGCGGTACTGCCCCAGGAAGTGAACGCCCACTATCTACGGAGTCCTGTGTTTTGCTGGGACCCATGCTTTGGTATTCTCTGTGTTGTTGGCGTGCCACGCTGTGCTGGCAAGCCTCGTCAGTTGCCGCATTCCAGCGCTTTCCAGCTAAGCTCTTGCCACGCTCTTTTTCCTTTGTGCTATAGCCCTTACGAGTTCGGCAGGGAGAAACTAAGTGTGGTTTACTGTGAGCATATTTTAAGGTATGACTGGAGCTTCGTATAACTTTAACTCTTGTCTCTTCACGGTGATGCACGCACCTGGGTTTGCTGATTGAGCATATTGAACGGTGATACACTCACCTAAGTTGTGTGTGCCAGTGCTTTGCATCACGATGACACGCACACCTGCATTTCAGTGAGAAACTGTCTCTTTTTTTTTCCTTTTCTTAACTGGAATAGAGCCCTTACAATTGACTTCTACAGCCTTATATTTATATTGAACCATGATTTAGTTTCCACAGCTCTGGGAAGTGCAGTATTGTACATTGGTTTTCTGATTAAGATTGTACTTTCTAGTGAATTTAGATCCTTTCACTATTTTATAGTATCATATTAGTATCTTAAATTTTACATAGTATAAGCATTGTTTCTCCCCATATTTGCAATGGCTGTGCCCGCTATTAGTCAACCACCTTCTCTTTTCTGAGTGAGATTGGGAAACCAGAAATCCATTGGAAGGACTGGATAAAGTTGTTTGAGTCATATCTAATCGCCAATGGTGGTGAAAGGTTTTCTGCTATGCGTAAGCAACATATTTTATTTCATAATTTCGGTATCCAAGGTCGGAAGATTTACGAGACCTTGCCTGAGCCATAGTTGGAGGATGATGAGGAAGAGGGTGTTTTCAGTATTACCCTTTTGAAGTTGGAGATTCATTTTTGTGACAAAGTTAATTTGGTTTTGGAACGACATAAGTTTTTTGTAGTCGCATTTAAGGCAAGCAAGAGTCAGTGACAAACTTTGTGGCGGCATTAAGAGGCCTAACTAAACTATGTGATTTTGGGGACCTTAATAACTCGTTGGTAAGGGACCCATTAGTTTGATGCACCAATAATAGTCGCATCCAAGAGAAACACAGCCAAATGTATTAAGGAGATGAAAACGTCTAACGATGTAGTTGCCAGCATACAGGACAGTGTTGGTGCAAAGAAAAGTGTAACAGAAAATGAAGTGTTCAAAGTCAGGCCCAGGGAGGTAAATATTGCCAAGACTCCTAAAGAAAGTAGCAGTTTTAAATGTTTTAGGTGTGGCAGCAGTAATCACCTAGCAAACAACTTACAATGCACTACTCGTAATGTTACATGTAAGAAGTTCAACAGGAGAGGGCACTTCGCTAGGGTTTGTAGAGATGGCGATAATAGTCAAATAAAAGCTATTACCAATGAGGGAGATCAATTACAGAAATTTGTGTTCCAAGTGAAGGATGATGGGTGTGATTCTATCCCTAATTATCCAAAATGTACTGTTTACCTTAACAATAAGCCTGTGGTCATGTTTGCAGATTCTTGCTCCCCATTTACTTTGCTAAACCAGGAAGACTTTAAGGAAGTATTTGGTGTCTTGAACCTTGATATGTTGAAACCTGACATCTCTCCAGAGGGATTTACCAAGGAAGCTATACCATTGGTAGGAATGGTAAGAATGCATATAAATTTCAAGGGCAGATCCACTGTGGGCAAAGTGTATATTGTGGAAAGGGGGACCAATTTACTAGGTTGGCATCATCAAAAGGAATTGGGTATCATATTGGATCCCAATAACAAAGATCAAGTTCTTCTAGTAGATTGCTTTAATGAGGCATCTGATATATGTGAAGAGTATCCAGAATTGTTTTTTGATAAGCTTGGTTTGTTAAAAGATTTTCAACACAAAATAAAAGTGAGACAAGGTGCTAAACCTATTGTACATAAACCACCCCCAGTTCCCCTGATGTTGAGAGATCCTTTACAAAAAGAATTGCACAAATTGTATTGTATTGTATTGTGAATTAGGTGTCATACAACCCATAGAGGCTTCTGAATGGTTGGCCCCCATTGTCATAGCAGCTAAGGCTAGTGGGGAGGGAATGCATTTGAGAATATGGGTGGAGAGATTTCCCCTTCCTCACATAAATGAGTTGTTGAGCACTATAGGGGATGCTGAATTCTTCTCAGTAATCGACTTGTCCATGGCGTACCATCAGGTGGAGCTTCATCCTGAGTCGAGACCGCTCACTGCGTTCACCACTCCTTTTGGAGCATACATGTTTGTGAGGATGCCCTAAGGCCTTGCTTCTGCCGCAGCAGTTTTCCAAAAAATAATGCATCAGATTTTGGCCGGTATAGAAAACACCCTTTGTTTCCAAGATGATATATTGATATATGGTTCATCTGTGGAGGAACATGATCGTATTTTGAGATTGGTGTTCAAGAAATTGATGGAGTCTGGGTTGACTGTTAAACAGAACAAGGGCAAGGTTAGAATCAGTTCCGGTCATTACCTTGGTCACATCATATCTCAGGAAGGGTTCAGGCCTAAATACAGCTTGATTCAGGTGGTTAGGGATGCACCGTACCCAAAAAACAAGGAGGAGTTCAAATTCTTTTTATGTTTAATTGAGTATATGGTCAAGTATGTTAGAAATTTCTCTGAGAATTGCGAGTGTCTTTGCGACCTCTCGAGAAAGAACAAGGATTTCGTTTGGCAGGCAGAGCAAAGTAGTATTGTAGATAAGTTAAAAGAAGAAATTATTCATTCACCTGCACTAAGTTCATTTGACCCTAAGAAAAACACCATTCTAACAACAGATGCTTCTAATAAAGGTCTTGGTGCTACTTTATCTCGGAAAGGGGAGAATGGTGAGACCATTATAGCCTTTGCGTCACGGTGTTTAAGCACAGCTGAACGTAACTATTCAGTAACTGAGAGGGAGGCCCTTCAGGGCTCAAAAAATCCACTCGACCGCTCGCATTTGCGAGTCAGAATCATTCAGGACGAGCTATTTTTAGGTCCTACTCGCCCTTTTTGGCGAGTAGGAAGACAAACTGACACTTGACCTCTGCCTCTGAAAGCAGAGGAAATGTGACAAGATAGCAAGATTTAAAGGCATCTTTATTGCTCACAAAGTAAATGAGCAATAAAAATGCTTTTAAATCTTGTTAACTTGTCACATTTGCTCAGCTTTCAGAGTCAGAGGTCAAGTGCATTTCAGTTAGGTTGAGGAGATTTTGTAGGTTACTAGACCTGCAGGTCTAGTGCAATTTTTATGATTTTTCGAGCCCTGCCCTTGCCTGTTTTTGGTCTGTCCATCATTTCAAATTTTATCTATGGAGTATAAAATTCACCATTCGCACAGACCACAATCCCCTTACATTCATATTCTCTTTCAGAAGAACATACTGTGGTTCTCCTTGCATATCCAAATGGATACTTGGATTGGAAAGTTACTGTTTCAGAGTAGAATATCTACTGGGTGGAGAAAACAAAATTGCTGATTACCTTTCTAGGGCACCTTTAGAACTTGATGTTCTGGATGAACCACTGGACGTTCCTATTTTAGCGGTACAGTTGCCTGCTTTAACTAAGAATGAATGGGAGGAGAGTGTGAGCAAGGATAGCAGTTGAGGCATACTCAAAGACATGATTATCAATGGTTGGCCAGAAAAAATGTAAGGATTTAACTGAGGATTTGAAGGTGTTCTGGGAAGTAAGGCATGAATTGACTGTTCTGGATGACAAAATATGTCGAAATGAGAAAATTGTACCACCTTTTGACCTTAGAGATAAGATTATTGATTTGGCCCACGAGGGCATATTGGCAGGAGTATCACAAAGAGTAGAGTAAGGAACAGTTTTTGGTTCCCTAATATGGATTCTATAGTTGAGCTAAAGGTTAAGGTATACCTTAGCTGTGCAAAGAGTGACCAAGATTTTACACAAGGTGCCTCTATCCCCTGTGGTAGAACCAAGTGTTCCATGAAGCAAATTGGCCATAGAAGATTTATGATTGTACTTATTGATTATACTTCCCATTGGATAAAATTTAAGTTTGTATCACGCACAACCACTAGTGTTCTCATTGAAGTTTTGAAAGATTGCTTTAGCAATGAAGGGATTCCTGAAATGTTTGTTACGGACAATGGGGTCCAATTTACATCTTTGGAAATGAAAGAATTCCTGCAAGAATTGGGCATTAAACAAGAAAAGACAGCAATATACTGTCCTCAAGCTAATGGCTTAGTGGAAAGGACAAATCGTATGATTAAAGAACACATTCAACTGCCCATTGTGAATGAGCAAGATGTGGACAAATCCTTACGTGACTGCATTTGGTCGTACCACACTTTACCTAACCTCATAACGGGGATGTCTCCATTTGTTTGTATTCGAGGGAGAGAGCCGAGCACAAAAAATGAACCCGCTATGGTTTGGCGGAGGGAAACGTGTTACAACCAATGCTCCTGAAACAATTGTTTATCAGCACCAGCTTCGGTACAAGAATTGGAATGACAAAAAACATGGTGTCAAGGAACAAAAATGGAAAATTGGTGACACTGTGTTAGTTAAATTACCTGCGAAAGAGAAATTAAATCACAGCAAATTTTACCCGACACGCCAATTGAAGAGAGTTAACAAAAATGTTGTCCAAATAGACAATGGACAAGTATGGAGCGGTGACAATATTGTTAAGGTTGATGTAAGCCAAGAATAAGTTCTTTTTCATATATCAATGAGAGATGTGTTATAATCTCTTATGTTCTCTTGTAATTTACCCATGTTACTTGTAGAGTCCATTCTCTTCTCCTATGGTGCATCCCACTCCCCCTCCTTTTCTATAGAATGTTCCATCTGGAGCTTACCTTAGGGTGTTAGGTGTTGACCGTTTATTCGGTTGAGGAGAGTGGATGACAGGGAATAAAGATATGCTCCTCCTTCATATTGTCCCGTGATTATTTTCAAAATTACATTAAATGCTCTTTGCAAGACACCATTAACAAAGCCAATAGTTCTGTGTCTGGATTCATGAGTGACACTTGTTGGCTTTGCCAGGTGCATGCTAATAGTTGTATTGGCTTCCATTTCATTTTTTAGAAAATCCAAATTTTGTTTATTTGATGTTTTCTTGCTTTCTGGGACCCCTTTGGTGACATGTAGCACATTGAAATTAATTAAATTGGAAGTTGGGTATTTCCGTTTAAGGGCATATAGTCTGTGTAGCCTACTGAGATAGAGTATATTTTATGTTAACATGAACTGCCAAAAATGATGTTTAAAAAAAAAAGCGAAAGGCTGCCTTGGTGTCTTTTTAGGTCTCGCCTACAGACAACGCTCATGTTGTTACACAACATACATACACATACATACATACAACCATATAGATCCAGATATGGGCTTTTGGGCATCTTCTTTCAGCTGGCTTTAAGCTGTGACCTTAGGGGTTGTCCATCACTGTTTTTATCAGCCCTCTGCATTTTGTGCTTGTGAACTTCCTAAAACGTAGTGCGCACACATCCTTGCCATGAATTCCTTTTTTATTGATTTTATTATATATATTTTATCCGGGGGCCGTGGGCTCTCCTTATGTGCTTACTCAGCCCCACCTTGAGTACCCCCAGCAGTCCTCCGATGCTGCCACCGGCCTGCTCCTGCTCACTCTGAGCACCAAGCAAACTATTTCATTCGCACCTGCTGATGCAACCAGTAGTCGCTTCTGTCTTTCATTTGCACTCAAGCAAGTGCTGCTGTGGGGCTTCTTCACACTCAGAGTCCGGCTAGCAAATTTCTATCCATCCACACCCACCCAGAGCTATAAAAAAGCATTGGTATAATCAAGAGCTCATCACTAACTTCTCTTTGCTGATACTGATACAGGAAAAAGCGGTATGCTTACCCAAATCCTTTCACAACACATTAGTTTGAGTCCAAAAATTATTATTTGTCACTACATCTTTGAATCAGGGGCTATGTCATTGGATTTATTCGGGTCTATCCACAAGTGTAAAACTATTGTCAGTCGCATCCAGCATTTGTTTGGATTAAAAGAGCACAGCCTATAAATTTATATAAATCAAGACTCAAAGTATGGTAATGTGTAAAGAAGATGAAAGCGAGCCTCTTCATAATATAAATTATGTACATATGAAAACGTATATGCCCATCCATATACTTTAATTATCTTGCTAATCCCCATAGTAGTTGAAGATCATATAGAAGCATGAGGATGGAGGCTGAATGTCTTTGTTAGATCACAGAACTCAGCAGTGACTTGCGATATCCTTTTTATTGACAGCTGTGGATATTTTATTCCTTATTATATCTGGCCTACTTCCTCAACTGCTGTCTTTCTCCTCCTGCTACCACCTCAGATGCTGAGTGTTTGAGAGCTTCAACCAGTGATAGCTTTTTAGTCAAGAGGCCTTTGCAAGTTGGGAATTTTGTATGCATATTTCAATGTAAACTCCAAAACTAGAAGCCCCTAAATGCTTTTTGTGTTTTATAACAAAATCCACAATTAGCGAGGGTTATCAACTTTGGAATGTGCCTCTTGGCAACTATGGTATGTTTCCAGGTAAGAAAAAATCTTCTTTGGCAAGGAGAATAACCAGGATCATGGCAGAAAGAAAAAGTAAATAAATGACTTAAAAGTAAATCCAAATAATTCGTTTTGGGAAAGGATCCTGCCTATTCAAGGTGTTTGCATACCAACGTTTTTTTCTTACGTTGGGGAACGCCGAAGAATAATCTCAGTACTCGCCTATGAAACTCAGCTCAACATACTGCTGTTTCAGTCTGTGCCTTGAGGAAGGCTGAAGCCTGAGAAGAAATCACCATAGACCTTGCGTTATATCCATATTTAGGTATAATGCACTCTCTCTCCCTAGTTCCCTTATGCCTGCTGCCCTCCAGTGTGTGTGTGTGATGTCATAGAATGTTTGTGTGCCTGGAGAGATCAATTGGAGAGAGTGGCTGAGAAGCAGGATGCTACTCCTGGTGGAGCATTGATATAACACCTATAACTTGTAACTAAGACTATTACCTTCTAATATACTTCATTAAAAAGCCTACGTTACCTGCCTACTGAGGATCTTTCATTGATTGCAATAATGGTGGCGAGTTGGAAACTAACCTACGTGTGAAAGGAGATTAAAGGGAAAGATGAAGTATACAAGGAACTAAGAGGAAGAAGATTGATGCCTAGGAAGGAGAAACACCCTGGAAGCCCCACCAGTGTCTTTTATACCGGACAGCCTGCAGTCAACCGAAGAGTAAGAGTGTTGGAATTGCTTATGTATGCTGACTTATGAGCCTTGCATTTCGGGAGTATACTGGCAGCAGGTGCAGACATACTGATGGTGGCATTGCTTGAATGTCGAAGCTGGGATTGCTTCGGGGGCACAGGAAACCACATCTAATGAGACTGCGAAGTTTGCCACCAGGAAGCCTGGATTGCGCTTAAATTGTGTCCTTTGGATAAGATTCTACAATTGGGTACATTGGATTGCCACTCGTTAATGCACAAGGAATTTAATGCGTTGTTTTGGGCTGCAGGGCATTTTGTGAAATTGACTAACACGCACAATTGCGAGTTGTACCGATGAAGAGTGGAGCAGGCGCAAGTAGAGGCACACTGATGGTGAGTTAACATGCAGTTAATTGAGGAGACTCATCTAGGGCCGAGATATTTTATTTATGCTACCCGTCCACAGCCACGGTTGGGCAGCAGGGAAGTTCGTATTTGGCACTTTTTGAAGTTGACTCTAGCGCGGAAAAGTCTGCATGCGCATCATTTTTTATTTTTTTACAGAGTTTTATATAGCGCGAACTTGACCCGATTTGGGTATCAGAGCGCTTTACATAGCACCTGACACGTTCACGGGGGGAGAGAGAGAGAGAGAGAGAGAGAGAGAGAGAGAGAGAGAGAGAGAGAGAGAGAGAGAGAGAGAGAGAGAGAGAGGTGTGTGTGTGTGTAGTGTTCCTGCTTGGTATACAGTGTAGAGTGAGAAGGTAATTTATTTTGAGATGAGTGGTATTAAGTTTATGTAGTATCCTGTTGTACAAGGATAAGCAAGAGTTGGAAGATACCCTTTGCCTACTGTTGAGATGCGTGAGTGTGGTTGAAAGATACCCATTTTGGTGTGTGTGATTGTGGGTAGGTTCTAAGTTTATATATTGTGCTTCTGCAAGGATGAGCAAGGGTTGAAAGATACTCTTTGCCTACTGATGTAGTGAGGGTTGAAAGACACCATGTGCTTACTTTTTCGGTGAGGATTGAAAGATATCCATTATGTATTGTTATTATTTTCTTAGGGGGAAATGTGTTATATCCTTATTTAGGTATAATGCACTCTTTCTACCTAGTTCCCTTATACCTGCTCCTCAGCCAGTGTGTGTGTGATGTCATAGAATGTTTACGTATGCCTGGAGAGATGAGCTGGAGCGAGTGGGCTGAGCAGTAGGATGTTTCTCCTGGTGGATCATTAATATAACACCTGTAACTTGTAACTAAGGGGGTCATTATGATGTCGGGCGGATCGCCGCCGCCCGTATGGCTGTGGCGATCCGCCCGCCATTTCTGACCGCCCGCCTAACATTTCCCCCCCGCCATATTACGATGGCGGTGGGGACCCAGGCGGACGGAAAGACCGTCCGCCGGTTTTCCGCCGGTAGGCAATCCGCCCGATTGCCTACCGGGCGGAAAAGGCCTGCAATATGGTGGCGGTGCCTTGCAGGCACCGCCATCCATATTAGGATGATGGCGGTCACATGCCTTTCCATGGCGGAGAGTCCGCCATGGAAAGGCATGCGGAGAATGCCTTTGGGAACCCGTTGCGGGCCCCCTGGGGGGGTGGGGGGCTGCACTGGTACCCCCCAACATTGGCATGCACAAGGTGGCAGGCACCGCGCGGTGCCTGCCACCTTGTGCATGCCAATGCACACAGTGCGTTCCCAGCATTGTGGCGGGCGGTGCTGTGTGCACCCCCCGCCACAATGCTGGGAATGGAGGATGCCACCGCCACGGTGGTGGTGGCATCCTAATCGCCTGTGCGGGACCGCCGCACCACTGGCGGCTGGTCCCAGCACCGCTAGGGTGGCGGGCGGACGAAAGTCCGCCCGTCATCCTAATAGGCCCCTAAGACTTTTACCTTCAAATAAACTTCATCATAAGACCTACGTTACCTGCCTACTGAGGATCTTTCTTCGATTGCAACACTTTGTCTGTACGGCGCTGTTACTGCTATGTAGATAAGGTATCAAATGCCTTCATGTGGAAATCGTAAAGATGATGGCGTGCAGACACTAGGCAAAGTCTCTGTGTGCTGGATGAAGCAGAAGTTTGTATTTTAATTCAAGGATTTTTTCTTGGGCAGCGTGTTTCTTCTCTTCCAGTTCCTGATAGGACGACACTCTCCTGCTCTGTGCTGCCTTAAAGGACTTTGTGACATCACTACTCACTTATAATACCCTATTACAAGTGAAAATGTTTATTTATTTGTTTATATTGGCACTTGTATAGCATCCCTGGACCAATAGGGGTTGGGGCGCTTTCCAATGAGGTGGCTCACATTCGGAGCATGCAAAGTGGCAGTCTTCGAGAGGGTTAAATGCTCAGTGTAGCATCCTGTTTTGTCAAGTTGATACTAGGATAGCAATTGTCTGAATACAAGTGTTTTGATTTGTTTTCTGAAAGTGGTAAGCGGAGACCGAGTTATTAATCTGGAGTTGGGAGAGCTTTTCATGCAGATGTGGCTGCTCTGTGTGTGGGTTTTTAATTTTTTTGCAGTGGAGGGTCTACATTTTGGAACTTCCACTGCCAAAGAATGCACCTGTGCTAAGAAAAGAAACCTCAGATGATTATAAAGAAATTAAATTCTCCCTTCTATGATCATAATATATCAAGCCAGTGTTGTGTAAGCAGTTACATCTTTGCCCATAGACACCCACCTAGGATGGCTGGGGGATCCATTTTCAATTAGCTGATTTTCAGGAGTCTTCTCATTCATTATGCTATCAATTGCTTACATTTGTTCTAAATGGAGCATTGCATTACAGTCTCTTTTCCGTATGTTCAGATTTTGTGTGTTTCCTTGCGCTAACATTGAGAATGTGAACTGATAACCCCTGATGGTCCTTATCAAGGATGCCACCGTCTGGAACTCGCTTTCCTTTGAGGGACAAATCAACAGTCATCAGATTGTTGAGGCTTGGCTCTTTCCTTAGCGTTCCCAGCAGCCTCTCCTCTTTACCATTGCAAGTGCAGGGCTTCACCACCTAGAAACGTGTGGTAGTAGCCAAAGGTTTGATAGACTCCCCTATAACCAATCTCAACATCACACATAACCTAACACGTTGTAAAACAACACAGCACAACATATATTCCTTTGACAGTGCACTGTCAAGAAACACAGTAAACATGCTGACCACCTTACAAATGTTATTCATTTATTCATTATTTAATGGCACACTCAACAAGAAAATATACATTTAAGATTTGAATGTACATTTTGTCGCTGGTGCAGTTGAATTACTGTTTTCTTTGATTACTGTTGTAAATAACCCCAATGAATTTGCTGCATTAACCTTTCAGAGTCTCCGTACCTCTCCAGCAGCGGTATGCATCCTAAAAAGTCTATGGTGTGGAGGTCCCTGAAAGGAACAGGACACAAGCATACGGAAAATCCTATGGCCAAAATGCCGAGAAATCTGTGGCTGTCATCTCTAAAGCAAAGAAGTGGTAAGAACGGACTCTGCATGTGTATTTGTGTCTCTGATAAGGTCTCGAAGTCTGGGTATTTAACACATTGTGTGGAAAGATGTGTTAAATGCTCTTTTTAACAATTAAAATGTAATTCTCATTTGTATGCTGGTATTTTTGAGTGGGTAGAAAGCTGGAAATTCAAGTACATTTTTAAAAAACATTTTTATTTACAATTGTCTTTCTTTGGACCATATCACACAGAGAGAATAGTAAAGGGCCTCTTACTACGTATGCCAATCTGCATCATTTTGTAGAGAGCTGACTAAGGAAGTATGTGTTGGGTCCCTTGTAACTGTTCGTCCACATTTGCTTCTGTTGGCAGCATTAACCATAACATCTGCCTAGGTCTGCCTATTCAATAATAGAATAAATGGGCATTGGTAACAGTATTCTCGGATTATGTGTGGTTTTTAGACTACACTTGCTGGTAGTTTAGAAAGTGTAATTTACTGTTGTATAACCTCCAAAACGACCCACACACAAGGTCCCTGATTGTTTTTTTATTTTTTTTATTTTGCAGTCTGGCTACTTTGTGCAAGCTTTGTTTCGGGCTGGATGTTCTCAGGGCATCTCAGTGTAAATGCTATTTGTCTATGTTTGATGGGGTCTGGGTTTCACAAATATTCACATAATTCACTTGGGGCAGGCTATGGAAAATGAAACGCAGACACCCATCTGTCTCAAGTGCCTCATGGAGTATGGGGACTTTCTGTGTTCAGTATGGGGGTATAGGACAGTCCAGCTCTTCTCAGCGGTGTTTGCAGGTGTCCTGTCAAAGGTGGTGGGCTAGTGACTGACCTTAATTCCTAGGGTTGTGCTCCTCAGTTTGACAGAAGATTTGGCCCTTGTCACGGTAGGATATTGGATTCTGGCATGGACAGATGTATGTAGATGGGCACACCAATTTATTGTGCTAGAGGTTGCAGCGAGTCAATATCTGGAGTCCTTGGATGACACATTTCAAAATTGCAATGAGGCACATTCCTTGCAATAGTGTATTAAGTCTGGAAATACAACATGGAGAGGAAATAGTATTTTGTGCTTCGGTAGGATGATCACCTCACTCCAGGTCATTACGGAACCTGTCTCTGTTGTGAATTTTTCACCTACAAATCATTGTCTTCTGGTGTCTTAGATTAATTAAATTCCATAGAATATGTTGATTGCTCAAAGCTTATTGACTTCGTTTTGTCCCACTAATGAATGCAATATGCAAATAAATGCCAATAAATTATTTATTTAGAAAATTGTAATTTATTCCCACATTCAAGCGCTTCTAGTTGCGCCCAAATGATGCTATACAGCCAGGGTTAAGAATGCAATGGATGGTCAGTACACGGGCACCTGAATGCAATGTGGATGTCCGTCTTCTGCATAGGATACCTCTCACAGACACGGAGTGATGCTGAACACTTTACACATAAGAATAATTTATCATACCACCTTTGCTTTCGAAGGACATTCTATCTTTTGGTGATGGTCAGAAAGCAGATCCGAGATGTAAACTTGTGTACTCAGAACAGTGCCCGCCTCTGGTCTGGCATCCGGTCCCCCTAAGTCCCTTGTCCATAGGACAACACAGGGAAGTGCCAGCAAAGCAAATAAATCCGAATCTGCACTGTTAGTAGCAGGGCGTTGACAGTATCAGTACCAGGTATCTATTTGTGTCTAGTTTTCTGAATGACTGGTGGTTTTATGCTTTTATGTTTAGCAATTGTAAGAAATAAATAAAACTGGGTGGTCTGGCAGAGTAAAGAGGTGTTAGTTTTTTAAGTTCATGGCGTCACAGGTTTACTGATGGTTTTAGTATGCAGGAGTTGGAACTATTTGCATACCATTGTGTCCAGCATCAGCACTGGATTATAAATGTCCATTTTTGTTCTCTTCCTCACAGGTCCGAATCAGCCTCTGAAATCCAACATCGACACCGGACAGGCCTGGGTTCGCTCCTCCAGCAGCACCCCAGAGTATCTTAAGGACGCCCTCGGCATGAAGAAGCCGAAATACTCTCGTTCAGCTAGCAATGGTAACATAAAATTTTTAAAAATGGAAAGAGGAGCAAATAATAACCTTGTAAAAATATAGGTTCTCTACTGGGTTAACTTCAGTTGAAAGACATTGCATTGATTTGGTCTTAACAACTCCAACCTTCTGTCCATATATCTCCATGTGCTGTTCACCCTGCTATTGTGCCGTGTGTGTTTGTAATTCAAATTTGTATTGCTTCTTGTCTGTATGCTGCTGTACTATGTCTGTATAACAGGGGTCTCCAACCTTTTCTGTAGTGGGAGCTGATTCTGGCCGCTAAAAAGCATCATGAGCTACCGCCTAATATGCGAGTGTTAGATAATGGTATATAAAGTCCATGTAACTTACACATCCCCACTAGAGTATTCCAGTCCTCCTCCTTTGGCCATCCAGCATAAATGACACTCGAACCACATAGCAAATGTTAACATGACAGGCCCTCAATGATCAGTCTTGTACCTTGTTTATGAATCACCCTGAGAGGTGAGAGCCTAATTTAAACTTGTGTCTTCATTATTGTGCAATACATAAGATGACACTGTTCATTTTAAGAGTGAGGCCTGAAGGACCTTTAGCAATAATGCATTTTTCAAAGTACATCCAGACAACATACCTATCTACAAGTAAACGTATCTCAGCAGTAACCTGCACAGTGTACAGCAGTCGGACAATAATGACACACAAATTAACATATGAAGATTGTTTTAGGAAGCTAGGCACTCTTTAAGCTTAGAAAGAAAGAAAGACTGAAATAAAGCAATTACAAATGGAAGAGCAAGGGAGGAGAAGAAGAAAGGGAGGACAGGAAGAAATAAAAGGAAGTAGATAGTGAAAAAGGAAATGTGAGGAAGAAAAAGGAAGAGGGGACAAAAGCAAGAAAGAGAAGGAAGAACAAAATGCGATAGAAGGAAAGACAAAGCCTGTAAAAGATAGAGAAAGAGAAAAGGATACAAAAGACATAAAAGCAGTTAGGAAGGGGAATTAATTATAGAGAAAGGGATAGAAAGAAAGGTGGGGTGAGAGAGGGAAGGAGAAAGAAGAGAATGAAAGAAAAAAGGAGAAAGAAAGAAGAGGACAAGAGAAACATAGGAGAGAATTAGAGAATGCAGATTAACATAGAGAACGAGAATAAAAAAGGGAAAAGAGAAAGAAAGTAAGAATAAAGGAACAGAAGTTAAACAAAGAAGAACCAATACAAGCGGAGAGCAAAAAAGGAGTAAAAGAAACAGAGGAAGAAGTGAAAGCAGGGGAAGAAAGAAAAAAAGAAAGAGGTAGAAAGACGTAAGACTGAAACAAGGAAAGAACATGTTTGAAGAGAGCGGAGAAAAGGAGTAAAAGTTAAGAAAAAAGCAGTGTAAGAAAGAAAAAATAAAGTTAAAGAGAAAATCATGAAAGGAGGATAAGGTGAGGTGGTAGGAGGTAATGCTAGAGGAGAAAGGAGAGAAAATGGAAAGAAGTAGAAGAAGAAAGGAGAAAAGGAAAGAAAAATTTAAGAAAGGACAAGAAATTTAAAAAGACAGGAAACAATATGAAGAGACAAAGAATAGAAGTTGGGAAAGAAGAAAGAAAGGAATGAGAGTGGGGAGAAACAATAATAAAAAATTGGAGAAAGTGCAAAAGGAAGCAGAAGAAAAAAATAGTATCAAACAAAACATGGAAGTATAGATGTAAGAAAAGGAGAAAAAGAAAGCAAAAAAAGGAGACAAAGAAGTAGCAAAAAAAGAAAACGGAAGAGAAAGAAAAGAAACAAATAATTTTTCAAAAGCGTCTGCGCTACATGGCCCTGCATTTTCAGCTTCCCGTGCCCCACAGAAAGCTGCGCACTGTGTCTTACAGTGCTACCATAGCATTTTGGCAGCTGCCTTTTGTGAAGCCAGTTGACAGGTAATTATTATGTGCGAGCTACTCAGATGTAGCTGGAGAGCTACTGGTAGCTTGCGTCAACCTGTTGGAGACCCCTGTTGTATAGCATATTTGTGTGAGAAAAAAGGGGCTTTGTTTCCCACCACTGTGTAATATTGAAGCTTGAGAACTCACTTTTGACTATGCAAAACCAGCACTTTCTGCTTTGTCAATGCTTGTTTGATTGATAATGACTCCCCCTTTGTCATGGTACCCTGTCTGTTCTCAAAATCATCTTAATCCCATTTCCTAAGGTTACATCCCAGGAACTCCGGACTATAAAGAGAAAGAAGACATGTATGATGAAATTATTGACCTGAAGAAGGTACAGTGTGCTGCTAATTATTTACCTGTAGATTAGATGAATTTCACAAGCACTCTAGCCTGTATGGACTGTTGCATTGGTTGGTCAAATAAACAATACATTACCCAGTGTTAAAATAGACATGGTATAAGCTATTTGGGACACATGCAGAGTTTTTTCAAGGCCAACCTCATCATTTAACTATTGAAGTTTGTCAGTATTTAATTTCTGTTTGAGGTGCTTTAGTACAAAAAAAAAAATTTGGACTTCATGTGCCTCTGTGCAGATGACATTATTGCGTATTTCTTGTACTGCACTATTTTTGCTTGCTGGAACATGGAATTCAATGAGGTAATATTCCTTTTGGGATTATTGGTGAGACCCCAAATTATGTGCAGTAGATGGAAATGTGGTACTGTTCAGTGGCAGCTGCTCCCGGTCAGTAGTAGCAGGGCGGGGGAAGGGGAGGGGGCATTTTAAAGAAGAAGAAAAAAGCTCACTTACCTGCCGGCCGGCTAGCCAACCGCCGCCTCTCCTCTGCTTCTGTGTGAACCGGAGCCACACAGCCCTGACTCCTTTAAGCCAATCACGATGCTGCTATCACCATGACAGCTGCATTGTGATTGGTCTAAGCGCCGTGGTTCGGCGCTCAGACAGAGACTGGGAGGCTGTCCATGTTCTCCACCGGGGCTGTGCATTACAGCCCGGTGGAGAACATGATAAGTGCGCATGACTGTTGTTTCTGGCCAGTCAAACCATCATTCGCACTTAGAAAGTGGCCTAACCACTCCTCCCCATGCTCTGTGAGCAGCCCCGCCGAACTGCCTCACCATGGAAAAATAAAATTATAATAACAGCATGTTATCATTTTATTGTTCCTTTTTTAAAGTGCTGAAAACCAGTGGGGCAACGCTCCTCTGCCTTAGCGGAGGAGCCGCCCCGGTACTGTTTACGTTCACGCTTGACTTGGTAGTGTAAGAATACATCCTGTGCAAGCTCAGCACACAGCTCTAATTTTTTTCACTCAAGATTGAGAGTTCCCTTTCACTCGAGCAGAAAAACAAGTCTGATAATTTAAAATATATGTAGGTACACTCACAGACCACATACAAAAGTATTATATAAGGATTGTACATCCTGTACAGGCTCATGACCATCAGAAGGGGCAATCACAATAACATAACGTGTATTTGTAAAGAGCACTTATATCTTGGCGGTAAATAACAGATGTTTATTGTTACCCAACTCAATGGTACTCATTTTATAGACCTCAGAAGAATGAAAAGCTGAGTGACCTCATGGTCACAGGTTCAAATCCCTGCAGTTCCAAACACAGGCCCCTACAGTGGACGCATTAGTCCACTAAGCCACCAGACCCGGCTTGATATGCCTCGATATGTAAGAAATTGAAAAGTCCAGACCCTGCAATAAAGCCAGGGTGCCATGAGATGCATTTGTCTGCTTCTTTCAGAGCTCTGAAGGGAATCTCTCAAGAGGAGAAGCTGCAGAATGTAATGTCATTAGGAAGGGTACACCCTTCATTTCCGATATATCCATACTTCTCCCATAGGGCACTAATCCCTTCGAAGGATGCTACAAATAAATCTGAATAGGGTCACATGATGAAAATGCTGTTTTAGGCAGCTATACTTCCTTCTGCAAAGGGTCTTTCACTGATGTTGAAAATCCCTTATTACTTCTGAGGAAATTATTGTTCTGATGATGTTATCAAAGCGTTGCTGACGGCCTCCTCCTTCGACTGAGGCTCTCTGTGTATATTACCACCTCAAACAGTGGATTCTAGGGTTGTGGCCATCTGAGTCTGGAGGACAATAGGCCAGGGCAAATTGAAGTTTGTCCTAACAAAAGAAATAAGGTGTGGCCTTTGGTCCACCCTAGTACGTTTCTAGTACAGTAAATGACAAATGTTTACATTATCCACCAGCAGCAGCCACAAGGAAGTTAGGAGTCTGCTGCAGTAAAATGTCTAAAAGACTTTCTTACCCTTCCTGTAGAGCTGTTCCTAGACTTCTTTTAGTGCCCCGCACGCACGGCATTTTACTGATGACAGATATCCTGGTAGTTTTTTTGCATGAAATAATTTAATTTAAGGGGAAGGAAGTTGAAAATGTGGAACAGAAAAACCATTGGCATATACTTCATTCTCATTGACCCCTGTAGCTCTTTACTCGCTCACATAATTTGCTAAAAGTTTATTTGGCGTCTCATGGCTCTTCACAGTAAAAGATTTCAATCAAAATTGGCAAAAACTTAATTACAATGCCTGCCACTTCACAAATTGTTGTGATTTCTAGGATCCAGTACTATATTGTTGAGTGTGAAAGATAAAGCTGACATTAGAAAAACCGGGATTTCCTCAATCTCCACCAACATGATTCTATGATGAGCACACCATCCATGGCAACGAGCGTTCTTGTGCCTGATACTTGTTTATGTATCCCAAACACAAATTATGGTGCAAGCAGGTTGGGAAGTTAAGTTGTGGGAGTGCCCCCTCTCAGACAGTTACCAAAAGCTAGCCTGGTTAACTGGCTTTGAACACTGTTGAATGATCTCCTTTCTAGGGTGGCCACTCTTCTGATTCTTCCTAATGGCTCTCCAAAATGGATCACATTTTATTTAATGACAAATACGGCATCCAAAGTTGTTGACAAAATCTGTATAATATACAAAACATAATTTCTACAAATTTAAATGTACATTTATGTAAAACAATTTCTGATCATACTCCCAAAATATTCAATGCAATGTCAGTTTCCAGCAGTATTATACAACTTTATCCCAGGTCAACAAATACTTTTATACAAATTGATATGTATTAGTATCTCAGGAGTTCTGCCTTCATCTTCTGCAAATGGTCTTTTCTCTTTTCACAGTTGTATCTGGCGCTACATGAGCACACCATTTTATGCCCGTGCCGTGTATACCAGGAAAAGGGGTCCCACTCTCTTAGCAATGTGTTTGAGGCTTAGTCAATGTGAACTATGTAGAAGTCCCATGCACTCATGTATATTCATGAATATACTATTAATATATATATATATATGCTTCTTTTTATTTCATTTTGACAGGCAACTAACTAGAACTTCAGCAGGTCCAAGACTCTGCTGGATCTAACAGTATTTACATCTATTTTACTCTTGTCATAACTCACTTTTCTCAGTTTGGTTTGACACTTCTATCATGTTTAGCACATTAATAAATACAACTCTATAACTTCAAGGACTTAGTTATACACCATGTTTTGTGAAAAAAACTCTCGCTTTTAACCGAACCTTATCTATGTGACTTTTTAATGTGAATGTGTGTAACAGGCAGATCCTGCTTTAGTTCCCAGCTCTCAATTTCTTTAGTTCTTACGAGGTTAGCTCCTGTACAATCTTCATCTAAAATCTAATGTCCTCAGTCACATTCGTACATTACCTTTTGCCAGTCGCACTTGATGATCTTCTAAATTATTCATGCTTTTAAAGCAATAGACTCGATTACCTGAATGCTACTAAAAGTGCAATTCTTGCAGTTCACCTGAAACTTTATATTTCTCAAGCTCCACCTTTCAGCCAGCCATTCTATTGATGAAGGCGGATGCCTGTTTACTGAAACTCATTTGAATCTTAAGAATCCTGGGACCTGTTTAAGAGTGCGCTTAAGGAACTTGATAACTCTCAAACTATGATTCATCTCAAGGACTTTCTGTACTTTGGTTTCTGTGAGGGTTACCTACACAAACTGCACTTCCTGGCTGTCACCCCTCTCTAATCAACATCTTCTTTTCACTCTAGTTCTTCACATTTCTTTTATTTTTATTTCCTCACACTAGCTTTGGCATTCCTATAATAAAATCATATGCATGTCAGCTCTGGCTGGCACTCCAACAATCTGCACAGCAGTACAATAGATCTGCTATTATCACCCACAGAAATAAACAGAAAAACCCTGAGATGCAACTCCTCATCAGTAAACAATTTGATACTGCTGTGAATTCTGCCTAGACTAAATAACACTGTTATGTTATGTTAATGATACTTATATATTGCACAAATACCACTGGTCTCTGCGCTTACCTTAGGACTATGATAACATGTTACTGCCAAGCTTGTTTAAATAAAAGACTTCAGCCTTTTCCAAAAGGGAAGGAGAGCTACCTCTTTCCTCAAACTCTCCGGCAATCCATTCCAAAACTGAGGAATCCAGACCGAGAATGCCCAATGGCTCAAGGTAGCTTTACTAAATTGCGGGCAGGTCAACAAATTTGCCTCAGAGGATCGTAGATCGCATCGGGGCAGATAGTGCCTCAGGCACTCCTTGATGTTGACTGGTACAGTACCATATGGTGTCTTATGTGCAATACTTAAGCCTTTAAAAGTGGCCCTCTGTTTAATCAGCAACCAATGAAGTTGTTGCAACAGTGGAGTGGCATGAGCCCATCTAGGCAGTTTAAGCAGCAATCTTGCTGCATCATTCATTGTCACCTGGAGTGTGCCCACCAATTTATTAGGGAGGCCGCTATATACAAGGCATTTCCGTAGTCCAGATGTGACAATATCATTGCTGCTACCACTGTCCACATAGTTGAAAATGAAAGAACTGGGACCAGTTTCCGTAGTAGGCAGACTCCAGTGGCCAAAAACTGCCCAACCAGGGATTCCCCTCCGTAGTGATTGTCAGCACTTCGGTCTTTTCTGGATGGATCTTCTGAGAGTTTGCTGTCATCCAGTTAGCAATGAAGCACAAGATATTCTGCATGTTCAGCTGGACTGCGCAGAGCTCTCAGTGTCATCCACATAATTAAACATTTGGCAATCCAGGGGGGGGAGTGGGTGTGGCTAAGGTGCTGAAAATGGTGGGCGCGTGAGCGGATAGCTCTGCTTCGACCCAGCAAATACCCTGGTGCAATAGCCTGTCTAGGTGGCTGCAACTACTCTTGGAGAGTGCGGCGGCCTAGCCTGTGCCCTTCTGCCGGTGTTGTGGGCAGAGCTGATGCTGGCAAAACGAAATCAGCGAGAGCCCGAGTGAGACGCTTTGGGGGCTGGGCGCCGGCTTTCAACGCTGCTGAGGCCCACCTGAAAAGCTGGCAGGTCTCACTGGGAGTGGAGACTGTGTCAGGCGGTGGTCCGCTCGGAACGACGGAGAGAGGAGCGATTTTCCCCCTGCCCCTCCCCGCCCCTCCTGAGCACCGAAGGGTGGCCCCCAGCGCACAGTGAAGGCAGGGACCTGGAGGAGGCCCCGGGTTTGCTGCGGATGACAGGGGACCCCTGGCAACCACCATGGAGATCGAACGCCAGAGGTGTGCCTGAAAAGCAAAGCAACCCGCGAACTGGGCAGACGGACGGAGAGTTGTTGCGGCGGAGCGGCAGATCAGACTACTCCTGAGGTGAGGAGGCCACTCCGGCGAGGCACCCCGAGACTGAGCTGGGCTTGCTGCTGGTGCAGCCGCTGCCCCCAGCTGTGTTTGCGCTAAGGCCTCGACCCCTCTCTGTGAGATAGGAGGCCCCAGACGGCCAGGACTTTGGGGAGAGTATTTGAGTTGACTGCCTCACTTGGGAGAGTGGGGCAGACCACGAAGCTACAGGGAGTGAAGGCCCGGTCGACTGGTTCTGAGAGGAGGCCAGTTGTCGGGAGAGCCCACATATATGATGGTTACAGGGGTCAAGGCCATGACTGAACAATCAGAGAGCTCCCGGGAGTAAGAAGCTCGGACCATTAGGCCTGATCCACTACTAGAGCGCAGCGGCACTGGACCTGGGTCTGCTGAGGCGTCTCAGCTGCTCTTGGTTGGGGGGACCACCAGGAGGGCTGTTGAACACACTGGGGGGCCAAGACACTGGTCCCCCTCCAGGAGTTGGGACTTATTTGCCTGTATTTTGAGTCCTGCAGGAAAGGAAAGACTGGATTGCACAGCGGGCACTTCAGTGTCGAGGAGGGAGCCGATGAGGCTGCTGGAACCTGGAGTGGTACGATTATAGGCTGTTAGATTGGCAGACTATCGGGCATGCTGGCCTAGAAGTGGGGACAACGAGAAAAGCGGGAAATTGGTGTTGGGCTTTCAGCCTGCAAGAGGGTGGTGCCCGACAGACCGCTGACACGTACTGGGAACCCTGTCTTTTTCTGTGTGTGAGGATGTGAACGGATGCACCCAGCATTTTTGGTATCCAGGTTGAGCTTGTGCCGAAGGCTGTCTGGGACATACTGCTGATACACATGTTTGGCCTACTTGGAGCTTAACCTCCGAGCGGGAACTGCTGCAGCAATGGGAAAATTAAAGAATAAGCAGGGGTCCACGCAACTGAACCCTAAAGAGGAGGAACATGGCACCAAGGACGCCTCGATACAAACTCACCTAGACAAAGTGTTGCCAGCCATAGCGGCCACGAAGGCCACACTGCAGCAGGATATTGGAGCAGTGTCTGTTGGTTGGCTTGGGCCTACTGGAGGCGGAGTACCGCAAACTGGTGGACCGAGTGAAGATTGTGGAACGTACGATGGGCGAACTTCAACTGAGCTAGGAGGGGATACCCAGTAAGACTGACCACCTCACAACCACAGTGTCCACTCTTGAATGACGGGCCAAGGTTGCGGAGGCGCAACCGCCTCAACAGTATTAGAATAGTTGGAGGACCGGAGGGGGCAGAGGGAACGGACATGGTGACCTTTCTGGAGGACTGGCTCTGGGTCACAATTGCACCGGGATGCCTTGCGTATGTTCCCAGCTATGCTCCCAATCATTTTGGACGGCAACGCCCATTTCTGGGAACACCACTCCGGAAGCCACATGCCAGCTCCAGGATGACTAGCAGGTCTAATAAGAAGCGGATTAGGCGGTCAACCAGGAAGCCCCCACTAAAGAAACCTTCATCCTCCCAGACGGAATAAGAACGTAAGGCGGCCTTACTGGCACTGGCAGAGACAATATTGACACAGAAGTCGGATATAGACCCAAACTTATCTTTCAACCATAAATCAGTGGTCTCTGACTCTGGGGACTCGGTCATGAGTAATGCGATTCTACCAGTTGTGACCCCGAGATCAGTAGATGAGTTGATTTAACGAATGGGAGGGATGCCAGGGCAACCCCAGCGGCAGGGCAGAAGTTGCAAAACTCAAATTGTTCTCCTGGGCGGGCGACTGACTCAAGCCAGCGATGCTGTAATGGACAATAATCTGTGGGGATACCGCAACAACCTATTATAGAACTGGAACATATCCTGGGCTGAGGCCGTCACATGTGCACCACTTGGCGATAACGTGGCAAAATGGACAGGATCAGTGACTGTGCACATAGCATTAATTGGCCAACCCCCGAATAGATCGTCCATGCTAGGCAACTGGAGGAGGCCTTCTTTCCATAATGCTTTTTTGTTACAGGTTTGGGCAGTTAGCTTTTGCGAAACTGCCCTTGGGGTGGGGAGTTTGTAGTTGGGGTTTTCTTTTCCTTTTTTTCGGGAGGCCACATGTGGTGCTTTTTCTGATAAGGGGCGGCCGGATTGTAATCGGAGCAGGGGGGCTGGGGAGCAGTACAGGGCATAGCTCACTTCAATGCCAGCTACGAGCCAACTGCACAGTGAGGTTAAGTTATTGTCCTGGAATGTGAGGGGGAGGGGAACTGCAGCTAAGCGCCATAATATACATAGATATTTATGCCGTACGGGAGCTCATATGGTGATGTTGCAGGAGACTCACCTTACTGCAGAAGAGGGCACCCGCTTGCTGCGTAGGTGGCGTGGCCAAATGTATGCTACCTCCTACTCTGCCTTTTCTCTAGGAACATTATTGTGGATTAGGGCGGGTACCCTATTTGAAGCTGCATACACTATCATTGGCCCGGAGTGCCGCTATGTTTTGGTAAAGGGTGGATTTATGGGCAGGGAGATCACATTGGGAAGCGTCTATGCCCCAAACCACGACCAAGTCCCGTTTCTCTGGAAATTGTCCACACCCCTCTCCACTGTGTTACCGGATGACCTCCTCCTGGGGGGTGATTTTAACTGTGGCAGATGTGGGCTTAGATATTACCACCCATGTAGTGGGGGCTTGGACCTGTCTAAGACCTCGCAGGGGTTTTGAGATTGGATGGCACAGTGGGAACTCACAGATATTTGGAGAGTACAACATGAACACACAAGGGACTGTTCCTATTACTCCCATCTCTATAGCTTACACACAAGATTAGACATGTCTGTATGCTTGGCCTGCCTTGGGCCATCTTTGACCTGCACTGAATATCTAAGGCGCTCATTTTCAGATCTTAGCCCACTTCTTCTGACGTGCCGTCCCATCGCCGAACCCACGGTGACCCCTACGTGGCACCTTAAGGATAAGTTACTTACCTGTAATCCTAGTTCTCTTCCAGGGGTATACTCATCAAAGTCATAAGCACTGAATAGTCCCGCCCACGTGCGGGGACCCCGGAGCAATAGCCAATAATATGCATATACCTACATATATATCCATAAACACATATAAGTAAATATATATATAGGTGATATGCATAAAACAAACATATATGCAGCCTGATATTATATACTAGGCTCAGAAAACCTGCCTCATTGCATGTAAAACCTTTTAAATTTGAACAACAAATAAACATACCCCATGATATAATCATGATTAAAACAAGTAAACCACTTTAGTTTGCTTTAAAACAACACAACCTTTATTTTCAAAGGTAAAAGGGGTAAGACCATAGAGGCAGGTCAGCCTAGAGAGGCTGCATATAGAACAGTTAGGAAAAACTGGCGCCGTGCCTTTAAGACCTCTTGGAACCCTCAGGCTCCCATCATGCACTACAGGTGACAGTTAGGTCAATTCTTTTGGACGGCGTAAACAGTGTGAACACAGTATGGGTAACAGATACATCTCACATGAACATGGTATTCGTCCGGGGAGGAGGGAGGGTTGCTTATGACTTTGATGAGTATACCCCTGGAAGAGAACTAGGATTACAGGTAAGTAACTTATCCTTCTCTTCCAGGGGATACTCATCAATAGTCATAAGCACTGAATAGAGTAGCAAGCCATCCCCATACTCTGCGGGCGAATACCATTATATCATGCCAACCAATCCAACTTATATTACCCAAATAAGTTCCTCAAGGATGCCTGGCCAACCCTAGCATCAGCTTGAGTGTCAGAATCAAGACAATAATGGCGTGCAAAAGTGTGCACCGAACGCCATGTGGCTGCTTTACATATGTCTTGAATAGGAACTTTACTCAGCATAGCTATTGTAGCTGCTTTTCCTCTTGTAGAATGTGCTCTCGGCCTGCCTGAGAGCTGTTTGTGTGCTAGCTGATAAGATAGCATAATACATGACACAATCCACCTAGAAATGGACCTTTAGAGGCCGGAGAGCCAGTGTTCAATGGTCCGTAATTAACAAACAATCTCAGTGTTGCGTACAGTTTTAGACTTATCCAGATAAAACTTCAACACCCTTTTAAGATCCAGTGAATGTAATGCCTTCTCAGCAGGTGTGACCGGGTTCACAAAGAAAGTGGGAAGAGTGATCGACTGGTTGATGTGGAACTCCGAGACCACTTTCGGAAGGAACTTCGGGTGAGTTCTTAGTACCACTCTGTTTGCATGAAAAACGAGATAAGGCTCCGACGAGCACAAAGCCTGTATCTCGCTCACCCTGCGAGCAGACGTGATTGCCACAAGGAATGCAGTCTTCCAAGAAAGATGTTGCAGCGAGGCCTTATGTATAGGTTCAAAAGGAGGGCCCATTAACTTGGAGAGAACGATATTGAGTTCCCAAGAGGGAGAAGGAGCCCTCACTGGAGGATAGACTTTCTTTAGGCCCTCTAAAAAGTCCTTAACCACTGGCATTCTAAAAAAGGAAACCTGATTGGGGACTTCCTATAAGCTGTTATCGCGGCCAAGTGAACTTTAATAGATGAATACTGCAATCCTGCTTTTGCCAAAGACAGTAAATATGGTAACAGTACCTGTTCCTGACCATGAATAGGATCATGACCCTCTGCAGTACACCACATGTAGAATCGCCTCCATTTGAAAGCATATGTTCTCCTTGTGGAAGGACGTCGAGCCTCTTTCAAGATCTGCATGCAGTCCTGAGAGAGACCTAAGTGTCCATATTGGATGAATTCAGGAGCCATGCTGCTAGCTTCAGGGACGGCAGATTGGGATGGAACACTTTGCCGCCTGCCCTGGTCAGCAGATCTGGATGACAGGGTAGCCTCCTGTGCGGTACCACCACTGGCGAGGCCAGTCTGGTGCAACCAAGATCATCCTCGATTTGGATCTGTACAGCTTCCTGATCACTAGAGGAATGAGGGGGACTGGTGGAAATGCGTAGAGTAATGTCTCTGACCAGTCTATCCATAGAGCATTCCCCTTGGAGCCTTGTTGTGGGAACCTGGAGGCGAAGACGTGGCATTTTGCGTTGTCTGCATCTGCGAACAGGTCTATGTCTGGTTCCCCCCAGGCTTGAAAAATGTCCTGTGCTACTTCTTGCTTTAGCGCCCAGTCGTGCGCTTCTGCGAAATGCCTGCTTAGGCCATCTGCCTGAACATTTAGGATGCCCGGAAGATGGACCGCTGAGATCTTCATGTCCCGAGCCAGAAGCCACCTCCAGATCGCCTGTGCTTCCAGCGACAGAGGCCTGGACCTGGTGCCCCCTTGCTTGTTCAGGTAAAACATTGTTGTTGTATTGTCCATTTGAACAAGGAGGGTATTGGACTTGATGGACGGAAAGAACGCCTTGAGGGCCAGATGAACTGCCCTGAGCTCCAGCATATTTATGTGATAGAGCTGTTCCCTTTCCGACCACAGGCCTTGTACCTGCAGGGACCCCATGTGGGCGCCCCATCCTTGAAGAGACGCATCTGTTACAAGAGTCAGCTTTGGAGGTTCCTCGTGAAAAGGGCTGCCCACGAGAAGATTAGACCTCCGCATCCACCAGCCGATGGAGATTTTGACAGACAGAGGTATCGTTATCGTGTCCTCCCAGCGATTGGAGATCTGGGACCACTGATCTTCCAGAGCCTGTTGAAGAGGTCTCATGTGTAGCCTGGCATTCGGGACTAGAAAGATGCAAGATGCCATTGAACCCAGAAGAGACGAGACTTGTCTGGCTGTTGGGTAAGGTTTCCGCAAAATGGTCTGACACTTGAGGAGGATGGATGATAGTCTCTCCTCCGAAGGATACGCTCTTGCGTTTACCGTGTCCAAAGTTGCCCCCAAGTAATGAATTCTCTGCGTTGGGTTGAGGATGGATTTTTGGAAATTGACATGCAGACCCAATCGATGCAGATGTCGAACGCAGTAAGCGAGGTGTAGTTGCAGAAGTGCTGGGGAAGCACTTTTGAGAAGCCAATCGTCTAGATAGGGGTAGACGAATATTTGTTTCCTTCTCAAGAACGCCGCTACTACTGCCATGCACTTTGAGAAAGTGCGAGGGGCTGACTTGAGACCGAACGGTAGGACTGTGAATTGGTAATGGTCGGATTGAATGCAAAACCTTAGAAACTTCCAATGCTTCAGAGAGATGGGAATGTGGAAATAGGCATCCTGAAGATCTATGGAACACATCCAGTCTTGTGGGTGCAAGTGTGGAATTATCTGATGCAAGGCCAGCATTCTGAACCTTTCCTTCAGAATAAATTTGTTCAGTCGCCTGAGGTCTAGAATGGGCCTTAACTCTTTGCCGAGACCTTTCTTTGGGACTAGGAAATAACGAGAGTAAAGTCCTTGATGACGTTGCTGCCATGGAACCTTTTCGATGGCCTCCTTTAAAAGCAGGGCAGATACCTCTTCTTGTAGAAGACTTACGTGATGGGAGGTGGTCTTCCGGGGAGGAATAGAAGGTGGAGGTGACTTGAACCGGATGGAGTATCCGTTCCTTACGATGTTTAGAACCCACTTGTCCAGTGTAATTTTGGTCCACTCTTCTAGAAACATACGAATGCTTCCCCCCACCGGAGTGGTTCACGGGTTTAGGGGAAGCAAGCACTCACTGTTTCTGCTGTTTGGCAGCTGGTGCAGACTGCCTGGAGGAACCTCCTCGTCCTCTGCCTGGACGTCGCTGATTGTACTGGGATCTACCTTGGTGCTGTTGTGTAGACCACTGAGGGGTTTGAACCCTCTGCTGGTAGTTGCGCCGATCGTAGGGGCGATAGCGCCGTTTAAAGTCTTTCCTCTTTTCGAGTCCCACTGCCTTGACCGTGTCCAGTTCTGTCTTCATGCGCGACATCTCATCATCGGCATGAGATCCGAAGAGCGCGAGGATCCGTTGAACGGCAGGTTCAGGATCCGATGTTGGGCCTCCGGCTTCAACCCCGTTAACCTTAGCCAGGAAGAGCGACGGGCACAGATTCCATGAGAGTACCCATGTGATGCTAGATCTGAGGCATCCGCTGCCGCGCTGATGATCTGGTTGGACACCAGGCCCCTTCCTGAAGGACCTCCAGGAAGTCTTGCTTGTCCTCCTTAGGGAGTTTGTCCGTGAAACGTGACAGGGAGTCCCAGAGAGAGCGGTCATAACGACCCAGCAAGGCCGAAGCGCTGGCTACCTTCATGTAGGATGCGGAGGTGTTGCACATCCTCTGCCTATTGAATCCATGGCCTTACTGTCTTTGTCAGGTGGTACCGTGGAAGACGCTGCCCCTGTCTGGTTCTTCCGTGCGGCCGAGACAATGACTGAATCCGGAAGTGGATCGGATCTCAGAAACAGAGGGTCTGTGTCAGGAGCTTTATATTTCTTTAAGATCCTTGAGGGAGCAGCACCCACTGAAGCTGGAGTCAAGAACTTGTGCAACGCAGGCTCCAGTAGACCAGGCACCAAGGGAAGTAGAGGTCTGGATGACGCCCTCTGATGCAGCGTTTCAAAGATGATTGAGGTTGTTGGAACATGAACAGGCATCTCAATCTGAAGTTTAGCCGCTCCCCTACACAAAACCTCATTGAAGGTGTTGAGATCATCAATCGGGGATACCCTACTCGGAGGTGTTGAGGAAAGAGTGGGTGAGTAGTCCGCTTTAGATGGTCTAGATGATGAAGACCATGAAGACGACCTATGGCTCTTACTCCTGTGAGAGCGATGACTAGGTCTAGAAGCTCTACTTCTGGGAGAGCGGGGTGTATGCCTTCTCACCGATGGAGATCTGCGTGACCGGTCTCGTCGATCATGCCGCCCTGAGGAGTGCACCGACTGTATCAATGGAGACCCGGATCTGCTACGTGAATGGACCACCCTGGTAACCTTCCGTATCTTCCACTCCCTTATATCTCCCAGCCATCTAGGAGAGATGTTTGTTACAGGGTGTGCAGGCGGAGCTGGAGAGCGCTCTGGCGAGATCTGTACGATCTGAAGCCCCGGAGAGGAAGAAGCACTCCTGGAGGCCATTTGGATGTTCTCCGTCGCTGACTCCGACCTCCTCGACGCCGACCTCCTCGACGTCGACCCCCTCGACGGCGATCTGGACCTCGATCTGCGGGACCTAGATCTCGACGTCGACCTCCTCGATGCCGATCTCGCTCTCGACGTCGACATCCTCGACACCGAAGTCCTAGACGGCGATCTCGCTCTCGACGTCGACCTTCTCACCGTCGAAGGTGACTTCCTCGGAGTCTGTCTTCTCGACGCCGAACGCGCCCTTCTCGACGTCGAACCCCTGGGCGATGCCTGTTTCGACGTCTAATGTCTCGACGGCGACGGCTGTCTTGCCGGCGTCGACACTAAAACCGCTCTGCTTGACGACGAAGCTTGCAGTACCTTCGGCGTCGGTGGTGTCTTCGACGTCGTTGGAGGTGCTCTCGCCGGCGGGCTTCGACGTTGATGTGCCAACGTCGGTATCTCACCGCCTCTCGCTGTAGGTGAGCCAGATGTGGTCCGCCTACGCGATTCTTGATGACTTGGAGCCCTCGACGTCGAAGGACGTTTCGACGCCGACTTCGCCGCTGACTCAGAGCACAACGGTACCTTGGACGTTGATCTGTCCCTCGCCGGCGACCGATGTCTTCTTTCGTCATCTTTTTCTTTGCGTCTTGAGTGAGAGGAGGGCTTTTTTGCAGACAGTTCTCCTTTAGCACTTGCCTTACTTCCTCTCTCCAGCATAGAGTGCAGCTTTATCTTCTCCCTTTCCTTAAGGGTTCTTCTGGAAAACTTGCTGCAATGGTAACACTGGTCTGGCTTGTGTGATGAAGGGAGACAAGCAATACAGACCGAGTGTGGGTCCGATATGGACATCTTCTTTCCACAGGCCGAGCACTTAATAAATAAGGCCGGCATTTTGACAGGGAAAAAAGTGAAACATTTTGGGAAAAAAACTGCTGAATCTAACAGCTAGTCAGTAAAGACGTCGAGTGAAACAACAATATTCCACTCAAAACCAGAATTAGTGATAAAAACCACTAACTGGGGAGCTCAAACTCCAGGGTCCTCATAGAAGGAGCCGGAAAAAGAACTGACCTAACTGTCACCTGTAGTGCATGATGGGAGCCTGAGGGTTCCAAGAGGTCTTAAAGGCACGGCGCCAGTTTTTCCTAACTGTTCTATATGCAGCCTCTCTAGGCTGACCTGCCTCTATGGTCTTACCCCTTTTACCTTTGAAAATAAAGGTTGTGTTGTTTCAAAGCAAACTAAAGTGGTTTACTTGTTTTAATCATGATTATATCATGGGGTATGTTTATTTGTTGTTCAAATTTAAAAGGGTTTACATGCAATGAGGCAGGTTTTCTGAGCCTAGTATATAATATCAGGCTGCATATATGTTTGTTTTATGCATATCACCTATATATATATTTACTTATATGTGTTTATGGATATATATGTAGGTATATGCATATTATTGGCTATTGCTCCGGGGTCCCCGCACGTGGGCGGGACTATTCAGTGCTTATGACTTTGATGAGTATCCCCTGGAAGAGAACCCTGCATTCCTTGAGGATGTGTGCTTTAGGGACTCACTGCAGTCGCCATCTCAGACTATTTCCGACTCAGAGTACAGCTGGCACCCCAGTAGTCAAGTGGGACGCCTTTAAAGTAGTGTTGAGGGGCCAATGTTTGTGGCAGACCGTTGGGGTGAGAAGGGAACTACACAAAGAGCTCTCCAAGCTGGAGGATAGTTTACATGAATAGGATAACAGACTGAGTTCTGCTACTCCCACTCAACCTCAGTTTAAGGGCACGAGAAGTAAGTATAGTGCTGTCCTGGAACGCCTAAGATGTATGGACCTCCGAGAATATCAGGCGAGAGTGCATGAAGAGGGAGGGGGTCGGGTAGACTCCTCACGTAGCTGGTACGCCCAGAAACTAGAGGTGCGCCCATCACTCGGATCCGAGTAGATGATGGGACGATTTTATACTCACCTAAGGCCATAAATACAACCTTCTGTATGTATTACGAGACACTTTACGAGAACCCAAAGGCGCAATTACCAGTGAACTTAACTGAGTTCCTGGCGTCTCTGCCACTGAAGATACTGGACCCGGCCATGCGGGAAGGCTTGGGTGAGCCGGTAACAGTACAGGAAATCAGAGGGGCCATCAAGGAGATGGCAACTGGAAAGACTCCAGGGCCGGACGGTCTACCGGCAAAGTTTTACTTTGCGTTTTCACAGACCTTAGCCCCCAAGCTGGAGTAGTTATATACAGAATCACTGTGTATACAGTCATTACCAGATTCGACCAAGGACGCATTAGTGATCCGCCTCCCAAAGCCTAAATCCTAAGATACTGGCCATGAGACTACTACCATTTATGCCGGGTCTCATACATGAAGATCAAAATTGTTTCGTATCGACACGGTCCACCTCTGGTAATCTTAGTAGACTCTTCCATATCCTGCACCACCAAGACATTGGCCTTTACCATGAAGATTTAATGATGTCAGTAGATCTAGAGAAAGCGTTTGACTCAGTGAGGTGGGATTTCCTACATGCAGTCATGAAGAGGATGGGACTGAATGCATGATGTCTCTGATGGGTGCATCTGTTGTACACACACCCCACAGCCAACAGCAAGAGTCCGGACAGGTGGAGTCATTTCAGCTTCATATGGAGTTCACTGAGGTGCCCGCTATCTCCGCTATTATTCGCCCTTGCCATTGAGCCACTGGCTGAACTTTTTAGGCAGGAGGGGTGGGTCATGGAGTCCTTTTAGAGGAAAAAGAGAGCTTTATATCTTTATACGCTGATGACTTCTTAGTGTACTTAGGAGATGGAAGTCTAGGGGTGACCCATGCCCTCACTCACCTGGAGGAGTTCTCGAATTTGGTGGGACTCCGGATAAATAAAGCAAAAACTCATATCTTTCCGCTGGTGCCTGAACTTCAGCAACCACCTTATCTGTCCGATGGACTTGCTTGGTTACCCCAATCCTTTAAATACCTGGGAGTACAGGTGTATCATACCTTAGATGACCTTCAAGATGGAAACTTGAGACCAGTGGTACGATCTCTCAAGGCCAATGTGCATTTCTGACATTCCTTAAAACTGCCCGTCATGGCCCGTATGCCTTTTCCAAGATGATTATGCTCCCTAGACTTCTCTACTTTTGCGTGAAACTCCCTGTCATGATACTACCCACTTGGTTCAGGGGCTTGGACACACTGCTCAGAGAATTAATTTGGCACAGGGGACGGAACAGAGTCTCTCTTGCGGCGTTACGAAGGGCCCCGAGGCTGAGGATCTGGGTGCCCCCTATTTTGAGTTATACTACCTGGCCGCTCAACTTCATTGGTTGGCCCAGTGGCTGGACAGGAGAGGTCTTTTGACACTGGGCCCTAGAGGCTTAGTGGATATCCAGGGACTGTTGCTGGCAAAACTCTTACAACCGAAAGTAGCTATCCACAAGCCGGGGGTATTGCTGCAGGTGTCACTGAAGTGTTGGAAGAGGTGCCTCAGGCGCACATCCAGGACCCCTCTCTATGCACCAGACCTGCCGTTAGTTGGGCTCCCGCATGGTGACGCCTTCACTCAGTTTACAAGAGGTCAATTGTGTGAGTGGACGTCGGCCGGCAGCATCAGGGTGAGCGACTGTTTTCAGCAGGGAGAACTCATCTCACTGGATGATCTTCTGTTTCAGTATGATCTGCCCCCCTGGTCAATTTCTAACTTACCATGCTCTGGTGAGAACATTTGGGGAGTTAAAGCTGGGAAGAAGACGGGAACCAGTGACTCATGGTGTTCTACAGGCGGTGGTGACCATAGGGGCGGCTCACCATCTGGTTAAGTGTCTCTATAGAGCACAGTTGGAGATGATCATTAAGCCCTTAGATCGGACCCGAAGAACGATGGAGTACACTTTTAAATAGGGAATTATCCGATAAGGAATGGACCAGGGTTTTGGGGAGCCCAAAACGTGCCTCTAGAAACACCAAATTCAAGCTCATCCAATTTAATTACCTATACATGGCCTACTTGATGCTGCACAGACTACAAGTCATATATGGGGGAGATGACCAAGGTTGTCAGAAATGTGGGGAGCCAGCCGCAGGATTTGCATATTTGACGTGGAGATGCCCGAGGTTGCAGAGCTTTTGGGCTACAATAACAGGTACGATTACCAGAGTGCTGGCTCGCTCACTTCCGTGCACTGCAGAGGTCTGCCTATTGGGTCTATTTCCCAGACCCAAGGCTAAGAAAGTAGGCTCAAGATTCTTAGATCATGCTTTGGTCCTATTGCGGCGACAGATAGCGCTGAAGTGGATGGCAGAGATGGGTCCCCCAGTAGAGGCTTGGGAGAGGGAGGTTGAGGTGTGGGCCAGAGCAGAAGAGAGGGCATTGATGAGGGAAGGATGCCCGAGGAGTTCGTCGTGCCCACTGGCGGGATTGTGGGCGGAAGTAATGAGTGCATGGGGAAGTAGGAACGAGGGGACTACAGATGCCAGTACCAACGACACTCACTAGGTGGAACGGGCCGGGGTGTAACATTGGTGCCTTACTGAGGCACGCCCGTTCGGAGAATATAATTGGATATAGAACACCTTCTCTCCCCTAGGTTCAATGTAGTACATAAATTTGCAAATCATGGAACCACCCCCACTGGTAAAACTTAGATCCTACAGATGTACCCTGAGTGTAGACCCTCTGGACGACATTGTTGCTACACTGTTGTAGATGCTTAGTTTGCTTAATTTTTACATTGCTTGATTTATATGTCTTTAATACGGCAGCCCCTACGACTCCCCGAGGGTCCTTATAAGTGTAAAGCATTAGAGAAAATGATCCTTCATTGTTAACGGATGACAGATTGGACAGGGACACTGATTATGTAATGCTAGACACATACTGTGTAGAATTAAGATAAACATTTGCAATGTAATGTGTAAGTACTGACATGAGACCTGATGATGTCCTGTTGAATTGTATATTGCTCTTGTCAAAATCTTAGTCTGCAAATGAAAATGCTAATAAAGATAGATTTAAAAAATACATTTAGCAATCCAGCTGTGCCAGAGCTGCAATCATAGGCTGTATATAGATGTTAAACAGCAGGGGAGATATCGTGGATCCATGAGGGACCCCACAGGTTAATACCCTTGCCCTGGAGACTTGACCACCTATCTGTACCCTCTGTGAGCGATCATTCAAAAACAATGAAATCCACAGAACCCTGTAATCCCACAAGCCAGCAACCAATGCACTAGCAGTTGATGATCGAGCGTATCGAACGGTGAGATCTAACAAGATCAGCACTGATTATCTATTCTTATCTGCTGCCAGCCTGAGTTCATCCAGCACAGAAAGCATTACTAACTCTGTGCTAAGATGGGCCCGAAAACCAGATTGTCGAGGGTGGAGCAGTTGCTGATCCTCCACAAATTTTGTAAGGGTCTTGGTGACATGCCGCTCCAGAATCTTAGCCAGGAATGGCAGTAGGGATACAGGGCGATAGTTCTTTAGATTCTCAGGGTCCTCCCCTGACTTGCTCAGTAGAGGGCTTACCATGGCCTTCTTAAACCTAGATGGAACTTTACCTGTCGCCAAAGAGGCATTCAGGAGTGATAAAATCTCACCCCCCATAGCTGAGAATGCTGCTTTAAACACCTCTGGTCGGCAGGGGTCCTCCGGCGAACCAGATTTCTCTGCCGCCACTAGCGAGGCCAAAGTCTCCAGGTCCAATAGTGGGAGTGCAGCTAGCTGTGGGCTCAAGTAAGGGGACACAACAGCTGGCGACAAAGAGCAAGGGTACAACGGAGTATTCTTTACCTCATGCTGAATATCTCTAATTTTATTCATAAATCCTGCACACGATTGCAGTCCTCTGGATCTGCCACCGGGCCTTATCTTCAATTTGGCTTAATTCTTTGAGCACCCTTAAGGTCTCTTTGTGCACGTCACTGGCTTCAGCAATCCTATGCTCATAAAAGGCTGCTTTAGAAGCCACAATAGCTCTTTTGTAGGCGCCCAAATTCAGCTTTATGATTCCTCAAAGCCTCTGCATTATAGTGTTTGCGCCATCTCCTATCACACTTAGACGAAGCCTCTGCTTCCCCATTCAATGTGAGGTGTTGTACCAAGGAGCACACATATCCCTATCCCTTACTTTTTCCCTGCGTGCTGGAGCCACCATGTCCATGGTGTCCTGAATCCAGTTAAAGAACCGCTCACTTTCCTGCTCCATGTCCTCTCCCTTACTTGGAATATGCATTGAAGACCGCAAGGAGGCCACCAGCTGTATATCATCAATTTTAGACCAACTGTGAACTGTACGCCAAGCTTGTGGACAGCTAACATGCTGGGTTGGCAAGGTGACCATAAAATTGATCTGATAATGGTCTGACCAACCACAGGGTTCAATCCCTGTTAGCCTGGCTATCGACTAAGTGCCCCATACTATATCCAAAGTATGACCCCTCTCATGAGTCTGTACCTTAACTACCTGTTCAAAACCCAGTGTTTCCATCCCTTTACTGAACACATCAGCAGGGGACCCCTAGGGACAGCATCCCACCAGTAGTTAAAATCCCCTACAATTACTTCTATCTGGTTGTATCTGGTGCTCACATCACTCAGTTCTAAAAATAACTGGTTGAACAGGGGTGTCACCTGCGGAGGGCGGTAAACTTCCACAATAACCAGATAGCTCGATTTTAGGTCCACCTTTACCCCCAAAACCTCAGCATCGTCCATGGTATCGAGTTGAAGTGAAGAAAATTGGTATAAAGTAGGGACTAATATTTACATCACAAATCACACTAGTTGAAAACATAAATTAATCACTGGTCAGAAATATATCTGTTACAAAATGAATTTTTATTATTACCCAAGGCAAGCTCATTAACTGGTTCTCTCGATGTTAGTGCTTAAAAACACTTACACATGTACATCTATAAATACACACACAAAACATATATGACAATACATTTTTGTTTAAGAACCCCACCAATTATCTTCATTGTGGGTTTGTACACAGGCAGAGTCGTATTTTGCCATTAAATTTCAGTTTTCCAATTGTTTGAAAATGGTCTGGCTGTAATTGCAACATTCACTTTACAGTCCACAATACAGAGGTAGCCTTTTTAGGTCAACAATATTTAAGAGCTAGTCAGTCCCTGCGCTTTTGATGCTGACGCGGTGTTCATACATTGATATTTTAAAATGTCCAGCAGACTCCTCCTGTAGAGGTGTAAACGCGTTTCGGCCCTGTCGCCTTTGGGCCTCGTCAGGACAAAGAAATACTTAGAAGGGCCTTTAGAAGTGATATTCAAAAAGAGCAGTAACATACCAGCTGGAGCACTACATCCTATAGTGCATCCCCCAGAGTGCAAGAATGAATAAGTGACTGAAGATTCTGTCATGCAGAACCCCATCACCTAAAGTCCGGTGTTTTAATTAAAACAGAAGAAAAAGATGAAATGGCACACTTATTCAGATTCAAAAACGAGAAATGGTTAAAAATGGAAAAAACTAATGGTCCCCATTAACTCGTATAGGCCTAGTGCGAAATAACCGAACCACCACGGTAAAGAAGGTCCAAACCAATCGGTTAAACTACACTTGGGAATATTGTCAAGATTTCATGGTGAGCCGTGCTGCATGCATAGACTTCACAAAAAGGTAGTTTGTGAGCTCCACCACTACACTTAGTAATGTTGCCAAAATCTCATGGTGAGCTGTGCTGCATGCATGGATTTAACAAAAGAGTAGTGTTGTGTGCTCTACATCCACACAATGTTTACCTAACGTTGTGGTCATACTACTTAGGCTGTAATCCAAACACAGTGTGTCTCAAATGGGGGCTCCAACTACGGAAGCCTGTGACTCAGTCAGGATCCTGTCCATGGCAGCAACTGGGTCAGTACAGACAACATGTATATCTTCGTTTTTGCGGGAAAGTCTTGGCACAAGAAAAAGCTTTGCGCCTGGTCAGTATAGAGCTGTGTTTCTCTGTATAACACAAAGTAACATGGGGGCAATCAGTAACGGTTTGGCTAAGTGCTCGTAAATATTAGCGCACTCCACCTGGACCCATGCTCTCCATGCCACTGGAATCAAGCTATCCTGGCTGAAGAGGGGTGAAACCCCGAAACCGGTCCTAGGATGCTTGTTTCCAGTCCAGGGAGGACTAGGCATGGCAGTTCGGGCTGGACTGTTCCCATGAGGCACAGGGTCAAGACTGATTTGCATATGGCTGGGTTCAAACTGGAATGGCATGGTGAGCAAAAAAACGATGGATTTAAGCCCAGATCTCTGTACTGGGGTGAATGTATGACATTGTTCTGCATTCTGTACATCAACTGTTGTTTTTGCATTCTCCACCTGGACCCAAGCTGGAACAGGTGATGGAAGACTTGTGCGGCATGTGCATGCTGTATCTCGCAACTTACTTGTCATTGTATCCTCTGGAATTAATTCTGGGATAAAAGGACGCTGCCACTCGTTCAGCGTCTCACCGGCACTGTGTTACGTCATCCAAAGCTGCCGAGCCCTGGAGCCTCTCCTCCTTCTTATAGAGGTTGTCTCTTTGATGTTCAAGTGTCGGCTATCTTGGCACGGGTCCCTGCAGTTCTATCCTACACTAGTTATATGTTGTACTAAAGATAACAGCCGCTGTTCGGCCTCTGAAGTACAAACCATTAAGAATACGTTAACTATTATAAACGAGCGCTGCTCGTGAGCACCTGTCCATGGTATTCGTGGCCATTATTTCGGTAGCCAATTGCCTCTGGGCAACCAGTGCAACCCCTCCCCCTCTCTTCCCACCTTGCCGATTGTGCATGACAAGGTGATATTCCCGAGGGAGGGCCACTACAATATCAGGTGCCGACTCTGCCTCAAACCATGTTTTAGTCGGTGCTAATGGATCCAACTCCCCCTCCTGAAGGAGAGAGAAGATTTCCAGGTTGTGTTTGTGCAGGGAACGTGTATTCAACAGCATCGCCCTGGACTCCCCACCCGGGCCTATATTTTTGGTGAGATTATCCGGCCTCCCTTGTCCCTGCTCCCCTACCACTGGACTATAATTTGGCCAAACCATTCCACCTTCCTGCCTCTCTTCACTCATGTAGGCCTGACCTAACTTTCCCGCCGGCCTCACTAAGCCATCCACTCCAAGTTTCTCCACTACCTCGCTAGACAGCAAATGGGGGATCCCTACCTCTCTCCTCTCCAAAACTTCTTAATGGTATACCTAAAAGATTGATCAAGGTTGCTGGCCCCTTGTCCCATTCGGGCGCAGACAGGCTTGTCTTCAACATGCCCACTGAGCGCGTCCGCTACAGTCTGCCTAAATAGGCACTTCCCCCAATCAACCCTGCTGTGCAGCAGCTGATGCTAGACCGCTCACCAGCACCAAAAGGTAAAAAGGCAGCCGGGATCAGAAGGGCTAAGCAGCCTGAACGAAGTACACAATGCAGCTCAGCAGCACACAGTACACTGACATTCTGTAGTGTAATGCAGTGCTGGTGCGAAAGATTTAGTTGGGGAAGATCACATGTTCTGGCTGTAAACTCACCCTGCACCGTACTTTTGCTTGTTGTGTCAGGAATAAGTAAATAACTTAGAATTACCGGTCCGATTGATGCATTTTCTTCTCGATTCTAGTCCATTTTTCATGCCCAGATGCTTTCTCACAGGGATGCACTGGGTGCAGATTTCGAATGTTGGGACTTTCACTCCCAATTTACAAATTTGCTCAAGTATTTTTCTCACTAAATATTTGTACATAAATTTGCTGTGGCGAAAAAAAGATGTAGTATATTAGTGAATATCCACCAAATTTAAACTTTTTTCCCATGCTCTCAATCCTAATGACTTATGGCAGGGAAAAATCCACCATAATCATGAATTTTCTATGGTCACAGTTCTGGGATTGGAAACTTTAACTCCTAATTCTAAACCCCCAAATCCAATATCTTTGTTGGTTGGAACCATTTTTTATGATTTACATATATAACATGTATCGATTGTCATAGCAGTGATAGAGGATCTTTTTTCTCCCTTATAATAGCACAGCAAGGATGGTTTGTGATAATCTGTGATACTGCAGCCTTTCTCATCTATATACAATTGTAGGAAGGATTTCTAGTTAAAATAAAAAAAGTGTCACTGCAACCTTCTTCCTTCATGTCATGTTGAACTTATATGTGGCCATTCCTATTTACTAAAAGATAGCACATTTGCAGCAAGGTTCTGGGGTTGTAATCCTTTTTAAAGACCTTTTACTCATTTTTGAATTTTGACCTGCTCACGTTCCACAATGGTGAACTTATATTAGTCAATTTTGGAATATCTCCTACTTATTCCCTTACCTGTGGTGTTTTATATCGACCTCCTGGACACGACTCTGTGTTTGTTTGTTAAATAACTGAACTTATAGCACCCTATGTCCTTCAATCCACTAGTTTCCTTCTAATATATGTTGTTCTGTGGATTGAGGGCAAGAGAATTTCTGGAAGGTTGCTTTATGCTTGGCCTGCAAGAGCTGGTTACGTGACTTGCCTACAAAGCAGGTCATACCCTGGTTGTGATTTCAGCTACATTTGAAAAGATAAATGTGACTAAGGAATGTCCCATTCCATGGTCTGACCATTACTACTTCCATTTTCATATTTAGTATTATGACCTTCATGAAAAGAGCCAAAATGAACTCTTTCTTATGCAGATCTTGGGCTAAAATTTCTAATCTCTGCCATTAGGAGGCATTGTAGAATGAGGGGTATCATCCTTGAGAAAAAGATTGATTCCTCAACTACTAGTTTTAATAATTGGACTTCCACTGCGCTTGTCTCTTTTACCCTTGTGAAAATGATTAAAAACTATTGTTCATAATGAATCAACCATGGTTCAACAATAAATTGAAACCCTTAAAAAAGCTTGTAAAATAGAAAAACAACTGTGGAGAAAGGACTGCAGCAAGGCCAACTATAAACTGTGTTAAAACTTACAGTACTGAGATCAAACTGGAACGTGGTACTTAGCTCTGCAAATAGACTAACAAATGTCATGTCCAGCCAGAGAGATCTCTGGGCTACCTGGAGAACATGCAGACTTTCTATGTGAAAGCAGATAGCTCTGCCTTCCCAAAAACTTTGTGACCAACTTTCTGAATTCTTTCACGAAAAAATTTAAACTATCCGATTCACCTTTGATCTACTGGGAAAAGGACTTTATATAGTTGATTATTCTGGCCCACCATCTTCTCAAAGTATTTTATTGCGTATTAAGCTAGTTACACTGGAAGATGTAATTAAGCAGATGAGGTAAACTAGATCAGGATCCCTTATAAAAGCCTTTGCAAGATGAAGATTATTCATTTGGCCAGTGAGATTATTGGGCAAAGTTTATGAAGCTTATACATTTATCTTCCAGGACTAGTCAGATAACTCATTGCCATTGTTGTTCTCCCTTCTCAAAATGGAAGGCGATCACAAAAGTCCATACCAATTATAGACTTGTCTCATTGTTACCATATGGCACCAAAGTTATGGCAAGTGAAGCCATCTTACAGCTATTCCCCTATTTGGAAGACAGTATGTTGTTTGAGCGGCACAGTCAGGTTTTAGACGAGCATGTTCCACAGAATAGCTCCTGTTGGTAGTGTTTGGCAATCTCTATTTGTCTATTGATAAAGATAACATTATGTTAATTATCCTATTAGGTTTTTGACCACTTTTGACACTGTCTCCCTCCAGACCAGATACTTCTGAGCAGTTTGGGAAAGGAACGATTGACGGTCAGTGTCTTAAGGTGTTTTAGATTTTTTCTGCTGGTGAGATCACTGGCTGTGCTTCTTGGCAAATTGAAATCCTAAGCCAGGAAGCTGTCCTGTGGTGTGCCACAAGATTGATCTGTCAGTCCCACATTAATCAATATATATTTGAGACTCCTTACCTCACTGACCTGTTCATTTGGATTTACTTTTTACTGCTTCGCAGATGATTATCAGTTGTTGTTCAGGCTAAGGAGAGATGTTGATCGTACCCATGTAGCTTTCAAAAGTGCATGACAGTGGTGGCAGACTAGTTGCAACCGAACATACTTCATCTTAACACTTTTTTATTTAAAACTTTATAATTTTGTCAATTATCAACATGACATTTAACACACAAATGGTATACATCATCCAAATGGTTTATTTTGCACTGCATCTTTTTCACTAGGAGGGGAGAGATGCCATTTTATGGAAGTACACATTTATATCTACTTTTCAATAATTACCATCCATGTCCTTCACCCCATCATACATGCAATGTCAATCTCACCTCTCGTACATCTGATATCAACCTCCCACTCTCCAACGAGCTATCTGTTCATTGCGTTCATTTGGGATTTCTACCAGCTGGTTGACCATCTCCTCACAGAATCCCTGATCCGATACTTCATATTCATCCATTCTCGTCTCATGTAGTCGACTTTCTTCTGCTACAGCCCATCAGTATAATTCCAACCTCCAGGATTGGTATCTGGGAGCTACTGGAGAAAGCCAATGCTTGGTTATTCATCTCTTAGACAAGAGTAATACCAAAGCTGCAAACCTTTTTCAGCCTTTCTTAGGTCAAGGTTTCATCCCCTGGAGGCATTGTTTCGTCATCGCCCATAACTGTCACCTTACAAAGCTGATCCATCTCTACAGTCCAGTATTTCCTCAGCTAACTACATGTCCATATCATATATGAAAAGGTAGCAGACTGCACGTTAAACCTCAAACAAGCCACTTTTCTTGTAGGAAGAAAATCTATGCATTCTCTTGAGCGGAAGATGGAGCGGTGTAAATAATAAAAATGTGTTAGCTTGATCCCAGCTTTGCTGGCCACATCCTGCACCAAGGCACAAACCCTGGTCCATTCACTTTCAATTAGCGTCTGTGGAAGGTCTTTAACCCATAAGATGCACGTTTTGAGCGACATGCTCTTTCTGTCCTACTTAAGCATGCTGTATAAGTGCAAGACTATACCCCTGCTTAACCCACCTTCAATCTTCAGCTCTAACATATGGGACTCCACTTGCTCAGCTGGGGAATCTGTCCAGATTTCTCGCAGTCTTCTGGACACTTTTGCAAACTGTAGAAATGGTTGCGGCCCTAGATGAAATGTAAGTTGTGCCTCCTCAAAGGTAGTATATGTCTCACTGGGCATAGGTCTCCCAAAGTCTGACAGCCCCTCTTGAGCTATTGCTGTACTCTTTTATTGGTATGTGTCTCTCAAAAAGGTCTTAGCCACCACATATTCAATTGTCTGGCATTGGGGCGGAGGGGGGGGGGGAATCATCACAAGACTTGTCTATTTTCTAATTACCTGGCCACTGAGACCTGATGCTCTGCAAATGGACACTTCTCCATCACAAGGGAGCCGCTCATAAGATGTTTAGGGAGCACATTCCTTTCCACCGTACCCTTCAGTAAGGTTTTCTCCCATTTCCGACCTCTCATCACACCACAAAGCTGCATACTGTAACAGCTCCGCGATGTAATGCATTGTAGATCTGGCAATCCCAGGCCCCTACTCAATTTCATGAGTAGGCTAAACCCGCTTCTCTTACCAGCCCACATCAAGATCATGAGGCTGTTCAGGTCCAGGAAGGTCGACTCAGAAACATGCACATAGAGTTCTGTAGGATGTATAGGCGTTTGTGGTAAAAATACCATTTTGCTGATTGCGCATGTGCCCATACCTAGCTTAACCATGTCAATACTGGTAGTGGTAATGGATTAAATAGCAGGGCCCATAATTGGTGGCTAAAAAGTTTGGGCTCAGCACCAACACCTTCAGGCACATTGAGAAGTCTGGGAGACGTTTTTAATTCAAAACTCACAAGGGCTCCCCAAATTAGTAAAGTTGCTGTTTTGGGATCTGCCTCTCCTGCCAATAGATTAAGAAAACAGTGGTTCAAAGCCCTGATGTGAAGTTACACAAGTGTCAGTCAGTCAGCCAGTCAAAGTAACTTTATTCGATTTATCACAGTAAATCATACAAAAATAGTAAGCAATTCAATAAAAACACTTAATCATTTACAATCAGCACATCACACTTCATGTAAAGAATTAAACACCCCTGCTAAAAACCACGATAAATAAAAACAGACATTATTATTATCTAAAAATTGGAGATACAGTAGAGCAAGTCTTGCTTGCATATAATTCATTTTCAAAAGAAGGGGACGTATATATTTGTAATGCAAATTGGCAAATGTTGGACAAATGAAAACGATATGCAAAGTGTCCAGTGCAGCTGCTACTTCACAAGTGCAAGATGGGGGACCCGAAGGTATGTGCCACTCCGCTATAAGTTGTGGGAACAAATTCAATTGAAAAAATGTCAAAAGACGTCTGTGCAAAACTGGCATATCAAGTGGTAAATAGAATTCCAATTTGCGCGCCGATTTCACCATAGCATAATGGGTGCACAAACTTTGACCCAGAGAACAAACAACCCTTTTTTCCTTGAGCATGTACACTAAATGCCTCCTTCACCCAGGCAGCAACTGATTTGGAAATAAGCCCGGGGTCAGTAAATTATTCTGGCCTGGCAAGGTCACCCAAAATACATTTAACATAATGCAGCCAAGGTATAAACAGGCAGTGGTCCCGACCCAGGCAATCTCTCAAAATCTTCCTATTAAATTCCAAAACACTTTTCAGCCAAACAGAAAACCACAGTAATATGGGGCGGATTTGAATATAATCAGATATAAACCCTGCGCCCACTTCTTCATGCAAATCTCGGCAGGTACACATTGGGGTTCCGCTGAATCCTCCTGAAGAATTTGTATCTGTGACTTGAATAGGATGACAAGGCCCCAAACCTCAGCACCAAATTATACTGTTGGCACACATTTGGCTTTATAAAGTTCCAGTATAGATTTAAAGTGAGCAAGGGACCCACATCTGGGCATACCTTGCCAACTTATGGCGAACAAAGCAAGCACAAGGAGGAACAGGGTCAAGACTGATTTGCATATGGCTAAGTCTGAACCGGGGTGGCTAAGTGAGTTAAAGAATGATGATGGATTCAGCCCAGATCTGTGACTGAGGGCGAGTGTCTGAAAGGTTTCAGTGCTCCGTCCATTATCTCCTTGTGTTTGCTTTGTTCGCCCTAAGTTGGCAGTGTATGCCCAGATGTCGGTCCCTCGCTCACTTTCCCAATGAATTCAAGCTAGCCTAGCTGATGAGGGGTGTTACCCCGAAACCGGTCCCATGATGCTTGTTTTCGGTCCATGGAAGACCTGGCTTGGCAGTTTGGGCTGGATTGTTCCCATGAGGACCAGGGTCAAGACTGATTTGCATATGTCTGTGTCTGAACTGGGGTGGCGAAGTGAGCTAAAGAATGATGATGGATTCAACCCAGATCTGTGACTGGGGGTGAGTGTCTGAAAAGTTTCAGCGCTCCGTCCATCATCTTGTGTTCAACTTTTATCAAACCATTTTTGTCCCTGACTTTCTAACCATCTCTCCTTCCTCGTGAGGGCAGTCATACATATGTTAGAAAATGAGTCTAAAATACCTTGATCAGGAGTTCCTAACCACTGGCAGGCTTCAAAATTGGACTTACATGATTGTATCAAATTCCTCAGGAAGTCCCCTGGGGCAATCTTACCCCAGCCTATTCTGCGCCCATGCTCTTTGGTTAAGAGAGTTTTTTTGTATGTAATGGAGTACTTGTCCCAGAGATCAAACCATCTGAACTCCGCCGAAAGCGAATTATGATCACTGTCTATGTTCCATTCTGTTTTAAACTTAATAAGAAGAGGCACCATACTGTCGGACACAAAAATAAAATCCATAGTAGAGCTAAATCCTCTTACCTTAAAGGTAGAAACTAAATCGGGAGATTTATACTCCTCCTTGGTCAAAAGGTTAATAAGATTAAATTCTGACAACATAAAATTTAGAATATCACCTTGACGAGAATGAGTAAAATGTACCTCCTCTATGTCTACAAGGAGATCATTCTTCCACATAATGGGGCTACATAGTGATCAGGGATGGATGTTAAAATCCCCTAATAACAAGATCATTGTAGAGAAATACTGAGCCATTAGGCAATCTTCTGATTTTTTTTTTTTTAACTCTATCACCAGAGGCTCGCCCGATGAGGGTGAATTATAAACATTAATTACCAGCACCCTTACCTTATGAGGAAAAGATAAAAGAACGCCTAATATATTTCTTGAGTCGTGGGAAACTATCTCCGTATCACAGCCTAGACCTAGGCTCACAAAAGTCACCAACGTCCCCACCCTCCCCCCTTTGCTCTACCATGTAACGAGGGAGTGGCCTTGACATGAAAAACTGCATACCCGTCTAAAAATGATGACCGCCCCACAACGTCCTAAGTCTCTTGGAGGTAAACAATCCCATAAGATTTGAGCAGACTAATTCCGAAATCATCAGCTAATACCGATCTTATTACAGCCACAATCCAACACAATCTCCTAATAGGTCCCCATTCCCCCTAGGGACGACCTTTCTGCTAACTTCCTTCGGACGCTCACTCTCACAGACAACATCAAAAAGAGAACCAGACCCTCCCTTATCAAGGCAATCAATGTCCCCTAATGCGTCAAAACGATTGAGTCTGGATCCCAAATGGGGTGACGTTGCGTGTATTTGGGGCTGTTGACATAGGCACCTCTCGCTGCATCCGGTTACTGTCCCGAACAGTACGACGGTCTGGTTTGTAAAAATAACCCAAAGGCAACAATACAATATTGCTGTGATCAAACTCCTTGCTCATGTGCCCAAGCAATAGGCTCTTTATCAACAAAGGTGATCTAGAATTAACACTAATACAATCACCTTGCCAGTCCTCCAGCCATGCTCCAATCCAGCCTACTCTCCTTGTCAGCAAGATATTATTGGCCATAGAAGATGGAAAACTTTCTATATCGTCACAGCCAATTCAAAGTCTTATTAAACAGTTCATCTGTAGTCTCTTAATGATCTCTCCACAGAGAGGGAACTCCAGATAGAATTATCACATATTGGCAGGAGGCTAGAGGAAGATCTCTCAGTGGCTGTATTCCCATTTGTACTCAACCATATCTTTGCTGAACTGTAGATCCCAGTTCCTGAGCAGTAAGAATCTCCGCTTGAGTATGGCTTTTGAGATTGACGGTACCATGATAACTATTTTGCTTAATGACTGGGGCATTAGGGCCCACACATGGGGAGTCAAGAGTAGGGTTTGAAGTTGAAGTGAGCATTGGGCAGGTAGAATGACTAGGTGGATTATTTTAGCTTCGTTTTTCGCTTCCCACCTTGTTTGGAAACTGGAGATAACTCTGCCTGTAGAAGATCCATAAGCTTATCTATGCATCCCAAAATCAAACTCCCTGCACCATAGGTATCCAAGGCAAGGTCACTCATCCTGTTGTCCTCAGATGTTAAGGTTGTCTGGGCTGTAGGTGTAACTGGGGTAGCAGGAAAGCACGGCAGAGAATGAGTAGTCTGAGCGGCCGTTTCAGAAAATCGAGGTTTAGTCATTCGCTTTATGCGCTTGGCCACTATACGAGGTAGTGGGCTATCTGGGCAGCGTAACGCCCCAGCAGGATGTAAAGGACCTGGATTTGGCTCCGGGGAGAGTAGCGGTGATTGGCCTGGTGTGCTTAAGAGTAGAGCAGGGGGGAAGGAAGGAGTAGGAGATTTGCTTTGAGAGCCCATCACGTTGACAGAACTAAGACAATCTTCTTTTTGTGAGATCAGTCTTTTTACTAAACACTCACAGCATGTTGTATTATTCTGTCAATCGATGTGGTAGCAGGTGCAGGTGTAGGGGTGCTCAAGCCTCCTCCCGCTTTTCTCTTCCCCATTATGTTTGTCTTTCACACTGACTGGACGTAGGGGGCGAACTACATTGAGAAGAATGGGAAAAACAAAAGAAGCGCATGTACCTCAAAAGTAAATTTTAAGAGGGGTGGCCCAGCCCAGACTCCTCCGGCAACGACGGGCGTGGACGGGCCCGCCCAGAGAGTCGCACTATATAGCGCCAAAAACAAACGAGCACAGCTGCTGCCACATACAGGGACCGCCTCCCGTGGCCCTGGAAGTGCTGGATAATGTAGTCTCTCCCCTCTGCTAATGCTGATAAGCCCCAAGTGTTTCTTGGTAAAAGTTCAAATTGTCTGGAATATGGCTGCTAGGCTTATTTTTAGTCCTTGATAGGAAGGACTTGGTTGACCCGCATCTTTGTAAGTTCGACTGACTTTGCATCCAAAAACGTTTGATTTTTAAAAAAAAATGCCTCTGCATGGCTCACCATGTTTTGCATATGTCGGCAGGATAAATTTAAAATATGCATTTCTTCCCAAGCAAAGGGATCACTACTCTTCATATTTGCTAAAATCCAGAAAGTCTGATCTGGCAATAAAGCATTCTCTGTTCTTAGAGTGAAAGTTTGGAATCTGCTGCCGCAGCCGATCAAGAAAGACGGTCTACACTCTAATCTTAGTAGGCTGTCTAGTCAACTTTTTAGATCTTGTTTTGTTTGCACTGGCAACTTCCCTTTTTCTTCTGATGATTTTGTTTTACTTCCTAATTTTAGTGTCTTGCCAGTGCAGTGATACCCTTCAGGGCCAGTCTTAGTGCTTAACAAATCATACAAATGTCACATATAATGAAATAAGTCTGGTTTAGTGTGGGATGTTATTGGTTACATCATATGTGTTGTCACTATATAGTGTCACAGATGAGATGAAGAGTACATTGGGCGCGACTTTGGTTATGTAGCTTGACATAACTGGAAAAGTAATTTTTAGATATCTTAATTATAATGCCCCTCCACCTAAAGTTTTTTTTCTGAGAAATCTGCAGTTTCTTCTTAATGCTGAGAAGTTATTTATTGAACTATCCAATCACTGTGTTCTTTAACATATGCTTTATCTTAGAGTGTGTGTTTTGGTGCAGTTCATAAAGTCAGAGAAAGGAAGGAAGCCTACATCCGGATCATTGGGAGAAGAGTATTCCATCTTATTTCAAAATTGTTTATGTTCACCTAGTCTTTTTCTAATTAACAATAAAGTGCTTATCCTCCCCTGTTGTACAGCATTTACTTGTTTCTGCCAGTTTGGTGATGTTAATTAAAGGTACTAAATCAAAGGCACTTCTCATTGGGTGAAGGGATGAACTCTTTTTCTTATCAGGCCGCATCTCTGAAGCTGACCTGTATGTTGTGTGCATGTAGTGCCTTGGGAATTGAGCACTGCTGGTCAGACTGTGTGCTGTGATTCTCTATTCCACTGGGCCCTTTGAAATTGGATCCACCAGTAGACCATTAGTTTTGGGTAAATGCTTCATGCGATTTGTAGGGGTTTGTGTAGGGGAACCTAAGGTTCAGTTGAATGGTCCTTTATTCTCATAGTGCCCCTGTCCTCTGCACCCCCTCTCGTGCTTGGTGGAAGGGTCATTCTTTCTGAACATTGTTTCCATCAGCCATCAGGAGCGACCTTCGGCTTCATAACAACTGGGTTTGCAGTACGATGGCCAGGCCCTAACATGAGCGTGCCCTCCAAGGTGCTAATAGGGCCTAAAACCATAATTTCCTGTACAAGGTGTTGTGTGTACCCTAATTGTTCATGTTTAGGCCAGAACGACTACTGACATTTAACATGAGTATTCCTCTTGTCTTTTAAGATAATATAATGTTGAGCTTAGGTTCCACTATTACTTTGTGTTTTGTACTATAATGTACCAGTGCTTCATGTTTACACTACACCTGTATGGTATTGTTATTCACCAGCGATGTATAGTATTGCATAAGGTAAACAAGATAGATTTAAAAAGGTATGGGAGGCCTGTAAGCGAGTGAAGCTCTATCACAAATTCTCAAGCTACTGTTGTCATTTATGCCATGACAACACCTTCTTCTCACACACTTTTTAAATCTCTGTGAGAACTGATACACGAAAGCCAGGATAGTCTGACCACAGGCAGAGTGGACCAACCCATCCAGAGATCAGCATCTCCAGAGACAGCGGAGGGCATAAACAGACATGGCCCAGCATAGTCAGTGTTGTGTAGCTGTATTCAGTCTTGGTGCAGAACATTTATAATATACAAATATATATGTTGTGTGTGAGCTATCCTAGGATGAGCGAGATGAGGATAATTCACAAACAAACTGCTGTGTTTCGCCACCACCTAATTGCAGACCCTTTCATATATATATTCTGAGGAAGGGATCATGGAACACATGTTGTTTTCCTCTGCTCCACATACCTACTCATACCATACACAAGGAGGCGAGAGGCGGCTGATCATCAATCCCCCTCCCAGCTGTAGCTATACCACACTCAAAGATTGGTAAAGAATTGTATTCTCCCTTCTAGTGTGAGCCCATTGTTTTGGAAGCAATGTTCTTATCCACTTTTGTGGCATGCTTCTTCTTTAGGCATGCTTCTGTTCCTCTTGTACCATAGTGTTAAGTGCAAGAGCATCATCCTGTAGTCACGCATTTATCAAGCATGGCAATGGGCAAAGAACGGCTATAAACTGCATTAGACCCTTGATGAATGTGAATACAGGGCAATGCTCCTGTTCCTACCCTGGGTTAGGAATTCCTAATTAGACAACTGGAGAAAACTCCATCGTCTACAAAACATACCAAACGTAAGGTGTGTGTATGGTACATAACTAAAACCTTTTAGTGACAATACTAGGATTGACTCAGTGGACTAGCTAGAGACAGAGGAATCTTGTAGTCCTAATGAAGGCTGTTAACAGGTAGTGGCGTACTAATCTGAAAAAAACAGTTAGTTATAGATTCCTTACCTTAGAATCTCCCCCAGGCTTCAGACTGGATCCGGAAAGTTTTTCGTCAATACCCTTGCGTGTCGGAAGGTGGCGTCGGCCGACTCCGCGTCCGTCGTCGGCGTCGTGGTCTCCGGGATGGCATTGCGGTAGCTACATAGACGCCGCCCTCGCGCACTGACGTCAGTTCTTTCTTTTTCTGCACCAGCATGCGCAGATCCGGAGAGAGCGGTACCCCCAGTCAATTTTTGACTGAACTTTTTTCTCAACTTTTGTCGACTTCGTTGTGTTAGAGTCCATCGACTCCTGGTGCACGAGGGATGCCTGGCTTCAAGGCTTGCGGTTCCTGTACCCGACTCATGTCGGTGACGGATCCGCACCGCGTGTGCCTCTACTGCCTGGAGCGCGACCACGACCCCAAGTCGTGCTCCGACTGCCGGACCATGGCCCCAAAGTCTTTCCGGAAGCTGTCCCGAAAGCTACTCGAGGCCCGACAGTCGGCTCCGTGCCACTCGAGGTCGCGGAGGAGGTCGAGAGACCGGTCGCAGAGCCACCACCATTCTTCGTCGAAGTTTTCGCACTCGGGGTCAGGTAAGTTGAAGCACAAAAAGAAGTCGAAGAAGCACCGTCGCTCTTCGACTTCTCCCCGTCCGTTGGCCGACGCGACGAGGGATGCGGGTGGTGCCCCTCCCGCGGCTCTGCGAGCGGAGCCTGCTGGGTCGACTCCGGGTTTCCCTCCCTTTCCGGGACCCGGTGCGACCCCTGCCCAGCTTCGGAGTTTCTACGAAGCGATGCACGCCATCTTTGGGCAGCCCGACTCCGCCGGCGAGCCTTCAGGCCCCGCGGACTCGGCTGGGGGTCCTGGGCCTTCGGCGGCTTCGGCCTCAGCGCCGCAGGGCCCCGTTGGATCCAGGCCTGGATCTGCATCGGCGCCGGTCGACCTCGTTACGCCTCCCCCAGCGCCAATTCCACCGGCACCACATCCGCCACCGGCGTCGGCTGTGTCCCCAGCAGGCGTCGACCCCGGCCTCCACCTCGAAGTAGACACGGAGCCAGACCGGCGTCGACCGACGCTGGATCCGGCGCCGACGGGTACTTTTGTGCCCCTGTTCTACCCTGACTGTTTGAAACCAGATTGGCAGCCAGAAGAGGGTGAGGAGGACTGGGAGGGGTCTGGAGACCCTTTGACAGACCAGATAGTGTATGAGCCGGACTGGAGAGAGGAACTGGGGGAAGCCAGTGGTCTGGATACCTCACCAGACCTTGGCATGTTGTCTCCTCCTACTGTGGCTACGGAGGAGGGAGGGTCATACGCAGTGGTGTTGCGTAGGGCGGCCGAGGCTCTCCACCTCGAGCTACCTACGGTGGCAGTCAGGACTAACCTCCTGACAGAGGTGCTTCAACCGGCGGCGAGCTCTTCGGAGCCCCTGCTGCCGTTTAATGAAGCCCTGACAGACATCCTTTTGGGCACTTGGTCCAGGCCCAACACAGGGGGTCCTGTGGACAGGATGGTTGCCTGACGCCACCGCCTGGCCCCGGGCGACCCCTCTTTCCTTTCCCAACACCCCACCCCTGACAGCTTGGTAGCCAAGCCTCTACGTCCAAGGGTGCATTCCCTACTGCACCCCCGGATAGGGAATTCAAAAAGCTGGATCCTCTTGGGAAGAAGATGTTTTCTTCCTCCAGCTTGGGACTGCGGTAGGTAAAAACTGCATGTCTATTGGGCCGTTATACCCACTCCGTGTGGGACATGGTTGCGCAAGTGCTGCCTCTGTGCCAGGAGGAGGCCCGGGCCGTGCTCTCTCAAGCGGTTGCTGAAGGGAGAGATGCAGCGAAGTTTACCATCCGCTGTGGACTGGATACTGCCGATGCACGTGGCAGGACGATTGCCACGTTAGTAGCCCTTCGACGCTACGCCTGATTGCGTTCGACTGGTTTTTCCTGGGATGTCCAATCTACACTTATGGACATGCCTTTTGATGGCAGTCGCCTTTTCGGCGATAAGGCAGACAACGTGCTGGATCGCTTTAAGGACTCTCGGGCTACGGCCAGGTCCTTGGGCCTCTCCACCACCCGCCCAGCGCAGTCTGCTTTTCGCCCCTTTCGTGGCTACGGAAGGGGTGCCCCACTACGTCCCACCCAGAGCCACAGGCCGGCGCAGGCTGGTCACCCCAGCGCGGCCGGGGACGTGGGAACTACCGCCGTGGTTCTGGGGGCCAGCGAGCGGCCCAGTCCACCACAGCCCCCTCTGCAGCAGCCTCCAAACTCTCCTAGTCCGACCTTTCAGGGCCACCAAACGCCAGTGGGCGGCAGGATTCGCCATCACCTCCCCCACTGGCGCACCATCACGTCAGACTGGTGCGTTTTGCAAATAGTCCGAAGGGGCTACTCCCTCCCCTTCGAGACTTCCCCTCCATCCATGCCACCTCAGTACCATCGCATGTCGGAGGATCACCTGGCCCTTCTCCAACAGGAAGTTTCGGCACTCTTGGCCAAGGGAGCCATCGAGCGCGTTCCTGCCTCAGAAGTAGGTCGTGGTTGCTATTCCCACTACTTTCTGGTGCCCAAGAAGGACAAAGGCCTGCGTCCTATCTTGGATCTCAGGAACGTCAACCGCTTCCTCCGGAAGGAGAAGTTCAAAATGTTGACGCTCGCTCAGGTCTTGTCTGCCCTCGACCCTGGAGACTGGATGGTAGCGTTGGACTTGCAGGACGCCTATTTCCACATCCCCGTCCTGCCGGCCCACAGGCGTTGCCTACAGTTCACGGTAGGCCACAAGCATTTTCAGTTTACAGTGCTCCCCTATGGCCTTACAAGCGCCCCTCGGGTGTTCACGAAAGTGATGGAGGTGGTCGCAGCTCATCTGCGCAGATCAGGCGTTCCAGTCTTCCCCTATCTCGACGACTGGCTGTTGAAGGCGGGCTTGCCCCAGGCTGTCGTCTCCCACCTCCAGACTCCGGCCGACCTCCTGCATTCGCTGGGGTTCTCCATCAACGTGCCGAAGTCACACCTGACTCCCTCTCAGAAGCTCCTCTTCATCAGAGCGGTTCTGGACACGACGCAGTTTCGGGTTTATCCTCCCGAACAGCGAGTCCGGAATACTTGGGCTATGATTCCGATCTTTCAGCCCCTATCCTGGGTTTCGGTCCGGATGACCCTGAGGCTGCTGGGCCTCATGGCCTCCTGCATCCTGCTAGTCGATCATGCCAGGTGGCATATGCGGGCTCTGCAGTGGGACCTGAAGTTCCAGTGGACGCAGCAACAGGGGAATCTGTCCGATTGCGTCCAGATCTCGGAGGGCACTGCACGACAATTGCAGTGGTGGCTCACGAACCAGGATTGGGTCAACGGCAGATCCCTCTCCCTTCCCCAACCAGACCACACAGTGGTGACAGACGCATCCCTTCTTGGGTGGGGCGGCCACATGGGAGAGGCGGAGATCAGAGGCCTCTGGTCTCCGGCGGAGTCCGGGCTCCACATCAACCTTCTGGAGCTTCGGGCGATCCGTCTTGCACTCAAAGCCTTCCTTCCCTCTGTCCGGGGGAGAGTAGTGCAAGTGTTCACGGACAACACCACCGCCATGTGGTACTGCAACAAACAAGGCGGGGTGGGGTCGTGGACCCTATGTCAATACATGGCTGGAACATCCGGGCATTTCCCTGGTGGTTCAACACCTGGCAGGTTCACTGAACGCCAGGGCGGACGAACTCAGCCGCAGGTGCATGATGGATCACGAATGGCGTTTTCACTCGGAGGTGGCGCAAGGTCTCTTTCAGCAGTGGGGAGAGCCTTGGTTAGATCTATTCTCCACCGGAGAGAACGGCAATGTCAGCAATTCTGCTCGTTGGAATTTCCAAGGCGACACTCGCTAGGCGACGCTTTTCGTCGCTAGTGGAGTTGCGGTCTTCTATACGCCTTTCCGCCTATACCACTTCTGCCCAGAGTGCTGAAGAAGATCAAGCGCGACCGGGCCCAAGTCATTCCTGTGGCTCCGGATTGGGCACGAAGAGTCTGGTATCCCAAGCTGCTCAACATGACCATCGATCCTCCGATCAGACTGCCTCTTTGGGAGGATCTTCTGTCGCAGCAGCAGGGGATGGTCCTCCACCCGAACCTGTCCAGCCTCCATCAGCTTGCGTGGAGATTGAGCGGCGGCAGTTGACGTCATTTGACCTGCCTCCCGAAGTCTGTGATGTAATCTTGGCAGCCAGGCGTCCCTCCACTAAGACGGTATACGCCTGCAGATGGAATAAATGTGTGGCTTGGTGCACAGCAAAGGCTGTGGAACCCCTTTCTGCCCCTCTTTCTGAGGTTCTCTTGTTCCTCCTATCTTTGGCCCAGCAGGGCTCTGCTCTGGGCATTCTTAAGGGCTTCCTCTCGGCCATTTCAGCCTTTCTTAGGCTTCCTGATCAGCCTTCTCTTTTCAAGTCCCCTGTTGAAAATAGATTTCTTAAGGGCATTACTCATCTTTTTCCTCCTGTTCCCTTCGTAATGCCCCAGTGGGACTTGAACTTGGTTCTGACATATCTTATGTGCGCTCCCTTTGAGCCACTACATAACTGTCCTCTCAGACTTCTTACTTTGAAAACTGCTTTTCTGGTGGCCATCACCTCTGCGCGCAGGGTGAGTGAGCTACAAGCTCTGTCTTCCAAGCCTCCCTTTCTGGCTGTCCATCCGGACAAGGTCATCCTTAGAACTAGGCCTTCCTTTCTTCCCAAGGTGGTTACTTCCTTCCACATTGGCCAAACCATCACCTTACCCACCTTCTTTCCGCATCCTTTGAAAGAGGAAGAGAGACTCCACCGTCTGCATCCAAAACGTGCGCTTTCTTTCTACTTGGACCGCACAAAACAATTCCGGGTGGACGACCAGCTCATTTTTGGGTACGTGGGCGCTAAGAAAGGTACGGCTGTGCACGAACGGACCATCTTCAGGTGGGTCGTTCTGTGCATCAAAGCCTGCTATTCTTTGGCTATGAAGGAGCCTCCAGAGGGGCTTGCGCGCCCATTCCACCAGGGCGACGGCGGCTACTACTGCTTTGGGACGAGGAGTCCCCTTGAATGACATCTGTCAGGCAGCTACGTGGGCATCGTTGCACACGTTTACGAGACACTACTGCCTGGACAATCAAGCTCGGAGAGACGGCTTCTTTGGCCGTTCTGTTCTCCAGGACTTTCTGGTGTGAACTTGGTTTGCAGACCCACCTCCGGGGTTGGTATTGCTGGGGTATCTATTCTAAGGTAAGGAATCTATAACTAACTGTTTCTTTCAGATGAACAAGTTACTTATCTTCTGTAACGATATATCTGTAAGAAGGATAGGTTAGTTATAGATTCCTTACCACCCCACCCATCCTCCCCATTCTGAGAACTGACTTCTAGGGTTAAGGACATCCTTTCAGGGCCCTAGTTTTGTGCACCAGTGGTCAGTGTGTTGCATGGCTTTGCGCTTCTGGCGTGGAAAGTCGTGTACAGAACTGACGTCAGCGCGCGAGGGCGGCGTCTATGTAGCTACCGCGACGTCATCCCGGCGACCACGACGCCGACGACGGACGCGGAGTCGACCGGCGCCACCTTCCGACGCGCAGGGGTACTGCTGACGAAAAACTTTCCGGATCCAGTCTGACGCCTGGGGGGGATTCTAAGGTAAGGAATCTATAACTAACCTATGTTTCTTACAGATATATCGTTACCGAAGGTAAGTAACTTGTTCGTTAATAGCCTAAACATATTGACAAATAACTGAACGATAGAAGGGTGAAAATGCCCTGAGACCATCCACATATTTGTAATCCTGTTTAAGGACTGATAAAGATCAAATTGATTAGGTATCCCTGAAGGAAGGTTTAACCATTCATGATTGGATCTCCATAGCTAATATTGAGTTTAGCACATGACCGAGCTCCACCCCTGTACACTATGCCATGGTATAAGCGGTGTAGATGCATGCCAGAGGGTGAATCATGACTCGAAAGTGGGTGAGGGCATTGCTTCCAAATTTATGGGATCACACTAGGCAGGAGACCAAAATTCTTTGTCGATCTTGGAGTGTGGTATAGGTACACCTATTCACCATGGGGGCCAAGCGGAATGTACTGGCTATATCCAGAAACTTTGATGGACGCAGGCTAGAGAAACACATCTGATGCGTGCCAATCATAGTACTCCAGTGCCTTCACAGTCGGATTGTTCCTGCACATCTTATTGTGGAGTTCACTCAAAGGCTAAATAAACAGGTGTTTCTAACCAGCATACCAAGTTGCTCATGTAGCCTAATCATAGAGATGCTCCAGTGCAGCAGCAGAAGATGCCTTTCAAGAAATACCCAGAGCTTTATTAAAATGTTTTTTAAAGCCCAGAACAATGTTTTCTGTGATTTATTAGCTATCAAAAAGTAATATTCCACCAAATATGCAAAAGTACAGAAGATAGCTGTGCTGCAGTTCCATTGTTACAGGTAATCATTGTTTTTGTTTTGCTAGTAAATTGACTTTCAAGACTGATAGCATATCTGATGTTGTGGTATCACTGCAAACTTTTGTGGTTTAGGATATCCAGTGAATACTGGGTGCTCTTTGCTATTGTTTTGTATTTTAAAGATGTGTGGGAGGTTGAGATGTGAATCTATTCTCTTCTAGACATTACAACTACAAAGATCGGAAGCGGACGTGTTGAAAACAAAACTGCGGCGATTAAAGGAGGAGAACAGCAAAAAAGATCGACAGATTGAGCAGCTATTGGATCCCTCCAAGGTACCTGTATTTGTTGACATTCCTCACTTATATAGTAACACAAGTTCAGTTTAAAATATTGCAAGGTTACATATCTTCTGCTCCACAGGTTCTTGGTGGGCCACACTAACTAGGAGACATACGCAATGTAACAAGTGCTCTTATTTTGTTCTTGTTGCAGGGCTCTGAATTTTCCAGAAGTTTAGTGGATAAACGTAACGATTCAAGTTTGGTAAGAGGAACTTAGAGCCGACATGTCTTTCCATTCATCAGCCTTTTATTTGACACTGAGCCACACTTTAAATGCTCAAAGTTGTCTTCTTCAACCATGCCACTATTATGAGACTTCACCCGATGTTTGTGTCTAATTTTTCATTGTGATGATAGAATAATCCACATTTCTGCAGAAAACCAAATGCCCCATGTCAATAGGTTCATTTTTCCTTTCTCTGATAGGTCATTAATGGTTTGAAGCAGAAGATTCTCAAGTTGGAGCAGCAATGCAAAGAGAAAGATAGTCTGCTTAAGTAAGTGTTCTGAAGAAGCTCAGTGCTCTAACAGTATTGGGGAAGTCCGAAGTAAATACTGTTGTTAGAAGTACCTGCCAGCGTATAAATATTCACTGACAAATTTAGCAATGTTCTGGTTATCTTTTATGACCATCGACTAGCCAACAGTATAAAAAAAAGTTTGAAATTCCCAGAACTTCAAATTTGTTTATGATGCAAAACCAAAAGAAAACTGAAAATCCCAGCAAATGGTAAGCTACATACTATAACTCCAGCCAAATACACGGTTCATAACTTCACACATGATATGTGAGTTCATGGGCACTGCATGGCGAGGGTGTTAAATTTTAGTTACCTAACTTACAGGAAATATCAGTTGTTTTAAACCTTTGTAACTGATCTCGTACCCTCTGTGTCTAGCACCACTGGTCGATAGAAAATATCTAATTCTGTGGTGTAATGACAGTAGAAAAGACTAACCAAACAGTAAAGAAATGATCGAGCCCAGAGATTTTGAAGAGACTTCAATATCTCTGGGCTCGATCATCTCCTTACTAAACAAAATAGATTTTTTTTATATGCCTCTTCACCAGCTATCTGTTCTTCAACATCTTCGTAGCTGTCTTTGTAGGGTTCCCAGTAGTCTGCCTTTATCTTACTAAAAATATATGAACTCAGGTCTGAATATTGTTCCAACATTGGATCTTCGTTTTTGTTGTAACTGTTAGATTGCCTCAGTTAAACAACTGGGTTCCCGAAGCACTTTTTTTCAAAGCTATAATAATTAAACAACAAAAAAAAGAACCATCATAGAATCCTTTTTTCTAATTGAATTTAAAACAGTCAAAGTAACTACACAAGGAGTGCACACACTGCCATGCACTATCACACCCCTCTTCTTTTTTTGTTTTTTGTTGTTGCAGTTTTATATAGCGCGAACTTGACCCGAAGGTATCAGAGTGCTTTACATGAGCACCAGTTGTTACACAAGAACACATTTATGTTTTTTGTTAGGCACAGGGAGTTTAAGTGATTTGCTCAGAATCACAGGATGTTGAGCGCCATTGCCGAGACTCGAACCCGGTTCCCCAGATTTGAGGTCGACCGCTCTAGCCGTTAGGCTACATCCTCTCCTCTTGTTACTCTCTTCTTGTCGTGAGAAGATATCTAAACACAGCATGTTGTATTTTCCATATTTTTTCTCCTTGGAAAATGTTTCTTTCCTTCTAAAAGCTTTTTGTCAACTGTTAATTTTTCGGTCTTTTTCTCTGTATTTGAGCTTCCTTTCAGCTATTTGTTTAAAAGAAGAAAAAGCTTGAGTGCGTTCAAGAAGGCGCCTGTATCTCCCTTTAGCATTATTATGGTTGATCTCTGCTGGTAAGCTGGGAAAGGACCAATTACCTTCCAGGTTTCAAGTTCCAATGCTTGGCAGTTTATGGACGGTGCGTGGCCGTGTCATACAGAATTGTGAATGGAAGAGATATAAAGCTCCCTCAGTATAAAGGGATCCTGCTATGCAGCAGACAAAGGCACAACCCCCCGACTCAGAAAGGGTCACTCAAATCCCATTATGTAAGGCTATGAAGATAAAATCGCGCCAAGGAAACCCAATGTCCCATCTGTTAAGGATGCCTTTTGCTACTTTTGGACCCCCCACACCCCCATGAAGCCTTTCAGAACTCTCTGAGGTGGAGACCGTTTTACCTTCTTGTAATCTATTTTGACCATGTGGGCCACTTCCGTCTTCCTTTTGATGATTAGCCCTCTGCTGACATTGAGATTCATCTCTGATCCTTACACCTTCACCACTCTGAAGTTGACTGCTACGACCCAGACTCTATACATTTTGCCAGCATCAAGTAGAACCTACTGCTTTGTTCTCGCTTTATTAAGCCGGCAGGTCCCATGACTAGTTCCTCCTATTGGGTATGGAGAATCTGTTCTGACCTTAGAGTCCAACTCAGCGTGTTGTATCCATGGTTAATAATTGAATATTTTCAAAGCCCTCTTTTTGAATGTGAGACAGTGATAATAAGAATTTGGAAGTGCCAGGAATGAAAGTTTGTGCCAGAAGTGTCTTAGTTCTGTGGATCTTAAGTTGGACAGCACCTCATGGCAGGTTTGACAGATAACCTTGAAATGCTTTTGGTCGCATACTCCAATATCTGCTGCCGGGCAAAAAGCAAGAGGCTCTTCACTTTCTGAGTAGAGCACAAGTGTTTTCCAATCACGTCACCTGGGCATTTGTTTGAAAGCAACACCCTGCAAAAACATAAACTTTGAAGAGGAGAATTGTGCTTCTACATTTACGCTGTAACAAAAGGGAAAAGTGCCACTTCACACAGATGCCCCTATTTCTTCAACTCTGCAGTCAGTCTGCAGCTTATTTTTCTTTACTGAAACCTATGAACATAGCAGCCTGCTGCAGAGGCTACCTTACACTTGAAACTTCAGTTACACTCAGATTTTACTCAGCATCTTAGGAGGGTGTTACCTTAATTTTTTTAAACTATTTTTTCTAAAGGTGGTATCTTTTGTTCTCTGTTTTTAGTAGAGGTGTTTCATTTCTCTCCTCTTTCATATGCGGTGCTGCTTGACGATGTGCCATTCTTGTGGCAGAAAGACGAAATGGAAGAGTTCCCATCAAGTTTGTGTTATCTGCCTTACTTACTGTCCCTCGATTAAGAAGTGTAAAGTCTTCCTGGAGATGTTGTATTGATTTGCTTTCTGAGTTTTAGTTAAAACCAAACAAACCATTTTAAACCCCAGTTAAACTAGAAACCACAGAAAGGCAGTTTCTCCGACAGTGAAGCGGCATGAAAAGGCAGGTATTATAGAAAGTATGCTCCTGCACACCAGATGCAGACAAAGCAAAACAGGAGCAGTGCCAACCCAATTTTTTATTGCTAAGTGCTGGAGGCTGTGTTGGGGTCCTCCTGAGGTCTGCAGGATGGGTGTAAGGACCCCTGAGAAGTGTGGAAGGTAACTTGCGCAGAGAGTGGCAGCCACTTGGGGAAAGCGAAATGTTTAGCTATTGATGGTGGACTGTGTTTTTTTTGGAAGGATAACAGCCAATGGGAGCGAAGGCTACAAGAATTAAGGATAGCAGAGGTGTCTGTCACTCACCACTCATTGTTCCAAATACCCTCTATAATTCTATACCAATTAAAACAATTCAGTTCATGGATGCAGCACAATTGAGGAGACCCTCCCACCAAAAGGAAAATCCAAGATGTAGCTATAAGAGTTCCAGAAATCAATCACAAGGATGTTAACACACCAAAGAGCATCCATGTTATGTAAAAGAGGAGTTGGGGCAGTAGGTAACTCCAGCCTTACACTCACTCTTGGCCCAACATTTGCATTCTACCTTGCATTCTACTTTTAAAGAGCATCCTCTCATACAGGAGGTGAGCTTCGTAGATTTCATGCAACCCTGTGGGCACAAGAGTAAAATATACAACCGCTTTATTGTCCTTACCCGAACGGTCAATGGGCAAATTACTCAATTGATAGACAATCAGCAAATTCTGTTTGCCCAAGATGATCCTGGTGTCTAGGAGAACAAAGAGGGCACGGCCGAACTCTCAAATTATGCTGGCTGACTGAATGCAGGCAAATGATATATGCTTTCCACATCGCTTTACAAGTTGCCAAAGATAGGGTGAGATTTTAAAGTATTTTTTTACTTTCCCAAGCTTTTCATCCATTTCTGTAGTGCACAATATGAAATTAATTATTTGAGGGCTTATTAACATGTTGAGTTGCTCCACATCACACCTGTATGGACTCCACAGTGATTATAAGGCTGGTTGTATAATAGTTGCTTTTCATCCCACCTATGCATCTGCAACTCCTATGTGGTCTCCATTTAATAATCTCTGATTGCTAAACTGTGCACCCTACATGGACCGGATATACTGCTCGATGATGACTCCCAGAAGTTGGGCCTCTGGCACTGATGAATAATTCCAAAATGTGTGTGATCCCACTGATCCTTCATCAATGATGGCATCTGTGTGTGATGGAGACCTCCCTTAAGATTGTGGGCTTGTGCAACAAAATTTCTTCTCAGAATCTCCTCAATACTTCATGGTTAAGTGCAGCAGTACTGCTACAGTATGTTTCTGAACTTGACTCCACACCTGATGCACCACACAGAGCACCTCCTGCATAGGCCAAACTTCTGCCAACACCCTTTTCAACCATGCAATCCAGAAGGATCCTCAGGAACCTGGCCGACCGCACTGGGAACCGCCCCAACACCCACCGACCACGCACGCAACCTAGGGGTCATCCTCGACTCCACCCTCTCCATGACTAAACAGGTCAACGCCGTCTCCTCCGCCTGCTTCAACACCCTCCGCATGCTCCGCAGGATCTACAAGTGGATCCCCACTGAAACGAGAAGAACGGTCACCCAGGCCCTCGTCAGCAGCAGGTTGGACTACGGAAACGCCCTCTACGCAGGAGCTTCGGCCAAACTCCTGAGACGGCTCCAACGCATCCAGAACGCCTCTGCACGCCTGATCCTCGACATCCCTCGCCGCAGCCACATCACACCCCCACCTGAGAGACCTGCACTGGCTCCCGGTCAACAAGAGGATAACCTTCAAACTCCTCACCCACACACACAAGGCACTCCACAACACCGGACCAACGTACCTCAACAGACGACTCAGCTTCTACACCCCCACCCGCCAGCTCCGCTCCGCCGACCTCGCCCTCGCCACTGTCCCCCGCTTCCGAAGAGCGACCTCCGGTGGCAGATCGTTCTCCCACCTCGCCGCCAACACCTGGAACACCCTCCCCATCCACCTACGGCAGACCCAAGACCTGCTGACCTTCAGAAAACTCCTCAAGACCTGGCTTTTCGAGCAGTAGCAGCATTCCCCACCCCAGCGCCTTGAGACCCTCATGGGTGAGTAGTGCGCTTTACAAATGATATGATTGATTGATTGATTGATTGATTGGTACTGATTGGATTGCTTCACAGCCTCATCAGGAGTATGAACCCTTATAAATATCACAACACCGTACAATTCAATACACTATGGGGCACATGCATCAAGATATGCTTTATGAGTCCTAATTGCGATTATTAAGGAATCGCAATTAAGGACTCGCAAAAGCCCATGCATGTAGGAATCGCTCTAAAAATAGCGATTCCTAAACATTCCTTGATTGCAACTCGCAAATTGCGAGTCGCAATTAAGGAATGGCTTCCCATTCATTCCTATGGCCTTACAGGCCCATAGGAATGAATGGGAAGTACATGCGCAATTTGCGAGTACCAATATGTACTCGCAAATTGCGCATGCAATTTCAAGGGTGCAAGGGTGTCAAAAGGACACCCTGTTGCACCCCTGAAATTGTGTTGTGCACCCATGTTGCGCACACACATGCCCCAAGGGCATGTGTGTTAACATGAAACTTTGAAAAATGCACTTTAGTGCATTTTTCAAAGTTTTGCAAATTACCGACCAGTTTAATTTTCGGTAATTTGCGTCCCAAATAGCTGAAATTGCTATTTCAAAGTGCTTCTTGCATTGCATTTAAGGAATCGCAAATTGCGATTCCTTAAATGCAATCGCAATTTGGGAAATCGCAAAAAATAGCGATTACCGAAATTGCGCATCCCAAAGACTTTCATGCATCGCAAAAGGCCATTATGCGATCGCAAACAGCTGATTTTTGCGAATCGCACCGTTTGCGATCGCAAAATCCCTTGATGCATGTGCCCCCAAATGCTTATTACTACCCAATGAAACCCATTACTAAAATGAAAGATTCAGTCACAACCTGCAGGAATTTACTCTGTAACCTTTCTGGTCACATAAAGCTATTTGTAGCAGGTGAATAACTTGCTGATCTATTTATCCAGGCTTGTACCTTCTTACGTACAAGTTACACAAGGATCTTTGCAACAGAATCATGAACTCACTGATCTGTCTTAAATAAAAAAACAAATCTTTGACTCTGTAAAGACAGCAACTGGGAGATATGAACACAGATATGACAGGCTTTATGCAGGTTTCCACACTTTTATCTTACTATCTCATTTTAGCTTTCTATCCATTTCCTAAAACAGAAGAAAACTGCCTAACAAGGAAACATTCTTGCTTCTCCTTCTGATGGCACACATTTTATCATTGCCTATAAGCTTCCATGTACCTTAAGAAAAAAGTAATAAAATCCCTATGTATTCACCTCATGCTAGAGATGGCCATTGTACAGTAAATATATTACCTGTGAATGCATTTCTTAAACACTGGACAAGCACGTTCTCCAGCAATCTTTTGCGGTGCCGAAATCTATAAATGCACTGATTCATAATTTGTCAAAAGACTGTTAAATGCCCACTAGAATTCATAAAAATGAAACACAAAACCACTGCTGGTGATGCATTATCTCTACCGAGGACCTTTCCCCTTTTTTATGCCTTTCATTCTGCCCTGCTTCTCCAGAAGGTAATAGAAATGATTCGGGTGCACAAAGCTCATTTGATCTTCTTTGCCTCAGTGTTGACCAGAAGACCGTGGTACCCGGATTCACTTCATCACAGCTAGACTCCTTGCTTTCTGTCCAGCACAAAGAATATGTCTCAGAAGAAGAGCAAGCTTCTACATCCAAATCCTCAGACTCTGAGGATGCTTGCTCAGAACTTGAGAGGCTAGCTTTGTCTTCATAATGGATGTTTTGGTGGCTGTCAGATGGCCCTGAACTGGAGCAGTGTACTCAGTAGGTGGACAGCTTTGCTGCTTGGTGCCATAATTCCTCTATAGATATTCTTCAAGTCAGTACATTTCAGATTCTTCAGTTTGCTTTATCGTTAGATGAACAAGGCCGTAACTTAGGGACAGCGAAAGGTTATCTAGTGGCTATTTCAGCTCACATTTTCTCCAGATCAAAGCTCATTATTTAAGCTTTGAGGCGAGTCCAAGTCCTTAAAAGGCTTGCAAAACACTCTCCCCCACGTTTGCTATAAAAAAAACAATGAATTTTTCCCAGCGAAACCTAATGGCAATTCCGTCCAAGGGAATGCAGACATTTCATTTTGTGAAGAATGTTCCAATTTCAGACATTTGCAGGCTGCTGCCTCTAACAAGGCACTCTTTCACAAAGCACAACAGTCTGTAATCTGCCACTATTTTCAGGCATGTCACTCGCTGTTTCAAATTCTCTTCAACCGAGGTTGGGATTAAACTTGCTGCTGGATTCTGCTGCTTATGAATATCAAAGAAAATCCGATGATGGAGAAGGAAAAGTGATTTACCTGGAATTTTGGTTCGCCATCATGGATATTATCTCTGAATTCATTAACACTTCTTCCTCATAATCCAGAAATGTAAATGATTATTTAGAGTTTGGCAGAGCTGGGGCACTGCTGTAAATTAGTTGAGCTCCTGCCTGGTATTGGAATCAAGGGACGTGCTGTCTTTACACAAGGAACGCCTCCATAACCTCCTCCGCCATGAGCCGTAGACCTGATAGCCCATCCTCCACAGGGCCATCAAGTCGAACTGACAGTTGGCTTGCCATATCTAGGGAAGGCTACCATTACTATTTTTATTTTTATTTTACATAGGACTCCTGTAGGACAATGCACAGTGGCCACTGTTTAGGGAGAAAGTTTATTTTGTTTTCAAGAAATAAACTCCATCTTTGTAAGTTTGTTTCTTAAAAACCAAACATTTCACTGAGTGAGTGTATCAAACATAACGATTTGGGTGTTGGTGTGTGGCTAACAGACCAAGGTGGCGGGCACAATGTAAAGTGTCGCCTGCTTGATCTCCGTTCCATCTATAATGTTCCTGCCTGCTGTAAGCCATGCACTGTATGTTTGTAGCGAACCAAGGAGCTGGACCGCTGGTGAAGATGTTGGCCCGAATGTTTGGGGTATATGTCCCATCCCACATTCACTGTAGACTGACAAATCTCCCCTTGATACCAACTGGACCCAAGATGGCTGGCAGAGAACTCAACCTTCTCTGAGGGTGTGCCTGGACACTTTCGAGTGGCTGTGATGCGGTGGTGATGACCCCAGGGTGTCAAACGCCTGCTTGCCCTGTTCCCTCTTGGCTTAAGGGGCACTAAACGCTGAAGTCCTAGGTGAAGGAGGGGAGTGTGCCAAGCCTCGAATGTTGAAACTGGAGAAGAGAACAAGAGAATCTCACTGCGTTCGTCTACTTCAGAGGGGGTGCCAAGCATGAGTGCCTGGTGGTGGTCTGCTGGCTCTTTTGGTGGCTCTGCTCAGCTGTCTGCCCAGTGGGTGGAAGAGGAGGATCACGGGGCCTGCACCCAGGGTTATTTAAGAGCGGCAAGCAGAGTCCGTATTGTGATATTCAAGGCCCCAAAATAATTTTGTTCCCAGACTACACAAATCTCATTCAGGTCCAGAACACATTTTTCTGGTGTTTAAGCAAAAAACTCTGAGCCATGCAGCTGTAATTTTTTTATGTTCCCTTCCAGGCTAAGAGTTAGTTTTTGTGGTAAGTCCCACTTCTTTAATACACCAGAGGCAGCATGGGATTTAGTGACACAAGGAAGGTCCTTAAGAGGCCTACGGAGTGCCCAAGACTCACACAAACAACACTTACTCCAGTGATATAGGCAAAACCTCAAAGTAAAAGAACGTATCAACAATGAAGGCTACACAACTGAAGCTTTCCCAAGCCAGCCTGAGTGATAAGAGCAGTGGCGCTGTGGGAACAGAAAAATGGAAGGAGGCTGGTGCACAACTCAATCCTTAAGAAGGCAACGCTGGAAGAACTCTCAAAGTCCAAGCAGGTTATATAACTTTAATGTCTGCTAAGACTCCATGTGCTGGCATATTAACTGTTGATAAGAGAATTGCTTAGCAAATAGGGTAATCCTTAAATATTTGGACCTCTCCTCTGCCTTACTGAGGTCTAAGGTTGACCTGTCCTAAATTATTGTATAGCTATTCCGTAAACAGGGAAGACCTACACACCGACGTACATATTGCTGATCACCCCTTCGGTTGCCTGGGTAGGTGAGGAAACCTGGCTAAAACCTGGGACATGTACTCCAAGTTTGAGGTTTTTTGACCAGAGTTTGCTGTTTGAATAGTGTGACAGGTGCTACTAGGTAGGAAGTGTTGGGAAGTAGGAACTGGGAGAGATAGGTGGCTCTTGAGTTTTTATGTTTGCAGAAGCAGTTGATATCCACCCCATCGACTAGGGAGGATAGGTTTCCATCAGTCAAGTTCACTTCCTCCAAGGGGTGACATACATCAAGGGGATGGGTTGGTTGCTTAGGTAGCAAAAGACACCCAATTGATGGACGGAATGCAGAACAAATCAAAACATTCACCCCCAGTCAAGAGATCTGGGTTAAATCCATCATTCTTTTGCTCACCATGCCACCCCAGTTTAGACCTGGCCATATGCAAATCAGTCTTGACCCTGTGCCTCATTGGAACAGTCCAGCCCGAACTGCCAAGCCAGGTCCTCCCTGGACCGGAAACAAGTATCCTTGGACCGGTTTCGGGGTTTCACCCTCTTCAGCCAGGATAGCTTGATTCCTGTGGCACAGTGAGCCCAGGACCCACGTCTGGGCATACCTGGCGCACTTAGGGCGAGAAAGCAAAAGACACACAATTGATGGATGGAATGCAGAACAAATCAAAACATTCACCCCCAGTCAAGAGATCTGGGTTAAATCCATCATTCTTTTGCTCACCATGCCACCCCAGTTTAGACCTGGCCATATGCAAATCAGTCTTGACCATGTGCCTCATGGGAACAGTCCAGCCCGAACTGCCAAGCCAGGTCCTCCTGGACCGGAAACAAGCATCCTAGGACCGGTTTCGGGTTTCACCCTCTTCAGCCAGGATAGCTTAATTCCAGTGGCACAGTGAGCCCAGGACCCACGTCTGGGCATACCTGGCGCACTTAGGGCGAGAAAGCAAAAGACACACAATTGATGGACGGAATGCAGAACAAATCAAAACATTCACCCCCAGTCAAGAGATCTGGGTTAAATCCATCATTCTTTTGCTCACCATGCCACCCCAGTTTAGACCTGGCCATATGCAAATCAGTCTTGACCCTGTGCCTCATGGGAACAGTCCAGCCCGAACTGCCAAGCCAGGTCCTCCCTGGACCGGAAACAAGCATCCTAGGACCTTAGGTAGGGACATTCCACAGTTGGAAGTACTCGAACACAAACGAACAACACACCAGACTGGAATCTCCGTGTATAAAATTAGGTCCTGGAATGTTAATGGGCAGAACAATAAAATCGTGAGGTGTCTTTCTACAATTCATAAAGCAACACTTCTCAGACACCCTCCTGATACATGAGACACAATATTTAACAGAGTCTATTGTGGAAGATTTCTTAAGGCTCCAGGAGGGTAGGGATCATATACCCCAAAACCTTTCCCTTGTATATTCGGATAAACCGGCACAATTTGTTCTGTTGGCCCGTGTCCTTGAAGGCTATTCATAGTGGTTAATAAGTGTCTACGTCAAGCCATCACTCATGCAGGAGTCACTAAGCGCTCTTGGGATATTATTGGCAGATATATTTATGGGGTGGTGGTGATAGATGGGGATTTAAATGCCACGCAGGGAGGACCAAGAGACTGTGTTGCCTGCATCCAACGCTCATCCCTGGAAGCTGAGTGCTTGCAAACTAGGTAAGCTCCATTGGATTGTTTGATGTTTGGATGATGTGGCGTGTGGAAGACACAACCTAAAGATTTTATTATGCTGCACAGCAGTCCCTATCAGGCATTTGTTCCTTCTCTGTCCGCATAGCTGACTAAATGGTAGGGGCATGAGAAATCTCCCAGTGAGTTTTCAGGCCTCTCCCCAGTGGTGGTTTCCTTGGGCATACCTACTGTGAACTGCAGGGATCTGGGGTCTAAATATGGGCTAACTCTTAGATAGAAACTCTTTGGAATTTGTTAGAGTGAAAACAAATAGCTAATTGGAACTAAATACTGACTCAGTGACCAACCATGGTAGTATGGGAGTCATACAAAAAGATGATCAGAGGGAGTGCACGTTCCTTTTTAAAAGTTTAAGAGCATAGTCCAGAGTTGACTAGGGTGGAGCTTGAGGGGAGGGCCCTACAGCTGGAACTTACATGGTATGACCAAAGAGCCACAGCTAATGAGGCACTTGGAGACAGTCACAGACAAGATGAGAACCCTCACCCTTGATGTACCACACACATTTTGGTTAACCATCCAAAGTTGGTTCCATGATACATGGGGTATGGGGTACAAGTCTGGTAAGTTATTATATGGGCTTCCCAATCAGGTGAAAGCAACCAAAACAATTGCACAAATTAAAAATTGGACTGAGGCAATAGTTGTAGGATCATCGGTATCGCTGTTGTGTTTTCTGACTTTCATGAACAAAATTATATGCGGCTCAACATTCTCTAGACAAGAACTGGAGCACCTTTTCACTCAGAAGTTGTAAATGTAAATGTCCAGTATTTGTAAAGCGCACAGCTACCTCCGGAGAGGTGTCCCGGCGCTGGGGGCCGTCGGGAAGATTAAGCAAGCTATTGCCCAGAGTCACATGGTGCTGGGCTGATCTGGCGCCGGGGATCGAACCGTGAGCCCCAGGGTCCGGAGTCAGTCGCCCTGGCCGCTGCGCCACACCTAAATGCTTTCTCTATTTCAAGAGGACTGAGACTTACTAGAGGCCTTCTTGACTAAAGAAGAGCTGGGTGTGGTCTTCAGTTGTATGCAGTCAGGAAGGGGTCCTAATGGCCTTCTGGAAGATTTGTTCAAAAACAAAGCTTCCATTTTTCTTCAGCGTTTCCTATTTACTGTAGCTGCCAGCTGGTACACTGGTACCTAAATTCAGCACTTTCTATCAGCTGATCTTATTAATCAATTTGAAGATCAAAATTCTCATGAAGGCTATGATGAGTAGGCTAGTGAAGATTGTGTGCAATTTTGACCATCCTGACCAAACCAGTTTTATGCTGTGAAAAAGTACAAAACACTATCTGAGATGTTTTCAAAGGGAAACGTTCTTTTTCATGAAGGCTTCATTACGAATAGCCTTTAGACCGAAATCGGCATCACGACGGTAACGTTACTGCACCCGTCTTTATGCCGAATCTTTTACTTTCACGAATGGCATCTCAATGCCAGTTTTTAGGGTGTGGGGGGCAGTTTAGGGCTAAGGGTGTGAAGGGAGGACTTGGGGCTAAGGGGAAAGGGCTGTTTTAGGTATAATGGTAATGCAGGCTCTATCTGAAAGAGACCATTAGTTATAGATTCCTTACCTTAGAATTACCCCCAGGTGTCAGACTGGATCCGTAGAATTTTTCTGTAGCAGTACCCCTGCCGTGGGTACATGGCGTCGGTCGACTCCGCGTTCGTCGTCGGCGTGGTGGATGCCGGGATGACATCACGGTGTCTACTTAGATGCCGCCCCTCGTGCTGATGTCGGTTCTTTCTTTTTCCGCGAAGACAGCGCAGATCGGGAGAGAGCTTGCCCCTTAGTCATTTTTTGACTAAACTGTTTTCGACATCTTTTTTCTGAGTCTTCGACTCTTGGTAGCAAGAGGGATGTCCTATCGTCGGATCGGCTTCACGCCTTGTGACTCCTGTCACAAGTTGATGTCCGTCACGGTTCCGCACCTCGTGTGCCTCTGGTGCCTGGAGCACGACCACAACCCGAAGTCGTGCTCCGACTGCCGGGCCATGAATCCGAAGTCTTTGCGGGGGCAGTCCCGAAAGGTCTTGGATGCCTGCAGTCAGCTCGACGTCCCAGTCGAGAGGAAGGTCTCGGGACCGGTCGCGGAGCCACCACCACTCGTCATCGAAGTCTACGCACTCATCGGGTAAGTCAAAGCACAAGAAGAAGGTGAAGAAGCATCGTCGCTCTTCACCTTCTCCCCGTCCGTTGGCCGACGCGACGTGGGACCTGGAGCGTCATCGCTCTCCAGCTCTGTCTTCGGAGCCTGCTTCTGGGACGGCTCAGCGCTTCCCTCCCTTTCCCGGAGCCGGAGCATCTCCTACCTAGCTTCGAGCTTTTTACAAAGCGATCCATAGCATCTTTGGGCAGCCCGACTAAGCCGGTGGGACTTTGGGCCCCATGGACTCGACTGGGGGCCCTAGGCCTTTGATGCCAGCGGCTCCGGCCCCGGTGGCAGAGGGCCCCCGATGATCCAGGCCTGGATCCTGATTGGCGCCAGTCGACCTTACGGTACCTTCCCCGGCTCCGATTCTAGTGACGACGCCCCGACGTCGGTTGTGCCCCCAACCGGCGTCGACCCCAACCTCACCCCGACATGGACACGGTGCCGAACCGACATCGGTACCGGCGCCGTAGGGTACTTTTGTACCACTGTTCATCCCTGGCGTTCCCTACCAACCTGAGTGGCAGCCTGAGGAGGACTGGGAGGGGTCTGTAGAACCTTTAGCTGACCAGCTCGAAGAACCGGACTGGTGAGAGGAAGTGGGTGATGCCAGTGGTTTTGATACCTCCCCAGACCTTGGCATGGTCTCCCCTCCTACCATGGCTACGGAGGAGGGAGTTTCGTACGCAGTGGTGCTGCGTATGGCGGCTGAGGCCTTGGGCCTGGAGCTTCCTACGGTGGCAGTCAGGACTAACCTCTTGACAGAGGTACTTCAACCGGCAGCGGCCTCTTCGGAGCCCCTGCTGCCTTTTAATGAAGCCCTCACCAATGTCCTCCTGGGCACTTGGTCCAAGCCCTGCACAGGGGCTCCTGTGGACAGGATGATTGCCCGACGCCACCGCCCGGCCCCGGGTGACCCACTTTTCCTCTCCTAACACCCCACCCAGAGAGCTTGGTGGTCCAAGCCTCGTCTTCATAGTGCGCATTCCCTACTGCTCCCCAGATAGGGAATCCAAGAGGCTGGACCACCTTGGGAAGAAGATGTTTTCTTCCGCCAGCTTAGCGCTGCGGTCGGTGACCACTGCATGCCTCTTCGGCCATTATACCTATACAGTGTGGGATATGGTTGCGCAAGTGCTGCCACAGTGCCTGGAGGAGGCCCGGGCCTTTCTCACCCACGCAGTGGCAGAAGGTCGAGACGCAGCTAAGTTCACCATTAGATGTGGGCTGGATACCGCCGACTCTCTGGGCAGAACGGTTTCCACGTCAGTAGCCTTGAGGCGCTACGCCTGGTTGAGGATGTCTGGTTTCTCTGGAGATGTCCAATCTACCCTTCTGGACATGCCCTTTGATGGTCGCCGCCTGTTCGGTGACAAGGCGGACTCAGCGCTCGAGCGCTTCAAGGATTCTAGGGCTACGGCCTGATCCTTGGGCCTCACGGCAACCTCTCGCCCCACCCAGTCCACCTTTCGCCCCTTTCGTGGGTACGGAAGGGGTGCCACACCACGCTCTTCCCAATCTGGCCACAGGGCCACGCAAGCTACCCAGTCTCTGCATGGCCTCGGACGTGGGACCAAGCGACGTGGGTCTGGGGGCCAGCGGGCGGACCAGTCCACCCATACCCCCCCTTCAGCAGCCTCCAAACCCTCCTAGTCCAACATTTCAGGGCCAGTGGGTGGCAGGATTCGCCATCACCTCCCCCACTGGCAAAAGTCACGTCGGACAGGTGTGTTTTTCAGATAGTCCGAAGGGGCTACTCTCTCCCCTTTGAGACTACCCCTCCCTCCATGCCACCAGCTCTTCATCGCCTGTTGGAGGATCACTTGGCCCTTCTCCGCCAGGAAGTTGCAGCTCTCTTGGCCAAGGGAGCTATCGAAAGGGTCCCTGTGCCAGAAGTAGGTCGTGGTTGCTACTCCCACTACTTTCTGGTACCCAAGAAGGACAAAGGCCTGCGTCCTATCTTAGACCTCAGGGCCCTCTACTGCTTCCTCCGGAAGGAGAAGTTCAAAATGCTCACGTTGGCTCAGGTCCTGTCTGCCCTCGACCCCGGAGACTGGATGGTAGCGTTGGACTTGCAGGACGCCTATTTCCACATCCCTGTGCTGCCGGCCCACAGGCGCTACCTACGGTTCACGGTAGGCCACGAGCATTTTCAGTTTACAGTGCTCTCCTTTGGCCTTACCAGCACCCCTTGGGTGTTTACTTAAGTGATGGCGGTGGTCGCAGCTCATCTGCGCAGATCAGGGGTTCCATTCTTCCCCTATATTGACGACTGGCTGTTGAAGGTGGGCTCACCCCGGGCTGTCATCTCCCACCTCCAGACTACGGCGGACCTCCTGCACTCGCTGGGGTTCACAATCAACGTGCCGAAGTCACACCTGATTCCCTCTCAGAAGCTCCTTTTCATTGGAGCGGTTCTGGATACGGCACAGTTTCAAACTTATCCTCCCGAGCAGCAAGTCCTGGATATTCGGGCTATGATACCGATGTTTCAGCCTCTATCCCGTAATTCGGTGAGAATGACCTTGAGGCTGCTGGGCATCATGGCCTCCTGCATCCTGCTGGTGGATCATGGCAGGTGGCATATGCAGGCTTTGCAGTGGGACCTGAAGTTCCAGTGGGCGCAGCATCAGGGGAATCTTTCCGATGTCTTCCAGATCTCTGAGGGGACTGCACGTCAGTTGCAGTGGTGGCTCACGAACCAGGATTGGGTCACTGGCAGATCCCTCTCCCTTCCCCAACCAGAATTCACAGTAGTGACAGATGCGTCACTCCTGGGATGGGGCGGCCACCTGGGAGAGGCGGAGATCAGGGGTCTCTGGTCTCCGGCGGAGTCCGGTCTCCCCATCAACGTTTTGGAGCTCCTGGCGATCCGTCTTGCACTGAAGGCATTCCTTCCTTCTGTCAAACGAAGAGTAGGGCATGTGTTCACAGAGAACACCACCGCCATGTGGTACTGCAACAAACAGGGCGGGGTGGGGTTGTGGACCCTATGTCAAGAGGCTCTTCGTCTTTGGACATGGCTGGAACATCAGGGCATATCCCTGGTGGTTCAACACCTGGCAGGTTCCCTGAACGACGGGGCGGACGAACTCAGCCGCCGGTGCATGATGGATCATGAATAGCGTCTTCACTCGGAGGTGGTGCAAGGTCTCTTTCGGCAGTGGGGAGAGCCTTGATTAGATCTGTTCGCCACTGAAGAGAACGTGCGATGTCAGCAGTTCTGCGCTTTGGAGTTTCCAAGGCGGAACTCGCTCGGCGACGCTTTTCGTTGCAAGTGGAATTGCGGCGTCCTGTACGCCTTTCCGCCTGTACCACTTCAACCCAGAGTGCTGAAGAAGATCAAGCGTGACCGGGCCCAAGTCATTCTTGTGGCTCCGGACTGGGCACGAAGAGTCTGGTACCCTGAGCTCTTGAGCATGGCCATCGATCCTCCGATCAGACTGCCTCTTCGGGAGGATCTTCTGTCGCAGCAGCAGGAGACAGTCCTCCACCCGAACCTGTCCAGCCTCCACCTCCTTGCGTGGAGATTGAGCGGCAACAGTTGAAAGCTTTCGACCTTCCTCCCGAAATCTGTAACGTCTTGGCAGCCAGGTGTCCCTCCACTAAAACGGTATACGCCTTTAGATGGAACAAATTTGTGGCATGGTGCACAGCAAAGGCTGTGGATCCCCTTTCTGCCCCTCTTTCGGAGGTTCTCCTCTTCATTCTATCTTTGGCCCAGCAGGGCTCTGCTCTGGGTGCTCTTAAAGGCTACCTTCCGGCCATATCTGCCTTTTTGCGCCTTCCTGATCAGCCTTCTCTTTTCAAGTCTCCGATTGTAAATAGATTTCTAAAGGGCATTACTCATCTCTTTCCTCCTTCTCCTTTCGTAATGCCCCAGTGGAACTTGAATCTTGTTCTTACTTACCTTATGTGTGCTCCCTTCGAGCCACTACATAATTGTCCTCTTCGTCTTCTTATCTTGAAGACCGCTTTCCTGATTGCCATCACCTCTGCTTGCAGGGTGAATGAGCTTCAGGCTCTTTCCTCCAAGTCTCCTTTTCTTGCAGTTCATCCGGACAAAGTGGTCCTTCGCACTAGGCCCTCTTTTCTGCCCAGAGTGGTTAACTCTTTCCACATAGGTCAGGCCATCACATTGCCTAACTTCTTCCCGCCTCCGCACCCTTCCAAAGATCAGGAGAGACTCCACCGTCTGGACCCAAAACGTGCGCTGTCCTTTTACCTTGACCGCACTAAAGATTTCTGGGTGGGCGATCAACTCTTCGTGGGTATGTGGGCACCAAGAAAGGTTGGGCCATTCAAAAACGTACCATCTCTCGATGGGTTGCCCTATGCATTAAGATCTGCTATTCTTTGGCGAAACAGGAACCTCCAGTAGGACTGCGCGCCCACTCTACCCAGGCGACGGCAGCCTCTACTGCTTTGGGACTTGGAGTTCCGCTGATTGACATCTGCCAGGCAGCCACGTGGGCATCCCTGCACACGTTCACAAAACATTACTGCCTGGATAGCCAAGTCCGGCGAGACAGCTTTTTTGGCCGTTCTGTTCTCCAGGGCTTTCTGGTGTGAACTTACTTCGCAGACCCACCTCTGGGGTTGGTATTGCTGGGCTATCTATTCTAAGGTAAGGAATCTATAACTAATGGTCTCTTTCAGATGAACAAGTTACTTACCTTTGGTAACAATGTATCTGTAAGAGACATACTTTAGTTATAGATTCCTTACCGCCCCACCCATCCTCCCCGTTCTGCGAACTGACTTCTAGGGATAGGGACTCCCTTCCAGGGCCCTAGTTTTGTGCACCAGTGGTCAGTGTCTCGCATGGCTCTGCACTTCTGGCGTGAAAAGTCGTGTCAGAACTGACTTCGGCACGCAAGGGCGGCATCTAAGTAGACACCGCCACATCATACCGGCAACCACGACGCCGACGACGGACACAGAGTCTACCGACGCCACCTACCGACGCGCAGGGGTACTGCTACAGAAAAATTCTCCGGATCCAGTCTGACGCCTGGGGGTAATTCTAGGGTAAGGAATCTATAACTAAAGTATGTCTCTTACAGATACATCGTTACCGAAGGTAAGTAACTTGTTTATTAGGGCTAAGGGTGTGATGGGACGGTTTAGGGCTAAGGGTGGGGGAGGGTGCGCAATCTCGCAGCGTCCTCTCGCTCGAAAGAAATGGCACCATCTAACTCTGAGGTGCAGTGGCACCCAAAAATAAAGAGTGGACTTCGCCTGCCTTGACTCGGGCCGCAGCTAAGTCATGAAGTGCAGACTGTCCTGTGGAGTCGAACAATTTTAACAGAACTCTCAACATAGTAGACTCACCGCCTCAATAATGACGGCCTTGACACGCCCTGCTCTGGTGGGCGGAACCAATCAGGGCGAACCCAAGACGCACACCGTAGGCACCAGAGGAAAGGAGATCAGTCTTTGAACTTTTTACAGACCACCAAAGCAGCTGACATTACACACAAAAATTATTGAACCAAAGTGAAAGTAAGTAAAATGTTTAATTATAAAAAAAAATTAATTAGAAAATGATGCGTGAAAAAAAAAAATGCGCACTTAAAGCATTTGTTATTTTTGTCGGCTTTTAATCACACTACATGCGAGCGTGCGTGCGTTTGAACTTCGTACTATAAACTGGTGGGAAAATGCCAGGTCCGAACTAACGCTGTCGTTATCTGAGCCGTCGGCCGAATGGCTATCTTTCTAAGATCATACATTCGTTTTCAAATTGCCCTTGCTGGAGCACAGGAATTTACAGGTCTGTGCACTGTGATGCTCACTGACTTTGAGAAGGCGTTTGACTCTCTAGGTTGGAGTTCATCTAGCAGACATTAGATAAAACGAGGTTTGGACTGAAGTTAGGACATTTGTCCACCTCCACTACACTTGGCCTTCGCAGAAAAGCATTAATGGCTATCTACACGATCCTTTACCAATTGAAAGAGGCCACCACCAACGATGCTCATCAGTACTAATACTTTTTGCCTTGGCAGGTTAGCTACCAGCTACACATTTTAGGTAAGTGATTTAGTTCAGGGTTTTCAAGTGGAGAGTAGCCTGGAGGATTGGGTGTCCCTATATGAGATGAAGATTTTCCTCTGCCGTTCATGCTAGACTAGTGAGAGATTAATGACCTTGTTGATCTTGATGACCAGGCTTCTGGCCTGAAGGTTAATTGGGATAAGTCAATATTGGTATCAGTTAGAGGAGGCTTGACAATGCTGCAAGAGGTATACCACCTGCAGATACATACCAAGCCCTTTAAGGGCTTTAAGAAGTGTGACTTTCTTCACCCTTTTGAAGACTGATTACACTCCTGTGGCTTCTTTATGTCCTCCAAAATTATCCACTTGAAATATGCGACCATTTTGTCACAGCAGTCAGTGCAGCTGCATGCTTTTTCTTATGGTGCGAAAAACCTCCCAGAATTTCTTCACAGAAATATACCTATTTGATGGTAGCCTAAGCATGGTCGACATGCATCTATATTACTGGGCAGCAAAGCTGCTTGTTATAAACAACTTGGTTTTTGGAATTAGAGATGATTCTACAGAAGTCTGGAGCTGGACCTGTTTGAAGGCCCCACACTACTGAGCTACCTTTACATCACGCGGGTCCTGCGCTCCCTCCCGGAGCCCATTAAAGTGGTGCTACATGCATGGAGGGGAGCACAGTGCTGGTTTGGTTGGAGAGATAAATGATCACTCAAGTCTCCACTGTGGCATAGTAAGCTACTTCCCCAGCTAACTGTTCTCATGATATTCAAGGAGTAGGATCTTAATTGTGCCTAAGAACTGGGAGATATATGGGAGACAGGCCATCTTAAATCCTGTGAGAAAATAGCTGAAGAATGTGGGCTTCATAAGACCCAGTTTTACAGATACCTGCAATCGTGGCATGTGCTAAACACTTATCGCCTGAAATGAGTTGCAATCCCATATTAAAATCTGCTCGAATTAAAAATTATAATAGACTCCCTATGCAGACGTGATATCTCATGGATCTATCATAAATGCTTCTGATTACTTCAGGATATTAATTCCCAGTGCGGGAATAACGTAGGTACGCTAGAAGACAAAGATTGTGTGGAGGTGCTAATGGCACCCCATACATCTTCACTATTGGTATTTCTCCACTTAATTCAATTCTAATATTATTATGCTCTATCACGTTTACTGAAAATGGATAGAGCCTAATCTGCAATCTGCCCTAGGTGCAGAGGAGATAACTGTGGTTTTGTCCATGTTGCCATATTGGTAATTATGGGGGAATGGGAAAGCACAAGATATACCCACAACTTAGTGTGGATGAGATGTTGAATAGCCAAACAAGCATTGCCTGCTAATGGCAGAGCAATAAAGCTCCATCAATTTCAGAATGGCATTGAGGAATTGACTGAGGCACCAATTTATGAAATGGCATATAGCAAACTAGAGGGTCCCTGAGCAAACACCAAAACATATATGGGGCAAGTTGGTAGAACACTTTGACTTGGAAGAGACATATCTTAAGCAATCCTTGTTAGAAATAGGGGTGGGGCAAAGGCGATACCTCAACCAAGGTATATAGGAATGCTGACCTACTCCTATGTCTAAAACTGACACTATTTACTGGCAAGTTGTAACTTTAAAAAAATAAAATAATAAAAAGTATTTGGGCCACATGTATGTACCTTTTTTAAGGTCGCAAACGGCCTGCTTTGCAGAATCGGACCATTTGCGACCAGAAAAAAGGCTTTCCCAATGTACCAAACCCTATTTTGCGATTTGGTAATCAGTTACCGAATCGCAAAATGGGTTAGCGAGTCACTATTAGGAAGGGGCGTGTTTAGGGCGTTCCTTCCGAATACCGAATCGCATTTGTATATAGGAATGTTTTGTGCCCGAAATGCGTTTGCAAAAGATTCACATTTTACCACCTACTTCAAGTAGGTGGGTAACCCATTCGCAAATGGGAAGGGGTCCCCAAGGGACCCCTTCCCCTTTGTGGATGTAAAAGCATTTTTTAAGAGCAGGCATTGGTCCCACGGACCACTGCCTACTCCTAAAAAAAGAAAAGTAAACTTAGAATTTTTGTTTTTGAAACACATCCTGTTTATCTTTAAGGAAAACGGGCTGCATCTAAAATAAAAAAAGATTGCTTTATTTAAAAGCAATCACAGACATGGTGGTCTGCTGACCCCAGCAGGCCACCATCCCTGTGATTTTAGTGATTCCCAGTGGGAATCAGCAACAAAAATACTGAAATTGTTGGTTCCTGTATTCATGTATTGTGAAAATAAGCTTTATATTTGAATATATATCTTTATTGGAATTGTGGTGTTCTGTGATACCACACAAGAGCAGGGATATTATATGAGAACACCTATGATGGACAAACTAGGGTTTGCAGCTAAATACCTTTCAGGCAAAAATGTGACCAGCATTCAACACTTTCTCCTGCAAATTAGCATTGAACACATTGATTGTTGGATGTGTATTGACAAGAATGAATTTGAACTTTATGATGCGTAGGGACCGATCTTCCAAAGGCACAAAAGGAGAGCTAGGCACAAAACTAGGCAGGATCTGTGGTGCTCAGAATCAACTCCACTTTCTTTTGTAAAACAGTTCATCAGCTTTAGACTGTGGTTTCCCGGAGACATGTTTGATGGCTGCAAAGTGGGCTTGCCAACAATTGTTAAATCTGAATGCCTCTCTCTAGTTTAAACATTAGCAGACTGTGTTGAAATAGCACTGTTAGTGTACTAGGGGAGGTTATGCAGGCGCAGGGGCAGGTCAAGTTACTCACCTTTTGGGCTATCTTATAGAAAGGCTCTGAGAGCATTGCGGACATTTGTAGCTGCTTTGTGCGCTCCCAAGGCACTTTGGTATTACAGGTGAGGCCACATACGAGTCTCCATCCAATTTTGTATTTACGATTGCTCAGAGGCTTATGTAGCATCCTTGCAATATACATATGGGACGTGTTTCAGTGAAAGTGAGGGAACACGAATGTCCATTCAGCTGAGCCACATTACAGATGCAGGAACTGGAGCATAGCATGAATATGGGACCCCTCCCGATAACATCTCTCCCTAGGGAGAGTGGAGTCACCACCACGTCTAAAAGAAGCTACCAGTCACCGACTGCTTACCTGTTGGGGTGGAGGATCCCCTGGGAATCCTTACAAACCCAAGATAGAGTGCATTTGAAGTAAAAAACTGAGCAGCAGTTTTAAACCTCTGCTTTTTGCTTCATTTATGTGCTCTCTCTCAAGCCTAAAGCACTACCTCCGATTTAGCACTTGTGGTCGATGGAGCACATTTTATTCTGTCCCGCATCGCTAAGAAAGTCGACAACAATAGATCTCGCTTAGCGAGCAGCGCATGGCGCTGCATCGCTAGGCGAGACCTAAAAACGGATGCAATCTCTCCCCCATTTGGAGTGCCGAAGTTCTCTTTATTGTTGAGGATACAGTGGTGAATATATATATATATATATATATATATATATATATATCGACAGCAAAAACCCAACACGGTCCAAGGTACACGAACCAGAGTCTCCACGGCACAGAGGAAATCCACAACTAGGTACTTAAAGGTATTTTATTTTATTTTTTCTTGATCACACCATTTGTGCAAACGTGCAAAGGACGGTCAACGCGTTTCGGCGAATATATTTCATTCATTCAAAAAGATTACTGCTGTTGCCTAGCCAGTGTCACTCAGGTCCACACTGTTTATCGTGGAACTCAATTTTATATTTTGAGCAAATCTGTGAAAAGTTTAATTGAAATATCATATTACCTTTTGAATACTATTTTGTGTAAAAGGTTAATTTAACTGTTTATATATGATTTAAAACTGATTTTCTTATGTGAAACCTGAATAAACACTCTACTATAACCTATATGTATGTATAAACAAATTTATTTTCTGTATTTTGATAATTGTTTGATGCTAGTGGTAATGATTCTGGATACTTGTCTAGGTGCTTTATTTTGCTTTATCTCAGTCTTGGTGATATATGAACCTACCACACTCCCTTCCTTCCTTGTACACATACAATATATGAGTTGTATTAGACAAAACACAAATGCGCACTGCACCAAGGCGGAATACCTCGGCAAGACACACTCGGACCATAACCCGCATGTACTGATGCTGCAGGGTGAGGCAGGGGGACCCATTACCCATCTGTGGCGACTACAACCCCTGGCACTGGAAGACCCACCATTTCGAGAGGCAATATACAAGGCGCTCAAAGCATATTTCGAACATAATGTAGGTTCCGTTGCGGATGTAGGCACCCTGTGGGACGCAGGCATGGCAGTAGTGAGAGGCCACAGCATGGGGTTGAGTTGGAGCATTAGGAGACAACTGATGTAGAGGTAAAGAGTATTGAAGACACCTTAACGCGGTTGGAGGCTGACCTGGGGCAGGGCGATGAGGTGCAACACGACTTAGACGCGCAGCGAGCTAAACACACTGAAGTGATGGAGCGACTACGCTGCTTGAATTATGCATCACGCAGCGGCGGATAGGGAGGGTAGGTTGCTGGCACGCATGATCCGGCAGGAGACCACGCAGACGCCTATACTGAGACTTTGGTCTGCGGAGAGAGAGGTACTTACTACTCAACGTGACATACATGGTGCGTTCACCGGGCATTACACCAGAATATACCAATCGTTAAACTGGGCAACGCCGGCAGACGTAGATGCGTTCCTTGCCCCTTTGCCCCTGCGGCAGGTCACGGCAGACCAATGCGACGAGTTAAGCGAACCGCTCACGCTGGCGGAAGTGCAAATGGTCATCAGCTCATTAGCTACAGGAAAGGCCCCGGGCCAGACGGCTACCCGGCTGAATATTCCAAGGCCTATCAGCAGGTCCTGGCGCCGCGCCTGCTCGCAGTGTACCAAAACGCGCAGGAGATAGGCATTCTCCCAGACACTCTTCGCGAGTCCCTGCTGGTGTTCCTACCCAAGCCACACAGGAATGCGGAACTCATGGGGTCTTATCGCCCGCTAGCACTACTCAACTCAGATTATAAGATACTCGCTAAAATACTAGCGAACAGGTTGGCCCCCTTGGTGCCACAATTGGTGCATGTGGACCAGCATGGCTTCATGCCAGCCCGCAGTACATCGTTAAACCAGCGTCGATTCTTTCGCGTGGCTCATTATTCAGGGAATGACGGGCCGCAAGCTGGGTGTCTGGTGTTAGACCTCGAGAAGGCTTTTGACACCCTAGAGTGGGAGTTCCTATTCGCTGCACTGCGACGCTACGGCCTGGGAGATACATTTCTGAGACTGGTCAAGTTGCTCTACACGCGTCCCACGGCCAGAGTCGAGACCGGCCTGTATGTCTCGGGACGTGTCTCCGTTGAACGTGGTACGAGATAGGGTTGTCCGCTCTCCCCCTTGTTATTCGCGCTTGCCATTGAACCACTGGCGGGGGCACTCCGCTCTACGCAAGATGACTGGGGAATACCACTTGGGGACGGTATACATGCTGTCTCCTTATATGCAGACGACCTGCTGATCTATCTTAGAGATGTGGGGCAAGTACATCGAGCAATTGAGGCCACGCTCCTGGAGTACGCTTTAGTGTCAGGATTGAGGGTGAACTGGGATAAGTCCTGTTTATATCCATTCGCAGAATCTACCCCTGATCCACACCTGATCATCAATGGCAGTTTCGACCGAGGCGTTTCGATACTTGGGGATCCTGATCTATAGGGACCCACAGGACCTCCTTGAGGGGAACCTGACCCGAGCTGTAACAGCGCTTAGAGCGCAGATGTCTATCTGGTCTCCCCTACCGCTGGCGGTCATGGGCAGAATTGCGCTGCTAAAAATGGTGGCACTGCCACGCCTCCTTTACTACTTCACAAATTTGCCATTGCACCTCAGACCACCGTTTTTTAAAACTTTGGAATCAGACATGCGGCAATTCATATGGCATGGGACACGGAGCAGAGTGTCACTAACTAAAATGTACCCGCCGACCAGTCAGGGCGGACTCTCACTGCCCCACGTGGAACAATATTACTTGGCTGTGCAGCTTCAATGGGTGGCGCGTTGGATTGGCGCACGCCAGCTGACGGATACAGCAACGCAGGAACCTGAGCTCACTCATACCCAGATCGTGACGCTGTTTCATCCGGGCCGGACAGGTAGTGCGCCTACACAGCTCTTGGTAAGAGTGGCCTACCAATGTTATCGGCACAGTCTTTACATTACGCGACGTGTCACACCATACGCGCCATCACTTCCGATACTAGGTACCCCCAGAAGAATCCGGGCAATAACCAGCGCTGAGCTTGCGCACTGGGAAGAAGCCGGGGTGCAAACGCTGACTGATCTATATGCTAATGGGCTGCTCCTCCCGTTCGCAGAGGTAGCCGAGGGCTCGGAACTGCCGCAGGGTCAATTCCTGCTACATACCTCAATAGTTCATTCGCTTAGCTCACTGTGGGGCGATATAACGCAGGAACCTGCTTCCCATTTAACTATACAATATTTGCATGAACTGGGCACAGGTCGGCATTTAACAAAGTGGTTTGCGGAATCCCTCCGAATTGCACACAGCGCCACAGCTGCTCTCCCTCCGTGCCCGATGGGAAGCGGATCTGCAGCGGCCCACCACAGACCGGGACTGGGAAAATATTCTCGAAAGTCCGGTGCGCATACCTCAGAACGTCCGATTCCGGCTCATTCAATATTATATAATTCACAGAGCTTCTTTGACACGGGAACGCATAAATAGGTATTTTGACCGCACTGATGCCAAATGCGCGAGATGTGACGAAGTAGGTGCAGACCTAATACACATGTTGTGGACTTGTGTGGCCATTCAAGCATACTGGGCCGCGGTCACCAGTTGCTTGGCTCAGTGCACGGAACGGGAGCTGGACTGGACGTGGGAGCAGTGCATCTTGGGGCTGTACCCCGGGTCCAAAAGACACAAGGTGACTTCCAGGTACATAGATCTGGGACTCATAGTCGCCAAACAGCTGCTCATGCGCCGATGGAAGTCTCCTACTCCCCCCGTGGCTATGGCCTGGTACCAGTCCCTGCTATGCTGGGCGCAGGCGGAAAGTGTGGCTCTTCACCGGGAAGATGCTAGAGGGCTGCGTAAACAGCCGATAGCTGCGGTGTGGGACGCAATACACTCAGACTTTCGCACAGCTTGGCGCGATCGTCCGCAGTTGATGCCGGGTACACCCACGAATGTCGACCGGCATGAGAGCGCAGATGACCCATAGCGCTGGGAATGTGGGGTAGTGTTCAGCACCTCGTCCAACCGCTCTGCACAAGCTCATGAATATCTTCTCTGCCATCCCTCCCATGCATATACTTAGCCCCCACACAACAGGATACACCATCTGAACTATAGGTTCGAGGCATATGAGCTGCAGATCGTACACTGTGCATGAGATCGCCATCTGGTGTTGGGCTCGGATGCTTGCACTTTGTTGTTGTCTTGGAAGAGTCTTTTGTAGTCACGAGATAGGTGACTCCTCCTTTGGACGATAGTGCGCATGGGCATCGACTCCATGGTTAGATTGTCTTTTTCCGCCATCGGGTTCGGATGTACCTTGCTGCGCTCCGGATCCACATCGATCGGTTCCCCTCTCGACGCGCAGAAGAACCTCCTACCGTTCGACGGTATTGTTTTCGATCGCGATCCCCTCATCGCGTCTCCACTCCAACACTGTTTCGAGTCCGGTCGCCGACGTTGGTCCGTTGGGCGTGTCGGCGCCATCATCCAGCATATGGAAAGGACTCCATTTAAAAAATGCAGGTGTGGGGCTAACTTCCACACACAGATCTCCACGAGATCTGTAATCTTTGCCTCTCTCCAGAACACGAGAGCCAACACTGCCAAGCCTGTGACTCCTTTCGGTCCAAAAAGACCATCCGTGATCGCCGGGCCCGACGACACGAAATGTCCAGGTCAGCCGCTCCCGCACCGGACGACATCTTTGACACAGGCTCCGACAACCCGGACACCGGAGATTTACAAATCGACACCTCCGGAGCCGAAGACTCAGGGTCCGACGACCAACTCATCACACCACACCAACGTACTGTGAGTACTGACGTCGATGCCCCTGCCCCCAAGAAACAAAAGGCTTCGGTCACACCTTCGCCTTCGGGCCTAGGTCTGCACCATCACAAAGCTTCAGGAGCCCCGCCTTCCGGCTCGACTCCCAAGCACCTAAAGCCTTCTGGCAGCTCGGGACCGAGCCAGCCACGTCCCGGAGCCGAAAAACACTCATCGGCACCGAAACACAAGACTAAGGTCTCGGCACCAACAGACCCTTCGGCGCCAAAGTCCAAGGTCCCAGACACCTCGACACCGAAGCATACCAAACCTTCGGAGTCGACAAAAAACCCTCGGTGTCGAAAACTTCACCAAAGGACACCAAACAACCTCGCAAGCCCAAACAACACTCGGAGCCGAAATCTTCGATGCCGACCAAACACGCCAGCTCAGAAGAACTCTTGGTTCCCATCGACCCAAAGCAGAAAACTCTGCACATTGACCCTATTACCGGACAGGTACAATCAGTAATACCTCACAAGAGGAAGATACAGGAACCAACCACACCTGAGCCACCTCATAAGAAGAAAGACTCTTCCACATCACCTATAAGGTCTTTCTCTCCACCTCCACAACACCTCAGCCCTCTACACTCCCCGCCTCACTCTCCTCCACCTTGTTTTTCACCACAAGGGGATACAGACAGGGAGGATCATGATGATGACATGCAGTCACCTCACAACACCTACACTGATGACGACCTTCACAGTATCCCACCACAAGACCCCTGGGACAGTTATGACCTCCCAGATATACCTGTCCCTGAACCATACCCATCAAAAGCCTCACCTCCAGATGATGCTATAGGGTTTTCACAGGTGATAAACAGGGCAGCACAATACCATGGTGTCAAGTTACACTCAGACCCCCTGGAAGAACACTTTTTACTAGAAACTTTTAGCCAGCCTCAAAAGTCTACCCATACTCTACCTATGCTTAAAGGCATTATTAAACATGCCCCTGAGGTCTTCAGAGACCCAGTTAGGGCTAGGGTTCTTAACCCAAGGATCGAGAAAAAATATAAACCTGCCCCTTCTGACCCAGCTTATATTAAAGGCCAACTCCCTCTAGACTCATTAGTAGTTGCTAATGCACGGAAAAGGGCAAACTCCCAGACTACTGGTGAGACACCACCACCAGACAAGGAGTCCAAATTACTCGACGCATCGGGAAAAGAGTTGCGTCTCAAGCAGCAAACATGTGGCGCATCGCCAATTCCCAAGCCTTACTGGCGAGATATGACAGAGCCCATTACGACGAGCTTGAAAAGCTCATTGAGCACCTTCCAGATCAGTATAAGACCAAGGCCAATGATCTAATACAAGAAGGCAAGATTGTCACAAACACCTCAATAAAGTGCGCCCTTGACGCAGCAGATACAGCAGCACGCACAATAAACTCAAGCGTTTTGCTGCGCAGACACGCATGGCTACGAATATCTGGCTTCAAGCAGGAGGTACAATCTACCATCCTCAATCAACCCTTAGACCAGGAACACCTGTTTGGGCCTAATGTGGACACTTCTCTAGAAAAAATGAAGAAGGACACAGACACAGCCAAAGCTATGGGAGCTCTACAAGCCACACCTAGCAGAGGTTCCTTTCGTCGCTCCTTATATAGAGGCGGCTCCAAAACTACAGCCACAGACACCACCTCTGCTAACTACAAAAACACCACTCAAACCTCCTCTAATAGAGGTTACTCCAGAGGTAATTACAGAGGTAATAACAACAGGGGTAGAGGACGCGGGTTTAACACACGCACCTCCCCTACCACCAAACAGTGACTTCCCTCCGTTTCCCCCGATCATTCCACTCCCGTCGGGGAAGACTGTCAAAGTTCCTACCTGCGTGGAATTCCATCACCACCGACAGGTGGGTAATACAAATTATCCAGTATGGTTACTGCCTCGAACTCACTTCTACTCCCCCAACATACCACCCAGGCAGCGTCCCATGTCCACGGAACATCTAACGCTCCTCAATCAAGAGGTTCTCTCTATGCTCCAAAAGCACGCAATAGAACCAGTCCCTCTACAACATCAGGGCACAGGGGTTTACTCACTATACTTTCTAATCCCCAAAAGGACGGTTCCCTCAGGCCCATACTGGACCTCAGACCCCTCAACTATTACATTCACTCAGATCATTTTCACATGATCACTCTTCAACAAATACTTCCACTACTCCAACAAGGCGACTTCCTTGCCACACTAGATCTCAAGGACGCCTATTTCCATATTCCCATTCACCCTGCGCACAGGAAATACCTAAGGTTCATAGTGGACGGACAACATTATCAGTTCAAAGTCCTCCCATTCGGGTGGCAACAGCACCAAGGGTTTTCACCAAGTGCCTAGCAGTAGTAGCTGCGCACTTACGAAGACAACACATTCACGTGTTTCCGTATCTAGACGACTGGCTAATAAAAGCCAAGTCACACAACCAATGTGTACAGCACACACTCCAAACAGTTCGGCTACTACACAATTTGGGGTTCACAATAAACCATACCAAATCGCATCTCCATCCCTCCTACATACATCAGTACCTAGGAGCCACAATCGATACCTCCAGGGCCCTTGCATACCCCAATCCTTCCAGGATAACAAGTATGCAAGCCCTCATCAACAAATTCCTACCTCAACACTACCTTCCAGCTCGAGTGTTTATGCAACTCGTAGGAATGATGGCCTCGTGCATCTTTATTGTCCCTCACGCACGACTTCAAATGCGGCCCCTGCAAGAATGCTTAGCACGTCAGTGGAACCAAGCTCAGGGCCAGCTTACAGATCTGGTGTTGGTAGACAGCCGCACTCATCGCTCTCTGCAATGGTGGAACATACAAAACATTTCCAAAGGGCGGCCGTTCCTAGAGCCAGTTCCACAAATAGTGCTCACAACAGACGCATCTCTCACCGGGTGGGGAGCTCACCTCCTTACCCACACAACGCAGGGCAGCTGGACCAAGTCACAAAAACTGCTCCACATCAACCACCTAGAATTATTAGCAATATTTCTAGCGCTAAAGTCATTCCAACCGCATCTTACTCACAAGACTGTCTTAGTCAAAACAGACAACATGACAGCAATGTACTATGTACAAAAACAGGGGGGACACACTCTCTACAGCTGTCTCGCCTGGCGCAAGCCATATGGAGATGGGCCATTCCTCAAAACATTTACCTCCTTGCAGAACACCTTCCAGGAGTTCACAATCACATTGCGGATCTGTTAAGTCGACAGACACAACAGATTCACGAATGGGAACTGCATCCGCAAGTTCTACAACCTTTTTCCAAATGTGGGGCCATCCACAAATACACCTGTTCGCCACACAAGAAAACACAAAATGCCCAACCTTCGCCGCCAGGTTCCCACACCCGTCGTCCAAGGGCAATGCAATATGGATGAACTGGTCAGGCAGATTTGCATACGCTTTTCCGCCTCTCCCACTCATTCCCCTAGTAGTACGCAAACTCAGACAACAGTCTCTAACAATGATCCTAGTTGCTCCCACATGGGCAAGACAACCATGGTTCACAACACTTCTCGAACTCTCAGTAGTTCCACACCACAAACTGCACCTCTCTCCACACCTCTTAACTCAGAACCATGGAGAGATCAGACACCCCGATCCAGGTCAACTGAATCTGGCAATATGGCTCCTGAAGTCCTAGAGTTCGGTTACCTTAACCTTCCACCTGAGTGTATGCAGGTCATTAAAGAAGCCAGACGTCCCACTACCAGGGCTTGTTATGCAGCAAAATGGAAAAGGTTTGCTATTTATTGCAATAACAACAATATCAACCCACTAGATGCCTCCATACAAGACATTATCTGTTACTTGCTGCATCTGCAAACATGTAACCTAGCATACTCATCCATAAGATTACATCTTGCCGCTCTAGCCGCATACTTACAAAACAGACAGCATTTGTCACTGTTTCGAGTACCTGCAATTAAAGCCTTTATGGAAGGCCTTAAAAGAATCATTCCCCTAGATTGCCACCCTCTCCAGCATGGAATCTAAATATTGTCCTCACCAGGCTCATGGGTCCCCCATTTGAACCTCTGCACAAATGTGAGTTACAATTTCTTACATGGAAAGTAGCCTTCCTAATTGCAATAACCTCTCTCAGAAGAGTGAGTGAGATTCAGGCTTTAACCATACAAGAACCTTTTTACAAATCCATCGTAATAAAGTAGTTCTCAGACCAAACCCCAAATTCCTACCTAAAGTAATTTCTGCTTTTCACCTTAACCAATCAATAGAGTTACCCGTCTTTTTCCAAGACCCAGACTCTGTAGCAGAAAGAGCTCTACACACACTAGATGTCAGAAGAGCCCTACTTTACTACATTGACAGGACCAAACCTTTCAGAAAGACAAAACAATTATTTGTAGCTTTCTCCCCACCACATAAAGGTAATCCCATCTCAAAGGCTGGCATTGCTAGATGGATAGTCAAATGCATTCAAATTTGCTACCAAAAGGCTAAACGCACCTTAATAATTCCCCCTAGGGCACATTCCACACGTAAACTAGGGGCTTCTATGGCATTTTTAGGGAACATCCCCTAAATGACATATGTAAGGCAGCAACATGGTCTACGCCACATACCTTTACCAAACACTACTGTGTTGATGTACACGCAAAGCAGCAAGCTGCTGTGGGCCAAGCTGTTCTTAAAACACTTTTTCAGACTACTGCAACTGATACAGGTGACCACCGCTAGGGGAGACACTGCTATACAGTCTATGCACAGTGTACGATCTGCAGCTCATATGCCTCGAACGGTAAATGCTACTTACCAGTATGCATCTGTTCTTGGCATGTAGAGCTGCAGAGTCGTACACGCCCACCCACCTCCCGGAACCTGTATCCGTTCCAGTATAATCTTAATTAGATATATTCACATGGACATCTTTTTCTTCTTACTGACTCCATCTTTTCCCATCATGGCGAAAAACAATCTAACCATGGAGTCGATGCCCATGCGCACTATCGTCCAAAGGAGGAGTCACCTATCTCGTGACTACAAAAGACTCTTCCAAGACAACAACAAAGTGCAAGCATCCGAGCCCAACACCAGATGGCGATCTCATGCACAGTGTACGACTCTGCAGCTCTACATGCCAAGAACAGATGCATACTGGTAAGTAGCATTTACCTTATTCTACATTGGAAAGACTGGGAGACGGGGTAAACACAACGCGCAGATGAAAAGGTATGCTGGGTCAAGCGCGGAGGCGAGGGGGGAGTCACGGGTGCGACACATGAGGAAATGCATAATTCTACTGTAAGTGTTCCAGGTGTAGGGTACAACGTTTCATGTTATGTTGTTGTATATAGCAATATGTAAGTTATCACAGTATGCCATGAGGCTAAACCAGTAAATGAAACAGGCAGACTCTAACAGTTGTAACTGACCAGAGGGTCAAATGACAATAAGTGATCTGTCTTTGTAAAGCTATGATCTGAACTGTATTAAGCACAATGATCAAAAGGGAACAAAAAGATGTGTACTGTAAACTGCAAATTTGTTGAAAAATAATAAAAAACAAAGTTAAACAAAAAAAATTAGACAAAACACAAAGCTCTCAGCACCAGTTAATGGGTGTATTCTCATGTTGGTAGCAGGGAAGTCTTCAAAATGTGCACCTCAATCTTAACCGACAGAACTCATGTCTAACTGTACCTGGTTAACCTTTGTCCTGACAGACTGTGATCTGAAAATTTGCATGCTATTACCTTTACACCTGAGATCAGAAAGTATCATACTGTACATTTTGTTACACAGTCCCATCTTAGAATTGCACATTAGGATTGTGAAATCATATGTTTGACTTGTGTTTCAGCAAACTTCAGACAGAGTTAAAGGCAACCAGCCTAGAAGAAATGAAGATAGCTATGGAAACCTACTATGCGGAGGTACTTGGGTCAGGGTTTGGGAAGAAGGTGAGGGAAGGTAAAAGGGTCTATGGGTTAAAAGACAATTGGTTCTGCAGCAGCAAACATTGAACTAGGTATATACCACACACTCTTTCTCCCTCCTCCTGCTTCCCCCCTCTTCGTCTTCCCCTCACCTGTCTGTTCCTCCTCTTTTCTCAGCTTTCTCCTCCTCTCACTCACCTTCCCTTAAATCACTTAAGCTGCAATGTGAGAACTTAATGCCAGTTGCATGTTAAATACTGTTACGTTGATTTTGTCGTTCATCACATCAAAGTTAATAAATTGATTTACCTCTTAGTTTGATCATAATAGCATTTATTATTTACAATGACACACAAGTGATAGTAAACACTATATTAAACAAAATACTATGTACATATGTTTGAGGCAAATAAAATGTAAGTTAGTACTTGAGATCAATTATTCTCCCTTAATTTCACTCATCAGCAATCACTTCATCAAATCTAATAAAAAATGTTCATTTTATAATTCATAATTTATGTAGAAATCCAAATCCCATTAATAAGTAACACAGACACCCAAACAACATGATACTGAGGATGGGGTTTTCCCAGTAACCCTCGACTGTATAGCAAAATAAACACTCTCCAGGAGGAATTTTTTAGCCTAAGTCAAGCCAGAGGAAATGTTAGTGTATTGTAGATCACAGTCTTTATCATTTACCCTACACTCCAAATGTCTTAACATTTTACTAATAAAAAAACTAAATGTCCTTCTATTGCAGTGTATTTTAATTACATTTTGTTTTTTTAATTAAACAAAACATTCTTGAAAATTAAGATTAATGTAACAAAAAAGACCCAGTTTGCTTCTTTACACAGAATCCTTGAGCATACCAACTTTTTTTTAATTTAAAGCATATTTTTATTGGTATTTTCTCAGTTATACATTTGCAGTGAAGGCAGTGACATTACATAAATCACAATACACAACTTGTGTATTATAACTTGTGAGCTAGTCTCTGCCCTTTATGTCACAATGTCTACTCCCTCCATTTTCGCACAAGTGTTCCCTCCATTTTATATGCTGTAGCTAGCTATGACAATAATAGAAATAACTGGTGTATTTCTTTCACGGAGTTCATAAATGCCTGCTATGTTCCATGCTTTATTATTGAACTATCGATAAGGGAATTAAAAAAAGAAAACTAATAAAAAAAGGGAAAAAATGTTGAACCTAGAACTTAACTCTGCAGGTAAAGGGGGTACATTAAGTTCTCTTCAGAGAAATTAAGGGGATTTTTACCTCAAGGGGATTGTTTCCATTGGGCGTTCTCAGCTTGCACTATCACCTGGGTGGATCTAGCACACTCTCTATAGAGTTCTGTATAGTTATGTCCTCGGTAGCATGACCCCTCGCTCCCTCAGTTTGACTGTTTCTGGTTAATTCGGCATTTCCACTTCCCCGCTCCCTTCTTTTTCACTAGATGTCTGCTATGGGCATTCCCAATCAGTTAGCAGTTCCTTCTATTGGTCGGCTATGGGGCGGTGCCTTAGTCCTCGTGCCTCTTCCCTCATCAAGGCCCTACTCTCAGCTCCTGCCCAATTATTTACATCTCTTTTCCAGGTGTCTATTCTTGGTCCGGTACAGGTTTTCCAGGACATTGCTATCCACCGTTTTGCTAAGGCCAAAGCCAGATCTATAAATCTATTCCCGACTTTCCATTTTGGTGGGCGGGGAAAGAGTCCTAATAAATATACCTCAATGTTGGCACTCAACGTTCACCCTCGTGTGGTGTTTATCTTTAATGTTACTTCATCCCAAAATTGGCGCAGTGTGGTACAGGCCCAAGTCATGTGTATAAAGTCTGCGTCTTCATAGTTGCACCTCGGACAGTTACGTGTGTCCCCTCCGTATGCAACGTGGAGGCGGTGGTGGGTCATGTAGGTCATGTGCATAAAGTTGAACTGTGTGTTTTTCAATCTAGTGTCGCAAGATATCTTCTTGGGGAAGACCAATACTTTGCCCCATTCCCGGTCAGTAAGCTCTATGTTTAGGGCTTGTTCCCATCTGTCCTTGAGCATACTCAGTGGTGTAAGAGATGCCTCGATCAGGGCTGCATAAAACCATTTTACCTGGTGTCCAGCCCTACCCAATGTAAGGAGTGCATGCAATACTTTGTGCCTCTGGCTCTTCCCGACCTCTCCCCGGTAATGTTCCAAAGGTGCTAACCAGTGCCACATACTGCAGGAACTGTCCTGGTGGGAGACCGTGGTTTTCCATTAATTCCTCAAAAGGGATTACTACACTCTCTTGATATCAGTCCCCCACCGTCTCCAATCCCGCTTCAGTCCATGTTAGCATTTGTTCAGCTGTAAATATCGATCGAGGGTCTCCATGGGGCAAACCAACTAATGGTATTACTGGGGTAAATTGGGGAGTCGCGGTCAGTTTAGACTTGCATCTTTTCCAGCATTGCAGAGCTGTGGTCTGTATGAGTGACCTATATGGGGTAAATACCGTAGGGTCAATCACCGTAGGGTCAATTAGCTAGTAATAGGGTGGGGCGCGTATTGGGCTCAGCCAGATATGTGTACCCAGGGTAGACTTCATGAAATTGATGCGTTTCGGTCCCTAACGAATCCTTCTTTGGGCCTCCTCAGGACTGGCTCAGAAACCTAGTGTTGCCCCCGACACCGCTGAACTAACTTTAAGCCCCCAAGATCGCAAACTGTGAGCTCTTCCATACCGCGGCCTGTTACTGCTCTGACAATGGCAGCTGCCTGCGACTAGGCGAGGCCGCTTGGTGTCCTTTTTGGACTCTTTGTAGACTGGTTTCAGCAGTCCACTGCCCGCCGGACGTCTCCACGCGGGGTCGGAGGCTGGCCCCCACTGGTGAGGAGAGGCTGTCGACGGGGAGTGACGTGGTGGTGTGGCCAACTGCAGATCAGACACCTGGGAATGCAGGGGCCGGCCGCCTGCACCCGCGCCTTTATCCCTGGGGCGCTGGCATCTGGGATGGCTGCCCTGTGTTGTGTAGCTATCCTGACTCCTGATGTCATCGGGCCACAGGGGATTCCGGATTGACGGTCAGTGCGGTCAGCTTATCCGCTGCATCAAGCTCTGTTGGGGCTGTCCAGTCTGGCGGGTAGCCATGAGGGGAGCCCAGATCTGACTGTGCGGCCATATTAACCAAGGCATTAAAGTTGGAATAGAGCGGGCCTCTGATCTCCGCTACTCTGGTGCTGTTCTGCAGCATCTAAGCATCTGGGACCCTTATCTAGAGGATCGAGGTTTGGAGGACCCCCTCTGTGATTGCGCACATGACCTTGGCAAGCTGAACATAGCGCTTGGACGAGGGTACTGTGTCTGCTCGTGCCCTGCCATGCTGTTCTGCTAGTGGGGACGAGACAGGACCCTGTCTCTCCCCTGCTTCTAGTGGCCACCCTCGACATCTCTCTCCTGGCTTCATCATGAGGACATGGGTACTCGTTGCTAATCCGGTTGACCCTTAGTGGTGGATACTTACCCTCTCCTGACTGGGGTATTCTGGACTGAACACTACACGCACTGCTGGGGTAAACGCCCAGAAATCCTACCTCAACTGGGGACACACCTCGTTCCGGAATACTGGCACGCGCATTGTCTCTTTGGCTGTGGGTCGAGGTGGGCCTGGCCCCCTTACTTCCCTTAGCCCTTTCGTCCCATTGACATCTAGGGTCCCTCAGATACTATAGCCTGTGATCTCAAGGAGGTGCCCTACTGCTGCACTCTGCCTGGCCCCCTCTGGAGATATACACCTGGGAGCACGATGGGCAAATCTGAGAGCAGTCAGGCCAAACTCAAGTTTGATTCTCGCCAGACCCCGCATGCATTGGAGTGTGGGGCCCAGAAACCTGATGCAGCTGGTTTGTCCTCTGACAGGACTCCTGACTCCACAGATATGAAAACATTATTGGCGGCAATGCAGCAAAGTTTGACGTCTATTGAGTGAAAGATGGACAATATGTGTAGCAGGATAGATGCCATCATGCACAAACTGGAGAAACATGATGGCCGGTTGCAAGAGGTGGAACATCGCATCTCCACAGTGAAGGACACTGTCTCATTCCGTGGAGACACCCTGCTCAACATGGAGAAAGTACTGAGGGTCATAGAAGCAAAGAACGAGGACCTAGAGACACGGTCCCGCTGCAACAATCTTCAGATTTTGTGGGTGCCGGAATCCGCTGTACCCAGATTTCACAATGGCAGTCCAGGAGGCACAGCATAAATTTGCTCCAATCAAACAGAAGCTGCGCCAGGCTGCCATTCCATATGCCATGCTTTACCCGGCCCGTCTACGCATCGCCTCTCAGGGCAAGGATCTTTTTTTTTTTTTTTTTTTTTTTTACCATTCCTCAACTAGTAGCAGACTTCCTACGCCAACAATCTCCTCGTGCCCCTCCTGAGAAAACTTTAGCCACCTCGCCATATGCCTTCTCTCTAGCGTCGTACTTGAGATGACCATACTCTTCACCTTACAATTCTCCAGTGCTACTGTTTGTCTTGTGTTCTGCCTAGTTATTGCCCGACTGGTGCCCCCACCCCCAGGTGTCTTTGATGATCCGCCAGGGCCACTGCCTCATTGCTGCATTCAACTGGATGAGACTGTACTGGGTGTCCTCTGACACCCTCGTTTCGACGGGGATGGTCCCTGCTGCCTATCTCGATGTAAACTGTAGGTTACCCCTGACTGCAATTGTTTGCATTGATAGTTCTTTCTTTTTTTCTCTTTATTGTGGTTATTTTAGATTTCCATTCATGTTCTGTTTTTTTGATTTTACCTTTGGGTTGTAATGGGGAGGGAGTATATTCCTGACTGGCTTGGGCCATCAGTGTGGGAGTGTGATGCAACGCGTACAATAAAAACTATTCTCCTCCCAGGTCACTTATAGGTCATCCAGGGGCAAACTATATTTCTCATATCCACATGACGATGGGGCCCATAAACATCGCCTAACACACACGCACACTCCTGGATTTCCTTTACACCTTTATGAAATTCTGTACTCCTAGGAGAAGCATGAGAACTAAATGGAGAACACCATTTATGTACCGCTGGAAGAGCCAGGATATCTTATTACCTTAATTTGTCACTTTCTTTTAGTTATTTCTTAAGATATTCCTGCTCATTGTTTTGTCGATGAATCATTCATGTAAAAAATTAGTTCATAGTGATTAAGACCAGCTGAATCACAATAACCAATTTCTGATGTCACAATCATTTAGGAAAATAACCACTGAGTCATTTTGGGTTTAAAGAATCTTAAATTTTATGTAATTTTAAAAAGCATGAGAAAGAACTTAATACTTTATTCAATTATTCATTCTTAAATTCAAATATTTATTAAACATAATCAATTTATTGCAGAAAGGAAATTTTTGTCATGAAGCCAAAACCCTAATTACCTGCCTAGCTTCCTAATTTAGCCTAATGATTTCTAACCTAAGTTAAGAATTAGAATTAGCCTGATTCTCATACTCAACTGGAAAATTAAGACAGCAACAGCAACTTCAGCTCGTCAGCATCAGCTACCTGCAACCCGTCTCATCTAACAGTCTTTCAGCATCTCCCGCTCAGTAAAGGATCGATCAGGACCACCCAGCACTGGAAGCCACCAACACGACTCTCCAACTCCTCTCCTGACTGTGACTGCAACCGCGACTGACCCCCTCCCACTAAGAGTAGGCCCTCTTATACCCTAATTCTAACTTTGCTAACTAACTGTTGCAACATTAATAACACGCTTTTCTTTCATTGGTCCATGCATGTCATCTTATTCATTCTTTTAATCAAGTTCTCTTGGATTCAAGGGTCCTTGGATCATTTCCTTTCCCATACGCTCAAACATTTTTCATCCGTTTCGATCAGTACATTTGTAACTTCTTTCGATACATTCGAGAACTCCGCAGTCATTGTCCTTTCTCTTAGACTTGTTTCCCACGGGTCTTCTGCTGATCATCACGGCACACTATCAGTTCAATTAGGTCACATCAGCCTTGACCATTTCTTGCATCCTAGCGTCTCAGTAACCTCACGAGGTTTAGTTTTTTCTCCGATTTCATCCCGTATCACGTGTCCCCTTGCACCTGCGCACATCTTCCCACTGGCAGCCATTTTATATCGCCACTCGGTTATACTTTAGAAGCACTAATTTGAGGCAAACAAAACATAATTAAAATAGAGAAAAATAGCCCTTTCGTTTCCCTCCCGTCATCTACGTACCCCAATTAGTTATTACCTAGCAGAAAGCAACATTTAAGCTGTTCCTTACTTACCATCACTATTATTTTTGCAACGACACGTTTTATTTCTATGAAGCACAAACATGCATTTATTTTTAATTAGTACGCATTTATTTTTACGTTATAATTAGACACACGGACATCCATTAATAGATTATTTGGCACACATTTCAGCATGTTACCATTCCCATACATACAGTGTTGATTAATACATTTAAACGAACATTTTATTTAATTAATTATAAAATTTGTTAGGGGTTAAAAAAATTATTTTCTCTGCTCCATCAACTCCCCCTTTGGTGATTTTTAAATCACCACATAAAACCCAAGTCATACTTCTTTTCAGGCAGCATGTCTTTCATCCTTTGCTTTCTGTTATTTACACATCTGTTTCTTCTTCATCTTGCCTTTTAGTCTCTTTATACATGCTTTCTTTCATTTTCTCCAACTCAATTTCACCCATTTCTCTCTCTCTCTCTCTCATTATTCTATTATTTCTTTTTATCTTATTTTGTCTCACTTTTCTTTTTATACATGTTATTACTATTTTCAATACCATGGCTAATAGTATTACTATAGTTGCTACTATTATAACTTTCCCTATCACTAGTCTACTCATCCTAGTCAACCAATTTGCTACTGAAGAAAACCCTCTACCAAGTTTTCCCAAAACACTTTCAACCTCCAGTGGAACTAGTTCTTTGTGCAAATTTGTAATATACTTCTGTATATTTTCACTTTTATCAGGAATGTAAGTACAACAATGTTGGACTTTCAACATTCCACAGACTCCACCCTCTTTTGCCAAAAGAATATCAAGGGCAAGCCGATTTTGCATCACCATAGCTCTCATGGCAACCATTTCGGTATTTACCATTAAGAACCCTCCCGCAGTATCTGTAGACAAACGATCTACTACTGTGGATAACTTCCGAATTTTAAATGCATTCAAAGATATTCCCACTGCTGGTATCAATGCTCCAAAAATATCACCTACAATTTCTGAAAAACTTTCCCTCTTTCTACGTGTAAATCTATTAATCATCTTGTATGTTCCCTTTTCTTCTCTGTCCATGTGAATTTTTTTGGAAAGACCAGGCCTACATAGCAAGTTCCATACCAATGGTCCGGTAACCTGTAATAAGCTCTATTCCCACAAACATAATAGATACCTGGAAATATTGGGTCCTTTCCACCTTTGAATCCCCAACCTCCCAGAATTTGATAATTGTCATGGCAGATACTGGAACCTACAAAGTAATTGTCATAGACTGTCTTATTTCTCCTAATACACAACTTTCCTGTTTGCGGCCAATCTAATGTCATTGCTGCATTTATCTTTTTCCCTTCATGATTTCCTTCCTCAAACGTCCATAAGCGTTTTCCTTCCTCTTTTATTGCTTCTTTTGAAATTTCATTCTTCTGTCTTCAACCATTTCTAAAAATACTTTTTCTTCTTTCTTTAACTCACAGGTAAGGTTGTTACTAACTATTTCTTCTAACGTTAATCTTCTATGTTCTAAAAAGAATTCCCCTAAAACTTTTGCTGGTTTTACTTTGTTAAGTTCTGGTACTACTGGAATGTTTGCAAAGATCTTATCTATATCAGTATAATAAGATTCTAATCTACCTGTTTTATAAAATAAACTTGCTATTACACTACATGTTATTCCATAAGTTAGAGGTAGGTGATGATAAGTCACACCTTCTGACACTGATGCAGGCAACTGCATACAAACATAACAATCTCTCACATCCATTGTCTCTACATATTCATACAACAATTTTGTAAAAACATTCTTAGAAAAGTCTGTTACTGACTTATCCTTATGCAACTCTGCACTACTTCTTAAAATAACTGGTTCTTTAATATTAGTTTCTTTTTCTTGTTTAGTATCATTTTTTGCTTCTATCACAGCTATACTAATAGGAATTGTGATTGCTAAAACTATCCATATGGTCATTAATAACCCTGTACAAAAGCAGCACATTTTGCACCATCTCTTTATAAACTCACATTTATCTTTTCTATCCCTATTATTTTCCATTTTTCTTTTTCTATTTGTTAAGTTTCAGAAAATTGTGTCACTACACCTCAGAAATGACTTAGATGCCACTCTGCTCTCAAAAGTCTTTGCTTGGTACTTTCTTTAATTCTCTCCAGAATTCTTTCGTTGTCACATCCGGTGATTTGTCACATCCAGTAAATTGTCATGTCCGGCAGAAGCACTATAAGTCTTCACTTCAAGTTTGTTGCATCTCACCTTTTCCCATCCGACTTCTCAGTCTCTGGTTCTCGTGAGTGTTTTCTTCTTCTTCTTTGTAATCTGTTAGTGCAATATACAGCCACTCAGGTGACTTATACTTTGCATTCACTTTCTTTGTTCTTTTGGACTTTTGTAATCTTTTTCCACTTGGTTTTTCTTGTCCCTTTTGACTTGTTACTTCATTTACTTGTTCAGCACCTTCGTCTCCCGCTCTTATTATTCTATATCTCAATTTTCTTATATAGCTGTTGGGCCAATTATCTCCTTTTCTTGGCCTTTTAGCTTCACCTTCTCTTTCTTCTCTTTCTGATTTCCAATTTCTTTTTCTTGATTCAGTTTTTGCTTTCTCCTCTTCTCCACTTTCTTCTGTTTCTGTTTCAACTGTTTCACTATTGTCTCTTATTTTGAAACTTATAATCTCGTCATCTCCTACTGGTGGATCTGTCTTCTCCTTTTTGTTTTCCCTTATTACTGTCCCTCCTCGGGGTTCTTCCGATTTGGTGTTTTTCTCCCTTTCTGCTTCTAAATCTCCCTGTTCTTCTGTTTCTCTATCTGTCCCTATTGCTCCTCGGGGTTCTTCTCGATTTTCTAACTTTTTGTGTACTTCTTTCCCTACTTCATCTAGTAATATTGTTTCTGAAGGATTTCCACCATAACTTGTACTTGGTTGTTCATCTAACTCAATTTCTTGCTCAGTTTCTTCTCTAATTGGGTTATAACCCCAAGTTTTCCTTAGGAATTCTTCACGGTTTTCAACTGAATCATCAGAGTCTGAAGTTGTGTCAGATATTTCCAGATGTCGACTTACAGGTCGATCTTCAAGTTCTGGAATTTCTGAATTTCTTTCTTCTTCTTCTTCCTCTTCTTCTCTAGAGGTACTCGCAGTTGGGGTTTCCAGATGTCGATCTTCAAGTTCTGGCACCCTTTCTTTTATCTTTGTTGTCCCAGCCGTTAAACCTTTATCCCACACTTCCAGACGCCGACTCACATGTCGATCTGTAGGTTCTGGAACTCTGATTGTGTGGCTGGCATGAACCCAGTTTTTCACTCCTGCACACTTGACGGCAGTCGTTGTCACCAGGATTACCTGTCGTGGCTCGTCCCAACGAGGAACTAGACAGTTTCTTCTCCTGTGGACTTTTATGCGGACCCAGTCTCCTGGATTCAAGTCGTGGGCTGGTTTTCTTTCAAGAGTGGTCGCATCCGGTCCAACCTGATGAAACACAGAACGCACCACATCAGCCAGTCCCTTGCAATAATCCAGTACTAGATCATCAGTTATAGTTAATAACTTGTTGACAGGTACGTGTGCTTGTCTCATTGTTCGTCCCATGATCATCTCATGAGGACTGAGACAAGTTTTCTTTTCAGGGATGCTTCTGATGGTCATCAGAACAAGAGGCAGTGCATCCGGCCATTTGAGTCCTGTAGCTTGACACATTTTTCCCAATCTGTTTTTAATTGTTCCATTAATCTTCTCTACTACCCCAGAAGCCTCTGGTCTGTAAGCACAATGTAGTTTTTGTTTAATACTCAATGCTTCACAAATCAATTGGATCAACTCATTTTGAAAATGTGTTCCTCCATCTGTCTCAACCGTGACTGGAAAACCATACCTTGGAATGAACTCTCGCAGCATAAGTTTTGCCACTGTTGTTCCATCATTCCTTCTTGTGGGGTATGCCTCCACCCAACGAGAGAACAAACAGACGACCACTAGAACATATCTTAGTCTGTTACTAGGGGGCATCTCGATAAAGTCTAACTGCATTCTAGTGAATGGACCTCCTTCTCGTCCTATTGTTCCTAGACTCACTACTGTTTTTCTTCCTGGATTAAACTGTTGACAAATAAGACATCTTTGACAAAGACTTTCAGCAATGGCTCTGAATTTTGGGTTATACCAGGTTTGTCTAAAAAGTCTGATCATTGCATCTCTCCCAATATGAGCTTGTCCATGGTACATCCGTGCCATGTCTGCAATCATGCTATCAGGCATAACTGGTCTTTCATCTCTGTATACCCACACACCATTATTTTCCTGTCTTCTACACCCTGCTTTTATCCAGTAATCTTTTTCCTCATCTCTTGCGGTTTCTTGTAACTGCCTTACTTCATCCCATGTCTCGACAGTATTAGTGAAAAGCAAAGGACAAGAGACATGCTCCCTTTCTCTATTTTTGTTCAGGGACGCCATGTTCTCCGCACAATATTTAGCGATCTCATCAGCATAATTATTGCCGACCGCTATGTAATCTTCGTTTTTCTTATGCGCTTTGCACTTCACTACAGCTATTTGTTTAGGCAACTGTATCGCCTCAAGCAGTTTTTTAACATAATCTCCATTTCTGATAGGTGTTCCTGCAGATGTCAAAAATCCTCTTTGTGACCAAATCTGACCAAAATCATGTACGATGCCGAAACCATATTGGCTATCGGTCACAATCGTGATTCGTACATTTTTCCCCAATTTACATGCTTGAATCAAAGCAATCAGTTCCGCAACTTGTGCAGACCTAACTCCTTTCAGACAAGACGCTTCCATCACAGTTGCCACTGTGCATACTGCGTAAGCTGCGCTTAAAACTCCTTCTTTTGTTCGTAAGCATGAACCATCCACAAACATGACATAATCAGATTCCTTTAACGGTTCATCTTTTATGTCAGCTCTTGGTTTCGTACAATATTCCAGCACGTTTAGACAATCATGATCTACTTCGTCCTGTTCAATTATATTTTCTTCATCTGGCAATGATGTAGAAGGATTTACATTCATGCATCTATCTATGGTCACATTTTCAGCGCTCAAGATGACTTTTTCATACTTAGTCAGCCGACTATGTGTCATGTACTGTTTTTTTGTTCTTGTCAAAAGAATTTCTACCGAATGGGGAACATATACTCTCAGTGGATACCCCATCACTATACCTTCACTTTGTTCCAGACTTACACAAGTAGCAGCAACTGCTTTCAGACATCCAGGCAATGCTTTTGCTATAGGGTCTAAAACAGCTGAAAAATAAGCGATTGGTCTTTTCATGGTCCCGTGTTTTTGTACCAGTACTGAAAATGCACATCCATCTCTTTCACTGCAGTACAATTCAAAGTCCTTCTCATAATCAGGCATGCCTAAAGCAGGGGCCTCACACAGTTTCTTTTTCAATTCTTTGAAAGATTTCATTTCTTCTTTGTTTAACTCAAAAGGGTCTTTTACATCTTTCTTGGTCAATTTTTGTAATGGTTTTGCAATCAAAGAGAAACCACTTATCCACTGTCGACAATATCCAACCATTCCCAAAAACATTCTTACCTCTCTCTGAGTCATTGGTGCTCTCATTCCTTGAATCATTCTTACTCTTTCTGTCGCTATTTTTCGCACTCCTTTCTCAATTTTATGCCCTAAATACTGGACTTCTTTCTGACAAAACTGTAATTTTGAAGGAGACACTTTATGTCCTCTTTTCTCTAAATGGTTCAGTAAAGCAATTGTGTCACTTACACATGCTTCTTTGGTTTTCGATGCCACCAATAGGTCATCGATATACTGCACCATCACTGATTTTTCTGGCATTTTTAAATCTTCCAGAGATTTCTTTAGAATCTGATTAAAAATTGAGGGGCTTTCTGTATACCCCTGAGGAATTCGGCACCATGCCAAAATACGCTCTCCGAACCGGAACGCAAATAATGGCTGGCTATCTGGATGCAAAGGAATAGAGAAAAATGCGTGACACAAATCTATCACAGTGTACCACTCAGCTTCATGTGGAATTTGATATAAAATTACTGCAGGGTTTGGCACTATTGGACAACATGGTACAACTATTTTGTTGATCCTTCTCAAATCCTGTACTATTCTATATGTTCCATTTGGCTTTTTCAGTCCCATAATAGGTGAATTACATGGACTGCTCATGATTTCTTTTAGAATTCCCTGTTCAATCATCTTATTTATCACAGAAGTTATTCCTTCAATTATTTCTGGAGTTAATTTGTACTGTGGCGTGTTCGGGTAAGTTGTCCCTTCTTTCACTGTCACTTTTACGGGATCAACTTCTCTCATTAATCCAATGTCTTCTCCTGAAAAATCCCACACACTTTCTTTTACTGCACCTTTTAATTCTTCTGGAAGTTTTTCTGCATCAAATGCAGGAAACAAACCATTCGTTTCAGGTTCCTGATTCATCAAAGTTACTTTATACAGAACATCTTCATCTGAAGTCTGAAAACCTACTCCGTCTGGCGTACAATAAATTGTGCAATTCATCTTGCATAAAAGGTCACGACCTAGAAGATTTACAGGACTACAATCGCACACTACAAATTTATGCATTTTGCTAAAAGAACCAATTTTTACTTCCACCAAATCAGTAAGTGGGGTTTTAATCTGCTGATTGGCTACTCCTACCACTTGGATGTATTCACCTGAGAGAGGAAGGTTTGGAATTTCCACTGATCTAACAGTAGAACGGGTAGCTCCAGTATCGACAAGGAATGTTACGTTTGCACCATTCACTTCTCCATCCACAAAGGGACCAGACTGATCTACCTCTAGAGTTGCGCCAAGCACGCACTCTTTCCCCTCTCCTGCGCACCGTCAGAATCTTTCATCCGGGTCATCCTCACTCTGACGCAACAAATACTGAGAAATGTTAGCTGCTCGCGGCAACTGTGTTACCTGCTCTCCTCCGTAGAATCCTGTTTCTCTACTGTATCTTTGCTGGTTAACAGTGTTGGGAAGTGGTGGTTGCGGCACCTGATTTTGTTGAACAACTACCTCATTCTGCACCTGTGGAGTTAATGATTGATGTTCCGGATTAGGTTTAGGTGGGAACTTACACTCGTTTCTCCAATGCCCTAATTTTCCGCAATTATGACATGGCCATTTCTTCTTTGCCTCTTCTAGACTCACTTGACCCTTTCCTTTACCTATGTTTGGTCGCATTTTATTCTGTCCTGATTCGTTTCCATTATTATTGTCCAATTGAGCTTCTTGTTTTTCTGCCACCTTCACTTGTGCCCACATTGCCTTCTCTTTCAACTTACGCTGTTTACTCTCTATTTCATCACTACAATACTTAGCATATCTCAGTACCTCATCTACACTTCCATTCTGCCAGTTTATCATGTGTTGCTTAATCATATCACGTATTTCTTGTTTCAGGCCAAACACAAATCGGTACACAAAATGACTCATGTCCTTTTCACTCAACTCCTCATAACCACTATACTGCTTGAAAACCAATAACAGTCGTTCATAATATGCATGTACAGACTCCTTACTTTCCTGTGTAGTTCTATCAATTTTTACCCAATCTGTCTCTTTAGGAGGAATCTTATTCTTCAAAAAGGTAATCACCTTATCGTACTTCTTCATCACATCAGGACCTGGAGCTCCTGTCTTAGGATCTCTTGGATATTCTGTAGTTGGCCAGTCAACTGTAATCTTACATTCGGACCATAAATCTGTTGGTACCACTATGTCAAACAATCCATCTAAATCTATCCACAACACTTTTGAGACTTTTACAAACCTCTCTACTTGTCGGTACCACTCAACGGGTTTCTCTCTTAACTTTGGAAAGTCATTGGTAAATGACAGTATGTCCTGCCTAGTCCAGGGAACATGCACGTAACTACCACCTGGAGTTTCTCTCATGGGGTATTCTTTGACAACAGATTCTTTTTCAGTTATCATAAAGGCCAATGAACCTTTGTCTGTATTTTTCTCATTCTTCTTTGTCCATCTAACCTTCCATCTGTCCACATCACCCCATTTTCTCAACAACACAATTAACTCCTTTATCTGTGTCAGCCTTCCAGCCGTGTTCAAATTTTCAATATCTTTTTCACAAAAGTCTACTCTGTATGGTTTCTGCAACGTTTTCACTTTTGCAAAATCTATTCCAATCTCACTAGCCACTTCTTCTAGTTTGTCATGTAAATTCTTTGCTCTCCATGTTATACTTTTGCACAGAAACATTATTTCATCATCCTGATAATTTTTTATCTTTTCGGTACCAATCGTTCCTAGAATTAATTCTTCCATGTCTATTTTTAATCTGATCACATCTAATGGTTTTTCTTCTGTTTCTTTTATTTTAAATGCTTTCATCCACTCATTTAACTCATCAGGAGTCGGACCTATGGGTGTATTATTTAGTTCTATCCAATTACCACTCTTTTCAGGCGTTTCTGTTGCAGATTCTGTTACCATATGCATTTTCCTACCATTGCACTCATTCACCGTTAAATTTGTAGGTGGACTTGGTCTGTAAGTACTAGCCAAATTACTTGTACTTGCACTTTGTTCCATCCTTTCTTTTTCTCTCTGAAATTGTGAACTCATGGGAATCACCAAAGATCGTTCATCAATTTTCTGATTCTCAAAAACGGGTATTACTGGACCTATTGTTACAGGCACAGTAACTGCTTCCATATTTTTCGTTAATTCTCTAATCTTCTCAGTTAGTTCTTTTGTTGTCCTTGCCAATTCGCTTGCATTGTCGCTTTCTATTCCTTCATTTTGGGAAGTTCTCATTTGTTCTTGTGACCTATTTACTTCAATTCTCTTTTCCGGACTTTTATTTCGCATAGTCTCTATTAGTGGCGCATTTGGTGTCACCACTGTAGAACTCTGCTGATACGGAGGTGGATTTCTATTTAAAATGTCTTCCAGCAACTCGTCATCCGTTTCGCTCTCATGCATATACTTCTCTCTCTCTATATGTTTCTTTTTCTCAGTCCGCTTTTTCTTAGTCCCTTCCTCAACTGTAAAAGCTGGAAACAAACCTCCTGTCATGTTAGCACATCTCCATCGTTTTATTCTGTCCTCATGATTTACTCCCCACAATCTTCCAGGCATAAACTCATGATCTCTCATTCCTCTGAATCTCTCTCGTTCATACATCTCATCTTCCCATTCCGTCAAAGCCTCAAACTGTGTTGGTCTAGGTCTAGGTTCCAACTTACACATTTTTTCTCGCAAGTTTCGCAAAACCGCTACACTAAATGATCCATTCTCAGGGAAAGCCAAAGCACCATCATTCTTTGTATATTTAGCCCAATTTTCCAACCATATGCACGTATGATATCCATATTTCAGCATCATATGTGAAGCTGCTGATTTCGGCGGAGGATTTACTTGTCCCTCTCTAGTCACAACCTTTTTGTCTTTCTTAAAGAAATTCTTCAATTTTGTCGTCCATGACGTTCTCTCCCTTTCATACTCGTAATACGGCATGTTCTTTATTTGTTTTCTCTTTACTTTAACGCTGTTCTATGTACGGAACTTTGACCAATTACAGCGCGACTCACACTAACGTACCAATCAGAACAATTCCCACCGTCCGTGAACCAACCAATCCTAGCGCGACACTTTTCTACGTCACTCCTGCTCTGTGTTCACGTGACTAGCGCACTATCCAATCCTAGCGCGGCACTTTTCCACGTCACTTCTACTCTTTACCCCTCCTTTACAAAATTTATCGGCAATTTTTCTTTTTGCTGTTTTCTTCGTTAGTTACGACAATTAAAACAATTCCATAGTCTGATTCGCTAAACAAAAGTGACAGCTTTGTCCTTTTACACAAGAATCCTGTATTTCCAGTGGGCAGCGCTTACCTCTACCCTACCACAGAATTATTTACTCTCGCCAATAAAGTAGCACTTCCCTCTACCTTACCCTTCTTTCAAACAAAAATTTACTCGTTTCTCTGGGGATAAGACACATGTGGAGACTAGTCTCCTGAGAATTAAGGCCAAAGTTTCACAAGTAAACGTGATTTGCTATTTCAATTACACATTTTTCGCACAAAAATCCCTAACATAACACAACCTGCGTTATTACCAAAATGAATTCAGACCATGTACCAAATTCCATGTGACTTCTCTTGCCACACGTGTTCCACTTCCTACATCCCAGAAGCGTGAAAACTCACATATAACATAACACGACTCAACATATAGTGTTAGTCATCAAAAATAATCAATAAACAATAATCACTAAACTAATCTATAGAAAACCATAACTCTGCTACCAAGAAATCTGATGCAGCGCGTACAATAAAAACTATTCTCCTCCCAGGTCACTTATAGGTCATCCAGGGGCAAACTATATTTCTCATATCCACATGACGATGGGGCCCATAAACATCGCCTAACACACACGCACACTCCTGGATTTCCTTTACACCTTTATGAAATTCTGTACTCCTAGGAGAAGCATGAGAACTAAATGGAGAACACCATTTATGTACCGCTGGAAGAGCCAGGATATCTTATTACCTTAATTTGTCACTTTCTTTTAGTTATTTCTTAAGATATTCCTGCTCATTGTTTTGTCGATGAATCATTCATGTAAAAAATTAGTTCATAGTGATTAAGACCAGCTGAATCACAATAACCAATTTCTGATGTCACAATCATTTAGGAAAATAACCACTGAGTCATTTTGGGTTTAAAGAATCTTAAATTTTATGTAATTTTAAAAAGCATGAGAAAGAACTTAATACTTTATTCAATTATTCATTCTTAAATTCAAATATTTATTAAACATAATCAATTTATTGCAGAAAGGAAATTTTTGTCATGAAGCCAAAACCCTAATTACCTGCCTAGCTTCCTAATTTAGCCTAATGATTTCTAACCTAAGTTAAGAATTAGAATTAGCCTGATTCTCATACTCAACTGGAAAATTAAGACAGCAACAGCAACTTCAGCTCGTCAGCATCAGCTACCTGCAACCCGTCTCATCTAACAGTCTTTCAGCATCTCCCGCTCAGTAAAGGATCGATCAGGACCACCCAGCACTGGAAGCCACCAACACGACTCTCCAACTCCTCTCCTGACTGTGACTGCAACCGCGACTGACCCCCTCCCACTAAGAGTAGGCCCTCTTATACCCTAATTCTAACTTTGCTAACTAACTGTTGCAACATTAATAACACGCTTTTCTTTCATTGGTCCATGCATGTCATCTTATTCATTCTTTTAATCAAGTTCTCTTGGATTCAAGGGTCCTTGGATCATTTCCTTTCCCATACGCTCAAACATTTTTCATCCGTTTCGATCAGTACATTTGTAACTTCTTTCGATACATTCGAGAACTCCGCAGTCATTGTCTTTTCTCTTAGACTTGTTTCCCACGGGTCTTCTGCTGATCATCACGGCACACTATCAGTTCAATTAGGTCACATCAGCCTTGACCATTTCTTGCATCCTAGCGTCTCAGTAACCTCACGAGGTTTAGTTTTTTCTCCGATTTCATCCCGTATCACGTGTCCCCTTGCACCTGCGCACATCTTCCCACTGGCAGCCATTTTATATCGCCACTCGGTTATACTTTAGAAGCACTAATTTGAGGCAAACAAAACATAATTAAAATAGAGAAAAATAGCCCTTTCGTTTCCCTCCCGTCATCTACGTACCCCAATTAGTTATTACCTAGCAGAAAGCAACATTTAAGCTGTTCCTTACTTACCATCACTATTATTTTTGCAACGACACGTTTTATTTCTATGAAGCACAAACATGCATTTATTTTTAATTAGTACGCATTTATTTTTACGTTATAATTAGACACACGGACATCCATTAATAGATTATTTGGCACACATTTCAGCATGTTACCATTCCCATACATACAGTGTTGATTAATACATTTAAACGAACATTTTATTTAATTAATTATAACATTTGTTAGGGGTTAAAAAAATTTATTTTCTCTGCTCCATCAAGTGGGAGGGCTAGGGGATTGTTTGATGCTTTATATTGTGCTGAATACGCTGCAGTTCACACTGTGCAGTATTGCTGTCTTGACAAAGGCAAGTATAAAAGCAGACCACTACATAGCGTTGTAATGTAATCAATTTATTCATTGCATTTTAGTGAAACTTTTTTATATATGTCAAGATCTAGAACTCACAGATAAGTGAAAGAAACGTGCAATAAGTGAAATCGTAAAAACATGCATCAACTCAAAACAACAAGATTAATTGCATTACAACGCTATTAAGTTGCCTGCTTTTATGCAAGCCTTTGGTGTACTATGTAATGTTTGGTCTTCAAATTTACTTAAGACCAGAGGTGTCTTAAACACTTACAAGACTATTTGGCCTAAGTGAACCACTGTTGTTTATCGAACAAAAGGAAATGGGGCAGCAAGGTCTGCCCGATAGCAAAATGAAGACCTCTCCACTCAATCAGCCAGAGCTACGGCAGACCAAAGGGCAAAGCAGAAGAGATTTGGCAAAACAAATAGTGGGTGAAATCACCCCCTCCCCCCAAACTCCCTTAATAGGGAGTTAAATACAGCGCTTAAAATTACTGTATGCGTGCGCCTGAGAACGCTTACTTGAGGCCAGCTTATATCTGGAGGATGTGTCCTTGGGCTGGCTGATTGACGTATAGAGGAACATCCAAGCTCAGGATTTTACTGTTGATGAGATAAGGGATGCGATAGATACAGCAATTACAGGCTGGCAAAATACCAGGGCCTGATGGGCTGCCAGCCGACTCTTATAAAGCATATGTGGATTTGTTGACATCGGTGCTGGGTTCCGTCTTTCAGGAGGCGAAACAGGAGGGCCAACTCCCCCCTTCTCCCCCCCTTCTATGCCCAAAGCCCCGAGCATCACACTATTCAAACCAGGCAAACCCCCTGACCGATGTGAGTCCTACAGGCCTCTCCCCCTTAATAATTGCGATGTTAAGATCTTAGCCAAAGCGCTTGCTAATTGCTTGTTGTTCCTCATGACGTTTTTGATTCGCCCAGACCAATCAGGCTTTATCCCTGGGCATTCCACCTCATATAACCTGTGAACTCTTCTCAGTGCTGCAGAACATCGACCCTGACTTGGCTGCGGTGGCAGTATTTTTAGATAACACCAAGGCCTTTGACTCTATTGAGTGGAACTTCTTAATGTCCCTGCTATGTCGGATTGGGCTACCTCACCCTTTCCTGTCCTGTGATTGCACTCCTTTACTCCAATCTGGTCACTAGTTTGTGTTAGTGGGGTGATCTCCTCTCCTTTTACACTTACGCAAGACATGCGCCAGGGCTGTCAGTTATCGCCCTTACTTCTTGCTCTAGCGGTGGAGCCACTTGCTGCCAAGCTGAGACAACACCATTGTGCATCTTTTGATATGTCTATATGCGGACAACATGACCCTCTTTCTGCACAATCCTCATCTTAGCCTAAACGATGTCCTACAGGAGTTCATCCGGGTCGGTGGGCTTTCTGGTGTTCAGATAAACTGGGAGAAGTTCCAGCTTTTCCCACTTACTCTGGCCACCTAACCCTTCACCCTGGATTTTCCTTTGCAGTGGTGTCAGACAGACTTCAAATGTTTGGGGGTTGTCATATCTCGAAATCAAAAAGAAGTGATATGATCCAACTATGGCACGGCGCAGTCCACAATCACTGACCGCATTACTTGGTGTATTTCTCTTCCTTTGTCGCTGGTGGGCTGTGTCGCTCTTATGAAAATGGTTGATACTGCCCAAATTCTTATACCTTTTTTTTTTTTAAGCATACCTCTACCACTGAATTGATCATTCTTCCAAATGCTGAAAACACAGTTGATACGATTGGCATGGCCAGGGAAGCATCCTCGCTTGGGATACTCTGACCTTACCTTTCTCCAAGGAGGGGGTATGAAGCTCCAGACATGGGGTTGTACTATTTATGCACTCAGGCTCACCACGCCATACATTGGTAACACCCACTCTGTTTCTTCCTCACCTAGTGGTGGAACAGGGTTATATGGCCCTAATTCCTCCATCTTCCTTTCTGGGCTCCTCCTCTGGCGCCCCCTCTATCACTGACTCCACAGTGGCTGGTACCTCGAAAGCTTAGCATAGACTAGGTCGCAAAATGGGAAAGACACTCCTATATTCTCCATTGATTCCACTTTCCTTTCATCCCCCTGCTGCCAGACACTCATCAAACTTTATGCAGACTTCAACTCAAGAGGCGCCACTTCAAGCAGTGGGGGGCACCTTATCATGACGCCGTTTTTCTCTCCCAGGCGGACTTCATGTGCGCATGCCGGCATCCCCACTAGAAATCTTCATATACATCCATTTGCAGAATAACGTTAAGGCGGCCACGCCAGATTTCTCCGCTGAACCTCCCACCTTTCACACCCTACACACCATGCTCCAAGTGGATACTCCACAATACCAGTCTCCCTACTATATCGCACTGTGCAAGCTGAATATCCTGGTTCTCAAGGTCAGGCGCAATGGAAGAAAGACGGTGGGGTTATCCTCACAGATGAGCCGTGGAAATATTGTTGTGCACAAACTGGGCAGATAGCACCTAGCAGTAGGCTCCACATTATCCATTATAAATTCCTTCATAACCAGCAGTAGGCTCCGCATCATCCATTATAAATTCCTTCATAGAGTATACTATGCTCCTGCCCTACTACATCGATATAGACTTCAACCAGGTGATGTGTGTACCAGATGCGGGAGGGCCAGAGCGGATTTCCTTCATTTGGCGTGGTCCTATGGGCCGGTACAGGTGTGAGGTGAGCGCTGCAATATTTGCCATGGTTGGACAAGCTTAAACACTGACCCCACTTCTAGCGCTTCTAGGTTACACAGGCGAGCTCAATGCTGGTTACAGGAAATATGTGGCACTGGCTCTGTTATCGGCTAAGAAATAGGTTGCCTGTCGCTGGAGGCGTGGGAGGGCACCAAAATTCGAGGACTGGCTTGCGGATCTCATTTATTGCAATGGACAATTGTTTTTATATGCAGAACTGCTGCCTTTCACGTTTAGGCTATGGGACATTTGGGATCCCCTGCGTACATGTCTGCTCTTACACCCCTTTCCGATGGCCTCTTCGGATACATTTTCTAATGCTGTGCAGAGCGCCACCACTTAGATGTCGCCCCATTGGCCTGCGGATCCAGTACTCAGCCTCCACTCACAGAATGAATCTGTTTTGTCTTATGCTGCTAATTGCTTTTATGCAATTAAAGTAATTTCTTTGTTTTAGGTGTGTGGGAAGGGAGGCTTTACTTCTGATTTATGCTGGGGGGGTCTGGTATCGATGATGGAGCTGTACATTCAATAAATTCATGGTACAACTCTTGTTGGTACTGTTTTGATCTTTAATGAAATTCAATAAATAAAGTTAAAAAAACTATATTATGCCTCTCCTGAAAAAGGAGGTCCTAATTTAAAATAAAAAAAAAAGGGAAGCTGACCGTGTGTTTTCATCATCACAATACTTCAGATGCATATTGTTGTAATAGGAGCAATTTGACTATAAAGGGATGTCAGACAAAAACCTAAAAATTATGCATCTGTCATTATTCAGTCTGCAGATAAGGGAGGCAACATAGTTGTAATTAAATTTGCTGATGATAACAAAAAGATCCTGCAGGAATTTCAAGTGGCCTCCTACTATGGTATGGTTGACAAAAGTCATGGTGCAGAGATTTTACATTAAACTTGTAACACTGCTATAGGAAAAGTGAGAGCTGGTGTACTTAATGAAGAGGGACAGATTTAAGTTGCAGTGAGGTTAATAAGATAAATAAAATTCAGTGATTATGCAGAGTAGTAAAATATATTTCAAACTTGTATGGTACAAAGATATGATTAATTGCCTAATGATGTGTGTAAAGGTGTTTTGATAGATCAATGCAGTTGATTAATCCAGCCGTTATTTTTTAGTATTCCACTTACACTGAGTTGCTCTGATACACCCTCACACTGATCTGTTAATGTCCCATTTTTCTTTATTTTTTATTTTTCAATAAACCAAGACAGTTTATTTGCCAAAATACAGTACAAAACTGGCTCGATGACCAGCACCTTGGCTGCTTTGAATCAATATTTTCACCAAATGTCAAGCCATTTGGATTCACCCTAGACACCGACCTCATACTCAAGGAACACATTGCCAAACAAAGAAAGGGGGCCCGGTATACCAGCTCTCTCGTCTAAAGAAAGTCAAACTTCTTCCAGAGAATGACTTCAGAACTGCTGTTCAAACGCTCGTACTCTCACATCTGGTTGGAGGTAAAGCCCTGTTCCATGGGCTCCTAGACTCCACACTACACCCCTTAAGAGCACGCTAAGCACCACAGCACGTCCCATCCGGGGCCTGAAGAAATATGACAACATCACTCTCATCCAGATGTAACTCCTTGGGCTCCACTTGCCGGCCAGCTCCTTCTTCAAAACCAGCTACATCATTTACAAAGCTATCACACCAGCACACCCACTTATTTTGCAGATTAGCTCACCATCTCTGGTGGTTCTCAGCACACCCCAACCAGGACACCAGCAGGCTGCAGATTAAGATGTGCAAAAAAAAACAAGACATTAGGCCTTTTCAATATATGCACCCAGGCTCTGGAACAATATCCCTATATCAATTAGGACTGCCCGAACGCTGCTCCAACTTAAGATAGAGTTGAACACTCACCTCTTTAAAGAACATTGCATCACAATGCATTAACCATCCACAAACCAGCTTCCTCTCCTGTTTACTAGTTGACTTAATGCTTTTCCTTGACCATGTACAGCTCTACGCCTTTTGGCTAGGATTACACTATAGAAATAACCCATACATAATTACATTTTTATTTTTTTATTTTGAAAGGCCTGGCAGCTACAATATGGGCTGTTACTTTCTCTGGAAAGCACTTTTTTGCATACATTTTGCATACATTTGCATGCATACATTTTCAATGTATTTTTAAATTTACTGCTGCAAGATGGCCGTCTACCATATTGGAACTGTAAATTAAAAGTAAAACAAAATGTTTCCCACAGCACCATGACAAATACATGTGCATGTGTGGTGACACATGCATCTGTATACCTTATTGCTAGAGCTGGCCATAAAGTTAAAAAAAAATCCCTGCCGTAGTACCATGGCACATATGTGTGCAAGTTAGGTGACAAATGTATATGTCCTCACAATGGACACAGCTAGTTTAATATTTTATACCTTTTTTTGAAGGCGATATTCAGCATTGGCAACAAGCGTTGGTAAGGCCAAAAGATCAATTAACTCCTTTTAAAGGCACTCCTTACAGGCTTTGCCAATGCTTGTTTTATTTGTAGATGTTGTTCCAGTGCTATCTGTGTACTGATCTTCTGAATTCATTCTTCAATATTTGGTCATCTATTATTTTTCTTTTGTGTTAAATTACCCCTTTTACCACCGCTATGGTCTTCCATAAGAATTGCTTTTTGAACATTAAGAGATCTCCGCAGCATAATCTAGAAGATCAGACTATTCTAGAGTATTTGTTTGATGGGTATTGATCCAGCGCGGCTAATATAATTTTCTCCTTTGGCACGAATCCAGGTAAAATCATTCACCTCTACTATACCATATGACGGTGGGGCCCATAACACCGCATATCATACACTCATTCGTTCACTGAGTTCCTCACCAAGGAGAAAATGAGATTGCTGGAAGAACGGGATACCTTGTTAAATTTTACAGAATAATACCTTAAACATCATTATACATTAGCCTTTTAATCCTGTTGGTTCTAAACATCAAGGTATTCCGCTCTTTGGTCGATGGACCAACTAGTAGAATAAGTTGAAGGTGACTAAGACCAGCTCAATCACATTTAAAACCGGTTAATCTTTATACTTATTAATGATCTAAAGAACCACAGACTCATCGTTTTTAGTTAGAATACATTTTATCTAATTTCTCAATTGCATGAGTGAGATTCAAAGTTTATTAATCACTTTAATACCTTTTAATAACAGATGTGAAATCAGTTTTATAAAGAATTGAAATTTATGCATTACCCATTTAGAAGCAGATTGAAATGGTTCACCAAAAGCAGATAAACCGTAGATCACAGCATAGAACTCCCAAACTGACTGACTGTCCCGCTAAAGGCCTCCTCGAGCGGACCTCCCGTACAGATTTCCCGCAACGGTCTCGTTCCTTTTCCCAGTCAAATTTAATGTCCAAAAAGAATAATAGCCAAAGAAAAACGGCCTATCGAAATAATAGCAGCAACCTCAATCGAGAAGAACAGCAGCAGCCCCTCCTACTTAAGAGTAGTCCCTCTTATACCCTACTTCTAGCTTACTAAACAAAAAGTTGCAATCCTTGGGGGCGAGAATCACGCTAATTGGTCCATTTGAGGGGTGGCGAGAATCACCTCATTGCCTTCCTTGTTCAAACTGGTTTTAAAATGGTTTAAAGTATTATGCTTTCTCATGACCTTTGGGTAAAAGCAGTCCAAATTGACAATGTATAATGTAGCTACTTTGACGGTCACAATTTGGTCAGTCCATTGTTGCTCACTACTTTCTCTCTTCCATTCTCACGGATACGTGCTGAGTCTTTTCTTGGCACTCTCCTCATGATAGGTCAACGTGACCTTGACATCTCTCACTCCGCTTGAGCTGTACCCACGTGGTTTAGCTCCATTATTTTCTTCCGCTTAGAGGCCATCTTTGTTTCTTTGCATGACCTCATCCGTCTCGGCAGCCATTTTTGCAGCATGACCTAACAGGCCCGAACGAACTATCATATGAACAAACACAATCAAAATTAAAATAAGGAAAATAAGCCTTTCTGTTTCCCACCCGTCATTCTAAGAACCTGTGTTAGGTGTTACCTAGCAGAAGCGACATTTAAAGCCATTTTACTTACCATCTGCATTCTTTGCCACAATACAATTTTACTACATAGCATAAATCATGCGATTTTACTCTAATTAGTACGCAAATCACAATATTAATATTAGTTTACTTCACAATTGTAAATATATTAAATTTTGCACAAATATAGCACTTACCATTTATGTAAATGTTTATTAAAGGTGCATTTTGTTGGTTAATTCATCAAACAATTAGTATCGTTAATTTATTATTCTTATCATAGGGGTTACAAATTTATTTTATTTACCTTGCTCCATCAGTATCAATAACAGTTCTGAACTGCTTTCTGTCATTCCTCTGGAATCACTGCCAGCAAATTCTAATAACTGCCATCTTGTCATCCAGTTAAAAAGGTCTTAAGTGGGGTTTTGTAAAAGTCCAAATGTTTACTGCTTCTCTTCAGTATATAAAAGCACCTCCTGTCATGTTTCTGAGCTGTTACCTCCAGTTTCTGAAATATATGGACGATACCCAGGGTCAGCCTCATCTCTATAGTTTGCATCCTGACATCTTGGATTGTTTAAATTACAGATAATACTGGATAAATGACCAGTACCTACTGCTGAACAGTACAAAACTGAAGTTCTCATGATAGGCAAAGCCAGCAGGAGTTCCTTTTCCATACTTTTTTCGACGAGTACCAGAAGATGTCCTGAGCCTGGCTATAAATAATGAAGCAGAAATCAGAAGCGTCACCTGCACATATTGTGCTTTAAAATCCCTCTAGGTATAGCATTGGAACCTAATCCCAGTTGATCTTGTGTGGAGGCATAAAGGGTCCTCAAAACTTTAGAATCTGCTCCGATTTCACCGTAGTCAGATCCAAGCATACTCAAAATGTCTTTCAAGCCAGATCTAGACGCCAAGATAAATTCATTGAGGTACAAAAATGTGTTGGCTGCTCAGGTTTCACAATCTTGACTTAGTTTGTGAACTCCAAATGTGGGGCTTAACGCATTGTAACTCGCCTCAAAGTTCTCAGACAACATACCAAGTTAATGGATTGTGAAACCACGTTGTGTCCCTGGCATAATTTACAGACTCTGTAAACTGCAAACTCTACACACACTCGTGCAGCCTTTGAAGTATAAAAAACATTATTTCCCTATTCAATTATTTTAATTTATTAGTGGGCTGAAGTCAGATTTCGTTTTGGGTATGCTTTTATAGTGAATTGAAACTTAATAAATAAAGTGCTTGGTTATCGGACTCAAACACGAGTCCACAGACCTGGCACACTAACAATGAGGACACTGCTTCCTTAAAGCCCAGGGGCATTTTTATAAGTTGAAAGGCATTCTGAGGTTTCCATTGGCTAAATCCTTGTGTATCTTTGCGTGGCCTGTCATAGCCACATTAACTATTTTATGAAAAGCAGGTGACCTTTGTAGTTCTAAAGTAGGCAGAGTGCTGTACTTCACCTCCTAGTCATGACTGATGATGGTCAAAAGGAGATTTGTGGGGGAAGAATTGATTTGTTCATGGGAGCCTTTGAAGCCGGAGTACACTGTGGATTCCATCAGGAGTGAAAAACCTCCATCTGTGTATGCAGGAGACCCTGCAAATTCTGCAATGAGAAATTAAGCATATGGCAGAGAAGCCTGTATGCCGTTGCAACTTCCACAACAGCCAGACACTTCAAGTCAAAGCATGACAAGTATTTGAAGGTCCAGAGGTAAGAGACAAAAAATCAGTTGGCCAGGATGCAGAAATACTGCAAGCATTTCCCTTATAAATGCTTCAGCAAGCAGAACATGAGAATAATTCCCTTTTATTGCATGCAAAAGAAATATGTGGTGTCAAGCACTGAACCCAAGGATTGGGAAGACAATGGAAAACCACTAAAAAAAAAACACCTCTTAGAAAAAAACAAAAGTTTATAAGTGGTCGCTTGTCATCACATTTGCATCAAAGTTCATTAATGATACACAAAAAAGACAAAATCCGAATAGAAACCAAAAACTAAAAAGGTTCTTTTGAGAACCACAGACAAAACTCAAAGAAAGAGTATGTCTTTTAACTGCTAGGCACAGCAAGGTCACCTTTGTTGGTTTGAACCTTTGGCAACTTGTGCTGTACATAGCTGATGGTCATGCGCAGTGACGGTTAGGCACACATGCACGTGGAAAGTTGGATAGCGATAGTCATCAAAAAATCCAGAAATTCAAGAAAAACTGAGTTAAAGTGAATATATGGATAATATTGTTTATAAACTTGATGAACATTTAAAAACAAAATCTCTGAACATCACTTAAAAAAACACATTTAAAGGACAGTTATGATTCCAAATTAAAACAGAACCACCGATATGCACCAGTAGTGGTTACCTCTGGAAACATAACTCACACAACAGCAGGGAGTTGAGAGTCGGAAGACCTCTTTCCTATTGTGGGATCAGTAAAAGTCACAGCTTGTCTCCCTATGCCTTCGCTTCACTAAGGTTTAAATTCACTCAGTACTGCAGTGAGCGTGTGATTTCACTGGTACTGGGGATCGAAAAGTATATCACTAACATGCTTGATTCCAGGTACTGTTGACCAATTGATATAGAAATGGAAAAATAATATTGTTATTCTGCACAAAGCTACCAGTGATAGTGGGTGGAGTGAGCATTTCAACTAGTACTACAGTAGTGCAGGGTGTGTTGGCCAGAATTTTGGTTGTTAGACTCACTAAGGATGTGCCAGGAGAACCCAACTGAGTTTGAAACATTTACTTAATCCAGAGATGTAGTTAAGTGCAAAGTTTAAGAGTGTCTGCTCATTTAGCTCTATATCTTGTGCTTGACACTTCATTTAAAAAATGCATTTATTTTATACATGTATAAGTTGGTAACTGGCTTTTGTCTTTGGTACTTTACAGATTCAACGTTTGCAGACACTTTTGGCAAAAGCGGAAACAACAGAAAAGTAAGTTGTTTTTTGTTTAGTTTTTTTTTACGTGAGTGTAATTTCTTTATCACAGTATACAACTGTAACTATTGCATTTAAGGCAAATCTACATCTTGAAATGCCGCTCTGGGTTATATCCTGGTGAAGAGGAAATTCGTAGACAACTGTAGTTTTTTACTATCCTGAATTGTTCAATGCTACAAGTATTGTACCTTTGGAAAGGTTTCCCTGAACATTACACAGAGAATAATTCTTAGTATATGATGCATTAACAACCTTTGCCCTAATGCAGTTTGTATTTGATATCCAGAGGTGCCTAGGTCTTTCTTATAAATATTATCTGAACCCTCTTGAACAAGGTATCATGCAGAGAACAAACCCAGGCTTAATGCTCGAAGAAAACAACAGCTCTGGAGTTGCAAGCTTTCAAAGGTTCTTTCTTTCATAGAACCGTAGGATGACACCAAAAGATTGTGCATGTTCCAGATTTTTGGTTTCAAAGGAGCCATACCTTTTTAGTTTCAGTTGAATGAACTATTCTAGCTGTAACATTCCATTTCAATATAAAGAACTTTGTTCTGAAGATATGTCAGTCGGTAGCTGTAAAATTGATGAGGAACTCTTCTACAACAATGAACAAAAGCTGATGGAAAGAATGAGCCTTTATCTTCTCCCAACTCACTGAGTTCTATGGCTGAGGCATTCATTCTCATGCTTACTTAAAGATGACAAATTAGTTTAGTTATACCTTTCTCACAATGCCAATTACACTAGAAATAGCTTGAGCACCACTTTTGATGCCTGCTTCCATTGCACCTTCACCATCACATTGCGACACACCTATTACCACATAGAGGAGAAGGACCCATCTATTCAAAATATTCATATAGAGGGCATGAACTAAGTGAGACAGTGCAGCTGAGAAAAGATCATTCCAGAAAGGAGCATAAGAGAAAGGAATGTCACAAGAAAGAACATCCTTGACATTCCCGTCCTCTTTATTAACACCATTAAAGGGTAAAAGTCCGGCAAAAGCTAATCATTCTGTGGTGAATCAACTCCGTTATCCAAGTGTAGTCATCTCTGATAAATCTCCCAGGAAGCGTGCTAGATCCTGTACAGGCACTCTGTCTCCTCAGGCCCCCAGATACTATTCCATTGTAGACTTTACCAGGGGTTTATGTGGTAGCCTTCCACAAAGTTGGTATCCAGGCAGCCAGGAAGCTCAGTGTTGAAACCTGCATCTTGATTTCTAAATGATAGCATCTTTGAAACTGCTGACCAAACAAAAGACCGTATCTATCCCAGTGTTCATTCACAAGCTGTTTTCCCTGGTCCTATGTTTTTTTTTTTTTTTAAATGTTTAGAGTAGTTTTCCAGTTCATCCTCTTGGATGTCTGTGCACATGCACGTTTCCCTTAATTCGAGACCTTAGTGATTGGTAGTCTCAAAATTTACCTTTTCTTAATGTGGCATACTAATACAGCTGTGATCGATTTACAGAAAGAGGTTTGGAGCTGTACATGCAGCACCAATTTCATATGTGGATTCTTGTATGGAGAAAAAAGTTGTTTTAAAACATTTTTCCTGTAGTACAAGAGTTAAAAAAGGACAAACCTCTTTCCTTTCACCATCAGAGAGAACTCCTACATATTATATATACATTAATGACTCGGAATACCCTTACACAATCCTTCACAATGGTGAGACAAGCGATTCCTTGTTTAACTATCAACAATAATATGACGTGAATGCACAGACTTCTTCTTCATCATTAATTTGTTTATTGATAATTCCTTAAAAACATGTCGCCTATAGCGAACTTGTTTCGTCCTGATGGACTTCTTCAGGGCTTCAGTAAATCTTTTCTATTTTCGACAACAGAGACAGTGATATGCAGTCATCCACATCGCATATTACAGTGTTCAAACTCACAAATTCTGTGTTGCATCAAAGCACACCTTTAAGGATTTGTATCCTTTGATAATGACTACTCTAGTTCATGTATTCGACTCGCTCAGCTCGCTCTGTTTGAATCGGCGGTTCGATCGCTTGATGGGAGCTACCGTGCTCGATACACCAGAGGAAACCTGCCTGATGTAACACTACCATCTAATGAAACAAACATGTCCCTTTTACAACACAAGTAAACACTTTTCGATGTGGATGCCATAATGGTGATTTACAGTCAAAGACATGAACTAGAGTAGTCATTATCAAAGGATACAAAGCCTTAAAGGTGTGCTTCAATACAACATGGAATTTGTGAGTCTGAACACTGTAACGTGATGTGGATGACCGCATATCACTGTCTCTGTTGTCAAAAATAGAAAAGATTTACTGAAGCCCTGAAGAAGTCCATCAGGACAAAATGCGTTATGCTACAGGCGGCAAGATTTTTAAGGAATTATCAATAAAGGAATTAATGATGAAGAAGTCTGTGCAATCACGTCATGTTATTGTTGATAGTTAAATAAGGAATCTGATGTCTCATTATTGTGATGGAACAAGGGTGTGCTGAGTCAACAATGTATATATAGTACAGCTGTGATGTCCTGTTGCTGACAGGTATTTTGAGTGGATTCGTGCAATATTAAAAAACAAAAGTTCTTTACTGAGATCACTATACAGGTAGTCCAATGTCCAGCCTGGGTAAGACTTAGAAACCTTGTAGGATAGTTACTCTTAATGGGACATTTTAAGGTGATTATATTAGTACAGCCACAAAAAGGAAAGATATGTTTTGAAAAGAATAATCATTAACAACCCAACATTGAAAAGCTTAAAGGATAATCTCTACTGGAGAGTGAACATTATATTGGTGTGATTGACTGATGATCATTGTGACTATCGAAGTAGAATTTGTTCGCAACGTTGGAGCTTCATTAATAAACCTTAAATAATGAAATATGTTACCAGTGAGTTTGTTTTATTCCCACAGTGTTCACCCCCAGCCAGGTGTTTTCATCTTGCTGTATCTTTCCTTACTTTATCACAAAAACTTAATAAATTTGATCTAAATAAATGTTGTTTTGTTATTTAGAGTTTGGTGTACAGGGTACTCTACCATGCATGTGACAGAAAACTATGTCCCCCTAACTCAAAGTTAGCCAGTACTGTTTAGAGTCCAGTGAACTATCATATTTCCACTGCCAGTGGAAGCCTTTGACTAATGGCCTGACTGACATTGTGCTGTTGGTCAAAGTACCTCAGGCCGTCCACCCTATTTAGGTTGGCTGTTCTGCTATACTTTTTTCCTATTTGGGACTGCAGGCAAAACCTTGCTGTCCTCAACAGGAAAACAAATAAATGACCTCAACAAGCTGTGAGAAAACTCGCAGTATGTAAGGGACATTTAGTTTTTTTATTTTTTAAAACAAAATACCTCTGTGGATGTTTGTGTTTAAAAAGAAAAAAAACATGAACATGGCACACAATTAGCAAAGCTTCAGTGCCTTCAGAGGAGATGCCATGGCACCTATGAAGATACAGAGATCTCTGTAAGGCAGGCAGACATCTCTAAATATAGTGGACTGTAGTTTGCAGGGAGAAGAGGAGTACCCTCTGCCCACATGAAATGGAGTAGTGCCACCTAGCTTTAAATAATTCCCTTATTCTTGATCTATTTGTTTGTTACAGCACACAACTGTTTTTGGGTTAAATTGGTTACATTTTGAAACATGCTGCAGTATATTATTTGCCTAAGGGAAAGCAATAAAGAGCATTTGGATGCAAACAAGGATTCATATGTCTAACCAGATTTCTCAGCCCAAGAGATGTTGAGTCCTTAAGTTCCCATCCTATTTCTATTAATAGATTAATTTAAGTTAACCAGTGAAAGTTCTCCTTTCCTTTTGTTCAAATTCTGAATTCATTTGCATTGTAGTTTTCATTGTAAGCCTCTACGTGTCTTTCCCATTTATCAACAGAAGTCCGTCAGAGAATAAAAAATCCCAGAAACATCAAAAGTCTTTTAGCGTTGCCCTCGCAAAATTGTCCAAGAATGTTAAAGATCTGCAGGAAGAAAACCAAAGCCTTAAAGTTGATCTGGAACGAGCACTGGGGAACTCTCCTACTCCAAACCAAAGTGCAGGTAAAAATTATATTATTAAGCGGTTATAGTGGATTTTTTTTAAAATTTGCTTATTGTTGCAAAGAGGAGGATGCAGGTGTTGCTGTTTTCAAACTTTGAAATTAGCCTTATAAAACAATCTGCAGATTACATTTTTTTTATTTTTTTTATTGGTACTTACAAAAGGAAAAGATGAAAACATACACCATTTCAGCATATTCACTGTTAGATAACATGCATGTCTAGTTCAGTTGGGTCACACAAGCAACATACATACAACAGTATCCAAATTGCATACATGGTAGAAAGTCATTAATACAATATTCTTTAACAATTATAAATCTCAGAAGCATTAAAAGCATATTCCTTGGGTAGAGTAGAGAGCCCTCTAAATATGAAGCTCCATATTTGTGGAAACTTGCGGGCCTGTCTCTCGTGTGGGTGATTGTGCCGTACAGTGGGCTCTCAGCGGGTGTTCCAGCAAGTATGTTTTGAGGGGGTCCCATATGTCCTTAGGGCGGGATGAATAGGGGAGTAATTCGGCATACGTGAGTGACTGCTCCTGCCAAAACATCATGTCTTTAATCCACTCCTTAAATTTTGGCGCTCTGCCACGTCCCCATCTACATGCGACTCGTCTTTTGGCTAATAAAAGAGCAAGTGACACAAATCGGCGGGATGCCACCTCCAACCCTTCTGTGTAACCTAATATAGCCAGCAGTGGGGAGGCGTGTAATTGCAGTGATGTCATCTGCTCTAATGCGCAAAAAACCTGCTGTCAATATGTCTGTATCGCACTACACGTCCAAGCGAGGTGCAGAAAATCAGCATCATCTACACCACACCTGTCGCATTTGGCATTATCTCGCAGTTTATATCTGTAAAGCATGGCAGGCGTATAATAGGTGCGATGGAGGAACCTATAATGTATCATGCGGAGGCAGCTGCTAGACGAAATGCGCTCAGTTTGTGTATAGCAATACCCCCACTGCTTGTCAATTAATTCTTGGGCTAGATCAGCAGCCCATTTCACCCTAGCTGGGCAATGATCCGATACCGGGTTGGCATATAGACCATGGTATAATGTTGCCACCGCATGTGATGCATCATCACTGCGCAGCAGTGAATGTAATGAGGGGAGGTCTTGTGGTTCCTGCGGAAAGCAGGGAGTATGCGCCCTTACGCCTTGGCGGAGTCTAACATATAGGAAAATGTCCATGGGGGTGGGGGTTGCACCCACAAACATCTGTTGAAAAGTGCGGAATTTACCATTGAGATATAGATCACCCCAGCAGACAATGTGGAATTTGGCTTTAGTTTTATGAAACGCTCCTTCCTGTAGTAATGGTATTTCAGGGTGGTAAATCAGGGGGAGGAGAGGGGAATACATCATGGGGGCGTGTGTGCGTTTGGCGATTCGCTGCCATGCTCGTATCGTGCTCGTGATTGGTGTAGGGGCGGGGTCTCGAAGCATGACCGGGCTGAAAAGAGCTCCCTCCAAAGGAATAGGGTCCGCCAACCAGTGTTCTGTAGCTACTTGAGGCATATATTTGGGTGGATGAAACCAATAATGAGCGTAATGCGCCTGTGCGCAGAGATAATAGAGTTCCATGTCAGGGATGTCGAACCCACCCTGGGAGTATGGTCTGGTGAGGGTATCCCATTGTAATCTAGGTCGTTTGCCTCCCCAAGTCAGGCGTATCAGCTCCGTGCGTAGCGCAGAGAAGAAATGTCTACCTGGGTCATATGGGATATTTAAGAAGAGATAAAGTAGTTTTGGGAGTATGACCATTTTAATGAGCGAGGTGCGCCCCGCCATGGAGAGTGGGAGCGCTATCCATCTTGTGACACTACTTGTTATGTGTTCCAATGTTCTGCCATAATTTAGGCGCATCAATTCATTGCGATCAGCGGTGACATAAATCACCAAATATTTGACCTCTGCTGCGCACCATTCAATAGGGAAATCGGGTGAGAACTCTGTCGCTGAGGATGTTAGTGGAAAAATCTGAGATTTTGCCCAATTGATATGTATTCCGGAAAGTCCCCCGAACTGCACAAACTCGCGCAGGAGTGGGTTAAGGTTTTGCTGCGGGTCTCTAACATACAGTGTGACGTCATCGGCATATAGAGACATTAGGATAGGACGCAGTTGACACCGAAGTGCTTTATCTTGATGATGTTGTCGAAGTCTAGCAGCGATGGGCTCAATCGCGAGCGCAAAAAGGAGTGGGGACAGGGGACAGCCCTGACGGGTGCCTCTCGTGATAGAGAAGGGAGAAGAGATATGTCCATTAATCAGTACTCTGGCAGCAGGAGAGGTATATAGCAGTTTCACCCAAGCTAGAAACCCTTTAGGCATTCCCATATTTTGTAGTATGACAAAGAGATAATCCCACTCGACGGAGTCGAAGGCCTTCGTGGCATCTAAAAAGACCGACACTAGGGCCAGCTGTGGGTCGACATTTCGCAGGATAGAGAAGAGGGTGCGAAGATTGTGTGATGTTGCTCTCTTGGGAATAAAGCCCGCCTGATCCGGTAACACCAGCTTGTCCATCAGAAGGCTGAGTCTGTTTGCCAATACTTTGGCGAGGATTTTCGTGTCATTGTTGATAAGTGAAAGAGGATGGTAGGAGTCACATGAGTCAGCGGGCTTACCAGGTTTCAGCAGCGAGGTAATAAGGGCCTCTCTAAGCGACTCTGGGAGGATCCCACTTTCCTGTGCCTCCTCATAAACTTCCTTCAGTATGGGGATCAGCAAATCAGCGTATGCTTTGTAAAAATCAACAGGAAGACCGTCAGGCCCTGGGGCCTTCCCGGACCTCATCTGCATAATTGCTATCTTTATCTCCTCAACACTGAGGGGTGCCGCCAAATATTCCCGCTGATTATCCCCAAGCCAGCCGAGAGTAATGTCTGTTAGGAACGAAGAGAAGTCAGGGGGTTGCGTCCTACGAGAACTGTATAGGTCGGAATAGAATGATACAAAGTCCCCGAGAATGTTTTGATTGTCTCTATGACGTATGCCATCACCATCACGGATCTCCAATATGTAATTGGAGAACCGGGGCGCACGGATCTGCATCGCCAGTGCTCTGCCTGGCCGCCCCCTCTCCATACCTACGGGCAGTATGGTATTTGCCCCTGAAGCGCAGTTCCCTCTCAGCAGTGTCTCTATAGTCCGTAAGCTTTTCCCTAAACAAGGCCTGTGCTGTCCCAGTTGAATCCTGTGCCATGTCTTCCTCTATGCGTTTCAGCTCCTCCTCAAGTTTACGTAGATAGTTACGTATGTCCCGCAATACCCCAAAACTCTTTGCGATGCAGAAGCCTCGTATCGTAACTTTGAAGGCTTCCCAGACCACACCTACTTGTGTAACCGAGCCAATATTTCGCTGAAAAAATTCCGCAATTTCTGCCCCGAGTTCTGCCCGGAAGGCGGAATCTAGTAGTGCATCTGGCATGAGTCTCCAGTTCCTAGAGGTGGAGAATGAGTCAGGAGGAGCTAACGTCAGTCGCACCGGTGCATGATCCGAGAATGTTTTGGCAAGATGTTCTACACTAGTTATCCACGTGCCTACCCCTCTGGAGACGAGCCAATAGTCCAATCGTGCCCAGGTAGCGTGCATTGTTGTGTGGTGTGTCCCTTCCAAGGTATCAGGGTGTACGTATCTCCAGGCATCGAGGAGGCCATGATCTGCGATTATGTCGGTCAGTATGCCTCGTGCTTTTGTGTAGTGGTGCGGGAGGGGGTTAGATCTGTCCCGAGGGGGTGAAATGCAATGTTAAAGTCTCCGCCCCAAATAATGTGCGTGGAGCCAATAGCGAGAATGCGCCCCCAGAGTGTAGTAAAGAAGTTAGGGTCATCTACATTTGGACCATAGCAACAGACAAGTGTGATTGAATGTGAACCCAGCTGGCCCCAGACCATACAGCTCCTTCCTTGTGAGTCATGTTCCACCCCGCCAAGTATGAAAGGGACATTCTTCCGAACAAGAATCACTGTACCCCTGGAGTATGTGGAATAAGAGGAGAAGACTCTATGTTCTGCCCATCTGCTTGCAAAGAAGGGGGGCGAAGAGGATCAAAGTGTGTCTCTTGTAGCATAGCTATATGGACTTGATGTCTGTCAAGGTACGCCAAGATCTGACGACGTTTACGGGGGTCTCCAAGGCCTCTGACATTCCAGGTAAGCAAGTGTATTTTTTGTGTTTCAGGAGATGGGGCCATGTATGTGTAGCCAAAATGATGTCTGAAGGATATGGGGTATGTTGCTATGCACGTATCTGGTGACAAGTGTCCACATGACTTTCTGCTGAGTGAGTGTTAACAATGAAGTAAACAATAACAACTCCCAACCCACCCCCGCCCACAACAGCACCCCAATTGTGCTGGTATTATATCTCCCACCCAGTTCTCTTCTCATACAACCCATTGTAGTCCAAAACGAATACGTAAAGTAGTAGGGGGAACGCCCAAGGGGGGGTCACTAGAGGCACGCGATATGCACCCTTCTCCAGTGAATGACGGGGACAGCCCTCTATAAGGAGGAGAGCGTGGAGGAAGGGGGTTGCTTGGCATTGTTCATTTTACAGTCATAGTATATGCCTTGCCACAGTGGTACATTTACTTATCTGATTCCGGAACATCAGCCATCACAAATCCAAACTTCATGGTGCATGCCGTCTGGCGTGCGGGCCATGCCAGCGTATCCACATCTGATGAAGATCAGAGTTCGAAGGCAGTCTAGGAAGTATCCAATAGGCAATTATGGATTTCGCTGTATGTCGCCTACGAGAAGTCAGATGTCGACGGGGTATCATTCCGTCACTGGAGATGTAGACCTAGAGGGACGTCTTCTGTCTTCTCGTTGCGGGGAGTGTCTTTTGATGCTCTTGAGGAAGTCATCCACTTGTTGTGTATTCAGAAAGAAGTACTGTTTACCCTGGTGGGTGACACGCAAGCGAGCAGGGTACATAAGTGCGAAGTCGATCTGCGCCTTTCAAAGTTTTTGTTTGGCGGGGAGAAACTTTCGGCGAGCCTCCTGAACAGCTGCCGTGAAGTCTGGATACATGGTGAATGCGACGCCTTCAAATTGTAAATCTTTGCGTTCCCTGGCCAATTTCAAGGCACTGTCTCGATCACGATAATTAAGCAGACGAGCTATGATCGGACGGGGGTTGCCACCTGGAGGGGGGCGGGGGCCCAATGAGCGGTGTGCACGTTCCACTATCAAGTGGGATGAGAAGGCGTCAGCTCCAAACGTGCTTGTCAGGAGACGTTCAACAAAGTCCTCCATGCGTCCTGTGTTGGTGCTCTCCGGAATTCCCACGACTCGTATGTTGTTGCGCCTACTGCGCGCCTCCAAATCTTCGCTTTTGGCGGCAATGACTTTGAGAAGCTTGTCCATTTGTGTGACTTGTTGCTTCACCTGTGTGGTGGTGTCTTCATTGTCCGAAATGCGTCGCTCCGCTTCCTTAATCTTTTCGTCATGCTGATCCAATTTTTGTACTATGAAGTCCATACGACTAGTCATGGTGTCCATTTTACCGGAGAGGTCAGAGAGGCTTTGCTGCATGGCTAATAGCAAATTCTTTATTTCGCCATCCTGAGAGGCGGACGATATTGATGTCTGCTCTGCCGATGTCAAATCGCGCTCTTCAGATCTGGCGCGTGTCGTGGTTTTTCTGGACTCAAAAGGCAGTTTAGTTTGTTTACCATCTGGTTTGCCCATCTTGAGGAGGGTAGAAGTAGCTAATGCAGGTGATATTCTTAATGTGGTTGCAAGGAGCGCACCTATCTGCAATGAAGAATGATAGGCTGAGTCCCCAGGTAAGGAAGATTCCACTCAGCTCTTCAGTGGTGCGGATTTGGACGGATAGCGTTGCGAGCCTCACGCTAAGGATGATTGACTGTGTTCCTCAACCGTGCCCACAGCCCTCTCCCCAAGGCCGGCAGCCAATGAAAGTCGGTTCAGCTTAGGATCTGTTAGGGTGGGAGTCACAAGGCCCGGGGCACAGCCGTGTCCAAGCTTTTTTCGAATTAAGGAGGTGTTGTCCCGGATTTCTGCACACCGATAGGGTCAGCTCCGGAAAAACCAAGTGTCACTGCAGTAGTGTCCAGCTAACAAGGGTCCCCTCCTCTCCTTATCACCAGGATTTGACACGTGGATGCACTTTTTTCAGAGGGTGACTCTCACAATGAAGCAGTAAAGACGGTCTAATCTTCAGTTTTTACCATCTCATGTTGTTTTTTTTTTTTTTTTTTTTCCCCTTCCAACATCGACGGGTGGGAGTTCATAGGCCGGGATCTCAACACCCAGGCCAGTACGTCCCCCGTCAATGGCAGGCGATGCCGATCAGACGGCCCTTAGTGCCGGGGGGGGGGCCAATCGGAGCAGGCGCGTCCCCCGCGCAGCGCCACTTCTAGCGTTCGTACAAAGCGCAATCAAGCAGGCAAGAAGAGGAGTCGCTCTATTGCTCTGGCGAAGACGTCTATCGCACGGGGGGGGAGATAGCCCCGGCCTCTGCGTGACGGGGATTCCTCGAGGACGGCGGCTGAAGAGCGCGATCGCCCGGGCCACTCAGTGGTTGGTTATATCACAGATAGGAAATAGTATCAATGTCACCTTATCATGGCAGTCCGCTGTAGTATCCCGGTCACCTGTAGTCCGCGTGGGTAAGCTGGCAGGGAGGTCACGCTCTCCGATCGCCTGAGCGGAGTTGGGTCAGAGGCCTGCGCTGCACGTGTGCGCCCCGGATCTCGCCTGAGAGCTTCGGCCGATAGCCCTTACAGCAGGATTCACAGCGGCGCTCCGCCCGGAGCTTTAGACTGGCGACATGCAGTCCAGTGTCGGTCAAATCGGCTGAAACCCGCTCCGGAGCTGGAAAAGATGGTCCAACATAGGTGGCAGGCTATTTCAGCATTTAAAAATGAAGTTTTCGCAGGATTATGGTAGGATCGTGCCGCCAAGCGACAAGAGCCTCACATGTGTGCGGCCATCTTGATCGCGCGTCGCCTAGCGCCCCCCTCCAATCTGCAGATTACATATTTTGATTCACAGTTACCATAATTAAGGCTTGTTTTGTGGGTGACTCAAACGAATGGAAAAAAGTTAGTGATCCTCAGTCTGAAAGAAAGAAAGCCGTTTTCCATCCTTATAAAAAAAATTGACATCAGGAACGAACCCTAAATCAAAATACATTAAATATTGTTTAACAAAGTGGAGCACAAACCAATGCCATAGACAACTGAGAATACATCAAACTGAGTTTTAAAAGTTTGCAGTGGGTACCAGGACCATTTGTGCAAGGAGCTATTTTCATAGCATAAATAATCCCCATGTGCATGTGTTAATGACCCCCCACCACCAAATGTTGACATGACAGTTAATTCAGTTCTTTGTTGTCATTCAGTTCCTTGTCTCTTTTTTTTCTCCAAAAAAGCAGCTCTTAATGTGAAAGCCTAGAAATTTGTGTTGATTTTTAAATGTTTTCTGAGAAAAGAGTTTTTACATTCTCAGTAAATTTTAAAGATAATATGACTCTTATTGGGCTTCAAATTCTGTCTTGTCTTTAGCATACAGTGACTGGAGCAAACAAAGATTGGTGAGACGAGTCTCTGAACTGGAAAAAGTAGGTAGTGCCTTAACAATTGGTGAAAAATACAAAAATAATTCAAATTTTACTGTTGTAGTCTTCTATCTATATCCAACCTTCATGTTGTCAATTACATTTAAGCTGAAAGATTATATCTCAGTTGCATTTCTTTGTAGATCTGTTGACATCTGATGCTTGTAATGTACCATTTCTTTCTAGTATTTATATATTCATGCATAACTGATGTTGTAATCAGGAATTAATACCAGTGATCACATATTCAGACTGTTATTTTTTTTTATTAATGATGGCTTCAACTTATCTAACAGTTGACCATTGTTCCTCTTTCTTCAGAAGCTCAATGAGCTAGAAATCACCAAGTCTCAGCAGTCTGACGCAGCCGAACCAGCAACTGTGGCTTCACATGTTAAAGCAGAGGTTATTCAAGACTCCTCTCAAACAACCAGTGTTGTTGAGGAGTGTGAGCGTCTCCGAGGACTGATCAAGAATTTGAAAGGAGATCGTAGTGCGCTGCAGACTAAGCTGGGTGAAAAAGAGTGAGTGTGGTGTCTTTGTGAAAGTTATCATACCCAAAATATAATAAAATGAGCACCCTATCCTAATTAAAATAAATAGTTTCTACTATTCAAATTACTAATCCTTTGTTTGACACAACAATTAGTCAGTAGGTAAAAATCCCTCTTTTACAAAGAATAATGCAAATCTATTTACCATGCAAAACACACTACTCACTCAAAATATAGATGTTACAGATATCAGTTTATGTTCAAATAGTACAAAAAACTGATTCAATGCACAAAGCCTATAAGTTTCTCATTGAGGCAAACTAAGGCAAAACCTTATCTTAAACTGTCGTGGAAACACCTTCATGTACTTTCCAGACAGCAACTATAAAATAATATACCATATTTTGTACTAACATTGTCCTCATCAAGAGGTATAGTAACACTGTCTCACAAACCCTCACTGTGCTATTTTTTTAAAAATAATTGTATTAGCTACCTGGCTCTTGGAGCTTTGCATAATGGACAAAACAAATTATAAAGGGCTGTAGCTCTTCTTTAGTAGTTCTGTCACAAATGAAATTTCAGCATTAGTCCTGGCGCTCCCTCTTTTCATAGAGTGGTATGTGTATTTAGAGACAGGACATCCTGTCTTATCTTTAGATAGAAGGAACAGTTGTAGCTTGAAACTATATTGATTCAAATAGGCTTTCAGGCAATGTTCTCTTTGGTTGCTAAGTATTTGAAGAGTCTAGAACCTATTTTTGCTTCAAATTCAGTACGTCAGTCCCAATATTTATTTTGGGCTGCTGGTATACTTCTTTCATTAGACATTTAAAAGTGCTTTTAATATGCTTGAGCCAGGAATCTTCTCATTTTATTCCAGTGTCCATTAGCTGGATTAATGCCAATTCATAAACTGAGCATAGCTCTCTCTGCCACAGTTCCACAAACGTTTAACCGCCTTAAGGCGATTACATTCACAATTGTGTTATTATCCAGCTCCACCCGCAGCTGTCTCAGTGGAGTTTCAGGTCATGACTACAATATGCTTCTCCAAAACGTATTTTTTGTTGGACACATATTCTAGACATTACTTCAGCCCCATAATGGACTACCATATGTTGCTGCAGTGACGCGTTTGGCATTATATACTTTTTTAATGACTGCAATTGATGTGCAGTCATACTGTGTTTAAAGCATCTAGTTATGTTTGTGTCCTGCTTGAGGGTTAGGGCTGATTTATCAAACAGTTGCATCTACGATAATGTGTATGTAAGCCTTATACTCAGTTAACCAATACTCATATCCATTGATTTTTTTTAAATGCTCTTTTGCGCATATAGTTATTAGTCATAATCATCTTTTCAGTTTTACTAATTTATTATTAAGCCCTTTACTGTACAATAACGTGTGAAACCATTTAGCAAACAACCTTTACATAGCTTTATAGCCACTTTTGGATTGCTAGTTCGTAGATTAAATACCCAGACTCAGTATTCACTATGCACAAATCAGTCAAACTACTCTGCCCACACAACTGTGATATATATTGTTTGCGCTGGGTTATCGGAGTCTGTCCGTCCATTAATTATCTTAAAGGAACTTGCCTTGATCAATTCAATTAGCTTCATTTTTTCCCTCTTACTTATCCAGCTGACTTCTGCTACCATCCATATTTTATCCTGAAAGGAAGTACACTTGTTAACCATATCGAAGTGTGGTTTCGAGGCATGGAAGTCTTGATATATTAGTGTTACTTTATTTACAGTAATTCTACTTGCAATTCATCAATAATGTAAACAAGTTTGCACAGAGTTCCAGAACTGCATTTTAGTCAGTGCAGTTGTATGACATTTTTCAAGGTGAGAGTTTTTCCTCCCCTCCTTTCGAAGCAAGTATGAGTAATATTCATGGGCGGTATATTCTACAAATTTGGGTTTGTTTTCAACTCCACTTTCCTGAAGTTGGTTTACTTTGGTTCTGATTGTGGGGCCCCAATTCACTTCCTCTTATTTTATTTTATTACATTACATTAAGCTGTTTGCTGCTAGTCTCTGTTAATGTTCTAATAACACAGGCCAGTTTGTCTTTTTCTTTGTGTTCTACACGTCATTAGTTACGTTCCTTATAATGGCACTTCTATTTCCCATAATCTTCTTGCTTAAGTTTTCTTTCTATCTTGTTCTCCCACCTCATAATCCTCCGCTCTTGATCCCTATTGTCACTTACTCTGCTCAACCCTTGTGAATGTATTTCCACGTCTCTCCCAGTCTGGTTCCATGCCCTCTATGAAGCTTTGTAGTCCCACTACTACAGTGTTGCTAAGATGGGTGATCTTGGCAATGCAAGCCTTTTATTTTAGCATTTCAACCAAAATTAAACACTACATGTACAAAGTTATTTTATTGTATATATTTGATAGAGACTTCTAGCCACAGATTCCTTACCTTAGAATTATCCCCAGGCTTCAGACTGGATCTAGAAAGAGCAGAACTGGTTAGACACCTCTCCATTATCTAACCCAGTTTCCTTCTGAGTGAATTGCATCTATTTAGCATTTGATCTGTGTAAGGAGTGGTCTGAGATGTTGGTGATTTGCACAACACTTTATTAACAGATTTTTATGTTCTGTAATGTTTCTGACACTTCTTTTGACAATGAAACAAAGATTTCAAGATATTGGAAACAATTGTGCAATTAGGAGCGCGGACGGGGATGATGGAATGAACTCCACACTAGAAAGCAAATGCCATGCTCTCAGACTGTTCATTTATTTGGTACTTCTCCTGATACTTTTTTCTGATAGATACTTCTGATTGCAGACGACTCTCCTTTTGAATATTCACCAGGCGTCAGACTGGATCCCAAAACCTTTTCAGTAGTACCTCTGGGGGATGCGGCTCCACACTGATGCCTTTCCGCTCCAGAAATGATATTTGGGCCCATGTAGGTGTCACTCCTGTGCACTGACGTCAGTTCCTTTATTTCCGTGCCACCAGTTGTGGATCCAGTACTACCTCTCGCCTCCTTGAGACAATATACCCAAAACAAATTCTGTGTGCAAGGAAATATCCCCTCCCAAAACAGGTTTTAAGCCCTGTCTGTGACAGATCCTCATCAGGTTTGCCTATGTTGCATGGGGTCGAGCCACTACCCTAAGGCCTGCAGGGATTGTGTGTCGATGAACCCAAAGGCCATTCGAGACCACGAGGTGAAACTCTGTCACCAAGCACTGGAAGACTCTGTGTTGAGACTGGTCCAAATTGAACGGTCGATCCTGTTCCCATTACAGAAGTTGTTCCTGCGATCAGTTGTCATCTCGGTCCAAGTCTTTAGTTACATTAAAGAAAAACCATGAAAAATCCAAGCAGGACTCTGCCACTCACATTCTTCTGAGAAGGCACAAGTGCATTGCCATGCCCCTCGATCTTGCTCCCGAAGTTGGTCGACCCCGGAACCCATCCCATAGCTTGTCTCTGTGTAACCTGGGATTCCAGGGACATCTGCGACATCGAGGCAGATTTAAGAGTTCCACCAACTCTTTGAATTCTTACAGACCACCTCTGGCGTGCTTCCAGGCCCCAAGGATCCGAGAGGACATCCATCTGGCATACCACCAGCGGGTTCGGCCTTGGCACCCGTTGGACCTGTCGAATCCACCCCATGATTCCTCAACAAACTCCACCTCCAGTATCAACGCTGGTTCCAGGAGCTTTGATGCTGATACAAACTCCATTGACACCTGAGGGCGAGGCGCCCATTGTGCTCTCTGTTCCTGCCATGCGCTTGACTTACAACTTCCACAAGGAAGAACACATACGTTGCATTCCTTATTTGATACGGATTCGGACAATGATTATGATGCGAGTGACGAGATTGGTCAACCATACAATGAGCAAAATTGGTATGATGGCCTTCTAGATGCCAGTGGCCTAGACACTTCCCCCTGAGTCTGGGCTCCTCTCTCCCCCCCCCAAGCCATCCCACTATGGAGCGCACGGTAGCCAAAGTTCTTGATCTCCAGCTTCCTACCTTAAAGGCCAAAACTGGTGTCTTGACAGAAGTGCTTCAGCCAGGTCAAACATCTACTTAGCCCCTCTTGCCCTACAATCAGGCACTTACAGATACTCTTAGTACCCTCGACCAAACCTTGCTCTATATCAGTGATACTCGAAGTACGGCCCGAGAGCCGATTGCGGCCCTCCTGAACTTTCCCTGCGGCCCCTTGTGAACAGCAGCACTGGTCTGCTGTTTACTTGCCTCAGCTCTAACATTCAGAATGGAAGTAACTAAGGCGTCCTGCACCACTTAACTCCAGAAACACCATAATATTTTAAAGACCTCTTACAACAAACATGTAAAAATAGGATAGTCTCTTCAACATTCAAAAATGTGTATTTCATTAGCATGCAGAACGTTTCCACCTTAGTACATCCAATGATATCAATGCATTGAGAGTTTATTTATTTATTTATTTTAAATGACAGTTTTCAAACATGAATTTAGAAACAATCATGCTTCCATCAGCCCAGACAATAATGCCAATAGTGAACTAAGATGCAAGTTAGTTTTCAGGTGGACATTCTGGCTGGACTGTGTTGCTATTATAAATGGACAACATCATAGTTTATTAAATCAAACGCTAGGGAAGAAAAAGTAAGCAAAGTGAAAAAATAGACCAATTGCCTAGAATCACACACAATTTGGACAAGTGGGGAAGATGGGAATGAACCCAGGTTTTCTCGTTTCGCATTGCGCAATTCAGCCACTACATGTACATGCTTCGCTTTCTCTACACCCACCTTACAAACCACATATCTCCTGACCGCCACCCTTCTGTCATCAGTGCGTCCCTCGGTCACACCACAGACCATACTTTGAGGCGCCTGGGAAAATCTTTGTGAGTACCCAGGCTCTATGCAGTAAGATAGTCTCTACCAGACAGAGCTTTACTGAGTGTAACTTGTTCATCCAGTGCTTAGTTTGAGCCAGTGGTTGCTGGTAGGGGCCAATGCTACTTATTATTCCTCATCAGACATTTAAGGAGAAAGAGGAAGTGAAAGATTGGGGAAAAGTCACAAAGTGAGAAAGAAGGAACCTGCAAGAAAGAGATAAAGGGGCAGGGAGTGTCTGGTAGTGGATTAAAGAGGCATTGCACGAGCCACTGGCTTCTGGGCAGCGCTCTGGGCACTGGCATGCATTCTTTTACAAATTAAGCACTGCCCTTATCAGTGCATGTTTTCAAGTAATAAAAAAAGTCTTAAAGTAACTGAATCACTACATCTAAACCAAAAAAGTATGAAATATAAATAGAAGATTAAATATTTGGACTATTTTGTTGGGTGTCACCTTTTCCTAAACTAGTGTTTTTCTTCTAACAGCTCCGAAATGAAGCAATTACAGCAAATCAAGAATGATCTTGAGAAGGAACTGGAAACAGAGAAAGAGAAGAACAGGTAGATACAACTGAACACTCGCAGATGTAATTTTTCATAGGTGCTTAAGTTAGTTGGCCATGTGATTCCTCCATATGTGTTTGGATCCTGTTCAGTAGGGTACCATGGTGTTTATACTAGGGTGGAGTACATTTAGTTTGGCCAAAAGAACATTGGGCACATTGACTACAAATCTAGCTTGCTGCGTAGTAGATATGCTGGTTCCACCAGCCTATGACTCACCATTAGCAAATATGGAATTAGTGTGTAATTCACTGGTTATATAATTTTCCAAATTAAATTTTTGTTTCACAGTGGTTCAAACACAAGCAATACTTATTGCAGTAACTGATTGGTTCACATTGGCAAAATTAATTGACTGTGATTCATATTTGTGAAGTAAATGAATTCACAATGTGATCCTTAAAAATGTTTCAAGAGTAAAACTATTCATCATACTTAGATGTCCTTTTGCCAATTTTTACCCATGTTGAACAGGAGAACAAAAGAACTGCAGAACAGGTACAAGTTGCCTCTACAAATTTCATGAACATATTTTGCTGGCATAGTGCATTTATCAAGACAACATTAAGTCATAGTCCAACTTCAGATGTAACAGTTATAGAAGGTAAAAGCGGAACTTTTGGTCAGTGCACTGGTGTTTCCTGTGTCGGTAATCATAGCATTTCAACACACAGTTATTTGCATTTCTCAGTACGCATTGTTAGAGGTGAATATCACAATAGAAATATGGGGAAATCTGCAAATATCTGAAAGCATGATTTCATATGGTATACGCTTCTAGTGCGGTGCAGAGGTTTATTCCTAAAGCTATATTATGCCCAATAATTCTCACTTTTTGACTTCTAGTCATATGGTCAGCAGTGAATGAATATACAATAGTCAGCAATTTCCATGTGTAAAGAGAATTTACAGTCTGCATAATAGGTAATTGTAATACATGTCTACGTCCGAAATAGTACAATTTATTTTTCCATGAGAAATATTTTTTGCCTGATTTACTAAGGCTTACTATTTTCAGTACAGTGTCTTAGGTGATTCACTGGGAAGATACAACTCTGGATAATGAATCCCCTCCTTCTGAAAAGCACCTCTTGATATCAGTGATATACTTTACCTTTTCCAGTTGATGGTAGAACCTGAAAATGGCTGCAAAAGGAGTTCATGAAATCCAGAAATGCCAGACTTGACCCAACTGGGTCAAAGACAAGTGGTCATCTTTGTATTTGAATGTCAGATCTTCATTATGTGACTTTGGAACGTGGCTAGGTCAGACCTTGCGCAATACCATTATATAATCAAAATACCAGTAATATCTAAGAAGTGCTCAAGGGAACAGATAGGAAACGGCCACCTACGTATCCAGAAAATCCTCTGTGACCAAAGATACACAAAGAACAAATATGAAACAAGTTCTCGTTTCCGAGCAAGAAACAAATTTACGTTATCAGGAAATAAATCCAAGAAAATCAGTCCAAAATAAATATTCTTCTTTATTCTTTATTTTTTCATCCTGTTCATGACGTAGTTGTTTTACACATGGCTCATGACAGCAGATTAGCGATGTTGGTATAGCCAAGATGTAGCCAACACGTGTTTCATCTTGGGTATATCGCCCAATGACTTCCTCAGGGCAAACGTGAATTCAGAAACAGTTCTGCCAAAATCCAGGCAAAACCTGTAATTAGTCCCATACAACATGGGTCTTAGTAAAGCTTATATCCAGAAGAGACAGTCAAACGTATAAGCAAATATCTCGAGGTTACTTGTGTTCCAATAGACTCGTTTGTCTATATATATATCGTATTATGGAGAGTGCTCCCATCGTGACCAGATCATGGGAGCACTCTCCATAATACGATATATATATAGACAAACGCGTCTATTGGAACACAAGTAACCTCGAGATATTTGCTTATATGTTTGACTGTCTCTTCTGGATATAAGCTTTACTAAGACCCATGTTGTATGGGACTAATTACAGGTTTTGCCTGGATTTTGGCAGAACTGTTTCTGAATTCACGTTTGCCCTGAGGAAGTCATTGGGCGATATACCCAAGACGAAACACGTGTTGGCTACATCTTGGCTATACCAACATCGCCAATCTGCTGTCATGAGCCATGTGTAAAACAACTACGGTCATGAACAGGATGAAAAAATAAAGAATAAAGAAGAATATTTATTTTGGACTGATTTTTCTTGGATTTATTTCCTGATAACGTAAATTTGTTTCTTGCTCGGGAACGGGAACTTGTTTCAGATCTTCATTAATTCCTAATGTCATTTAGTTTGAACTAGAAATGTTGTATATGGCTTTCTACAGAATTTCAAGGGAAATATTAAAGGGACTGAGAGAGGGCATACTTTCCTTGTCCACTATGTTGGACAATATCGGTTCCTCCTATTGGCCAATTCCACAGATTCCAACAGTTTGTTTGCGATGCTAATATGTCGTCCTGGTAGCCATACTAGCTGAAAAATGCCCAGTAGGTGACCAAACCTCATGCATGGTGGAAGTTGTATAGCGATCGCTTTCAACTTTTAATATAGCACTAACTGAATATCTCTGTTCCAATAGTACATGTTACTATATACTAAGTTATAATGGGATGAAGACAGCAAAAATATGGTGATAAAACTAACCCACATCCTGAAGCGCATGCTAACTAATATTCTTAAGCTCAGTATTGTAATATAGTTTCATTACATTAAATGTTTTAAAGCAAATATAAGCGACACTGGTATTTGCAATGATTATTTGTAGAGTCCTTCACCCCAAGTGCTCTCATGATGCTGTTGACTGATGGTACATATGTATTGTTATTCACCCCAGAGACATTTATGGAACCTGTGAAGGCCAGTTTAGAAACACCCGAGGTGGAGAAAAAGTACAAAGCCTCCACCGGTAACGCTACCTATATCAGGGGCCATGTCCCACCAGACTCCCTGGTCAGCATAGTGTCCACAAGCGAGCCTCTTCTGAAACCACAGGTGATGTCCTGCTGCCCGAGTTGGACATGCAGTGCCCCTTACCACCAGGGCAAGGGCATATACTCTCTTTACTTGCTCATCCTCAAGAAAGACAGCTCCCTCAGGCCAAACTTGGACCTCGGGCCCCTCAGTTGATACATCCTGTCAGACAATTCAACATAACAACCCTGCAGGATGTCGTCCTTCTGCTCCAATAAGGCAACAACATGACAGCGCTTGACCTCTAGGATTCCCATTTTAACATCCTCATTCTTCCCTCCCACCTATGCTTCTTCCCCTCTACAGTTTGTGGCAGTAATTACCATATTCAACGTGCTTCTCTTTGGGGTTAACACTGCTCGAAGGGTCTTCACAAAGTGCCTAGCAGTGATACCCTCTCATCTAGGGAGGGGGCTTCTACATTTTCCCCTACCTTGTTGGTTGGCTCATCAAGATCGCAGGCAAACAACAATGCCTAGCTCCCAGCCAAGCTGCGATCTCCCTGCTTCATGGACTGGGATTCACTATAAATGTCACCATGTCCCACATACAACCCCCTGCAAGTCCACCCTTCTTGGCTTCCTGGGATCCCTACTCAGTGCAGTCTCAGGCTAAGCCTCCCCAGCTAGCAGTGTGTTGGCATTTCAGTGGCTCTTACCTCTTTTTCAACCCAATCGTCAAATCACAGTCAGAACTGTCATACCATTTAGGGATGATGGCCTCCTGCATTGCCTTAGTACTCCAGAGCTTCACACACACCCATTGTAAGAATACTCTCGGATTCAATGGTCACAAGCGGAGGGTCACTGGGAGTATCTAATGTTGGTAAAGGCAAGCGCCCATTGCTGTCTGCAGTGGTGGAACAGCAACAACCTGTAGTAAGGCAGGACTTTCTCAGACTCTGCAAGTTACTATTACCACGCCTCTCTCTCACCAGCTGGGGTGAGGCGGGGGGAGCGTATCTCGACTATGACAATACAGGGAATGTGCCCTTCTCCGTCACCAGGGGCGGCACATTAATTACCTCTAGCTGCTAGCCATCTGCCTAGCTCTCAAAGTTGTCCTTCAAGTCATTTGGGTCAAGGTAGTCCTTATCAAGACAAGTCAACATGACCGACATGTACTACATTCAGAAACGAAGCAGGAATGCTCTCAGCATTAGCGCAGTAAACTTGGCACTGGATTCACTGCCACCGCTTACACCTTCTTCTGAGAGTGAACAGTGACTTAGCAGACCTGCTCAGGAGGATGCATAAACAAGTCCACAAGTGGGAACTTCACCTGCAAGTCCTACTTAAGTACTTCCAGCACTGAGGCACCCACAGACAGACCTGTTCACCACTCCCGAAAATGCTTCTAGGTGCCCACACTCACAGTCAATGGGCAATGCACTATGGATAAACTGGTCGGGACCTTTGCCTAAGCTTTTCCGCCTTTCCCACTGCTTCAGCACGTGGTACAGAAAAGGCTATATTCCAAGAAGGGGGGATTGAGAAGTGATACAGGGTTTGCTTACCTTCCTAAACATCTAATCATACAAAAACAGGCTGGAACCCCTACCGTGCTTAGCCTGTCTCCCTACACCAGCCCAAGGGGATCACCGTATGGTATTAAAAGGACTCTCACTCACTGGAATTCCAAGTGGCATGCTTCACCGTAGAGTCTTTGTCCAGATACCTAGTGTATCAGCACAGGCTCAATCTTGGTAGCTAAGGGAGCTCTTTGGTTATTTGGTGGTATCCTAGATTTAAAATAGTTGAGGGGGTCCTGCGGGTTAATTTTATTTTCAAAGGGCACCCTGATGGAGTTAAAAACAGGTAGGGATGCACTAAGGAAATTAGCATTCTCTGTATCCCTGGATCATCATGTTTCAGCCATCACACCAATACCTCAACAGACTAGTTGGCTTTTGTCAGGACCTCCCAAGGATCCTGTTTGTATCTTAATTGTATGCATTCAATTGTGAAACTTCCATTCACCATACTCATACATACCTACCCATTTGCTCCCTATTTTCGCAGTATGTAGGGCTGTAGATTCACATGCTCTGCAAAATCCTGCCATCTAGTTTTTGTGTCGGACATTTGCAAGTTGTTTTTCTCTGTTCAATGCATTCAATAAGATACTAACGGGATCCTAGTGAGGTCCTAAGAAAGAACAAATAGTCTGGTGAGGCATTGGTGTGATGGCTGAAACATGTTGATCCAGGGACACAGAAGCTACTAATTTCCTGAGTGCATCTCTACCTGTTTTTAACTCCTTCAGGGTGCCCTTTGACAGTAAAATTAACCCTCAGGCCCCCTAGAAAATGTTAAATCTAGGATCCCACCCAAAAATCAAAGAGCTCCCTTGGCTACCAAGGTTGAGCCCATCCAGATATGCTAGGTATCTGGACAAAGACTCTGAAATTTTCGATTTCTGGAGGAAGCAGACTCTCACGGGGTGCCGGTACTCTTCTTCTAAAACCTCCACTCCTCCGTAAGAAAAAACCATACAACATAGCCTTCTCTGGAGCTGCACCAAGAATATGGAACTCGCTCCCACCAAGCATCAGAAAAATCTCATCTACTTCTATATTCAAAAAAGAAGCTAGTCTTTCCTAATTCCTCCCTTAATCCACAGCAGCCCGTTTCACTTCATGTTCTAGAAGCCCTATTCAGGCAATCACTCTACCCACTCAAGCCTGCTGAGTAACTCTCTCTGTAAGCTCCTCCGTTACCAGACTCTAGATGGAGCTCTTCACTCTATTACTAGGCACAACCCGCTTATTCTTACTCGCACTGAGATTTCTGCTTGAGGACTGCTACATCTATTGTCATGTTTGTAAATACCCAGAACAAGTACATATGTATTATAAGTTAATAACCTAGGCTCTTTATAATTGTATCAGTGACTGTACAAATGTTTTTCCTCATTTCACCTTTTTATTGAGACCACTACAACCATTTATAGGTTTCAATTGTACTGTTTAAAACTACATTGCTATATATATGTGAATTTCTCTGATACCCATTTCTGGGTCTTGTTCACGCTATATAAAACACTAAATAAATAAATAAGTATGCCACTTGGAACTCCAGTAGCTGAGAGTCCTTTTAATACCACAGGGTGATCTCCTTGGACTAGTATGGAAAAATAGGCTTAGCATGATAGGGGTTCCCTCCTGTTGTTTTTGTACGGAAAATGCGAAAAGCGTCTCTAACACTTATTCTGGAGGCACCCACATGGGCCAGACAGCCAGGGTACTCAACACTCCTTGAGCTGTCCATCACCTCCCCAGGAGAAGCGTCCCAATAGGGTCTACCTTCTCATTCGAACCAAGGCTGAATCGGACACCCAGACCCCAAGCAGCTCAATCATCTGGCCCCTCTTAAACCTAGTGGCCAGGACATCATTTGTTTTGTTATGCACCCACAAAAGTCAGGCCTCGCCTACTCCACTATACGGCTACATCTAGCTGCCATGGATACATGCGTGCGAAATAGGGAACCCAGTCATCAAAGACTTTATGGCAGGCCTCAAGTGTCACCCTCCCCAGAGACCCCCTCACCCCTGCATGGAACTTCAGTGTGGTCCTTACCAGGCGCATTAACCCCCCTCCCGCCTGACCCCACCCCTTTGAGTCCTGGCATTCTTCCCCGCTGCAGTTCGTAGCCAGAAAAGAAACTTTCCTCATACCTATTACCTGCCGCAGACACATTAGTGAGTTGCAGGCCCGTACAATCCAAGAACCCCATAGGGTTGTTCTCAGAACCAACCTAAAGTGGCTTCTCCTTTCCTCCTCAACCTAATTATAGAGGTGCCAGTCTTTATATCTTGACCACGTTCAGTTGCGGAGAGAGCCCTTCATATGCTAAACCCTAAACATGCTGCCATGTATTACTTCCTAGCTGTTTGTAGCCTTTGCAAAACTTCACAATGGCCAGCCTGTTATTGAGAACATTATTGCCAGATGGATTGTCAAGTGCATCCAAACTTGCTACCATAAAGCCAAAAAGAACCCTCTCTATTAACCTCAGGGCACATTCCACACACAAGCAAGCAGCAACCATGGCATTCCTTGGTAATATCCCACTTGCTGACATATGTAAAGCAAACACCTGGTCCACTCCACACTAAACAATATTGTGTGGATATCTTAGCCCGTCATCAGCATATGGTTGGTATGACCGTATTAATGACTTTGTTTCAGACATCTGCATCATTCACACACTAGCCGTAGCATGTAGCGGGTACTGCTTTACAGACTAAGTAGAGCATGTGTGTCTAAAGCAACACATGTTTTGAACTGAAAATTTCACTTATTCTGTAAGCATCTGTTCGTAGTTTGTGGTTTTGTAGATTCACATGCGTCATCCCTCCTTTCTGGAAGCGTGTGGCTCTACTTGCAGATCTTCTTATATTACTTAAGTTACTTTCATAATACACACTGTGCACCATACTGTGGTTATTCAACACTCCATGCTGACTCACCCCCTATGTGAAAAGCAATCTAACATGGAATCGTGCCCATGCACATTGCCCAGTAAGGGCAGAGCCACAGAGCATCATCCTGTGACTTGAAAGCTTTCTCCAGAGAAAAACAACCTGCAAACGTCCGAGCCCGTACGAGATGCCAGGAGTATGCAGAGCATGTGAATCTACAGCACTACAAACAGATGCTTACAGGGTAAAATGTTCCATATGGTGCCTGCTGCTCAGAGGTGTGGTGCAGCGGCCAGGGCAGCTGACTTCGGAGCACAGGGTTCACGGTTCGATCCCCGGCTCCGGCTGCAGCTCAGCTCAGCACCATGTGACTCTGGGCAATAGCTCACTTAATTTCCACTACGGCCCCCAGCGCCTTGAGACCCGTAAGGGTGAGTAGCTGCGCTATATAAAAACGGACTTACTTACTCAATCTTTTTGTTGCTGTAGTCCAGTAAATAACAATGTAAATTATTGGATATTTGTCAAGCAGTTCATTCCTACCCCTCATGCTCTAATACGGAAAATACAGCACTTTGGTCTTTCTGCGATTTGCCTCCTTTAGCTGTATGCTTTCTGTTGTTCTTTTAGCTCTGGTCCTATTTTACAGTAAAGCACTTCACTATCCCTGTGGTGAAGTCAGTGCACTGTGAATATTGTTAATAAATATTGTAGGAAAGTGCCCCTTTTTGACATGTCCAGCCCCATTTGTTGCATGGTATTTGATGCAATTTTGACTGCAGTGTACTTTGTTCAATCAGGGAATTGTAAGCGCGCTACTCACCCATGAGGGTCTCAAGGCGCTGAGGGGGGGTGGGGGGTGGTCCACAGATCTGTTTAGCCGAAGAGCCAGGTCTTGAGGGTCTTCCTGAAGGTGTTCAGGGAGGGGGCGCGTCTGATGTCTGCCGGTAGCTTGTTCCAGGTCTTGGCTGCAATGTGAGAGAAGGATCTTCCGCCTGCTCTGGCTCTGTGGATGCGTGGGGTTTCGGCCAGTGCGAGGTTGGAAGATCGGAGGTTTCTTTTGGGTACGTGGAAGTTGATTCCGTCGTTGAGGTATTTGGGTCCGTTGTTGTGTAGTAATTTGTAGGCGTGAGTGAGGATTTTGAAAGTGACTCTTTTCTCCACAGGAAGCCAGTGGAGACTTCGTAGGTGTTGGCTGATGTGTTCGTGTCGGGGAATGCCGAGGACGAGTCTGGCGGCGGTGTTCTGTATTGTCTGAAGTTTGCGGAGTAGGGACTTGTTGATGCCGGCGTAGAGTGCGTTTCCATTGTCCAGTCTGCTGGTGATGAGTTGACTCAGGGGGGATCCACTTGAAGGTCTTGCGGAGGGTGTTGAAGCAGCTGGAGGTGACGGTGTTGACCTGTCGGTTCATGGTGAGTGATGAGTCGAGTACGATGCCGAGGTTCTTGGCGTGGTCTGAGGGGGTAGATGGGCTTCCGAGGGCGGTCGGCCACCAGGTGCTGTCCCATACAGAAGGGGTGGTACCGAGGACGAGGACTTCTGTCTTCTCGGCGTTGAGCTTCAGGCAGCTGTTGGTCATCCAGACTGCGACGTCTTGCATTCCTTTCTGGAAGTTGAGTTTGGCAGTGGTGGGGTCTTTGGTGAGGGAGAGGATGAGCTGGGAGTCGTCGGCGTAGGATACGATGTTGAGGCCGTGTTGTCGGACGATGGCTGCGAGGGGGGCGATGTTGAAGAGGGTGGGGCTCAGTGATGAACCCTGTGGGACTCTGCAGGTGATTTTCGTGGGGTCGGAGAGGAAGGGTGGGAGTCTGATCCTTTGGCTTCTTCCGGTGAGGAATGATCGGATCCAGTCCAGGGCTGTTCCTTGTATGCCTGCATCGTGTAGTCTGGCGACTAGTGTGCGGTGGGAGACAGTGTCGAAGGCCGCTGATAGGTCGAGTAGGATGAGAGCTGCGGAGTGGCCTTGGTCCAGGAGGGTGCGGATGTCATCTGTGGCGGCGAGTAGGGCGGTCTCTGTGCTGTGGTTGCTTCGGAATCCGATTGGGATGGGTCGAGGACGGCGTTCTCTTCAATGAATCGTGTCAGTTTCCTGTTGACTGTTTTCTCTGCAACTTGGGCTGCGAAGGAGAGGAGCGAGATGGGCCGATAGTTCTTGAGGTCGGTGGGGTCAGCTGTGGGCTTCTTGAGCAAGGGTCTGACTTCTGCGCGCTTCCAGACGTCTGGGAAGGTGCCGGTTTTGAAGGTGGTGTTGATGGTGCGTTGTAGTTCGGGTGCGATGGCGGCCGCGGATCTGTGGTAGATGTGAGGGGGGCAGGGGTCTGTGGGGGCCCCGAGTGGATGCTTTTCATGGTTGAGGCGGTGTCTTCGGCCGTGATCGGTGTCCAGTTGGAGATGGTGGGCTGGCTGGTGTTTCTGGGGGCCGTCTGGTAGAGGTTTTTGATCTTGAGGTGGAAATAGGTTCCAAGCTTGTCGCAGAGGTCTTGGGATGGGGTGATGTCTGTTGCTTCGCTGCGTGGGTTGGTGAATTCTTGAATGACACTGAAAAGTTCCTTGGAGTTGGTGGAGTTGGCCAGGATTTTGTTGTGGATGAAGTTCCTCTTGGTGACTCTGATCTGGTTGTGGTAGTCCGTCATGGCGTCCTTGTAGGTGGTGTGGTTTTCGGTTGTCTTGGTGTTTCTCCAGTTCTTCTCCAGTCGTCTGCAGGTGCGTCTGGCTTCTTGGAGAGCGGTGGTGAACCAGGCGGCTTTCCTGTGGCATTGTCTGTCGGGGTTGCGTAGCGGGGCGAGCTCTTCTGCGCAGTTGGAGATCCAGGTGTGGAGTTCTCTGGCTGCGTCGTTTGCGTTGGGTGCCCAGGTGTGGTTGTCTTGGGTGAGGGTGGAGTTAAATTGCTCGTCGGTAACCTTGCTCCAGTTCCTTCGAGGTGGGCGTGGGGCTGGTTTGGGTGCCTTGGGTTTGTTGATGGCGAAGTGTATGCAGTGGTGGTCGGTCCATGGCGGCTGCGTTGTGTGGCTGAATTGGATGCTGTTTCCTGCCACGAAGATGGGGTCGAGGGTGTGTCCTGCTCTGTAGGTCGGTGTGTTGACGAGTTGTTTAAGTCCGATGCTGGCGAGGTTGTCACGAAGGATAGTGGAGTTGGGGTCGCTGGGGCTGTCGAGGTGGAAGTTCAGGTCTCCAATGAGTATGTAGTGTGTTGAGGCGATGGCGTGGGGTGCGATGAAGTCGATGATTGTGGTGTCGGTGGTGCCAGTGTTCTTTCCCAGAAACAAGGTAACTATGCAATTGTTCCTCAGTTGGCAAGACCTTTAGCTCCCCTGTAAGTCCCTAGTAAGTGGTACCCCTGGAATGGGTACTAAAGAGGGTCTCTAAGGACTGCAGCATATATTGTGCCACTGTAAGTGACCCACCACCAAACTGATGCGGACTGTCTTTGCAGGTTCCTGAAATAGTGCAGACAAGAGTGAAAACACGACCTGGCGCACACCCTGTGTGCCATGACTGCAGACACTGCATGAAATATATGGAAGTCACCCCTATAAGTAGGCCTTACAGCCCTAAGGCAGGGTACATTATATTACATGTGTGGTCATATCTGCATGAGCAGATATACCCCTGTGCTGTCTATTTCAATTGCTAGATAGTACAAGTAAAAGGGGAAGCCATCTTGAGTACATGTACTGGGCACTGATCATTAAGAGTTCCCCAGCTACATGATGACTTCACTGAAACCTATGGTGTTTGGTATCAAACACTTCGTCTTAATAAATCTGTACTGATGCCAGTACTAGATTTATTATTACATACGCCCAGAGGGTACCTTGGAGGTGCCCCCTAAAAACGTACCAACCTGTAGTGTGCTGGCTGAATGGTGTTGACCAGCCTGCCACCACAGATGCGTTTCTGACCCCCTTGAGGTGAGAGCCCATGCTCTCTGAGGTTAGAAACAATGCTTGCTGTGGCCGAAGGTGTTGTCACCTCCTCCAAGCAGGGTGGCTAGTAATCAGCATATCAAGGCAGGAGGCTTCAAAGGCCTCTGCCGCCTTTGAAATGCGACCCGGCTTTCCCTAGACAGGGGAAATGCCACCCCCTGTCCAGGACCCATTTGGCACCAGGACAGGTGGGAAAATTAGCTAGTCAGGAGGCGTGTTCACTATCGGGCTAATTACACCCCTAAGGTGGGCTACCTGAAGTGAACACAAAAAGTAGAATTCGACCATCTTGGTTTTTGGTAAAGTTAGATACACTGGGTCAGTGTTATGCCCACTCCCCACAGTAAGTGGTCATATAGGGGGTGTAGGCACCACAAAGGTAAGTTGCCCATTGGCCACTACCTTACAATACCCTTAAAGCTCCTAAATTGAGTATTTAAGTGGCACCCCTCAGACCAGGAACACTGATTCTACGGACACAAGAAAAGGACAAAGAAGAGTGAAGATGCGAGAACAGAGGGCCAGCTGCTGACTTTTCAGCGCCAAACTGTGCCTACCTGCACCTATCCCGACAATCGCGACAAACCGACTTGTCATGTCGCTGTGCATCTGCCAAGAACCCCAGTGGACTGCCAGCACTTTGCAAATTGCCAGCAATCTCCCTTGGAGTGGAGGAGCTACTCCCCTGCCGCTTGCAGGCACCAGACAGAAAATGTCCGGTCCGTCGGTCTGCCGCCCCCTGGTTCCACTGACACAGTAGCCACCCAGGAAGAGGTCTCCGTGCTCCAGAAGGTCAGATATGTCTCCCCACCAAGTGAGAACACTCCAGGACCAACCAGAGCTGCACAGCGCCAATACCCGGGATACCGGACCCCTTGCAGCCTGTTTGAGTACAATCAAGACTCCAAGACCAAGCAGTCATTGAGGAACATCAGCACTGCAAAGACCCACTTCGAGAGTGGCCCAGCTGTCCAGTTTTTGTCCTCTCAACCAGCGAGTTAGACAATTGTGAGTGCCTGTGACGCACAAGCCCAGCCAACCTAACCACTCTGCACCCGTGTGCCCCAGCCTGGGTTCCCAAAAACAATCTTCCTTGATCCCTGCACCCTCACGAAACGAGCCCCCCTTTGGGAGCTCCCGTACTTGTCCCCAAGTTCCCCAGTGTAGCCTGTTTCCAGGTGCCCGCACCCCCTCCTTTGGTGTAGCGCGTAAAGCAACTAACCCCACCAGCACCTATGCACCAGTACACTTCAGCGCAGGTAAAGACTAAATGCTGGTGGTCCTTTGGACCTTGGCCCCCTACCACCTCAAGTCCTGAATGGGACCCTCAGAAACCTATTGCAAGTAACTGTATGCAGTATATGCCTTTTTTCCCATAGGAAAGTATTACAGCGTAAAGACACATTTAACTGAACATTTTACTTACCTGTAAAAATTGATACCTCAAAGTACTTATTTAATACTTAAGTTCTTGGTGTTGAAATTTATATAAAAGTTTGTGTTATTGTTTTGTAAATTGGTCTCGGATTTATTCTTGTGTGTGTGTCTCATTTATTGCCTTTGAGAGTGCAACAAATGCTTAGCACTGCCCTCTGATAAGCCTAAACTGCCCGCCCACACTACCACAAAAGAGAGCATTTAGGATTATTACTTGTGCCTCTATAAACCAATAAGGGTCGCCTGGAGTCTCTGCACAGTGTACCTCGTTTTGATGCACTATATACAGAGATGGCTTCCTACAAATATTTATAGATATTATTTTATTTACCTCAAAAAATAAAAGGCAAAATGTACCCCAGTGAAATTCAGACTTTTGATTTACAAACCCACTGGGCTAAAGTGGCTTGCTTAATATATTAATGAGGAGTTGGCAATCAGATGGATAATGCTTTTTGAACTACTCTAGAAAACAACATGCATTTGGAGATCTTGCACCTGCTTAGTTTTTGATGAGCTTCTCATCTTTGCAACTAAATTGAACTTTAAATGTTTTTTTCGGAAATGATTCAATCCATGTTAGTTCAGATATACAGCATTCAAATAAATTACTTTATATCTTCCTCTAAAGGGGCTTGTCGCTTTATATATATGTTGATTTTGTAGCAGATTAGGCAGTAGTATGGTCCAAATGATGGCACACTCACTGGTGCATGCTTGAAGTTTCTTGGGGACAATATTTCTCACAGAGCTTTTATTATTAAATCTGGTAGTTTTTTCATTTTGTTGGCGGTTCTGGTAAGCTTTTTCCCCTTGTGATCAGGATATAATTTGTTTCCTCTTTGAATAAAGATCTGACATCCCAACAGTTTCTGCTACTGTGTGCCGGTTGGTAGAAGAGGAGTATTCTTACCAACACATAACTTATGGTTCTTTGATATCTTCTTTAAGGAAGGAAATTCAGCAACTAACAGAAAAGGTGAAGTGTTTGGAAAAGGCAATAGAGGATGAGCACAAAGAACGAGCTTTTAAAGAACAGTCATATAAGGTAAAGTATACTTTGCAAGGTTTTCTCAGCAATTTTGTCTTAGGAAAAATATGTTGCCCTAGGGTAATACTCGAATCTATACAATCATAGTTGCACTGCAACAAAAAATAATCTTGCCAACCTTATTAGCAAAATTGGTGTGATTCCGGAGTACAGACTTGTCTCAGGTGTAGTCCAGGCATGTTTCCTGTGTTAGATCTGGGGTTTTCACTGCAAAGGAACTACTGTCCAAGTTTGCAGATGTATTGAGGTCTCACTCTGCATACACCTGTCCCTGGTAACAATGGTCTTGAATGAACTGCAAACAATATAATCCTTTTTCTTGTTGGCACGTACAGCCCAACCTTTCCATCTGCTCGCTTGCTGACTTATGTCCCAGTCTACTCCATGATTGCTATGTGTGTGTGTATAAGCTTTATTTCGACAACTAGTGTCATAAAAGCTATAAAAAGCATTTTATGAAAGAGATACAGAATAAGCATATCATACAGCAACATACTAAAAGTAAAAGTAATATATACAAGCAGACCATCCAAGTACACTGCTGCTCCCTCAGTGTGAAGTGCAGTTACCGGGATCAGCTGGTTAAAAAGTTAATACACATCATATCAGTAAGAACATACATTTGATGCAATAAAAATAAAAGGGGAGGAACAGCGTGACAATTCATCTTGATAAAATCCTTTGTAATAGGTTCAGGTTGCAGCCCCCAGCAGACCTACTAAAAAGTTCCAACCCTCCTTAAGGTAACAGCATGGGAGGTTAAGAATAAGAACAGAAAGTGCGTGTGCGTAACATGTGATTTTAGAGCTAAAATGAGCAGCATTAGAGCCCTGCAGCAGTTGCATGTCAGCGTCATTCGGCAGAGTGCTGTGCCATTCCTGTCAGGGTCTTCCGTCTGATAAGCCATGCATGACTAAGGAACTTTGCCACACTGCACGCAAAAAGAGGTCTGGGATCAGACCTAAGGATGCGCAGGGCAACCTGATAGTCCTGTGTGCCCAGTTGCCGGCAAGTCGGTTTTAGCCACTTGGTCCTCGGGATGTAATATGCCGTGCAAGCAAACAGAACGTGGGCAACACTTTCTATTGGGGCCCTGCAACATGGGCATTCCTTTGGTGTTTGATTGCGTGGATGCCATTTCGCTGTTGTCTCGCAGACAGGAAGTGTGCCAAGCCTAAAGTGGATGTATAACATCCTGTCCCGTGGGACCTGAATAATATCCAAGAAGGGCTCTAGGTGTCTGGTCTGTTTATGGAGATAAAATTCTGCTGTTAATCTACCCACATTCGATTTGCAAGTTTCTTGGTGATCCACCCATTCCCAATACAGACGTTTGAGCTCTTCTTTCCTTGGTGGTTCCTGCAGTGGTGCCGCGCAGCATAAACAGAAGCTGCCACGAGTCACGTTAGGTGCGTGGGTAGCGCTGCCACCTTGTTTTTACCCTTTTTAAAAAGCCTTGTTTTTACGTTGCTTTTAAAAGTTCTAATCCAATCTGACCTTGAAATTTATCTGTTGGGGGAATCTGTGTGGGAATCCTTATAAATTGCTTTAATTGCCGCTTTTCACTTGCACAACGCACTTTGACTGGAATTCATCTGTTGGGGGAACTGTGTGGGAATTCTTTTAACTGCTTCCAATTGCCGCTTTTACTTTGTACTTCGCACTCGAGCCGCCATTACTCAGGTCAGCGCTCTAGTTGCTGGACCTGCCCGGGCTTCTTAAGAGCCCGATGACGCGACCGCGCAGCGGACGCGCGCAGCGGGCGCGCCTAAGGCAAGCCCGTCTGCGCCCGGACGGGGCCAGGGGCCAGAACCCCTACCCACTTTAGAGAAGTACTGTTATAGCACAGAGCAGCTCAGACAGCTGAACCCACCCCTGGGACCAAACTGCCTTCATTCCATTACCCCCAGTAGTTTAGATGTCAACTGTGCTCACTGTCCATTTACATCCTGGTCCCCCCCCCCCTCATCGCCCCTGCTGCAGCATCGCCTGACAATGTCTTTAAATTGTTTCTTTTAAACTGCAGATCTTTGCCTAAACATTCTGCAGAATTGTCCATTCTGCTTATGGATGAAGGCCCTGATGTTTTATTCCTCACTGAAACTTGGCTGAACTCGGGTTCAGAACCTGACATTGTCCAGGCCCTCCCCCCTGATTACACAATACAAAGGCTGGATAGGACAACTGGTAAAGGTGGTGGCATTGCCATCATTCTGAAAAGCCACCTCACTTGTCGAACTCTTGGGAGCCCCTTACTTGATTGCGAAAACATCCATTTCTCAATTGGATTCACGCCTACGCTCTCCCTTTCGGGCATCCTAATTTATCGCCCTCCTGGATCTACAGGTCAATTCTGCAAATCACTCTCGGAAATAGTGCCCAAACTGACCAGCACCGCCACAAATTTTACTATCCTGGGCGACTTCGATGATCCAACATTGAAGGCTGCATCTGAGTTGTCCTTGGACCTAGCGGCCTTTCAGCTCACTCAGAAGGTGCCTCATGCAACACACTCAAAAGGGCACCTCCTAGATCCCATTTTTTTCCAATCTGGAGGAGCTTTCCTGTCAGAAACCGACCCCTATTCCCTGGTCGGATCACTTCCTCATCCCATTTAGCTGGTCTCCTACCCATGCTACCCCCCCTACTTGGCCAATGCTAATTAAGTCCCGCCGCTGGTCAAAACTTCCCATAGAAAAGTGGGTACCAGCACTGAAAAACTCTAAGCCTCTCCCTGACATCGATCCGGTGGTGGCCAATGAGAGATTCAATAATTGGATTGAGGGGACGTTAGACCAGGTCCTTCCTAAAACAATTACTCAGTTGCATAAAGGGCCCAACAGAATGGCCTGGTATACCCCCAAACTCCGAGAATTAAAACAAACCTGTAAAAAAATTGAAAGAGTTTGGAGAAAGGACTTCTCCCCGAACAAGAAAAAGGAATATAGGGAGGCTATCAAAACCTACAAGATCGAAATTAAAAAAGCCCAGGCCTCTTACTTCGAGGATAAAATTTCCTTAGCAGCCAACTCCCCCCGTGAAACATTCCGAATTGCAAAGAAATTATTGAGAGCTCCTTCTCTACCCGATACCCCCTTAGCTACGGACCAACGTTGCAACGAACTTGCGGAATATTTTTATAATAAAATTAAAACGATTTACGGATCCTTTGCCCCAACTGATAGCCACACTGTCCCTCACCCTGAGGATTCACACATAGTGAGCAAGGAATATTCTCTAAAGACTTTCCCCTTAATGAATTGTGAATCCCTTCAGACTACCTCTGCACTCGTTAAGAGTGGGTCGCCCAGAGACCCTGCCCCGCCTAAGATTCTGAACCAGGTGGCTGAATCAGTTGGTCCAGTCATTTTGGACTTGATCAACTCCTCCATATCCACAGGGGTGGTCCCCCCTCTATGGAAAAAAGCCATGGTCCAGTCCCTTCTGGAAAAACCTAACCTGGACCCAGACTGTCTGGGCAACTATCGACCTATCTCGCTCCTCCCAGGAATTAGTAAAATACTGGAGAAACACGTCAACTCGGCGCTCGCCGCTCACCTGGAATCCAATAATCTTCTTCATCCCTCTCAAACCGGCTTTCGCCCCCGCCAAGGCACAGAAACGGCTCTATTAGCAGTCGTGGAAGAATCTAGAAAGATTCTCAACGCAGGAGGCTCCTCTGCCGTGATTCTTCTGGATCTCAGCGCGGCCTTTGACACGGTCAACCACCCCATTTTGATCCAACGACTTAGAAATCTGGGTGTGTCCGGAGTAGCCTTAATCTGGCTGCAATCTTTCTTGGAGGGAAGATCTTTTCAGGTGTTTGAGGGTGAGGCCACTTCTAAATCCTGGCCCCTCCACTGCGGGGTTCCACAGGGATCTTCCCTGAGTCCCACACTCTTTAACGCCTACTTGGCCCCCCTTGCGGACATTGTTCTTCCCTATGGGGTGCACATTGTGACCTATGCTGATCACACCCAACTGGTTGTCGCACTTAACCACTCAGATAGGGCCTCCACCTGCCTCTGTACCTGCCTTGAAGAAGTAGCCAAGTGGATGAAACTCTCCTATCTAAAATTAAATAGTGACAAAACCGAGCTTATGCTCCTTGGCAATCCTTCTCTTTTTAAGGCAGATACTATGTGGCCAGCCTCGATGGGCTTGGCACCTGTCCCGAAGTCAGAGATAAAAAGCCTGGGCCTCTGGCTGGACTCAGATCTCAGCTTTAAAGTCCAGGCCAGAAAGGTGGTGGCATCTTGCTTTGGCATCATAAGGATGCTTCGCAAAGTGCTTCCTCTGCTCCCCTCTCAGGCAAGAAAGCTTATGGTCCAGGCGCTTATTCTCTCACGCCTGGACTACGGCAACGCCTTATACCTTGGAGCCCCGAGTTCGGTCCTCGCCAAACTTCAAACAGTACAGAACTGCGCCGCAAGGATCCTCATGGGGACTCAGAATCGGCAGTCTGCAAAGCCTGCCATTAAAGCTCTCCATTGGCTCCCCATCCGGGAGAGAGTCCACTTTAAGGCCCTATGCATTACCCATAAGCTGATAGGAGGGAAAGGACCAGAGATTATCTCCTCAATGGTCAAGCCCTATCGAGCTAACAGGCGACTACGCTCGGATGAGCAACACCTGGCAGTCGTCCCCAGAATTAAGAAAGTTAGAAGTGGTGGTCGGCTATTCTCATATAATGCTGCCAAACTTTGGAACTCCCTTCCTCTTCAGCTACGAAGGGAACACAATCACCTGGCCTTCCGCAAGCTGCTGAAAACATGGCTCTTCCCTAAGTGATTCGCTGAAGCTTCAGTTATTCTCCAGCGCTGGGATGCCTACGGGTAGCTATGCGCTCTATAAATGCTGCTTCATTCATTCATTCATATCCCAATGCGCTTTAAGCCCCAGAGCCGACATCATTTTCCTAGCGTTGGAGATCCAACCTATTTTACAGCCAGTGTATACAAGTTGACAAACAATAACAAGTCGGTGGTGAAAATCTTTGTGTAGCTTTATTTCAGGTGCGCTTGGTTTGCATTCATTGGGAACAGCCAACGCGTTTCGCCCAAACAAGGGCTTCTTCAGTGCGATTAATGATGCCGTGTAGCAGGCATCACAGGAAAAAGTAGGCGTAATGAGTAAAGGGGTCGGCAGTAATAAAACCTTAGACTCTATTAGCCGCCCGTGGGTGTATCTCATTGTGGTCCAGTGTTTTCCAGTCCTTAAAATAGTATTCGCTCTGTGGATATATCTTCGTTTGTCGATCGAAGTGTAGTAAAGTAGGAGCCGTGTCCGGATGTCATCCGCCATTTTAAGAATCACAATTTGAAGGGACAATCTCTCTGGTGGTGGTTGGGGGTAGGGTGCTCATGAGATAGTAGGGGGCTTCCCACAGAGGGTTCGTAGTTAGGCAGAGGGGGTTGTGATCACTCTCTGTAGTGGTGCCCACGCTCATATCGATCAAGACTCCCCAGAGCCTCACATCAAGGAGGATATAGTCGATGCAGGACGGGCAGCTAGCTCTATTGTACGTATTCGCACCCTGTCTGTCCGAGGGTGTTCTACCGTTGGCTGCCCTCAAGTCAAACTCTACAGTAAGGGCGTTAAGTTGGAACACCGGCTGCATCCATCTTTTAACTGGGGGTAGGTTTAGTGAGGGGACAGCCCATTTGGTGTCGTCATCCCGAATCCTAACAGGTCTTCTTTATCCAGCGATTCGAAGCTGCAGTTAAAATCGCCTGCTACCACTGCTCTAGTGTGAGGTGAACAGATAGTTAAGCTCTCTTCCAGCGCTGAAATGGTAGGTGAGGGTCTGCCCCCTTTGGTCCCCTCGCATAGACATTAAACAGATCGATTATGACTCCCCCTCCCCCCACTCCGCCTCCCCCCCCCAGGCTCCCTAATGCTGAGCCCCAGAATATCGGGGCTGGAGCTTGTAAGACAGGTGATTCGACAGCCCAGGGCGATGTTCACCCAGATGATCAGTCCCCCTGACGGGCGCCCTCTCCCTACGGTTGTTGCAGGTGAGCAAAAGCAGACAAACCCTGATTTGTGTAAGGGAACCAAGCTCCAGGTCTCCTGAAAAATACAGATGTCAAAACCCTCAATTAGGTCATTCCAATGGGGGATTGACATTTTGCTGCTTAACCCAGCCACATTCCACGAAATTATCCTCAGCTGTTGGTGAGATGCAGGGCCATATGCAGCGTTTCGAGTAGGAGTGCAGTGTCTAAATGGGGCCTGTGCTGGTGTTTGGGAATTTAGACATGTGGAAAGATCTTCTCCCACCTCCTCACAAGTGTTAATGAAGGGGCTGCTTGTTCCTACTTCCCCCCGGGAACTGTCTTCCTTTCATTGAGGCGCGGTCTGCAAAACCGAAGTACTGGGAAGGCTGGCCGTGCAGTTAAAGGTGGTAGTGTGTAATCCAAGATGCCACAGAACTTCACTCTGTAGTCAATCATTGACCTCCAGTGAGGAGCCACCAGCTAAATGGGTAAGTAGTTGAGGGGCAGGTTGTCTACTCGGGTCGTAAGTTGGAAAACGCTTAAACTGAATAGAAGAGGCTTCGGGGGGGACAGGTTCAAAATTCCAGGGCAAGGAGGTTTTCTGCCAGATCAGCCCCTTTTGAGCTCGATACAGTCAAGTGGTTGAGCGGGAGAAGTGCACCTCTGAGCCCTAGTAATGTTGCTTCGGATTACTGAGCGACTTCCCCTGACGTGGCGGATCCAGTGGATCACTTTGTTGGTGAAAGGAACTTCGCCCTCATAGCCCTTCTTTTTATCAAGTTTGGGAATATTGACCATGTAGATTTTCGGAGTGTGTGATAAGTGTACAGTGGCCGGATGGGTCAGCTGGTGTTGGCCGCAGGAGGGCGGTTGCTGACCCTGGGGTAAAAAGGTGAATCTAGTGTTGTTAAGGGGATCCTGCGCAGCCACCATATTATGAGGGTTGTTATGAGGGTTATTATAATTATTATTTCGATTGGCAGTAGATTCAAGTGGAACTTGGGTAAGGGCCGGGATAGCAGGGGGGAGCTGGGTGGGGCCGTGAGAAATAGTGCCCCTTCCATGGGTGGCTGCCTCACATGTCGTACAATGATTGTGATGGGGCTGCAAATGGGTTCCTAGCGCAAGGGTGCCGTGCTGCTGGCGAGGCGAACCGCTCTGCAGTAGTGATGTGACTAGGGTGGTGAGGCCTTCAGTCATGAATCTCATGGTCCCTATTTCTGCTCTAAGCATATTTATAAGTTGGTGGGTTACCCTGGGGTTCTGGGTTAGGTGCTGGTGTGATCGCAGCAGTGGGTGCAAGAGGAGATGGGGGGGGGGGGTGTCTTCCTTAGGGTCATCAGACAGGTCCAGTAAAGGAGTGAACCTGTTTGTGCAAGGGATAGTGGGTCCTGGCTGCGAGATGTTGTTACTAGAGGTATTGTGGGGGTTGATGGAAGGTAAGCAAGCCCTCGCAGTGACTGATGGTACCTCCTGGTTGAGTAAGAGGGTCCCTTTGAGGGATGTTTTTTGGAACATTGCTGGGATGGTGGGTGAGCGACTTGAACTAGGGATTCGGGGAGGGGATTGGCCAGGAGTGGTGCACGTCGCGGCACTTGGTTCTTCCACTAGGATGCCTTCGCACTCACTAATGAGGGTGTCAATGCGGTCAAGAACGCAATTGCTACCTGGGTGTTTCAGCGTCTTCCTGACCTTTTTCCCTTTCCCGACTAGGCCACCACCACCGCCACCACCAGTGCCCTCCATGGATTTCCTCTTCCCCATCCCTCAGGGCCACAGACGGAATAGAAGTCAGCAGACAGATGCAAATATCAGGGGTTCAAATCAGTTACAATAAAGTTACAAAAAGTGACTTGGCAGGCAGTCAGGCAATGTTAGCAGGCAGACCCAAATAGCTTGCGGTCAGTAAGGTCCAGATCAATTTCTGCACGGGGCCGACAGGTGAGAATAAAAAAAAAAAAGGAAGCGAGCACAGTACCTCAAGGAGCAGGTATCGGCCAACATCGCAATCCGGAGGCAAGGTGAAAGGGGGGTGGCCCTGCCCTGCCTCTTCCTGGCAATGACGGGCAAGGACAGGCCCGCCCTTGGCCCGCGTGTGTCCTGTGCAGCGGGAGCTCTTGGGTTGATTTATGCGCCTCTGGGTGCAGAAAGCAGCGTCAGCGGTGCGAGGGAGCCTGGGATGTGGAGTCCCTGGGCCTGGCTCTCACCCCGGTGATGCAGAGGAGCGTCCCACACGGCGGGAGCTCTCGGGTTGATTTATGCGCCTCCGGGCGCAGAAGGCAGCGTCAGCGGTGCGGGGGAGCCTGGGATGTGGAGTCCCTGGGAGTCCCTGGGCGTGGCTCTCACCCCAGTGATGCAGAGGAGCGTCCCGCGCAGTGGGAGCTCTCGGGTTGATTTATGCGCCTCCGGGCACAGAAGGCAGCATCAGCGGTGCGGGGGAGCCTGGGATGTGGAGTCCCTGGGCCTGGCTCTCACCCCGGTGATGCAAAGGAGCGTCCCGTGCAGCTATGTACTGCCAGTTGTAATCAATGGTTTGATTTTTCTATGTACAGAAGTTTTGTTTTGGATGCACAATAAATAAATAGGTACACAGATGCATGGTTCAGGTATATGTCTTGATGTACAGATTCTAACCCTCCAATTTAATCAGGGTTGATCTCTTGTTAGTCACTAAATTATAAAACAAACCAATGCAATCACACAAACAATTGATTTATTTTCAAGCTCCGGTACAGAAAATGATGTAGCCCCCAAAACAGATGCCATCACCTAAAGGATAATTTTCCTAGAGATTCTAGCTATAGAATTCATCAAGCCTTGGGTCAGTAACGAGAGACTGTAGTGTGCGTGTTAAAAAGATTTTTCCCCCATAATGTCTTATGGGAGAAATGCTGTTTTCCTCTTCTGCTTTAGGTGTACAAGTCTGCACAACCGTTATGTTTTGCTGTAATACAAAGGGTATTTACAATCTCTACCATTCCCTCATCTTTTGTAATAGAGACAGATTAGGGGGTTTAGCTTGCCCCATTCCATGCACTATCCATGGCCCTGGCATGCCGCATCTCCCTCCAGGTCATTTATTTATGCTATACCAGCCCTACAGCCTTCCCACCCAACGCCAACCAAACTCTAACCTCAGTTGTCTAACCTCTGTTGTTAATTGCCAGCCTCAAGTTGGACTCTCAGACCAGGGCGATTAGCAAATGTGCATGCAAATAAGATGTAAGTAGTTGGAGTAATTTCTCAGGCTTTCACTAACACTGTCTGATTAACACACATGTGATATGAGTAGGTAGCCAAAAATTATAACAGAAAGTCAGTGCTAGGAAATTCAATTAGTGGTATCAAACTGCTATGCAGAGATGCCCATAGTGCCTTCCCTTCATAAGAAAAACTGCTTTGATGCTTCGGCATTCACCATCGTTGTTGGTGCGGTAGATGAAGCATCATCAAGCTTGGTGGTTGTTATGGTAGGGGAGGAAAATGGAGAGATGCAAGATTGGTTCTTCCAAGGGCCTAATATACGCAGAGGTTGCCTAAGGCTTAGCTTGTTTGGTCTTATGCTCAGACGCCTGAGGTCCTAGAGTAGATATTTTAAAGGTAGGATTTGTGGACATATGACCTTTTGTTATGGGTCTGCCGGCCCACAGCGGCTCGCCTAAATGGAATTAGTTTTACTAATCTAACAGCCCATATACCACCTAGATTGAGATACACATGTACATTCAGACTTCCTGTTGGCATGTAACTTCTGTGCCGTAGCAAGGCGCCCATGAATATGCTGCAATGAGTAGGCTATGTAGATCAAACAAAGGAGAGAAAAAAAGTGTGAAAGAGGTGTCCGAGCTACTAACTTAGCATTTGGTGATGGTAGTCAATTGTAAATTTGTGTCAATATGTGGTTATAAATATATTTTCACTGAAAAAAACAAGGGTTAAAGGGACGTTATAGTTAGGCTCAGATTTCACTTGTACAAAAAACCACAGAAATTCAGCAGTTACAGTTACCTGAGCTAACTATAACTTACGCCCCTGCAATGCACTGCTTATGACCTCACATATTACATCATTCATGACATAGTCAGTGACATCATCCTGTGATTGTGAGTGTTTTCTAAAAGTATCTGAGTGTTAAACATATATACTAAGGTATCACAAAAGTTAATTTAGTGTACTTTGTGTACTACTGAGTGATTCTATTTTAAAACATATATTATTTGAGTGCCTGTGTAACTTTATATCTCTGTGTGTGTGTGTGTGGCTGTATGGGTAAATAAGTGGGTGTGTGAATAGCTGTATGGGTGAGTAAGTGGCTGTGTGAGTGTCTGTATGGGTAAGTGAGTGGGTGTGTAAGTGGTGTATGGATGAGTGGATGGGTATGTGAGACTGTATAGATTAGTGGTTGTGTGAGTTTTTGTATCGGTGAGCGAGTGGCTGTGTCAGTGGATGTATTAAGTGAGTGGCTGTATGGGTGAGTGAGTGAGTGTGTAAGCGGTTGTTAAAGGCGAATGAGGGGGTGCATGAGTAGTCATATGGGTGACTGTGAGGGTACATGAGTCGCTGTATGGCTGCATGAATGGGTGTGTAAGTGGGTGAGTGAGTGAGTGGGTATGTGAGCGGTGTATGGGTGAGTGAGTGAGTGAGTGGGTATGTGAGTGCCTGTATGGGTGAGTAAGTGAGTGTGAGAGAGGCTCTATGGGAGAGTATGTGGTTGTCTAAGTGATTGTCTAGGTGACTAAGTATATGTGTCAGTATCTGTATGGGTGAGTGACTGGTTGTGTGAGTGCCTGTACAAGTGAGTGGGTGTGTGAGTGGCTCTATGCATGACTGAGTGGATGCATGAGTATTTGTATGGGTTTGTGAATGGGTATGTGAGTAGTTGTGTGGGTGTATAAGATGTTGCATGGGGGTGTGAGTGAGTCTGTGAGTGGTTCTGTGGATGATGTAATTAGTGATGTCACTAACCAGGTCATGAGTGACGTAATATGTGAGGGCATAGGCAGTGCATTGCAGGGCGTAAGTTATAGTTAGCTCGAGTAACTATAACTGCTGAATTTCTATGGCTTAATAAGAGTGAAATCTGAGCCTAACTGTACCGTCCCTGTAACCTTTGTTTTTCAATGAATTATCACGTTTAAAAAAATTATATTTCCTAACTATAACATTCCTGTAACCTTTGTTTTTTTCAGTGAATTTCTGCTGTTTTTTAAAATCTATTTCCTAACAATAACTTCCATATAACCTTTGTTTTTTCAGTGAATTTCTAATGTTTTTTAATGTTTTTTCCTAACTGTAATCTGTAGCCTTTGAGAGTGAATGTGCGAGTGAGTGGGTCTCGGTGGGTATGTGATTGTCTCATTGGGTTTGTGAGTGGATGCATGAGTGTCTGAGTGGATCTATGAGTCGGTGTGTGAGTCTCTGAGTAGGTCTGTGAGTGGGTGAGATAGCGTATGAGTGATTCTGTAAGTGGGTGCATGAGTGTCTGAATGGGTCTGTGAGTGGCTGTGAGAGTGTCTGAGTTGTTCTGTGAGTGGGTGCATGAGTATCTGAGTGGGTTATGCTCATTTTCTGCCAGTTTTCTGCCTTTTTTCTGCTCACTTCTGACCTTTATTTTGCCTCCTTCTGCTAGTCTCTGACCTCTATATTACCTCTTTCTGCTCGTTTCTGGCCTCTATTGTGCCTTTCTGCGTTTCTGATCTCTATATTGACTCTTTCTTCTCGTGTCTGACCTTTAATTTGCCTCTTTCTGCTAATTTCTGACCTTTTTCTGTTTCTTTCTGCTTGTTTCTGACATTTATTCTGCCTCTTTTTGCTCGTTTCTGGCCTTTATTATGTCTCTTGCTCCTCGCTTCTGACCTCCATTTTGCATCTTTCTCCTCGTATCTGACCTCTATTCTGCCTTTCTGCTCGTCTCTCAACTTTACCTCACCTTTATCTGCTTGTTGCTGACCGATATTCTTACTCTTTCTGCTCTTTTCTGACCTTTACTCTGCCTCGTTCTGATCATTGCTGACCTTTATTTTGCCTCTTTCTGCTTGTTTCTCACCTTTTTTTGCCTTTTTCTGCTCGTTTCTGACCTTTATTCTGCTTGTTTCTCACCTTTTTTTTCCTTTTTCTGCTCGTTTCTGACCTTTATTCTGCTTGTTTCTCACCTTTATTCTGCCTCTCCTTCTCTTTTCTGATCTTTATTCTTCCTCTTTCTTACCCTTATTTTGCCTCTTTCTCCTCGCCCTGGGACTGCGGAGGTGCCTCAAGGCCCCGTGGTCCTAGCCGGATCTCTGCCTCCTGCGTGAGGCGGCATTGCTCTTCCACGAAGGGAGCTGCTGGAAATTCAGCTCCCTGCGTGCTAGAGCAATCTGTTTCCTCTCTTTCCCTGGCCCTCTCACGCCGTGTCTCCCTCCAGGTCAGGCAAAAAAAGAGATGAAACCTCCGCTTCCAGTGGGCAGGAGTAATTTGACAGCTCCCGCCCGCTGGAACCGGAATGTTTACTTTTGTTTTGGCAGGAGTGGTCACAGCTCCCGCCAAGCAAAAGCAAACAGCTATGTCCCAAGGGTGGACACCCTGGGACATAGCAGAAGCCGGCCCTAGCTGGGGTGGTGGTCCCCAGGGCCATTATTGGCTCCAGGAGGGGTGCCGTGCTGCCCCCCTCCTTTCATCTTCATGAGCCAGCCCCAGGTAGGTGGTGGTCCTTTTATATGGCCTCAGAGGGCGGGCCACGCCTTTGGCCCCTGAGAGGTGTTGGTCCCCAGGATCGGGGAGGTCCGGGTGTCCCCCTGCTAAATTTGATCAATTACCCCGGGGAAGTGGTGGTCCTGAGGGCCCGGGGTGGGGGGGTCTGCGTGGCCCCTCTGCTAAAATATAAACATCAGCCCCTGGAGGTGGCTGTCCCCAGGGTCAAAATAAGCCCTTGGATGGGAGCCCAGTGCGCCACCTACATTTTTTTTTTAAATGCCCACATGCCCCGGTGACCTGGCCCACCCGGGGGCTATAGTGTAAACAAGCGTGGGAGACAGCGCTTGTTTTTTAAATTTTTTATTTTATTTGCCTCAGATTGGCTACTCTCTTTGGTTCTGCAGCTTTTTGGCCCTGTTGGGGTCACAGTGGGATCTCAGGACCACAGTTAGGGGAGTCAGGGTATTCCCACCCTGCCCCCTTTTCTTTACTTTTTTAAAAACCTTTTTTCAGGGACTCAGTCCCAAGATGACTGCCAACACTTCCTGGTTGAAATGTTGGCAGCCAATCAGATCTCAGCACGAGATCGTATCCCTAGATATCCAAATTTACTTTTTCTTTAATATCTCCCAAACTACTGAACAGATTTGTACCAATTTACAACAAGCATTTGCAATGCAATAGGTCTCGCATTTGCAAAAGTTTGAGCTATTGGCATTGTAAATGACAAACCTTTTATCTATGTGTTGGTTTTGAAAACAGATAAATAAATGGCATTGTCATTTACAATGCCAATAGCTTAAACTCTCGCATTGTAAATGACAATGCGCAGACACCTGGGGATGGCACAGCCGGGATTAAGGCACTATGGATGGTTGCAGGAGACTAGGTGCCCACGGAGAGCTGGGGGGGTGGGGGGGGGGGACTTTCGGGTACAAATTTGAATGGGTTGGTGAAGTTTTGATCTCGGCGTGGCTCAACATCCTGTGATCCTGGGCTGATGATTAATCTCTTAGAGTACATAGAAAGAGGAATGTGGTCTGGGGTGACGGAACGGGGGGGGGATTTTAAAGGACGCGTTAATGTTGGAGGCGGGTAGAGGTAGACGGGGTGCTTGAGTGGGAGCAGCGAGAAGGGAGGGGCATGGGGGCTGTTGTTTTGGTGGCTTGGGTAAAGGCAGCAAAGGGTCTGGTTTCAAGGTTGGGGCGGGGTGCCAGGCTGACCAGGAGGAGGTTTTCTGCTGATAAGAAGAGTGGAGTGGGTCGGGTCGGTTGCAGTGCACTGGGCGTTCCTAGGCATGGGGGGGCGGGTGGGGTGGATGGAGTTGCGGTGCCGGGCACTGTGGGGCGCAACGGCCACAGATGAAGGGCAAGAGTGATTTGCACACGGGGGCGGGGGTTAGAGGCACCAGTTCGGCAATATGGGGAAACACTGGGTTGGTTGTGTGGTGCACGCTGCTGTAAGAAGGGGAGAGAAGGCAACTCGTGGCAGCGGGGGCCTGTGTTACGCCCCTGATTCGTGGTATGGTGGTCTGCGTGGCGCAACAGAGCTTGGTCAAAATATGCCCTCCCCATCTTAATTAAACAAAGAACTCCGTTGTGTGTCCGTTTCTGTGGTAATATGTACGTCTTGAAGTACCTGTTTGTGATTTTGAAAAGCTCTTCTGTTTTATATACTCCAAGCAATGCAGGGCACGTTAAATATATAAATAAGCACGACAGTCCTCTCGTGTGCAAAAGCGCAATACTAGCGTGAGAAATGCTTGCATCATGGCAACCGTGCATACATTTTACTATGCACTTTCAATTTGGAAGAAATGGCTTTCTTATATTTGAATACGTTAAACATTTTCTGTAAAAAATAACACTGTAAATCCTTTAAAAACTATGCACATACATAAAGTGGCATCGTATTGCACTCCGTGAAACCGAAGAATGCAAAACATGCGTAATGCTACCATTCGTAAAAAAAAAAAAAATCCTTCAGAATTGTCAATATTGGTTGTATTGGCGGCAGATGTGTTTTATTCATATTGCCAGCTTAAGATATTTAGAATACAGATGCCATCAGTTACCCACACTTTCCCCCAGCAAAATTAGCGTCGGCACCGCTATAAAAACATTTGTTCATGCTGTTTTTGCTGTGGGTAATGAAGACCTGTCCTTCCCGTGACCCCGTGCGCACTCTAAATCCTTTAAAAACTATGCACATACATAAAGTGGCATCATATTGCACTCCGTGAAATCGAAGAATGCAAAACATGCGTAATGCAATAGGCAATGCAATAGGTCTCGCATTTGCACAGGATTACAGGAGATCTGTGTGGGGAAGAGCGCGCGATGGGGTTGGGGGTGGGGGACGGGAGTTGTGGTGCTTGCCATAGCTTGGAGCTTGGTTGGGCATACGAGGGGATCGGTGTGGGCACAGTGTGGTTGGTTCCAGAGGGTAGGTGCAGGCGGGTTGCTGTGGAGTGTGGTTTGTTTGGCGTTGGCAAGGCGGGGGGAGGTGCGCGCAGACACCTGGGGATGGCACAGCCGGGATTAAGGCGCTATGGATGGTTGCAGGAGGCTAGGTGCCCACGGAGAGCTGGGGGGGTGGGGATGTCCGGGTACAAATTTGAATGGGTTGGTGAAGTTTTGATCTTGGCGTGGCTCAACATCCTGTGATCCTGGGCCGATGATTAATCTCTCAGAGTACTTAGAAAGAGGAATGTGGTCCAGGGTGACGGAACGGGGGTGGGGGGGATTTTAAAGGACGCGTTAATGTTGGGGCGGGTAGAGGTAGACGGGGCGCTTGAGTGGGAGCAGCGAGAAGGGAGGGGCATGGGGGCTGTTGTTTTGGTGGCTTGGGTAAAGGCAGCAACGGGTCTGGTTGCAAGGTTGGGGCGGGGTGGCAGGCTGACCAGGAGGAGGTTTTCTGCGGATAAGAAGAGTGGAGTGTGTCGGTTGGAGTGCACTGGGCGTTCCTAGGCATGGGGGTGAAGGGGGTGGGGTGGATGGAGTTGCGGTGCCGGGCACTGTGGGACGCGACGGCCACAGATGAAGGGCAAGAGTGATTTGCACACGGGGGCGGGGGTTAGAGGCACCAGTTCGGCAATATGGGGAAACACTGGGTTGGTTGTGTGGTGCACACTGCTGTAAGAAGGGGAGAGAAGGCAACTCGTGGCAGCGGGGGCCTGTGTTACGCCCCTGACTCGTGGTATGGTGGTCTGCATGGCGCAACAGAGCTTGGTCAAAATATGCCCTCCCCATCTTAATTAAACAAAGAACTCCGTCGTGTGTCCGTTTCTGTGGTAATATGTACAGCTTGAAGTACCTGTTTGTGATTTTGAAAAGCTCTTCTGTTTTATATACTCCAAGCAACGCAGGGCACGTTAAATATATAAATAAGCACGACAGTCCTCTCGTGTGCAAAAGCGCAATACTAGCGTGAGAAATGCTCGCATCATGGCAACCGTGCATACATTTTACTATGCACTTTCAATTTGGAAGAAATGGCTTTCTTATATTTGAATACGTTAAACATTTTCTGTAAAAAATAACACTGTAAATCCTTTAAAAACTATGCACATACATAAAGTGGCATCGTATTGCACTCCGTGAAACCGAAGAATGCAAAACATGCGTAATGCTACCATTCGTGCAAAAAAAAAAGAAAAAAATAATCCTTCAGAATTGTCAATATTGGTTGCATTGCGGCAGATGTGTTTTATTCATATTGCCAGCTTAAGATATTTAGAATACAGATGCCATCAGTTACGCACACTTTCCCCCAGCAAAATTAGCGTCGGCACCGCTATAAAAACATTTGTTCATCCTGTTTGCTGTGGGTAATGAAGCCCTGTCCTCCACGTGACCCAGTGCGCCTTTGAGCTCTGTGCCTGCTTCACAGCTGTTGTGAAGACTTTTCTTATCTGCTTGTTAAATAAACAAGCAAATAAGAAAAGTCTTCACGACAGCCGTGAAGCAGGCGAGCCAGTCCGGATGGGCCGGCCAAAAAAGCGAAAAGGAGGCACCCTGGAAACCTTATTTCCAATGGCAGGCCACCGTTTAACATAAACGGTGACGCAAGCCAATGGAAATAAGGGGCGGGGCTTCAAGCCCTTTTCTAAAACTCCTCATCTGCAATAAATCTCGCCGAGCGAGCTGCGCATGTGCGCAGCAACGCTAGGCGAGACCTAAAAAGGTCGGTTTCTGGACCAACAGCTACCTTTCGGCCAAATTTAGTGTAATTCAGTTCAGCGGTTTGGGCTGTAGTGGTGTCTAAAATTCCTATGGGAATTAGCATGGGAAACGCACTTTATTTTAACCCTCCCCCTTTTCTTTAGCCCCCGCATGACGGATCGCCCCAAAAATGTCCATGCACAACTAGAATCACTGACACACTTGTTTGGAAAACATTGTGAAGATTCTTTCAAAATACTTTATTCGGTCATTACGACCATAAAAGTGCAAGTGCAGAGAATACAGAAGGTTCACTTGTTACCAGTGTAGCAGGAATACAGTTTGGACAAGATTGGTTATCAAATTAAAAACAACATCTTGGTGTGGGTGTTTAAAACAATAATTTAGATTTTTTTTAAATGAACGTACTAGATGATATTAGGTTGAGAACCCACAAGGGGTTACACAGGAAGTAGAAATGCAAAAATGGTGCAAGAGTACAATATAGCAAGTATAGCAATAATTCATTCTTAGCTTAACTGCAGATAGACCAACAAATTGCTCCAACAAGCTAAATAACTAAAAACAATAAAAACGAAGGGTAAAAGAGTTGTTAAAAAACGTTAAAAGTAGCCTCAGATAGTTCTATGAAGAAATGCTTTATCTCCTTTTTAGTGCATGGCGCATGATGATCCACATTTTCCCTAGAAATGTTGCCACTACGCAGACTATTGAAGGCCTGGAATCTGTTTTTAAAATACGGAATGCTTCTTGACCGGGTTCCCATCAGCCTACAGACAGGTGCTAGCCAATTAGATCTCGGGATAATGTACAAAGGGCACACAAAGAGGATGTGTTTAACCGTCTCAGGGGACCCGGGGCAACTTTGGGCAATGCTGTGCAACCTCAGTAGATCGCTGCCAACCCGCTGTGAAAGAATTCACAGGGAGGCAGCTGAATCTAAATTATATGTAGAGCTTCCTGTCTTGTGGTGACGAAATTGCCTCCATATACTGTTCGGATATACCTAGCCACTTAAACTCCAAGAACTCTAATGATAGGCGGCCAGCAGAGGTTTGAGAAGCAGTTGTCTGAGCCACCCATCTGTATTTATCTTGTCACATTTACTGTGCTTCAAAGACAGAGGCCAAATGTCATGCTGTGTCTTCTGACAAATTGCTGCTTATGTTTTTTAACATGGGGATTGGTGTTTACATACTTCTACTTTGCAGTCACAGAAACAAAATAAACTGAATTATGTGACAATCCTGCTGGGGTATAAGGAGTGTGAACGGAACGGGTGTAGGATGTCATTTTTTGTAACACACTAAAGAATGAAAATACCTCTTAATGAACTGTTCACATTCAGCTGTTAGAACAGCAACAATGAAGCACATTTGTTGTAATTCTAAAGTGTGATGGAAACAAATATGTTAATAGGATCAAAACAAATCAAGACACTTTACTTGGTGATGCACAAATGATAAATATCACTTAAACTCAATTTCCACACATTATCATTTGTGTGCAGTTATGTTTCATCAGTAAGACTGTATGTCTGTGTAAAATTAGTGGCCACTTCAATGGAGAGTGTGGCAACTGTAAATCACAGTGTGCTACTACACAATGGTTTCTGTACATTAAATATTCGCCCTGCTCATGTCCATTACAGTTAGGAAGGTCGCAAATGTTTATCATTCTAAAAATTGAGTTGTGGTTCTAAGACATTTGGGGAGCACTGCCCTACATAATTCATTCATTTTATTTAGCTGTCTAATAATCTGTTGTTGTATATTAACTCCGTTCTAAGCACAGCTTGTTCGCAGTGAATGCTTGTTGGGCTAGAAATTGTATTTTAAGGTTTCATTTAATTGTAAGATTTGCTTACTTACCTGCGTACGTAATAACAGAGAATGAAGCAGAAAAGATGGTGCCAAACAATAATAAGCAACAATGAGAATATTTATTTTGCGTTTGCTGTTTGTTACATGTTCTGAATAAATAAAAACGTAAATTTCATTTTAAGTACTGAAACTGAAGTATGTAAGTGTGCTAGTGTTAAGTAATAAAATAGAAGTCATATAAATTGTACCCAAAAAATCACTTTCAAGAATAAATGTTGTGAGGGTGATCTGTTTTCATAGGTTGTGCTAAACAGTGTTGCTATATAAGAGACAATTCCAAATATACCACTTTGCTGATCCCCTTCAAAGTGCACACTAGCATTATTGTGATAGTGATAGTAGATTCTAACAATGTCTGCTCTTTCTCTTTACCATCCTTGCCTTACAGCAGAAATGTATTAAGCTTCCAGAATGTGAATAGAGAGTAGAGGTCAATTACCTTCTTCTGTACCTTTGTCCCCTGCAGGCTTGTCGGGTGAATGACTGGTATTTTCTCTTGATATGCATCCTGGTCACCTTGTGGATCTTTGTGTTCACATGTTCATCTTAGCTCTTTACATTGTTTTAGGAACAACGAGAATCCCCTGGCTCTAGAGTTACCAGTCCACGATCTCGCCCCTCTACAGCAAAAAGGGTGGGCTCTGCGGCATCACACACAAAGTCTGCTCATTCTGACTATGGAAGGGAAGAGGGAAAAGAGGAAGAGGCAGCAGAAATTATTCAGACCCACTGGAGACAGTACAAAGACAATGTAAGCTATTTGACAATTGCCGCAGTGGTTATAGGCGATAGTAGGGATTATCTGTTGTACCTGATATTTCAGACGTATATGTGTGTCTAAATGCATTATTATTCTTTTTGTAAGACCTGTTTAAAAGTAGTGGCACAGTGACGTAAAGTAACTTATCTGAAAGAGACAATTAGTTATGGATTCCTCACCTTAGAATTACCCCAGGAGTCAGACTGGATCTGGAGAATTGTTTCCTCAGCAGTACCTTTGCGCGTCAATAGGTGGTGTCGGTCGACTCCGCATTCGTCGTTGGCGTTGTGGTTGCCGGAATAACGTCGCGGTATGTACTTACACGCTGCCCTCGCGCACTGACTACAGGTCTTTCTTTTTCCGCGCCAGCCAGCGCAGATCCGGAGAGAGCGGTACCTTGAGTCACTTTTTGACTCCGTTTTTGCGACTTTTGTCGACACCCTTTTTTGAGTCGATCGACTCCTGGTGCACGGAGGGATGTTTCGTCGGACCGGCTTCAAGGCTTGTGACTCCTGTCACAAATTGATGTCTGTTACGGACCCATACCTCGTGTGCCTTTGGTGCCTGGAGCGCGACCACAACCCGAAGTCGTGCTCCGACTGCCGGGCCATGAATCCGAAGTCTTTGCGGGAGCGGTCCCGAAAGCTTCTCGAGGCCTGGCAGTCTGCTCCGTGCCGTTCAACATCCCGGTCGAGAGGGAGGTCGCCGGACCGGTCACGGAGCCACCACCACCACCACTCGTCATCGAAGTCTTCGTGTAAGTCGAAGCACAAGAAGAAGGCGAAGAAGCATCGTCGCTCTTGGAGTTCTCCCCGCTCTTCGCGTTCTCCCCGTCCGTCGGCCGGCGGGACGCGGAAGGGAGTCATCCGGCTCCGCCCGCGGAGCCTGTTGGGTCAACTTCCGCCTTCCCTCCCTTTCCAGGACCCGTGGCGACTCCTGCCCAGCTTCGAAGCTTTTATGAAGTTTTACATTCTATCTTCGGGCAGCCCGACTCCGCCGGTGCGCCCTCGGGCCCCGCAGACTTGGTTGGGGGCTCTAGGCCTTTGATGTTGGTGGCTCCGGCGCCGCAGGGCCCCCAAGGATCCAGGCCTGGATCCGGATCGGCACCGGTCGACCTCGTGACACCTCCTCCGGCGCCGAATCCAGTGACGACACCCCCACCGCCTCCGACGCCGGTTGTGTCCCCAGCCGGCGTCGACCCCGGCCTCCCCCTCGATGAGGACACGGCGCCGGGCCGACATCGGTACCGGCGCCGACCGGTACTTTTGTACCCCTGTCCTCTCCTGATGTTTCTTACCAGCCTGAGTGGCTCACAGGAGAGGGTGAGGAGGACTGGGAGGGGTCTGTGGACCCTCTTGCGGACCAGTTGGAGGAACCGGACTGGAGAGAGGAGTTGGGTGAGGCCAGAGGTCTGGACACCTCCCCAGACCTTGGCATGCTGTCTCCCCCTACCGTGGCTACGGAGGAGGGTGCATCTTACGCCATGGTGTTGCGTAGGGCAGCCAAGGCCCTAAACCTCGAGCTTCCTACGGTGGCGGTCAGGACTAACCTCCTGACAGAGGTGCTTCAACCGGCAGCGGCCTCCTTGGAGCCCCTGCTGCCGTTCAATGAGGCCCTTACGGACATCCTTTTGGGCACTTGGTCCAAGCCCAACACAGGGGCTCCTGTGGACAGGATGATTGCCTGACGCCACCGCCCGGGCGACCCCATTTTCCTCTCTTCCCATCCTACCCCTGAGAGCTTGGTAGTCCAAGCCTCCACGTCCAAAGGCGCATTCCCTAACGCACCACCTGATAGGGAATCCAAGAAGCTGGACCACCTTGGGAAGAAGATGTTTTCTTCCTCCAGCTTGGGGCTGCGGTCGGTGAACACCGCATGCCTATTGGGCTGTTACTCCCACTCGGTGAGGGACACGGTTGCGCAGGTGCTGCCACAGTGCCAGGAGGAGGCCCGGGCCGTGCTCTCCCGTGCTGTTGCCGAAGAGAGGACGCAGTGAAGTTCACCATTCGGTGTGGGCTGGACACCGCCGACTCACTGGGCAGGATGATTTCCACATCAGTAGCACTGAGACGCTACTCCTGGTTGAGGTCCACTGGTTTTTCGGGGGATGTCCAAGCAACGCTTTTGGACATGCCCTTTGATGGCCGTCGCCTGTTTGGCGAGAAGGCAGACAACGCGCTCGAGCGCTTTAAGGATTCCAGGGCTACGGCCAGATCCTTAGGCCTCGCTTCCACCTCCCGCCCGGCGCAGTCTGCTTTTCGCCCCTTTCGTGGTTATGGAAGTGGTGCCCCACCACGTTCCGCCCAGAGCCACAGGCCTGCGCAAGCTGTCCAACCTCTGCGCGGCTGAGGACGTGGATCCCACCGCCGTGAGTCGGGAGGCCAGCGGGCGGGCCAGTCCACCAGCGCCCCCTCTGCAGCAGCCTCCAAACCCTTCTAGTCCGACCTTTCAGGCCCATCATTTGCCAGTGGGCGGCAGGATTCGCCATCACCTCCCCTACTGGCTCACCATCACGTCGGACAGGTGGGTTGTGCAGGTAGTCGGAAGGGGCTACTCCCTCTCCTTCGAGGCTACACCTCCATCCATGCCACCTCAATTCCATCTCATGTCGGAGGATCACCTGGCCCTTCTCCAACAGAAAGTTACGGCTCTCTTGGCCAAGGGACCCATCAAGCGAGTTCTTGTCCCAGAAGTAGGTCATGGTTTTTATCTTATTTTTTATTTATTTTTGTTATGGTTTATGGTTGTTATTCCCACTACTTTCTGGTGCCCAAGAAGGACAAGGGCCTGCGTCCTATCTTGGATCTCAGGAACGTCAACCGCTTCCTCCGGAAGGAGAAGTTCAAGAAGTTGACTCTGGCTCAGGTCCTGCCTGCTCTCGACCCTGGAGACTGGATGGTAGCGTTGGACTTGCAGGACGCTTATTTTCACATCCCCGTCCTGCCGGCCCACCGGCGTTACCTGCGGTTCACGGTAGGCTACAAGCACTTTCAGTTCACCGTGCTCCCCTTTGGCCTTACCAGCGCCCCTCGGGTGTTCACGAAAGTGATGGTGGTGGTCGTCGCTCATCTACGCAGATTAGGGGTTCCAGTCTTCCCCTATCTCGACGACTGGCTGTTCAAGGCGGCCTCGCCCCAGGCAGTCGTCTCCCACCTCCAGACTAAGGTGGACTTCCTGCATTTGCTGGGGTTCACTATCAACGTGCCGAAGTCACAACTGACTCCCTCTCAGAAGCTCCTTTTCATCGGAGCGGTTCTGGACATGACGCAGTTTCGTTTTTATCCTCCCAAGCAGCGAGTCTGGGATATTCAGGCTATGATTCCGATCTTTTAGCCTCTATCCCGGGTTTCTGTCAGAATGACCCTGATGCGGCTGGGCCTCATGGCCTCCTGCATCCTGCTGGTGGATCATGCCAGGTGTCATATGCGGGCTCTGCAGTGGGACCTGAAGTTCCTGTGGGCACAGCATATGGGGAACCTGTCCGATTGCGTCCAGATCTCGGAGGGCACTACTCGACAATTGCAGTGGTGGCTCACGAACCAGCATTGAGTCAATGGCAGATCCCTCTCCCTTCCCCAACCAGAGTTTACAGTGGTGATGGATGCATCACTTCTGGGGTGGGGCGGCCACATGGGAGAGGCGGAGATCAGAGGCCTCTGGTCTCCGGCGGAGTCCGGGCTCCACATCAACCTTCTGGAGCTTCGGGCGATTCGTCTTGCACTAAAGGCATTCCTTCCCTCTGTCCGGGGAAGAGTAGTGCAGGTGTTCACGGACAACACCACCGCCATGTGGTACTGCAACAAACAGGGCGGGGTGGGGTCGTGGACCCTATGTCAAGAGGCTCTCCGCCTTTGGACATGGCTGGAACATCAGGGCATATCCCTGGTGGTTCAACACCTGGCAGGTTCTCTGAACGTCAGAGTGGACAAACTCAGCCGCAAGTGCATGATGGATCACGAATGGCTTCTTCACTCGGAGGTGGTGCAAGGTCTCTTTCAGCAGTGGGGAGAGCGTTGGTTAGATCTATTCGCCACCGAAGAGAACGCGCAATGTCAGCAGTTCTGCACGTTGGAATTTCCAAGGCGGCACTCGCTCGGCGACGCTTTTCATCGCGAGTGGAGTTGCGATCTTCTATATGCCTTTCCGCCAATACCACTTCTGCCCAGAGTGCTGAAGAAGATCAAGCGCGACCGGCCCCAAGTCATTCTTGTGCTCCGGATTGGGCACGAAGAGTCTGGTATCCCGAGCTGTTACACATGGCCATCGATCCTCCGATCAGACTGCTTGTTCGGGAGGATCTTCTGTCGTAGCAGCAGGGGACGGTCCTCCACCCGAACCTGTCCAGCCTCCACCTCTTTGCGTGGAGATGGAGCGGCGGCAGTTGACAGCTTTCGACCTTCCTCCCGAAGTCTGTAACGTTATCTTGGCAGCCAGTCGTCCCGCCACTAAAACGGTATACGCTTGCAGATGGAACAAATTTGTGGCATGGTGCACAGCAAAGGCTGTGGATCCCCTTTCTGCCCCTCTTTCTGAGGTTCTCTTGTTCCTTCTTTCTTTGGCCCAGCAGGGCTCTGCTCTGGGCACTCTTAAGGGCTATCTCTCAGCCATTTCAGCCTTCCTTCGGCTTCCTGACCAACCTTCTCTTTTCAAGTCCCCTATTGTAAATAGATTCCTTAAGGGCATTACTCATCTCTTCCTCCTATTCCTTTCGTAATGCCTCAGTGGGACTTGAACTTGGTTCTGACTTATCTTATGTGCGCTCCCTTTGAGCCGCTACATAATTGTCCTCTCAGACTTTTAACTTTGAAAACTGCCTTCTTGGTTGCCATCACCTCTGCTCGCAGGGTGAGTGAGCTTCAAGCCCTTTCTTCTGAGTCTCCTTTCTTGGCTGTTCATCCGGACAAGGTTGTCCTTCGCACTAGGCCTTCTTTCCTTCCCAAAGTGGTTACCTCTTTCCACATAGGACAGACCATCACTTTGCCCACCTTCTTTCCGTCTCCGCACCCTTCTAAAGAGGAAGAGCGGCTCCATCGTCTGGATCCAAAACGTGCGCTTTCCTTCTATCTGGATCGCACAAGACCATTCCGGGTGGATGACCAACTCTTTGTTGGCTACGTGGGCTCCAAGAATGGTCGGGCCGTACAAAAACGGACCATCTCTCGATGGGTCGTTCTTTGTATAAAAATCTGCTATTCCTTGGCGAAAAAGGAACCTCCAGTGGGGTTGCATGCCCATTCCACCAGGACGACGGCAGCCATTACTGCTTTGGGATGTGGAGTCCCCCTTCATGACATCTGCCAGGCAGCTATGTGGGCTTCACTGCACACGTTTACCAAACACTACTGCCTGGACAGCCAAGTCCGGAGAGACGGTTTCTTTGGCCGTTCGGTTCTCCAGGACTTTCTGGTGTGAACTTGGTTCGCAGACCCACCACTGGGGTTGGTATTGCTGGGGTATCTATTCTAAGGTGAGGAATCCATAATTAATTGTCTCTTTCAGATGAACAAGTTACTTACCTTCGGTAACGATATATCTGTAAGAGACCTAGATTAGTTATGGATTCCTCACCGCCCCACCCATCCTCCCCGTTCTGCAAACTGACTTCTAGCGTAAAGGGACTCCCCTTCAGGGCCCTAGTTTTTGTGCACCAGTGGTAAGTGTCTTGCATGGCTCTACGCTTCTGGCGTGGAATGTCGTGTAAAGCACTGACGTCAGCGCGCAAGGGCGGCGTCTAAGTAGATACCGCGATGTCATTCCGGCGACCACGACGCCAACGTCGAACGTGGAGTCGACTGACGCCACCTATCGACGCGCAGAGGTACTGCTGAGGAAAAAATTCTCCAGATTCAGTCTGACACCTGGGGGTAATTCTAAGGTGAGGAATCCATAACTAATCTATGTATCTTACAGATATATCATTACCGAAGGTAAGTAACTTGTTCTTCACTGACAAAAAGTGAGTGTCTAGGTCAATCTTTAGTCTGATAACAGAATGCCCTGTAATATTGTCCTGTATGTTAAAGGGCTACAGTAAATTGTGTCCAAATGTTTTTTTGGGTATCTTGCTTTCTCAAACATGAGTTGCTGCATCAAATAACATGTTTTATCCATAGCCAAAAAGGGTAGCATTAACAAAAAGGATGTCCAGCAAATGTGCTTGGATGTGTCCTGAGAAACATTTGGATGTGTTATGAATTAAAACAGTTGATTATTTTTGCAATGTTCTGCTATGAAAGCAAAAGGCGTTGTTTTTCCTATTTAACCCTGGACAGAAAAAATATCCCCTTCTTCTTCAATGTTTATTACATTCTTCCATTTACTAATTAACTTGCTGAATGATGGTTGTAGATTTATACATGCAAGATTTGTTTGATCTTCAAGGGTTCTTTTAGAATGTTTCAAAGAGGCCCTTTTGTTTGTCTAGTAGACCAATCCAATGCCATTTTGATATCACGCTGAAACTGGTTCCCTTACGGTAAACCTTCATCCCAACTTGGACCCAATTGAACATATGACCCTTGTTGATTTAAAGTTTGTGGCCCACAAGATACTGTTTTTGTGGCCATCACTTTGGCTAATGAAGTTGGTGAGTTTCAGGCGCTCTTTCTGCCTGTAGGCCTTTTTTGGACTTCCACATAGACAAGATTGTACTTGAGATATGCCCTTCTTTAATTAGCATTGTTATCTCTCATTTCCTTATTAAATTTAAAGGTCTCTTTCAAGCTTTGTCTCCAAATTTAATGAATTGAAAGCAGAGGACATTCTTCTAAATTTATATGGCACAAGAGCTCTCATTTAATGAATGTATAGAGTTCATCTGACATTCTCCTAGTTTCTATATGCTATGGAAGCACTCCCAAGCAATATCAGGCTTGGAAATCCACTAATACTCCTATATCTCCAATTGCTACTTTAAAAGGAGTTCATGTTATTGAGTGGCTCAGTTGATGTCCTTGCAGCACGGAGACCTCATCTTCATTTCTGCTCTTCCCATAAGACATAAAAATTGGTGGATCTTGGGAAAATCACTTTACATCTGTGTATCACTTTCTTTTAGCCAAATTGCAGTTTTTGGAATTAAACAGACACGTTAGTTAAGAGCTATATCAAAAATAACTGGGTGGATCTTTGTAAACTAGAGGGGATTAATTTTGCGGTGTCACTCATTCCACTAGCCTGCATCTGACCCCATGTAGATACCCCTCTTTGCCATTTTCATCGTACTTAAGGCAGTCACTTTGACCTCATCATAATCCGTCTGTAAGAACTACTCTTCAGAGTCAAGTTCTATAGTCTCTTTATCTGTTTGTATGGGTTTTGTAGAGTGCTAGAGAAGACTGTTGAAACTCGGACAACCAAATTAAGGTGTTTAAAGTTGCGCCATGCTGAGCTGATGGACAATTTGGGCCTGAAGTACCCCGACATACCAACTTGCTCCTGCTGTGGTATATGTTATGTTCTCTTATTAGTTTACCTCTGCTGGGGTTGGGGCCAAAGGGACCTTTGCTAAAGTGCATAGCAGTGTCTGTATTCATAGTCTTCTTAAGCTTGTCCATTACCATTTACCTACTTTCTATACCCACTGCTCCAGTGCATCTGTTGTAGACCTAAATGGTGGTGGTATAGGAACATGGTGAGTCATGCAATGAGTATGTGGGTCAGATTGAGAGCTCATGAGTTAGGTGTGTTTGTGCTTCCTGGGTTTTATGCTTTAACACAAGTTACTGACCACATTATGGAGCTTCCTCTCAAGTTACGTACTGGTGTGCGTTTTGGACTAAGAATATGTCTGTTGGTACACAAATGAGTGTTATTTGATTACCGTTTTATTATGGCTTTGAAGTTTCTTGTTATATGTAATAAAAATGAAAGATGTGCGATTGTGTTAAGCTGAAGTACATTTTATTTTTCAGAAAGAAACTGATGAAAATGCTGATTTTGATAAGGTAAGCAAGTTTTTCCATTTGTTAACTTTATCTGTTTTTAGCTCTTAATTTTAATATGCTTCACTGTTTTTTTGTGAAGGCTGCTAATTGGGTCATCATAGATATTAGACATTCTGCATAGAATAATTCTTAAGGGAAGAGGAGCTGTGGCAAAGAAATAGGACTATGAGAAAATAGACAAATATTACAAAATAAATATCCATCACTCACAAAGAGAGAGATGCAGGGTTGATATGTTCAGGAAGGCAATATTCAACCCAATATTGAAATGAACAGGACACAACTCTGTTTTCTTTTACTTTTTTGTTTATATTGTGTTCTCTCAGCTTAATGGCCTTTAGAAAGCAGGGCTGGTGAAAGAGGCTTGTTTCATAGGTGTGGAAGAGAGGTTGATTAAAACTTAATATCCTTGCTCTCCAAGCTCATAAGTTCATATTTGCAGTGGGGAAGGTGGATTTGCTGTGTTATCATGTGTTCTGTGCACCAAGGTAATTGGATGTAGAGTTCTGGCAATACATTTGGCAAGCTTTACGTTGTATGTTCTTCTAGTTATCCCAGTGCTAGTTTGTCTGGTACAGAGGTATTTTGTGACTTTAAAATGTTTTCTTTTTAAACAATTGTTTTAAAATTAAAATAGTTGCACCATAAACAATCGATATAAATTTGGCACATTGCACCAAACAGGATCAGTGGATACAATTTTGTATTTCATATTTTGAAGCACATTGGTAAATCCCGGTTGTCTATGCAGAGCAGACTTCTTTAGAGCAGAGACTTAAGAGCATGCCTTTCAAAGGCAGAGTCCCTCTCTTTGTGAGCGGGAGGATGAGTGAGCAGAGAAGGGTCAGAAAACAAGCTAGTACCACTTCAAATTGAGACTTCCTGAGTTTAGCCTCTGAAATATCCAATTGGATGGGTCACCTCACAATCTTTATTGGGTGGGATTGCGTCCCAGAGATTTGTGTAAATCATACCATCTCCCTTGTAAATGGATTGCATCTTCCAAATGGTGGAAGATGAAACTTGCCATCCTCTTTGGGAAGGGAAGTTTGCAAGGGGACAATAAAAATGCTACACATATCTAGTTGAAATGGTGGCCTGTGTCTCCCAGGCCTTCCTAAATATGTATTAGTCTTGCAGTTGGCAAACAACTGGCTACACAGATCCATAGAGGACAGAAATGTGTGATAGGAATGTAACTGTATGGGAAATGAAGACCCAGTGCAAGTACGACATTGTGCCTCACCTCCCCGTCCCTCTCCACAGCCCAACCACCATCAACTCATCTGTGTGGGTTAGGACATAGCATGAGACTCAGCTTAGCACTGGCGAAGGGAGCAGATAGTTGCAATGAGCACCTCTTTGGGCAAGGCGAAGAAACACCCTATGCAGTATGGTGATGTGTGGGGGGTGAAGCACTAGGAGTATAAATGTATTCAGATTCATGGTTAAATGGTTGGGGAGTAGGTTACCACGGACCTTTACAAAACTACAGAGCAAATATCGACTACCACTAAGACACATATTAGCCTTGTAACAACATACATTTTTGCTTGATACAGAGGCCATCCCATAGAAGCAGCTTCATGGGTGTATGCATATTGTTAAAGCATATACCCATAATATACGGTTTATTGCAATAATCATCTCTTAAAGCCTGAGTATGTCTGAGAAAGCAATGAGAACAGAAAGATGGATGAAGAGTGGGGCGAGGCACTTCAAAACCACAGAGAAGGGATAATTAGCTCAAAATATTGACAGCAACAATGTGAGTATCTGCATGGGTTTTAGCACTTCTAAAGCGTTATTGTGCCACATTGAGTGAAGCAGATCTGTGTCTTTGGCGAAGTATGGAATTTGAAATTAATACAGGTTAATATGGTCGCAAATAAATAGGAATTTAAATTGGATGGAAAGGTAGCTGCCCCATGAGGTATGCCACAAGCAATCCAGAAGAATGAAAGGATCCTATGTGAACATTTTGAAATTCCTCATGTGTATGATTTTCAAACGCATAAGTTTACACTGAGCTGGTTCTGCTATATAAGACATCTAGACTAAAATAACGTTTTTAATCTGACAATGTAGAAGGCTGCAGGTAAATAATCGGGAATCATTGTTTCTGATTCTCCTGCATTGTTTATTTCGATGGATTAATCTACTAGCAGATTGCTCACCTTAAGAATACTCCTCCCAGGCTTCAGACTGATCTAGAAACCTTTTCACTAACAATCACTCTCCATCATGCCAGGTGGTGTGATGCGGTCTCCAGACGTGATCTCACTAGAATATATTGGCTGTCAGCCGGTGTGCTGCCATCTTTTTCTGTTTACTCACTCCTCATCTACACTGTCCAGAGCTGTCTTATAGTGTCTCACCAGTTTTTGACAGCGGGTAGGTCAAGTGTCCCCTCAAAGGACCTCAGGCTTCAAGCCTTGCAGGTGGTTCTGCAAGAAGATGAAAATGTCCCTTTCAGACAAATGTATGTGGTGACCGCGGTTGGGGCATGATGCCTCAACTGTGATTCTGACACCTCCCTGCACCCGAAGGCCATGAATGAGCAAGAAGGCTAACTATTTTTGGCTAAGGCCCTCCGTGATACTCCCAAGTGAACTCCCTCTCCCAAAGAGAACATTCTGCTAACAGGAAAACACAAAGAAGTGTCATAGGAAGGAGAAGTCTTCTTCCTCTAGGAAGCAATTGCGTTCCTGGGACCGTTCAGACTCTCTAAGGTCTTCTCTTAGCAGGACTCTTCCTCGATGTTGGTTAACCCGAAGCCTAAAAAACTAGACCGGAATTCACCAGTCCTTTGGACAAACCGGACGCGGTAGAGTCCTTTCTTCTTTTCAGTGCAGCCTTGCTTCCTTCTGGGATAGTCCTCAAGGGAAATAAGAGTCTGTTCCCAAATGACTGGCAACTCTGTTTTTTCTGACTGTGATGCCTCCTGATACCACCCTTCCTCAGGCCTGGCATCTATGGCAACGTCAAAACCAGCTAGTATGCCATCCCCAGTTTTTTTTTTTAGATCTTCTTCTACACTGATTTGGAAGGCGATCACAATACCATCCACAAAGCCAATTCTGGCCCTGGCCAAGGAGTCAATAGGGGGTCATAGCTAACTTTAACGATAAACCATACTGTAAGCACCAACCCAGGGCCCAAAGGGTTGCTTGCTTGGCGCAGGTTTATTTTTTGTTCAGATTCTGATGCATATGAAAGATAATGAACTAAGGCCGGCCGTAGGATGATGACTCAGCAGTTGATCACCTCCTTCCAACACTAATGCCAGCATTTACGTAGTCTTACAAAATACCAGTAGCCTAGATATTTCACTGGAAGGGGATACTTCTACTCCCATGGCTCTGCTTCGGAGGAGGTTTAATGTTTTACAACAGTAGTTCTGAAGGCAAGAGAGGCCTTAGAACTGACTTAGCTTTTGGCACAAGCGAAGTCTAACATTCTGATCGAAATCTTCGAATCTTCCAAAGCCCTTGTTTCTGTTCACCGAGGCTCCTCTAGACCTATTTTGGCTGCATAGAGGAAATCCACAGACAGATTGCCAGATGACATAGCCATGCTCTGGGAGACCCACGCTTTTTGTCCTACCACCCATTGCTAGAGAGCCTGGTCATGTTAAAAGGAAAACTCAAAGGAAAAGGTTACGTTCCAGCAACTTGTCTCTCCATGTGACTAATGCCACCTGCCTTTTAGGACAATTTGTTCATGCTTTACGAGAACAGACAAAATGTGCTATTGTTAGCCTGCTTTGAAAAAAACATTCTACGACTTGGTGAGTGATGGTCTAGATGCATTAAAACAGGTCCTGAAATATGGCATTGACTAAGCAGACACCTTTGCTCAGACTGTTAGCATGGCTGCCATGCTGCTTCAGCATGCTTGGATGCGTTCCACTGGATTTCTGGGCAAAAGACAGGCTATACTCATGGACATGCCTTTTGAGCGAGACCGGCTATTCGAAGAGAAAGCCAACTCTTCCTTCAAACGTTTCAAGAACAGGTGGGCTATGGCTTGCATCCTGGCCTCCACTGCATGGCATTTTCACCAACAGTGCCAGAATGCCTTCAGTTATTCTAGGGTTGTGATGTCCTGACAAACGCAACCGTCTCAACCTGTCCAAATATCACAACAAAGCAGGTATGGCTCTAAGAGGAGCCACCAGCAAAAGCAGCATTTCCCGCCCCCACTGTCCTCTATGGGCGCTACCACCTCCAAACCCCTCTGACTTCTTTCCTCCCTCAAAATATCACCTTCTGGTGGGAGAGAGGTTTTTAGGTTTTGCTACTTGGTAGGCGGCAATCACAGTGATCCATCCGATCTGCCCGGATATGCCATTTTATTACTGTCCTCTCCACCAGACCACCCCCCTTTATTCAGAGTGTGCTCATCAGCTCATGCCTTCCACCTGGAGACGTGGAAATCCTTACCATATAGGAAAAAGGGGTCATAGAAGTGGTGCATGTGGAAGAGATGGGCACGGGTTTTTACTCCCTTTACTTCTTAGTCCACAAGAAGGGTGGAAGTTTGAGGCCTGTCTTGTAGCTCCGCCTTTTGAACATGTTCATCTGGCAGGATAAGTTCAAGATGCTCTCTCTGAGCCAAGTTCTGTTAGCTTGGAACTCATAAGATTAGTTGGTGTTAATGGACGTCCTGAACGCCTACTTTCTTATAAGTTATCCCTGCCCACAAGTGCTTCTTGAGGATCACAATGGAGTCCCAACACTGTAAGTGTACTCTCTTCTTGTTTGGACTGAGGACAGCCCCTTGCATTTTTACAATGGTTCTAGTGTTAATGGCAGCTTCGCTGTGGAGGTCAGAAGTCTGTGTTTCAATATTTGGCCGATTAGCTTGTGAGTGTGCAGTCCCCAATGTTGGCCCAGGGACATCCCTAGCAGATGATGGCTCTTCCCAACAACCTTGGTTTTACCATCAACGTCCAAAAGGTTCAGCACACTCCCACACACAGAGTCTGACTTTTTTTTTACACAGAGGCTGACTTTGAATGGCGGGGGTGCATATATTTGGATAATGCTTCTGATGTCTTACTCCAGCTCGGATCCCGGTCCTACAGGTTTTGTGTCTGCTAGGCCTAATGGCCTAGTGTATCCTGCTGGTGCGTCACGGTAGATGAGAGCCCTCCAGTGGTGTCAGAGGAGGCAGTGGTGGTGGCACCAAGGAAGTCACTTGGCTTAGGTATAGATTTTCCAGGTGGTGCATCAGAATCTGCTCTGGTGGATGGATCCCTCTAAAGATTTTAGGGGACACTCATCCAACCCTGCTCTTGGCTCAGACTACTATGGTTAACATTGCTTTCTCATTGGCTGGGGTGCTCATCTGGATGATGTGACATGCAAGGCCTTTGGGCAATGCCAGAGCACCGCTTGCAAAAAAACATGCTTAAGCTATGGGCGATCAGTCTTGCCCCTCAAGGCGCTCCTCTATACCATCTTTCAGGGCAGCATTCATATTGTGTCAGACAATACCACCAGACAGCCCCAGCCTCCATGCTGGCTCAGGCTACTGTGTTCAAGGATGATGCTTCAGTAGGCTGGGAAGCTCATCTGGGTGACATGACGCAGACAACTTTTGGTGAACATATGAGCAATACTTGCAAATAAACATGCTGGGGAAGCTGGCAAACTGTCTTGTCCCTGAAGGGACAAGGGACAAGATTCTGTCAGACAGCACCTCCACTGTCTATTATATCAATACCCGGGCAGTGTGGGGTCGTGAATCGTTTTTTGTGTAGCAATTTGCCTTTGGTAGCGGTTCTTTGCACCCGCTCGTCCTTCTTCGACTGGGGCTTCTGTAGTCCATATGGCCCAGTCTATTAGACTTCATCTTCTTCCACCTTTACATCCAACCAAGCTGGAGGAGTGAGTATATACACTGGACCCTAGATGCCTGGTGTATTAATACATCAACTGCACTTGTGAGGAAGGAGTGGATGATGGTCTTTTTATGAGCTTTGCCAGAGTTAAGAAGGGCAAAGCGGTGACCAAACGAACCAGTTTGCCCTATGTCATCTTCTGTATCAAAATCTGCCACGCCTTGGCCAAGGAAGAGCCTCTGGAGGGCATTTGTGCCAAATCCACAAGAGCGAGGGCTGCTTCCCTGACTCTTTCCTGAGGCATCCCAGTTACTGGCGTCCAATGGGCAGTAAATGGTCATCTTTGCATGCTTTTGCCACACGCTATTGCCTCACATTTCAGACACACAGTAATGGGTGATTTGCCTGAGCTGTATTGCATGAATTACTTGGTTAACAGGTACTACTCCATCTTATCTCCTAGAGAGTTATTGCTTTGTGACTCATTCTTATGGTGAGAAAACTGCGGGAAAATGTATCCATCCGAAGAAAATTACTTACCATAGAAGGACAACTGCAGTGTATACTGGCTTGACCTAAAGGTTTTAGTGAGCTCTCTCTCATTCACTGACCTTCTACTGGCCTTACATAGCACATATCACGAGTTTGATATGCCCTAGGGTCTAATGGACTTCTTCAAGCCTATCCTGATAGGCCCAATTATGGTTTTGTTTTTCAACAGACCCTCTTTGAAGTTGGTACACACGCTCCCATGTCATTGCTCAGGACGCCTGCTCAGCCACCCGCTATTACATTTCTTGTATAACCAATCCCTGTGCAAGAACGTTTTTCCACAAGGTGCAGTGACTCTAAGGTTTTCACCTTGGCAGACTTCAACAACCCTTAGTTGTGGAAATGGGCAGATGACCAAAGTCATGGCTGTTTGCAACAAAGAGTTCAATTACTATATGGCAGGTAGAATCAAAGTGTATTAGAGCTAATGTATTACTCTTTATCAAGTTACCTTACCAAATTCACTTGTTGACACCATAAACGCCGACCTGATGCTTCATGTTGGCTGCCCCAAACAGACTCTCTCTGTACTTGGAGCAAAAAAGAAACATGATACTCTGCATACAGGAGTCCTTCCGCTCAAACTTGCCCTCTTCTGCTTTTCATCAAAATTATTTTCTGGAATTTAAAGAAAGGTCTGTAAATGCACTTATTCTGCTCAGCCTTTGAATCCGTTCAAAGTTGAGCATCCTGATGTTGCACCCATTGTAAGATTTTCTGAAGATAGCTCGTTCCTAACTAACCCTGACATTTTGTAACACCTCTGTACACTCACCCAGCGCACTTTCACGTGCCCCAGGGCAGAGCCAAAGCTATATATAAAAGTTTAAAAACAAATAAAGGATAACTGTCAGAAATAAGAGTGTCTTCGTGATCACTGCTCCTGGTTTGCAGTAGTTTATAACCTCATCCTTGCTTGCATCAATGAGCTCCTTTCCATGAAGTGCACGTAATGATAGGAAGTTAAATTTGGTATTTCTACTAAAAGTTTTCTCTATGCCATTTAACCTAGAGGCAGATTATGTGTGACATTTGAAGCATGAAGTTGACTGGATGATCTCCACCCAATATGCCCACATATCCTTCACTTGAAATGCCTGACAGTTCCAATTGAAAGTGTCAAGTTATTTTCCAAAATGTAATTTGCATCTTAAAAGTATATTTGTATTTATTATTTTATTTATTTATTGATTGACAAGGACTTCTCTCGCTGTGGCATTGGAGTCCAAAAAGCCAGGTTGACTCCTCCCCTTGGTCCTGTCAGTCACTTGGACGATGGATTATCAGTTGTTTTTCATGGTGGGCTATGGATTCAGAAGCTTTCTATCCCATCTCCGTATTGCTGTCTCTGAACCCTCATGTGGATTTGACAGGAAATCCTCTTGGCAAATCGGGATGTTATGTCCAAATTCTGCACTGTGGATGTGAGGGCGGAGGAGTATTTAATATTCCTTGTCTCAGTTTCTTGAAAAATAGATCTATCCAAAGAGAGGTTATAGATGGTAGCTTTCATGCATATCATGTCGTCCCATTTGGACATAAATTGCTTTGTGATGTAGACTTTCCAGGATGCATATTTTCGCTTCCTTATAGGTCAAAAAGTCCAGAAATTCTTAAGGAATATTTATGATGTGGGTAAACTGGCAGTTTAAAGTACTCCCTTTTTGCTGTAGGTTTGACCCCTAAATATTTTACAGATTTCATGCATTCAGTTGAATTTCACATTTGCAGAGGTAATTGGATAGGGCAAGACAATAATTCACATCCAGCCCATTTGGTGTATTATTTGCTTTATGCCATCTTCTCTTACTCGTGTAGCTTCCTCTCCTCCAGGTCATAACCCTTCTTAAAGACGTGGGCCTGCCAGTCCTAAAGACCTTGCTTGCAATTTTTCAGAGAATGCAGTTCATTGATGGTTTAACAGGCACCGGCATTGCGTCCCCCGTACTGGGTATAGTCTTGAATGACATGGATCCTTATTTCCACCCTTGCCTTTCCAACAAGGATTCATAATTCCAGAGAACCGGAGACATTATAGTGTTGCATTCAAGTGGTGTCTCTTATTTGACTTCAGCCAAAGTGTATAGGGCTTTGTCTTATTATGGTATTTCTTCCTCAACTGGAGAAATACCTTCCCAAATCCTTTGACATGAATTAAAAGGAGATTCTGTGGGATATGGTGTGTTGATCTCTAGAGTTTCCTTGTGGTCGGTGTTTAATTCCCCACTAGACCCTGAAGTAGCCCCGATCTCCGATGTCTCTAAGTTTTTTATGGTTCTAAGTCTCTGTCTCATGTCCGGAGAAACTTTCACCTCGAGGGTAAATTCTAATTGCAGGAGTTTTGCTCCTTTAATGGGTGTCTTGTGATGCTTTGGTGTTTCTTGCTTTGGTCTCAGTGTTTGCCTTTGCCTTCCAGAATGGACCTGCCTAAAAGGCCTTGTTTTTCCAGATAGCTTTGCAGGTTTTTTCACTGGGCTCTCGCACTTGGTGTTAAACTTTTTTAAATGCTCCAGTGACATTGTCTTTCGCATCATTTAGTGATTTTTATTTTTTTGTTGCTGCACATGAATGTTGTTAAGCGGGCGCATTGGGAGACTGTATATGCCGTGGCTTCCAGGAGCCGGACTTAGAAGGTTTGAGGCTATCCTGTTGAAGGTCTTTGCACTGTTTTTTAACAGATAAAGTTTTGTTGAGGACACACCTCTCCTTTCTAAGAACATTTCTGATTTTGACATTAATCATCTGTCTTCTGACCCGAATCCCCGTTTAGGCGAAAGTTTGCCCCATCATCTAAATTTGAGGTGTGATGTTATGGTTTAACAAAGGTCCATGTTTTTATTCTGCCTTTTATTAGGTCTCCAAACTGTTGCCTTGAAGTTTGAAAAGAAGACCTCTTAAGCCACTTTTGATTGCTGTTTTGTGTTGTCGTTTAATGCTGTTCATCACATGGTATCGTTTTTGTGTTTGTCCATGTGCCTTATTTTACCACTATGTGGTCTCAGTGGCTTTTCAAAGACACATTTCCATTGACTTGATCCCCAAAAAAAAGTTGAGGCAGCATTTGAGAATATCTTTTGTTGGTGTGGCGGATGCACAGCTCTATACTTAACAATGCTATTCTGTTTTTGCTAACCATTTTACTTTGGCTACAGAAATAACTTAACATGAGTCAATTCCACCAAAAGTTAAACCATAAAAATATTCAAAGGCCTCTGACAGCTCAACATCATCGATTTGGCTGATCTACTGCTTACGTTATTTCTTTCCCTCGACAGGGAGATATAGTAGAGATGTTCACACAGATGTTCTTTCCAAGAACAACTATGATTTAATGCAAAATTACCAAAAGGTGGTTTGTAGAATGAAAGATGTCACGAAAAGTCGAAACTTTGTTTGCAGGATGTTAGATAAATTCTTAACAATGATAATGACAAGAGCATGTGGGTATATAGCATTTAAATCTATGAATATTCAATTGCTAAATTAAGAGACTTCGCTTTTACTCAACGGTGTTCAGGTTATCAACAGAGCAACAAAAACCACCACCCTCTGTACATTCATTTCTATAGGTTGTAATGAAAGCGACTAAAATCAGTGTTTGAGTGTTGTTGACAGTGCATGCTACTCCGTGGCGTTGTCTTCTTATGTACCACGTAAAGTCCGAAATACAATAGAATTACCTTAACAGATGCAATCTATTCCTTACCTTCAAATTGAGCTTTTTGAAATTTCTGCTTAGATTCTTCTGACTGTAACACCTGCAAAAGTCTTATTGTGGAAAGCGTCATTCGAATTTCTAAAAAATCTCTTTTGTAGAGACTATGAAGTGGTGGGGATTTTCTTTTTCCTTCTTACAAAAATCAATATTTTCCCACTAGGTTGCTACTGTGCTGCAGTCTGCTTTCAGAGGACATCTGGCTCGGCAAAAGCTGCTATCTTCTGGTGACATGATAGTCTTGAAATCTTCCAGCTCTGAAAGTCTTCTAAGTCAGGTAATTTAAAGGACAACAGCGATTCTGATGCACTCTGAAAAACTTGATCTCAACCCTTAAATGTTGATCTGAACAAGGTACTGGATGAACAATACACTTTTAATCTCACACTTAAAGAACAAAGCGTAGGAGAGTTTTGGGCCATAATGAAATATAGTATGTCATAAAAATTGCCATTTCTGTGACTATATCTTTATTTCAGTTAAAGTTTCTTCAATGTTTATTTTTGTGGTTTACCCAGACTTGCAGAATGCTTTTGTCATTTCTTAGTTCTCTGGGCTTATTGTAACTTTGTGATAGATTATCAATGTTGTAGTTGATCATATCAGCAGTTTTTTTTCGGTTTAATAATTTTACACTTATCACATGTGTAGACCACTTGTATATCTGTGCTCTCGTACTGAGTGGCTCACTAGTCCCTTTCTCAAAGACAGAGAGAAAGAATGTGCTGAGTGTAGGAAGCTGGCTCTTTATGTGATATACCAATAATTGGTTATATCATGTAGAGAGTCTGGAGATTCCCCCAGAAGTGTACAAGGCTTCTATACAACCCAAAGTGCCCTATTTGTGGTAGTGAGGTCGAGTAGCCTTAGGCCGAACACAGGAGTGTACAACATTTGTTATACACACAGTGATCAATAAATGACGCACAACTCAAAGGAGATCCATACCAATTTTAGAAAAATAAGCTTCTTTCTAGGTTTATATCTGAAAGAAACACATAGTGATAGATTCCTTACCTTAGAATATCCCCAGGCGTCAGACTGGATCCGGAAAGTTTTCGTCAGCAGTACCCCTGCGCGGTCGGTAGGGCGTCGTGCGGCTCCGCGTCCGTCGTTGGCGTCGTGGTCGCCGAGATGACGTCGCGGGCGCTACTTAGACGCCGCCACGCGCGCTGAGGTCAGTTCTTTCTTTTCCGCGCCAGCAAGCGCAGATCCGGAGAGAGCGGTACCCCTAGTCTTTTTGACTAAGTTTTTTGAGATCTTTTCTCACCTTTTTCGAGTTGATATCGACTTCTGGTGCAGTTAGGGATGCCCGGTTTTAAATCCTGCGAGGACTGTCATCGGATGATGTCGGTGACGGACCCGCACCGCGTGTGTCTCTTCTGCCTGGGGCGCGACCACGACCCCAAGTCGTGCCCCGACTGCCGGTCCATGGCTCCGAAGTCTTTGCGGGAGCGGTCCCGAAAGCTGCTTGAAGCCCGGCAGTCGGCTCCGCGCCGTGACAGGTCCCGGTCGAGAGAGAGGTCGAGGGGCCGTGCGCGGAGTCACCATCGGCGATCGTCGGGATCAAAGTCTTCGCAATCGGGGTCAGGTAAGACGAAGCACAAGAAGTCGAAGAAACGTCATCGTTCTCCGACTTCCCCTCGCCGGTCGCGTGACGCGGCTGAGGGTACGGGTGGTGCCACCCCCGCTGCTCCGGCGGAGTGCATGGAGTCGCCGCCCGACTACCCCCCCTTCCCGGGGTCGGCGGCAACTCCGGCCCAGATACAGGATTTCCTGTCGGCCATGGCTCGCCTCTTTGGGCCGTCGGGTCCCGCCGGTGCGCCTTCGGGCCCCGCGGTCCCGCATGGGTGTCCTCGCGTTTCATCACCGGCGGCCCCGACGTCGCTGTCGGCTCCGGCGCCGCAGGACACCCTTGGATCCAGGCCTGGATCTCGGTCGACGCCGGTTGACCTCGTTACGCCTCCACCGACGTCGACACCACCGGCACCGATCCTGACGCCGCCCGCTCCTCGGGACGACGTCGACCTCAGGTTCAGCCCCGAAGTGGACCCAGCGTCGGTCGATGCCGTTCTCGACGCCGTTTGGGGATTTCTATCCCCATGTCCCTGCTCCTTATTTTCGGCCTGTTGAACAGCCTGAGGAGCAAGGGGAGGACTGGGAGGGGTCGGACGACCCTCTCGCTGCAGCCTGCGAGTCTGAACAGGACTGGGCTGAGGAACTGGGGAAGCCAGTGGTCTGGATACCTCACCAGACCTTGGCATGCTGTCTCCTCCTACCGTGGCTACGGAGGAAGGAGCCAGTTATGCAGTGGTGTTGCGTAGGGCGGCGGAGGCCCTACACCTCCAGCTCCCTACTGTGGCCGTCAGGACTAACCTCCTGACAGAGGTGCTTCAGCCAGCAGCTACTTCTGCGGAGCCGCTGCTGCCTTTTAATGAAGCCCTTTCGGACGTTCTTTTGGGCATTTGGTCCAGGCCCACCACAAGGGCTCCTGTGGTTAGGAACGTGGCCCGACGCCATCGCCCGGCTCCGGGTGACCCTCTTTTCCTCTCCCAACACCCCACCCCGAGAGCTTGGTTGTCCAAGCCTCTGCTTCCCCAACCGCCTTACCTTCCGCCCCACCGGATAGGGAATCCAAGAAGCTGGATCAGTTTGGGAAGAAGATTTTCTCTTCCACCAGCTCTGCGCTGCGGTCGGTGAACACTGCATGCCTCTTGGGCCGTTATTCCCACTGTCTGTGGGATACGGTGGCGAACGTGCTGTCTCAGTGTCCGGAGGAGGCCCGGCCTGCTCTCGCCCAGGCTGTTGCAGAGGGGAGAGACGCAGCCAAGTTCATGATCCGTTGTGGTCTAGACACCGCCGACTCACTGGGCAGATCCATTGCAACGACGGTGGCGGTTCGTCGCCACGCCTGGTTGAGAACCACTGGATTTTCCGGGGATGTCCAAAGCACCCTTATGGACATGCCCTTTGATGGCCGTCGCCTCTTCGGCGACAAAGCGGACAGCGCGTTGGAGCGGTTTAAGGACTCACGGGCTACGGCCAAGTCCTTGGGACTCTCGGCAGTCCGCCCTCCTCCGCCTTCTGCTTTTCGCTCCTTTCGTGGCACCGGAAGGGGCGCCCCGCAGCGTTCGCAACAGAGCCACAGGCCGGCGCAGCAGTCATCCCAGCGCGGACGCGGGTTCCGCCGTGGCGGTCAAAGGGGCCAGCGAGCGGGTCAGTCCACCACCACCCCGGCCACCACTGCCTCCAAACCTTCCTAATCCGAACTTTCAGGCCCATCAAACGCCAGTGGGCGGCAGGCTCCGCCATCACCTCCCCCACTGGCGCACCATCACTTCGGACAGGTGGGTTTTAGTGATAGTCCGGAGGGGCTACTCCCTCCCCTTCGAGACTACCCCCCCAGCCATGCCACCTCAATACCACCGCATGTCGGGGGATCACTTGGTGCATCTTCAGCAGGAGGTTGCGGCCCTCTTGGCCAAGGGGGCCATCGAGCGCGTTCCGACGCACGAAGTAGGTCGTGGTTGTTATTCCCACTACTTTGTGGTGCCGAAGAAGGACAAAGGCCTGCGTCCTATCTTAGACCTCCGGAACGTCAATCGCTTCCTCCGCAAAGAGAAGTTCAAGATGCTCACTCTAGCTCAGGTCTTGTCTGCTCTCGACCCACAAGACTGGATGGTAGCGCTGGACTTGCAGGACGCCTATTTCCACATCCCCGTCCTACCAGCCCACCAGCGTTACCTACGGTTCACGGTAGGCCACGAGCACTTTCAGTTTACCGTGCTCCCCTTTGGCCTTACCTGCGCCCCTCGGGTGTTCACCAAGGTGATGGCGGTGGTCGCAGCTCATCTGCGCAGATCAGGGGTCTCAGTCTTCCCCTATCTCGACGATTGGTTGTTGAAGGCGGGCTCGCCCCAGAGAGTCGTCTCCCACCTCCAGACTACGGCCGACCTCCTGCACTTGCTGGGGTTCTCCATCAATGTGCCGAAGTCGCATCTGATTCCCTCCCAGGAGCTCCTCTTTATCGGAGCGGTTCTGGACACGGCGCAGTTTCGGGTCTATCCTCCCGAACAGCGAGTCCAGGATATTCAGGCTATGATTCCGATCTTTTAGCCTCTATCCTGGGTTTCGGTCAGGATGACCCTGAGGCTGCTGGGCCTCATGGCTTCCTGCATCCTGCTGGTCAATCATGCCAGGTGGCATATGCGGGCTCTGCAGTGGGACCTGAAGTTCCAGTGGGCGCAGCATCAGGGAAACCTGTCCGATCACGTCCAGATCTCGGAGGGCACTGCACGACAATTGCAGTGGTGGCTCACGGACCGGCATTGGGTCGACGGCAGATCACTCTCCCTTCCCCAACCGGAGTTCACAGTGGTGACGGATGCGTCCCTCCTGGGATGGGGCGTCCACATGGGAGAGGCGGAGATCAGAGGCCTCTGGTCTCCGGCGGAGTCCCGGCTCCATATCAACCTTTTGGAGCTGCGGGCGATCAGGCTTGCACTAAAGGCATTCCTTCCCTCTGTCAAGGGGAGAGTAGTGCAGGTGTTCACAGACAACACCACCGCCATGTGGTACTGCAACAAACAAGGCGGGGTGGGGTCGTGGACCCTCTGTCAGGAGGCTCTGCGTCTCTGGACATGGCTGGAACATCAGGGCATGTCCCTGGTGGTTCAACACCTGGCAGGTTCTCTGAACGCCAGGGCGGACGAACTCAGCCGCAGGTGCATGCTCGATCACGAATGGCGTCTTCACTCGGAAGTGGCGCAAGGTCTCTTTCAGCAGTGGGGAGAGCCTTGGTTAGATCTATTCACCACCGAAGAGAACGCGCAATGTCATCAGTTCTGCGCGTTGGAATTTCCAAGGCGGCACTCGCTCGGCGACGCTTTTCGTCGCGAGTGGAGTTGCGGTCTGTTGTACGCCTTTCCGCCTATACCACTTCTGCCCAGAGTGCTGAAGATCAGGCGCGACCGGCCCCAAGTCATTCTTGTGGCTCCGGACTGGGCTCGGAAGAGTATGGTATCCCGAGCTACTCAGTATGAGCATCGATCCCCCGATCCGACTGCCTCTTCGGGAGGATCTTCTGTCGCAGCAGCAGGGGACGGTCCTCCACCCGAACCTGTCCAGCCTCCACCTCTTTGCGTGGAGATTGAGCGGCGGCAGTTGATTCCATTCGACTTGCCTCCTGAAGTTTGTGACGTTATTCTGGCAGCCAGGCGTCCCTCTACTAAAGTGGTATACGCCTGCAGGTGGAACAAATTTGTGGCATGGTGCACAGCAAAGGCTGTGGATCCCCTTTCTGCCCCTCTTTCTGAGGTCCTACTGTTCCTTCTTTCTTTGGCCCAGCAGGGCTCTGCTCTGGGCACTATCAAGGGCTACCTTTCTGCTATTTCGGCCTTTCTCAGGCTCCCTGATCAGCCCTCTCTTTTCAAGTCCCCTGTTGTAAATAGGTTTCTTAAAGGCATTACACACCTTTTTCCCCCTATTCCTTTTGTGAAGCCTCAGTGGGACTTGAATCTGGTTCTGACATACCTGATGTGCGCTCCCTTTGAGCCCCTTCACAACTGTCCTCTTCGTCTTTTAACATTAAAGACTGCCTTCCTGGTGGCCATCACTTCCGCTAGGCGGGTGAGTGAGCTCCAGGCTCTTTCTTGTAAGCCTCCTTTCCTTTCCGTCCATCCGGACAAGGTTGAGCTCAGGCCCCGTCCTTCCTTTTTGCCAAATGTGGTTACGGCCTTTCACATTGGGCAGACCATTACCTTGCCCACCTTTTTTCCGCCTCCGCATCCTTCCAGAGAGGAAGAGCGGCTCCACCGTCTGGACCCAAAACGTGCGCTTTCTTTTTATCTCAACCGCATACAGCAGTTCCAGGTGGATGATCAGCTTTTTGTTGGCTACGTTGGCACCAAGAAAGGTCGGGCGGTCCATAAGAGAACCGTCTCCCGCTGGGTTGTCTTGTGTATCAAGGCCTGTTACTCTTTGGCTAAAAAAGAACCTCTGGTGGGGCTGCGTGCTCCTTCCACCAGAGCTACTGCAGCCACTACTGCATTGGGACGTGGTGTCCCCCTGCAAGACATCTGTCAGGCAGCCACGTGGGCCTCGTTGCACACGTTTACCAAACATAATTGCCTGGACTGCCAAGTCCGGAGAGACGTCTTCTTTGGCCGTTCTGTTCTCCGTGACTTTCTGGTGTGATCTTAGTTCGCAGACCCACCACCGGGGTTGGTATTGCTGGGGTATCTATTCTAAGGTAAAGAATCTATCACTATGTGTTTCTTTCAGATGCACAAGTTACTTACCTTCGGTAACGATATATCTGTAAGAAACATTAGTAGTGATAGATTCCTTACCGCCCCACCCATCCTCCCCGTTCTGCGAACTGATTTCTAGGGTTAAGGTCATCCCTTTCACGGCCCTAGTTTCAATGCACCAGTGGTCAGTATCTTGCATGGCTCTGCGTTCCTGGCGTGGAAAGTCGTGTACAGAACTGACGTCAGCGCGTGTGGGCGGCGTCTAAGTAGCGCCCGCGACGTCATCTCGGCGACCACGACGCCAACGACGGACGCGGAGCCGCACGACGCCCCTACCGACGCGCAGGGGTACTGCTGACGAAAACTTTCCGGATCCAGTCTGACGCCTGGGGATATTCTAAGGTAAGGAATCTTTCACTACTAATGTTTCTTACAGATATATCGTTACCGAAGGTAAGTAACTTGTGCTTTAAGACCAAGATGTACGTTCAAAGGTGAGTACGTTTTTCAAAATGAATACTTTTCACTTTAAAAAGTGGACACTGCGCAATTTTTCAGTTCAGCAATGTTAACCTATGGGAGGTTAACAAGAATGCAGTTTTGTAGGTAAGTACCCAACTCACAAAATCCGTTTTCGGGGTTTGTAGTCAACACAAGGCCAGGTTCAAGTTGGCACCAAGACTGCATCACCAGTGGCACAGGGGCGGCTGGATGTAGAGGTCAAATTCGGAGTCAGGCGCCCAATGTTAACCAACGGAGACTGGTGGTGATCGAAGATGCGCTGTTTACAGTTAATTAAAAGCAGTGTCTGGGGTCAATCTCCAGCGGTTTAGGCAAGCACTGAAGGGGCCACAGGGCAGCACCAAACATACACCCTCAACGACACAGGGGCAACCGGGTGCCTACACAGCGTCGGGCACCCAATGCAGACCAATGGAGGAGATGGGTTCCAGAAAAAGACTCTGGCCAGGAGGCAGTACGAAGAAAAACAGCAGCTGCTGGGTGGTGATGCTTGGGGACATAGGGACACGGTTGGTCAAGCTCTCCAAGGCCCAGAGCTTCGGGTGCAGGGGTGTCCTTAGATGTTGGAAATGCTGCAGGTGTCGATGTGGAGTCCGGCAGGGGTCAACCCACGATGTGTTCTTGCTCATAATCGTTGGTTAACCTTCGCCCGATTGGTGGGCCACTTAGACTCAGGTCATGGGTATGGGTTGCAGAGGTGGGTCCGGTGGGCGGTTTCGCAGTTCCTCAGGGCTGAGCTCTTGATCTTTAAAGTTGGTTTCTTGTGGACAGGTCTGCTGTCTATGGGAGTTCTTGATCTTTATTGAAGGCAGGCAGCCCTCCCAGGGTTTAGGAGGTCGCTGGGCCTGCAGGATGAGTCAACTTTTGTAGCAGGGGTGAAAGGCAGCAGACAGGCTGGCAGTGCTGGCGCCAAGTCAGTTACTGGTCCTTCTTCTTTCCTGCTGTTGCAGCTCTTCGATGTCCGGGGTTCGTAGGTCATCAGGAATCTCACTTCAGGGTCTGGGGGTGCCACCTAAATACTAGATTTAGGAACATTACAGAGAAGTGACAGGTAAGGATCAATGGGTCCCCTACTTGGGGTGTCTACACCCACTACTATGTCACCCTCGTGTGGGAGGGGGGCATAATCCTAGCCCTGATTGGATAAGTCCCACCATCTTCAAGATGGTGGGCACTAAAAAATGTGCTACACTTCGCCTCCAGCACCTGAGGGCTGGAGTTGGCGAAGGGGGAACACACCTCCTATTCTCACTTAGTTTTCCCGCGGGTTCTCCCGCCAAAAGTGGGGGTTTGAACCGGGAGCTGACATTTGCTGCTAGCAGCAGAGGCTGGGGGCGCATTATAAAGGCGGCAAGGCCTTTGAAGCTTCCCTTTCGTGCACTGAGCCTGCCTGGGGGAGGAGGTGTGACACCTCCGCTCAGGATGGGCTTTGTTTCTGGCCTCAGAGGGCTCTCACCCCAGGGGTCCAGAAACATGTCTTTTGGTGGCAAGTTACCTAAAGCCAGTCAGAGACAGCACTAGGGTTGGTAGGTTTTCAGGGGGCACCGTGAGGTACATGTTTTAATGAATCCAACACTGGAATCAGTGTGGGTTTATTAAGAGGAGTTGTTTGGTACCAAACACTCCTAGGTTCAGTGAAGCCATCATGGTGCTGGGGAACTACAGTTGTCATTTTTCCATTCCATGTACTCTCTATGGCTTCCTGGGCATTTACAATAATAAGAATAGACTTAAATATTATAGGGGCATATCTGCTCATGCAGATATGCCCACATCTGAGATATAGTGCACCCTGGCCTACTAGAGGGGTGACGTACCCATATCATAGGCAGTGCTGCTTAACATGACACACAGGCAGTGTGCTATGTCAAGTTTGTTGTTTTTCTCTGCACCAAGGCATGCAGGCTGCAGTGGCAGTTTAAATGGCCTTGGTGAGGGGTCCCTGGTCCCTGTGTCCTCTTCAGTCCCAATGTCCTAGGTACCAGGGGTACCGTTTACTAGGGACTTATAGGGGGGTCTGAAGTGGTGCAAATCATGGTACAGTTTTAGGGAAGTAGCTCTGGCACAGGGGACTTGGTTGGCAATGACCCTGTGCACTTTTAATCGAAATGACATCATTTTCCAGGCAAAAGGTGGGGGGCTAACCATGTCAAAAGAGGCACTTTCTCTCACTGAGGCAATAAGACAGCCTCAATAGCTTCTTTTGATACTTGTTTATATGTAGGAAAATGGATTATTATTTGAGGGGGATAAGTGTCCACCTCAAAGGACCCCCTGGTAGATTTCACACATTTAAAAGAAAAAAAACCTGTGCATAATCCCTGGTAACGTGCATAAACAGTAAAGAAGTTACACAAAACACAATACAATCCCACAACCAATTTCAAAATAAAGACAAAACATTTATGAGTAAAGTAAGACCAAAAAGACAATAATTCAGTGAGGGGAACCATAGATATGAAATTTGAAAGATTTAAGTGAAAATGGCTCCAAAAAGCACAAAGCACCAATGATAGTCTGTGGAAGCAATAGACCTTTACCTGGGTGCAATTTTGAGGCTGCCCATGATGCAGCCCTGGTTGGATGCAACAAGTGGATTAGTCCTGGTAAAAGTCTGGAAGTCAAAAAGTTCGAAAACGTTTTAAGTCCTAATGCAGAAAGAAACTACATCACTTTTTCGGAAGAACAATCCTCCCTGAGCAGCCTCTGAAATTGTAGCTGTCGCTGTGGAACCGAAGGATGTATACTTGAAGGAGGTTTGTCCCGCTGGAGCAGTGGAGCTTTGAAGATTTTTCCCTGGAAATTTTCCAAGCTCAATGTTGATGGGGCCGTCCTTTTACAGAGGTCCTTTTTCAGAGGTGCTGGGAGTCTTGACCTGGACGAAGTAAAATTCAGTCAGATGCTGCGGAACTGCTGGTCAGATAATTTTTCCCTCTGGTCCCAATGAATGTCCCACCGAAGCTCAGGAACTCGGGAAGAAACGTTTTTCTGTTTCCAGACTGTCTTCTGGTGCACAAGCAGTCACAGGAGCGTGCATCTAAGGCAGAGGTCTTCAATCTGTGGGGCGCGACCCCCAGGGGGGCCCTGGAGTCCTGAGAAGGGGGTCGCACATTCCCCAGCTTCACTTGTGACTGCAATCAAAAACATTTGCTTTCATTTTGGAAAAAGACAGCTGTCCTGGGATGGCTAATTTAGATCGTTATCAGCTGAAGTGTTATCATCAGAGTCTCTAGTGCTGGAAAAGCCTGCATGCCAGAGTACCTGCTTGCCAAAATGAAATGAAAATGTGCCTATCAGTTAATCTGCAAGTGTAAAGGGTGCTTGGGAGCCAGTTCTGGCTTTAATTGTTCAAAGCACTCCAAACTTTATGATGACAAAGATTTGTTTTTTTGAGTGGTAGTGCAAAGAGTTAACAACTGGGCTGTGAAGTGCTTGATTTTAATTTTAGCTGCGTTTACACAGCCCTTAGTACTCCTAAAGACGTGTTGACGGGACAGTTATGTACAAAAATATTGTATTACTTTATGCTCTGGTATTACTAAAATGTACATTTTGGAAGCACTATTTTATTGTAAAACTATTTGCACATTTTGCAGCACTCTATCTTACACTGTGTATAATGCAAGTATAAAATAATGACTTACATATTCACAGTGCTTTCTGTAGCAGTAAAAATACGTCACTATTCTCCACTGCACCAATCAAGATTTAATTCTGTGGCTCTCTGGTTACGCATAGACCTCTGCAGTGCATTAACTAATAAAGGTTTCATAATGTCCTTCAGTGCATTTCCCACTAAGTACCAACTTTTGAAATTTATTTTTCATTACGCTGCCCATTATTGATGGTGAAAGATCTGAAAAAAACGTACCGAATATTTTGGGGCTTATTTATGAGAGGCTTGGATCGCCAGAGGAAGCATCTCAACCATACCTATGAGACGGTGAAAAGTCACCCTGCATAGCTTTGCATGGCCTCATAGATATGGAGTAAGACATAGCAGCGCAAGATATTGCGTTGCCTTACTCTGCGTCAAGGAGGTGTTACATGAGCTTTGTGTGGGATTCCCACGCAACACCTTTGGATTTTGATGCTGCCCCATATTTACAAAATCAAGTAAACCAGGGGCAGCTCCAAAAACAGACTCCTCCTCAGCGGAGGCGTAACGGGGAGAAATTCTTTCATTTCTCCTCATTCTTTCCTCTTTCCATGTGTGCTGCATTCTGCAGCTCAAAAAGAAAGAGGAAAACAACTCTTGGGATTGTTTTTGTGAAGGAAGGTGCCCCTTCCTGTACAAAAACAATCCTGCCTATGTTGGTGCTATGCAGCAATTTGTGCGCCAACGCAAGGGAAAAGGACAGGAATGGCCCGTATTTCATAAACACAGTACATTCCAGCCCTTTCACATTGGCATAGGGCAGCAGAGCAAGAAGACCTACAGCGCTGCCCTACGCCAATTCCTCATAAGTGAGGCCCTTTGTATTTAGCTACACCTTTGACTACACTCCCACGCTTACTGACCTTTGGTTTGCTTAACACTGTTTAATATTATTTCCCCAACGTAAAATTTATTTACTGTGGGAATTTGGGGCGTTTATGATTGTTGATAGTTGTCGATGATGAGGAGTACCAGGTTCTAGAAAGTTTTATCAGAAGGGGGTCCTTACGCCTAAAAGAATTTGACAAGGGGGTCTCTGCATCTAAAAGTTTGAAGGCCTCTGATCTAAGGCCTCCAAGACCTCCGTGGATGGCACCTTAGAGACTCTCAGAGTATCAGTAAGAGGCCAACAGCAAACTGTAGTCCAGGTCCAGTTGCCACTGGTCAGCTGGGTACTGGCAGCTTGTTGAGTCCCTTTAACCACACAGGAGGTCAGCCAACTAACCATTTAAGTCCACTTCTTTGTCCTGTGTATGAGGAAGCGGGTCCAATCCTTCAGGGATCCTCTTGGGTCACAAACTGCAGGTCTAGTCCTCCTTTGATCTTCCACAGCTTCAGCAAGGGTTCTGAGGATGGTACCTTGGGTTGCTATATTTATGCCTGCTACCAGCTAGTAGGTGGGGGGTCACTCTTGGGCACTCCCTGACCAGTGGGTTAAAAGTTCCTGTGGGCAACCCAACTCACGTTCTCAATAGTTCCTGTTGGACTTGCAGCAAACAATCCCACAGTGTAGGAAACTGGGTTTTTGTTGCAGTTGTCCCCCCACTTTTTGCCCCCTTTTTAGCTGCTAGATGCTGTTTTTCAACTTTGATAGTGCACTGAGGCCTGTTAACCAGACCTCAGTGCCAGTGCCCCTTCCTTAAAACAAAGTGATGTCTGATTGTTTCACAGTTGGCCAAGGACTTTAGCACCCCTGTAAGTCCCTAGTAAATGGTACCCAAGGTACCTAGAACAGGGCTACTAAAGAGGTCCCTAAGGGCTGCAGCATATCTTATGCCACTCTAAGGGACCCACACACAAATTCCACAAAGACTGCATTTGCAGGCTGCGTGATATGATGCAAACCATGTTTGCAAACATGACATGGCACACTCCTGTGTGCCATGCCAAAGACACTGCATGGTGGGGCTATACGTAAGTCACCCCTATAGCAGGCCTTGGAGCCCTAAGGTAGGGTGCACTTGTGAGGACATAACAGCATGAGCAGATATGCCTCTGTAATGTCTAGTTCCATTGCTGAATATTACAAATGAGCAGGGAAGCCATCTTAAGGTATGTCCTGGACACTGTTCAAAACGAGTTTCACAGCTACATAATGGCTTCACTGAAAGCTTTGGTGTTTGGTATCCAACACCTCATATTAATAAACCCACACTGATTCCAGAGATGGATTTATTAATACATGCACCCAGAGGGTAGCTTAGGGGTACCCCCTGAAATCTAATATTCCTCTAATGTGCTGGCTGATTGGTCCTGTCCAGCCGGCCTCCACAGACAAGTTTCTGACCCCCTAGGAGGTGAGAGCCCCACTATCAGAGGTCAGAAACAGTGCCTGCTCTGGCAGGAGGTGTTTACACCTCCTCCAACAGGATGGCTAGTAAATTAGCATGTCAAGGCAGGGAGCTTTAAAGAGCACACCGCCTTTGATATGCAAGCCTGGCTTCCCCCTGCCCTGGGAGATGGCACCCCCTGCCCTGAGGCCCATTTGGCACCAGGACAGTTGGGAAATTTGGTATGCAAGGAGGCGTGTTGCACTTCCAGGCTAGTTACACCCCTAGGGTGGGCGACCTGAAGTGAAAACAAAAATTAGGATTGTACCATCTTAGTTGTGGTAAAATTTGGAGCTCTGGGACTGGGTGATGCCCACTCCACACAGGAAGTGGTCATCTAGGAGGGTGTAGTGACCCCAGGAATAAGTAGCCCATTGGCTGCTACCCTTCACTCCCTTTAACACCCCTAAATTGAGTATTCAGGTGGCTCCCTGGCACCAGGAACTTAGATTTGTCTGCCTGAAGAAGAAAGAAGTACAAAGAAGAGCCCCCACCAGGAGAACTGAAGAACAGAAACTGACTTGGCGCCACCCCTGTTGGCCTACCTGCTGTCCCCAACAATTGCATGGATCCGGCTCATCCAGAATGCAGTGTCACCTCCAAAAGCTGTGGAAAAGTGACCTATGAGTTTCCCTGACCAGCAACATATCCCTTGGAGCAGAGGAGCTGCTTGTCTGCATGTTTGCATGGAACCAAACGGACCGAAACGAGAGCCTCTGCCAGCACGACTCCGCCAGACCAAACAGCACGGTACACGAACCTCTCCGGCCCGAATTTCCGTGAACAAACTGTGTCCCTGAGGCACAGAGACCCTCAAAAGTCGAGCCCCCCTTGGGCTCCACCGGACTAGCCCCGCAGTCCCCACCTGCATCCTCTCTTGCCAGACAGCAGGATCCGGGAAAGCCTCAGGCCTCGAAAACCTGACACCAAGAAGCACCACTGCACCCAAGCCCCTCAGCGAGGGAGAAGAGGACCAATAGTGCCAATGGGGTCCTGAGACCCTCAAGAGCTGAGCCCACCTTTGGGTTTGGACGTACTGGTCCTCCAGTCCCCGCCTGCAGCCTGTTTTGCAGGCCCCCCCTACAACCGCGAGTGCCTCCTGCAATGCAACCCTACTGGAGAAACCACCACTGCAGCTGAGCCCATAAGCCCGAGTTCCAGTGGATCAGCAGTGTCCCTATGTGCCCGAGTATCTCAAGGACTGAGCCCCCTGTGGGTATACCCGGACTGGCCCCTCAGTCCCTGCTTGCAGCCTCTTTGTAACAGAACCGTTCCCCATTGACTTCAACGGGGCACCAGACTCTAAATTGCACGTCTGCACCAAGCCGCCCCAGAGCTGACCAAGGTAACCTGTTGGTGCTGCCTTGGACCTTGCCCCATACTTACCTTGAGTCCTGAAGAACAGTCCGTAAGTTGCTGCTAAGTGTCTGTATGCAGTATATGTTTCTTTCACATAGGAAAACATTACCACTTTAAGAGATACAAGTGACAGTGTACTGTTGTACACTGAAAAACCGTGATACCTCACCAAATGGAAGTGTATTTCTGTATACCTTTGTTACAGTGATCTCTCAAAACAAAGTACTTACCAAATTACGTAGTTCTTGGTGTTAAAATATATATAAAATAAGTGATATTTTTCTAAATTGGTGTGGATCTTCTTTTTGAGTGTGTGTATCATTTATTGACTCTGTGTGTGTAACAAATGTCTAACACTCCTCTCTAATAAGCCTAAGGCTGCTCGACCACACTACCCCCAAATAGAGCACTGTGGGATTGCTAGAGCAAGCCCCTGTCCACTTATAAGGGATACCTAGACTCTTTACTCAGCATACCTCTTTTGGTATACTATATAAAGAGCCATCTTCCTACACAGAGTGCCTCTCACTCTCCAAATTCAAGATGGGGAACCCTCCTCTTCTTATGCCGAGCCTTTGTGCCACCCAGGGGTGTGGCCAGGGTTCCACAGGTCCAACAAGGATTCTGAGGAGGGTACCTGTGGTGCCACATTTATACCTGGAACCAGCTAGTGGGCAGCTGTCAGTCTTGGGCACTCCTTGACCATTGGGTTAAAAGTTCCAGTGGGCAACCCAACCCACTTTCTAAATAGTTCCTGTTTGTCTTGCAGCAAACAGTCACACAGTGCTTCTCGCTCTCAAAATTCAAGATGGGGATACCCTTCTCCCCTTGTGCAAAGCCTTTGTGTCAACCCAGAGGTGAGGCCAGGGTGATGTGCATTCCCCTTTTCTGTGGTCACTAAAAACATGTCTGGGAGTAGCTTTCAGCTATTGGGTTTGGTACCAGCCTAACTAGGGGGACAGAAATGAAGGGCTTTTCCAAGTGTCACCTAACATTTGCTTGTGAGAGGTCAGGCTCCTTTGAAGTTATTTAAGTCCCTAGTCCCACCCCAACTGGTCTTCCTGCCAGGGTAAGGAAACACCTCTGCACTCCCAGGCCTTTGTTTTTTCTCTGGTAGCAATTTTTCACACCAAATTCAGGCCAAGTACAGGCTGAGCAGTTGCTGGAGAGCTAATGCAAATTAGCCTCTAGCAGCTTCAGGCAGGTAAAGGCAATTTTACCAAAAGTTACATTTCAAATATAGCTCATAAAAATCTGACTTTACCATTAGATTGAATTTCTATTAAATATAAAAATAAGTCTTCGAATGGAGTCTCTAGCCAGTAGAAGCCAAATCTTAAGTGTATAATCTAAACTTTAACTGGCACACATGAAACGTCAGTGTCATTTGGGCCTTGTCACTTGGGAAACATGCCGTTTTTTAAAATTAACTTTAAATACGGTTTTAACATGGAAAAAGTCACATCATGTGTTTGAAATGGGATTCCTGGTTGGCTGAGGTATACGCCCAGGCCAGTCAGGAACCACTGCTCCAGTCAGGGTAAGTTAGATACACACTAATCGATAACCTGTGCTCACTCTCTGATAGCTTGGCACAGAGCAGTCAGGCTTATCTAAAGAGGCAATGTGTAACGTATTTGTGCAACACACACACAGTACCACAATGAATACTCCACAAAAAGGCTCTACAGAGGTTTAGAACAATAGAGAATATTTATCTGAGTAAAATGAGACCAAAACGACAAAAGTCTAATCTGTAGAAGTTGAGATATGAATTTTTAAAGATGAAATGTAAAAACAGTGCTTAGAAGTCACTAGCGGTCAAAAGGTTACTTGAGGTCGCGAGGGACAGGTGCAAATCCAAAGTTCAAGCCGACTGCGAGGAAGGGCAGGCCAGCTATAGGACCCACGCAGGGCCCGCCATGAAAGTACTTTGTATGCAGCAAAGCGTCGAGGCTGAGGACACGATGTGTCAGTGTTTTCCACGCCGTCAGATTGCTGTGTCCTCGTTGAGCTACGCTGAGGTGAAGGGAGTGCATCGTCATCGGGCCGCGCAGGCTGTAGAACTGCTGTCGTCGAGCAGCATCTGCGTTGGCATCAAAGGGCCAAGCGCCAGTTCCGATTGGCACAAAGGTGACAATGCTTCGATTTGTATCAAAACAGCAGCAGAACCCACTTCTGAGGCCCAGAACTTGGAGAGGGACTTGCAGAAGGTAGAGTCCAGCAGCACCAACAGTATTGAAGGAAGTCTTTTGTGTCCCTGAGACTTCAGAAAACAGGAGCCAAGCCAGCAAGTCCTTGGAGATCACTTGGAGGGAAGACAGAGTCAAGCTCTCATTCAGCAGAGTCAGGGAGGCAGCAGGGCACCAAGCAAAAAAGCAGTTCTTCCAGAAAAGCAGTCCAGTTTATTCCTTTAAGCAGCACAGCAGTCCTTCTGACAGCGGTTCAGTTCAAGATCCATAAGTGTCTGACTTTAGGGAGTCAGAGACCCAGTACTTATACCCAAAAGTGCTTATGATGTAGGCAGTGACTTCAAAGCAGCTCTATGAAGTGCACAAGTATCCATTTCAACCCAGTCATGTCTGCCAGGCTATCTGTGGGGGGTAATCAGTCCTTTGTGTGGCGACAGGACACTGCCTATTCAAGTGAAGTGTTAGCCCCTCCCTCCCATCCTGCCCAGGCAAGGCCATCAGAATGCAGATGTATGTAGATGGGTACTCAGACCCACCTATCTTTCCTGTGTTGTAGCTGCCTAGAGGGAATGCACAGAGTGTAGCTGTCACCCACCCCAGATGTGTATTGGAGACAGGCTTTCAGGCACACAGAGCAGTAAGTGCAGAGAACTGTCCACTTTCTAAAAGTGGCATTTCTAAAACAGTAACGTTAAACTTCACCAGTAAGAAGGACTTATCATTACCATTCCAAACATATGAAATATGAAACAGCTCCTCTTCTTTGATGAGGAATTACAGCTCAAAGGTGTATTAAGGAATCCTCAATGCAAAGATGTGTAGGCCCCACAGTACTGAAAAATAAAATAGGCTGTTTGTCACTACCAGCACATGCAAAACATAAAGGTACATGTCCTACGTTTTACTTACCTTAGGGTTACTTAGGGCCTACCTTAGGGGTTACTTATATGTAATAAATGGGGAGTTTAAGGCTTGGCAAATATTTTTAAATGCTAAGTCGACGTGGTAGTAAATTGCACACACAGGCACTTCAGTGGCAGGCCTGAGACTGGTTTCAAAGGCTGCTTCTGTGGGTGGCACAATTAGTGCTGCAGCCCACTAGTAGCATTTGCTGTACAGGCCGTGGGTATATGGTATACCACTTTACAAGGGACTTACCAGTAAAGCAAATATGCCAATCAGGTATACATCAATGTCCTCATGTTTAGGGGAGAAGCAAATGCACTTTAGCAGTGGTTAGCAGTGGTAAAGTGCTCAGAGTTCGAAGGCCAGCAAAAAGAATCAGCAGAAACAGGAGCGAAAAGGCAAAACGTCTAGGGGAAAACCACCCTAAGGATGCCAGGTCTAACACTGAGGCATCACATTTAGTTACAATATACAAATATAACTATACAGGGTAATGGCAGTTGTTAACTTGGAAAAATCAAAGACACAGATCGTTTGTTATAGAAAATAGGTTGAATTAGAATATGGCCGGGAGACAGTCAGCCCCGTAGGACTCAAGACTGTGTCAAGGAATAATACAAGTTAAGAATATATTTCCACATAAACACCACACCACCTGCATGCATTCTTGAACTCATGTCCTCTCCTCTCGGATCCCCTATCTTAAGCCTAACCGCTTTGATGAAACATTTTCCTTTAACCTCTCCTTCCCGAGTGTGTTTATTCTGCTGTTCTCACGTTTTCTTATCTTACTTTCTAGAACCATGTCTCTGCTAATAAATAGAATGGAGTACGTGCTTGTGAGCTGAGATCGTGATTTCTTCAAGGCTTTGTTAGTCATGTATCCCTATTGAACTAAACTTCCTGATCTTGTGGTTTGTTCTCCTCTCAACCCACACCTTTACTCTGTGTACTTGTGTAACCTGGGTCTGTTTTTCTTCTTTGAATACATTAAGTTTTAGAGTGCTTTGTGCTGACAGCAGTGGTGTTTTTTTTCATGTCTGTCTGAGGTTTCCTCGCATTTTATATTTTCTTTAACATGGGAATAGTTGATATTTCAACTACTTCTTTTAACTCCTGGTCCTTACTAAATGTCAACTGATATGCGATCTTCATAGCGAAATCACCAGCACAGGTAACAGATGCCATGAACCTCCCTCCCACCTTAGTGCTAACTCTTTTACAGCATGCTATTGATCCAGCGGGTTACTAGCAACAAACATTCATACACCAAATACTCACTTGGGCCCATACATTCATACTATGCTCGCAATTTCCGCTGGTCGGTCAGTTGTACTCTTTATATCAAGTCCCTGCTACCAATTACTTTTCTGATTTGAAGAGTAATGACTTACCAATGGACCCCTTATTAATTGGGAAGTTTAAAATGAGTGACATTCCTTACAAATCATAATCTTGAAATAATCACTGAGTCAGGAAGTTTTTAAAATGTTTATCTAAAGATTTAGCAGAGTAAAATACAGAGTCTCATGATACTTAGTCGTATATCAAGGATGAAGCATTAATATTCTATTATTGATCAATGACGGTTCCTCAGAAAGAAGAAGATAGAAACAGCAGCGCAACTAAGGTTTGCATTTATATTTACCTATAAGTGCGAGAACCAAACCCCTTGGCCAAGGAGTTGGAAAGATAGGACCCAGGAAGGATAAAGAGCAAAGACCTCCTCCAGGTTCAGGACAGGACCGGTGACCTCTCTACCAACGACGCCTGCGTCGTTCCCCTCTCTGGTACTTCGCTTCTCCTCGATTTCTCCCGTGTCTTCCTTCTAATGGATTCCGCCGCCCCCACCTCAGGACCTCTCTGGACAGCGGTTCAGTCTGCAATCGATCAGCTCGTCGAGCTTCAAAACCCTGATCTTCCTCCGTCTGTGCGCCTGTGTGTGCGTGTGTGTTAACTAATTAGCTAATTCTATATCTATTATACCCTTCTACGCCCATGTACCTCCCCTTAATGTTGCAGAATTATGGGCCCACTACTTCTGATTGGACGGGGACAGGGGGTTGATCCTCACACCATATTGATTTAATTCAGTTTCTTTAAGTCCTTTGTTTTAAAATACCGCCCCTCACAATTAATACATTTGCTTTATTTCCCACCCGTCTCATGACAAAGTTTGTGACAATGTTTATATAAATTGTTTCTTTCCGGTAGGACATCGTGGGTACAGTAAGGTTGGCCATCAGGTCGCGGCCTTGGACGACGTCCAGGTTGACTTCATCCTTTCTTCCGGATAACTTTGCAAGGCGCATGTGCAGAACCATTGTCTCTCGAGTTTTCATTTCAACCAAAACCCAGGCCCATTTACGAACTAATAAAAAGTCAAAGAGGAAATATTAATATCACAAATAAAATGTTTCACTGTATACCCACTCTTTCTACTCTATTCCCTTTTAATTATAAATCTACCCCGCATTAATAGCATTAGGATATCAGTTTTATTGCAACAAGTAAGCAAGCTGTAGCACGTGAAAACATTAAGCAGCCATTTTAATACACACTGCGCAGAAGGAAGGATCTCCCTCCCAGCAAAGAAAAGACGTCATACCATGTGATATGGTTGACACATGCGCAAAGAAGTTCCCGCGCTTTAGCGGCCATTTTAGATTTAGACAAGCGTTATTCGTTAGTATAAATACATAGGCAAGCTTCCTTCTACTTATGTTTGTGTGTGCTGTGGTTAGTACGAACATTACAAAGATTAATAGATTAATACTGTGAGAGGATTGCTTCCGAGCAAGTCTCATTTGTGAGTCCTTGCTCCATCAATCCCCTCTCTGATGGCGTTTCTGAACCATCAAAATACTACCCACAACCAGATGCCAACTTCTAGCATAAATTGGTCTCAACTTCATTTTTACACTTTCTATTTTTCACATCTCCTTTCAATTTCTTGTATAATTCACTTCTCAAATCTTCTAATTCAATTTCGTCAAACTTTCGCTTCTTTCCTTTCCCTGTCACATTATATGATTCATTCTTTCTACAACATTTGCACCATATTATTATTGACAGTACTATTAATGCTATTCCTGCTAAGGGTACTAATATTTTACCTATAAGTCCTTTCCCTACATTAGCAAACCAGGTACCAATTGACGTAATACTATTTGTCAATCTTTCCCATACACTATCAACTTCCAGTGGTTTTAGTTCCTTCTCAAGTTTAGTTATATTCTGTATATATGTTCCAATTTCTGCACTTTTATCAGGTATATAAGTGCAACAGTGTTTCGTCTTCAATAATTTACAGACTCCTCCCTCTTTTGCCAGTATTATATCAAGAGCAAGTCGATTTTGCATAACCATAGATCTAATCGCAACCATCTCCGCATTAATCATTAGAAATCCTCCAGCGGTGTCTGTTGACAATCGATCAACCACTGTAGATAATTTGCATATTTTCCTTGAGTTCAGAATTATTCCCACTGAAGGTATTAATGCACCGAATATATCACCTACAATTTCAGAAAAACTAGCTCTTTTACTACGTGTTAATTCACTATTATTTTCATTGCTCCCAGTGTTTCTTTTTACGTGGTATATTTTTGGAAATACTATCCCAAAATAACTTCCATACCACCGTGCAGGAAGCCTAAAATAAGCCTTATTCCCACACACATAATAGATTCCAGGAAAAACTGAATCCGTTCCTCCTTTTAGTCCCCAACCTCCAAGAATTAAGAAATTATGATCACATTCACTGGTACCGATGAAAACATTGTTATAATCAGTCTTTAACCTATGCAGGCAAATTTTTCCTGTCTTTACAAAATCCAGAGCCATAGCAGCTTGAGCCTTGCCAGGTGTGTAACTTCCCTCTTTCTCAGCCCAAGGTGGTAAATGAGCCTTATGCTGAGAAGCTTTCTTTTGAAAATCTTGTCTTCTATTTTCCACTAAATTCAAAAATATCTTCTCTTCTTCATGTAATGAACATGTTAGATTGCTTCTATGTGCATGTGTTATGTCTATTGATTTCATTGTTAAGAAAAACTCTCCCATAAACTGTGCATCTTTACTACTAAGCACTGGATTCAAATTCTTTCGAATCGGAATTTCAGAAAATATCACATCTATATTTGAATAATAATACTGAAGTCGTCCTGTTCTATAAAATAAACTAGCTAATACACTACATGATATGCCATAAGTTAATGGCAAGTGATGATATGTTAATCCTTCTGCTACTGATTCAGGTAATTTCATACAAACATAACAATTACTAACCTCCATAGTATCTACATATTGAAATAATAATTTTGTGAAAACATTTAAACTAGTGTTGTTATTTGTTACTTCATGATGTAGTTCTTGTTCGTCTTCTGCCTTTAGCTCTACTCTATTACTTTTCAAGTTATCTGTCCTTGCCTTCGTTTCGTTGTTAATCTTTTTATCCATTATCATAAGGTAAGGAATTGCTACGATCACAACTAATCATACTATTATAAGCATCACTACCAGATTACATATGCATATAACACAACATCTTTTACAACATTTCTGTTTTGGTCTCACAGTAACTCTTTCGTCATGCATTTTTGATAAGGAAGATTTCTCTTCTTATTCGTAACTTTAAGTCTCTTTTCTTTGTCAAGGTGGTTTTAATTCTTTCTCATAAGTCAGTTCTGTACTTGTTCCTTCGTCACCACTTTCCCTTGACTCTGAGCTTTCGTAGTCTTCAAGGATGATATAAGTCCAATCGGGACCTTTAAATTTGTTATTCACAAGTTTGTCATTTGCTTTTTCGTCTTTCAATTCCACTTGTTTGTCCTGTTAGACGTGTCACTTCATTTACTTGTTCTGGATCTTCACTTCTGGTTGTAATGTGATATTTTACTCTTTTAATAACACTAGGCCAACGATCACCTTTTCTGACCTTCCTTGTTTGCACTGTTTCTTCACTTTTTATTTCTTCTCCTGAAATTTTCTTGTTTTCCAGTTGTGGCACACTTTCGTTTTCTTCTATTTCAGTTTCTTCTACTTGCTCTTTTTCAGGTCTTATTGTTTTCTTTTCAGCTGCTTCACTTTGAGTTTCCAGTAACTGTCCTTGTTCAGGATTTACGTCTTCATGCTTGTGATCCTCGTCATCTTCTTCTTGAGTGTATTTTCCTAAATCTAACTGATTCTGATCAGGGCTTATTGCATTTTGTACTTCTGCAGCCTGACCGCGTTCTTCTAGACCTGTCTGTCCCTGCTCAAATTTTGTTGATTCGTTGTTGATTTGAGCCCATTTCCTCTCCCTATCTGATCCTGCTCAGGTTCTTGTATTATTTCTCCTTCTTCTTCCTGAGCTGCTTCTTCTTCACCTATCTGATCTTCTTCAATTTCTTCTAGATTTGCTTGACTTCTTGTTTTGTTATAAACTTCAGATATTTCCACCACCGGTATCCAGTCCTGACTTGTGCTCGGTTGTTCTTCTTCAGCTTCCCTCGAATCTCGAACCTGAGATTCTTCAGCTGGGCAACCTTCAGCTTCCTCAGTTATTGATGCTGTCTGAGGATTTTCATCTTCTGGTACTCTTTTGGTGTGGCTTACATGAATCCAATTAGGATATCCGGCACATTTCACTGCTGTGTTTGTGACTAATATGACCTGACGAGGTTCCTCCCACCTGGGTGATAGACACGTTTCTCTGGTGTGATGTTTCACAACCACCCAGTCTCCGGGATTTAGATCATGCTCTTGTTCTGGCTGCCTGGAAACTGCGTCTTCCCCAACCTGGCGAGAGACAGAACGCACTAGGTCAGCCAATCCTTTGCAATAATCCAAAACCATATCATCAGTTATATTCAGCAGTTTATTTGTAGGAACATGTGCTTGTCTCATTGCTCTTCCCATGATTATTTCGTGAGGACTCAATCCGGTATTTCTATCAGGAATGCTTCCGAGTCCCATCAAGACAAGTGGCAATGCATCCGGCCAATCTAGCGCTGTTGATGCACACATTTTTGCCAGTCTGGACTTTATTGTGCCATTCATTTGTTCAACCACTCCAGAAGCTTCTGGACGATATGCACAGTGCAGTTTTTGCTCAATTTGGAATGCTTCACAGATTATTCTAATCACATCACTGTTGAAGTGCCTTCCTCTATCTGATTCCAAAGTTACTGGAAAACCAAATCTAGGAATGAGTTCTCGTAGCAACAATTTTGCGACTGTAATGCTTTCATTCCTCCTGGTAGGGTAAGCCTCCACCCACTTTGAAAACAGACATACTATGACAAGTACATACTTCAGTCCTCTACATGGTGGTAGTTGAATGAAATCTAGCTGCAATCTCACAAATGGACCTTCTGCCTTTCCGATTTTCCCAAACCCAATTATTGTTTTCCTTCCGGGATTATGCATTTGGCAAGTTAGACATCTCTGGCAAAGACTCTCTGCTACCGCTCTAAACCTTGGATTATACCAATTTTGTCTGAAGAGTCTAATCATTGCATCTCTCCCTACATGTGTGCCTCCATGATACATTCTAGCCATTTGTGAAATCAAACAGTCGGGCATGACTGGTCTGCCATCGGCATAAGTCCATACATCGTCGTCTGCCCTTTGAGAACATCCCATTTTAATCCATGCATTTCTTTCACTCTCATCTGCATCATCTTGCAGTCTTTTCACATCATTCCATGTTTCAGGTGGTGCATACAGCATAAGTTGGCAGCTGATTCCCATCCTTTCAACCCTTTTATTTACTGACAACCTGTTTTTGGCACAGTGTTGAGCCACTAAATCTGCATATCTGTTACCGACTACCACCCAGTCATCTCCTGACTGGTGTGCGGCACACTTCACCACAGCCAATTCTTTTGGTGATTGTATTGCTTCCAACAGTTCCTTTACAAACTGTCCATTTTTAATGGGGGATCCTGAAGAAGTCATGAAATCCCGCTGCATCCATAATTGGCCAAAATCATGCACAACCCCGTAACCATATTGGCTATCTGTAAATACAGTTACTTTTTGGTTCTTCCCAATTTTGCACGCTTTAATTAAAGCAATTAATTTAGCTATTTGTGCAGATTTTACTCCTGGTAAATAGGATGCTTCGACTATTCCAGTTAGTTCACATACTGCATATGCTGCAGATAGTTTACCATCTTCATGCCTTTGACATGAACCATCAACAAACAGTTCCCTGTCTGGTTTCCTGAGGGGTAGTTCCTGTATGTCAGGACGCGGTTTTGTGCACAATTCTGTGACTTGTAAACAATCATGTTCCTCTTCATCGTCTTTAACTTCCTCATGATATGGGTCTGGTAATAATGTAGCAGGGTTTACAATTGTGCACCTGACAATAGTTACATTTTCAGCACCTAAAATTATTCTTTCATATTTAGTCAGCCGATTAGGAGTAAGATGCTGAGTTCGGGTTCTTGTCAATAGAATCACAACTGAATGTGGAACAAACACTTTTACAGGATGTCCCATTACAATTGATTCACTTTGCTCAATGCTCAAACAAGTAGCAGCTACTGCTTTTAAGCAACCTGGCAACGCTGCAGCCACTGGGTCCAATGTAGCAGAAAAATATGCTATAGGACGTCTGTCCAAACCATGTCTTTGGGTTAGGACTGAAAGTGCACAATTTTCTCTTTCATGACAGAATAATGCGAATTTTCTTTTATAATCAGGCATGCCTAGGGCAGGTGCTGCACACAAAGCATTTCTCAACTTTACAAAAGCTCCTACGCTTTCGTCATCCCACTCGACTGGGTCCTTTGCTTTCTTTTTCGTCATTTGAATTAATGGCTTTGCCAGCAGAGAAAACCCTAGTATCCATTGACGACAATAACCCACTATTCCAAGAAACATTCTCACTTCTCGTTGGGAGACAGGCATTTGCATTTTCTTGATTAATTTCACTCTTTCAGAGGTTATCCTTCTTTTTCCCCTCTCGATTTGGTGTCCTAGATACTTAACTGCTGTTGTACAGAACTGCAACTTTTCAGGTGAAACTTTATGCCCTTCTTCAGCTAAATGATTTAATAATGCAATGGAGTCAACAACACAGTCCTCTCTGGTGTTAGATGCCACTAGTAAATCATCTCTATATTGTACTAGGACTGAGCTTCCTGGCATTACTAGTTTCTCTAGACACTTTTTCAATATCTGATTAAAGATGGAAGGACTCTCCGTGTACCCCTGAGGAACACGATTCAATACATAGACCTTGTTCTCAAATTTAAATGAAAATAGATACTGACTGTCTGGGTGCAATGGTATTGAAAAGAATGCTTGGCATAAATCAATCACGGTAAACCATCCTGCACTCCAAGGAATTTGGTATAGAATCACGGCAGGATTTGGCACTATGGGACAACAAGGTTCCACAATCTTATTTATTTTGCGTAAATCCTGAACAATCCTATACTTTCCACTAGGTTTCTTCAAGCCCATGATTGGTGAATTACAAGGGCTACTCATTACTTCCTTTAATATGCCTTGTTTAACCATTCTGCTAATTTCTTCAATGACTCCTGCTTTTACTTCGGCACTCATTTTGTACTGTCTAGTATTTGGGAAAATTGCACCTTCTTTCACAGTAATTTTAACTGGGTCTATTTTGGCCATAAGTCCTACTTCTTTTCCCGTGAAATCCCATACCATGGAATTTACTGTTGTTTTTAATTCTTCTGGCAACTCGTCTTTTGTTATTAAAGAGAATATGTCATCTACTTCTGTACCTTGCTTTGTAATCATAAATGTATATACATGGTCTTCATCCGGGGTCTGAATTGCAACACCATCCGGTGTGCAGAAAATGGTGCAGTTCATTTTACACAATAAATCTCGGCCTAATAAATTTACTGGACTGGAATCACACACTACAAATTGATGCATTTCTCTAAAATTTCCAATTTTTACTTCCATTGGTTCGGTAAGAGGTGTTCTAATCTTTCGATGAGCTACACCCACAACTTGGATAGCTTCTCCAGAGAGAGGAAGGTCTGGGATGTCTGCTGTTCTCACAGTAGACCTGGTAGCGCCAGTGTCTAAAAGGAAAGTAATATCATTACCTTTCACATTTCCTTCAACATATGGACCTGACTGATCTACCGGTAAGGATGCACCAAGTACGCACTCCTTCTTCCCCTCTCCTAGGCACCGTCATTGACTATATGGACAAAAGTCATCCTGCAAAAGAAATTGTGAGGTTACATACTCATTCTTACCACTTCCTCCTTGATATCCAACATCTGTACCGTGCTTTGCTCTGCTTACATTACCCTGTATAGGTGCAGGTGGCAACTGACTCTGAGGATTTACACCTTGCTGTGAGTCATTCTGCGTCTGTGGGTTTAAATTTTGATTTGGGCCATTATTATTCCGTATCTTTTTACATTCATCCTTCCAATGCCCCAATTTTCCGCACCCATGACATGGAAACTTCTTTTTAACCTCTTCTCTGCTCATTCCCAGTGTCACCACTTGTTCCAGAATCTTTTCCCTGATTATCACTTGGATTATCCAAATTCATTCCTTGTCGCTCAGCCATTTTTACCTGAGCCCACATCACCTTCTCTTGCAGTTTCTTGTGTCTATCCTCAATATCATCTCCACAGTATTTTGCATATTTCAAAATCTCATCAATCGGCTTCCCTTGCCAGCACAACATGTGCTGCTTAATCATCTGACAAATTTCTGGTTTTAATCCATAAACAAATCGATAAACAAATTGACTCATGTTTTTATCTCCAATATCCTCAAATCCACTATACTGTTTGAATACCTGCAATAAACGTTCATAATAGGCATGTACCGATTCACTGGCTTCTTGGGTAGTTCTGTCTATTTTCACCCAATCTGTTTCCTTTGGTGGTATTTTCCCTTTCAGGTAAGTTATTACCTGCTGATACTTTTTCATTACATCACTTGACGGGGCACCTGTCTTTGGATCTCTAGGATACTCTTCACTTGGCCAATCAACTGTGATCTTACAATCTGTCCATAAATCGGCAGGTACCACTATGTCGAACAAACCATCCAAATCCTTTAACAATACCTTTGACACCTTCACAAATCTTTCAACTTGCTTGTACCATTCTATTGGTTTTTCTCTCAACTTTGGAAAATCATTCGTAAATGACAAAATATCCTGTCTGCTCCATGGGACATGTACATATCCTCCTCCTGGAGCTTCTCTCATTGGGTACATTTGATCTGCTTTCCCTGTTTCCTTCATTAAATATTCTGAAGTTGTTTTACTATATCTTGCCTCTTCCTTTTTCTTGATCCATCTACTTTTCCATTTATCTAGGTCTCCCCATTTCTGTAAAACTGTCATTAATTCCTTTACTTGTAATTTTCGACCAGAGGCATTCATGTTTTCTAAATCTTTATCAGAAAAATCTGCTCTGTAGGGTTTCTGTAGCACCTTCGATTTTCCCATTTCAATTCCCATCTGTAAAGCCAACTCTGATAATTTTTCATGAAATATTTTTACATTTCTCGTGATGCTTCGGCATACAAATAATAGCTCTTCTTCATCGTAAGTATTTAGACGATCTACTCCTACATTTCCTGCTATCATTTCTTCTAATTCAACCTTTAATTTGTAAATGTCCATGATCTTTGGAGGTGAATTCTGTTTGTCTGATCCTTGTGCCCATCTTTCTAAATCTTCTGGTGTGACTACTGTGGCACTTTTGGTTCCTGATGAGGTTACTATGTTTACATCTTTGGAACAACCAGGTGTTATTCTTCTAGGAGTACTATTTATGGATCCTCGAATAGGCAAATCCATTAAAGATACCATAGATTCACAATCACTAAATTGATCATCAATTATTACAGGATCTGATTTTGGAATTTCTACAGATGTAGGCATTTCTAATGGTTTCGGATAACTTACTTTGTCACCATATAAGGGAACCACTGGACCAATTGTTACAGGTATGGTCAGCGAATCAGGATGAACACTTAATTGTGTTATTTTCTGTATTAAATCTGCTCTGTTTTTATCTATTGCTTCTTTTTCTTTATCCTGAAGTACCCTACTAACTGTGGGATTATACAATACTTGCGGTACTAATGGTGTCTTTAATAGTGGTGCACTTGGGGTGCATCCACTTGTCCCTTCCTGATACGGTGGCGGGTTCTTTAATAATTCTTCCATAAATTCATCTTCAGAATCTCCAAATCTAGTCAAATGTTTTGTCTTTTCTGTGCATTTATTCCCTGACGATTCTTCTGCCATTAATATTGGATATAAACCTTCTGTAAGCATCGCTCTTCTCCACTGTTTCATCTGACTGTCTCTTGATTCATTTTGGTATCTAGGGAAGAATCCCCTATAACCCCTATTACTTCTGGATCGGTCGCGTTCGAATGCCTCCGTTTCCCACTCTTCTAAGGCTTCGTATTGAGTTAATCTTGGTCTGGGTTCTAAGTCATTCATTCTTAATCTCAAATTTTGAAGAATTCTCCCATTGAAAGTACCATTTTCGGGGAATGCCAATATTCCATCATTTTTGGTATATTCTATCCAATTTTCTAACCATACGCAAGTATGATAACCTCTCTCCTTCATCATGAATGAAGCGGGCGTTTTAGCTGGTGGAATGATAATTTCTTCTCTAGTTTTGATTGGTTTATCTTTTCTGAAATAATTCTTAATTTTCTGTAGAACTGTCTCTTTTCTCTTTTCTCCATACATTTTAGGCAAATATCTATGTATCGAATTATATTCTGCAAATCCTAGGAATCTCCTGTCTGGACGGGTTCCTATTAATGTCGGATCGCGTTTCAACATATATTTTCACTGTCCACTAAGATTTCGATTTCTATGCTGACAACCAATTAAATTCCAGCTAACATTTGTCTGAACCAATCCTAGCGCGGCTTTTCAGTGACGTCTTTTCTGACGACCCCTCCTTTACAATCTGCGCTTTTCTGTCCTTCGCTGTTTCAACCAATACCAGCGCGACACCTGTGACGTCAGTGTTACTCCTGACTACTGACCCCTCATTTACAAGAGTCTTTTCACGCCCGCTGTTTCAACCAATCCCAGCGCGGCGTTTGTGACGTCAGCTTCCTCTCCGGGAGCTGACCCTCCCTTTACAAAAACTTACGCAAATTTTTATTCTCTCTATATTTTTATTTAAAATTCAGTAACAACATAAAACATTCGCTATCGTGTCAGTTTCGCTAACTTGAAAAGATAGATTCTCTCACTTCTTAGTAAAACTCTTCCGTTTACTAATCATACACTACGAGTAAAACACTTCCGTTTACTCTTCACTTAAGCTCCGGAAATACCTGCTACTTCTTCAATGTTACCCTTTCTAGGTGATATAACATCAAATTTTTACCAGTGTATTCCTTTGCTATTACTCACATACACAGAGTCCCTAACAAGTACTGATAGCCCTGCTTAACTTTTCAGTACTATTTCTGCCTGACAGACAACCTCACTGCAGTATGGCTTCCACTTACCATCCGCTATTCAATTTTTCCCCGGGGATTCTAGACAACATAAAACAAACTTTTAAACAACGGATGTTAGTTCATTAAAAAAAAATTCTCATTACCCAATTAATAAAGTATAACCCTAACCATCCTCTGATAGCCAGAAAACTGATCCAGCGGGTTACTAGCAACAAACATTCATACACCAAATACTCACTTGGGCCCATACATTCATACTATGCTAGCAATTTCCGCTGGTGGGTCAGTTGTACTCTTTATATCAAGTCCCTGCTACCAATTACTTTTCTGATTTGAAGAGTAATGACTTACCAATGGACCCCTTATTAATTGGGAAGTTTAAAATGAGTGACATTCCTTACAAATCATAATCCTGAAATAATCACTGAGTCAGGAAGTTTTTAAAATGTTTATCTAAAGATTTAGCAGAGTAAAATACAGAGTCTCATGATACTTAGTCGTATATCAAGGATGAAGCATTAATATTCTATTATTGATCAATGACGGTTCCTCAGAAAGAAGAAGATAGAAACAGCAGCGCAACTAAGGTTTGCATTTATATTTACCTATAAGTGCGAGAACCAAACCCCTTGGCCAAGGAGTTGGAAAGATAGGACCCAGGAAGGATAAAGAGCAAAGACCTCCTCCAGGTTCAGGACAGGACCGGTGACCTCTCTACCAACGACGCCTGCGTCGTTCCCCTCTCTGGTACTTCGCTTCTCCTCGATTTCTCCCGTGTCTTCCTTCTAATGGATTCCGCCGCCCCCACCTCAGGACCTCTCTGGACAGCGGTTCAGTCTGCAATCGATCAGCTCGTCGAGCTTCAAAACCCTGATTTTCCTCCGTCTGTGCGCCTGTGTGTGCGTGTGTGTTAACTAATTAGCTAATTCTATATCTATTATACCCTTCTACGCCCATGTACCTCCCCTTAATGTTGCAGAATTATGGGCCCACTACTTCTGATTGGACGGGGACAGGGGGTTGATCCTCACACCATATTGATTTAATTCAGTTTCTTTAAGTCCTTTGTTTTAAAATACCGCCCCTCACAATTAATACATTTGCTTTATTTCCCACCCGTCTCATGACAAAGTTTGTGACAATGTTTATATAAATTGTTTCTTTCCGGTAGGACATCGTGGGTACAGTAAGGTTGGCCATCAGGTCGCGGCCTTGGACGACGTCCAGGTTGACTTCATCCTTTCTTCCGGATAACTTTGCAAGGCGCATGTGCAGAACCATTGTCTCTCGAGTTTTCATTTCAATCAAAACCCAGGCCCATTTACGAACTAATAAAAAGTCAAAGAGGAAATATTAATATCACAAATAAAATGTTTCACTGTATACCCACTCTTTCTACTCTATTCCCTTTTAATTATAAATCTATCCTGCATTAATAGCATTAGGATACCACAGTTTTATTGCAACAAGTAAGCAAGCTGTAGCACATGAAAACATTAAGCAGCCATTTTAATACACACTGCGCAGAAGCAAGGATCTCCCTCCAAGCAAAGAAAAGACGTCATACCATGTGATATGGTTGACACATGCGCAAAGAAGTTCCCGCGCTTTAGCGGCCATTTTAGATTTAGACAAGCGTTATTCGTTAGTATAAATACATAGGCAAGCTTCCTTCTACTTATGTTTGTGTGTGCTGTGGTTAGTACGAACATTACAAAGATTAATAAATTAATACTGTGAGAGGATTGCTTCCGAGCAAGTCTCATTTGTGAGTCCTTGCTCCATCACTATTATTAATTGAAAAACATAATACATCAAAAGCAAGACCGCATTGAGGGGCAACAAAGCCTTAAACAGTCCTGACATCCAGGATGGTAGCCAAAACTATTCATTTGGGGCACCTCCTTCCCTCACCATTGTCCATTGTAGATCATGTAGAATTTGTATCGCCTTGGTCAAAGTTCTGTTGTCCTCACCGTTTGCACAAGCATCCCCTCCATGGCTGTCATAAGGTCTAGCACATATCGCTGCTTCATGATCATTATTCTCGTTGTTCACAACTATTCCTTAATTGCGTTGAACCCTTTTCCGGTGGCATTGATCTTCATTAGCTCTCATTTTATTTGGAGCCATCGAGCTGTTGCCTTTGCCTGGACGAATGACCACACATTTCCAAAGAACAGTTGAGCATCGTTGAACGGTCTAAACTCTTGGGGAACAGCCTTCCAAGAGGTGATCCCATAGTACTCTGTGGACCTTTTCCAGCGGTGGGGATGAAGAAGAGTGAATAGACGGCTCATGGGGTGTTCGCACAGTTTGGTGATGTTCACCCCTGGTATGACTGGAGTGGGTGTTTGCCAGATAACCAGAGCGCAGAGGCCTCCCCAGTTTGGAGGTAGTTGGACGTGTAGCAGCTATCCACATTTGGCAAAAGAAATCCATGAGACAATTAGGTGCCCCCCTGCATGTCGGCATTATCTATTGTGGCATTGCAGTTGGTGTTTTATCCCTACACTGATGGTGCCATTCCCTCTGAAACATAAAGAGACTGATATTAGTTTTGTAACTGATCGGGGACCTACTGTCCCATCCACCCCATTGTATTGTACAATGCTGTTGACCTATGTAATCTCACACTTCCCTATAGTGCCTTTATTAGTGTGGGTTCCATTACATAGGAGATGGTTCTGCAGACAAATGTGATTTTGGGGTGCCACTGATCATGGATTTAAACTGACCCGGTGACTGCGAATTCCGTTTTTTCTGTGAAATCCGAAGGCATTAGGTTGGCGGTGTAGTCGCTACAGTGGTAAAAGAGCTCAGGGACACTGAAAATGCCTTATGCTAACATTCTGTCTCACCACCCATTAGTTTTCTGGTGCATGTGGACTAGTTCACTTAATATAGTTCGTTTCAGCGCATCTAGTTTCATGTGGGCAAACTCATTTAATACATCTTTATTTGTCTGTGGGAATGTATAGTAATTCTGCCTCCTTATAATATCTAGTGGTGTTCACCCTAAATGATATGGGTCATATTTTTACAGGCTGTATCTGGGCCCTCATCCTACATAGGAAAAGATGTAATAGGCAAATAGTGATATTCATGGCTTCTTTAGGCACTACAGGTCAATAAAGAACCTCCGTTCCTCTGCCAACCTACTATGTGTCCCAAAATTTCGGAAGTGAAGTATGGAGGCTGTGCCTTTTGAGGTGAGGGCAACTCAGCTGTGGAATAAGCTGCCAGCCCCCCTCAGAGCCAGTAAAAGTCTTATGCCCTTTAAGAGAGATATAAAAACCTGGCTTTTCCCTAGATAGCCAGAAACATATCAGGAAGGGACATGAAAGATGTATTATTAATAGGGAGGAAAGTGCTGACCCGGCAAGGTGTACATAGCCAGGATACCTGTTAGGTGAATGCTGCGCTTTAGACATGTTGTTATTAATAATATTAATAATAATAACTTCTCTTGGTGACTGCAACCGATGCGGTGGTATGAGGCGTGAAGGAACACATTACTTATCCGAGGTTCGTCCTATCTCAAGCAGGTGCAGATACCACATATTATCTAGCAGCGTGTGGTGACGCTTGCCCTTTGTTTACACTTGTGGGGGCCCTATCTATGGGTCACTTCCTCTGGTGGCGGAAACTAAGCATATCATTGCGAAAACATACAAGATATAAAACAGTTCTCGTTAAAACTACATGACAAAAAAGAAAATAGAAATACATAACTGCTCATTGGTAGAGTCAAATAAAATGGTCTAAGTGCAGTGGTTCCTTTTATGTCTGTTGGGGAGCCTCTGTGAGGTGGAGCCGTTACTTCCTTTCAGCCACTTTGATAGCTGTGGATGTGGTTAATGTCACTGTGAAGGGCCCTTCCAATTTTTGATCTTACACTTGCTAACATAGTTGCGAATGTAGACTTGTTGCCCAGTCATCACGGGGTGTACCTGCTGGTCATTGTTGGGTTCCTTTCTCTGGGATACCTGTTTAGGGAAGAACTTTGCAACCTTTGTTAGTTCAGGCAATTATGGCCCCATTTCATTTCCTCGTACATCTGCTGTGCTGTGTGTGTCTGTGGTACTTTATCTACAGAGAGAGAAGAACCTCTAGAGCACACCTTTCGGATTCATGAACAAAGAGGTGAAAATTGTTAGTATAGTCAGATAGACCCCAAATCGGAGATTTGCACTGAGCTTGATGGTATGCAAGAAAAGCTGGTTACATGATCTGATGTCCACAGCTGTGGCTCAGGTGTGTCCTTATCAACAAAAGCCAACAATGCTTTTGTTGATAAGAGAAATTTGGGACCCTAAAAAATTGTTTTCATGTGCTCTAAATCCAATTGTCTCCGCCCTTTCAACGAGGTCACCATACACAAGTTATCTTCAGTTATCCGTTTTAAGAACTCTTCTATCTCAGTTGTATGAAAGTCCCACTCAAAGTCAATCCTCAAGATGGCGATCTATATATATCCTGCATTGGCTTGTCTATACTGTCCAATAATTCTTCCTCTGTGTGTCTTGGGGTGTTAATTCTATTAGCTACCAATCCTGAAGGGGTGCAGTTACAGTTCTATCATGGGGATGATAAATGGTATTGTCACTATTTGTTATGGTGTCCATGAGGTCACTACACTACTACAATCCTCCGATATCGGTGACTATCCTTTGCTGACTGCTGCAGTGGCACAAGCACTCGGTCTTTGAGGTGTTTCAAATAGTTCTTCTAAGAATTCATCCAATTACCTGTGGGATCTACGCCGGCCATGTTGATGTATGTGGTCTGGAGACCTAAAGGTGATGTACAGTCAATACCTAAGTGTTCGAGAATTTCTCCTATTAATGGGTTATTAGACGGTACTGGTTGCTCTGCTGGGGTCAGTGCCATTGGAGAAGGTGACAATCTGTTTTAAAGATGGATAACTAATTCAGGGATCTGCTGCGATTGATCGCTTTGCTGACTGTTTGAGACATTTGCCTAGCTCAGTCAATCTTTATAGTTACGTTGTCTACATCAGAAGCAATGGTACGTTCACCAGACCTGAAGATAGCACAGAGATCTTTCAAAAAGTTCCTCTTCAGCAATTTCAACTTGTATTGGTGCTTGGTTTCCTTGTGGGGCTCTGATACCTGTGCCAATGTCTCTGTTATGTTGGTGTCTAATAGTGATACCGCTATGGATGATGATATTCTCTTCAGATGGGATGCGTATGTTCGGTACTGATTGTTAGTGCGTTTAATGGCTGACTGTGTAGTGAGCAGGATTTGCTCTGGCCCCTTCAACCTTAAATAAGACATGTCCATTAAGTATTTTGTGTGGTGTCATCAGTAGTATTTTATTTTGGCACAATCAATTTGGCGCCTTGCTATTATCGTTTCCAATGTAACTAATATGAAGGTCACTGCTTACTTTTTCTCAGGAACCCTTAAATTTGAATAGGAAGGTTACTCTGGGAAATGAGTCAATATTTACTCTGTTATTGGATCTTCCAGCTCCTGGAGCCGAATGTTCGGGTCCTTCTGTGTAATGTTATCTTTCTTTACAACCCTTCTAGCGCAATTTTTATTGTAGTGTTCTTGGCAGAGCAATATTCTACTTGACAGTAATCCTTACTGGGTCGATATGTATTTTGCTTACGGTGTTTTAGTGTTTGACCCATACTCTGTCATCGATCATAGATAGTATATGTGGTGGTATAGTCTGTAATCCTGATTTGACAAAACACATATAATCAAACAATTCAAACCCACATTTTCCCTCCAGTACACTCCATCAGGCTAGTCCCAACAAATGATATGCAAATTTGTCTATCCTTAGAAATTAGTATTTATTTGTTATTGGGCCTATAGTATGCTTGAAAGGGGCGAACATGGAGCTGGACACCAAAACATTAGTGAACCCCACACATTGTTTGCTATTTACCGAGAATGGAACTTGTGCGATTTGTTCTTGCTAAGAGATAAATTTGCAATTCCTGTATCAAGGGGGAATTCAACAGATGTCCCTACAACCTTTCCTTGTCCAAATGGACTTGTGTCGTCTACTGAGATCACAGTTTGGTGTGCTAGTGCTCTCAGGCAACCCTATAGATAACTGTATTAGACATATCCTGTCTTGTCAAACATTTGACAATTATAATCAATTAACATCATCTGAGTCTGAAGTATTCTAGTGTTAAAAATAGTTCTGTGACTGTTGTATGGCTAGCTGATGTATATCTGTCTCTGTTCATCCACTCTATTTGGACCTCCTCTAATTACACTCCTCCCTCGTTGTCTGAAAGCTTTAGGACTATTGCGTCTCCAGTGGTTAGTGCCCCCATAATTATAACAATGTTGTGTAGGTTGGAAGCAGCATTGTAGTTAGTGTTCTGTTTAGGGGAAGGAACTAACAGGTGGGTATGCCTATTGCCTTAGTACCCTTGTTTTAGCTCTATTTATTCTCAATTCTTTTTTTATGATTTTATCTTTCCGTTCATTACTTATTTCCCTGGGGATCCACCTGTCTCCAACTTCTGGCATATCTTTCCCATGGATGTTACGCATCCCATTTGAACAACCTATTCTTCCTCCCTTTCTACTCACTTGCTCTCATTCATTCTTCAAAATAATCCAGTTTCTTTGCTCTCTAATGTCCCACCAGTGGGGAATTGCTGTGTTAGATCTTTGGCTGTGAGGTAGACCTAGTCCTGCAAGTACAGCCCTGTATCTCAAAACCTTTTTTCCCCTCATAACATAACATACTGGTCTAACCTCATAAACTCTCTACATCCATTAGATACATAGAAAAATATCTTATTTTACTTTTATATATATGTTGAAATGTGATTGCAAACTCAAAAATGACATACTTTTATACTGTAGTTTTAATCTATTGATTCCCACTATTATCCCTCCGTGGGCCAAGGGCAGGCATCAGTGTATCCTTGTACTATTCCTTGCAGTGTTTTTCTATTCCCTTTATCTCTAATGGATATATCGTCCTCATGTATTCAAGAGGGGTCCCATTTTTTAAACTAATTTTATATCGTTGCCCAGTCTCTGTCAAGTCCTTGAAGGTTATACCTCCGATATAAAACTGAGTAATACTTCAACCTAGGTCCTCCAGTGTCCAGCATTGGGTAATCCACAATATACACTACGCCTTTAATCTTCCGCTCTAACCCAGGGAATGCCTCATCTCATATTTGTCTAGAATATGAGGAATCCACAAAATATAAAACATTTTATCATCCGGTCTAACCCAGGTTATGCCTCATCTCATATTTTTCTAGAATATGAGGAATCCACAAAATATAAAACATTACGGTCCTGTTTTCTATTTTCCTATTGACAAAAACATGTGTCACATAGTCAAAGAGGTACGGAGTCACAGTCAGTCTCACCTATGTGATAGCACAACCTCAGGAAGACCCATCCGTATGAATAGACAGACTTTAGTCAAACAAGGTGTCTGCTTACCTTGATTTATGTGCACTTCTATTCAGTCGGGCAGCCTTTGTTCTTTTGGGCACCGTCAGTATAGACTGAAATTGACTCCTATCTGGCTCGCCATATTAACAAAGAATCAGTTCGTTGGTGATAGAAAATAGGTTTACTTAGAATACAGCCGAGAGACAGTCCGCCCTGTAGGACTGAAGACTGTGTCAATTTGCAACACACAGGCAGCTTTTTATATACGCACAAATTATGCTGACTTATGCATATCATCTTAAAAAGCAATAACAAGTCACGGAATTATACGAGTTGATGATATATTTCCACGTAAACACCCCCCCCGCCCCCAACTGCATCCTTGAACTCATGTCCTTTCCTCTCGGGTCGCCTTATCTTAATCCTAACAGGGCTTTGATGAAACATTGTCCTTCAACCTCTCCTTCCCGAGTGTGTGTGTGTGTTCTGCTGTTCTCAGGTTTCCTTATCTTGGTTTCTATACTATTGACTAAAACTACCTTTGACGGCATATTTTCTGAACCATGTCTCTGCTAATAATGGGAATATAGTATGTGCTTTCTTCAAGGCTTTGTTAGTCTTATTTTCCTATTTAACTATATTTGCTGATCTTGTGTTCTGCTGTCCCCTGAACCCTCACCTTTACTCTGTGTCCTTGTGTAACCCGGGTCTGTTTTTTTTGTTTTATTACATAGAGTTTTACAGTGCTTTCTGCTGACAGCAGTGGTGTTTTTTTTTTAGTCTGTCTGAAGTTTCCTTGCATTTGATATTTTCTGTAACACAGCTCACTCCCAGATGGCCCTGGCAAACTTGTCCGATAGGGGGGAGTGGCCAAGGGAGCGCGGTAGTGGCAATTCACATTTCCCATAGACAGGCAAAATTGTGGTGGTGTTAGTCCAGTTGTGCTGCTTGGGACAACTGGTATCAGCATCAGAGGCAGACATTTCACAAATGCCAGAAGCATGCAGAGTCTTGGACATCGTCATGTATAAGCCTCTGGATCGTTTCAGATGGGCGCCAGGTTTTGTCAAATTTGGTGGCCCTGTCGCGAACTAATGCCGTGAATTTTTCCATTTGAAAAATTGACCACACTTTACCCCACCACAGAGAAAGGGAGGGCGCCTGGGGTTGCTTCCACATAATCAATCATCTGAGTTTATAAAGCGCACGGCTACCTCAACAGAGGTGTCCCTGCGCTAAGTTGCACATAAGGGATATGCACAGGCGGGCTGCTGAGAGTAAGTGAGAGAACAGCTTCCCCATCGGTGTAGAGCTTGGGTATATTCTTTGGCCCCCAGGGCTTCCCCACAAGATAAGTAATGGGTCATGAGGCAGTGTAACCCTGGTCATAGCCCTTATCATTAAAACGACAGCCTCCCAAAAGGACTAGATTCTTTCACAGGACCACCAAGTATATAAAAATGTGTCTCTGTCACTGCAGCCATTTCAAGCCACTGAACATCTTGTGCAGTCTTCTGGCTGTGAGGTACCACTGCATCAACAGTTTCTAAGCACATTTTCTTTATAGCGCTAGCGTATAGAGGATTTGGAAGCCCTCAACCATATAGCTTTCCTCATCTCTTCCGACATCTCCACTCCTAGCTCTCTTTCCCACTGGGTCACGTAATCGTGTTTAGGAGGAGTGAGATCGAGAAAGTATTGGTAAAGCCAGGAAATGCCTCTGCGTGTGATTTTGTTAGTAAACAAAGATTGAGTCTGCACTTCTTCCCTCTGAAACACCCTCCGAGGGAGAGTGCTCCCTGGCCAACGCAAGACTTGCATGAGCCGATATACGTCTTGACCAGTCAGACCAAAAGCCTCAACCAGTTCTTCCTTCGGTCTCAGCTCCTCATCTCTGTTAAGCTCTTTCAGGCAAGGCAGCCGACCTAGGTTCCACAAGAGAAAGCCTGAATCTGTGCCCCCCACCCCCAGGTGGGAAATCTGGATTATTAGTTAGAGGGGTGAGGAGGAATGAGTTGTTCGGGAAAACCCACTTGCTACTTATTAAATGCCAATAGGACAGGAGCGTGGACCTTAATGGCAGGAGAGGAGGGGCACAAGACTATAGAAGGTCCTTAAGTGGCATGGGTGGGAATGTTTGTTTCAGCTGTACCCATGGTTTGCTCTCGGGGTCATGATTCCAATCGAGGGAGGGATTTAGTTGGGCCGCTAGCAGAAACGTGCCATTTCTAATGTTACTTTTGTTTGCTGTTGGGCAAGTCGTCATGAGGATAAATTCAAACCAAAACCCTACAAAAATACCCGATATTCCCTTTGCTTCTCCAGGATGCTAGTAACAAAATGGTACGGTTTTGCTAATTTATTCGTATCCAGCCTAGTATAAAAGCCTTCCTCAGACCAAATCATTTTCAAAAGCTTCACAGATGCACACATCTGAACTACCATTGGTGAAGCCAGTAGGTCTTGCCTTTTGACTGGCAGTGCAGAACTATTGGCTTTGCCAATGTTTTTTCTGATGCTGTGCAGCATAAGCAAAAAGATAAAGTACAATTGTGTTCGCCAACCCTTTTTTAGTTCTCAGCACTTAAGGAATAGCTCCAGCTCCTGTTCCCATTCCACAGCCTAGTTCTCCTCAGACTCCTACTGTGGACACAGACATTGATGACCATACAGATAACATCTTCATCTGTTAAGATGTGAAATATATTAATGACTAAAATCATCCAGACATTGGATTTGAACCCATATATCAAGGCTGTTCCTTAGGCTTTTCTCTCTAGATTCAGTTGTTCTCAATCCAGTGAATATTATTGGCCATTGAAGCCTCTCTTATGAAAGAGTGTGAGCTGGCATCGTCCAGATCCCATACAGAGCATGTTCCTTCAAAACGTTTTGGACATAAAGTATAGCAGACTTAAAGGTGAACATTCTGGTAAAATCAAACATTTATTACTGCTGGCCTATATAAATGAAAACATCTTTTATAATTTGAATCTGTTTATTTGAAATGTTAAGCTTACGCATACGGCCAGCTACATACGCAGATCAGTAGGGGCGTTGGCTGATATATAAAAGTAACTAAATCAAAGGAACTAAAGTCACCAAGTATTCCAACCCTCCCCTCCCCTCCTCTGTTGGGCATCTTTTAAGAGCAACATGTCAGGCAGGGTCTGTTGCATAACCATCGATGGTAAAAGAAGTCTCGGACTCTAAGATTTTTATTGGAAGAATGGATCAGCTGTTTGGACCATGATTTGGAGCCAAGTGAGATGAAACACCCGAAGGTATTTGGGGTATGTGAGTTCTCGAAGTACCTGAAATGGAACAGCTATTTGTGGGTCCATATTTTTTCAAACTGAGACTCACTCTCCTCTAAGCTAACTGAGATTTTCCCTATGCCCAGAAGTTCCCACAATCTATTAAGCAATGCATTGTGGTTGAGAACAGGGTCCTTGCCTCATTGTACTCTAATCCCTTGTTTAGCTGTGCATAAAGCTCACATAATCGCTTTGTCTTGGGCTGTCAGAGTGGATAAGTTGGCTTATTTGATAGGGCCAGTAATATATAAGCTGGAAATTGTGGCATATCATGTAGAACATTGTATTAATACTAGCTAGGAAATCCTGCCAGTAGCTTTGTAACTTGGGACATCTCCATTGTAAGTGCATCAATGTTCCTCTGCAGCCACATTTCCTCCAACTGGAGGGATTTCTCAAGGGCAATGTCTGCATTCAAACAGGAGTATAATACCAATAAAAAAGTGAATTTGGTCATTGCCTCTTTCCTTGCACTGCTCGTAGCAGTTTTAAGAGTTCTGTAAAAGATAGCTGCTCACTCCCCATCCGAGAGTGTATGTTTCAGTTAGACCTCTCTGGGCCGAGCATTTTGGTGCAACAGTGGCTTTCTGAAGAAGTATAAAGATATCAGACATGAGGTGTTTAACTTTTGTCTTATTGATGAGCCTTTTTAGGTCAAGCCTAGCGCAGCGCGCATGCGCTGCTCTAGGAGAGGGCCTCTTGGAATCACTTCAGACTTCCAAGAGACTTCTCCGTGTGGCTCTGCCTCCTCCCACACATCCCATTGGCCTTTGCGTGTGGCTTTCAATAATGAAAGCACGCAAATGGCCAAAGACGGGTGCATGTCCCGCCTGTCCTCAAAACTTTCACTCCCATGGCCTAGGGGTCTCAGGAGCGAGCAGCGGCGCACATTGTGCCAGCTGCATTCCTCCCTGATCGTTATCTTGGCTTTCACGGCCGCGCTTGTTTTTTTAACTTTAAAGCTGATTTATTGGAGTGCTTTACACCTCCCCCACTTCTCATGTGTCCTCGGTAATCGGCAGATGGCGGCCTTGCTGCGTCACTGATTATAAACACGGGCTGGTTTAAAGTGTGGACAGGGATTAGATCTAAGACGCCACAAGCGGTAGTTTTATTTCCTCTCCCTTTCATGGCGGAGTTGCGGGAAGGCTTGTTTTTTATTGTGATGTTTCTCCATCTACTCAGCACGTTCTTCCTAAAGTCCCACCCTCCCCGTTTTTTCCTGCTTCCTGTCTTGTAAGTTGTAAAATGTAATGCATTATGTGAATATTCATATGGCTCCCGGATTCTCTGATTTCGGTGTGTGGCACGGAAGGAGCCGCCCGGACATACTGTAAACCACCTGGATGCACATTGAAAAGCGAACTTTATTCTTTTTTTGTAGCGCAAGCCAAGGGCATTGCAGCGCTTTACAATAGAACCGGTCAGCATTGCGCATTTCTAGAGAACTGTGAGATTTGATTTGCCCAAAGTCAGAGGATGTTGAGTTGAGGCCGAACTTGAAATTGCGCCCCCTTGTGGGCTGCAGCTCTAGCTAAAAGGCCACATCTGCTTTAGGCCCGACATGTTCTTTACAGAGCCCAGGTTCTTGAAGTCACTCTCATGCGTGATGTCAGTGAATACCTACTCTGTCCATAACCCTGCACCTACCTACCACAAGTGGTGGAGAGAATGTAAGTGACCCACCTTTTCACCAAGCGTGCCTTTTCACGTGCACTCTTGTGCTCCTCAGCCCAAAGGCGCTGGCCAGATATCCACTATGGATACCGCTGCGATATATTGTGATATGACAGCTGGTTTTCCTACTTGAACAAGAGGTGGTAGACCCCCGAGGCTGGTCTAAAGATCCCCCAGGCATGTGAATATGGTGCCTTGCCCTCTTACACGCCTCTGCTCTATAATCCAGCCTGAAACCTCGAACTACAACTGGTGCTGGATTCAGCTGTGTAATGCAACTTTACTCCCACCGTGCCTTTCTTGAGTGCACCACCTACGTCACATCACCTCACATTCTTCATAGGCTGGACCCACAAAGAAGGAGCCACTGATTTCTCAACGTGGGAGCATGTCTGGACAGTGATTAGATCTGAGACCCCAGCAGCGCGGACAGCTCTCTCTACATGGACGTGCCGAGGCGCGCACAGCTCCCCGGACAGTCTGTGTAGCCCGGGCTCTAGAGATCAGCAGTTCGGAAAGCCTCACCTGCCGGGGCTGAGCACGTTTCCCTGTTCTCCCTCTCCTATCTACCTCAATTAAGCCCCTTTGTAAGCCATGCTAAGCAAAATGTCTTAAAAACATTGGTTATATTGACTCTGTCTGTTCCCAGTCTCTACCTACCCTCTGCTCGAGCCTTTAGCTTCCGATATGGAACGCGTCTATATGCATGACTGGACTTAGCAGCCCCCACTCACACTTCGTCTTCCTCCACAAAGCAAACAACTCATGCTGTCGGTTTCTTAAAGTCCGTTCTTTATTTTAGTCAGCAAGCCCTACACACTATTGCATCACAAAATGTTTGAAGCAGAGTGCATCATAGTAATGCAGCAAGCGATAAGCGAGGAAAAGCTGTCAGCTACAAAATATACTCTACGCGATCGTTAAACCGTGTTAGTGCGCATGTGCCAGTAAAATGGCTTTAGTCACGCAAGTGATTTAAAACAGCTGCACTTTTTTGGTAATGGGCTGTGTGGTAAACACTAATAAACTAAACAGCTGTGTGCACCAGGCCCTTTTTTATCGCAACGACCCAATCGCCTCTTATCAGCAGGTTGGTATTCGTCTGGCAAGTATTACCGTATCTTGGACTTTCTCTAAAATGTAAACCAACAGCAGCCCAGACGTCTGAGCCACCCAGGGCTTTATGTGGGATGAAAAAACTGGGGGTGGAGGGTCTCTCAAAGGGGCGTGGCCCATGCAATTAACACCACTGTTCAGCAGCTCTGCCTCATGCATACTACTGGTAAGGCAACCCCAGTGAACACGTCACCTTCCAAGAACAGTGGGGCATAGGGGGGCATGGATATAGCAGCTGTTACAGGCAAACGTGTTTCACTGGATGTTGTAATCACCAACTGGAGCACGTGATCTTTTAGTGTTTTTTGTTGTGCACATTGAGCTCTGTCAATTCCTCCACGTGCGAATTTCTGCGATTCAATGACCGGACACTTTTCTCTCTTTTTACACATCAGTTTCTCAGCTTGTCTATCTTTTCTTGCTCTGCATTTCCATTTTTGCCTCTGCATGGAAGTTTTTTTCCTTTTATCTACATACCATTTTCTCTCTTTTCTTTATTGTTCACCTGCCTGTCAGTTTTGCGCTGGCTGCTTGTGCCTTTTCACTCTGCATCTCATCTCTTTATTTAAAACATTTATTTGGCACCACAAGTCACCTTTTGGTCACTGTTTGTCTACATAACATATTCTCTTTAAGCAAAAACATTGGCAAAGCTAATAGCTCTAGCTAAACACTTACAAGGTCACACAGGCGAGACCTATTGGCTATGCCAATGCTTGTTTCAAAAGCAGTCAGAGGGCAACTGGGCTGAGTTTTGATTGAGGGGTGAAATACCCAATGTCTAATTTACATATAGTGCATTTGCTCTTTCTGTGGGATCCCTTATCCCTCCTTCAATTTCTCAAATTACTGCAAGCCCTTTAAATCGAAAAGATCACCCACCCTTTTGCAATTCAGTGTGCCATTCAATATAGGCATTGCCTGTGAAAGCTGAGGGGAATTCTGGATTGCCAAAAATGGGAGTCCAGGGAGAGAGTAGTAGTAAGAGCCCTCAAAATCGCAACCCTGTCCCAGGCTTCCAATGTGACTTTGAGGACAGGGGAAAAGTTTCCCCCTTGGGATCTGTGTGTCTTTTGAATACACAAAAGTGGGCTGCCCCTTGAATCAATTCCTATATTTATCTACAGAGTTCTATAGAGATGCACTACCAGTGGGGGCATCTCATAAAAAGTTACGGACTGGCCTCACACACCGCCCGGTGTCATGCTTCATCATCGGCTGTCCTCGCCCTCTAAAAACTTGGTTTGATAGAGGGCGGGCATCACCTGGAGACAGGGATGCACTTCTAAATCTAAGTGATGGCCGTGGGGGAGTGATAAGTGATTTAAAAACCATTACATTAGTCCATGTGCTATGCTTTATTCAAATGGTAAATGTATGGTGGTTAAAAACTAAGTGAACGGTGGTATGGGATATTATTCTCCCTTCACCGTATGAAATGCGGTCGACATGTTTCTGCTGAGGTGTCCCCGAAGGGTACGTAGCATTCTTCAGGACCTAAAAGGGGGGGAAAGGAGGGGTTATATACCCTATGTGTTCACTTCCTTTTAACTAGTGAAAAATGGAAGGAAAATCCTGTCGCTAGATCAGGGGAGGGTTAAAAAACACTATGTAGGTGGATACTTCCCTCTTGGTATAGTACCACTGAGAGTAACTCTGTAGAGAAAGGAAAAACAAAAACAAAACATACAAACCAAACCGTGTGAGTATGTAAACAAATAGCTTATAAACATCATCCTTCCCGTGTCATACCTATAGCGCGCGTGGTGGTGTGAAGTGGTCTTTATGAGACACGTGGCAGGTGCAACGTGTACTCACACCGTTAAAAAGTGGTTGTAAACCAACTCTTACCCTGTATTTCTACCCTAAACGCTCCATGGGAGGGCTGAGATGGAAGGACCTACTTAGACTTTCTGTAGGGGAAAAAACACATAAAATCACTACTGGTAGTTAAGGGTTAGTCACCAGTATTCAGAAAGAACCAGGACCAAGGTTCCTAGTTAAAGCAAACATAACAAGGTGAAATCCAGAACTAATGGACCACCTATTCATTCAAGTTCACACCAGCATTCCTTCAGGCATACTCTTACTGTCTAGTTTCAGTGCTTCCAGCCGTTCTTCCCGGAGGCGTCCTCTCTGTCTCCCCGCTGATGGTAAATGGTGAGATTCAGAGGGTTTTTATACTAAAGAGCTGTGACTAATTAGTGAGCTAATCAGTGTTAATTGGGCCCGTTAAGTGAGTTTCCTGTGTCCCTCTACGGGACTGCCTGACCGCCTGGTGGGAGTTGTAAACCTGAGTACGCATAGCCTCAGCATAGAAGAAGAAGCGGTTCTAGCGAAAGGCTTGGGTTTTGTCCCCACCCCAAATAATGACCCTTTCTTCCTCAACACTGAATTAGCTCAGTTCTTCAGAAAGATCAAGCTGAAAGATTATTTTGGCGAAAACGAAACACTGGACAGTGACCGGACAAGCACTGGACTACGGAAGAAGTCCACTTTCTCTCCCCCGAACCAGAACATATCCTGCAATGTCCTGGCATTTGAACAAGCGGTCCTCACAGAAGTGGAAAGAATCGACTTCAACAATATATGGGGATTCCAGAATATGACCAAAGGAGAGAGAACGGCTCTGGAGCAATTGAAGAACAACCATGACATAATCATCAAACCGGTAGATAAGGGAGGTGCCATAGTCCTGATGGACTATACTATGTACAAAGAGGAATGCTTACGCCTGCTATCCGACACCTCGAGCTATGAGGTACACCAGGAAGATCCAACACCCCGCGTCATGACCAGCATCAAGAACATGGTCAACGAAGCAGAAACCCAGGACTGGATTACCAAGCATGAGGCTGAGTTTTTAGTGAATTTGGAACCAAGGACTCCTACGTTATATACCCTTCCTAAAATTCACAAAAACAAAACACCCCCACCGGGCAGACCGATAGTGTCGGGTATTGGGTCAGCTCTGGAACCACTTTCCCAGTTCTGCGACTGGTTCTTGAAGCCGATTGTACAGAAATCTCGATCTTACCTTAGAGACACCAAAGATGTACTTTGCCATCTTCGAGACCTGGACATAGATGCAAGCGAAGACATGTTCATAACCATGGACATTGAAGCGCTCTATACGAGCATCCCCCAGAGGCGTACTCTGGAGGTGGTGGAACAGATTCTACTGGACCAGGATTGGACATATGTGACACCCACGCATTTCATCATGGAGTGTGCGGAACTAGCACTTACGGAGAATTTCTTCGAGTTTGAGGACACCCTGTACCATCAAGTGGGCGGCACATCCATGGGCAGCACCTTCGCGCCGAGCATGGCGTGTCTGTACGTACACCGCTTTGAGGAGGGCCACATCTTTAACCCCTGAAACCCCTTCACACCTCGAATGAAGACATGGAAACGGTACATAGATGACATTTTTGTCATCTGGCGAGGTACCAAGGATGAGGCAACACGCTTCGTGGAGTGGGTCAACGGCATTGACCCCCACCTCAGGTTCACACATACCATCGACAAAAATCAGGCTGTTTTCTTGGATCTGGATATAACCTTAACATCAGAAGGAATAGCCACAAAAGTCCACACTAAACCAACAGACAAGAACAGTTTATTAATGTATGACAGCTACCACCCGAGGGCCCTCCGTAAGAACCTTCCTGTAGGCCAATTCCTGAGGATTCGAAGAAACTGTTCTGAGATAGATACATTCCAGATACAGGCAGAACAACTAGAGACAAAACTCCTGGCGAGACATTACCCCAAGAAGATGGTTAAACGGGCAAGGAAAAGGGCGAGGAATAATAACCGGGATGCCCTTTTGGAGACAACACATAAAGAAAAGAAAGACCGCCTGGTCTGCGTTACAACATACACGCCCGTGTCGAACAGAATCCAGAACATTATAAAGAAAAAATGGGCCATCTTAAACAGCGGGAACAAGAAGTGGGAACCCCACTATTCGCATACAAACGGAGTAGGAACTTGAGGGACACCTTGGTACACTCCAAAACTCCCAATGATCAAATTGAGAATCAGATGACTCTGTGGAGCCAACCGAGACCAACAGGCCACTACCCATGCAGCAACTGTGTGTGCTGCCGGCTGACCACCACAACAAAAGAAGTCGACATAGGTACAGAGAGACCCTGGAAGCTAAAACATTTCAGCAACTGCAATACAGAAGGTGTGGTGTACCTCCTATCCTGTCCATGTAACCTGAAGTATGTCGGGATGACCACCAGGAAGGTGAAGACGCGGATCAGCGAACACCGGAGTACGATTAGGTGCAGGAAGACCAACACCAAACTGACGAAACATTTCACGGAGAAAGGCCACAACGACCTGGACCTCAGATGGGTGGTGCTTGAGGTTATGAATAAACAAAAGACTGATATCTCTAGACAACTCCATATCCGAGAACAGCGCTGGGTATACAGTCTTCGCAGCGATGATAAAGGCTTAAATGATGAGATACCATGGCTGCAACTTGCGAAATAGAAAATGTATAGAATTGACCATGCACACCTTCTTTAGTCAACAACCAACTCCAAGAAAGCTGGCCTAATAGAGTAGGGACTATTCTCTACTGCTACCCCTCTACTTTATTTTAAGTAGTTCACTAAGAGTGGGCCCATTGTTATGCTCGCAAATTCAACCAGATCAAGCTGGCATGGGGAACACATTGGTTTGTGTAAACCCATGTTATCAAACATAGATACCAGCTGTAGCAATTACCACCACGGACTATCATTAGTGTGTACTTCACACATATAACAAGTGAGGTACCATTGGCCCGTAATCCCATTATGAACAGAGTAATGTTTTTTTTTTTTTTTTTTTTTTTTTAAAGTTTCAAAAACCTTTATTGAAGGTAATAAACATTAACCACAGCATAGTGCCTACATCCCTGAAAGGGCCGGCAGCGCAAAGTTCTGAAAGGCATAACAATGTAGACCGGGGGAAGATACACAGCAAGCCGCCTACAACCACATCGGGCCGGCCGCGTCAGGTGGAGCAATGGCAGCTGAGACTTTTCTGTGTGAAATGATCAGTTAAATTAAGGAAGAATAGTCACAAAGTGAAGCAGTATCAGTGGACATTCAGCAGAAGATAACAATCAAGATGACTACGGCAAATCAGTAGGCAAAGAAGTTGACATATACCCAGAGGCATAGGCACTCGAGATAAGTATACACGTCTATTACAGTGGTCAGGTGGCGTCTCGTCGCATGGAGGCGTGTGTTGGTTCCAGGTGCATCCTCGAAAGGGCTCTCTGAGGACTTCATAGCACATGAGATTGTGAGGGGGAAAAAAGAAAAGAAAAAAAAAAAAAAGGGGGCTCCAGGGTGCTAAGGTGTAGAGTGAGCATGTATTGGAACCTGTGAGTATTAGGGCTCATGTGCAAGAGGATCCGGATGGTCCAGCAGATATGCCTGTAGAGGGCCCCAGATGTCCCGGGGTCGAGAGGTGGATGGGAGGAGCTCAGCATATGCACTTGTTTGGTCCTGCCACAGGATCATATCCCCCAGCCAGTCTTTGAATTTTGGGGCCCGCCCCCATCGGCAAGCCACGCGCCGTTTAGCCAGCACCAAACTAAAGGACACAAATCTGCGATACGAAGTAGGGGTCTGTTCAGTATAACCTAATAGAGCCACAAGAGGGGATCTCTCAGTGGGCAAGGAGGTCATGCAGTCCAAAGCCTCGAAAACCCGCTGCCAGTACGCGTGAACAGCCGAGCAGCCCCAAGCTAAATGAAGAAAATCAGCAGCTTCCGTCTTACATCTGTCACAAGTGGTGGTATCTCGTAAGCCAAATCTATGTAGTTTCACAGGGGTATGATAGCTGCGATGGAGAAATTTGTAGTGAATGATGCGTAGTCGGCTGTTAGAGGAAACCTGTTCCGTTTGTTTGCAGCAATAGGACCACTGAACATCGGTAATGTCGTGCTCTAGTTCAGAGGACCAACGGTCTCGAGCCGCACAAGAGGAGTATTCTGCATCCACGTATAAGCTATGGTAAAGTAGGGACACAAGGTGAGACGCACTGAGTGCGTTGAGAACAAGATGCAGAGGAGCTACAACTGTAGGCTCCTGTGGGTAGGACGGCATACATTCTCTGATCCCATGCCGGAGACGGGCGTAGAGGAAGGTTTCCATAGTGGAAGGAGGGGGGTCCGAAAAGAGTTGTTGGAGAGTGCGAAATTTGCCATTGAGAAATAAGTCACCCCAACAGCGGATACGTCGAGTGACCGCCACTTTCTTGAAAATACCCTCATAGAGCAGTGATAGTCCTGGGTGGTAGACGAGAGGTAGTAATGGAGAATATAGGCAAGGCGCTAGCACGCGGTCAGCAATGCGAGACCAGGCCACAACGGAACATTCTACGGAGGACCGGAGGGGCGCGCAAGTCTCAACTTTGGACAAGATGACACCCTCCAGAGGGATAGGGTCCGCAAGCCAGTGTTCGGAAGCAACATGTGGTGTGTACCGAGGAGGATGAAACCAGTAGTGGGCATAATGCGCCTGGGCACAGACGTAATACAATTCTAAATTGGGGATGTCGAACCCACCCTGCGAGTATGGGCGCATGAGTGTGTCCCATTGTATACGAGGCTGCTTGCCACCCCATACCAGCCGGATCAGTTCAGAGCGCAAAGAGGCAAAAAAATGTCGACCCGGATCATACGGTATATTAAGAAAAAGATATAAAAATTTCGGGAGAATTATCATTTTGATTAGAGAGATGCGGCCAGCCATGGTCAGGGGGAGTGCAATCCATCTGGTGATGCATCCAGTAACATATTCCAGCGCGCGCCCATAATTGAGTCTCATCAGTTCCTCCCGGTTCGCAGTCACGCGGATCCCCAAATACCTCACCTCGTCAGAGCACCACTCGATGGGAAAATCTGTGTCGAATGGCGCGGCTGCAGCGGTAAGGGGGAAAATCTGGGATTTGGCCCAGTTGATGTGTATACCAGAATGGCCACCAAATTTGACAAATTCACGAAGTAGCGGGTTAAGGTTTTGACTCGGTTCTTTGACATAGAGGGTGACATCATCGGCATATAGAGAAATAAGAATAGGACGGAGGAAACAACAGAGGCCCCTCTCAGCATGGTGCTGCCTAACTTTGGCTGCCAGGGGTTCCATTGCAAGGGCGAAGAGCAATGGGGACAGCGGACAGCCCTGCCGTGTGCCACGAGAGAGGAATATCGAGTGAGAGGTGTGCCCATTTATCAAGACCTTCGCCGTCGGAGAGGTATAAAGAAGTCGAATCCAGGCTAAAAAACCCACGGGGAGTCCCAAACATTGCAGTATAGTAAACAGGTAGTCCCATTCGACAGAGTCGAAGGCCTTTGTGGCGTCGAGAAAGACCGCCACAAGCGCCAGCTGCGGGTCAACGTTTTGTATAATAGAGAAGAGTGTCTGCAGATTGTGGGAGGTCGCCCGCCCCGGGATGAATCCCGCTTGGTCCGGCAGGACTAGATTTTCCATAAGTAGAGAAAGGCGATTCGCTATGAGTTTAGCAAGGATTTTTGCATCTGTGTTTATTAAGGAGAGAGGCCGGTAGGACTCGCAACGGTCCGCAGGCTTGTCCGGCTTCAAAAGTGAGGTGATCAAAGCTTCTCGCATTGAGTCGGGCAGAATCTGAGTCTCCTGCGCCTCTAGAAATACCTCTTTTAAGACTGGGATGAGTTGGTCGATATAGGTCTTGTAGAAATCGATGGGGAGGCCGTCGGATCCGGGCGCCTTGCCCGACTTCATCTGCATAATGGCCGCGCGATACTCGTCGTCTTCAAATGGAACCGCCAAAAATTGCCGATGGTGATCCCCCAGCCACCCCAACGCAATATCACTAAGATAGTGTGATAGATCAGGGGGGTAGTCGTGGCGTGAGCTATAAAGGTCGGTATAGAAGGCCGTGAAGGTATTGAGAATGGCCGAGCTGTCCCTACGTCGTATCCCATCTCCATCGACTATATCAAGAATATAATTGGCGAAGCGAGGTTGTCGGATATCAGCCGCTAGAGCTTTGCCAGGACACTCACCCTCTCCGTACCGGCGGGCAGTATAATATTTACCCCGGAATTTGACTTCCCGGTCAGCAGTGGAAGTGTAGTCTGTAAGCTTTTTGCGGAGTGCGGCTCTCTGAGCCCCCGTGCCCGCTTTCCACATGTCCGCTTCCAATTGTTTCAGCTCAGTTTCCAAGCGATCTAGGCTACGTCGAATTTCTCTGAGTACCCCAAAACTCTTGGCCATGCAGGAGCCGCGTATAGTGGCTTTAAAAGCCTCCCATAACGTGCTCAGCTGGGCAACAGAACCCTTATTCCGGGCAAAAAAAATCTGTAATTTCCTCCCCTATTTCGGCTTGAAAAACAGCGTCCAAAAGGGCCTCCGGGACTAATCTCCAGCAACGTGGGGTAGCAATAGAGTTTGGAGGGGTTATCTCTAAGCAGACCGGCGCGTGGTCCGAATAGGTGCGGGCTAAATGCTCCACTGTGTGGATCCAAGGACCCACTCCTCGGGAACACACCCAGTAATCGAGTCTGGACCAGGTCGAAAGGCCAGCTGTATAAAAGGTGCCCTTTTTGTCATCCGGATGGACGTATCGCCACGCATCGATGAGATTATGATCGCAGAATAGGCCGGCTAGTGTGTCTTGGGTGTTAGTGTAATGATGTGGGAGGGGATTGGAGCGATCAAGGGATGGGCGTAGTGCAGTATTGAAGTCTCCACCCCATATGACATGAGTAGACCCCACTTTTTGTATCTGGCCTTAAAGGGAAGTGAAGTAGTCGGGGTCATCCGTATTAGGGCCGTAACAGCAGACTAGGGTGACCGACTGCGTGGCCAGGGTGCCCCAGAGCATACAGCTACGACCAGATGGGTCGCTAAACGTGCCCCCCAGCCGGAACGGTGTATTTTTCTTTACCAGTATAAGTGTGCCACGCGAATAAGTCGAATAAGAGGAGAAGACACAGGCTGAGGCCCATCTGCTGCCGAAGCAGCCAGGACGGTGAGGGTCCATGTGGGTCTCTTGAATCATCGCAATATGTATCTGGTGGCGGTCAAGGTAAGCTAGTATTTGCCTCCGCTTACGAGGGTCACGCAGGCCTCTGACATTCCATGTAAGCAGTTTGAGTCTAAGCGGTTCAGTACGAGCTGCCATCATACTGTCGGTAGGTAATAGTGCTGATTTTGCCTGTATGTGTAAGTAGTGTGCCTATGTCAGAGGTATTTGCTGTGCCTATACGCTGATGTCCAGAAGATATAACAAAAATCCATATTATTCCTACCCTACCCTCTCCCTTGAAAAGCCATCCCAGAAAACTAAGAGTACCATATTTGGCAAACACCCATACCTCCCCCACCCACAACGGCATCCCAAACATGCCGGAATCAGGTTTCCCTCCCAGGACCCAGACAAAACAAAGTCTCTTTAACAGGGCCAGATGTGGCCAACGGAGCATACAGCAAAAAAAACAGAAGATAACATAAAAGGAGAAGCAGGTTGGGGGCTCTCCCATATGGGGGGGGGGCCAGTGGGCTAAACAAACCATTCCAAACCCATTCACTATCTGCAATGCAGTCTCCAATGCCCCCGGGGACAAAGGGGGGTGGAGCGATTGGGGGGAAGGGTGCCTGGCGAGATAAGATGCAAAGCTACCATTAGAGAAAAATGGAAAAAACATCTAGTAGAGGATTGCAGCCCACAACACAAAAAGGAAATAGGTCAACGCCCAATGGGCACTTATCTGTCTGCGACCATCACTCAGAGGAGAAGCGTCATCCTGAGGGAACGCTAAGATCAGCCCCACGCGGGGGGGGGAGATGGCGCAACCGGACTCAGCAGTGCAGCAAAACAGTTCAGCATTACAGCAAACAGGGGAAGCAAGAGTTCAAGTAGCGGGTCAGCGTAGTACATGGTCACACCGCCTAGGTCAGTCTAAAGATGGAGAGGAGGATCTAGAAGCACCATCCCGTTGAGGCGAGCGCCGTAGAGTCGTCTTCAGAAAATCTTCCACTTGTTGCGGGTTTGTACAGAAGATGTGTTTGCCATGGTTGGTGATCCGAAGTCTAGCAGGATATAAAAGGGCATATTCTATCTGCGCCTTGCGCAGTTTCTGTTTGACAGGAAGGAATTTGCGTCGCGCCTCCTGCACCGCCATAGTGAAGTCGGGGTAGATGGTGTAGGTGGTACCCTCGAATTGCAAGGGCTTCTGCTCTCGGGCCTTCCTTAATGCCGCATCGCGGTCGCGATAGTTTAAGAGGCGGGCTACGATGGGTCTAGGGGTCTCACCCGGCGGAGGACGGGGACCCAGGGAGCGATGAGCGCGCTCCACCACCAGCTGCAATGAGAAGGAGTCCGCACCGAAGGTTCCCGTCAGGAGCCGCTCAACATAATCCTCCATGCGCCCCGTGTTCGTACTTTCGGGGATGCCTAAGATGCGGATATTGTTCCGGCGGCTCCTAGCTTCGATGTCTTCATTTTTGGCCGCAATTACTTTAAGCAGTTTGTCCATTTGCGAGACATGTTGTTGCATTTGTGCGGTGGCATCTTCATTTTCTGATATACGTCTCTCCGCTTCCTTCAGCTGCCCGTCATGTTTGTCAACTTTCTGGACAAGGAAATCCAAGCGACTGTTCATAGTATCCATTTTGCCGGAGAGGTCCGTGAGACTATGCTGGACAGCCATTAAGAGTGACTTGACGTCGTCCTGCGGGGCCGGCATGGAGGCAGATGCCTGGTCAGTGTTGGCCTGCCCCGAGTCCGCAGAGGTGGATCGCGTGGCAGCTTTTTTGGAGTCGAAGGTGAGACGAGGTTGCCGTCCGTCAGGTTTCCCCATTGCCTCCTGTGGTATAGCGAGGGACCCCAGAAGTGCAGGAGGCCAGGTGCTGCTCAACGCTCAGTGGCCGGGGCGCAGTGACAGTGGTTCCAAATGCGCTGGGCAACGTGAAGCGGAGCCAGACAGCAAGGTGTTGAGGAGGAGCAGTAAGCAGTCCATGCCGTGTCTGCCCACCCGACAATGGCCACTTTCCAAGTGGTACCACCCTGTAGCGAGATTCCACCAATGCGTCCTAAGCCCGTCAAGGTGAGTAGGACGCTGCTGAGCGGCGAAAGGGCGGGCAGTACAGGCACTAAGGAGCAACCCAGGCAACGGCCGGCTTACTGGTAAGCGTGGACCACTGATGGAGGAAGAAGGCCCCCCAGCCTCTCGTGGGTAGTCGCAGTCGTCAGCCTAGGAGCTAGCGTAGGCGAGCATGGAAGGACCACCGGGACCACGGCCGAGCGTCTCAGGCTCCGGAATAGGATTGTAGATCCTGTCACGCCCGCTAGAGGAGATGGGCCTACGAGTCCGTCGAAATGGCGCAGCAATCCAAGGCCTCACGGTGAGGGAGGCAGATAACAGTTACCTCCCCAGAGAGCCCCCGAAGATCGGTTGCGCAGAGCCGGACGCTTGGCTCTGGTGTGAACACAAAATGATACTGGCAGGGGCTAAGCACAAGTAGGGATGGCACCATACACGTTGCGCTATGTTGGGAGTGAAGCACTGGAGTGTGGTGGCGCCGAGCAGAGTACGAGGCGCTGGTGCGAAATGGCAGTGGCAGGAGACCAGGTATGTGGTACAGCGATCACCCGCCGAATGCGGGACAGGATGCAGGCCAGCCACTTCACCCAGGGCAGGAGCAGGCAGTGAGGATTCCACAACCGAGTCCCACACACCACATGGGATCCCCGGGACTCAAGTGACGGCGCCCACCGCCCAGGGCACCAGGCAGTTCGTTCCCAGAGGTCCCCGCAGCGCCGCACGACAATCCCAGCGCACCAGCACCACAGCGGAAGACAGGACCCCTATCGGAGCGTTCTAGGCGGCATGGGAGGTACGTGGGCAGCGGCGAGACCAATTGCTGGCAGCTGGAAGCAGGATAAGATGGCGCGATGCGCGCTGCAGTGGAGCCTCCACAGGGCCCGGGCACCTCACCTCCAACACTCGGGCGACGAGCTCAGCAGGTGCCCAAAGCAGCAGTCACCCGCCGAAAGCGGGACAGGATGCAGGCCAGCCGTTTCATCCAGGGCAGGAGCAGGCAGCAAGGATTCCGCTAACGGGGCCCACACACCACGTGGGAGCCCCGAGTCTCGAGTGGCGGCGCTCGCCGCCCAGGGCACCAAGCAGTGCACTCCCAGAGGTCCCCGCAGCGTCGCCAGACAGCCTCAGGACACCAGCACCGCAGCGGAAGGCAGGCCCCCTATCGAAGCGTTCCAGGCAGCGTGGGAGGTAAGTGGGCAGCAGCGAGGCCGGTCACTGGCAGCTGGTAGCGGGATAAGATGGCGCGATGTGTGCTGCAGCAGAGTCTCCCCAGAGCCCGGGCACCTCACCTCCACCACACGGGCGATGAGTTCAGTAAGTGTTGGAAGCAGCAGTCACCCGCCGAAAGCGGGACAGGATGCAGGCCATCTGTTTCATCCAGGGCAGGAGCAGGCAGCAAGGATTCCGCTAACGGGGGCCACACACCACGTGGGAGCCCCGAGTCTCGAGTGGCGGCGCTCGCCGCCCAGGGCACCAAGCAGTTCGCCCTCAGAGGTCCCCGCAGCGCCGTCCGATAATCTCTGCACACCAGCACCGCATCGGGAGACGGAACCTCGACCGGAGCGTTCCAGGCGATACAGGAGAGCAGTGGGCAGCAGCAAGACAGGTTACGGGCGATAGGTAGCAGGATAAAAGTAGGATTTTTATCGCCAGGCGTCCAGAGCCTCACAGGTGTGCGGCCATCTTGGATGTGCGCCACCTAGCGCCCCCATGAACAGAGTAATGTTGCTTTATTTTTCTCACAGTGTTTAGAACTCTTGGGGTATCCCCTCACTTTACGGGGATCTCGAGCGGCCCCTGCTGTAATCCACGCTGGTAGTTATCAGTGCGCAAGCATAGGAGCCATAGCAGGGCAAGCGTCTCACGGAATACACCTAGGCGCATGCGCGGTAGCGGGTTTCCCACTACTTCAGCGCATGCTCAAATACCGGGAGACTGATCAGACCCGGTAATGAACATGGGCGTCCTCACAAACATGGGAGCCAATGACCTCGTAACTGCATTTGTTTTCCCGCAGGAAGGGGAAGGACCATAACATCGGTATCGGCGCCGTTTGACCAATGCCGAACGTAACCTTTTGAATACACACCCTCTACCAGGCGGTCAGGCTCACGCAAGAGGGACACAGGAAACAAACCTCACAAGCCCATTTTTAACTATCTAAAATGGCCTTGATAGTGTTGGAGGCATGTTTTGACCAATGCCGAACGAAACCTTCATTGAATACACACCCTCAACCAGGCGGTCAGGCTCACGCAAGAGGGACACAGGAAACAAACCTCACAAGCCCATTGTTTACTATCTTAATGGCCTTGGTAGTGTTGGACACCACACACAAGATGATGGACGGAATGCTGCACATTGGCAAAAATTCACCCCCAGTCACAGATCTGGGTTTAATCCATCGTTATTTTGCTTCACCACGCCACCCCAGTTCAGACATAGCCATATGCAAATCAGTCTTGACCCTGTGCCTCATGGGAACAGTCCAGACCAAACTGCCAAGCCATGTCTTCCCTGGACCGGAATCAAGCATCCTAGGACCGGTTTCAGGCTATCAGCCTTCATCAGCCAGGATAGCTTGACTCCAGTGGCGTAGTGAGCACGGGACCCACGTCTGGGCATACCCTTCCCACTTAGGGCGAAATGCAAAACACACAAGATGATGGACGGAATGCTGCACATTGGCAAACATTCACCCCCAGTCACAGATCTGGGTTTAATCCATCGTTATTTTGCTTCACCACGCCACCCCAGTTCAGACATAGCCATATGCAAATCAGTCTTGACCCTGTGCCTCATGGGAACAGTCCAGACCAAACTGCCAAGCCATGTCTTCCCTGGACCGGAATCAAGCATCCTAGGACCGGTTTCAGGCTATCAGCCTTCATCAGCCAGGATAGCTTGACTCCAGTGGCGTAGTGAGCACGGGACCCATGTCTGGGCATACCCTTCCCACTTAGGGGCGAAATGCAAAACACACAAGATGATGGACGGAATGTTGCACATTGGCAAACATTCCCCCCCAGTCACAGATCTGGGTTTAATCCATCGTTATTTTGCTTCACCACGCCACCCCATTTCAGACATAGCCATATGCAAATCAGTCTTGACCCTGTGCCTCATGGGAACAGTCCAGACCGAACTGCCAAGCCATGTCTTCCCTGGACCGGAATCAAGCATCCTAGGACCGGTTTCGGGCTTTCAGCCCTCATCAGCCAGGATAGCTTGACTCCAGTGGCGTAGTGAGCACGGGACCCACGTCTGGGCATACCCGTCCCACTCGGGGTGACAAAAGCATAAAAAAAAAAAAAAAAACAGTTGATGGACAGAATGCAGAACAATGTCATACATTCACCCCAGTACAGAGAAACCCCGAAACCGGTCCTAGGATGCTTGTTTCCAGTCCAGGGAGCACCTGGCTTGGCAGTTCGGGCTGGACTGTTCCCATGAGGCACAGGGTCAAGACTGATTTGCATATGGCTGGGTCCAAACTGGAATGGCATGGTGAGCAAATAAAACGATGGATTTAGGCCCAGATCTCTGTACTGGGGTGAATGTATGACATTGTTCTGCATTCTGTCCATCAACTGTTGTTTTTGCATTTGTCACCCCGAGTGGGACGGGTATGCCCAGACGTGGGTCCCGTGCTCTCCATGCCACTGGAATCAAGCTATCCTGGCTGAAGAGGGGTGAAACCCCGAAGCCGGTCCTAGGATGCTTGTTTCCAGTCCAGGGAGGACCTGGCTTGGCAGTTCGGGCTGGACTGTTCCCATGAGGCACAGGGTCAAGACTGATTTGCATATGGCTGGGTCCAAACTGGAATGGCATGGTGAGCAAAAAAACTGATGGATTTAGGCCCAGATCTCTGTACTGGGGTGAATGTATGACATTGTTCTGCATTCTGTCCATCAACTGTTGTTTTTGCATTTGTCACCCCGAGTGGGACGGGTATGCCCAGACGTGGGTCCCGTGCTCTCCATGCCACTGGAATCAAGCTATCCTGGCTGAAGAGGGTGAAACCCCGAAGCCGGTCCTAGGATGCTTGTTTCCAGTCCAGGGAGGACCTGGCTTGGCAGTTCGGGCTGGACTGTTCCCATGAGAGCACAGGGTCAAGACTGATTTGCATATGGCTGGGTCCAAACTGGAATGGCATGGTGAGCAAAAAAACGATGGATTTAGGCCCAGATCTCTGTACTGGGGTGAATGTATGACATTGTTCTGCATTCTGTCCATCAACTGTTGTTTTTGCATTTGTCACCCGAGTGGGACGGGTATGCCCAGACGTGGGTCCCGTGCTCTCCATGCCACTGGAATCAAGCTATCCTGGCTGAAGAGGGTGAAACCCCGAAACCGGTCCCCAGGATGCTTGTTTCCAGTCCAGGGAGGACCTGGCTTGGCAGTTCGGGCTGGACTGTTCCCATGAGGCACAGGGTCAAGACTGATTTGCATATGGCTGGGTCCAAACTGGAATGGCATGGTGAGCAAAAACGATGGATTTAGGCCCAGATCTCTGTACTGGGGTGAATGTATGACATTGTTCTGCATTCTGTCCATCAACTGTTGTTTTTGCATTTGTCACCCCGAGTGGGACGGGTATGCCCAGACGTGGGTCCCGTGCTCTCCATGCCACTGGAATCAAGCTATCCTGGCTGAAGAGGGGTGAAACCCCGAAACCGGTCCTAGGATGCTTGTTTCCAGTCCAGGGAGGACCTGGCTTGGCAGTTCGGGCTGGACTGTTCCCATGAGGCACAGGGTCAAGACTGATTTGCATATGGCTGGGTCCAAACTGGAATGGCATGGTGAGCAAAAAAACGATGGATTTAGGCCCAGATCTCTGTACTGGGGTGAATGTATGACATTGTTCTGCATTCTGTCCATCAACTGTTGTTTTTGCATTTGTCACCCCGAGTGGGACGGGTATGCCCAGACGTGGGTCCCGTGCTCTCCATGCCACTGGAATCAAGCTATCCTGGCTGAAGAGGGGTGAAACCCCGAAACCGGTCCTAGGATGCTTGTTTCCAGTCCAGGGAGGACCTGGCTTGGCAGTTCGGGCTGGACTGTTCCCATGAGGCACAGGGTCAAGACTGATTTGCATATGGCTGGGTCCAAACTGGAATGGCATGGTGAGCAAAAAAACGATGGATTTAGGCCTAGATCTCTGTACTGGGGTGAATGTATGACATTGTTCTGCATTCTGTCCATCAACTGTTGTTTTTGCACTTGGTAGTGTTGGAGGCATGTTTTGACCAATCGGGTGGGGCGATTTACAGTTCCGCCTCCCACCAGGCGGTCAGGCAGTCCCGTAGAGGGACACAGGAAACTCACTTAACGGGCCCAATTAACACTGATTAGCTCACTAATTAGTCACAGCTCTTTAGTATAAAAACCCTCTGAATCTCACCATTTACCATCAGCGGGGAGACAGAGAGGACGCCTACGGGAAGAACGGCTGGAAGCACTGAAACTAGACAGTAAGAGTATGCCTGAAGGAATGCTGGTGTGAACTTGAATGAATAGGTGGTCCATTAGTTCTGGATTTCACCTTGTTATGTTTGCTTTAACTAGGAACCTTGGTCCTGGTTCTTTCTGAATACTGGTGACTAACCCTTAACTACCAGTAGTGATTTTATGTGTTTTTCCCTACAGAAAGTCTAAGTAGGTCCTTCCACCTCAGCCCTCCCATGGAGCGTTTAGGGTAGAAATACAGGGTAAGAGTTGGTTTACAACGACTTTTTAACGGTGTGAGTACACGTTGCACCTGCCACGTGTCTCATAAAGACCACTTCACACCACCACACGCGCTATAGGTATGACGCGGGATGGATGATGTTTATAAACTATTTGTTTACATACTCACACGGTTTGGTTTGTATGTTTTGTTTTTGTTTTTCCTTTCTCTACAGAGTTACTCTCAGTGGTACTATACCAAGAGGGAAGTATCCACCTACATAGTGTTTTTAACCCCTCCCTGATCTAGCGACAGGATTTTCCTTCCATTTTTCACTAGTTAAAAGGAAGTGAACACATAGGGTATATAACCCCCCTCCTTTTCCCCCCCCCCTTTTTTTAGGTCCTGAAGAATGCTACGTACCCTTCGGGGACACCGCAGCAGAAACATGTCGACCGCATTTCATACGGTGAAGGGAGAATAATATCCCATACCACCGTTCACTTAGTTTTTAACCACCATACATTTACCATTTGAATAAAGCATAGCACATGGACTAATGTAATGGTTTTTAAATCACTTATCACTCCCCCACGGCCATCACTTAGATTTAGAAGTGCATCCCTGTCTCCAGGTGTATGCCCGCCCTCTATCAAACCAAGTTTTTAGAGGGCGAGGACAGCCGATGATGAAGCATGACACCGGGCGGTGTGCGAGGCCAGTCCGTAACTTTTTATGAGATGCCCCCACTGGTAGTGCATCTCTATAGAACTCTGTAGATAAATATAGGAATTGATTCAAGGGGCAGCCCACTTTTGTGTATTCATGAGATAGTGGAGGCTGGCTCGCCCTTTGGCCCCGTGCCTCTGGTTCCCACCCTCAGCAACATTGCTGGGGTTAGTGTGTGTGGATCTGTGTGTCTTTGCCAGCCATTGGATCTGCCATATATGGATTTATCTGTAAAGTTCCAATGCTTCTGCGAAGTGGTTCAATGCCATTGCACTGTATAGTGGAGCTGAGCTGCGTAATAATAGCTCATAAGTGTGGGACCCCATTGCTGCCCTCCAATGAAGTTATGTATGCCTGCTTTTTCGATATACAAGCCTATTTCCCCATCCCAAATGAAAGTAACTTCTACAATTTGACAGTTGTTTTTTGGGGAGAGTGCAGTAGTATGACTTGCATTGTATATAGGATTTTGGGTAAGAGTGGCATTTTTATTGTAGCAATTCATTCCATTTAATACAACCTGCCCTTATTCCACCTCTGGAGTTCCGTACAGGCCATTGTAATTAGATCATGACCATTTTGCGGGACAGTCTTTGGAAACAATCTTTGACTCCATTTTACACTATTTTGAAACATTGTTAGGTTTGCTACTGTTCATTGGTTCCTGTATTACCCAAATTCAATAAGTGTCCTTTGTAGACTGGTTTGGTTTCCCATGGTAAAAACATATGTAACTGGGTTCCTTTCCATGTGCATCTGCCATTATTGCAGTAATTTTCGCACGCCATGACTAGGAAAGCAGTTTCATCTTGACCCTGTTGGATTCCTCTGTAGTCCTCCAGAGAGTCCAACATGCAGCAGCTAGCCCACTCGCCAAAACACAGTCCCATCTCCCTAGTGCTACAATACCTTCAGTTTACCAATAGAATTCATTTCAAGTCCTTAACTGTTGGCCATATATCTTCCATTACAACTAAATTTTTCTAGAACCCCTACGTTTTGATGTTATGATGTAGTCGTTCTCTTAGCTCTGTCAACAGTTGCATACTCCTCAAGATCCCCACTGTGAAGAGGCCAGAAAGGCCCAGCAACTCACTATCAGCTGCAAATTGATCCCTTCCTAAGCTTTAGAAAAGCTCCAAGGCATGGATATTAGGCTCATCCCTTCCTACCATGTCGTAGCATCTTGGATTAAGTGTCCTGAGACCTTCTCAGTTTATGAAGTACATAAAAAAACTCCATTTAAATACCTGGGTGCTCCGTCAAGCGAGGGCTGAAAAAAAGGGAAACCTCAAAGCGCGTTTTTTGCATGCAATTTTCTATAGGAAAATTAGACCAGATGCAGCCAAAACGACAGAACAAAATTACACCAAATTTGGCAAAAAGCTAGATCTTGATACAGAAAACATGCTTTATGTGATTTGGTGTAAATCTGTTCAGTAGTTTTTGGGAAATTAAGGTTCAAGATTTATGTATACATAGGTCCTCGGATCCACTGTGGAGGATCTGTAGATCCTCACTCGTTGATTGGTGGACCTCAATTTACCCGCAGTGGATCCACGAGGCCAAGCTCACATTGTGATTGGCTGGCTGCAACGTGAAGCAAAAGTAGTTGCTTCCATCTTGGACCTCGGTCCTAGAGTCCTAGCAAATGAAATGAAATAAAGTGCAAGGGGGCAGGGTAGTGGTACCCTGTCCTTGTGGGATAAAAATAAATTATTTGTTTTCCCTCAATTCTGTGGATCTACAGATCCACCACGATGCCAAGCGTGGCCAACTGGAGAATCACCGTATAGCTGTGGATCCGTGGTTCTATAAAAAAAATATACAAAGAAGGTTGGACGCCCACTGGGGTTGATGACCTCTGGGGGGGATTGGATGCAGGCCCTAGCCACAGGCCAGCGCTTTGCACAAACTCACTCTGCACACAGTTAAAGGCCATGTGTGGCGGAGGCTTGGGTGCCTGTGGGCAGATGGGTGCTGGGCCTGTGCCGAATCACACACTGGGCATGTCTTGGGTGCTGATGGTGTTGGGCGCAGACCTGAACCTGAAACTTACCCCATGCTGTGCACAGTGATAGATAGCTTACTATATATATATATTTTTTAAACATCAAAATTCACTGGAAAAATAAGGTCAAACGCACGCATAGATGAAAACATCAGTTAAAACTGCGTTTCAAACTAATAAACCCACTGACATGCACCAGTTATCTCAAGTAACTATAACTCGCACCCTAAAGGAACTATAATTCGCACCCTCACCATGCACTGCTTGCATCCTCGCATATTACGCCACACATGACATGTTCTTGATAACATCCCTAATGACATCGGAAATGACAACATTGATTACAGCACTGGGCATGGCGGGGGAGTGAGTTATAATTACTTTAGGGCACGAGTTATAGTTAATTGAGATAACTATAACTGGGGAATGTCAGTGGTTTATGTTTTAACTGACATTTTCACCTAAGTATTACGCCCCTTTAATCTTGGGTTTTTCCCAGTATATATATGCATATACATACATGTGTGTGTGTGTGTGTGTGTGTGTATGTATGTGTATATATATATATATATATATATATATATATATATGTATATTTATATATATCGTGTGTGTGTGTGTATATATATATATATTACTATAAGTTGTGCACCTCCTTATCGAATGTTGTCACCTCACTCGCCACTCTGCATTAAATATAGCTGGTACCTTCTCCATGCACTATGTTGTCTCATATGATGTCATTTAAGTTGTCATATATGTTGTTATGAATGCTATGATTTCACATGGTATAAGTGATGCAATAAGGAAGGGTATAACGAGTGCCTGGAGAAGGTGCAAGTTATAGTTAATTAAAGAAAAAAGGTAAATTCTTTAAAAAACAAACAGGTACTTCTGATTACTAGTGTACTGCACCATCATTGTTTGTAGAATATATAGAAAAATATAAATAATTTTCTATACCTATTAACATTTTAGGAAAGTAGTAATACGTATGGAAAATGAAGAAAGGCTACTATTAACCTATATAAGGTCCTAACCCAAAATACAGCCAAAGTGTGGGAAAAATGATCTTGCAAGCTATTTTAGCATAATTTGTACGCTGCAGCATAAATGTTTACATTTATTTTTTTAAATATGTAAAAAATTTGAAAAACACTGCAGTACAATATATTGGTAAATTAAAGTGCATTAGTGTGTTCTTTTATTTTTAAACCTATTTATTTATTTAAAAAATTCTGTACCGTAGTACTCCATAATATTTTTTTTTAAGTATTAAACATTATATTAATTTTTCTCCACCTATCACAGCTTTAATTTAATTAAGTGTTAATAGGTAAATAAAAAGAACAAAACCTACCACTTACCAATATTTTACAACCTAACCCAGAACTCTGCCAAATTGCACACAAAAAACATGACTGCCTTTAACTTTTGTAAAAGCACATTAGCCAATGATATAATGCCTTGTCATCTTGAGCGACCTCTGACCCTGCTCGCAGGCAGGTCGCTCCCCACGCTGCTGCACGGCTCTGCCTGTGTTACTGCCCCCCCACTCACCTGAATAGCAGGTACCGCAGGAACGAAGAGAGCCACCCCTCTCACCTCTGGACCAATCCTCCACACCGATACCACAGTATGGGCGATTGATCCCAAGGGGAAAGGGATGAAATAAATACACCACCCCTGGTGCGATGGGGAATAAAGGGAAGGTACTAGATGTGTTGGTCAAATCATGGCGTGAAGCAGCTGAAGGATATACGGACAGTGTCTGTAGAATAGCCGTAGGATAGCCCCCAGAGAAGGTAGGAATAACCTAGATCTGCAAGACAGAAATGATGGAAGGACTTTACCAGTAAGAACAACCATGGGTGGCACATATACTCTAATCTATATTATCACCCTCAAAGGTTATAGAAGAAAAGGAAAACACTCTCACCATGGGGTCACAGCAAGGTAGAGTAGTAGTGCAAACCAATTGCATTAAGATGTGGTGGTCCACAAAGCCTAGTTGTTCTCCATGAGTTTGTAGTAGGCGGGATGATTGGGCAGGGGGAAAGAAAAGAACTCTATCCAAGAAATTGCAATAAGCTCTTGCACCGAGGTGGAAACAAAGACGAAGGAAAGCGTACTGATTTCACCCTAAACAGGTGGTCGAAAGTAATGCTCCACCTCAGGGGAAGTGTTACTGAAAGTGGGGAACAGAAGTGCTGGACGTTCCTGGTAGCACTCGTTTCCAGAGTAAAACACGGAACTCAAATCCCAAAGAAAGCAAAATGATCTATCCAGTTGGAGGCGGTGCTGCCGGCTCCTGCCGTGCGCCTCTTGGAGCACTCCAATACTAACAACCTGTATGCGTGGTGAGTTTCCCACAAACAGAGGCGGTTGGCTTCGGCCGTGCATAAAAAAGAAAGTAAGTGAATGACCGCACTCGCGGCCGGTATCAGGCAATGTACTCACGGCATCGGCCTCAGCAAGGAAATGTTTTCGGGGCTCCAGCCGTGTTGGGAAATGCTTTGCGGCTCCTGCCGCTTTGAAAATGTGCTCACGGCTTTTGCCGCGGGAAGAAAGGTTTGGCGGCTCCTGCCGCTTTTGAAAAGATGCTCGCGGCTTTTGCCGCGGGAAGAAAGGCTTGGCGGCTCCTGCCGCTTTTGAAAATAGGTTCGCGGCTTCTGCCGCGGAAGAAAGGCTGCGGTTCCTGCCGTGTCAAAGAAACAGATTCACGGCTTCAACCGCTCCGAGGTGGGAAGGCAGGAAAGGAAGGAAGGCGCGATCCAGCGCCCTCACACGAGTTGAGTCACATGAAGGGAGAAGCACGCTCCGGCGTCCTCTCTAGGCGGAATCCTGAAACACTTAAAGCTAAGCACCTGTGTCAGGCATGGGAGGCTCTTAAATAGCCACCTCCCCATACCACCTGACGGGCTACCACCAATGACAGGGGACAGAGAAGAAAAAAGTAGACAGAAGACAAAGTGGTGATTGGAACAGGTGTAGAGAGGGGGAAAGTGGTAACAGCCTGCATTGTTTTTGCCATATCCTGTACTTTTCCCCTGTGCCTAACTTGCTTTCTTGCCCAGACTTGTTTTTATCCCCCTGTGCCTAACTTGCTTTCTTGCCCAGACTTGTTTTTATCCCCCTGTGCCTAACTTGCTTTCTTGCCCAGACTTGTTTTTATTCCTCTGTGCCTGTACTTGTTTTCTTGCCTAAACTTGTTTTTCCTTCCTGTGCCCAGTTCTCCCGCGGCCCCCGCCCGTTTTTCCCGCCGCTGCGTCCCTGCGGCCCTGCCCCCCTGCAATCCCATTCGCCGCCCCGCTCCCGCCTCCCAGCTGCTCCTCCCTCCCACATCCCCTCATATGGAGGCCGCGCAGCGGGCGCGCCTAAGGCAAGCCCGTCTGCGCCCGTCCGCGCCTGGACCGCGCCCAGCGCCAGGACCCCTGGACCCCGCGAACGCCACGACGCCCGACACCGCTACGATGCCAGATCCCTCCACGCACTCAACACCGGACGATCACACATCTGCTTCCTGGCCGCCCCGAAGCGCACCCACGGAGCTTTCACCTGCCGGAACTGCAGCTTCACAAGCATCCGCCCCACCATGCCGCCGACCAGGAAAGAACCCAACCACCTCAGATGCATCCTTCTCAACACCGGCTCCGCCCGCAAACACGCCGTTGAACTCTGGGACCTACTCAACTCAACCTCCCCAGACGTCGCCTTCCTGACGGAGACCTGGCTGAACCCCGCCTCGGCACCCGACATAGCCATAGCCGTCCCGGAAGGCTACAAGATCACCCGCAGGGACCGCACCAACGGAGCAGGAGGAGGAATCGCCATCGTCCACAGGAACACTCTCAGAGTCTCGACCAACACCGAAGACACCCTCAGCACCGCCGAACACCTGCACTTCCAGATCCACACCGATCCCAACACCACCCTCAGAGGAACCCTTGTCTACAGACCCCCCCGGACCCCGACCACAGTTCAGCGACTCCATCGCCGACTTCGTCAGCACACACGCCCTCGCCTCCACGGACTACATCCTCCTCGGGGACCTGAACTTCCACCTCGAGAACAACAACGACACCAACTCCACCACCCTGATCGACAACCTAGCCAACCTTGGACTCAGACATCTCGTCACAACACCCACCCACTCCGCCGGTCACACGCTTGACCCCATCTTCTCCGCAAGCCCCCACGTCTCCTTCAACCACACCACCGAACTCCACTGGACCGACCATTGTTGCATCCACTTCACCTTCAAGAAACCCACCACGCACCACCGCACCCAACAGATGCCCCGCCGCTGCTGGAGCAAAGTCACCGAAGACCAGCTAACCACCACCCTCGCCCAGAGCCCACCCGCCCGACCCCACCGACCCAGACACCGCCGCCCGCAACCTCAGACAGTGGATCAACGACTGCGCCAACACCCTCGCCCCGATAAAGAAACCCTCCAACAGTCACACCAACAAGAAAGCCAGCTGGTTCACTGAAGACCTCCGGGCCTCCAAGCAAACCTGCCGAAAGCTGGAGAAGATCTGGCTCCGTGAGCGAACACCGGACAGCCACGCAGCCCACAAGAACGCCACCCGCAGACACCATCACCTCATCAGATCCGCCAAAAGGGCCTCCTTCAAAGACCGCCTAGACAACAACGCGCACAACAGCAAAGAGCTCTTCAACATCGTGAAGGAACTCTCCAACCCCAGCTCCAACACCAACGACGTCCCACCCTCGCAAGACCTGTGCGACTCGCTGGCCACCTTCTTCCACCGCAAGATCGCAGACATCCACGACAGCTTCAACGCCACGCCCGCCCCGACAACCACTGAGACCTCTGCCCCACGACCACCATCCGCACCAACCGCCTGCTCTCCTGGACCAACATCAACGACGACGACACCATCAAGATCATGAACACCATCCACTCCGGATCTCCGTCAGACCCATGCCCACACCACATCTTCAACAAAGCCAGCACAGCCATCGCACCCCATCTCCGGAAAGTCATCAACACCTCCTTTGAGACGGCAACCTTCCCGGAGAGCTGGAAGCACGCCGAGATCAACGCCTTACTCAAGAAACCCAAGGCGGACCCCAAGGACCTCAAGAACTTCCGGCCCATCTCCCTGCTCCCGTTCCCGGCAAAGGTCATCGAGAAGACCGTCAACAAACAACTGACCCGCTACCTCGAGGAGAACAACATCCTGGACCCTTCCCAGTCCGGGTTCCGCAGCAACCACAGCACCGAGACTGCCCTCATCGCCGCCACCGATGACATCAAGTCCCTGCTGGACAACGGAGAAACGGCGGCCCTCATCCTCCTGGACCTGTCAGCCGCCTTCGACACGGTCTGCCACCACACACTACGAACACGCCTCCACAACGCCGGGATCCAAGAGAAGGCCCTGGACTGGACCACCTCCTTCCTCTCCGGCAGAACACAGAGCGTCCGCCTTCCCCCTTCCGCTCCGAAGCCACCGAGATCATCTGCGGCATACCCTAGGGCTCTTCCTCAGCCCAACTCTGTTTAACATCTACATGGCACCGCCGCCCACGTCGCCCGTCGGCACGAGCCTTCAACATCATCTCCTACGCCAATGACACCCAGCTGATCCTCTCCCTCACCAAGGACCCCCACACCACCAAAACCAACCTTCACGAAGGAATAAAGGCCGTCGCTGAATGAATGAGGAACAGCCGACTGAAGCTGAACTCGGACAAGACGGAGGTCCTCATCCTCGGATCCACCCCTTCGGCCTGGGACGACTCCTGGTGGCCGACCGCACTGGGAACTGCCCCAACACCCACCGACCACGCACGCAACCTAGGGGTCATCCTCGACTCCACCCTCTCCATGACTAAACAGGTCAACGCCATCTCCTCCGCCTGCTTCAACACCCTCCGCATGCTCCGCAGGATCTACAAGTGGATCCCCACTGAAACAAGAAGAACGGTCACCCAGGCCCTCGTCAGCAGCAGGTTGGACTACGGAAACGCCCTCTACGCAGGATCCTCGGCCAAACTCCTGAGACGGCTCCAACGCATCCAGAACGCCTCTGCACGCCTGATCCTCGACATCCCTCGCCGCAGCCACATCACACCCCACCTGAGAGACCTGTACTGGCTCCCGGTCAACAAGAGGATAACCTTCAAACTCCTCACCCACGCACACAAGGCACTCCACAACACCGGACCAACGTACCTCAACAGACGACTCAGCTTCTACACCCCCGCCAGCTCCGCTCCGCCGCCCTCGCCACTGTCCCCCGCTTCCGAAGAGCGACCTCCGGTGGCAGATCGTTCTCCCACCTTGCCGCCAAGTCCTGGAACACCCTCCCCATCCACCTACGGCAGACCCAAGTCCTGCTGACCTTCAGAAAACTTCTCAAGACCTGGCTTTTCGAGCAGTAGCAGCATTCCCCACCCCAGCGCCTTGAGACCCTCACGGGTGAGTAGTGCGCTTTACAAATGATATGATTGATTGATTGATTGATTGTCATCGGCTTGTACCACAATAGTTTCACGAAATTACAAGAAAACTACTGCAATAACAGACATCACTACATTTTATGCCTTTATAACTTAACAAATACCTACCCTAATTATGTTCTGACCCCGAACGGAATCATTTGTACACCATAATCCATAATCCTGCCAAATTTCATCCAAATCCGACCAGCTGTTTGGCCTCTACGTCCAATATAAAAAGTTTATTGAAAATGCATTGGGGACGAAATGTGTTTTGGGACCCCTGTTTTTTCTTTGTTCCCCTTTGACCAGTTGTCGCAAAACTTTCCATCATCCGCCAGTGTAGAAGGACGAATACGTCTCGAAAGATTCGTGGCGACTCATCAAACGGGCACAAAGTTGTTAAGGGGCAATTAACCTCCGGGGCCTGCAAACGCCTGGATACCCTATCGGGTGATTAGCTGCACTTTATAAATCCTGTTTGATTGATTGAACTATCTGAGCAATTCCTATTCCTGGCAAACCTAACTATATCTATAGAGTGGCTACCACCAATAAATTTAAATATATACACACACACACACACACAAAAGTTAAAGTAACATTATAGGGCCCGATTACGATGCGGTTAGGAAATCTTCCTGACCTAATGGGTTTGGGAATGGTTTCCGACCGACTCGGATCAGGAGAGTCCAACTGACCAAGTACGATGCATCCGGATGCTTCCAGATAAGATTCGGTTGGACTCCCATTGACTTCAATGGGAGCCTATGTTCCAACCGAATGCCTAGGCTCCCACTGAAGAAAGGGGTGGCCGGGGAAAATCGGGCACCCTGTGGCGGGCACCCCCTGGTGCCTGCCATACTGTTCATGGCCGGTAAGGGGGGACCCTTTGGTACCCCCACAGGCCCGATTGCCAAGGCACCAGGTGCAGGGTGGCCCGCTACGGGCCCCCAAAGTCTGATTCCGACTGCCGATTCGAGTCGGACGGCACGATTTTTGAAAGGCTGTCTGAATCCATCATCGTACTTGGTCGTTAGGAAACGCGGCCCATAGACACGTACGATTCTGCTCCGTATGGCTTGGTTATTCCGGATGCTGTCGGGTTCGGATTGGGATATTCCTAACGCCTAACTCGCATCGTACTCGGTTGGTAGGAAAGCTTTCCGAGTCGGTCGGGAAGACCCGTTCCCGATCTGATTCGCACAGAGCAAATGCCGTTAGGAGGCCTTCCTAACCGCATCGTAATTGGGCCCATAGTTAGGTGAATGTTACAGTGCCAACGGTGACGTTTTGAACTAAAAAACACAGAAATTCACTAGATATTGTTAGCACAGCTAACTATAACTTGCGTCCCTGCCGTGCACTGCTTATGACCTCACATATTACATCAATCATGATATGTTCTGTGACATCATTAAAGACATCCCAAATGATGATACGGTTATATAATATATTTACATACATATTTGTACGATTGGAGATGCGTGAGTAGATACCTAAGAAGGAAAGACCAGGCATGGAAAGGGATCCTCCAGATTTTCAGAGTGACTGAATGTTTTGGATTGCTTACTTTTCTCACATTGCATATTATGGTAGATGCTCCCAGCTAAGTTAGAAGGCAGGAGAGCTGAGCCTTAAGAGTACCTGAATCATTATGAAGGTAGTGTTTTCATATTATATCAAGGTGTTTGAACCTCAGGATTTCGCTCTCCAGAGACACAAAAACAGTGTTCACCTTTTGAAATATATATATTTTTTTTACATATGTATATTTTACATTACTCGATCAACAACATATACGTGCAATCATGTATGCTATTGCAACCATCTTGTGGCCCATAAAAGGCTGTCAAATTGCCACAGTTGTTTTCCACTAAAATTTAAATTGTTGAAGAAATGACTCCTGAAGGGTTAGCGGCTTAGTTCATAGCTTGGGAGTAACTGAAAGAAGCCTCCATTTGTTTGATGTTGAGTGGTCCCCAGTGCACTCTTCCACCTTACTAAGCCTATCCATACTGTTTGATTCTAAATAGACTGAAGTGAAGCACATACAGACCTGTATTTGTGTGGATTCTGAAATATCTCATCACACTTTAAAGCAGTGTGCAGCAAGTGCTACAGAGAAGGTTTTGTATATATAGGCATGGCAGTACACTGCTCTTACATATGTACCACTTAATGAACTCACTTTCCAAAACTCAGCAATAGCACAAAATCATTGTCTTAACAAAAAAGGAAAACATACAGCATCCCTTCCGAGACCACATGCTTATCTGACAATGAACAGCGAGTCTTTTAATAAACTGTGTTCTGGTGTACTTTCCTTTACAGCATCCTAGTACAGTGCCAAGTAACACCTCTACCAGCTCGCCCTCTGACACCAGTGCTGAGGAGGAAGCCGTGACCATGCTGCAGTCTGCTTTCAGAGCTCACATGGCAAGAGCAGAACAACACGAGAGAAGGTTCTTCTTTGAATTAACTATAATGTTGTTTCACATTCTCATATCCACAGTTCCGGATTACCAAATAGGCAAAGTAGGCACTGGCTTAGGCGCCCCACTCCTTTTAGGGGCCCGTCGACAGCGAATCAAAATAATATTGATTTGATCTTAAAAATTACAATCAAGCTTTCTCAAATTGTTTCCAATTAATTTTTGTTTAATAGCATTAATAATTGTTGATGTTTAGTTTTATGTAATGAAAGTGGTTTATTAAAATTGTTGGTTGGTAAAGTTAAAAACGTATTAGGAGATAATTTGCTAGGGGGCCCGAAATTTCGATAGCCTAGGGGCCTCCACCGGGTTTGATCCGGCACTGCATAGCCACACCCATTTCTCTCCCATACAAAACCGTGACATATGAGAAGTTAAAGGTTTGGGTGTATGCTAATGCATAGTGCTTTTTTTTTTTTTAGTGCTTCGAGTTCCAGTTCTACTGCAGCGAACAGCAGCTCTTCCAGAAATTGTAAGGACACAAGGTCTGCCTCTCCCTCACCTAGGCGAGCTTCTCCTCGAGCCTTCAGTGTGACTCCAGGTAAATATATGTTGTTTGTGATGTGTCTCTATAGTACAATATTACCTGAAGGACACTGATATTGTCTTGTATATGGTGAGAGCTTCTTCACTTTATGGGCTGCAGAAAAGGACGTCCCTCCTTTGATTACGGTATGAAACATTGATACTTTGATACTCTCTGAATTAACTACTCACTGATTTCTGCCTGGCTTTTATGTATGATTTTTATGAACAGATTTTTGAACTGGTAATAGAAGCTACTCGTAGCTAGTTCAGACATCCTAAGGATGGATTTACTTAATGTCTTCTCTCATTACATAAGATTTTTAATTTGTATGTTTTCTTCAAGCTAAATATAGGCTCAAAAGGCATTCATCACCTGGGCTCATGGCACATACATATTAAAACCACACACAAAAATCAAAACCTAAAATAAATGGAATCATTAACTACCAGTGAACAAAAAGCTATTAAACAAGTCATTGTACGTAAATTGAGGGAGGAGTTTGGAACTCCACTGATAAAATCATATAGCCTTAGAAATGCTGACAACTTAGTATTACTTCAATATTTCCAAACTTATCATTGTGCAAAGTCTGGGTGCATCCAACAAAAATGATTTGAAAATAAAACACTCTTATAGCAGGGAGACTACAAATGAGCATAGCTAGTGCTGAATTTAGCTAGTGCTGCATTTGGTTAGTGGGCGGTCCCAACCCAAAGTCCTTATTGATTTAGGAATCAACTTTGCACATTTTTCTGCGCATCAGCAAAACCATTAAAAAAACTGCTGTATTGTATGATGAAAATGCATCAGTGCATCACCGCACATGTTCATCACACAGTGTCTGTTTTTTTTTTTTTTATTTATCTTTCCAAGATGGTGGATACCAATGTCGGAGTGGTAAATGAAAAAAATAAGTTAGACAAGATAATTAATGATAAAAGAGCTGCCAGGGATATGAGGGGAATGCTGCATATGGAGCAGAGGAGAATAAAACACCTGCACTCCCATGGAGTTATGAAAATAAAAAATAAGGTAGCTCCCTGTTGTGGAGGGTGGGAAGTCACTCAGTCCACACACCCAGTCAAAGTCAGGGAAGGAACAAACACAAATGAGTTAGAAAAGCCATTGAATAAGTTACAAGCTAATGAGACTGACAAGAAAACCAACCAATTGTCTGATCCAAAGCCACTGTTAAGTATGACAACAGACAAATAAAAGCTTCTCTGTGGATGAGACACAGAAAGGGTAGCTTTATCTCCTGCATCACCAATTTGGTGTTCACAAGGCATCTAACAGAATGCATTACAACAGTATACAGTGCCACTACAGTCAGTATGAGTTCATTTTAGATCCAGGGGTTTTTACATCCTCCAAAAAAGATTGTGCTTTTTGAGTCTTGGCAAAAATATAATTACTGCCATTCCTTGCCACTGTCAATCGAGCTGGAAATAGCAAAGGAATGATTTAACAGTCAAATCAGAAAGCTCAGCATGTAACTGGTTCCACCTAGTCCAGTTTGAAGAGGAAATGACAGAACCCGTCTCCCCATCTCATGTAATTTGGGCTTTAGGTTGCAGCCAGTCTCAGGATGGGGTCTCTCAAAACTGCCTCTCTGATAATAGCTATAATAGTTCCTCCACTATATTCTCCCAACTGAAAGACGGAAAGGGGAGTCTGGTGGTCTGATTAAGCAACGTGCCATCTTTATATCCAGGGGGAATGAGGTGATCCAGAAAAATAGTCTCCTTTCTTTAAAGCAATGGCTTGTCTGCTGGGGTGGCAGGAAAGCCCAAGGAGCTATAATTGGATGAATCACCACATTATGCAATATGAAAATCTCCCTTGTTACTTTCATCTGGAGCACAATTTGGGGTTCCTGAAACTCCTCAAGTGTGGGCACTTTACTTCCCACCCAATGTAGCTTTGCACTGCCTCCTTGACAGACTTCATACATTTCACATTCTGCTAGGCCTTCTCCAAACACGCACCAACAGCCTATGACAACCTCTCAAATGTATCTAATGTTTTGAAAATTATGTCTAAGGTTGCCATCATGCGCTATTGTCCATCAGCTAAATTCCTCATTGTTGTTTCACCATCCTCGTCTTTCCCCTCTACTTTCTGTTTGTGAGAGGTCAGCTGGAACACATCTATTCTCTGTCTGATAAGTATTTTGTTTCACACCTTATTGATTAGCCTATTGGTTGCAGAGCTGATGCAACTCATTGCATCAGCTCATATCCTATACACATGACACAACTAACACAATTCAACACTGATACTGAATTGCCCTTATTATTTTTTTTAACTGTTTTCCTGTCCCCCCTATATTCCACTGTTTTTCACAACCATATATATATTCAATATTCTTGTGAGCGCCTCCAATGGCACTTTTCCAAACAAAGATGTGTACATGCTTCTTCTTTTATCACTACTACTGTGAAGAATCACACACTTTCGTGGCTAACCCCTGCACCAGCACCACCACATTCACACACCTCTGTCATCATGCCACTCTATCTCACTGAGCCAAGATCTTAAAACCATCCTCTCCTTAACTTGTATATCCTCCTCCACTCAATGTCTATCAGGCACTCTGCTTCAATTAACCACCTTCACTCTCTTCCTGCATATCCTCCTTTTTATAGAGCGCTCATTCTGTATCAAATAAACAGCCTATATCACTGATCACTTAGATTCTCATACTTATCCTTTACAGTTCACAGCTATTAATGAAACATGGATTGATTGAGCAGCCCCTTCACATTTCCTGCAACACAGGTGCAGAACTTAAGCATTCTCTTGGAAAACACCTTGCCCATGGAACCTAATTAAAAAATCTGACCCTCGTCTGTTTCAGCCACCTTCTAAAAACGATTCTCCTAATGTGTTAAATACCGATCCTTTTCTGGATTCACACGCTGTGCATTATTTCGCCATTTAGTGGTTGGGTCTGTTTCTTTTTTTTTTTTTTGGGTGTTGAGGACCAACTTTTAGTGTTAAGTCCATCCCTTGTGTGAAGTCAGATGGGGCCCTGGAAGTTCCTGTGCGTGGTCGCAATCTTCAGATTCTTTTTTGCTCTATTGGGTCTGGAAGCCCAACGGAATAGTTCTAAAGATTTTTTGAGAAAAGAAGACTAAGAGTCAGAAAACCAACAAAATCGCCAAAGATCATGAGAGAATCCAAAGCGAGGAAAGAGAACCTTCTCAATCCAGACTGGGGACCCCGCCTGTAAAAACGTGGTCGGAGATTGAAGAGGAGAAATGCAGAAAAAGGTAATGGAAAACACTCCTTTTAAGTATTGCCCCAACTGCCATCACAAGTTTGCTAAAGGAGACTCCCACGAAGTCTCCAACCTTTGCCTGCCGATAGACCACAAGAATGAAGACTGCAAGGCCTGTGCTGAGTTTGTATAAAAAACACACCAGGTGCGACGTCGACAAAGGCTAGAACATTACACCACGTCGAGCTCATACAAGACTCAGGAATCTCTCAAAGACCTCAGCTTATCCAGCCACAATGAGGAGAACATTGAGGCGGCTGAGACCGTACACGGAGAGGACATCAATGGGGGCAATCTGTCGACAAAAACTTCGACCACTCAGACTCTGACTTCAGAGGGAGCAAGAGAAAAGAACAAGGACTAGACGCCGAAAGAGCCCTTGGTGCCTAAAAAGAGAATGCTGCCAGCCCTCGACACGTAACTAAGAGTGCTCAAGGTCGAGCGAAAGAAACGAAGGCTCGAGGCCAAGATGGCAGCCCTGCTCCAGAAAAGAAGGAGTTTTAGGACTCATTGATGGAGTTTCACATCCTGAGAAAACCTTTGACAACCACCGATGTCGAAGACGATCAAGGAGGCCCTGGCAACCCAGACCAGCATGAGGAGGAACAGGAGGAGTCCTACAAGCTTGAGGAGGTAGAATAAAAATTGCAGTGTTTGACGAAAAAAGCCAGTTCGAGGACACATGGCAGGATCTCTAAGCAGAGTCACCTAGGGAAGGTTTAGTAAGCTATCCCTCGACGCCTTCACCACCTGATGACCTGTCTCTTTACAACACTCTCATAAAGAGGGCTGCAGACTCCTGTGGGGTGCAGTTGGAAGAGGAGAAAGAAGAATCATGCTTCCTACTGGAGACATTAATGCTCTCCCAGAAGGCAAATCAATATCTGCCAATGCTCCCCAGCATCTTCGACCAGCCAAAAGAGGCCTTCTGAGATCCTGCCACAAGGGCAGTAATACCACGAGTGGAGAAGAAGTATAAACATTCTACTTGGAACCCCAAATATATGAAGAGCAACATCCCGGCAGACTCGATTATCATCTCCACCGCAAGAAAAAGAAACAACGCCCTCACATCAACGGGGCCACCACCAGAGAAGGAGAGCAAAAGGCTTGACTTGGTAGGAAATAAATTGGAGAGAGAAGCTACCACACAAATGGAGTATAGCAAGCTCAAATACGTTGCTTAACAGATACGGACACCAGCAATGTGATGAGATAGAGGGCCTAATGCAACATCTCCCTCAGTAAAACCACAAGAGGACCAAGAACGTAATGCAGGAAGGCAAGAATATTGCCAACACCTGCCTTAAATCCACACTGGATGCTGTAGACACTGTCAGTAGACAAATATGTCCTGGAACAGCACTTAGGAGACCTGCCTGGCTCAGGGTTTCGGGGTTCAAAACCGAGGTACAAGCCTCAATAGTCACCATGCCCTTTACAGTTGATACTCTGTTTGGACAAGCAATGAATGATACACTACAGCAGATAAAGAAAGGCAACAACACTGCAAAGGCCATGGGAGCACTCCAGTTCAGAGGATCCTGCAGGAGAGGAGGTCCCGCAAACAGAATGCCCACAGGCAGAGGGCCATTCACATCCGGACAGAAGCAACAAAAGCCCCAAAGTACCACACACCAAAGCTCAACTCCACAATGGCAACATCCATCGAGGCAGTCCTTTTGGTGAAAGCCAAGAGGAAGAGGACACCGTACCAGAGGGGGGAGGATCAGCAGGCAAGTGACTGTCACCACACAACCCCACCACGAAACACCTCTGGGGAAAGAATATGGAGATTACATTAGATCAGACAACAGGATCTTAAACATAATACGCCATGGAACTGTATAGAACCCAGTAAAAGAACTCCACACATGTCCCCAAAGACCAAACACATCAGGGGACAAGAGATCTCACAACTCAGAAAGGAAGTCAAAAAACTCTTCCAAAAGAGCTGTAGAAAGGGTTCTCCCAGGGGAAGCAGGCAGTGGGATCTACTCTCCCTACTTTCTTGTCCTAAAACAAGACCTGACATCAAGACTAATACTAGACCACTGATTTCTAAACAAGTTCATACGAACTCAACAGTTCAAGATGACAACACTACAAGGAGTAATGCCACTGCTAAGGAAAGGAGACTACATGGCCACCTTAGATTTAAAGGACGCCTGCCTACACTTACCAATGAACCAAGGAGAGAAAAAATATCTCAGGTTCGTCTTAGACAAAGTACATTACTAGTTCTGGGTGCTGCCATCCGGCATAAAATCAACACCAAGAGTATTCATAAAGTGTCTAGCAGGGGTAGCTGCCCATTCAAGAAGACAAGGAATCCATGTCTATCCATAACTAGACGACTGGCTAGTAAAGGCACAATCAAAGGAAAAATGCCACAAACACATGCAATCATTGATTGCCACACTGCAAACCTTTGCTTTCACCATAAACCACAAGTAATCATCACTACAGCCCGAACAAGTGAAAGTGTTCCTTGGAGGCAAACATAAACTCAATGACAGCACAAGCATACCCAGCAGAGGTAATGGCACAGTAGGCTCGCCTTTACCAGAGGGGTCGTTTTCTGACAGTGAAGACTGTCATGAAGCTCAAGGGCATGACGGCATCATGCATCCCACTTATACTGCATGCAAGTTTACACATGCGCCCCATTCAGGAATGGATCCGCAACGTATGGTCATAAGCCACAGGGTGCTGGAAGGGTGTCTAGTGCTTTTCACACCTAAGGTACAAAAGGAAATACAATGGTGTAACCTGACAAATGTCAACATAGGAGTCCATTCAAAGCAACAGCTCTCCCAGTGACCATAACCATGGACGCATCCCACAAAGGGTTAGGAAGCACACACAGGCAAAATGAGGGTCCGAGGGCTATGGAACAACACGGATGCCGTGAAACACAAGCTATCTAGAAATGAAGACAGTCTTTTTTGCCCTAAAAGCGTTCTAAACGCACATAATAGGTCAGACTATACAGATCAAAACGGAAAACATAAGAACCATGTTCTACCTCAAGAAGCAGGGGGAACAAAGTCATTCACCCTGTCCAAACTAGCACAGGAGATATGGAGGTGGGCTACCCAAAGACAAGTCACACTTCAAACTATTCACCTACCACAGAACACCGAGGTGGCGGATTGAGCAGACAAGACAGCAGCTCCCACAAATGTGAGTTAAACAGGAGGTACAAAACACAAAATGCCAAGACTTCACCTCCAGGTTTCCACATCACCAGTCCAAAGGAAATGGCCTGTCAATAGACTGGTCAGGGAAATTTGCATACGCCTTTCCACTGATTCCCCCTGATCCTAAGAGTACTGTACCTGGCCAGACAGCGGGAACAACTCTCATCCTCATTAGCCGCACAGTGGGCCAGACAGACCTGGTATTTGGGCCAGCTGGAGATGGCCAATGGGTGCAGGATCCCAATCGGGTCACAACAAGATCTGATAACATTGTAAAACAGAGGTGTGTGTCATCCGAACCAGCCACGCTCAGCCTAGCAGCATGGCTCCTGAGTACGTAGAATTCTGCCACCTACAAGTACCCCATAGGACAATGGGAATCCTTATGGAAGCTAGAAAACCAAGCACAAGAAAATGCTACACAGATAAATGGAATAGATACATCCATTGGGGCACAAGTAACAGGAGGATGGAAACAAGGACAGAACAGGAAACTATACTACATAGCTCACACACCTGTTAGACAGCAGACTGACATACTCATAAAAGTACACCTAGCATAAATTCTAGCTTATACCAGAGGTACATCTAAGACCAATCTCTTCACACTCTAGTAGTGAAAAGATGCGTAGAAGGTTCAAAAAGGGTTGTGCCACCAAGGACGATACCAGCTCCAATGTCTAATCTAAACAAGGTGCTAACACAACTGATGACAGAGCCCTTTGAACCTACGCACAAGACTGATTTAAAGTATCTAACCCTTAAAAAAAAATTCAAAAAGCTATTGCATCCCTACGCAGAGTCAGTGAGGTACAAGCTTAACAATACAGGAACCTTACCCTCAGATCCACAAGGACAAGGTGGTCCTTCGAACAAATCTCCAGTTTCTACTGAAGGTGGTGACACAATTCCATGTCAACCAAAGTTTACAACTACCAACTTTCTTACTTCACACGACATATTGCAGTTAACAACCAATGCCTAAGAAATTCATCCCTCTACTCAACAAACACAACTTTTCTTAGGAGCCATACTAGATATAATCACAAGCAAAGCTATTTCCAACAACGAGTGAATGCATTTCAAAGGCTGCCTCCATTTTGTCATATGTTGCATTATCTGAGAATGATAATGAAACTGTTGTGTATAATGTCTTTTTGCATTGCATCTAATAGAGACTTCTAGCCGCAGATTTCTTTCCTTAGAATTATCCCCAGGCTTCAGACTGGATCTGTAAAGTTTTCGTGAGCAGGACCCCTGCATGCTGGTAGGTGGTGTTGATTGGCTCTGCATGGCGTCGGCGTCTGTGCCAGAAGTGACGTGTGCGATGCCTATATAGGCACCACCCCAGCGTGCTGACGTCAGTTCTTTTCTTTCTGCGCCAGTCAGTGCAGATCCAGAGAGCGCTACCCCTTAGCCATTTGTTGACTAGACTTTTTACAACTTTTGTCAAAGTGTATTTTGAGATCTTCTCCTAGTGTGGCAGGGATGCCATCTCGGAAGGCCGGCTTCAAGCCCTATGGTGCCTGTCACCGAGAGTTGTCCGTGATTGGCCCGCATCTTCTCTGCCTTTGGTGCCTCGAGCGTGACCACGATACGAAGACCTGCTCCGATGTCCATGCCATGAACCCGAAGGCCTTTAGGGAACGATCCCTCAAGCTCCTGGTTGCTCGACGTGCAACGCTGTGACAGTCTCGGTCCAAAGGAAGGTCCTGGGAGCGGTGGCAGAGCCCGAAATCTTCATCACACGCTAAGTCGTCGAGCCACTCGGGTAGATCTCATCTCTAAAAGAAGTATGAGAGGTCTTCGATTTTGCCTCGTCCATCGGCCGACGAGACGAGGGAGTATCGGCATGGAGGCATGGCTCCGCTGTTGAGCCAGTGCCTGGGTCCGCTCCACGCTTCCCCGAGTTTCCGGGAAGTGGTGCAACCCCTGTTCAACTGCAAGAGTTTTATGAGGCCATATGCCTCATATTTGAGCAGCCCTCTCCTGCCGGCGTGCCTTCAGGCCCCGTGGGTTCCAGAGGGGACCCTGCTGCATCTACACTGTCTGCTCCGGCCCTGGCGCCAGTTGGGCCCCTTGGATCCATCAATGGAACCAGACCAGCGCCAGTTCTGCCACCTCGACCTTCCCCGATTCCGACGCTCCCGGCGCCCACCATCCGCCCCATCTCCATTCTGATCCTTGACTACGACACGAAGCCGGATGGACATCGCCGGACGCCGACTCCGGTGCCGTCTGGAGCCATGGCTTCAAGGCCAGAGCCCTGTTCTTATGGGCTTGGACTCGGGGAGGATTGGGAGAGGTCGCTGGACCCTGAGGAATACCAGCCCTTTGACCCTAATGTGGACTGGTGTGAGGATTTGGCGGAAGGCAGCAGACTGGACACTAGTCCAGATACTTGCATGCTTTCTCCCCTCCCGTGGCTATGGAGGAGGGAGCGTCCTTCCCTATGGTGGTGAGAAGAGCGGGCGAAGTTCTGGACCTTAATCTGCCCTCTGTGGCAGTCAAGACTAACATCTTGAAGGAGGTGCTTCAGCCGGGAGTGTCCCCCTCAGACCCACTTCTCCCCTTTAATGAAGCCCTTACCGAAGTCCTGCTTTAGACTTGGTCGAAGCCCAGCACAGGGACTCCTGTGAACAAGACGATTGCCCGCTGCCCCGCTCCAGGGGACTCCAACTTCCTCAAGCAAAACCCTACCTCGGAGAGCTTGGTGGTCCAAGTCTCCACCTCCAATGGCACTTTCCCTTCCGCACCCCTGAATAGGGAATGCAAGAGGCTGAACACCTTAGGGAAGAAGATGTTTTCTTACATGGCCTGGCACTGTGGCCGTGAATACCACTGACCTTTTAGGCTGCTACCCCCACGGTATGTGAGACATGGTTGAGCAGGTGCTGCCGACTGTCCGGGTGGAGGCCCGGGCCATCCTTTCCCAGGCTGTTGCTGACAGAGAAGAGATGCAGCCAAGTTCACCATACGTTGTGGAGTGGATACCTCCGACTTGCTGGGCAGAGCGGTTTCATCAATAGTGGCATTATGGCGCCACTCCTGGCTGAGGACAACTGGCTTTTCTGGGGATGTCCAAGCATTGCTTATGGACATGCACTTTGATGGCTCCATCTCTTCGAAGACAAGGTGGATTTAGTTGTGGATGCTTTAAGGACAGCACCGCTACGGCCAGGTCCTTGGACCTTTTCATGGCCCCTCGCCACCCCCTTTTGTGACCACGGAAGCCTCGTCTGTACCCACCCAGCTACCGTGGTGGCAAGCTTCCCAGCCTCTGTGTGGCCGAGGACGCAGCATCCACAGACCTCGTGGGTTGGGCAGCCAGAAGTGAGGCCAGTCCTCCACTCCTCTAGCAGCCGCAGCCTCCAAGCCCTAATAGTCTACCCCCTTATCATCGTGGGCATCCAGTGGCCAGCAGGATCTGCCATCACCTGCACCACTGGCAGTGTATAACATTGGACCGATTATCCGGAGGGGTAACTCCCTCCCCTTCAAGACTTCCCCACCATCCATGCCACCTGCTTGCGAGAGGAGGCGGAGGACCATCTTTCTTTCCTCCGCCAGGAAGTGCTGGCTGTCTTGGCCAAGAGAGCTATGGACAGGGTGGTGACGCCGGAAGTAGGTTGTGATTATTCCCACTATTTTCTGGTGCCCAAGAAGAACAGAGGCCTTCGTCCTCTCAAGTTCTTCCTCAGGAAGGAGAAATTCAAAATGCTCACATTCGCTCAGGTCTTGTCTTCCCTGGACCCAGGAGACTGGATGGTGGCGTTGGACTTGCAGGATGCATATTTCTACATTCCCGTCCTGCCTGCCACACAGGCGGTACGAGTGGTTCATGGTGGGCCACAAGAACTCTCAGTTCACTGTGCTCCCTTTTGACCTTACCAGCGCCCCTCAGGGGTTCACCAAGGTGATGGCAGTGGTTGCAACTCATCTGCTGAGATCAGGGGTGCCAGTCTTCTTCTCTCTCGACGACTGGCTGTTGAAGGTGGGCTCACCCCAGGCTGTCGTCTCCCACCTCCAGACAACGGCGGACCTCCTGCATTTGCTGGGGTTCACTATCAACATGCCAAAGTCACACCTGACTCCCTCTCAGACGCTCCCTTTCATCAGAGCTGTTCTGGACACAGTGCAGTTTCGGGCCTATCCTCCCAAAAGGCGAGTCCCGGATATTCAGGCTATGATACCGATGTTTCAGACTCTATCCTGGATTTCGGTGAGACTGACTCTGAGACTGACTCTGAGGCTGCTGTGCCTCTTGGCCTCCTGCATCCTGCTGCTGACCCATACCCAATGGCAGATGCGGGCTCTGCAGTGGGACCTGAGGTTCCAGTGGGCGCAGTATCAGGGGAATCTCTCTGACATGGTCCAGATCTCGGAGGAAACTGCAAGAGATCTGCAGTGGTGGTTAACGAACTGGAATTCGGTCAGTGGCAGACCCCACTCCCTTCCCTAACTAGATCTGACAGTAGTGACTAACTTCACTCCTGAGCTGGGGTGGCAATCTGGAAGGTGGAGATCAGAGGCCTCTGGTCTGCAGCAGAATCCGGACTCCACATAGACCTGCTGTAGGTCCGGGTGATCTGTCTGGCATTAAAAGCCTTTTTACTCTCCATCAAGGGAAGATAAGTGCAGGTGTTCATGGACAACACCACTACCGTGTTGTACTACAACAAGCAGGGCGGGGTGAGGTCGTAGACCCTTTGTCAAGACTCCTTTCGTCTCTGGATATGGCTGGAATGTAGGGCATTTCCCTAGTGGTTCAACACTTTGACAGGTTCTCTGAACGCCAGGGCGGACAAACTCAGGCGACGATGCCTAGCAGATCACAAATGGCATCTCCATTCGAAGGTGACGCGAGGCCACTTTCAACAGTGGGGTTTCAACAGTGGGGAGGGCCTTGGTTATAATCATTCTCAAGTCATTCTTGTGGCTCTGGACTGAGCTCGGAGACTTTGGTATCCCGAGCTGTTGAGCATGGCCTTCTGTCCTCCGATCAGGCTGGCCCTTTGGGAGAATCTCCTGTCGCAGCAGTAGAGGAGGGTTCTCCACTAAAACCTGTCAACACTCTGCCTCCTTGTGTGGAGATTTAGCGGCAACAGTTGGCATCCTTCGACCTTCCACCCAAAGTCTGCAATGTTATTCTGGCAGCCAGGCAACCCGCCACCACAACGTTATATGCCTGGTGTTGGGGCATGTTTGTGGCATTGTCTGCAGAAAAGCAGGTTGATCCCCTTTCTGCTCCCCTTTCTCAGGTTCTTCTCTTTATTCTTTGCCTTGCCCAGCAGGGCTTTTCTGTGGGCACATTAAAGGGCTACCTTTCTGGCATATCAGCCTTTTTGCGGTTGCCTGACCAGCCATTCCTCTTCAGATCCCCTATTGTACATAGGTTCTTGAAAGGTTTACAACACGTTTCCTTCTCCATTTATCATGCCTCAGTGGGAGCTTAATCTTGTCCTGACGTTCCCGTTGTCCTCTCAGGCTTCTTACCATCAAGACGGCCTTTCTGGTGGCAATAACTTCTGCCCGGAGGGTCTGTGAGCTTCAGACTTTGTCATGCAAGTCTCCATACCTGAACAGTGACCCAGACAAGCTGGTTCTGCGAACTAGAGCTTCCTTTCTGCCAAAATTAATCTCTCCTTTTCATTTAGGCCAATCCATCACTCTGCCTACTTTTTACGCTCCGCCACATCCCTCTAAGAAAGAGGAGTGATTTCACCGGCGGCGCCCAAAAAGAGCTTTGTCGTTCTAACTTGACCACACTAAAGAGTTCCAGGTAGATGACCAACTCTTCATGAGGTATGTTAGAGCGGAGAAGGGAAAGGCTGTGCAGAAACGGACCATCTCCCGATGGATCATGCTCTGCATTACAATCTGCTATGCATTGGCCAAGAAGTAACTCCTTGAGGTTTGCGTGTTTATGCCACCAGAGCCACGGCTGTGACCACTGTGTTAGCACTCGGATTCCTGGACATCTGGCAGCAAGTAACGTGGGCTTCCTTCGACACATTCACAAAAAACTACTGCCTGGACAGTCAGGCCTATTGGGACTTCTTTCCTTCAGGACTTTTTGGTATGAAATTGTTTAATAGACCCACCTTCGGGGAGGTATTGCTTGGGTATCTATTATAAGGTAAGAAATCTGTGGCTAGAAGTCTCTATCAGATGGACAAGTTACTTAACTTCAGTTGCCCCTTATCGGGTAGAGACTATCTAGCCGCAGATTCCTTATTGACCCACCCATCCTCTCCTCTCTTGTGAATGGATTTTCTAGGGACAGGGCCTTCCCTTTTCAGGGCCCTAGTTTTAGATCCGACTGGTCAGTTTTCTTCATGGCTCCACGCTCCTGCCGTAGAATGTTGTGAAAAGTAAATGAGATCAGTGTGCTGGGGTGGCGCCTATATAGGCACTGCGGAAGTCACTTCTGGCAAGGATGACGCATGAGAAGCCAATCTACGCCACCAACTGGCACGCTGGGGTACTGCTCACGAAAACATTCTTGATACAATATGATGCCTGGGGATAATTCTAAGGTAAGGAATCTGCGGCTAGATAGTCTCTACCAGATAAGGCGCTACCGAAGGTAAGTAACTTGTCCGATAGTACCACATACGCTGCAGCACATGCACCCTCTTCAGGAGTGACTTGCCAGGCAATAGTCACAAGCAACTGGGCAGTGGAAGCACCTGGTGCTGGTGGAGCACAGATCTCAGCACAAACTGCAGTGATGGAACTACAAAAAGTTGTCACTGGGCAGGTTATTACTAGACTCTCAACCGCAGGCAGCCATCAACACAAACACCCCCCTCACACAATCACTTCTCCTTCAGTGACTAGGTGGACCTGCAAGCACTAACAGTGGAAGAGCCATTTATGCAAGTACACAAAGATCAGTTTGTTTTTTTAAACACTTGTTTTCTGCACAAGGTTGTCTCCAAGTTCCATGAGAATCAAACCGTTGGGTTACCAATGTTTTTCCACCAATCTCATTTGGCTGTGTAAAGGGCCTTACACAGTTTAGATGTCAAAAGAGCCCTTGTGTACTACATTGATTCAAAGCCTTTACAAAGACTAGGCAGCTCTTTGTGACCTTTGGCAAACCCCACATAGACAACCCTATTTTTAAGACAAATCTAGATACATGCAGTACGTTCACATTTGCTATGTGAAAGCCAAATATATACTACAGTCTGTGCCTAATGCACATTCCAATCACAAAAAAGAGCCACTATGGCTTTCCCAGGCAACATCCCAATTGCAGATATGTGTAAAACTGCAATATAGTCTACGATCCACACTTTCATCAGACATTGTGTGCTCATTCATACTCTATGAAAAGCAAAAGTTGGCTAAATTGTCCTTTAAAACGTCTTCCTACACCGCTTGCAAGCCACCGCTTTAGGGTGAAGGGCACTACTTTTCCATCTATGCAAAGCAGTTCATCTACAGCAGCACATGCTGCAAACAGTAACTGGTTTGCAGCTGTAGATTCACACGCACCCTCCCATCTCACTGCATCTGAGTTTACGGTACAGTGTTTGGAACATTTAAGTCCCATACACATATTTGCATAACTCCAGTTTACATAGACTATCTTGCTTTGCTTTACTACACCCACTTACTCTCAATCGTTGGCAATCAGTACAATTTATGGTAGAGCCTGTGTTCTGGTGCCTTTTGGCCATCAGGGAAGAAATCACAAGTCACCTCAAAACCTCTGCTTACAACAAAAACTACTTGCATTGTCAACGTACAGTACTAGATGGCAGGAGTGTGCATAGCATTTGACCTACAGCACTACTTGCAGGAGTTGTATTAACCCTCATTCACAAAGACTATGGCACACTGTCAGAATCATTGTTTGATCTTGTTAGTAATTTCAACAATGTTATTTAAATATAATCAGCGATGTTATTTCACACGTCATCAGTGATTTGATATGTGAGGTCCTAATCCGTGCATGATGCAGGTGCAAAATATAGTTAGTGCACTAACCTACAACTTGTGTATTTTGGTGGACTTAGGTTTTTTAACATTAGCTTGTGAGTAGCATCTGTTACCACACATGCCAAACAATGGGTGGCTTAACAGCGCAGTCAATACCACGACTGTGTCGTTACTACGAGTTCCATTTCAACGGCAAGTCATTACAGCGACATGCTTTAGGGAGTTTAAATAACTATTCCAATTCCAGTCGGTGTATCAGTAGGGAAGGTGTTGAACTTAAAATCCAACACCAGCCCAACACCGCATTCCCTAAAGCAAGTCGTTATAATGAATTGCATTGTAATGGAACTTGTGGTAACGTCGTAGTCGTGGTACTGACTGCGTTGTAAAGGCACTATGTTGTAATGCCTGCGTTGTATTAGATGTTTCCCTTAGCTTGTGTATCATTCCTGAACCTAACTATAACGTCAACTTAACTCTTGGTTTTTCATTGAATTTCAGGTTTTTTTTAAACATATGTTAAGGCGGTAGCACCTAACTATTACTTTACTTCTACCTTTTATTTTGTCAAATATATATATATAGATTCAAAAACAAAAAAGGCACGGAGCACTCACGGGATATTTGTAGGGTTTAATTTGAGCAAATGCATTTCCGCACACTGCCTTCTTCAGTACTCATTAATTGGCACAATGGGTTACATATGTTTTAAATTGCATGGAGGATACTTTCTTTGGAGAACACAAAAACGTAACCAACAAAAAAGGACTGCCATTTGTTGTTCAGATACCAGTATTATTGGCCGCCATGCCAGTGTGTAAATCCACTGCTCCAAAGCAAATGGAGGACACTTCGTTTTTCATTATTTTGAAGTTCTTACAGTTTCAAATAAACACATGCAGCACTTTCTCTTGCATCGAGTAAAAAACAATGATGCCTGTTGTACCTTGCATGTAGGCTGGCTCAATTCAGTCCTTTAAAAGATGACAGGTCACTGTTCTCCCACACAAGAGGTGCCATAAACCGGTCTTACTGTATATTAAATATATATATTAAAATTATGGATCTGTTAGGCGACTGAGAATATGGGTAGGCCGAGTAAACAGATGTGGAAAGGGGATGCTGTGCTTATGCATACATCTCTCTTTATTTTTCCCCTTTACAGATAACTGCATTATGCCACAAATTACTAAATACACATACCTTCCCTCACATTTTTTAATAAACTTGTTTCATGCCTGCATTAACATTTCAGTGCTCATTTACCTTAGCTTGCTTCTCAGTAAAAAAACATTAAATCCATCAGCTCTTATTCCAACAAATGGAATTCAGCAGTGTCTCACTTGTGTCTTGAATATACTATTTTAGCACTCTAGTTGTTCCTTAGAACTCTGTGGTGACGCTGCAGTTGATTGCTACAGAGTTAACTGAAAACTGAAAGTCTTGTCCTTGAAGAATGTTTCACTCTGCATGTCAAAATGTAGGAAGACATTTGAGAACTCCTAGAAAATGTCCTCGTTTTAGCTTTCTGGAGCACTGACCATAATTTCTTTGACAAAAAGAAACCCCTTATTTTGTTCTTTTACTGCCGTCTCCTCTGTCAGAAATGCCGACAGTTGTTTCCATCAAGATGGCGTTCATGTGTGCCACATTTGGGTCATAAATACAGAATGTTAGTGCTCTAATTTGTCATCGGAACCCTGTAGGAATCTGCAGTACAACAGTGGTGAATCAACTGACAGGCTGCTACGGTTGAGCGTACACATTTTACATAAACAGGGTCAGACTGTCTGTGTCACACACACTGCTAATTTACTACTGCATCTATTTTCAACATGAACTTTCAGCATCTAGATATTTTCTTCACTGTCCAAAACAGCGAGCGGAGGCTTTGGGTGTCCTTATTTCGTTTGCAGCTGAAGATTTGAAACAGTTTTGTCATCTTCTTTCTGAGACTCCCAAAGGCTAATGTTCCTTAGTATAGAGAGTGGCTTAGCTGTGCTGCCTTTGGGTTGATCACCCTCCTTTTGCTTTCCAGGGCCTGTCTATTTTCAAATAGCCTTGGCTTGTCTCTCTAGTTCCTTCCGTTTATTTCTGTAAAAAACAGTACCTCTCTGATTTGGCTGCAATTTGTCCTCCCACTCCATTTTAATATAGCGGGGGTACCAACAACCGGTAAAGCAGCAATAGTGTGAATAAGGCTTGATGGACAGAGACAAGGGGCCCTACTGGCTCCTTATCCCTCATAGCCTAGTCCATTATGGGAAAGTCGTAAATATTGGATTTAAGAGGGAGATGAGGTTTTAGCCATCCTTCTCTCACTGAGTGCCTGAAATTCTACCCAACTCTTCTGACCACATTTCAAACTACAGGAGACCGCGCGTTGATAAAAGGAATGCTTGAATTAATCTCAGCCACTGCCTATGGCCCAAACCTCCTTTTTCACCCATTATGCCAAACTAGTTGGAGATCTGCCAATTTCAAATAATCTTTGATCCTGCTCCATTTTGAATCTTCAATAAAGGACTCCACATCAATTCCTTATCCTTTCTAGAAGAGCATCCTCATCCTCCACAACTGTCAGGGTGGACTGGAAACCAGAACCAGTCCTAACAAAAATGTTCAAGGGGGGCTTGTTGGGTATTGGTGGCCCACACAGCTCTGAAACTAGTGCCCTAGCCAGCAACCCACCAGCAAAATGCCAGGGTAACAGAATGCATAGTCCAACTCCTGCATTAGCTTAGGTCTTAGCAATGGCGGCAGCAGCAACTGGGCTAGAAATGGGCCCTGATAGCGTAGTCCAGACGTTTTACAATATTACAAGTTGCCAGGAGATTACGTTTGATCTGAAAATATTTGATTTTCTGAAGCTATATACCATCTGTATAGCTCACAATACAAACTAGTTCCTCTCCACATGACAAATAAGAATGTTTTGTTCCCCAGTATCTTGCACAAAAGACAAAATATCTCAGAAACAAAGTATTTTTACACAGAACATGTTTCTTGACTGATCTTAAAATAGCTAAAATTGCTTCACTGCATGTATTTGGATATATATATGATCTACTTGATTTAATCATCACTCAGAGCTCCACAGCTAGAGTACTCCTTAACTTGCAGACTATCAGTATTTTCCAAAAAAGGTCATGCTTGAATGCTCGTGGGAAAGACCAAAAAAACCATGATGCTGCTGAAGGAGAGGCCACGCTTGCTTCAGAGTCCTGGTATTCAAGGAAAGGGTTGTCTTTACCATCTGAAAAGCATTGATTTAGTTGAAGCATTGACTGTTGAGTATTTCTGTAGTTCCTAATATTCACATGCTTGTCCCTTTCACTTACCTGAAATTGAGTGTGCATAGAAGTGGTTTAGTTTGCAGTGTGCGCGCCAAGGAAAAAGGAATCGCCTAACTCATTCTTAACCCCATTTGTGTTAAAAGAAACATTAGGGATAGCAAACTTGGTAGCCCAACCACATTTGCACCCTTACACACTGTAGGGTACTTGCACAGTGTACGCAAAAGCCATTGTGGGCACATAGTGTCAACATACTTCTCTGTAGACAACTATTTCCTATGAGCCGTCGCCCTCTGTTCCCAAACTTCAGCCAGAAGCCTGCAAGGAAACAAAACACCTCATAAACTTGAAAGTAGTTTATTGAAAGAGTGCATGTTTCCCTCTCACACAACAGTTCTAACACATGAGGAAGCAGCTGTGCAAGCTTTAATAACAGAGCAGGTGCGCATAAAGGTGGGATGCAGGAGTGCAAGCTTTCAACACACGGAAGTGGTACTGTGGTACTGAAATCTAGGAAGCATGAAGCAAGTGTTTTTTCTTAAATCGCTGTTTAAACCTGCAAGGTCGGAGCAGTGCAAACTTTTTGCCGTTTCAGCATGGAAGGCAACAGCAGTGCAAGCGTCCATATTGCAGACTAGTACAACCCAGTATGCAGCAGCAATGTAAGAAAAAATAATCAAGCAGTGCTGTTCAAGATTATAGTACCTTCTGGAGGTCGGTGTCCCACTCCTCCCAGGACTTCACTTGGCATTTTACCCATACATAGGTTGATGCTTCCTACTAATGACTGCTGGTTGGGTGAAATATATAATATGGCCTCCCATCAAGGGCCTTAACATAATATGCTGCATTTATTTCCTGACATTCCCATTGGAACTATTTTTGGGCCTGGGTTTGTTTTCCACCTATAAGTCCTTAAGAAACTGTTAACCAATGAAATCTAGCATTTATGTAAGTTTGAAAGCTGGAAGCTAGGTTGTTGTAAAATAGAAAACCCATTTTTTCTGACTTCATCCCTCCTGCTTCTATGTGCAAACTACCGCTAGAGTAACTTGGAGAAAGTGTTTGAGATCTGTTAGCCAGTCGAGAACAAATAGCCACGTCCCTGGGAAATAATAGGGCCTGCTTCCAGTCTTGTTTCCCTACGTCCGGCCTCCGATTTGCATGTCAAACACTCAAGAGTATTCCCTGTAAAACCCGAAATTGACCACTATACAGTGGAAACTGGCTTAAAGGGCTGGAAGTATGACAGCCGTAAAGCGATTAATCTGAAAGGCTGATATATCACCTCCTGTATCTCATAAAAAATCATTAGGAGCTAAATAATGCTTCCTTTGTAGGTCATCACAAATCTTTGATTTCCGCGATCCATTTACTCCTGCAGAATCTGAATCTTACCAGACTGTTTAGCTCAAGCAGGACTCCCCCCCCCCCCCCCCACCATAATAACAATGTCACACTGGATGGGAGTTTCCATTCAGCTTCCTGCTTTCACAAATACATTTCATACTGCAGCGTTTTCTTTATCTTCCAATTCCCAATAATTTATGGAAAAGGTTAGACTACCCAGTAATGTTGTGGGGCAAAATATAATTTCTGCTTCAACAGTTCTTATCAAGAATCCAATCAAACGCAAGAACACATGTTGAAGTTTAGCCACATATAATCCAAAATGAAATATATAGAAGATTAAAGTTATATTGGTAGCTTGTGAGATGTGTTAGCTTTTGTTTAGAGGCTGGAACTATAAATGATTTTTATTCTACCTTTTCAAGGTGGGTATTTTTAGCTATAATATGTTTCATCTGTGATTAATTTCAGATAATGAAGATTCTGATGTCAGTGAGGAGCTAATAGAAGAACCCGTGTCTGAGGATGAGAAAGCCAAAAAATGGAAAAATCCACAGGATCTCAAGTTTTCAGTCCGACAGCAATTACCAGGTACATGATTATTAGATTTACTTCTGAAATTTATGGCGAAGGAAAGGCCTTCTTGTTTAACTTTGGAGTAGGTTTCCCAAGCTCCTTGCAGCCCAACCACACTGGAAAAGAAGGTAATAATAGTGTTTTGTTGCGTAAGAGGCAGAATCCCATCCTAACACTTTTATGGAAAACAAACCAACATTCTCTAGCAATCAACAATTCTAGTCTATTTTATTCATTTTGATGGAAGTATACTCCTAACTTGACACCTTTTAAATGATGCTCCTTACAGATGCCTCCTAATCAACTTCACAATCTTACACTAGATCTCAAATTTTCAACAGTACTAGTTACTGGCACCAGATGGCGCTGTTGAGGCCCTGGCTACCAATCTGCAAGATGTAATGTTTGTGCCATGGATGTGAGAAAGCGGATTCCCGCACGTCTACCACCGAAGATGTTAGTTTTGTTTTTTCCTATTCCTCAACGATGTCGGGATCTAGAGCTCTGCATTTTTTCATTTATCATTTTTCTGAGATTTTCAGTTGAGCTTTTATTCATCATATCTTCATCAAACTACAAGGAAAGATCATTTACTTGGTGACCATATGCACCCTAAGGCATTTTAAGAGCAAGGCCAAACTTTGTCATCACACAAGTAGGTGCAGAGATGTAAATCAAAATCCAGCTCACCTGTCTGGAGCTGTTCTCTGTGTAAAAAGCACAAAAGATCTTAGTCTCCCTCAAATGGTGAAAAACACAGTAATCATGAGAAATAGGCTAACAGTGCATTCAGATTCTATCCCTCAGGTGCAGCTCACGTACTGCCCAACCCTTAGCCAGAGGTAGGTTTGCTTTCTCCTGGGGACCTACAAAATATATGTGGGATGCCCAAGAGGCCATGAGTTGTATTCAGTTTTTATAGGGCAGAAGACTCTGAAGCACCATGATTTGCCGCCCTTCCTTTTTGATTCTACACTGGGCATGATGCCACTTGTGTCAGGCATACTGAAGTCCAAGAAACCAATGATGTCAGCATCAGGGCCTTTTAGCTCATTGCCAGAAGCACTGGGTTTGGTGCTTTTCCCAAGCCAGCGCTCCAACATCAGGTTGACATAATCCTTCAGCCAGGTAAGTATTGGAAAGCTGAATATCTATAGGCCATAGAAATGCCTAATTTAAGAAAAATTAAATTAACTGAGGCATTGATCAGATTGTTAAGCATCTGGGGATCTGATTTCGATGCCTTATGTTTGTCTGTGCCCTAAATGAGGATGACAGGAGTGAGCCCCACATGATCTTCATCCTCAGAGCCAGAGTTGAGCCTCTGGAACCTCCCCAACCAGCGTGGCTGGTGCCCTCTCCACTTGTGCCGCCCTCCAAGCAGATGGCCGTAGCGGTCCAGTCCGATCTGCCTTTAGCACCCTTCTCGCCGTACCCCAACTTCCCAGCTCGGACCCAGAGAATAAGGATCCATACCACCTGGGCCAAGTCACTGTCTTCTACTCTTGCGAGAGTTGTTCCCATTGCAGAGGTCTGTAAGGCAGCAATGCTGATGTCCTGCACATGTCTGCCAAATACTACTGTTTGGACTTGGAGGTGTGCAAGGACAAGCGCTTTGCCAGATCTGTACAGCAAGATTTTCTCATCTAAATATCCATCAGCTTTTCTCCAGGGAAGGTATTGCTTGGGAATCTGTTCAACAAGTGAGGATCTTTCTGGTGGGTACTTTATCTACCTGCAGATTACTCACAGATTTCACACGCCTCTTCTTCTGGTGGATGGGTACACAGGAACAGTGGTAATATGATTCCAATTAGAGTTTTGCACTGCACTGAACTCGATCGATGTTGCTCCATATGTTCGCCTAGAATGCATTAAAAAATGGATGGAAATTGACGTTGTTGCACTGGATGGCTTTGGTTACATTACCAGTCATCACTTCCGGCTTTGACACCAAACTACCCCCCGCTACTGAAATCAAAGAGGTTTGAAGTTTTCCAGATCCAATCTGACGCCTGGGATTATTTAGTAGGTAAGGAATCTGTAGGGAGATAGAGTATCCACCAGAAAGATCATTACCGAAGATAAGTAACTTTTTCTTATGCACTCTGGCATGTTTGATGTGATTTAATGTGGTTCTGTGATGGCTTGCTTAGATGTCTTCAGATTTCTCTAGAGACATCCAGAAAAAGTTTTGTCCAAATGCCATAATAAAGACCAACATTGGGTGAGGAGAAAGCAGATACCCGACTAGAGAGGAGGACTCTTGGTCCGGCTTCTCCAGCATTCTAGTTTCACCAACAGTTCTCTGTGTGCCACGGCTACATTTGTAAAAATGGTAGGCCCAGACAGCAACATCCGCCCCCTCAATGGGAAGTAAAGGAGCGAATAGAAGCTAGCAGCAGCCATCTTCTCTTGATCCACATCCACCACCCTAAAGAGTATGCATTCATTCAGATTTGCCAGAAATGGTATGTGTGGCAACCTTCTTGCCAAAGCAGATGCAGATCACCTTGGACTAATGAGTCCTTCCAATAAATTCGATGGATACTTCCTCCGATTTCAGAGAAAGCTACCACTTGATCCTCTGTCCTCCTGGCCCCTCACCTCACACAACCATTCTGGATAAAGGACGAAAGAGGTTGAATAACTTTCTACAGATGGGTGCAATAGACTAAGCCTATCAATCAATCAAGCATTTGTATAGCGCGCTACTCACCCGGAGGGTCTCAAGGCGCTAGGGGGAGGGGGGTCCGCTACTGTTCGAACAGCCAGGTCTTGAGTTGCTTCCTGAAGGAGAGGTGGTCTTGGGTCAGGCGGAGGTGGATGGGTAGGGAGTTCCACGTCTTGGCAGCCAGGTAGAGAAGGATCTTCCTCCCGTTGTGGCTCTTCGGATGCGGGGGACGGCGGCGAGGGCGTGGTTGGTCGATCGTAGCTGGCGGGTGGGAGTGTAGAAGGTCAGACGGTCGTTGAGGTATCTGGGGCCTTGGTTGTGGAGAGCTTTGTGTGCGTGGGTGAGGAGTCGGAACGTGATTCTCTTGCTGACGGGGAGCCAGTGCAGGTCTCTCAGGTGTCCGGCGATGTGGCTGTGTCGGGGGATGTCCAGGATGAGTCGAGCTGAGGCGTTCTGGATGCGTTGGAGTCTTTTCTGAAGTTTGGCTGTGGTTCCGGCGTAGAGGGAGTTGCCGTAGTCCAGTCGGCTGGTGACGAGGGCCTGGGTGACCGTCTTCCTGGTTTCGGTGGGGATCCACCGGAAGATCTTCCGCAGCATGCGTAGGATGTTGAAGCAAGACGAGGAGACGGCGTTGACTTGTCTGGTCATTGAGAGGGAGGAGTCCAGGATGAAGCCCAGGTTGCGTGCGTGGTCCGTTGGTTTGGGTGCGTTGCCCAGGGCAGGGGGCCACCAGGAGTCGTCCCAGGCGGAGGGTGATGATCCTAGGATGAGGACTTCCGTCTATGACAGAAGAGAGTAAGTGGTGGTTCTCTAGATTCTTCATGGCTGGATTTTGTCCCTTTCCATATACTCATTCATCGTTGTGACAAGACATTTGTATGATTATCATAGAAGGACAGAATATGTATCTGCAGTTGAACAACTTCCTGTTTTTCATTACCAACTTGATGTGTACTTTCACAATGTATGATATATGTAGCGCATATTATTGCACACAAATATAATACATGTTTATGAGCTGATCAAGGATTGCAAACAAGCAATGACTTATGTGGCTTGAGTCCTTGATAAACAAATAAGCAAGGTCACAATAAAAGGAACTCCTAACAGGCATAGAAGGTAAAATACATGGCAATGGGACTTTACCATATATTCTGCTTTACTAAGGTGAGTAGATGTCTGTTGCCCGGCCTGATGTGTCTGTTACGTTGTTACATTGAGTGGTATTTTGTCCAATTTTATAGTTTTGATGCAAAATTGTGCTAGTATGCTATGGCTAAGAAAATGTGTTATAAGGAAGTTCACAGGTGTATTGCGCAGTGAGGAGTGGGATGTTGGTACCCACCTATCCTTAACAGATGTTCATCCCGCACCCCCCAAACTTCACCTTAAAACTAAGGCTCTGTCATAGTTTGAGAGATTGAGCAAAAGCTATACTAGTTTCATTCACCCTACTCCCTCTCACAGACACACAATGCTAAAAAAAGAGATAGAACCTGCAGGAGACGAGCAGTGATTAGAAGTAGTGTAGTGGGATCTGTTTGAAACCATATTTGTAATGAATACTCTATTTCATTGGCAGACTCTTGCTTATTGCCTTTCTCCTCTCCTTGTAAAGGTTTCCATAGGAGGGTCCTCTCAAGATAATAGTATTAATATGTGAAGGTAAATTTTATATGCAACAATTCAGATTAATCGGTCCCAGACACCTTTCTTCTTAGCTTTTACGCATAGCAGTATCTGTGGACAACCAAAGGACGTAATATGGTTTTATGACACAAAAAATGTGGGCATGAGCTCCTTGTCTTTGATGGCATTGAATAATCTTCCTCCCACACTTCCCTCACACGATATTAATGTCACAACCTCCCATTTCATTGAGTCATTGAAGGAACTTCTTGATGACTTAGCACCTATAAAAAAAAAATGAAAAGAGTTAAGCCATCTCATAGTTCAGAGAACTCTGTGATGAAAACAGTCATTAAGAGTGCTGGAGGAAACATATAGACTCTTACCATCTCTCCCCAACTTATACAGCATTAGGACTGTCAGGAGACTCTTCAGTGCCAAGGCTAATCTCATCAAATCACTAATAGAAACTGCTAATAATGGACTCAGACAAGTCTTTTGAAGATGTAAAATTGGCCAATAGCCCCTTCTTTCCTTCACTGTCCATTTTCTTGATGCAAAATATGAAGAATGTATTCATTCTTCAATTATAAAGTTAAATCCATTTAGCATTCGTTCTTAACTTTCCAGTTCTTGAATGACCCTCATTGACAGTATGAAATCTGAGGACAAATAGCTGAAATTCGAATATGCTCAATTAACTTACAGAAAAGGTGAACTAATTATTCCGTAGACCCTCTCCACATTTTCTTTTTTTAATCGTATCCAGGAACCCCATGATTAAAGACTGTGAAGGGTATTACTGAGGTAGTTTTATATCTTCCCCTTGATTGTTTGTTTATATGTAGTTTACAGCGTGGATCCCAACATATTTGTTTGTTTTGGCCTCCCCCTCCCTTTGCTCTATCCCAGGTGTTGGTCTATGTGAGGATGTTGTAGCAGCTCTACGATGAAGCATGCCACTATTAGTGGGTGAGGGTAGTTTTAAACAAAGCTTGCATTTTCCCTGAGGGGGTGTGCTTTTTCACCAGCCTCTTCCTATTTTTCCTCTTTTGGTGGGTACTTGAGTTCTATGATAAGGAGGATGGAAAAGGAGAAGTACCTCTCTCCCCTTTTTGATGTGTGATGAAAGAATTTGAAAATAAAGAACCCTTTATAGTTCCGTTGTACTGTCTGTGCGTATAGTATTTAAATCTTCCTCCCTCCTGCCCTACACACCACGGCTTCTCTGATAACATCCAAAGAAGGATCTTAAATGTCACATTGACAGGTACTTCCAAACGCTTCTATCACTGTCATCCTTCAGTTTACTCAATCATGCTCTAACCTATCTCTTGCTTCCCACTACCGGATGACCACGTTTGCCTGTCCCTTGCTTCACCTTCTTTTTCCACCGTGTCTTTTTGTCTGCCCTTCTTATTTAGTACATCCAGGTTATGTCTGTCTTTTGCCATCATGGTTACTCCTCTGCCTCACTTAGGTACTTGCTTATTTGTTTCCCTTTTCTTCAAGATGATGTTTTGTCGGCTTACCCGTCATGTTCTTGTAGTCCAGTCTGCATTCACTGGTGGCTGCTACTCCCTTATGATTGTTTTAACCTGCCTATAATTCCGTTTTGCCTTGCACAGAGCTTTAGTCTGTGTTACCTTTTCAGGCATCTAGCTGCTCCTTTATCCCTTCTCCACTTGTACATTCTCTGTATTGTTTGATGATCCTGCTGTTTTACTCTACATTTGGAAGTATGGTCTTAATTTATCAGTGGTCTCGTGTTCATGGTTGCTTCCCCCTCCCGGTTCACCATTGACCTTGACTTTTCAAGGTGCTCTAATGGAGTTGGGGGGACATATTCATGCTTTATAAAACTGCAAGGAAATAAACACTGTCCTTTATGCTGAAGCTGACTGTATTGTATCTTTCGGACCAAAACTAAATTGAAGGCCTGGTGATATGAAATCAATTTGCAGGTAAGAAACTGTGTTGGTTTTTAATGGAAAATATATAACTTTGAGTCAGTTAGATGGGTTTCTTTCATAAGGCCAGTCAATAAGTATAATATTTGCTTGTGTTTTTATTGTAGCACAACAATACAATAAAGAGCGGCCAAGAAGCTTCTCTCCCGCCTCAAATGATTTGGACTCTGATGACTCCGATGATATCATCATCTCCCCTTCTCTACGTACCAAGAGATGAGACTTCATGTTCTAGCTGAGGCCAACTTTTCCTTCATTCATGAGCTATGATTAGTAACATTGAAACCAACTTGTCGTGTATCCGTCTTAATTGAGTTTGTCGACTCTTTGTAGACGTATTGATTTTTTACATTTTCAGCATGGGCCTTAATACCAAACAACCTTAATGTTCTAGTGTGAAAAAAAATAGGGAGGGCCGAAGCACCTATTATAAAGTGCAGAAGAAAAGAGCCATTCCTAATGAGCCAGTGATGGGCTACAAACATTTATTACCTCAACACTGAGAAACTGTCTCGTCGAAATTTAGCACTTTGAAAGTGTCTGATCTAAAAAAAAGAAAAAAAAGACTCAACAAAGAGGGAGAGAAAAAGGAACATCGAATAAAGAGGAGTGTAGTGGAAAAAAGTAGGGGGCAGGGGATTATTCCAGACAAGGGAAAAGAAGGGAGAAAAAATATAAAAGATTAGACAGAGGCACACAAACTGGGTAAATGAAAAGAAAGGTGCGAAGGGAATCTGAAAAAATCATTTGGGGCGTTTACCATGTTTGAGGAAAAAAGATGGCAAAACGGTCAGAGAAAACGCATAAGGATGGAAAACTACACGAAGGAAACACCATATTTTAAAAAATAAAACATACACTTTGGGAATGGAACAAATTGTAGGAAAGCGGAAGTAAAAACAGGAACAAGACAAATTTGACGTAAAAACTTTGAATGCATGAGGTACATTCATACAGCACACAGCCCTCCTTCTGCCTTTTACTGTGGGATAGCCCACTATAAACAATCATAAATACATTTAGAATGACTGAAACTCAAAAGGAATGTTTGCCCGTGGAAGTTTGCATTCTCATAGCTGCTGCTTTTGCCTTGATTCTGGAGTGTAATATGGATATTAAGTTGCAAGGACTGGGGTTACATGGTTGACGTGTCTGGCGTACTCATTAAAAGAGTTTTTGTAAAGCACGACTTGTCACCACGGAGGGTCTCCAGGCACTAAGTCTTAACGCCCTTGGTCAAAGAGCCATATCTTGAGCTTCTTCCCGAATTCTTCAAGTGAAGGACAGGGGCGTAGGTGAAGGGGGAGGTCGTTCCAGGACTTGGCGGCGAGGTAGGAGAAGGAAAGACCTCTGCAGCGGTTCCAGCTGATGCGGGGGGTGTGGGCCAGGGTGATGGAGGTATAGTGTAGTTCCCTGGTGGGTCAGTGGAACGTCAGGTGGTGGTTGATATAGGCGGGCCTGGAGTTGTGGAGGGCCTTCTGGGCCTGAGTCAGGAGCTTGAAGAGGCATCTTTTCTGTATGGGAAGAGTACTTTAAAATCATGAAACTATCCAATGTTTTTTTCCTATTCCAAAGAACTAGACCGTTTGCTGTAATATACTGCCGATGTAGACAAGATATTGAATTGTCAAAACAAATAGAGAATGTGTTGGTAGTTTTATTGGCACCCATCAAACTTCCATTGAGCACCTTCACCCAGTTTGTGTCCCTCATAGAGGGCATGAGTTAGAGAGATGCCATCTCTAGGTCACCTTTTTGAGGACTTCCTTCCGCAAGGCCCCCACCTTGAGGCAAGAGTGTCCGTTTTGAGAACTGTGATGAATCTGTTTCAGGTTTTAAGTACTGAGGGTCAAATCTATTTTTTTGTCTGGTGATAATTTGAAACCACTAAAGTCACAATGAATGGACATTGTTTAAGTAATGCTTTGTTACTGCTGGGAATTGCCTTGAAAACCATTTCTTTCCATCATGTATTTTAACTTGTTTGCGTTGTTGCAGAAGAGGTTCACCACAACGCAGCCCAGTTTTGGATCCACACAAAAGGAGCAGTCCAGCCGAAGTTGCTATGCCCTATATCCCAATACACCAGTACCATTAAAAGAGGTTAGCAAAGAATACAAAAGTGATGGCTAGAAATATTAAGTGGGAGTTTAATGGCCACTGTGGGGTTCCCCTACATCGCATTCCTTTCCATCTTTAGCCATATCAGCCAGTTTGGGGATCAGTCGTATGCAAATAAGGCTTGGCCTAGGCTGAATGGGGCAGTCCACCACAAGTTTGATATGGCAGTGTTCTCTCTGCAGTGGAGCTCCAGCAGAGCCAAACACCACGAGGCTTCAATAGTGAGATGTATCTTGAGTCCTAGTGCGTCATTTGCGCCAGTAGATGCTGGTGTTCGGCACTGGCACAGAGTTTTGGGGACTGGGATGTCTTTTTCATTATTAGGCTTTCACCCAAACCAAGAAAAGGGAGAAAGACAAAGGAAAACAGTGACAAAGGGAGAAAGAATGGATGAAAAAACAAGAGTGGGATAATGAATCAGGATGCATAAAGAGTTGAAAGAAAGGGGCATGAGGTGGAATCAAGACTAGGCAAACCTGGTATTCTGCAACCCCAGAATTTGGAGTACTAGGGATGGCCTCCGAAGAAAACGTTAGGCCCATGCACATTTTCATTTACAAACTAAGCACTGTCCGGTCACTAAGCACAGTAAGTGTGGGCCTCGGATCTGGGCAACCTTATCACAGTTGGGTAATGTGGCTAATTATGCTGGAGGCAGTTTGGCCATTTACTCTGTCCAAATCTGGTGAGTGTGAAAAAGTAATTTTTGGACTTATTTTTCGAACACCCTCCTTCCCCTGCGTAATGTTTCTCAGCCAGTACAGTCCAGTGTGGAGGCTTTCAAGAAAGCGGTTTGTAGCCCTCGTGGTGAGGCCACTGACTGGTGATTGCATGTATGGTTTTATCCCCTGCTGCAATATTCAGTTCAAAGTTCCTTGCCAGTTGTAAAACAGGCAACTCCTTCGGCCAGCCATTTTGTTACTTCCTCGTCCACCATAAAACTCCAGGACCCCTTACTGATAGCAAATGATGTATATATTTATTTAATTATACCACTGGGCCTTGGTGCAATAAGCAAAACCTGTTTCCACTGAAATCATGTATGTCAAACATTGGTGAAAATATTTTGAAATGTTGCAGTCTGATCCGATGATGTGAAAATGATTTTCACCCAAATGGTTGTGTAAATATGCATGAACGAATCTGCTACATGATCAAGGTACAATATAAATGATTTAATTTGCATATTTGCATATGTTGTTGAACTCCAGCAAGCCAGCATCAGGTACGCTGACAGACGTCTAGCACTTAAAGTGGCTCAGTAAAACAGACTGCAGCAAGGAAATTTGCATTTTAAACATGCAAATGGTATATTTGAAGCTCTGCCAATCAGGTTTTGAACATCTAAATATGCAGTACTCATTGGTTGGGTAAATCTACTTATAAAGCCTTTTAGCTGATGCATAGTTTCCAAATGCTCTTGCTGAATATATTACATTTATTACTGCGCACAGCAATAACACTCGAGTGTCTCTGATTACTTTAAATTTGTTAGACCACTGATACTGAAGAAACAGTTTTTTACTGAAATACATTAAGGTTGTTAAACATGGTTTGGAAAATATCTACTTGCAGATACGTGGAAACCCTCCCTACAATTATGTTTCAGAACTTAATGTTATATCTTTCTTACAGCGGACAAGGAGAAACATATAGGGTAATGTTAAAAAGCTACCTCTGACTTTTTGCTGCCATCTTTTACACTTTCGAATAAAATGGTCCAAGACTTCAGCAACATTCCATCTGGCAGTGATTGTGTCAGGCAACAAACAATTTTAGAAGCTCTGGGGATTGCTGTAATAAAATTATTTGGATTATTTTAATTACATGTTTATATGTCCTGCATGTACCTATTTGTTTAAAAATCTATTTTTCTAGTAAAAAAAAAAAAAATGACTCCTTATGCTTTCTTCTCGATCATTTTCAACATTTGACAAGATGAGATTGGCGTATGTCTCCATCAGTGGCTGTTTGTGACATTTGTGACAAGTGGTGACGCGTAAAAGTTGTGGATGAGTGTTTTGTTGTGAACGAAGGAGCGCAACCGAGAAAAGTGGGGTTCGTTGGGAGGGGGGGTGTTCTCCACCTGGGAATTTTTTTAAAAGAGTGGCAAATGGTGCATTTTAAAGAAAATTTGAGAAAGCAAGAAGGTTTATAAACCAATTGTGAATGTGTAGTCTTAAAATATTTTAAACATATTAAAAACTGCTCCATATGTTAGTGCATTAAATCTATTAAACAGTTACTAACAGGCAACGTCATCTCTTCTCCTATGCCCTCATTCTCTTCTCCTATCCTCATCTGTTGTAGGGTCTATTTTTTTCACTCTATCCCTCATGGGTGCTGTCCTTTATCTTTCATTCCTGAATTCCCTCTCCTTGCCCTAACAGCGCCTAGTGGACACTGACAGGTCTCCAGGCGCAGTTGAGGTTAGAATAAAAATCATACACAGCGCCTAGATGATTGGTGTCCCTACACAGTTCACGCAATAATAAAACAAAAACCCTACATTTACTACCGCCATCTTCTAAAAACTTGCATCAACCTGGCCTGCATCACCTAAGTGTGGTAGTACGCTCATAAAATACAAAATACATGTAATGTCTCCCAAACATTTCCGGTGAGTGAGAAAGAGCAGAGTTCTTCCAAAGATCATTGCTCAAAAGCTTATAATAGAAATGCTACAACAAAATACCCGATATTAGACCTCCGCAATCTGTCCATGGCACTCACTCGTAGGTCTCCTGGACCCTGCATCTACAAATACCATAAAATCTCAAAATACAAAAACTTTGTGCAAATCCTTTCTTTCTTCGGTTCTACTGGTGGCTGTTTTACAGCTTTTTGCAATTTCTCGCTCCATGCACACATCACACACTCCCTAATAATACGTTCCACATCATTGTCAAGCCCTGTCCACCAGTACTTTACTCTGTGACGCTTGATGGCTCTCATTCCTTTGTGACCTTTGAGAGCTAACTTCATAATGCATTCTCTCAAAGGTTCAGGCACAACCCGAGCTCACCTTTCAGCATCACGTCAGCAGAACACAAAAGTTTCACACACACATGATGAAAAGATTCTGCTGTGTTTGAAGCACGACCCTCCAAGGCCGATACTCCGTCAGGTACTTACTGCAACACCATATCCTTCTGCATGGCAGCCAGCAATTCCTCCTGTGAGATTCACCCCTCTGAAATCTCATCCACTTGAGCATCCAGAAACTCTTCACTAGGTTCACTGTCTAGAACACCCTTTATTAGCAGATGAGATCACAAATCTGCTAGAATTCTTTTTTTCCAGGAACATATTCCATCTATATTTGTATCCTAACAGCGTCAGACAAGAACGTGAAATTCTAGCAGTGGCGTTCCATACCCCCTTGTTAATGAAAAACATCTATCAGAGGGTGATGATCAGTCTGAATGATAAACTTAGTGCCCCACACAAACCTAAAATAGTTTTCACCCTACCAACATGCCAGTACTTCCTTTCGGTGATGGAGTTATTTTTTTCAGCATCCCTCAATGGTCAAAATGCATATACTACAGTGACCTCCTTACCTTTCCTGTGCTGCAGTAAAGCAGCAACAACCCTATGTTACTGACATGAATGCTGAAGAAGGTTTCATTTCTTGTATCAAATTTCTCGAATCAAAGTGCAGGGGTTGTTGCAATTCTCTTTTTAATTCACAGAACTCCCTTTCACACTACTTGCACCACACAGATTTTCTAATTTTTCACCTTTAGTTTCCATCTGCACTTTATCTTATCGGCAAACACTGGGATAACCCAGGAATAATATTCTGCAAGGCCCAAGAAAGACCGCAAGTGGTTCTTTGATAAAGGAGAAAGTGTCTCCTCTATTACTGTTAGCAACTTAAACTTAAGTCATATCCCATTTTCATCCAACCAGTTGCCAAAATACCCAAATCCCTTGACCCCCGATTGTTGCACTTATCCTTCTTGACTGTTAACCCTCTGTCTTTAAGAGCTTCCAGAACAGCCCTTAACGTTTTATCATGTACTCTGGGAGTCTCCCCAAATATTAAGATATCCTTCTAGAAATTAGTGAAATTATCAATATCATTGAAAAGGTGGTGCGTTGTTTGTTGGAAGCCAGCCCGATGGCCAAGCGATTGTACCTGTTTGGCCCTTTAGTCGAAAGATGTTAGTGACCTGGAACTTGGTTGAAGAAATATTTGATGGTATGCAAGTCCAAAGTGGTAAACATCTTTGTTTCTCCCTTAATTGTCATCAGCACTTCACCAATATTGAGCAAGGATACCTATTAACACAAATGGCAGAGTTCAAATGGTGCAAGTCTACACATAATTGTATCGCTTCACTACCCTTCCAGGCCAAAACTACAGGACCCAACCATTTAGATGCCTCAATAACCTCAACACTTCTAAAATCATGCCCTGTCCTCTTAATCTTGAATGCATTCTGCTGCATTGCTGTTTCCTAGACATAGCGCAGGCCACTTGAGCCGAAGCATTAGAACACATCCGAGCAACCAACATAATTGTGTGACGATACGCAGTAGCTTGCTGTCTCTTGTGCACGCAATGAATTCCAACCCATGCACCAAATGTCCATAAAAATGTTGGAAGGGCTTGATATCGCACCCTTCACCACACGATTTGACCTTTCAACAAGAGGATTTAACAATTACCAGTCCGGTGGTCCCCGTGAACTCGGTCTTGACTATAGGTCTGACCTGCTGCCACCACTGTGGCAAAGAAGAGGCTGTCTACCCTAGGGTAACTCTCCTCCCTCATGTTGTCGCTCATCACCAGGGAAATAAAGGAGTGTTAAATCCAACGAGTAAGACTGATCTTCATCTTCAAGGAGGCAACCTGCCGCGCCAACTGCCCAGCATAGACTCTCCAGGCGCCACCATAACATTCTTTGCTCCTGCAAGGCAGGATGTTATTCTCTGCTTTCTATGAATCAGACTATGCTCCAAGGTGTGAAGGTCACAGTGAGTGACAATGTGATTCTCAGTCAGACTCTCAAATCCTGTTCTAGACTGCTCAGAGTGATACTGTTTCACAGTGTGGAACAGCATGCACACAGTGCTCAAAAGTGTAAGGCTCACAAACAATGTGCGAAACGTTTAACAAGCAATAAGGCTGTGTTCTACTTAGTAAACTCTCCCTGGGAGGGAAGTGTCTAAAGGTGTGCGCCTCACATTCAATGACAGTGAGACTTCCTTTCAGGGAAGTAATCCAAGGTGAGGAGCTAATTCAATAAATTGTGAGAGGCCTTGGGCTCCAAGAATATCCAGTGGCAGTGAATCGGATTACTAGCCTACAGTCTTGGGTCTTTACCAATACCTCCTCTGCTGGAGAAAGAGACCTTAGAGGCTGTGCCAGCAGGTGGTGGTGAAACATGGAGGAGATGAAGGGGGGGGTCTGTAGGAATATACTATTAGTCAGGCAAATAGTCACATTTCTCAAAGATGAAACAATTATAATAAAGAGTGCAAGTAACACAGTTCACTGAGGAGCAGTACAGTGGTTTGGTCTCATTGCAGGAGGAATGTGGTATCATTTCCTGCTCACTGTTAGCTGCTCGGACTTGTGTGCTTGGAGAAGCCTGGGCTTCGAAAGGCAAATGCCCTCAGTCAATTCAATTAGGAAGCAGTCCTTCAAAAAGCTTTATTTTTCTGCAAATGTTACCTGGGAGCAAGCAGACACTGGGTTAGGCTGTAGCTGGGTGGACTGCCCTTCCCCAGGCTGCTCTTTCATCTCTCATGACACCTCTAGGTTCAAATTCCAGAGCCCAGTTCTGAATTTAGCTCGAGGCTGCCTGTTCTGGCATTGCTTTCATGTTGTTCACTGCATGAGAGGTAGTCAAATGCAGAAGCTGCTCTGATTTCATGGAAAGCCATTGGATAATCGTCTGAAATCGGCGGGTGATGTTGCTGACTGACTAAAACAGTAGGGTTGGCAAGTATAATAGGCCAGTACAGATATAGACAGGGCATTAATTGCACTGATATCTCTGCACTGAGACATTTAGTGGGCATTCAAGGTGCACCTCTGTAATGGCTGTAGCAAGCATTGATATCCCAGTACTGAGCATAAATTAAGATGGGAGTAGCTGAGAAAACTGATCACCCTGCAAAAAACTATGCAACCTCTGGATTGTAGTGTTCCACGGATGAGGTGGCGGTGCGCCGGATGTCAGAGTGTTAAGTGACATTATATGATCTTACCAAAGATGAGTTTATGAAAAATATGCGTGAGGCACCAGAGGAAGGATCTGGGTCCAGGAGCTGGAGATAAAGCACCTGGGAGCTAGCCTACAGTGGCAGGTGTGGACTTAAGGGTTTCACAATGCACTCTGGTGGTCTTTTGAATTCTGCTTTCATCCATTGATCTGTCATCAGTGCTCAGACTTAAGTCAAAGACCAGAAATTGTAAAGCCTGTTCGTATGACTACTAATGGTTCATCTCTTTTAGTGGAAGATTATGATGTAGGTGAGGGGTGTCCAGTGTAGGTCACAGAGGACCAGAACCATGCTATATTTCCAGGATATCAAACAGAAATCCCACTTGGTCACTCAAGTAAATCAGTGTGAACAGTCACTAGGATAATCACTTAATTTCTTTTATTATTTAATCTCTTAAACATTTGTTGGTCATGAGATACAAAAATAGCAGCATCAATTGCTTTTCTTCAAGAACCTGACACTATTACAGCCAGTTCATTCATACCTCATATAGTCACACATTTCAAACAGACCATATTTCCAAAGACACATATCTATTATTACATTTATTTATATACAACAAAAATACAAAATAACTTTGCAGGGACAGATCTAGTCATGGTAAACAATCTGAAGAGTTTATGCAAACTCCGTGCACATCTGTGACAGAGCACCTGTCTGCCAAACTCTAAATCAGGACCATGGTCCTTTATTGGTGCAGATGTTTCCGATAGAAACATCAGCAACATGTTTCTCCATTCCTTGGGATATTTCACAAGGTTGGGCAGAAGATAGAAAGCTTGGACTCTATGGAGAATGATCTGGTCTTCTCCAGGTTTCAGGCATGCTCTGCCAATGGACCATTCACTTTTAAGAAGCAAAAGGGCCGGGAATATAAGTTGCATTTATGATGATAGTTTCAGATGCAGCAGATTGACGATTAAGAACCACAAATCTTGGAGTTCAGGTGACATACAGTACATGGGAAAAACAAATTAAGGGATCCCTCTCTTCCCCCCCCCCCTCCCAAAACATCCATACATCTGTCATCGATAATGGCATCTAGTGGCTTCCTAAAGGTAAGTGTGCAAACTTCTCATAAACTTTCTTGTTTAGGATTTGTCATGCCTGGAGGGATAGCTGCCACCGTCCCTTTGTAGAGGCTCGGGCAGTAGGCAGGATCTGGTATGGTTGGCTACTTCAACATTAAGGGTCAGTCACTGTGCAGTTCCAGTTCAGGGTGGTCCTGCCATGCATCTTTACTCCTCCTCTTATTAAATTGCTTTACATCTTTTCTTACGAGAAAAGGGAAAGCTAGAATGCTGACCTCTGATACGCTGTTCTCCACTTCAGGTCACAGCAGTAAGTTGCAGCCTGAGCCGGATGAATATTCTTTGGCCTGCATTTAAAGGTAAGTGTGTACACCCCTGGTGAGTTGCTGTAATATGGATCATTGTAATAGGTGCATTCAGTCTCCTCTGTCTCCCTCTCCAAAGACATGAGACAAAAATATCCTAACACAGTAAAAGGAGGGAGAGCACTACGCACAACCTATACTTCATCCTCCCGTAGTATATAGAATCACAGCATTGTGGGTCTGCACCGTTCGAACGAAATATATGAAGAATTGCCTGTGGGAGACTGCAGGAGGAACCCCATTAACACTGGGCTTGCTTGGTTCACTCGCCCTCCCATGAGCAGGCTGGCTCCTGCAGGGACTGAGTGGTGGCAAATTCCTGGAAGACAGTTTCGTCGGGTGACTCCCTGCACATGGCAGCCCAAAAAGCGAACCAAGCTTTGGCAAAGCCAATAGGTCTGGCCTATGAAAGATCTATTGGCTTTGCCAATATGTTTTAGCCAAGTTGTACACCAGCGTGACTGCTGTTCAGCATGGCTCAAAGTTAGTGAGGTAAATCTACCCCACTCCACTCAATCTAACCCAACCAACCCCACCCCACTCCACTCTACCCCACTCCACTCTACCCCACTCCACTCTATTCCAATCTACTCCATCCCAATCTACCACACTCCACTCAGTTTGACCCCACTCCACTTCAATGTACTCCACTCCACATCAATCCACTCCACACCAATCCACTCCAATATACCCCACTCCACCGACTCCACTCCAGTCTTCCCCAGTCCAATTTACCCACTCCACTCTACCTGACTCCACTCCAATCTACCCCAGTCCAATCCACCCTACTCCATTCCAATTTACCCCACTCCATTCCGATATCCACTCCAACTCCAATCTAACTCACTCCAATCTACCCCACCCCACTTCACTACAATCAAACCCAATCAGCCCCAGCCCACTCTACCCCAATCTGCCGCACTTCACTCAAATCTACTGTGCTCCAAACTACCCCACTCCAATCTACCCCACCCCACCCGACTCCACACAATCCACTGCACTCGAATTTACCCTAGTTTAATCTACTCTACTCCATTCCAATCTACCCCACTCCATTCCAATCTCCACTCCACCCCACTCCAATCTACCCCAGCCCACTTCACTACAATCTAACCCACTCAATCTAACCCAATCAGCCCCAGCCCACTCTACCCCAATCTGCCGCACTCCACTCAAATCTACTGTGCTCCAAACTACCCCACTCCACACAATCTACTGCACTCCAATTTACCCTAGTTTAATCTACTCAACTCCATTCCAATACCCCACTCCATTCCAGTCTTCACTCCACTCTATCTCACTCCAATGACCTCTAATCTATTCAACTCCAGTCTAACCCACTCCACACCAATCCACTCCATTCTACCCCACCCCACTTCATCCCAATCTACCCTACCGCAAACTACCCTACTCCAATCTACCCCACTCTAATCTACCCCAATCAACTCCACTCCACCTCCCTCTACCCTCCTCTGCCCCACTCCAGTATCCACCCTACTCTAATGCACACAATCTACCTCACACCCCTCAGCCCCACTACACTCCACTGTACCCCAATCCACTCTTCCTCAATCTACTCTTTCCCAATCTACTCCCCTCCAATCTATCTCATTCCACTATACTCCACTCCAATCTACTCCACTCTACTCCAATCAAATCTACCACAAACTAGCCCACGTCACTCCTCTCCATCTACCCCACTGCACTCCAATCTACCCCAGTCTACCACACTCCACTCCACTCTACTCCAATCCACATCACTCCAATCTACCCCAATTCACATCACTCCAATCTACCCCACCCGGATCCACACAATCTACCCCAATGTACTCCAGTCTACCCCAATCCGCTCTAATCTACCCAACACCACTCTACCCCAATCTACCACACTCCACTCTACCCCAATCCACCCCAACTCCACATTACTCCAACTCCACATTACTCCAATCTACCCCACCCCAATCCATCTCACTCCAATCTACCCCAATCCAATCTACTTCACTTCCATCTACCCCACTCCATTGCATGCCACTCCACCCCACTCCAATCTACCCCATTCCATCCAAATCTACCCCACACCACTCTACCCCACTCCAATCTACCCCTCTAATCCACCCAATCTACCCTACCCCGTCCACTCCTATTTTACCCAATCTACCTCACTCCACTCTAATCTAGCCTAATATACCCCACCCCATGCTACCCCGATCTACCCCACTCCAATCTACCCAATCCACCCCACCCTACTCCAATCTACCCCCTCCACCCAAATCCACCCCAATTCAATCTACCCTACTCCAATCTTCCCTATTTCCCCACTCCTATCTACCCCACTCCAATCGACCCCATTCCACCCCACTCCAATCTACCCCACTCCAATCTACCACACTCTAATCCACTAAAATCTACCCAATCTATGCCCATTACAATCTACACCATTCTTTCCCACTCCACTGTATCCCAATCTACCCCATTCCACTCTACCCCAATCTGCCCAACGCCGCTAACTTTTAGCCATGCTGAACAGCAGTCATACTGATGTACAACATGGCTAAAACTCATTGCCAATGCTAGTTCAAACTGCATGCGCCTATCTAATTCTATGTGCAATTATGTTTTTAAACTAATGACTTACATATTCAAAGTGCTTTCTGTCACAAGGTGGGACGTTATAGCACTATATACCCATTGCTGTTCCCCAGTGCACCAACCAAGATTCAAATCGATGACCCTTTGATTAGACACACAGACTTATGAAGTGATCACGTTAACCAAGGAGCTTTAATACCTGAACAACTTATTTCCCATAGATTTGTTTAACTTGCATTTACTTTTCATTTAAGGTGCGAACTTTGTATTTAGATGGAAGGCCAACTAAATAGTTAAACTAGTTTCTGAAGATTTTGTTCTTTTTAGCTACGTTTCTCACCCCGCCCCCATTGTACCTGGGATCGCAGTCTCCAAACTTATGCACTTTGACCGTCGGAAATGTTTAAAATCCTTATTTATTAGTTAATTAAACTAGCCTATAAAATACTCCGACTCTTTCTCTTTCAACACCTGTATTTTCATTGGCCTATTGCATTGATGGCTGGGATGCTGCAATGATGTGAGCATATTTTCAAATAATGAATTTGAATGTAGTATGGCCTGTGTGACAATTAAGTCACTACAGTGCTCGTGAAGAGAAAAGAAAATAATCCTTTGCATCAATTTTAATGGGAGTTTTCAAAAAAGGCACAGCCCCCTAACAATTTCTTCACTGCCAAATTTCAGAGAAATGCCTTTGTAATAGAAATAAAGCAAATTTCTACCTTGAATCCTCTTTTCAAGCCACCTCGCGCAAGAGTGAGCTCATTTTCATGTATATGGTCTGGGTTATCGCATTTTGTTATTTTTAATTAAAAATCCAAGGCCTGATAGGCCGAGGTCCACTCGGTGTGTGCCTGGTTGGAAGGGAAGGGCTGAGATTCATCTTTTATCTGGCGCTTATCGCTGTTCCTCCAAGGCAGAAGCAGAGACACCGGAAATTATCTGCGTGGCTGCGGCGCACTGCAGTTGTTTTTGTTTCAAACCATCAGTCTCTGGATTCGCTGTTCTAAAATGCGAGCCTGCAAGCTTCTTGAAAAATAGTTCCAGTGTTATTATTCGATCAGATTAGGTTATTCGTGATTGTTGTGGAATGTCGGCACACAAACACAATTTAGCTCCATAACACTTCAAAATGGACCGAGCCCATTCAAATGGAGGAGGAGCTCGGTTCTTGGGGAATAACAACACTGTCACGTGATGCTGCAGGTTAGATATTCGGAAAACCAAATTCAGCCATTGTATGTATGTTCAGAAGACCCCGGTGCTGCAGGAGACTAGGGCTAGCCGGGGCCTATGGTTGACAGGGGCGTAGCTTCAGGGGGTGGGGGTGTTTGGGGTGTGGCTCTCCCCCCTTTGGGGTGTGGCTCCCCCCCCACCCCCGCAAATAAATGCATTCTTAGCCTGAGAGTTGGGACTGGGGGCCCTGATTCGGGTCTCATATGCCTTTGTTGGTTTTTCTCTTCGTCCGTATTTGACTAAAAGTCAAACACTCCCCACCCCGAACTTCACTGACTAAGCTACGCCCCTGATGGTTGAGTCTTAGCAGCTCCTTCTGCATTGAAACCGAATGCTTAAACTTGTAAAAGAATAAGTGCTGGGACCCAAAGGTAGGTTTGCCCCGTGTCCAGCACTATTGACGGTCGAGGTGCTGAAAACCAAGGCTGCGTGGTCATCATTGCACCTGATGCTTCTTTACTCCATGTCTCCACCACGAGATACTCGCTGCCTCTTAATCTCACTCTGCAGGTTCTTTTTTTATCCCAGCTTTCTAACTTTATGACTGTCTTTCCGTCTTTCTCTTCATCCTTTTTCCACGTTCTTTTTGGTTTTCTCTCTTGCCTTGGATCAAAGTCTGTTGACGGAAAATACATGCCAGTCCCCAAAAATGAGTGCCGGTGGGTCCCACTTGCAACCAACGGCTCAAATTAAGCACTTCTGAAAGCAGCCTCTGAGAAAATGAAATGCAGGCATAAAACAAACGCTTGGCATGGTTGTAAAGAATGATAATTGCACTGTTTTCATAAGAATTCTCCATAAAAATTAATAGTAAAAGCAATTTCCAGTGACTGAGATTAATTCAAACATTCCAGCCATCACTTTTTAGGTCGAGCCTCGAGTAGCGCGCAAGCGCTGCTAGGCGAAGACTTTATGTAAGGGGTTTGAAAGCTGACCAGACGCTCGTGCGTCGTGGCCTTTTCGGGCGGTTACGCGCGCTGGAGACATGTGTTTCCCATTATCGTGCCGAGACGCGTGCGCGATAATTGGAAACACATGCCGGAAAAGGCCATGACGCACGAGCGTCTGGTCAGCTGAGCAGGCTGCCGCGCTCGCTCGCCCTCGCCCCCGATCCTCTCGTTGTTTCAAGAGGTTGCCCTTTACATGATGGCCAAAGTGGCTTCAACCGTCGACCTAAACCGTTAACCGTGCAATACTCACTATACAAACAACGGTCCATTTCAATATTAACGCCCCCGTCTTCGTTTGCCAAAAGCTCTTTGATAATCCCCGATCGAAGATGGCCCCTATATTTACAGGCTTCAGGCAGGGCCAGGATAGTCCTACTTTTGTTTTGATAACCAGAAGTACAACCGGTTTCGTAGGCGCCTCATCGCTGCCGCTCAGTGGGGAGGATTCCACAGTGCTCTTTTAATCTAAGTTTATTTAGAAACAGTTTCCTTATATGCCCTCTGATGTATGGGATAAGGGGCTTAGGCGCTGCCAGCAAAGTCTGTCGCTTCCCTTGTACTGACCTGTACCATGCCATTGCCACCATCTACCCTGAAGCACAGGTGGGGAGGCTGAAGCCGGACTCGTATGTCTGCAGTGATCCGGAAGCCCCCGTGCACTGAAGAAGTCTGACCGGGAGGCTCCCAGACCTCCATCAGAGTAAGGAGCTACATCCGTAACTTTCTAGCAGCTAGTGGACCTGAAGTCAGACCCAGGCGCCCTCATAGTGCTGCAGTCCAAGGCGCCTTGAAGCATCACCCGGGAAGGACCCTAGCGCTTCCTGATGGTCGAGCAGGACTCCCCGCACCTGTTGCTGGGCAGGATCCGCTTCCTCCTGGACTGCATCGCCTGCTTCCGAGGGGGCAGCCCCTGCCCGAGGCTCTGTGCTATGTGCCCTCCGAGGTCCAGTACAAGATCTGCAAGGATTCCTCCTCGCCCTCCTCTTCCTCGGCGAGCAGGGGCACCTTTCTGCCCGTTTTTGCTTCTCCATCTGACGGCAAGCAGAGCCACAAGAAGCTGTCCCGGGGGAGCATCGAGGTGAAGAAAGGCGGGTGCATCCGGGCCACTGGGGATGAATACTGCAACAGCTATGGGCTCTGGGTCCAGCTGAACAAGGTACACCTCAGATTACTACATGTTCTTAACAACAAGTGCACGAGCATACCTGTCAAGTCGGAAAGGAGATGCTTTATGGACACTGTGTTGTTGCCTGTGTGTCAGAAGAAGCTTGCGAGGAGCGCATTAAACAAGCATTGGCATAGCAATAGGTCTCGCTTTGGGACATTATAAGTGTTTAGCCATGCAACGGTTGATGTTGTTGCACCAAGGATATTGTGCTGCATAACTAAATACTTATAAGGTCCCAAAAGCGAGACCTATTGGCTATGCCAATGCTTGTTTGTATACTGTAGTGTGTCATCTTATGTGGGCTGGGTATGCCAAATCGTGGAGGTTCCATGGACACTGTGTCACTGAAACCAATCTATACCTGTCTAATGAGCCCTAACTAGGGTGAATCCGGTCCTAGGCTGCTTGTGTTCCGGTTTAGGAAAGACCTGGCCTGGTAGTTCGGGCAGGACTGTTCTGATTGGAACAGGGGCAAGACAGATATGCATATGGCTGGATCCAACTGAGGTGGCATGGTGTGCAAATTAACGATGGATTGGGATGAGGCCTAGAGAAATTACCAGTGGCTGAGATTAATTAAAGCATTCCTTTCATCACTTTTTGTATGCTTCTGTATCTATAAAAGAGGAAGCATATCGAAGATACTACTTTCTGCAGACCTGTCGATGCTATAAAACTTATTGAAGTTACAGTGCATATCACTTTAAAGATAACAAAGATCATGTTTTTCAAAAGAATAACACTTCTTTGGTATATTTGGTGTGAATAGTTCATGTGCTGCAGGATTAGACAACTCACCACATGCTCACTTCAAATAGTAATGCTGTTCCTACAAGATGTGAGCCAAAACCAAGGAAGAGGAGAACAACTGGACGCTGATGGTTCACAGTTGGGAATCCATATGATTGGATTATATTGCCCTCACACACCTTCTCAGGTGTCATGCTTCATCATCGGGCTGCTCCTCGTCGGGTCGGCAGGTGCAATACCTGACGGGCTCCCTATAGTAGGGGCACTTTCTCGAGATCTTTTTCCAATTGCCGATGGGTGAGGTGGGGGTGAGGGCGCTAGTGTGTGTAGATGAGGGTGTGAGTAAGTGAATCTAAAATAGGGTTTGGAGTACTTCGACAACAATTTTAATCAAGGGTCTCCTACCCTAACTAAAAACAAGAACTATAAGGCGCTGTGCTGAGTATTATGTCTCAGATAGTGGTGCTCTTATAGATGGTAGGTCAACATGTTTCACGCCTCTTGGATATTCTGTTGGCGATTCGTCCAGGACCGGGTGAAATTCTATCTACAACTTTAAAACCTATGACGTGGTTGCACACTCACATCACCATATGACTCAGTAGTCAGATACCTGGTAGTACTGGAACTACCTGTGGACAGAGAGAACAAAGTGCATCAATTTGACATCATTGAATAGCTGTCATCTCACATCTTCCCTGTGAATGGTGGCCCTCGATACTTGTGGTGAGCATAAACCACAATTTGTTAAAATCAGAGTTAGTTAAAATAAATTGTCGCACCGTGAGTAACCGAGGTGAATAAATGTGGACTTCACCTCTGTGGCACACAGTGACGTCGCAGAGAGACTAACAACACTCACCACAAATTCAACGAATGTCCAGGTATCACAGTACCCGGTAGGTTCACACACGAGGGTTCCTCATTTGCTAAGGTAGTCAAGGAGAAAGCATAGAGATCATGGAGTTAATCGCAAACAGTACAGTAATTACCATCAATCAACCCACTGGTATTCGTACTCACGCTCCATCTCTGTCTAAATGACTGAATGATGACGATCAATGTATTTAAATACTCATCAAGGGTTACTAGCTGTGCATTGAAATCCAATGGTTAAAACCTGGGCAGCGTTATGCCTATCTTAGCTGGGAGTTAATCGCTAGCGTATCAGTATATAGATGTCAATTCAGTTGTTAGCGAGAAGGATTCACGCATTCTATATGACGCTGCTTATATCATGAGCGGGTAATCACAAGGCAACGGCCCGTAATGCATTACTGTCTTTAGTGTTACTAGGTGGCGTATACATGCGAGATTACCGGCTATTCGCGTAAGGCATTCTCGTGTTCTGTGTTTCAATTAATAAGCGGGTAATCACACAGCAATAACCTGGGATGTTTCTTATACCATGTGTCCTATCGCACACATCCATTCTCACATATTCAGACTCAAGGTGTGTATAATCGCCTGGCATGGGTGGTGCGCGTTCTCAAACCCAATTACTCACTTGTATGCCTTTAGCACGTCGTCTATACACCTACCCACTGCTACCGGGACCGGGTGGTGGGGTCATGTTGGCTTACGGAGTATTTATGACCGTATCCGGGGCAGAGTGTGTCAGTTACGATGTCTAGTGCGTCAGGCATTGTTTCGGGGGCCATGTTGGGAAGAAATTATCTTCAAGTATGAGAAACGGCGGACATCTTAGAGTGGTGTTTTCAGAGATGTCTCAAAAGTGTGTGTGTAGAGTTCAGATTAAAAGCTATCAGGAGGCTGTAGTTAGTTCATTATTGCACTCCAAGGTATCTCATCATTGAGTCCCTGGTGTCTGTGGATAATCGATGTACCCATCTCTGTTCTTTCTGAAAAAGTGCGTTTGGTAATCTTGGGGAATGTTTCAAGTACTCACCCATTTCAAGGTATCTGGCAGTGATTCTTTTCAATAAAGTCTGAGCACATTTTTGTATTAGTCTTGAGACAACGAATGTTGCTCCGATGTTCAGTGATGCGTATCTTAATCGGTCGGGTCGTCATCCCTATGTAATGTAATCCGCAGGGACAAGTAATCATATATATGCAGTTTGGCGTGTTAGCCAATTGGTATGTGCCTCAGTTCCCAGGTGAAGGCATTAGAGAAAGTAATGATCTTGTGTACGGAAGTGAAAGAGCATGCTGTGCATGCCCACAGGGTAGTGGTCTTAACCGGTGGTAGATCCCATAAGGTCCTTGTAAGACAGGTGTTACTGTCTTGGGTCTAGTAGTGTCAGCATCTCTTTTAATTGCGTGAGCGTGTTAAAAGCGAGCGTGGTAAATCTAGATTCATGGTACCCGTGTTCAATATGGCCCAGTGTTTCTTCACCACTTTACTGAGTGTGTTGGACGCAGGTGTAAAGGTGACACAGGTGAGTATATCATCAGTGGCTTTCTCTTTGTTCTAAAGCGCTTCACGATTGTTGTTCCTCGCTCTTTCCTACTGAGAGCAACATTTCGTGCAGGGTACTGTCGTGCTTTTAGTCTTGTGGCCAGTGCTTCTGACTCCAGCTTGTAATCTTCAATCTCACTGCAATTCCTTCTCACCCTTAAAATTGCTCGAAAGGAAGATTTTCTTTTAGGCGCGAGGTGCTGGCTGCTGAAAAGTAGCAGACTGTTGCGATCAGCAGTTTTTGTACATAGTAGTCCTTGAATTCCTTGTTCAAGTCTAATCATGAGATCTAAGAAGGGTATCTCATGTTGGGAGACTGTACTAGTGAATCTCAAGTACGGGTTCAGTGTATTCATCCAGCTGCAGAACTCTGCACAGGATGTCGAATTGCCCGACCAGAAGATAAGGATGTCGTCTATGTATCTCTTCCATAGACGTATGTTAGAGCGAAAAGGATTTGAATCATGGAAGATGCGTGCTGCCTCGAAGGCCGCCATATACAGGCACGCCACACTCGGGGCGAAGGTACTCCCCATGGAAGTACCTTGTGTCTGGTGGTATAGCTGTCCTTTAAACTCAAAGAAATTCTCAGTCAAGGCCAGAGTAGCGCACTCAAATATGAAACTGGGTGGTGTCGCAGAATCCATAGGTGCCAAACAGAGTGCCTCCTCTACCACTTCTAGTGTTGCTCTCTGCGGAATATTGGTGTAAAGTGCTTCAACATCTAGAGTGATAAGGAGGTCAATGTTATTGGTGGATTGGAAATCAGAGAGTATGCGTAGTACATCAGTTGTGTCCTGCATATAGGATGGGATTTGCTTGACCAGTGGTTGCAAAGTAGTCTCAAAATTGCGACAGTGGCTCGAGCACAGAGTCTATTCCTGATACAATGGGGCGGCCAGGCACTGGTGAGACCCCCTTGTGTATTTTGGGTAGTATGTAAAAATACGGTATTTTAGGGTCTTTTTTGGTGAGAAACGCAGCCTCCTTCTTACTGATCCAACATTGAGTCTCTGCTGAGTACACAAGTGTGGATATTGTGGTAGTGAGGCGTGTAATGGGATTTATAGCAATAGGCGTATAGTATCGCCGGTCGCTCAGTTGTCTCAGGCACTCGTTGTCATAGTCAGTGGTGGCCATAATCACTGTGGCCCCACCTTTATCGGCTTGTTTAATTGTAATAGAGGAGTCATTCGCCAGAGACGTGACTGCTGTCAGCTCATCCCTGGTGATGTTGCTCCAATGTTTCCACGTGGTTTCCTTTCTAAATCTTTCAGAACAGCCTGTTCAAAAGTAATCACCTCGTGTGGTATCATACTGGTGCTGGGAGTAAATGTGGATGGGTTATGAAGGCCGGAGTCGCTCCTTTCTAGGATGGGAGTCCCATCGAAGAAGGCTCTCAGTCGTATCTTGCGAAAGAATTTTTGTAATTCGCAGTGTTGTTTAAATTGGTCTATTCTGGGTGTGGGAACAAATCCCAGCCCTTTTGTAGGACTCTATGTTCTGCCTCAGTGAGAGGTCTGGGGAAAGGTTCACAACTAGGTTCTCTTCTTTGTGTAGCTCCGGGTTTCCACCAGCCGTTGTTGTGGTTCCTCCCACTGCACTCTCTTGTCTTGTTGGTTGCCTCTTCTTCGCCCGCGCCCTTTGCCCCAGCCTCTGCCTAAAAAAGGTTGGAGAGGAGAGGCGGTCGACAAGGCTTCCAAGGGTTCTCCATGCCACATTACCAGGGACCTGCGTATTGGCAATATCCCATGTTTCCTCAAGGCCCACAGCCCTTTTGTCCGCCAGGCATGAGCCAACCTTTTTTAGGCAGAGGCTGGGGCAAAGGGCGCGGGCGAAGAAGAGGCAACCAACAAGACAAGAGAGTGCAGTGGGAGGAACCACAACAACGGGTGGTGGAAACCCGGAGCTACACAAAGAAGAGAACCTAGTTGTGAACCTTTCCCCCAGACCTCTCACTGAGGCAGAACATAGAGTCCTACAAAAAGGGCTGGGATTTGTTCCCACACCCAGAATAGACCAAGTTAAACAACACTGCGAATTACAAAAATTATTTCGCAAGATACGACTGAGAGCCTTCTTCGATGGGACTCCCATCCTAGAAAGGAGCGACTCCGGCCTTCATAACCCATCCACATTTACTCCCAACACCAGTATGATACCACACGAGGTGGTTACTTTTGAACAGGCTGTTCTGAAAGATTTAGAAAGGGAAACCACGTGGAAACATTGGAGCAACATCACCAGGGATGAGCTGACAGCAGTCACGTCTCTGGCGAATGACTCCTCTATTACAATTAAACAAGCCGATAAAGGTGGGGCCACAGTGATTATGGCCACCACTGACTATGACAACGAGTGCCTGAGACAACTGAGCGACCGGCGATACTATACGCCTATTGCTATAAATCCCATTACATGCCTCACTACCACAATATCCACACTTGTGTACTCAGCAGAGACTCAATGTTGGATCAGTAAGAAGGAGGCTGCGTTTCTCACCAAAAAAGACCTTAAAATACCGTATTTTTACATACTACCCAAAATACACAAGGGGGTCTCACCAGTGCCTGGCCGCCCCATTGTATCAGGAATAGACTCTGTGCTCGAGCCACTGTCGCAATTTTGCGACTACTTTTTGCAACCACTGGTCAAGCAAATCCCATCCTATATACAGGACACAACTGATGTACTACGCATACTCTCTGATTTCCAATCCACCAATAACATTGACCTCCTTATCACTCTAGATGTTGAAGCACTTTACCCCAATATTCCGCAGAGAGCAACACTAGAAGTGGTAGAGGAGGCACTCTGTTTGGCACCTATGGATTCTGCGACACCACCCAGTTTCATACTTGAGTGCGCTACTCTGGCCTTGACTGAGAATTTCTTTGAGTTTAAAGGAGAGCTATACCACCAGACACAAGGTACTTCCATGGGGAGTACCTTCGCCCCGAGTGTGGCGTGCCTGTATATGGCGGCCTTCGAGGCAGCACGCATCTTCCATGATTCAAATCCTTTTCGCTCTAACATACGTCTATGGAAGAGATACATAGATGACATCCTTATCTTCTGGTCGGGCAATTCGACATCCTGTGCAGAGTTCTGCAGCTGGATGAATACACTGAACCCGTACTTGAGATTCACTAGTACAGTCTCCCAACATGAGATACCCTTCTTAGATCTCATGATTAGACTTGAACAAGGGAATTTAAGGACTACTATGGACAGAAAAACTACTGATCGCAACAGTCTGCTACTTTTCAGCAGCCACCACCCCCGCGCCCTAAAAGAAAATCTTCCTTTCGGGCAATTTTTAAGGGTGAGAAGGAATTGCAGTGAGATTGAAGATTACAAACTGGAGTCAGAAGCACTGGCCACAAGACTAAAAGCACGACAGTACCCTGCACGAAATGTTGCTCTCAGTAGGAAAAGAGCGAGGAACAACAATCGTGAAGCGCTTTTAGAACAAAAAGAGAAAACCACTGATGATATACTCACCTGTGTCACCACCTTTACACCTGCGTCCAACACACTCAGTAAAGTGGTGAAGAAACACTGGGCCATATTGAACACGGGTACCATGAATCTAGATTTACCACGCTTCGCTTTTAAACGCTCACGCAATTTAAAAGAGATGCTGACACACATTAGACCCAAGACAGTAACACCTGTCTTACAAAGGACCTTATGGGATCTACCACCGGTTAAGGGCCACTACCCCTGTGGGGCATGCACAGCATGCTCTTTCACTTCCGTACACAAGATCATTACTTTCTCTAATGCCTTCACCTGGGAACTGAGGGCACATACCAATTGTAACACGCCAAACTGCATATATATGATTACTTGTCCCTGCGGATTACATTACATAGGGATGACGACCCGACCGATTAAGATACGCATCACTGAACATCGGAGCAACATTCGTTGTCTCAAGACTAATACAAAAATGTGCTCAGACTTTATTGAAAAGAATCACTCGCCAGATACCTTGAAATGGGTGGTACTTGAAACATTCCCCAAGATTACCAAAAACGCACTTTTTCAGAAAGAACAGAGATGGGTACATCAATTATCCACAGACACCAGGGGACTCAATGATGAGATACCTTGGAGTGCATTAATGAACTAACTCCAGCCTCCTGATAGCTGTTTAATCTGAACTCTTACTGATATAGATACATTACACACACACTTTTTGAGACATCTCTGAAAACACCACTCTAAGATGTCCGCCGTTTCTCATACTTGAAGATAATTTCTTCCCAACATGGCCCCCGAAACAATGCCTGACGCACTAGACATCGTAACTGACACACTCTGCCCCGCCTACCGGATACGGTCATAAATACTCCGTAAGCCAACATGGCCCCACCACCCGGTCCCTGTAGCAGTGGGTAGGTGTATAGACGACGTGCTAAAGGCATACAAGTGAGTAATTGGGTTTGGGAACGCGCACCACCCGCATGCCAGGCGATTATATACACACCTTGAGTCTGAATATGTGAGAATGGATGTGCGCGATAGGACACATGGTATAAGAAACATCCCGGGTTATTGCTGTGTGATTACCCGCTTATTAATTGAAACACAGAACACGAGAATGCCTTACGCGAATAGCCGGTAATCTCGCATGTATACGCCACCTAGTAACGCTAAAGACAGTAATGCATTACGGGCCGTTGCCTTGTGATTACCCACTCATGATATAAGCAGCGTCATATAGAATGCGTGAATCCTTCTCGCTAACAACTGAGTTGACATCTATATACTGATACGCTAGCGATTAACTCCCAGCTAAGATAGGCATAACGCTGCCCAGGTTTTAACCATTGGATTTCAATGCACAGCTTAGTAACCCTTGATGAGTATTTAAATACATTGATCGTCATCATTCAGTCATTTAGACAGAGATGGAGCGTGAGTACGAATACCAGTGGGTTGATTGATGGTAATTACTGTACTGTTTGCGATTAACTCCATGATCTCTATGCTTTCTCCTTGACTACCTTAGCAAATGAGGAACCCCTCGTGTGTGAACCTACCGGGTACTGTGATACCTGGACATTCGTTGAATTTGTGGTGAGTGTTGTTAGTCTCTCTGCGACGTCACTGTGTGCCACAAGGGGTGAAGTCCACATTTATTCACCTCGGTTACTCACGGTGCGACAATTTATTTTTAACTAACTCTGATTTTAACAAATTGTGGTTTATGCTCACCACAAGTATCGAGGGCCACCATTCACAGGGAAGATGTGAGATGACAGCTATTCAATGATGTCAAATTGATGCACTTTGATCTCTCTGTCCACAGGTAGTTCCAGTACTACCAGGTATCTGACTACTGAGTCATATGGTGATGTGAGTGTGCAACCACGTCATAGGTTTTAAAGTTGTAGATAGAATTTCACCCCGGTCCTGACGAATCGCCCACAGAATATCCAAGAGGCGTGAAACATGTTGACCTACCATCTATAAGAGCACCACGATCTGAGACATAATACTCAGCACAGCGCCTTATAGTTCTTGTTTTTAGTTAGGGTAGGAGACCCCTTGATTAAAATTGTTGTCGGAAGTACTCCAAACCCTATTTTAGATTCACTTACTCACACCCTCATCTACACACACTAGCGCCCTCACCCCCACCTCACCCATCGGCAATTGGAAAAAGATCTCCGAGAAAGTGTCCCTACTATAGGGAGCCCGTCGGGTATTGCACCTGCCGACCCGACGAGGATCAGCCCGATGATGAAGCATGACACCTGAGACGGTGTGTGAGGGCAATATAATCCAATCATATGGATTCCCAACTGTGAACCATCAGGGTCCAGTTGTTCTCCTCTTCCTTGGTTTTGGCTCACATCTTGTAGGAACAGCATAACTCTTTTGTTCACACCGTGTTCCGGGGCCCTTATGCTGGACCTCCTTAAAAAGCCCCCTGTCCCTTCCTTTTGATCAACACTTCAAATAGTAAGTCATAATTGTTAAAAATTGGTACACCCTGAAAGTCAAAGCCTAAAGAGTAGGCACTTGGCAGTTCAGAGGGCTTGTAGTAGCGTTTTATATTACAGCGGCAATGCTTTCCACAAGGATTTTCATACTGCCCTTGAGTCACACAAACCTTGGAGAAATGGCCTGATACCGTATATTGATATATTTCTGTACGAATCACAAAGGGGGGGTGAAATCCTGTTTACTGTAGCCATGTCTTGTGTTTTTTTCTGAAGTCCACCAGGGATGGTGCTGTCCGGAGGTTCCTGGTCTTGGCGGCGATGTAGGAAAAGGAGCAGCCCCCACTGCGGCTGCGACGGATGCAGGGGGTGTGCGTGGGCGACTGAGGAGGAACGCAGGTGTCTTGTGAGCAGATGGAAGTTCAGTGGATAGTTGATGTAGGATGGTCCTTGATCGTGTAGAGCTTTGTGGGCTTGATCACAATAATCACAAATAAGGTGACACAGAAATAGTACACGTCCAGCAGAGTTCTCTAGTTTACCTTAATATCTCAACATATCATAGGACAACAATATAATGCCTCATAGTTAGAAACAGGATAACCAGTCCAATGTACCTCGTAATAGCCAGTAAAACAACACCAGAGCAGGGATGAGACAGGCCTTAATCAGGACTCGGCTTTAACAAATAAGAATGCAGAGGGTCCCAAAGGTCACGTGGCCGAGCAGCTGGTGCTAATGTTGCAGCATATGTCCCAGACCATTCATCACACAAGGACATGTCCTTTAGCCAGTCCCGAAATTTCAGCGCATGTTTGCTTCCCCGCAGCATGGCTACCCTTCGTTTACCCAAAAGCAGTCTTGTGGCAGTGAATTTGCTGAATTTGTTTGACACCTCTTTGACATACGCTAGCAAAACTATAGTGGGAGTGAGTTGAAAAGCAGGGTCTGTCATATCAAGCAGCGCTGCAAGTATCTCACTCCAAAACGTGGCCACCGCTGGGCAGGACCATACCAGATGGAGAAAATCCACCTCCCAAACAACACATCACTTGCATTTGGTTTCATCATTGTGATAATAGCGGGCGAGGTCTACAGGGGAGAGATGCGCCCTATGCAAATATTTATAGTGAATTAACCAATATCTACAGTTAGGGGACACCTCCCTGATTTGTTGACAACTGAATTGCCTTTGCTCGTCTGATATGTCATGACAGAGATCATCCTCCCATGCCAAGCGAGCCCTGGACAATTCCATAAACATGCAGTCCATCACCGCATTGTTTAATCTTGTGATAAGTTTAAATGCTTGCGTGTTAGAGATCAAGATTGACAATACTGGCCACTCCAAGGGCTCCTCTGGAAACATAGCAAAGAGGCAGCAAACCTCATGGGATAGTTTACCATACGCAATGACATCGAGCATGGTGGCAGGAGAGTCGCCCAGATATTCACAGTACATTTTAAATTTATTTGCCGTGAATAAATCAGCCAGTGTTTTAATGTGCTTCTTCTCAAGCAACATCAGCAGTTCCAGGGCACAGTCGAGTTATAGCATGTGGTAATATTTAATGGGTATTTGCGATGAGTATGATACTGGAACATTACATAAAGAGGTCAATTTATTCCAGACCCAAACAGTACACCGGACTGTATGGATATCTTGTGATGGTCTAGGGAGTGGCACATATGGGGCAGCAGGGAGTGGGTTGGGGGGAATCAGGCCTTGTTCGACAACAACATGGGGGGCCTGTCTACTGTTGTGGAACCAGTGGTGGATAAATTGCACCTTGTGCCACCAGATAATTAACCTCAAAATGAGGGGCCACAAAACCACTCCTGTGGTGTGGGAGCCACAATGTATGCCACACAATCCGTGGTTGTCGACCCGCCCATGCCCGCTTCATCATGAGTGCAGTTGAGCAAAAAAAGTCTTATTAAAAGGAATGGGGATATTTTGAAACAAATTTAGTAGTTTGGGCAGAACAATAATTTTCATCAGAGCCACCGTGCCCGCCAGGGATTGCAGCAAGGTGATCCAATGATTGACTTGAGATTGAAGGGTCTCCATATAGCGCCCATAATTCTCACAGAGAATAGTGGGAATGTCTGTATGGCAGATAATACCCAGATATCTAATTGGTTCCGTTTGCCATTGCAACTGCTACGGTGTGTCTGGTCTAGTGGCAGCTTTTGTCAGGGAGACCATAATAGATTTAGTCCACTTAATTCAGAGACTGGACCAACGCCCAAACTCCACTATTTCCTCAATAATAGGATTTAAGTTATCTGCTGGGTTTTTACCTACTAGCATCGCATCATCGGTGTACATGGATAATAGTGTGTAACGAAAACCCATATTCACCCCCTTCTACAATGGAACTCACGATGAGCACACGCCATTGGCTCAACAGTGAGAGGAAAAAAAAGAGGCGACAGGGGGCATCCCTGGAGCATGCCACATCCAATCATAAACAGCTCAGAAAGACATTCATGTAAGCGCAGTCTAGCAGAGGGGTCAGTATACAATAGCTTAATCCATTTTACAAATGCCCCACCTAGTCCTAATCTGGACAGTACTGTAAGCAAGAAAGATCATTCAACAGTGTTGAATGCCTTAGAGGCATCTAAAAACGCAGCGACAACTGGTAGATGAGGGTTTAGCTAGTGAGTATGTGCAAAGAGTGAGCAAAGATTATCCGCTGTGGAGCAGCCCGGAATAAAGCTGGACTGCTCCGTACAAATCAGTCTCGGCATCAGTGGGACTAACCTGTTTGCCAATAGCTTGGCAAGAATTTTACTGTCAACATTATTGAGAGGTAGGGGCTGATAGGACTCATTTATTCAGAGGCTTTTCTAGTTTGAGGAGTGTGATTATGATGGACTCTCTCATTGTCAAGGGCAGTCGTCCTAACTGAAAAGTCTCTTCATAGACAGCCAATAGAAGAGGTGTCGGCTCCTCAGCATACCTCTTATAAAATTTGACGGGGAGGAAGTTGCTTCCCGGTGCCTTCCTGTTTTTCAATTGTTTTATAACCTCTTTAATCTCTGCAGTAGATGGGGGTTTGCAGAGGAGCTCTTGTTCCGCCTGATCTAGCCATGTCAAGGTCAATTTATTTAGGTAAGCCGCCACGTCTGCAGAGGTCGCCAGAGATTGTGAGGTGTACAACCGCTGGTAAAAAGTGACACATTCCTGCAGTATAACCACTGGGTCACACACAGATTGCCCATCAGATATATTCATACTATGAACGTGGTTAGCAGCCCATTTAGGTTTAAGCACTACCGCAAGAGTATGCCCAGCCTATCCCCCTCCCCATACTTTCTAGCCTGGGAGTGTTTGCTCAGAAACTTCACTTCCCTGTCAGCATTATCTTTGAATTCCAGTAGGAGGGAATGCATGGGATCCAACAGGCTGTCATCCTTCGTTATCTCATATAGAAGCTCCAGGGCACGTGGATGGCGCTCTAACTTGGCAAGTCTACCTCTTATAGTCTTAAGGATACCATGCCCTTTAGCTATACATTCACCCCGGATGACAACCTTTAAGGCCTCCCAGAAAGTGGCCACCGATTCTACAGAACCCTAATTGAGTATAAAATAATCTGCAATGGCAGCTCAAATCTCTTTCTGAAATACAGAATCTAGCATGTTTTTGAGCTGGAGTCGCCACAGTGGCCTGCGTGCCCATTTATTGGGCAAGGTTATGTTCAATACCACCGGGGAATGGTCAGACAAAATTCTTGGTAAATGCTGGAGCTCTATATCCAACCCACCACATCCTGCGATCCCACCCAGAAACCCAGCCATGAGGATGTGTCGCAAACAGATGAGTGGAAGGTGTATTCATGTGGCACGCCAGGTAGTGATCGCCAAAGGTTGATCAGGTCAAACCTCACCATGGCATCCAGGAAGGCTGCATGATCCTTGGTGAGGGGTTGCTCACGGCGATCCAATCAGTCCAGTGCAACATCTAGGACAAGGTTGTGGTCTCCCCACCCCAAATAATTGTACGAGGGTCAACTGCGATGCAGTGCTTGAGCACAGGTTGGAAAAAATCAGGGCCATTCACGTTGGGCCCATGTGTTTACTAGTGTAACATGTATGACCAATAAGACCTTGCACCAATAGATATCGACCGCCGGGGTCAATGAGGGTCGTGAGGTGCCGAAAAGTTACTTGTTTCATAATAATGATAGCAACCCCTCTAGAGTAGAAGGAATAAGAGGCAAAGTACTAGAGAACTGATTAATTCTTCAAGGCACGGTTGGCCAATATACATCCAAGAGTGCTGGATCAATGCAAGGTTTACAGGATTTCCACATAATGACAAATTGACATAAACGTAATATAAATTCCATAAATTTACATAGCGAGTGGTTATCTTGAAAATGTATGCTGTAAAGAGAAAGGTCCTCCAGGAGACAGGTATGAAATCTGTGCTACAACGTTATGCAGAGTACTGGTGGTTTGCTAGCTAAATCAATGCCCACATATACTAATTTATAAACATTTTTCCATCTTTAGCATCGAAAAGCATCAAAGCCAAGGGTTTTTGGATTAGTATTACCTAGATTTGGAATTATGAAAAGTAATTTTAGAGAAACACCTAAAAGTACACACACATCATAAAAATGACTAGATTTGAACTGTATTGGCAGGATCAACCAACTCAAACCCATCAAGCATTACTAGCGCCATTGTAAAGGATAATAACCTTTCCTCTGTGTGCTACGGGCCATATTTAGAGTCTGGAGGACAGAATACTTCGTCTGAACGTAGCTGATATCCTGGCCCACATTTTCCAAGTCTTTTCCAGCTGGAACGAGAAGCAAGAAGAAATCACGGCACTTTAAGTCTGCAAACATCTTTATGTGGAGGAAACCAGGCTCAAATAGAAGGCTCTGACCTTATATCTCCCTTAGAGGACAAGCCCAGGCATAAATTGCCTTGAAGGCCTGCAGACATCCAAAATTAATCGCCCACCATCAACCACTAGTGGGATTATAGCAGTACCTGCTTGCTGGAATGGACCTGCAATACTACATGTGAGGATTTTTTACCCACATTGCCCTTGGAGTGCACCAGAGGAATATCCAGTTTATTATGGGGCATTGATCAGATTTCCCTCCTCCACTCACCTGAAAGTAGTAAAAAAAGAGTGGTCCTGATGAAGGTGGAAGCTAATCGTTCCCACCGAAACGTGCGTATACCAGACTGCTGGGAACCCCCTAAAGACAACACCAAAGCGGATTAAAATTATGATTTACTCAGTCCGTCATTTCTGTCATCGGTGTATGCCAATTAATTATTGTGGGTTTCCCTCCATATTTTGTTGTGTGAGAGTGTACTGATTGTGAGTGTGTGGTATGAGAGGTGAGTCTGTTTGATGGAGGTCAGTGGACTGGGGGTTTTGTGCTTGTACGATTAGGATTAACACACTTGTCTCTTCATGTATTTTATTTGTAAATAATACTTGTATATGTCAATTGCATTTGATAATGAATGAATTGTTTATCATGATTGTGTTTACACTTTTACAAAAAGATATGCTATAACTACTAAAATAAAAAATAAAAAGATGAATAAAAATTAATATATTTTTGCACATTTGAGTATGGCAAGACTGATTTTTGTGGGACAGCCCGATTTGAGCCTTGTGTTGGCCACTAGATAAATAGATATAGGTCTGACAGGAGTATTGGTTCATCTTATTTTTCTTTGGTTCTTCCCCCTGGCTCCTGGACCTAAAAAGTATGTTGAGGGGGTACCTTTCTTTGAGAATCCACATTTTCCAAGTGCCGTAGGCTATCTTTTGCAGTATGGCAGACGGGACATCTGCCATCTTTGTGATGAGTGTCCACTCAAGCAAACTGTAAATAAGGCCCTATATCCTAGAAAGAAAAAAATAACACTGCTGCTCCCAAAGGGGCTCAGGGGAGCGGAGGAGAGCAAAGAGACAATAGACATATAGAGACACAACCGCTTTATCTAGGACCAGCTTTCACTAGGTCTCACCCTCACCCCAACTCCAGAAAGCACTCCCTGATCCACATCCTAGGCCCACAACCCCAAGAGACCAGTCCTCTCTAACACAAGCAATACTACTTCATCCACATCCAGTATCCATAAGCAGCCCATGCAAAAAAGCCGTAGCCAAACCCCGCCTTCCCATACACATATTGCTGCCAATCATGTTCCACTCGCGGTTTAATTGGGAAGCCCAGAGAGTTCCCGCACTACCATAGCTTTGCTGACCTCCATCAAAGTTCTGGCACTTAGGTTGAGATAAAACAGTCTTTTCTCTCCTGCCATTACTCTTTTCTGCTGTTTGGTTGCTTTAGAATCCGATCCTTCTAGTACAGGGAATGTAACACTCTCATAATTGTGCCCCACAGTAGACCCCCTTTTGTGAAGACTCATTGGCACTCTGTCTTTCGGATCACTGAGGCACAGTCCTCCTGAAGTTGAAATAGATCATGAAGCACACACTGCAACCATGCCATCAGTGAGTAAGGCAAGTTCTCAGCTGGGATCCAAACCCATTTGAATTTTGCAGGTCTCAGGTCGGCCAACAACTGAATCCTCTTTTTAAGTTTCAACATAGCGTCCACGCCGCGTTGTTTAAAGGAAGTTAGATGCCTCATCTTTGTCACAGACTCTGCTATTGAGGTTTCTAGGAAGTGCACTCTTTCCTCCATAGATGATCTATGTATGGCGGTGGAAAGGGCTCGTCAGGTAGCTTTAGAGCTGGTAGACCTGTCCGCTGCCTTGACTGTCAAACATGACATCCTCCTTTCCAGGCTGGTAGAGGTGGGGGTCAGAGGAATGGAACTAAACTGGTGCAAATCATATCTGGTAGAAAAATACCAAGCCATACTCCTACTCCCATATTGTTCCACCTTTAAACCAGTCGGGCCAGGAAGTACCCCTGAGTTCCTCTTCTAGTCCGAGATGGTTTAATGTCTATCTCAGACCACTGGCCCTTCTGATTAGATCAAAAGGCCTAAAATTTGTTAACAACGTGGATGACACACAATTCATCCTTACTTTCAATCACACCACTCATTCATCATCAACCTCTTTTCACAATTGCATGCGTGACATTTCTAATTGGTTAGATGCCCGCTCTCTTCATTTCAACAGTGAAAAAATAAAAGTCATCTTTTGCCATAAAGGAAAAACTAGGCACGATATACCTACAAACGTCCTGCCCTTAGAGGATTATTCTGCCCAGTGGTGGCAACTTCAGTTCGGAATCTTGGGGTGCAAGTGGACTGCGATCTCTCGCTCTTGTCTCATGTCAATGAACTCTCTTCCTCTTGCTTATCTTTAATGAGGACTCTATGCAAAACTCTACATCTTCTCCCTTTCCTGTGGCACCCATTAATAGTGCAAAGTGCCATTCTGGGCGGACTCGTTTATGGAAATACCATTTTTATGTGCTCCATATATTTCATCTAGCAGCTATATTGGATCCAGTTAGCTGCGGCCAAGCTAGCCCTGTCTATACCATCATAAATCATAATGTTATATCCCTCAAAGATCTCCACGCTCTATCAATGCTAACTTACTAAATGTCCCTCAATTCAATAAAGCTCAGTCCTCTCACGGTTTCTTCACCGACGTTTCATTTAGCGAGCGCCAGGATGGATTCTCAGGCTGCAGTAATGCTTTATAAGTACAAATAACAATATTAATCAGTATAGTCTTTGACCCTGTACAGCACCGTGTACGCTTTTGGATTTCTAGAAATACCACATTCATACATTACCAAGGCCCAGATCTTCGTGCCAGCTGTGAAACTGGAAGCCCAAGCAGGAGCTCTATGACGCAGCCGCCATCTTGGTGGGACCCGAACACTCACGCTTCTCAATATATTCATTTTTTACAGCAAAAACCTTGTTTGCGTTTGTTTTCATTAAGTTATTTTATTTATTTATTTGTGCAATTTATAAAGCGCGCAAATACCCGGGGGTGTCTCGGCGCTGCGGACTCGAAGGAAGCAGCTGAGTTGGAAGACTACTGGTTGAAGAGCCAGGTTTTCACTTGTTTCCTAAATATCAGGAGGGTGGGACTGGTTTTAATGTGGAGGGGGAGAGTGTTCCACAGTCTGGCCGTGGCAACTGTGAAACGTCTATCTCCCCAGGATGTTTTCTTTGTGCGAGGGGTAATCAATAAGTGGGCTGAGGCGGAACGCAGGGATCTAAGTGGGTTGTAAGGATTAAGTTCATTTTGTAAAAACTTAGGTCCCATCTTGTTAATTGCTTTATAAGCAATGCACAATGCCTTAAATTTAGTTCGACTTCTGATGGGCAGCCAGTGAAGCTGCCGAATAACTCCAGAGATTGATTTAAACTTGGAGGAGCCGGACAGAATTCTGGCAGCTGAGTTCTGAACTAATTGCAGTTTATTAAGGACTTTCTCCTGGGCATTTAAAAAAGTCCATTGCAATAGTCAACCTTTGACATCACTAATGCACACATAAGGGTCTTACCGGCACTAGGGGGAGGAATGGTAGAAGTTTCCTTATCATTTTTAGGGTGTAGAAAGATGAGGAAACGACCGCGTTTGCCTGATGGATGAAAGACAACTTGTCGTCAAACATTACACCCAAGTTCCTGACCTTGGTGACGGGTACAGGAGGGGGTCCCAGATCCCTTGGCCACCAGGTGGGGGACCAACCTGGGGCTAGGTTGCCAAAGATCATTACTTCCGTTTTGTCGGAGTTAAGCTTTAAGCAATTGCTTGCCATCCAGGAGCTGATGGCTAGCATTCCCTCCTGGAAACTGGCAGCAACTGTTTCTCCATCGTTATGTACTGCCAGCACTAATTGAGTGTCATCGGCGTAAGATGTTAATCTCATCCCGTGTGCTTTGATGACCCTGGCCAAGTCCGACACATAGATGTTAAATAAGGTCGGACTTAGGGAGGATCCTTGGGGCACACCACATGGAGGAGTAAATGCAGGGGAATAGAAATCGCCAAGTTTAACTGAGTGAGAGCGGTTGGAGAGAAAGGAGGTCAAAAGAGCTTTAGCCAGATGATGAATACCGATGGTGGAGACACGGTCGATCAAGATGGCGTGATCGACCGTGTCAAAGGCAGCTGACAAATCCAGTAGTATCAGGACTGCCGCGCCTCCCTGGTCCATAATCATCCTGATTTCATCAGAAGCTTTAATAAGGGCCGTCTCGGTTCCATGGCTCTTCCTAAATCCGAATTGAGTGTCATCAAGAAGATTATTGTGGTCGATAAAATGTGACAATTGAATGTTCATAATTTTTTCAAAAATTTTTGATGGAAATGGAAGGCATGCGATAGGTCTATAATTTTTAGATTCTGCGGGATCAAGATTGGATTTCTTCAGTAGGGGTTTAATAATAGCCTTTTTCCAAACTGAGGGGAGGGAGCCTGTACGGAAAATTGAATTGCAGATGTTAGTGAGAGTGGGGGCTATCAAATCCGGGATACGTTTTAGGATGGAAGGGGGACATGGGTCAAGGGGGATCCAGATTTAATGGAGAGGATTAGCTCTGTTAACTGCTCTGTTGAGACCTGACTGAATTCAGAGAACACAGTGGCCGAAGCGTTACTGAGGATTTTGCAGTTAAAATGATCCGAATTTGCCTGGATTGAAAAATTTGAATAAATTTCATTGACCTTGTCTTCAAAAAATTGGCAAGGGAATTGCAAAGAGTTTGAGAAGCATTTATAGATGAGCTAGTAGGTGGACTAGATAGTTTGGTTACCACCTGAAATAGCTGTTTGGTGGAGTCTTGGGCAGATTCTATTTGTGACAGGTAAAATTTGCTTTTCTCTGAGATGATGAGGTGTTTATATTTAACTATCGCGTCCTTATAGTTGTTCTTATCATTGTTATCATAGTACCTACGCCAACGTCTTTCTAAGTTCCTACAGTGTTGCTTCTCGAGTCTAAGCGTCTCTGAGAACCAGGGGCGGAGGGAGCACTTCGGTTGGTAGAAACATTTTTCAAAGGTGCCAGAGTCGCGAAGGCATTCTGTAGCCAACGTAAATAATTATTAGAGGCGAGATCGGGGTCTGGTGTGAATTCATATTGAGTGGAAGAGAGGTTAGTTTCTAGAAGATGAGTGTCAATATTTCTCCACGCTCGAAATTGTTTGGGAGAGCAGGGGATGGAGTGCGGGAGGTTAGGTTTGCTAATCTGGATAGTAAACATGACTGCAGAATGGTCTGTCCAGGTCAGGGGAATAACAGTAGAGAGGGAGATGTGGCAGTTATTAGTAAAAAGACCATCAAGTGTGTGACCTGCTAGATGGGTAGGTCCAGTCACTAACTGTTGTAGGCCTGCTGCCTGTAAGTCGGACGTAAGGGAGATTGAGTCCTTATCATCGAGGGATTCCAAATAAAAATTGAAGTCTCCCAGTATGGTGTAATCGGTAGCTCCTGCCACTGGTTCTATCAGGCTACCCAGAGCTGTTAAAAAAGCAGCACGGGGGCCAGGTGGGCGATAAAGGAGGGTACCTTTAAACGATTGGGTGTTTGAAAGCATAATGGAGAAGGTCAGTGCTTCACAGGCAGGTGAATCAATTGTCTCTATTTTGACTGAGTATTTGTCCTGGTAAATGATCGCTAAACCTCCTCCTTTTTTGATAGGTCTATCCTGTCTAAGTGCGTAATAACCGTTGGGAGTGGCAATGCAGAAGTCGGGTCCAGATGAAGGATCACCCCATGATTCCGTTATAAATAGGAGGTCTAGGTGATGGTTGGATAATAGTTCGGAAATTTCATATTTATGCTTAGGAAGGGAACGAGTTACTGATTTTCTGCCTTCTGAGACACGAAGTCGCAGGTTTTAAATTAGAAAATTAAGACACTGTGCTCCTGAGATCTAAGCTTTTCCTATGGTCTTCAGTGCTGGTTTGGGAGTGTTTGTATTGGGTACAGCATGAATCATAAGAGATCTTGTTAGCACCCACCAGCTCTGAACATAAACTTACAGCACAGAAGTCAGAATTGTCTCACTGAGGACAAGTCCTTCCTATGTAATTGAGCCCACTCCAGCTCCCCGCCACAGCCCCCGGCCCAAGGCCCATGAGTATTTTCGAAATTATTGTGTATATCTTGCGTGGATCCTGCTATCCTACATGTTGGTCATCATAACTCACCTGTTTATTTTCTTGTAGTTAATAGACCCGTTTGGTAGTGTTCATGTCCGACCCCTCATACTTCCGGGTTAGAACAATTGCTTCCGCCGACGGCAGCCCCTGGCAGATCATTCCAATGGGTGGAGAGTCAGTCCTTTCTTTCTTCTTGCTGGCAGATTTCATTGACTGCCAAGGGAATTGAGAGAACGAAGGCACTGTGTGGCGATGCGACTGCAAATGCAAAGGCTCGCTGCAGCTGTCTCCACTTCACTCTTACTTTATGTTCCCGCCAAGTTCTAATAATTGGAAGGTCACTGGAGACAGACAGCATATTTTCTATCCATATCCTGGGGCAATGGGAACATATTTATAAATATAGAAGGCTATTGAGTGCATCTCAACTCTGAAATAGTTTCAGATGAATACATAACCCAATGAAAACTCCCCTACTCTCTGTCCAGGCAATGCCGTATGTTTGCAGATGCAAAGCAGAGTTTAATTTGAACAAGTACTGGCAAAGCCAACAAATCCTTTGTTTGATGTGCTAATGCATGTGAAGACAGGCATGCAAAAGTGTGTTCTGCCTGTCTTTACATGCCTGTCTGAGTGCCTGTATTAACAAAAAGAAGCAGACAGGGGAAGAGGTGGAGAGTGGAAAAATAGTCCATCATACATTGTAACGTATGCACTCCACTGTCGATGGAGGAATACATCATAACACCCAATAGAATTAAATGAGATAAATGCTTCTTTGGGCTGAACCAAAATACGAAAGACAAAATCTCAAGTCATTGACTGTAAGAGGCTGGTTAAAAAAGTCAATGGTTGAAAGCGACAGACCTAAAGCCCTCTGTATGTGTACCGCAAACAACAGGTCTATTTAGACAGTTGAGCAACAAATCCACACCTGGAAATGAAAAGGAGGGGAGCATTTCATTATTATAGTTAGACATGCTTAGCTTGTAACATAACTCATTGTGTTTAGGGCTCACTGCTAATATTTGTTTGTGGTCTGCAGATTTGTCTCTCGGCAGGGTAAACTTACTCTTTGAATATTCAGTAAACTAGATATTAGATTCAATTGTTTAATAATAATTGGATGTAACAGATGTTCTACGTAAAGCACTTTGGAGAAAGAACACTGTATAAGTTACATCCCTTATTTTCTTCAAACTCAACTTCTATTGACCATCAATACACTGGACAAAATATTAATACACCCTTCTCCTGCTGAGAAGTATACAATTAAACGCGCCTCTAAAGGGGTGTGGCCATGCAGCAAGGCAGATAGAGATCTTTTTTTTAGATATCATGGGTAGCAAGTCTACCCAGCAACACTAAATAAATATTCCATGATGGGATAACAAGGTGTTTTTAAAACATTTTTAGGTCTCGCCTACGCAGCGCGCATGCGCTGCGCTGCATAGGAAAAAGACCTTTAGTAATCGCTTCAGCTTTGCAGGCAAAAACGTGCACGCGTTGCATTGCTTTGAATGGCAACGCGTGCACGTTTGGCGATTCCCTTGCGGGAGCGAGCTTTGAAACCATTTGGTTCCTGCTTGCTCCCGCAAGGGAAACAGGCGCAAGCCCCCTCCCCCTGCTGCCTCCTCCTCTTTCAGCGGGAGGCGCGCGCGCTTGTTTTTTTCGCCGCGTAAAGCCGGGCTGTGCAGCTGCTTGCTAAAGCAGAGACTAGGCTTTCAAGAAAACAGTGTCTGCAAAAAAGCACCCGGTAATGCGCACAAACTCTCCCGCCCGGCTTCCTGTGAACAATGTTTGGAGAGCGGTTATTTCAAAGGCTTCGCAGGATTTAAAATGGGGCCTGGGCTGTGCTGCGAGACGAGGAGCGACGTGAAGTGCTGAGAACGGCACAGGCTGGTTAGAGCTGCTTCTAAAGCACCATGAGGCCTGCAGCGCTAGGGAGCAGCCACTGCATGCGTGTTCTGTGCATTGAACAGGACTTCCAAGGCTTACGGGGACTTTCAAGGAGTGAGCAGGTTCGCTGTCACCAGGGGCTGCAGTTCACTTGCGTCCTCTTGGCAGACACCCAGGCGTTGGCAGACACCCAAGCCCAGGGTCAGGGTGGAGGCTGGAAATGGTTATATCTGCACTGATCACCGAATTTGATGACGCCTTTTGGTGGGGTGGAATACTGTGGACAAATTGTTCGCAGAGGCAGCTAAAGCCACCACAAAGCAGAGCAAACTTTTACAAAATATGTTTTTAAAAAAACAGAGGCAGTAAGGCCAGCGATAGTGATACGTAACCCATACTGTGGCGTGAACAAGTATCTTGCCTGCAACCCTGTAGGGTTGTCGGTCTCAATCCGAAAGTGACACCGTCGGTACAGATCAAAATCTGCAACCCTGCGCTCCACGGCAGCGTGTTCCGTGAAATGGGCGCACCTGCAGCAGTCTTGGAAGAGTGTCTATCACTTGTCACATTACCAAAGGCAGGGTGGCAGGAGTAAGGAAAAGTCAGTCACATGCAATGATCACCTGTACAAAGTTAGTAGGGCTGGGTGAGAGTCTGTTGTGTGACATATTTCTCTCTGAAACGATAGGCACAGACTACTGACATCAATGTTGTGCTGACAATAGTCAGACGTCAGGATAACATCTTAAAAGCTAGCTGGCCAGAATCAGTGATGTCAGTATTGCACCTAAAAAAGTGATCAAGTCAGAGGTTTCGCTCATGCCCCAAATATAACCACTGGTTGCCTCACAACACTTTTGCATCATATGTAGAAAAATAAAGGTAAACTGAAAGGAATAGGGGTATCTGAAGAGTGCAAGTTCATTGTGAAGGGGCTCCTGCGCAAACTAATGAATGTTTAATGTCGTCATGCTAATGGTATCGATTTTATCAACCTCAGAAAGCTGAGAGGCTTAAAGAGCTGGCTGGAATATGTGCGTGTAGCCAAGGAATCAAACGCAGGGTGGAAGGGTTAAAAATATATTTGATTTTCTAATAACTTTGGCCCAATTCGAAACTGTGGACAAAATCTGGTAGAGACTTAGAACATTTAACCTTTGCTTGGTATTTTAAAGTTTGCACAGATTCATCTGAACAAAAAAGTATTGATTTCATAATAATAATATTGCCATTGAATACCACATATGAAGAAAATAAGGCAGAAGCGTTGAAGTATTGGTTTATGTCGAGTTTAGTGCCAGTCCATCAAGTGGCAGGCAATAAAATGTTCAACGGCTTATAACTTTAGCGCAGTTTGAGGAACCTGCATCAAAGGTCTAAGGCAGTTATCAATGTACACTCAGAGCAGGTAGTTCAGGTTTCATGCAGATCGAATGGAGGTGGAGGCAAGTTAAGGGGTGGGTTGGGTCAAACAGTTTTGATTTACTGATAACTTTGTCATTGTTAGGCTAAAACTTAGGAGGTTAAACCTATTCGTGGTCCAATGCATATATCTCTCCATGTCCCAGCCATGCTCAGCATACCTTTTTGCCCATGGCATGAAAAGGAAAAATCTCTCTTATATACATCTGCAAGAATGCAACTATACCACTAAAGAATCTTATCATGACTACAATTATTTAATAAGAGGTGCATCTAAACTTCAATAATCAGGGGGAGGGTATATTTAATACAATAACATTTGTTTGCTGGCTTAATCCCATAACAAAACATACCACTGCAGCTGCAAAGAACAAGCATTGGCATAGCCAATAGGTCTCGCTTTTGGTACCTTATAAGTATTTAGTTATGCAGCACAATATCCTTGGTGCAACAACATCAACTGTTGCATGGCTAAACACTTATAAGGTCCCAAAGGCGAGACCTATTGGCTATGCCAATGCTTGTTGTTTTTGGGAGTGTTTGGGGAGGAGTGTTAACACAGTCCATGCCAGAATGCGCTTGCTGCATGCTACGAAGATGTCTGTCTGTTGTGTTCTTGCTGTTTTTTAACAGGCGATGTACATGGGACCTTAAATTTCTACAACTACTTAAACATGCGCACAAGCTGTTCTATGTTTCCCTCTTTGACTAGTTCCTTCAAGGCGGACATATGACTCTTTCAGTCTTCTATACTGTCCCCAATGCCATTCCTCAATGCGTCTTTGTGGTATACTTGTGTGACTTTATAACTGATTAATGCTGTATTGTTCAACTGTGACTCTTGTGAGTCCCCTCATGTACTTCTTGTAAACGTTATCACTGACTCAGATGCTCTGTATAGATTTGTTATCTTTGATGTGAACAATTACTGTTGTACAGCGCTATGAAACATTTGGGTCTAGCTAGCGCTATTTAAAACTCTCAAATAAATAAATAATAAATAAATAAATCCCTAGCAAAATATTAGCTGAAAAATAAATTACACTTTAGAGTGGCAAAATCACAAAAGCATCTGATGCACGGATCAGGTGCAGACTTAACAACAGGTCTTGGAAAGAAGAGCACTCCAATAGGACTTATTGCAAACATGCTAAATACACAATCCGTGCAATGGAGGCACATAGTTAAATAAACACATAGAAATCGCCTTTAAATGCACACATTGGTGTCTTAGTAATGTAATGCAGAGACCTCTGCGCTATCTAGGCAGGCGCAACCGGAGCTCTTCATGGAATGGGGGTGGAAAGTGAGCTGCCGAGCATAGCCCAACCGTGGGAGGGATTTGGTCCTCATTTGTGGGTCATAGCAGAGAACCAGAGCAGAAGACAAAAGAAGTGGTGGTACCAGGTCCAGATGCCGGTGGGAACACTGCAGGCGGCACTTGAGGACTTGCAGCAGAGAAGCGGGAGTACTGCAACACCAGCAAACATTGAGGATCACAGAGAAACTCATACCTGCTCCTGACTACTGAGACAGGAGAGGATGGGGTGAGTCCTCAATCAAGCTCTTGAGACACAATGCAGCACCAGTGCAACAATGACAGCCATAATTAATATAAGTTAGCATTGGGTTTGCTATCTTGGTAATGTTCATGTCCCCCCAAAACATCGTCTAGACTGCAGATGAAAATCTTAAAGGGCGAGGGCTCAGCTTTCACAGCAGGGTAACTGAGAGAAGTTAAAAACAGCTGAAACCAAGGTACAATGCTAAAGAACATTGCACTAGTATCTGCAGAATACTACTTGGTAGAGAACTGTATTATTTCTGTCTGGTCACTCTGATTCCCATGCTTGCAAACAAAACATGACAAATGAAAGACATGATAAGCCACATTTGTGCTGCACTCCTTATGTTCAACTTTGTTGATCTGTTGCATAAGAACATTTCACAATATTGTCAACCAAAAGAACAAAGCTAGTCTTCTCTGGCGTAAGAACACGAGCACTTATTGTTGAGATGCCTCTAGCTATTGTCCCGGGAGTGGCAGTCCAAATGTTAAAACAGAATAAATTCCAATAATGGTGTGGGTTTGTTGGCCCACAGCCAGTGCCTAATTTGTGTCGGTGGTTTCCGGTGCTCAACACCTGGACTTAATTGTGAGTACCAGCTCTAGTGACAGTCCACCACATGGTGGCACTGTTTTTTTTTTTTTAAATTTTGAGATGAGCACAACAACCGTCTTTATTAAGCCAATATACATTGAAAACGAATAATACTAGCCTCTTATGTCATTATTATAGCTCTGTGTGTCCTGAAATAGTCTGAATTGTCACACTTGTAGGAGTGCGATGGTTAGGAGTTATGTTGGTACTGCCATTGGCAGGGCATGGGTGGTACAGGCTGCAGTGGCCTTCTGAGAAGGGCCCTGGCACTTCATTTTTATTGTTGTTGTTTTTTTTTAACAAATTAAGCACTGGCCGCAGCACAAAGCGATGATCCAAACAGTGAGCCACCAAAGATGGAAGGTGATTCTAGCAAGCCAGATGCATGAAATCTGCAAAGAAACGGCTACCTTCAAAGTAGCTGTCTAAGGCTCTAGCTGACATCAATCATACCATTCTAGTGGCGGAAGGAAGAATGTAGGACTTGGAAACATTAATGACTGAACACGCACAAAAACAAGGATACCTTTTTCAAAAATGCCATCAAACAAGTATTTTCAAGAACTCTGAAAAGAGTTGGTGCCCAAAGAAGTAGACAGTGTCAAGACAGTGCTTGATTTCTTAGTTCCGGATCCAGACCTATCAGAGATAATACTGAAAGAGATATATAAGGGTCACTGTACAAATCAAGAAAAATAAAAATGATTTCTATCAGTTGTTGTGGTATGAATGTTTTTGATGCAATGCAAAAGAAGTCCAGAGGTAGCCATGAAGTAGGTTCAAGGTAAGAGGTTTATTAAGCTTAGTTACAGGATGGTAAGTAGGATAATAAGTTCAGTAGTTCAGCAGTTCAGCCCCACCAGGAGGAGCATCCTTGCTGCTCAGCCCACACACTACAACTGTCTCTCTCTCTACTCCACCAAGCTCTCCAGCATTCCACTACCTCATCATGCATTCTAACATTCCACACGCATCACATTCATACTGGCTGAGCAGCAGGGAACAAATAGCTAAGGGAAAGGATGGAAAGTAACATTACATGTTACAACAGTTTTTTTTACCTCAAATAAAATGCTTCAGAAAAGGTAAACGCCAGCCAGAACCTAACTTTAGAGCACATAGAATTTCAATTTTTCGGGAAGTAGTACAGACTATACTATCAAAAGAGGAGGGCTCAGAAGGAATGATCACTCACCTATGTTAAGAAAAGATTCCAGACAGATGGGAATTGTCGTCCACACTAATCTTCAAGTACAAAGAGTTTACTTTTATGCCAACGACAAAAGAAAAGCTGAAAGAATTTAAGCCTTAAATAAGGCAACAGAGCACAGCGTGCAGGCTTCAATTTCACAATTTGACAAATGGGAGAAACAAAAGAACTTAGAGGCAGATAAGAATGAACATACAGCACCTTTACTGCTAAAAAAAGGAGGAAGAAAAATGTGATCCCTACATGTTAAAGGTTGCCAAGTATGGAGTCATAACAAGAAACCATGGTGTGTGGCTGCGACTGACAATTTATGACAAGTGATGGTTCTGATCCAATGACTCCATTCACCTACATTTCAGTAAGGTGTTTTGGTGCAATCAGGGTGTTTGAACATCTTATCACTTTACAGTTGCTTCAATGGAAGAGCCTGTACATGTTCTCATTCTACATTATTTTTTAAGGGTTGTTGCATATTTTTATTCTCTTTAATAGGAGGGGTCTGGTGAGTTAGTGACTAATGCATCCACTGTAGGGGCCTGTGTTCGACCTCATGGTCACATGTTCAAATCCCGGGGGATTCACTCAGCCTTTCATCCTTCAGAGGTTGATAAAACGAGTACCATGGAGTTGTGTAACAATAAACATCTGTTATTCAGCGCCAAGATACGCTTCGCGCTGAACTTGCGCTTTAGAGAAACACACGTTATGTAATACACTTATTAGGAACTGCACAATAGAATTAAGGCAGGAAAACTGCTGCAAATAATCTCAGCTACTCCAAACCAGACATGCACAAAAAAAGTACAGAGTTCTGTAAACTGGTTAAAAAAGCAGCTCGTAACTGATGTCCTGAACTGACATAAACCACTAATTTCCCTGTGTAACCTGGAAGAGAAATAGGAAAACAAAAATGGAGATGAAGAAGTATATTGAAAAACTATTCTGCATCTCAACATCAGAAGCTCCAAAGCGCCATCATCATAACCCTTGTCCTGTTATTGGACACCGTCCGGCCAATAGGAGAACTAGGAGGCTAGAAAGAGGACATCAACAGTCAGGTGTCCAGCAGTCCCCCATTTGTGGCTTTCTGGTGGTTTTGCACCAACTCTTAAAATGATTCAACAGTTTCAACCGGTGTGAAGTAATTTACGACATCTTCAACGCCAATTTTATTTAGGTTGGGGTTCTACATGGTTGCATATAGTTTCAACGCCCTTAATTCCTTTTCTATCTCATTGCACGAACTGCCTCCTCTGTTGTTTCAGTGCACTTTAGGTTGAGAACAGTATGTCCTTCGCCTCTTATAACTTTCCCATGTCTCACATTGGCTGCTTTCAGCACGACCTTCCTTTCTAATACACTGCCCAGAACTGGATCCCTTTCACATCTATGTTGAACTTGCATTGTTTATGAGCAGTCTTCAGGCTCTGTGGAACATGACCTGCTGCAGCAAACCAGTAAATAAGACATCATGATTCAAGAACTAGTGTGTAACGTCAGGCAAGGAAGCCCCGTGAGCTAACTTTGGTAATCCTAGCATATGGTCATTGGAAGAATGCACCAGATCTTCCAGGTGTTCCACCTGCACCACCAATCGTATTAGGGAAGGTATTGCTTTGTCGCGTAAGACATGCTGAGGTAACCACATTCTCTAACAGGTCCAACACTATTGAATCAAGTATCCTGACTTTCACAGACATGCCCTGCAATAACAACTCAGTGGCTGGAAGGCGTCTGCCCATGGTTGCTAAAGCCTCATCAATGAACAGAACCTTCCTCTCAGTGTTAGTGCTGGTGTGTCGCAAGTCTATTGGTGCACTGAGGGTCAGTGATTCACTTCGGTTGCAGTCATGAAGCAGTGCCCTAGTGAGTTAACTCTCTAAACTTAACTAAGGCTGAATACCTGAGAAGAAAAAGTCCCTCTTGTCCTCCTTATTTTTACTTTAATCATTTTGGGGAGGCATGAGAATTTTGTTTGTCAAGATGCCAAACACTACATTCAGTTTTTCTCTTGCATGGAGGATTAAGATTCAGGAACCTCTTACACACCAGGTATGCTCCTCATGGTCAGCCAAAGCACCCACCAGGCAATCACAAAGGGGTGATCCACGATTAGCCTTCTCCAAGTGTGACCTTCTGCCCACCCTTCACCGCACAGTTTCTCTAGCAATTTTATGCAGCTCATCAGTCAGTGCATAAGGTTAAGATGGCTCAGGCTGCTCCGTTTCACAACCTGGGTAATATATAAATATCGTAGTTAAATACAACCACTGCCGCATACTGCATTTGGCCGTACGCGGCAGGGATAAGCCGCATGGCCTGGTCGCACCCAGCCCCACGCTGGGTACGGCCATTCACCATGCGTGACAGGGGTTTGGTGTGTGAGTGGGTGTATTTTTATTCATCGTGCTTCAGATCCGAGGATCCATTGCAAACTTACACTGGGAGCCACTCTGAGCGCCTTGGTGAATCCACGGATCTGCCCAGAAAAATTTTGGGGGAAATTTCTTGCCCATGAGGCGCCCCTCAGGAACCCCTCCATGTGTCCTATGGGGTCAAGATACCTGTATCCTGACCCCTTACGTGTTTTGACACTTTATTTTTCCCTCCCCCAGGCCAAGTGACAAAGAAAATGGTGGCCGCAACTTTCCTGTCAGGACACGGCCAGCCAATAAGGGCTTGCTTTTTGACAGGATACAAAGATCCGTGTCCCTGAATATTTATATTTATTTCCTTTTTCCTTTAAGAACTCCGAAACTACTGTACAGATTTACACCAAATAACAAAAAGCACTCTTTCTGGACCAAGATCTATTCTTCTGCCAAATTTGGTGTAATTCTGTTCACCGGTCCGGGCTGTAGCCGTGTCTAAAAACTGCAAAATATCTGTAGACATTAAATGGGGTAAAGCGTTTTGGGACCCTCCCTTTTTCTCGGTGCCCACTTGCCAAGTTACCCCGAAAATTTCCAGACAGTAACTTAACTAACTTGTGTACTAGTTTTGAAAATTTTGTGAAGAGTCATCAAATGGTGCCAAAGGTATTAGAAAAACCAAAAAGCGCTTTGTCTGTGGGAAAAGTTGGTCCTAACTATAACTAGCTACCGGCTATTGCCAGTTGATTTTATATATATATATATATATATATATATATATATATATATACACACATACATAGATATATATACACATACATAGATATATATATTTTTGATTTTGTCCTTGATCCAATGAATTTGAATGATGAGGACTTCAATGCTGTTTAGAGGCTATCTATAAGATGTAAATAGATATGTACATATGTGCCTGCCCATTCAGGGCGACATTTCTCTTTGATTTGATGAATTTGAATAATGTGGATTTGAATGTCATTTATTATTTTGCATGTTCAAAGATGGCCGAAATGGTTTCAGCACTGAGGCCAGTCCTTCGTTGATTTTGACACCTCGAAACCGCCAATGAATTTGAACTATGTATTTAAATGGCGCTGTCTCGGGCTGCCGCTGTGTATTGAAGAAGGCAGTCGCCAAAACGCGTCTTGTTTGTGTGTTTTCCCAATAAATTTGGGTTGAATGATCTCCCGCGAGTGCTTGTACTCTTTGTACGAAGAAGCAATCATATTGAGCGCATTTCCGCCAATGCGCGCGCAGCACCCGCCTGAGTGTGCAGGGACTGTGGCGGAAGTCCTGGAGCACGAGTGAATTATCCCTGCACCGCCGCGGCTCAACGGAGCTGGATTGGACTATCTTGCCAAAAAGCCCGATATATCCAAGTTCGGGAGTGCTGGTGTCTCGTAACTTGAGTCCTGGTGTTGACAGCGCTAGTACTGCCATCCCGGGGAGAGCAGAGGCTTCAATCGCCGGTAAGAGAAACACAGCGTATTGATACGTATACACTTTGGATAAATGGAGCGGCAGGGCGAGGGAGATCAAAACACGTACTGAAACTGACTTACATTATCTGATCGATCATGTTTAGTGACGCGGCACACCGTGAGGCAGCCATCGATATTTTCAAAAGAAAAGGTGACCAACAAAGAAGGGAAACAGATGGCACGAGTGAAACATCGAGGTGTGATGATTTAAAAACGAAGTTCCTTAAATTGGAAAGGCTTTATGAAAGAGAAACCCGCAAATGGTGGGAGGCCACGTCCCTTCAGAATTATATAGATTTGCAAAGAGTGCCATGTGGGCTACGGATCTACACGGTCCCAGCCTACGAGAATACAGATCCTTTACTCCTTGAGGAATGGGCTGAGCATATCGCTAATTCTTCCAAAGGGATGCTAGCAATCTTAGTTAAGTTTGCCTGGAGCGACCGAGCACGGGCTCTAGAGGAGATCAGCATCTTGGAAAGTGAGATTGCAACCCATGAGGATAAAAATACAGTGGATGAACTTATGACTGGTATGAAGAAACGATTAACCAGCTATGAACAAAAGATTCAACAGAGAAAGCATGAAAAATTTGAGAGAATTGCTCATGACTATGAGCAAGGCCGGGTCCTTACATTTCCAAAAAAGTTCGATGCACCACGTCGACAACTAATGAGCAATAGGAATCAGAGAGTGGTGGAGCGCCAAGATGGAGAGGAATCAGATGTTACTGACACAGAGCAACCTGGCGAGTGAAGGGCTATACAATCAACTAGTAATGAACCCCCGACACCTTTTCACGAGGAGTTCCGTCTTATCAGATAGACTTGGGGCAGAGGAAGAGGCAAGCCACCCGAAACAAAAAGAAACATCCAACGAGGCAAGGAGGCTGGCACAAGCACAAGCAACGCATCACCACGCGTGACGAGGAGCAAGCGGGGAGCCAAACGCTAATAAGTGACAATCTAACCATCCTTAATCTTACTCCTAGGGTATTGACGGAAATGGAAAAATCAGTGCTGCAATTGGGACTCACATTCTGTCCGTCTAGGAGATTCGAATACGCTCAGACGAGGATTGACCTCTTCAAATTCACAAGAAAATTGAAGTTGTATACATTTTTCAAAACACAAGGACTGAGAAACCAAGCCAATCCAGTACGGATAGGGGACATAGGATTGGATGTATTAACTGGCCACGATCTAAGTACACTAGCGGTCTTAGAGGACTTGCAAGAAGAAGGGGCCTCATGCAATGGTGACAACATATCTGTGCCTGAGAAAACGGGACACTGGAGTGTGCCACAAGAAAGTTTGAGGAGCCCTTTTAAACCAGTGTCCAAATTCATTCCTCAAATGCCAAACGATGCAATTGATGTGTTTACGGACCTAGTGATTAAAGATCTGAATGAATTGAGACTCAACAAAGATGAACGAAGGATTAGGAGTAATATAACGAAACAACAAAGAGTAGCATTACAAAGTCTACAAAAAGATCAATCAATCGTATGTAAACCGTCTGATAAAGGTGGAAACATTGTACTCCTCACAGCGGAGTATTACTGTGGGGAGGCATTAAAACAACTACACGATGCATCCAGTTACATACCGATTGGAATGAAAGAATATGAGAACAGCATCAAAGAGTATCAATGTTTGATCTATAAATGGAAACAGAGAGGAATGCTGGGTGATGAAGAGTATAATTTTTTGAATTGTAAATATCCGCGCATTCCAACTTATTATCATCTCCCCAAAATACATAAGGACCATAGAAATCCCCCCGGTCATCCTATTGTTTCTTCGAAAGGGAGTTTGACAGAAAACATGTCCATTTTTATTGATCACTTTTTGTTTGACTTTGTGGTTGAGTTAGTCTCCTATACTCAGGACACAAGACATTTTTTTAAGCAAATTGAGGGGGTGTCATGGGAGCCTGATTTCGTGATGATCACGTTGGACAACTCTAGTCTTTACACCAGCATCCATCACGTAGATGGCTTGGAGGCCATTAGATATTTCCTGCATGGTCGCTCCCTGAAATATATGGAGCATAATGTGATGTTATTGGAATTTGTCAACTATTGTTTAAATAACAATATATTTCTCTTCCAAGAGCAGTTATTCAAACAAATTCAAGGCACGGCTATGGGCACCTGCTTCGCCCCCAGTTACGCGAATCTTTTCGTGGGCTGGTAGGAGAAGCAGGTGGCCTGGTCGGATGCCAATGAACAGTGGACCCACAGATTGGTTAGTTGGAACCGATATATAGATGATTTATTTATCATCTATAGTGGAACAGAAGAATCAGCCATGGAATTTGTAAAACTACTCAATACGAATGATTTAAATCTTAAATTTACTGGAGACATTAGTAAGACACCTGTTAATTTTTTGGACTTGAATGTTTTTGTATCCAATGGGAAACTTTGTACCACCCTACACAGAAAGCCCACAGCGGGCAATTCTGTACTGCACGCCAGCAGCTGTCACCTGGAGAAACTAAAGAACAGTATCTCCTATGGGGAATTGTTACGTATTAAAAGAAACTGTACACGTGAGTGTGATTTCCAGGCGGCAGCTGCTGACAGTTTAGCCAGATTCCAAGTGCGAGGCTATTCGGGGGAAACCTTATTGAATGCCAAGAAGAAAGTGGACACGAGATCGAGAGTAGATCTGGTTAGTGGGGCATCCATTTTAAGGAAGAAAAGATCTTTGGCCTCTGACACACAGCTAAGGGAATGCAGAATGATCACGGATTTCTCCAGTAGTGCCAATGATATTAGAAATTCATTGAGGAAGAGTTGGCATATCTTAAAGGCAGATTCCATTTTAGGGGAGAATCTTTCTAAGGCTCCACTTCTGACATTCAGGAAAGCTCGGTCATTAAAATACCATTTGGTACAACGTCACTATACAAGAGAGAACACACAATCCTGCTTTCACTCTCTAAAGGGCTTTTTTCCTTGTGGGAGATGCAAGGCCTGTAAACATAGTCGAAAGGTCTTATCCTATACTGTACCAGGGCTTAGGAATCCTAGATTGATTGAACAATTTATGAATTGCAATACCAGCCACACGGTATACTGTTTAGTATGTCCATGTGGACTACGGTATGTCGGTAGTACCATACATCCGACAAAAATAAGGATTCTTGAAGATCTTAGAGCTATTGCCTCTAAAGATGTTAACTATCCAGTGGCCAGACATTTCGAGAGTCACCACAATAGCAACAGGGATCTGTTATGCTATTTCTGCCTGGATCATGTTCCCAATGATATAAGAGGGGGGGGACAGAGAGCTGAAGCTTAGAAGGCTGGAGTCAAGGTACATCTTAGACATGCAATCGAAAATGCCCTTTGGTTTCAACAGTAGAGAAGAGCTGGCAATCCATTTGTAGGTTCATAGGATGAGGGTATTACAGTTATGGGATCTGGAGTAGGCTTGTACATTTGTATATAGATATATGTATGATGAAATTTTGGTCACCTTTTCATTTGTGAGTGTGGAGGTAGGGGTGTGGCATTTAGTATTGTGTTACTTTCACTAGTATTTATGTGGGACAGGCCTATTAGAGGCACAATATGAAATTTGTCCAGAACATGCAGTTATCCACAAGATGTAATTAGATGTATATATGTGCATGCCCATTCAGGGAGTGATTTTGTCCTTGATTCAATGAATTTGAATGATGAGGACTTCAATGCTGTTTAGAGGCTATCTATAAGATGTAAATAGATATGTACATATGTGCATGCCCATTCAGGGCGACATTTCTCTTTGATTTGATTAATTTGAATAATGTGGATTTGAATGTCATTTATTATTTTGCATGTTCAAAGATGGCCGAAATGGTTTCAGCACTGATTCCAGTCCTCCGTTGATTTTGACACCTCGAAACTGCCAATGAATTTGAACTATGTATTTAAATGGCACTGTCTCGGGCTGCCGCTGTGTATTGAAGAAGGCAGTCGCCGAAACGCGTCTTGTTTGTGTGTTTTCCCAATAAATTTGGGTTGAATGATCTCCCACGAGTGCTTGTACTCTTTGTACAAAGAAGCAATCATATATATATATATATATATATATATATATATATATAATTTGCTTTTTCAATTTCATTACGAATTGTATACTACAATATTTATGAGCCGCATAAAACTCTAATTAACATTCTAAATCATGCTTTATCAACCGCTCACTGTTTCAATCCCCAGTGGGAATTTATACAGAAAAAAGAACGGTTAGTGATACGAAAAGCATAAAGAGTCATAGAGTGAGCGGTTGATAAAGCATGATTTCGAATGTTAATTAGAGTTTTATGCGGCTCATAAATATTGTAGTATACAATTCGTAATGAAATTGAAAAAGCAAATTGATTTTAGCAATACTAATGAATTGTATTGGCATCCACGAGAAACTACCAGTCTGTCTTCACTCTTTATTATGATAGTAGTTTTCACGTGACACGGCTGTAACACTGTTTAAAAATGGTTGAAAAACTTTAATAATCTGTTGGTGAGCAAGCCTGCTGGGCAGGCGAAATGCGTCCGACAACAGCCGACAATTAAATTCATTTTTTGTCAAAGACATGGCGTCGTCATCCTTACTGTGTGAGGCCGAGTGGTAAATAAAATTGGACCGTGCTTGGGTGGTCCAGAACGCTGACGCGCCCTCTGTTTTGGTGAAGCTATGGGAGATACACAAGCAACGTGTGGATATATATATATATATATATATATATATATATATATATATATATATATATATATATATATATTATCTACATATATTATCTACTGGCGGTCGCCAGTAGATAGTTATAGTTAGGACCTATTATCCATAGGAAATTCGTAACATTCTATTCCCAATAACTTTGGCGTCGTTTGACGAATCATCGCGACATTTTCAAAACTAGTGGGGCGCTCTGGTCCGCTTCTGTCTTGAAAGTTTCGGGGTGATTCATCAAGCGGGGGCCGAGAAAAAAGGGGGGTCCCAAAACGTGTTTTCTCCATGTTAATTCCCATAGGAAATTTTAGACACGGCTACAGCCCGAACTGCTGAACGGAATTACACCAAATTTTGCAAAAAGGTAGCGCTTGGTTCAGAAAGCGACCTTTTTTTTAAATGGTGTAAATCCGTTCAGTAGTTGCGGAGAAATTCAAAAAATAAGAGTCAAAAATCGATTTCCCATAGGAAACTTTATGCAAGGCTACAGCCAAAACTGCTGAATGGAATTACACCAAATTTGGCAAAAGGTAGTGCATGGTTCAGAAAGCACCCTTTTTAAAAATGGTGTAAATCCGTTCAGCAGTTTTGGAGAAAATCAAAAATAAAAGTTTCGATATTTATGGCCGTGTTGGATCCGCGCACCCTCCCGATCACGAGCTTCATGCTAATTGGCTGTCAACACTCCAAACCAGGAAGTGTTGGCAGCCATCTTATGCCTCGGTAGAACCGAGGCACAAGAAATGAGAGAAACAAACGCAAAAAACGCAAAAAGGGGGCAGGGTAGAAACACCCTGGCCCCTTAGGCCTGCTTAGGGGGTCCCACAAGGACCCCCAGGGCCAAAAAAAGCATTTTTTTTTTTTTAAATCGGCGGGATGCGCTTAGGATGCGCGGATCCCACCGTGAAAAAAAAAACGGATCGCGGTCTCCCGCGCTTCGATGGTATTTGGCCCCCGGGTGGGCCAAGTCCCGGGGGCATGCGGGGGTAAAGGATAAAATTGTGTGGGGGGCCTCTAAGGCCCCCCCAAGCCCCGGGGACCGCCACCCCCCGGGGCTTTGAAATACAAATGGTGCGGGAGGGCACTCGGCCCTCCCTCAGCCCCGGGAACCGCCACACCCCGGGGCTTCTTTTTTTTTTTAATTAAAATACCTGTGTGGGGGGGCTCGAGCCCCCCCACACGCCCCGGGGAACGCCACCTCCCCGGGGCACTAAGAATTGAAATGTGGGGGTCCGTTTCGGACCCCCAAGCCTCGGGGACCACCACCTCCCCGGGGCTTTGCAGATGTTGGGTTGGGGGCCGCTCGGCCCCCCTCCTGGAGCCTGTGATGGCACTGGGGACCACCATCCCCCAGGGCCGGCTCCTGCAGTGTCCCGGGGTGCCCACCCCCGGGACACTGCTGTTTGCTATGGCAGGGCGGGAGCCTTGCGGCTCCCGTCCTGCCATAGCAAACTTGCTTTGAATTTTGGAAGAGAGAGCAGGAAACCTGCTCTCTCTTACAAAATTCAAAGCAAATTGCTTTTCCACACGGGGAGCTGCATCTAAGCAGTTCCCCGTGTGGAAAAGCAATGCCGGCTCCCGCAGGATGCGGGGAGCCGGCGGGACCGTGGGGGGATTGGGGACCCCCCCACGGTCCCCAACGGATAGGGCCGACCCCGGGGGATGGGGTCCCCAGGGCAAGTAGTGGCCCGGGAGGGGGGCCACGCAGCCCCCCTCCCCAAAAACAAAAAATAAATAAAGGCCTGCCCCGGGGGATGGGGTCCCCGGGGCAAAAGGAGGCCTGAGGAGGGGGCCACGCAGCCCCCTCCTTAAGAAAATAAAAAAAGTGTGGCCATGCCCCGGGGATGGGGTCCCGGGGCCGGAATCGGCCACGGGAGGGGGCTACGCAGCCCCTTCCCGTTTACTTTTTTTTTTTTTTTAAAGGGGTAAGGCCCTGGGGGATGGGGTCCCCAGGGCCCAAAAATAGAGAAAAGAAGGGGGCCACACAGCCCCCTTCTATAAAAAGAAAAAAAAAAAGAAAAGATCGTGCCGCAGGCCCCGCCCCCTTCCTTTACCACTCTGCAAACGCGCCCCGTGGCGCGTTTTAAAATGGGGAATTAATTCCCATTCAATACTGGGGGTCCCTGGGGGCCAACTAGCCCACCAGGTACCTCCAGTCAGCGCCACAGGGCTGAGTTGCAGAGAGGTGGTCCAGGCCACGCCCCTTTTTACACCTCTCTGCAATGCAGCTCTGTGGCGCTTACTGGAGGTACCTGGTGGGCTAGTTGGACCCCAGGGACCGTCAGGATTCAAGGGGACTTAATCCCCCAACTTAAAACGTGCCACGGGGCGCGTTTGCACAGTGGTGAAGGGAGGGGGCGGGGCCTGAGGTGACATGTGTGCAAACACGCCCTGTGGCGCGTTTTAAGTTGGGGAATTAATTCCTCTTCAATACTGAGGGTCCCTGGGGGCCAATTAGCCCACCAGGTACCTTCAGTAAGCGCCACAGAGCTGCGTTGCAGAGAGGTGTAAAAAGGGGCGTGGCCTCTGACCACCTCTTTGCAACGCAGCTCTGTGGCGCTTACTGGAAGTACCTGGTGGGCTAGTTGGGCCCCACGAACCCTCAGGATTCAAGGTGACCTAATACCCGAACTTAAATCGCGCCACAGGGCGCATTTGCACAGTGGTGAAGGGAGGGGGTGGGGACTCAGGTGACATGTGTGCAAACATGCCCTGTGGTGCGTTTTAAGTTGGGGAATTAATTCCCCTTGAATAACGGGGGTTCCCTGGGGGCCAACTAGCCCACCAGGTACCTCCAGTGCGCGCCACAGGGCTGCGTTGCAGAGAGGTGGTGCAGGCCATGGCCCTTTTTACACCTCTCTGCAACACAGCTCTGTGGCGCTTACTGGAGGTACCTGGTGGGCTAGTTGGACCCCAGGGACCCTTAGGATTCAAGGGGACTTTATCCCCCAACTTAAAACGGCCAGAGGGCGTGTTTGCACACATGTAACCTCAGGCCCCCCCCCTCCCTACACCAGTGTGCAAACGCGCCCCATGGCGCGTTTTAAGAGGTAGTTTTAATCCCCTGCCCTATTATGTACTAGGGAGTTACAGAGGAGGTCATGCTAATCACAGGGGTACCCCAACGCATAGTGTTCCCTAGTGTATGTAGGTGTTTTAACTGTATTCTAAGTGTCTTTTACCATAGCACTGGCTCTAGGCCTGGTTAGTCAGTCAGTTACCACCAGTACCCGTCTGGAAAAGGTGTGGGCACAGGATGATTTTGCAACAAGGCCTCTTTCTGCTCCTCTGTTGGTTCTTTCTGCACATGTCTTGCTTCTTCCTGGATTTTTCTTCGTCTTGGTGGACTTCTGTTTCTTTCGACATTTCTTTTGCTTCTTTCTGTGCGTTTTTTCTTCTTTCTTCACATGTCCTACTTCTGTAGGCATAGTTACAAACTAGCATTTGAAAAACTTTTGAAATTCACTGAAAAAACCATAGGTTTCAGGCACGTTATAGTTAGAAATTAGCATTTAAAAAACCTTTGAAATTCACTGAAAAAACCATAGGTTTCAGGCACGTTATAGTTAGAAATTAGCATTTAAAAAACCTTAGAAATTCACTGAAAAAACCATAGGTTTTAGGGAAAGTTATAGTTAGTTGGACATTGCACTCGTACAAAACCCGTGAAATTCCCCCGTTATAGTTAGTTCAGCTAACTATAACTCGCGCCCACAATGCACTGCTGATGACGTCACATATTACATCACTCATGACATGGTCAGTGACATCACTGATGACATCACTGATGACATCTCAAATGACATCACTGATGACATCAACCAGTGACTGTGTGTTTCTGTAAAGTTTAAATATGTTTAATATATATAGGGAAAGGCGTATTGAAGAATGAGTGGGTGTATAATTGTCTGAATGGATGATTTAGTAGGTGTGTGACTGACTCTATAAGTGAGTGATTAAACGTATCTTACTGAATGCATGGGTTAGTGACTAAACTGTGTGAATGTCTGTATCCGTCTGTCTGTTGGTGTGTAAGCGGCTGCATGGGTTTCTGAATAGCTACATGAGTGTCTACATGGGTTATTGATTGGTTGTCTGAGTATCTGTATGGGTGCCTGAGTGTTTGTGTGGGTGGGGTGTGTGTGACTCTGTGCATAGATGTGTGAGTGGGTGATTCACTGGATGCATGGTTTCAAGAGTGCATCTGTGATGGACTGTATGGGTGGGTGAGTGTGTGTATGGGTGTGTTAGTGAGTGAATGTATATCTCAGTGGTACATGTGTGAGTAACTACATATGTGAAAAGCAGGATATATGTGTGTTGGAGTATACAAATGACTATAAGTGAGAGTGTGTGATTGTGAGAGTGGTTGCATGGATGAGTGTGTGCTTGTATCAGTGATTGTATAAGAGTGTAAGAATGTGGTAGTATTTGTATGAGTAAGTGAGCTGGTGTGTGTATAACTGTATCGGTGAGTAAATGGCTGTGTGATTAATTATTTGCATGATTGACTAGGTGTGTGAGTACCTCTATGGATGAGTGGCAGTGTGTAAGTTTCTATATAAGTGTATGAGTGCATATGATAGTCCTGTACTGAGTGACCATAAGTATGAGTGACTGTACGGGTGAGTGAGTGGATGTGTGTGTGTAGGCCTAAGAATCAGTGAGTGGGTATGTAGTTATTGGTATTAGAGTGTCTATGGTTTTGAGAATGGCAGTCTGTATTTTAGAGTGGGTGTATCAAAGGTTATATTCAGGTGTGAGGAGGTGCATCAGATTTTCATGTGGATGATGTCATCAGTGATGTCATCAGTGATGTCATTTGAGATGTCATCAGTGATGTAATCAGTAATGTCACTGACCATGTCATGAGTGATGTAATATGTGACGTCATCAGCAGTGCATTGCGGGGGCGCGAGTTATAGTTAGCTGAACTAACTATAACAAGGGAATTTCACGGGTTTTGTACGAGTGCAATGTCCAACTAACTATAACTTTCCCTAAAACCTATGGTTTTTTCAGTGAATTTCTAAGGTTTTTTAAATGCTAATTTCTAACTATAACGTGCCTGAAACCTATGTTTTTTTCAGTGAATATATATATATATATATATATATATATATATATATATATATATATATATATTCGCCAACCACCAAATTGCAGAAACTGCACGGTACACACTCCTTCCAAACAGGAAAAGTCGTAGACTTAAATTATATTGTTAGAGTGATTTTATTCTTTGGCCAAGTTAATTTGGGTTATTTTGGCCAAAGAATAAAATCACTCTTTTTTCCAGTTTGGAAGGAGTGCGTGCCAGGCAGTTTCTGCATTTTGGTGGTTGACGAACAAATGAAGGGTTCCCTCAGACCCTGACACGCACCTGGCTGTGCTGGTTGTTGGTACTTCTGAGGACGGTGTTGTACATATATATATATATATATATCCTATTTTGATTCCCGGTCCAGGGTTTGTTAGATTGCTATGATGGTGCCAAAGAGGCTTGGTTTTATATATATACATCTAGAAATGTGTAAAAAAAAGTTAAAAAAGTAAAATTAATCTTTTGAAAGAAGTATAAAAATAAATTGCATTGATATACAAAGTGTGTAAGATGAGGAAACAGGTCACATTAGAAGGAAAGCATAATGAGAATGGTTATGCTGTTTTCTATGTCTATTGCACTGTTTCTTTAAATAGGAAAAAATCTAACAAACAAATTACTTTGTTCAACTCAGTAGTATCGGGCACGATGGACTGCCATCCTCCATGTGCCATTGGTCCCTCGCAGAGATGGCTCCCAGATTTTATTGACGCGATGGGCCTGACGGATGTATGGAGGTCGTTTCACCCCACTAATCACCAATACACTTTCCACTCAGGGGCGCACAACAGCCTCTCCCGTATTGACTACCTTCTTGTGCCGGCGTCCCAGATTAGTTGCGTCCGGGAGGTGCGACATTTAGCGAGAGGTATATCAGATCACTCCCCCATCTGGGTTGAATTAGTCTTGAATGAAAAAAGGGTGGGTAAAATTGCACCAATCAACGCCTGGTATTTGAGCAATCCGGTGGTCAAGAGGGCTCTCCTTCAAGCCATGGATCGCTACTTCTTGGAGAATGTAGGCACGGTCACATCGCACCAAACTCTCTGAGAGGCCTTTAAAACTGTACTGAGGGGACAGGCTCTCTCGCTTATAGCAGGAGTCCGGAAGGAAAAGGTGAAAGACCTGGTTCAAGTGGAAACGGATATCCTCCGGCTGGAGGAAGAGAGCAATGGAGAGGCTATAGGGGATAAGCAGCATGAACTCAAGCTCAAGAGGGAGGAATATAGGTCCATCGCCACTGATATGGCCAAAGCACTAGGCAGGGAAAAAGAAGGCAGGCTCTATGATTTGGGTGACAAAGCCGGCAGACTCCTTGCTTGGCTTGACAGGAGGGACCTGGCAAGTCGCCTTGTTCCAGAAATTGTACACGCACAGGGGGGGGGGGTCATAACAAATCCGCAGGCGATTGCCAATGAGTTTGCCGAACATTACCACCAAGTATACCGAACAAGCTCTGTCTTGTCGGAAGAGGATTCGGGGTCGCTGCTTGCGGACATACAACTTCCTGCCTTGTCGACTGATGAACGGATGTCCTTAGACAGCGCTTTCATGAATGACGAGGTTGCGCAGGCGATAAGAAACCTCCAGTCCGGTAAGGCATTAGGCCCAAATGGCTTGCCGATAGAACTGTACAAACTAAAACCTGACTCCATTGCCCCACACCTACGAGCAATGTTTGCGGAGAGTAAAGAGAAGGGAGGGCTTCCTTACGACCAGCGGGTAGCTACCTTAGTGACAATCTATAAGGAGGGTAAGCCCAGGGATAGGTGCTCGTCGTACAGACCTATTTCCCTGCTCAATGCAGAACCCAAGATCTTGGCCAAGCTGTTGGCGGGTCGCTTGACCCCAGTTCTCAGTAAGCTGGTACACCCTGATCAATCGGGCTTTATGCCTCATCGTAATACAGCCCTGAACTTGCGGCGGCTGCATGGCGTGCTGAGCAGAATAGAAATGATTCAGGAGGCGGCAGCGGTGGTGTCACTTGATGCCACAATGGCATTTGATACCATCGAATGGTCTTATCTTTTCGCAGTCCTGAAGAAGCTAGGTTTCGGACCCGAATTCATTGGGTGGGTGAGGCTGTTGTATGCCGAGCCCATGGCACAGGTAGTGGTCAACAACAAGAAGTCGGAGGTGTTTGCATTGGGCCGTGGGACACATCAGGGCTGTCCGTTGTCCCCACTATTGTTTGCGCTCTCCCATGAGCCATTAGCGGCATGGATCCGTAAGGATCCGATAATCCGTGGCCTCAAGTGGGCGGACACATGGGAGGACCGTATCTCCTTATATGCGGACGACATTCTCCTATATCTCGCTTCCCCGAAGGCCTCGCTTCATAGAGTCATCAACATATTTACAAACTTCGGGAAGAACTCTGGTTACAGGATCAACTGGACCAAGTCCGTAATATATGTCCTCTACGGTGATCCCCCACCACCATCAAAGAACTGCCCACTCCAGGTGGCCCGAGACGGCTTCCAATACCTAGGTATTTTCATCTCAGCAGACCCAAAGACGCGGCATGAGCGTAATCTGCTCCCCCCCCTCCAAAGATTGAAACGGGACGTCGCACATTGGAGGGCGCTCCCGCTATCTCTGCTGGGACGAGCAGCGCTTTTTAAAATGATGGCTTTGCCCCGTTTCCTGTATGCACTACAGAACCACCCCGACCCAGTCCCAGCGCGATATTTTAAAGAAATTGAAAGCCTCCAAAGAGAGTTGTTCTGGTAGGGCAGACCACGCATAGCCTTACAAAAGCTGGTACTGTCATGGTATGACGGTGGGATAGCTCTCCCAGACATCAAAAAATACTATTGGGCTGCGCATCTGGCCGCAATCAATCACTGCACATAAATGTGCTGGGATGACCCAGGGTTTAGGATGGACAAATGGTTACTTCCAGGGGGCAATTTCAACAGGGCCATCTACTCCAATACTAAAAAGTTTTCACTCACTGGACCTACCAGACATTCAGTACAAGTCTGGAGGGCAGTGAACAAAAGTTTGGGGTGGGACCGGAGGCTCACGCGGGCCACTCCATTGTGGGACGCTGAGCAACTGGGAACTCTGCGGGCATCGAAAGGGTTTGACAAATGGGATCTGATCGGGATCTCAAAGATCGGAGATCTGTGGCAGAAGGGGGAGATGGTGTAATTTGCTGCCCTGAAAAAAGAATATGAATTAGCCGATTCAGAATATTTCTGATATTTACAGGTGCAACATGCACTACTATCAAATTTGCCCAAGGGGGAATTCCCCCAAGAGTCGTCGCCGCTGGAAGACAGGTTGCTGGTTGGCTACATGCCCACAAAAGCGATCTCCCTCACATACAAGAAACTAATAAATAACACTTCCGATCCTCTCGTTTTGACCAGGGGGCGGTGGGAGAGAGACGGATTAGAACTTGACGACGAGGAGTGGCAGGAGGCAGTAGCATCCCCGAGAGAAGTCGCAATTTCCTCCAGACTCCGCCTGGTTCAGTTGAAGGTTTTACATAGGGTCTATGTGTCGGGGTCCAGGCTCGTTAGCATGGGGAGAGTGTCTGACAGGTTGTGCAGGAGGCAATGTGGGCAGGATGGTACATTCATGCACATAATATGGGACTGTGTAGCTATTCAGACTTACTGGAAGGGGATACACGAGTGTATAAATGAAGTGCTCGAAGTGAGACTTAGGCCTGAAGCCAAACGATGTCTGTTAAATGTCTGGGAGCCTACTGATTTGAATAGCAGAGGGAAACTTTGGGTCACATTGGGCCTGATGGTCGCTAAGAGAAACATCGCCCGGCTGTGGCGTTCTGGAGTGTTGCCTACATTGACTACCTGGAAGGCGGATATGGATTGGTGCATGCTAAGAGAAAAGACAGTGTATGTTGCACGGGGATGTCCCAAAAAGTGGTCCGCAGTTTGGGACAAATGGAATGTATACAGAGGAAACATCTGTATCCCACCTACTGTCCCTGCCCTCGAAGAACCTTTAACGCCTTGAGTCCCCACGTTCCCTGTCATACCGCTGTGGTTCATCGACGGAATGATGTCTATGTATAAATATGATTTTGTTCCTCCTTCTGTATACAGAATATGCAATTTTTCTCTGTTTAATAAAAAGATTTATTAAAAAAAAAAAAAAATTACTTTGACAAAGGCTGTGTACAGCCGAAACGCGTCAGGACGGACATTGTGCCATGACTTGATGAATAAAGAATATGCTGCTTCCTGGGAGTGCCTGCATTCGCTCTTCTTTGTGGGGGCTGTTGTAAAATATAGAGACTGGTGCCGTTCCAGTCGCGGTGCACCCGCACGCTGGTGGATGAAATCGCCGATACACGGAGCTTGGAAGAAATAAACCGCATTGCGGACTGGAGCGATTCCCGCCGCCGCGACCTTCCCGCTTTGCCCTGTACTTGGACCACAGCTTGGTGAGAATTGAGGACTGAACTGTGGTGAGCTGTATCGGGGCATTATATAAACATTGTTTAAAGACAGTGGGGAGTTATCTTGAAAGCTATTATGCTCACAGCAGTGTTTGTAGTTCCGATCGAGAGGACGCTCTCGGAACTATACAGCTAGCAGCCATGACGTCACAAAACGCGACGATGTCCGCAATTGACCTGGACCGGAAACTCTTAGAGGAAGATAAGCTTGTTTTCAGCGATGTAGAGGGAGCGACCAGCGGTACCAGTGGAGGGACGCTATCAGGAGAACCAGGTACATTAACTCTGAAACAAAAGTTGTTTAAATTAGAAAAGTTGAGTAAAAAAGAAATTAGTAAATGGTGGGAGCTGACATCGCTGATTAAGTACCTTGAGGTCAAACGAGTGCCACGAGGGCTTAGGATTATTACTGTGCCCACTTACGAATTCCCATATCCAGGATTATTGGAAGAATGGGCAATGTTTTCAGCTAAGACCAGTGCTGGGATGATAGAGATCCTGGTAAAATATGCTGAGTTGGATCTAGCTAAAATAAGGGAGGAGCTTAAGAACCTACGTGAGGAGATAGATAATGAGGAGAATTCCAATTTTGTCAAAGAGTTTACTGACAAAATGATGGAACGGCTGCGAAGACATGAAAATGAAGTCAAATTTAAAAAACAACTAAAATTCCAAAGAGACGAGAAGGATTATATGGAGGGGCGTATTTTGACATTCGCCAAGAAATATGACATCCACAGAAAAGGTCTACTTCAAGAGGATGTTCAAAGGAAACAGGATCTGATTTCCTCTGGATCCAGTTCGGATGTCAGCACCGATGATGGGGACAACTCTGGGATCAAAGCTGGTGCATCAGGTTTTCAAAATGAGTACCGTTTAATAAGGGAAGCGGAGAAGCCGAAGAAGGACAAACCCCCCGAGGAAGAGGAAGGGGGAGAGGACGAGGAAGAGGCGAAAGCAAAGATGGCGGATCCGAAGAAGCAAATGGAGAAGGGGCGCAAGGCAAATGGAACCTGCGCCAGAAGAAGTAAACATAGAGGATACCCTGACTGTGCTTAATCTCTCACAGAGAGAATTAACACAGGAAGAAACAACCTTATTGCAATTTGGCCTTTCCTTTTGTCCCTCTTCAGGATTTGACTACGCTCAAGCAAGAATCGATCTGTTTCTGTTTGTCAAAAAGCTAAAATTAAACAAAATCCATAAATTAAAAAACAAGTCTGTTGTCTCTACTAATATACCAACATGTAATTTGGCAATTGGTGAAGCTGAGGGGCTGCTAGCATTGGAGATACTGCATAGAGAAAGTGAGGGTTTGGATCCTAATGTTGACATGGAACATCTGATGTCGAACTTAGGAATTGACACTAGATCAGCTAGCATGATTGGCTTTAAACCTAAGTCCCGCTCCATCCCCATCACAGCCCATGATAATTTAGATTGCTTCCATGACTTAGTGGTACATGATTTGGTTGAATTGCGAAACAAAAGTGTGGGATTTAATGACAATTTAACACCTGAATTGAGGAAGGCGTTGAAAACTTTGAAAGAGGACACCTCCATTGTGATTAAAAACAGTGATAAGGGGGGAATGTAGTAATAATGGACGCATTGCAATATAATCAGGAAGCTATGAGGCAACTACAGGATGGGGAATGTTACCAAGTTATAACACTAGATGAATATCGTGATTGTGTTAAGAAATTTCAAATTCAGCTAAAGGTGTGGTGTGACGCTTCCATTTTGGACCAGGATGAGTTTAACTTTTTACGATCAGAACACCCAAGGATCCCCTCCTTTTACTTTTTGCCAAAGGTCCATAAAAGACTATTCAACCCCCCAGGTAGACCTATCGTCTCCTCAAATGAAAGTTTTCTAAAGATTGCAGCCACTTATATCATTTCTTTTCTCTTTCCGTTTGTTACATCACTTCCTTCGTATTGTAAAGACAGTGGTGATTTTCTCACAAAAATCAATGGCCTGGCATGGAATGACTCATATATTATGATCACGCTTGATGTCACTGCCCTTTATACTTCAATCAGTCATGAATTGGGAATGCTAGCACGCGGGTACTACTTAAAAAAAGAGGCCAGAATGCTTTTTGGAACACACACGTATGTTGTTGGATATGATCTGTATCTGTCTGAAGTATAATATTTTTATGCATGACGGAAGGGTCTATAGGCAAATTATGGGGACTGCCATGGGCACCTGCTTCGCCCCCAGCTTCGCCAATTTGGTGATGGGCTGGTGGGAGAAGCAGGTGGCCTGGGCAGATGAGAATGCTGAATATATCCAACATACACTTGTTTGGACCCACTACATTGACGATTTATTTTTGTTATGGAGCGGGTCTAAGCAGAAAGCAGAAGAATATGTGGCGGTTTTAAATAACAACCCATACAACTTACATCTCAGTGCAGAGATGAGTGTCAGTGAGATTTCATTTTTAGATATTTTACTGCAAGTAAAGGATGGTAAAATCAACACCACTGTATTCTGTAAAACAACAGATGGTAATAGTACTTTGCATTTTAAAAGTCAACATCCAAGTAATTTAAAAGCTAGCATCCCGTATGGTGAAACCTTGAGGTTAAAACGAATTTGTAGCCAAGATTCAGAATTCCAGGGACAAGTGCAAAGGATGAATCAGAGGTTCAGAAAACAAGGTTATCATCCCAAGACATTAGAGGAAGCCAAGCGTAAATCAGAAACGGTCTCTAGAAACCAATTGCTTTATCCCAATGACCGGACATCCAAGGGAGGTACGGCAGATAGATTGATCACTTGTTTTAATCAAATGTCCCCTAAAGTCTATCAGATATTAAGAAAACACTGTCAGGTGGTTAGAGGAGATAATGTCATTGGTAAAGATTTACCTATGGTGCCCCCGGTGACATACAGAAAAGGGAGGACATTGAGTGACAATCTTACACACAGTTATTTTGATGGAGGCCGTAAGCCTGAGACGTGCCTATCCACTATAAGAGGGTTTTATAAGTGTAACAGTTGTAAGGCCTGCAGGATGGTGAAAAATGTCCTCACTTTTAAATCTAGTGATGGACATCTGTTTAAGATAAAAGGCTTTTTTAATTGTAACACGGACCACTGTATCTATGTACTCAGCTGCCCATGCCAATTGATGTAGGTAGGGAGCACGATTATTCCTTTGAAAAAACGGAAGCTAGAGTATCAGCGAGCAATTAGGAACCAGGATTTCACTTATTCTGTGGCGAAGCATTTTTATGATAAACATGATAGTGATCCTGGCCTACTGATGTTCTTTGCAATCGATAGAGTTCCCCCAAACATCCGAGGAGGCAACAGAGTACTGAATCTAAGGCGTTTGGAATCGAGATACATCCTGAATCTGAATACAAAATTCCCAAATGGCCTTAACAGGGATGAGGAGCTAGAAGTTCATCTGGGTTGAATGACAAATGATATATTGCCTTGCTCCTCTCCCAATATCCTGGTTTATGCCTAATTTTGTTTTAATATTGAAATGTAAATGTGTCTTAAATATTGTAATATTGAGCAATGGGAGATGATTTTAGCTTTTGCACCATTGCACTTTATATATAAGGTTGGTCCTGATTTGCAATTCAAGGACACCTGGCACATCTGCACTTTTGATATATTTTGTAGTTATTGACTAGCATGATGATTGATTTTTTACTATAATGATGGAATTCATATGTGTTTGGAAAAAGAGAAACCCATATCATAAGATACAGTTTATTCCTTATCATGGGAGTATTTGTCTTATATATTAGGACATTACTGATCTCTATGTTTGGGTTATTTTTGCACTTAGGCACTTTTATATATGCAGAGCAGTTTTTGCACAGTTTAAATTGGGCTGAAAGACAGGAAGTGCAATATAAGATGGGTGATTCCCGCACTATAGCACTTTATATACTGTGATGTTATATTCCAGCTTAAGATTGTGTTACACTTTTGTCACTTTACGTATACTTATCAAATTTTGCACATGTATAGTTGTTTATTGTATTTATGGGTATGATGGGATGTTTTTAATGAAACTTAACGTTGGGATAATGAATTGACCTGCAATGATCTATATAATACATATTTTATGGAAATTGATCAATTGAAAATCATATCCTACTATTTCAAGTATTTATTAATTTATAGATACCCCTATAGTTTTACCCTGATCAATGAATTAATATTTATATGTGCTTGTTTTTTGAGAAGTTGCCAATACGAGGGTGGCCATACTATGTATACTGTTAAAAACCTTGACCGTGGGTTAGCATTTCGATGCAATCCATTAGTTATAGGGCATTGGCCCAAGAGCATGCTTCCTATCTTTGATTCCCGGTCCAGGGTTTGTTAGATTGCTATGATGGTGCCAAAGAGGCTTGGTTTTATATATATATATAAATTTGTAAAGAACGTAAAATTAATCTTTTGAAAGAAGTATAAAAATACAGAAATTGCATTGAAATACAAAGTGTGTAAGATGAGAAAACAGATCAGATTAGAAGGAAAGCATAATGAGAATGGTTATGCTGTTTTCTATGTCTATTGCACTGTTTCTTTAAATAGGAAAAAATCTAACAAAAAAGTATCTTTGACAAAGGCTGTGTACAGCCGAAACGCATCAGGACGGACATTGTGCCATGACTTGATGAATAAAGAATATGCTGCTTACCGGGAGTGCCTGCATTCGCTCTTCTTTGTGGGGGCTGTTGTAAAAAAAAAAATACATATATATATATATATATATATTCACTAAAAATACAAAGGTTGCGGGGACATTATAGTTAGGTTCACACTTCACACCCACAACATCATAGAAATTCAGCTGTTATAGTTATCTCAAGTAACTATAACTCGTGCCCAGGCGGGGGTTTGGCATCAGGGCCTGGTCTGCAGCCCAGCCCTGCGGCCCCCAACTGCGCTCGATGCATGGCCTTTGGCCGTGCGCGGAGTTGGGTCGGCTGCAGGGCCTGGCCCTTGACCGTGCTCGGCGAGGGAACAGCCGAAGGGCCTGGCCCTCTGGCCCACCACCCACATGTAGGCAACTCAGGAGGGGGGTGCAGCTCTCCTCCCCAGGCCAATTACGTCCCAAGGGACCCCATCCACCTTGACCACCCAATCACTAAAAGGGGAGGGAGGCCACACAGCCCCCCTCCTTGGGCTGATTTTGGCCCCAGGGGACCCCATTCCCCGGGGCCTGGACAGTTAGTAAAAGGGGAAGGGAGCTGTGCAGCCTCCCTCCCCAGGCAGATTTTGGTCTCGGAGACCCCATCCCACAGGGCCCGGCCAATTAATAAAGAAGGAGGGGGGCCACACTGAACCCCTTCCCTGACCGATTTTGCCATGGCACCCCATCCCCTGGGGCCTGGTCAATTAATAGAAGGGGATGGGCCCGTCCCTGGGCTGATTTTGGCCCCAGGGACCCCATCCCCGGGGCCCCATCAGGGCACCCAGTGTGCACTGTTGGCCTTGCCCTGGGAGGTGGCGGTCCCGGGGCCGTAAACAGCCTAAGTTAGTGGGCCATGTGCGCCCCCTCCCCAAACTTAATATTTAAATTAGTCTACCGGACCTAGCCCCCTGGGGGCTCAACTATAAACAAGCGTGGGAGACCACGCTGGGTTTTTTCCCGCAGATTTGCAGATCTGTCACGATTTTCATGAGAACATTTTCTTTAAAAATGCGGTTATGCCCTGGCGAGGTCTCTGGAGTACCCCACCACCAGGCCAGAATATTCCCACCTTCCCCCTTCTCTTATTTTTTTACTTTTTTTTAGGACTCAACTGAGTCCGAGTGCCGGAGAGGTGTGGCGCAGCGGCCAGGGCGGCTGACTCTGAAGCACGTGGCTCACGGTTTGATCCCCGGCACCGACGGCAGCTCAGCCCAGCACCATGTGACTCTGGCCAATAGCTTGCTTAATCTCCCCTAAGGCCCCCAGCACCTTGAGACCCATAGGGGTGATTAGTTTGCGCTTTACAAATACCGGGTTAATGTCTGCCAACACTTCCTGGTTGAAGTGTTGCCAGCCAATCCGTTCTCTGTATGAGATCTCTTGGATCCGCGGAGGGTTTTTGTCCCTAGATATACAAATTTATTTTTCCTTTAATAACTCCACAACTACTGATAGGATTTATACCACATTTTAAAAAGGGCTCTTTCTGGACTAAGAGCTAGCTTTCTGCCTAATTTGGTGTAAATCCGCCCAGCGGTTCGGGCTGTAGTCGTGTTCAAAATCCCTATGGGAAATTGCATGGGGAAACGTGTTTTGGAACCTCTCCATTTTTCTTGGTCCCTGTGTGTGACGGATCAACCCGAAACTTTTAAGACAGTAACTGAATGTCAAACAGCACCAAAATTATTGGAAAAACAAAAAACGCTTGTGAGTGCGACTTATTTGTAATGGAGTGCAACAATTGTGTAGCTTATTATAGTGGTGTGGTCCTGCCGCTCAAGCCACAACACCGAAGAGTAAGAGCACCGCATTCGCCCAAAACGCAATGGACTGCTTTCGACACACACACACATGCACGCACACACACACACACACACCTTCATTACATACATACACACACACACTTTCTATCTAGTGATGCCTGTGCCTTTGTGACTCATGTGATGTAATTACTTAAGTTATGTAGTGCCCCTATAATGTAGTGACTCCTTATGTTATGGATCAAAAGTACAGGGTCCACTCTGGCATTGGTGGACAGGCCATTGCAGTTCATGGTTGACCAAAGAGGAAGAAATATCAGTTCTCGAAGGTCAGTTTGCCAAGGCTTTCCTGGAGAACATAGATCACGATTGGGCTGACTGGTTGACTAGTTGGAGATAAGGATTCCCGATTTTCTAGGAGAGGGATGGGGTCTGCAAGATTTTTTTATTTCCCTTTTGTTGTGGGCCATAGAGATGCCTCTTTAAGTACATAAGTTCTTAAGCCCTTTTTATCAGGTTTTTTGTTGTCTGTCTGCTACTCATACTCCTGTTATGCTCTTAAGAAAGTGGCTTCAGTATTTCCAAATATTGTAGGTTTGAGGAACAACGGACTCAACAGGTAAGCTCCCAACTGCCTTTCTGTACCACCTTCACCTTCTGTCAGAAGGCAAGGCATGGAGTGACACCAACACAAACATGAAGGGTAGGAAAGGTGCAGACCAGCACTGTGGGCGAAGAGGTTTTTTCCACGACAAGAGTTGATGGATCCTGGCCTTTACACCATGGAACAGTCCTTACAGTCTACTGACACCTCAATATCAACCTGAAAAAGCAAAAAAGACTGTTGAAGGATAAGAACAGGCTTCGGGGGATTTGCACCAGGAACATCGGTAATTGACGAGGCAGGAAAATACTAGGTGGCCTAGGGGGTTCCTGCAACCATACTGGGCCAGTGAAGATAGGCTTCAAGTCACATCTGCAGTGACCACTCATGTCTCTAGAATGTGGATGGTATCAATGCGAACGTGTACACCAGCCTCTCCTCTTGATCATGTCACATTAATTTTATGCATAACTTAGACACTTTTGTTGTATGCACATGTATCACAGAAAAGAAGAAATGTTCACACACACTTCCCCCATATATTACATAAAATTCAAACTGCAAACTCCCTTTGCTTATTGTGGTGTGCACTGGTGTGACACCTTGGAAATGTGTGTAGCATTTGTTGTCATGTGTGCACAATGGACTGGCATACCAGTTACAGACAACACATCAATACCCACATGAACAGGTATTCTCATTCATCATACACACAAGGTCCCTGAAGAAACTTTTCTGTAGTTTTTAAGGAAACCACAGCAGATGTGGGAATGTGAGAGGTGAAACAAAAAGGGACATGTGGTGAGAGGAAGGGATCACATCCACACAAAAAATGAATTGTAAAAAGTTAACAAAGATAATGCTGGACTTTAGGGAAGTATGTGAACTTGGAGTGGGGAAGAACAAAAATTATATTATCATACCTGCCAACTTGAATATGCCACGTTAGTTCGCATGCCATTAAAACGCGGTTACACCGCATACCTTTACAATGCAAGTCGGTACAACGACTTGCTGTAGGGGGGCACTGGATGTTGGAATAGTATAATTTACTATTCCAACTCCAGTCTGTGCAACAGTAGGGAAGGTGTTGGATTTTACAGCAAGTTGTTGTTCCGACTTGCGTTGTAATGGTATGCGATGTAACAATGCTGTTGTTGTAACGACCGCATTGTAATGGCATGCGTTGTCTTGCATGCGTGGTAAACGATGTTTACAGCCAACTCACATGATGCCACAGTGTGACACACAATATGGGCTCCGATCACACGGTCTCCCGGTGAGGAGCCGATATCACACGATAACAGGGAAAATGAGCTGAAAACCACTGTAAATAGTAGTTTTCCAGCTCGTTTTCCGAGGCATTGAACTGCCGACGTCCATTAAGGGGCGTGAAAACACCCCAGGACATCAGCAACAGCAAGCTTTTTTTTCTTTAGGAGGAGGGGGCTTGGGGCAGGGTGGGGTTCAAAAGTGCATGGTAGGTACTTCTCGGCACAAGGCCCTGCCCCCTTCATGGCTCCGCCCCCTCCTCATACGGCGAGATTGTTCTTCAAGTCGGCAGGTATGTATTATGAACAAATTGTCCAAATCCAGCAGCCAATAAGACATTTCCTTCAACAAAAACAAATTATCCAAAACAGCTAAATGAAAAGTCCACACAAATTGTCAAAGAAAAGTGCAAACAAAAACGTATGAAAATTACCAATGTGTAAAAAAAAAAAAGTCCAAATGCAAGTTAAAATCATTCTTCCAAGATGAACATGGTGATCTCTTTGCTTTAGAGACAAAGTTCTTGGCCTTCCATCTTTTGTGAAGGACACCAAATCCTACAAGGCTGATAACAGCACAAGAGAAGCAGGCCCTAATATCTTCCGAGGGGCGTCAGGAGACAGAGTTAGAGGTGAAGGTGGTATGAGGAGGGTTCACAGAAAAACACTCTTCACTGTTAATCTATTGTCTGCCTGTTGTCCCCTGCAATGGGTGATGCTCGATGTAGGAAAATACAGAAAATGGAATATCATTCAAGGTTTGAGGATTACATATGATACAACAAACACATTACATGTTACATAGACATATCTATTATAGCACAAGATTCCAGAGTATTTGCATCACAAAGAGGATCATCAAGGGTGGCGGACATACTCCCGACTGTCACATGGGTCATGGGTTTATTTAGAAGACAAGTCCTCTGCTCAACATGCACTTCTCGGAACAATGATGATGTAAGTGTATGTGAAAAGCATTATGGCTTCACTTATCCAATCCACTTGCCATTTCTATCTGGTAGACACTGGTGACACAAATTATAACCTAACTGACATAAAATCATGACAGTAGATAAATGATTATATAAATTTGTTGCTTTGTGTTACTCATCTGGTAAGAGATCTCTCCCTCTATCGAACAACATGTGTACATCACACAAGTAATGGAAATGGGAGTGTTTCTTAGTTCACAGTGTGGGGTTGTCTTTCTAATGTAGGTCTATAACTGCACTGAGTTTGGTTCATTGCAGAACATAGGTGTACACGCATGTAGAATTTTATCTAGGACATGCTCTCATAACAGCACTCGTGGACTTCCTACCCCACTACACCAACTTCCGTATGAATGTAAATGGGGGTCCTCAACCAATCAATCAATCAATAAATCAGTAGTTTTGTAGAGCGCTTCTTGTCATCCATGAGAGTATCCTGGCGCTGGCAGTGTCTAGTTGATTAGTCAGGTCTTCAGGGACTTTCGGAACTCTGGAAGAGATGGGGAGATCCGTAGAAGAAAGGGCAGCCTGTTCCATATCTTCACTGCTAGGTAGGAGAAGGAGCGACCTCTGTATCTGCTACTGGAATACAATGAGTAAGAGGGTGACCATTGATTCCATTTTGAATACACAATTCAATTTTCTTGTGCTCTCACGCAGTTACAGGGTGGGAAGGGGATGTTTATGCTCTTCACCGTGCAGAGTAAGCTGGAACATATCATGTGGGATGCGCACTTAGTACCGTTCACAGGGTTGAGATTGTTTTTGCCAAAGAAATGTGCTGAATGTACAGCTCTGCCTCTGAGCAAACACGGGGGGCCTGGCCAGCTTCTGTGAGTGACCTCGACAGCAACCGGTATGGCCAGCCTTGTTTTCGCAACAGAAGGAAGGGGGAAGACGTTTCTAGAAATCTCTCCTTGGGTTGAGTAAAGGTATTAAAGATGGGGAATCTTGGCTCTCAGACAGGAGCTCACTTGTGGAGCAGATGCATTGCAAAAGAGCCCGTTTGGTGATCCCGAACGAGACATTTTCCGGACTGTGAGAGCTACCCAATCGTGCTGACCAGAATGTTGAAATACACTGTATTGGTGATGTATTTCTATTACTTACTTTGTGTATATATTCTATAAGTTTTCTTACTCTGTGTAATATTTCATATGTTTTTCTGCTTTGTATACATGTTCCCTATATTTGACTTCTTTCATTTGACATCTGGGAAAGTGAATCAATAAGTATATTTTGTCTTCTTTTTAAAAGGTGCTGTATCAATAAATACATGTGCTTCATTTTGAAAATGCCTTGATAAGTTTATTTACCTCATTTTGGGAGGGTGCTGAGTTCCTCTGAGTGTGTTCTAGTGTTTCAAATCTGAGGCAATACAGCTACGTTGGATGCAGGGGGTGAGGATTAGAGAAAGGGACGCAGAGCGGAGGTGTCTGGTAGGTCAGGCGGTGGTTCAAGTGGGCAAACCAGCAGTTGTGTAGGGCCTTGTATGCATGGGTCAGGAGCTTGAACAGGCATCTTTTCTGGATAGGGAGCCAATGGAATTCCCTGAGGTAGGGGGTGATGTGGGTTCACCTGGGGAGATCCAGGACAAGTCTGGCTGCGGCGTTCTGTATGGTCTGTAGTCGTCAGAGGAGATGAGCTGTGATTCCTGCAAAGAGAGTGTTGCCGAAGTCCAGTCGGCTGGAGAAGAGGGCCTGGGGGAAGGTGCGTCTTGAGCTTTGGCGTAGCCATTTGAATATCTTACGTAGCATGTGAAGGATGAAGAAGCAGGAGGAGGAGACGGAGTCGACATGAGTCGGCATGGTTACTTTTTTTTTTTGCCCTCATATGAGACAGGGAGTCTGTTATGAGATACTGACAGGGCCAAACCCCACTGAGGGCCACCTTTTCCTGATTAAGGCTTTGTTCAACATTCCTTAAGAATTTCCAAAACCCATCTCTGTACTCCTCCCTTGTTGATTTTGTCTTTAATCCTCGGACACCAGGACATGCCTAAACCTCATTGTTAGACTATCTCCCTCCTACTGACACTTGTACCAGGCCTGAAAGGGTTCCCACATCTCAATCTCTTTCTTTGAACTGCTACCACAATCCAGCCTACGAATATGTTGTGCTGATCTACCCCAATCAGTGCATGTCGGTGGATTAGTGGACACCCATTTCATGCATATTTATTTTCGTGCAGTTAACACTAATTTGAATAAAAGGTGTGACTGTAACTTTCCAAGTCTTCCTTCGGGCCCTTCACCTTCGAAGATGCCAAAAATAACCAGTGCAAGGCTTACCTTAATCTCTCTTTTCATTATGTCTGTTGCAGCCTTACCCACTTCCTGCCAGAAGAGCTGTGTCAGAACTCTGCCAGAATAAGTGGACGTCAGGACTCTGCCAGAATAAGTGGACATTGTCTGCTTTCTCCAAGTCGCATTTCGGGCAGCACCTCACATTTTGACCTCCCAGCTTTGACAACTTTTTCGGAGACCAGTATGCTCTATGTATTGTAAATAAATTATTTCTCATAAGAGGTGCAGATTTTACAGAGGCCCAAAGTGTAGACATTGATACTTGCCATAAAAGTATTAAATCCAGCGATGGCAGGTCCATTCTCCAAATCTCCTCTGGCAGCGTAAGGGGACCGTCTTCACCTTTCCCAAGCATCCAATACCATTTTGACACCTCTTTTTTTCTGGGAGAGGGCGTTTTGCAATTTCTCTTCCCATTCTGTACTTCCTTCCCCTTCATTACCCTGTTCACATGCCCAACTTGCCAGACGGTAAGACTCAGCCTATTGTCCATGAGCTGAGCTTGTGTTTCCCATGATGCCAGGGTGCCCCTCTATATCAATTGGCCCCATCTTATTACCCCAGCATCTATTATGGGCCTGGCTAATGTGTCCTGCAGACAGGCTGGAGTTCCAGGTAAGTTCTATATCGGGGCAAAATCAATGTAATACGGAATTCCTAAGATCCGCCTAACCTGGATCCAGACTTTACATGCGGCACTCAGGGCCTTTAGTCTAATCTTTTTAAAGAATTTTGGGTAACCAGATTTGAAGAGAAAGTAGTCGCCCTCTTCAGGCAGATTTTTAGTTAGGGCTTGAAAAAGAGGGAAAGTCTGCTGGAAGCAACCCGTTAGTAGTAGTCTTACATTCTTCTGTTGAAAAGACCAGCAATATAACTGGATCTCTGGGAAAGCTATGCCTCCTCATTAGCGCTTGCACAGTTTCTTCCAAGCGATTCTCGCTCCCTTGCAGGCCCAGATAAAACTTCTCAATTCCCCCTGCAACTTTTCGAACCATTCTGCCCTAAAATTCATGGATATCATCATTTTTATTACATTGGTTCTGCTTAGTATTGTAAGGGGGAAGATAAGCCCATGAGTTCCAAATTTTCTAGTTTTTATCTTAAGCTTTTATGGTTAGCTTGTTGTCCAGAATGATGCCTAGGTTCCTAGCTTGGTCAGTGGGGGAAGGAGTAGGCCCGAGTTCTGAGGGCTACCAGGATGCATCTTTTGTTTCTGAAAATCAATACCTCTGTCTTGTCCGTGTTGAGTTTCAGGCAGTTGTCCTTCATCCAGTTGGCAACGTCTGTCATGCACTTGTGGAAGTTGGTCTTGGCATTGGTGGTGTTTTGGAGAGGGAGAGGATGAGATGTGTGTCGTCGGCATAGGATATGATGTTCAGTCCGTGGGTTTTGGCGATGTTGGCCAGAGGTGTCACATAAGTGTTAAAGAGGGTGGGGCTAGCGAGGATCCTTGGGGTACTCCACAGATGATTTCCTTTGGTTTGGAAGTGAAGGGGGAAAGGTGGACTTTTTTTGTTCTTCCAGTGGGGAAAGAGGCGATCTATCTGAGAGCGGCTCCTTGGATACCTATGTGGTGCAGCCTTGTGATGAGTGTGTGGTGGAAGATTGTATCAAAGGCTGCCAAGAGGTCTAGGAGGTTCAGAGCCACAGTCTCTTTTAGGTCAAGTAGGGCTTGGATGTCATCTGTAGCCGCAATGAGGGCTGCCTCGATGCTGTGGAATCCAGATCGGGAGGAGTCGAGTAGAAGGTTCCATTCCAGATGTGAGGAGAGTTGTTGGATTTTTCTAATACTATGGCCGGGAACAGGAGCAAGAAGACTGGCTGGTAGTTGTTGAGTTTGCTGGGGCTGCCAATGGTTTCTTTAGTAGGACATTGACTTCTGCGTGTTTCCAGTCCTCGGGAAGGTGGCCATGGCAATTGAGGTGTTGAACAAGGTGGTGAGTACATGGCTCACCTAGGTTGAAATGTGGTGAGGGTATGGGTCGAGCAGGGCCGCTGAGTGGACTGAGTTCACGATGAAGGCGGTGTCCTTTGGAGTGAGCTGGCTCTATTCGGTTAGTCAGATGTCTGTGGTGGTAGCGGGGTCATTGTGTTGCCTGAACTCCCTTCTTTGTAATTTTGGGGATAAGATGATACCACAGAGCATCTGAATGGAGGTGGCTGTCCTCTCTGTTGTTTGCATAGCTCTGGAAAGGCTTATTCTGCACTTCCACCATGTTCAGTTCTGGGTCTGCAGGGTTAGTGAAATATTACATTCCTGAGATGGAAGTGAAAAATCCTGTTGCGGGGCAAGGAAGTAGCCAGAGGCTGGCAAGGGCTGGACAAGGCTGTATACACTGATAGTGCCAGTTTAGGCACCAAAAGGTCTCAACTGAACCAACTTAAGATCTGTACCTGCTGAGCTTTATTCACCACTGGGATCACTTGACCACCTTTAACTATTGCCATGCTGTACATTCAGACGCAGTCTCTTTCCTGGAGCTCAACATCGAACAGTAGGCCAAAGTAGAAAACTGTGCTTGAGTAGGTCTCCATAGGAGAGATATGTCAGTTTCAGGGTACTGTTTAAGATTTGGGTTTTGGTGCCAAAAATAAGAGCAGGTCAAGCTTGAAAACTGAAGCTGCCAAAGTATTCTTGTTGTTGGTGTCACCTCGCTGCCTTCGCAGGCTCTCTTTTTATCAATGTTCAGACTTCACTTCTTTATTAGAGCTTGAAATCCCCTGACTGGGAAAGGGTGTGAGCCGCAGCTGGACAGGGCTCCACAAGTCTGCATTCATTCCAAGTGAGGTCCAGCTGAAGCTTTGTTTCTTGCACCAAAAACTCTGGGAGGGCTAAACTTGGAAATCTTGCCCACCATGATCACACCTCTCATAGGTAGTCTTGGCCCCTTATCCTGGTTCTGCAGAAATCAAAAACCTTGCGATATCCAACCTCCAAGGACGCTGGATATCTTCCCTGTGGTTATCCCTAAAACTCCCAGACTGTTAGGGGCTGCTTCTAGGATACCAGGAAACAAATAGAAACGGGAACCAGACTCAACCACTGTCTCCACCTAGAGTCCCTCCAAAGTCCATGTCCAACAAGTGTATGGATTATTCTATATTTTTAAAAAAGGATCTGCTTTGTCACTTATTTCCCTGGAACTACACAACCTATCTCATCTGACCACTGGGAAGCACTTCCAAAGCTTGGTAACAAGTGAGAGTATGAATTAAGGATTCAAGGCCCCAGTCCTCTACCAAGATAACAGCAGCAGAATTCTCCTGATTCTTTTCTTCTTCCAGATCCAGTTGTGTAGCCAAATCTCTTAGGTGGAAGCCTTTCTTGTAGTAGTCATTGGGCCAATAAAAACATCCAATTGTATGAAAAGATTTTTTTGCCCTCTATTGACATGACTTCATCTTGTGGTTCGTTCCAAGCTATCCATCACTATGAAGAGCCTCCCTTCACTCATCAAATGTTTTTGCCCCAAAGGATAAAGCACACGGATATGGGTGTGTCATCCATGGCATCAAAGGAAGGAGTACCATTTAAGATGTTATAATCTATGTTGAGAATTGACAACAGCCTCAAAGATAGCACTTGTGCCTGGTCTTTACCCGGTTTTGGTAATAAAACTAGGAGGTCCTCATGTATAGCACTACGCACTGCCCAATTACCTCTGCATCACCAACCCAACCTTCTGTTTAAAGTGTGTCTCCTGTAAGTGAAATGAAGTGTGCCTCCTGAAATGTGCACACACCTAATAAGATACATGTGAATCCCATACTTTTAGTGATTTTATTAATCTTTTTAATGTTTCACATGAGGAACTTAAAATATAGAGGGGTACGCATTCTTCTAAGTCAAACCCTTGGTCATTGTCCCCCAGTATGTCATGCAGGGTCCTGGGCACTCCATTTGTTACCAATGTCCAACATGATTGTGCACCACAAATTTCCTTACAGAAACTCATGTGCAGCAACTAGAGTCCCACCTAAGATTAACTATACAACTAATTCCTCCACAACTCCACCCCAGGACTGTAAGGCAACAGGCTTCTATGGATGCAAATTGACTATAGTCTAATATGAAGCTGCCAATGTCCACGATGAGAAAAAGAAGGAGGGGTAACACTGGAGTTAGTCCATACTGTAGCCTCCTGCTGGTCCTGCACAAGATTCTATCATAGTTCAAAACAGTACCCAGTGGCTTCTAGTACACAGTGGCTAGAAGTCCTGATCCTCTCTTTTCAGACATCCGTAGCTCCAGTGTCTGCGCCCCATTCATATTATATCATCTGCCAATTTCAGGGTCACCCCAGCCACGGCCTGCCCTTCTTCCAAAGAGTGCACTTGATCTCAGTCAGTGTTTGAGACTTCTACTGTTGTATCCATTGAATACTCTGTTGCATCTCTCTTGCGAAATCCTGCTGCCACCAAACTGCTTGTTACTTTTTCGCTGAGCCAATTGACACGAGGTGCTTCTAACCCAAATCCTTATGCTCGTTGGTCCGCTCAACAGTTTCTTTATGCATTTGCTAGGTAGGAATTGGCCATCTTTACCTTCAGCATAGGCTTACGCCTATTCAGCACATCAATAATTTCCTGGTGTTGCTAGTCTACGCCTCCCAAAGAATCAATGCAGAATGGGCACCTCTTTTGTTTCCCAGCCCCGTGCAGGAGCGTGGAAAGCCAAAATTGCCCCTGCAGCTCCAGAGTTTCTCACCAATGGTTAATCCAATGATCTATTGCCCATCCATTTCAAGGCCCTAGCCCGGGGTATCCATGAGTACCTCGAGCTTTTCCCAATTAATGATTGGTCAGTAATTCTGAGGCGATTCCTCTCTATCAGGTTGATATATATGATGTCAATGGTGCTGCCAGGACCGGTATGGGTGCCTTACTTCATTCCAGTCACTCACCCCCCTCAGTAGCCTTCAGGCCCCGGTACCTGTACTGGCTACCATGGAGTGTTTGCAATGCTTATTGCTCTTCTGCTCTGAAGCAATGTCTCTCACTTCCAGCCTGGTGCTTGCCATCTCTGACAGGATGGGCTCCCCCATTCCTAGGGTGACCAGATGTCCCGGATTTGCCCAGACAGTTCAGTTTTTTCAAGGACTGTCCCGGCATGCCAACACTTTTTGCTGAAACAAAGATATGTCCCGGTTTTTGAGAGAGGGTCGGGTGAGCCCGCACATTAATCACAGTGTGGTGCAGGCTCACGTTTCCTCAGACCCTCTCTTAACACCAGGAAGAGAAGTTAAGCCGTTTATAAATCTCTCTTCACACCACTAAAAGAAGTTGAGTTGTTTAAAAAGCCGCCTGCTGTGCTGCCTTGCCTCACCCATGCAACACAGCAGGATTTAATGAGGGGTGAATAGATGTCCAATCACCCCAAGCCAGGATCATTACCAACCTGCTTCTGGGTCTCATCCAACAGGGGGAGGGGGGGTGTGTGTGTGTGTGTGTGTGGGGGGGGGGGTTTGTGTGTGTGTCTGCGTGTGTGTGTGTATATATATATATAACCAAAGTTTACACGGATGTTATTGTTAGGCTCAGATTTCACTTGTACAAAACCTTTGAAATTCGGAAGATATAGTAACCTGAACTAACTATAACATGCGCCATTGCAATGCACTGCTTTTGACCTCTCATATTACATCACTCATGACAAGGTCAGTGACATCACTGATAACATCTCAAATTACATCACTGATGACATCATCCACTGAGTGCAAGAGTTTAAAAAATATTTCTGAGACTTAAAGATATATACTAAGCTACTGCATATGTTAAATTACTATTCTTTCTGTACTACTAATAAGTGATACTATTTCTAACATATGTCATCTGCATGGGTGTGTGGGTGTCTGAATCCGTGTGCGAGTGGCTATCTGGGTGGCTGTATGGGTGTGTGAGTCGCTATATGGGAGAATAAGTGAGTGTGTGAGAGGCTGTATTGGTGAGTGAGTGGCTGCATGGGTGGGTGAGAGGCTGTTTCAGTGACTGAGTGGCTTTGTGAGTGGCTCTATGGATGGGTGAGTGGCTGTATTGGTGGGTGAGTAGGTGTATGAGTGGCTGTATGGGTGAGTGGTTGTTTTGGAGAGAGTGTCTGTGTGAGTGGCTGTATGGGTGAGTGAGCAGGTGTGTAAGTAGTTGTATGGATGTGTGAATGGGTATGTAAGTGGTTGTGTGGGTGTGAGTAGTTGTATGGGTGAGCAAATGGATGTGTTGAGAGGCTGCATGGGTGAGTAGCTGTGTGAGTGCCTGTATGGTTGAATAAGTGGGTGTGTGAGCATCTGTAGGGGTGAGTGAGTGGATGTGTGAGTGGCTCTATGGATGAATGAGTGGGTGTGTGAGTACGTGATTGTATGGGTCTGTGAATAGGTATGTCAGTGGTTGTCTGGGTGTGTGAGATTCTGAAGATGATGTCAACAGTGATGTCATGAGATATTGGTGGTGTCATCAGTGATGTCACCCGTGATGTCACTGACCATGTCATGAGTGATGTAATATATGAGTTCATAAGCAGTGCGTTGCGTGGGCATACGTTATAGTTAACTCGGGTAACTATAACTGCTGAATTTCTATGGTTTTGTACGAGTGAAATCTGAGCATAACTGTAACGTTCCTGTAACCTTTGGTTTATTCAGGAATTTCTAAGGCTTTTTAAATTCTATTTCCTAACTATAACGTCTCTGCAACGTTTGTTTTTTTGAGTGAATTTTTAAGGTTTTTTTAAAAATCTATTTCCTAACTATAACGTCCCTATAACATTTGGTTTTTCAGTGAATTTCAACTTTTAAAAAAATGGATTTTGGAACTGTAACCTTTGAGAGTGGGTGTGTGAGTGGCTGGATAGGTTGGTGAGTGGGTGTGTGAGTGGCTGTATGGGTCTGAGAGTGAGTGTGTGAGTGATTTTGTGGGTCTGTGAGTGAGTGTGTGAGTGCTTTTGTGGGTGTGCAATTGGCTTTATGAGTCTGTGAGTGCCTGTGTGAGTCTGTGAATAGCTGTGTGGGTACGTGAGTGGCACTTTGGGTGTGTGAGTGGCTGTGTGATTGGCTGAATGGGTCTGTGAGTGGGTGTGTGAGTGGGTGTGTGAGTAGCTGTATGGGTCTGTGAGTGGGTGTGTGAGTAGCACTATGGGTGTGTGAGTGGCTGCATAGGTCTGTGAGTGGGTGTGTGAGTAGCTGTATGGGTCTGTGAGTGGGTGTGTGAGTAGCACTATGGGTGTGTGAGTGGCTGCATGGTTCTGTGAGTGGGTGTGTAAGTGCCTGTGTGGGTATGTAAGTGGGTGTGTGAGTGCATGTGTGGGTCTGTAAGTGGGTGTGTGAGTGCCGGTCTAGGTCTGTGAGTGGCTGTGTGGGTCTGAGTTGGTGTGTGAGTACCTGTGTGGGTCTGTGAGTAGGTCTGTGAGCACCTGTGTGGGTCTGTGAGTGTGTGTGCATGTCTGGGTCTGTGAGTGGGTCTCTGCATGGCACAATATGTCTGTGAGTGGGTGTGTGAGTGGCTGTGTGGGTCTGTGAGTGCCTGTGTGTGTCTGTGAGTGGGTGTGGGAGAGATGCTATGGATTTTGGGCATTTGCATACTTAGGGTATTTAAAAAGGAGAACCATGGACTCTGCTCTCACCAGGAGACAAAAAGAAAGAAACCACTCATCGCAGTCTCAACACATCAGATTGTGCTTCAATAGATCAATGATGAATTCACCTCCATTAAGGATTTCATATTTTCAACATGGAATACAAGAGGAAACTCACTTGCTTTGCCTTTGTATAGCTCAAGAAGTTAGGATCATTTGTGCTTTACAGAAGTGCAGCTTCAACTGAGGCACCTGCTGTGTTTATATTTGTAAGTGCTTCCCATTGAGGTTTAATTTCTGTGAAATGAGCATGAGGGCCATAATGTAACCTCATTTTTTCCCAGAAGAGTCCACAGTTTTGTTGAAAATGTCTACCCAACTTGAGTACTTTCTACAGGTTAATTAGTAAGTGCCTCCTCATTGAGTAAATGTTTAGTGCATAGTCTACATTAGAGCTTAAAGGACCACGAGGTCCAGTGACCTTGTGTGCATATAATTTCGGCAATGTGATTGTTCCTCCAGCGTCTTCATCCACAAATCTGTGATAACGTGAAGCCTCGTCAAGAGAAGACAACGAGACTACAAAGAGGTGAATCTCCACCAAACAGGGGTACTTTCTCTTAACTAAATGAATCAAGTGCTTCTTTGATTGGTGGAGATGCCCTCGTATTCCTCTGCATTAATAACGCATCACCAAAATTGGCGGGAAATGTGCTTGGGGGCCTTTTGGTAAGCTGTCCATTAACGTGGGAAAAGGCAGGAAGACCTTTGCATACTACTAAGGAAAACAGGGCCCGGCCAAAAAAATAATGGGGGAGAGGGGGTCACGCGGCCTCCCTTCCCCGTGCTGATTTCGACCCTTGGGACCCCATCCCCCGGCTACATTTCAATGGGGGAGGGGGGCCATGTGGCCCTCTCCCCAGGCCGATTTCAGCCTCGGGGACCCCATTCCCTGGGTTCGTGCTCTTCCTCCTGGCTGCCCTGGAGCCCACCCAGGGCACCCAGTGTGCTACGTTGGGGACCACGGGGGGAGCCTGAATGCCCCCACGGTCCCTGCTAACTCCCTGCCTCCAGCCGGAGCCGGCACTGCTCCTGCACGTAGGGAGCAGCCAAAAATGGTGCTGCAGGCAGGAACAATTCTATCATCTGTTTTAACAGCAGGAGCCGGCCCTGGCGGGGCAAACTGCATTTTGTGGGCGTACCGGAGTGAAGGCCAGTAAGTACCCCAACTGGTGGATTCTTTTATTAAAGCCAATGTTTTGCCTGAATGTTCTGGGGATCTGGCCATTACAAGGGCCCATTGTGTTCCGGCTCAGCGCTCCTTTACTTCCAAATATCCTTGCACCCTTCTGGTGAACTTTTCCAATTATCGTATTATAGAGCGTATTTTAAATAAGACAATTGAGAAGAAAAACTTTTAGACCCCAGAAATACCTGAGTGTTGCATCTTCTCAGATATGGCAGCATCTGCGGCTTGCCGTCGAAAGGAGTTCGTAAGGATGATAGACTCATTCAGAGCTCAGGGTGCCCAGGCATTCATTGTGCAACAGTCCAAATTGAAGGTGCTGGTGAAGGGACAGTTCCATCTTTTCTCTAGTTCCGGAGAAGCTCAGGAGTTCCTGCAACAAATATCGAACTAATGTTGGGCTTTGCTTTTCAAATTTCTCTCTCTCTCTTGCTGACTGTTTTACTTTGTTTTTCTCTCAGTAGGGGTGAGGCAGATATCCAGCTTGAGGGGGGTGGGTGTGCATCTTTGCAGGGTCGCAAGTGCAGTAGGGTGCAGTACCATGGCATCCTTTTTTGCTGGTGTGTTTGGGTCAAGGAACACTGTGTTAAAGAATTCAATGCTATATAAGATTTATTGCATGTTGTCTGTATGTCTGGGTGAGATGAATGCATGAGGATATGAATGGTGAAACCAAAGGGGATGATGGACGGAGTGTTGAACATTGCAAGCACTCACCCCCAGTCAACTGATCTGGGTTTAATCCATCATCATTCTTTAGCTCACTCCGCCACCCCAGTTCAGACATGGCCATATGCAAATCAGTCTGACCCTGTGCCTCATGGGAACAGTCCAGCCCGAACTGCCAAGCCATGTCTTCCCTGGACCGGAAACAAGCATCCTGGGACCGGTTATGAATGGTGAAACATGTGACAGATAGAATTGGTGTCATATATATGGATATTGGATATAATTAAATGACTTTTATATTTTTAAACTTTGTTAATTACAAATAAAAAATCAGTTTTGAAATCACCCTAAACGCACATTGTTGTGAACCCTTGTTATCTAGAGAGGAAGCTAACCTTAAAATTTTGAGTTGCCAGAGGTTTTTGTACATTTATGTTTTTGTCCCTGCCATAGGAACTCTTATTCATAGCAGGGAGTCCCCTTTCTCTTACATTACTCATCTCAAGAGTAACACCTCGAAGATCTATATTCCAAAGAAATATCCTCTAGCGTTTTTTTTGCCTCAGCAGGATTGACTGTAAGGGGTGTGGCGATCTATCTAGGGAGAGGAATTGACTGGGTAGTAAGGGAAGTGATTAGGACCCCTGATGTAGGTGGATATGGCTGAAGGTTCTTGTCCATTGAGTTCCTGTCAATCTGGTTACTTATTATTACCCGTTAGTGACGAGACTGATGCATTTTCACAGATCCATAATATCGCAATGGGGGCTGAGGGGCCTTTAATTCTTGGGAGGATTCAATTATATTTAGGACTTGTCGTTAGATAAGTCAAATAAGGCTACTAAATAGCTGAAGCCCAAGCAAAAAAATGATAAATATCATGAAACAGGATTTATAATTAGTATATCCCTGTCGCTTAGATCATCTGGGCTTTTCACAATATTCCTGCTTTTAGCATCGCTTTAAAATCGCATCTCGCCTTGATTTCTTTTTAGTCTCCAGACAGTTCAAAGGGCAGGGTCAGATGCCTGGGCGAACGCCTTTTCCGATCACTTGGTTTTTTCTATTATGGTAGAGCTGGCAACATCCATACCTTGCAACTTTCCCCAGAGTGTACTCTATTTGTTGTAGTTCTGAATAAGGTACCTCCTCTGTGCCCAGCTCAAATTGAAACGACCCCACAGCTGAAGAATAAGGTGATTTATTGGTTCAGCTCAACACATAAATGTATTAAAGAAAATAAATTTGCAAACGAAACCATCAGCATTTGAAGATCACATTGGGTTCGTAAAAACCCTAAGATAGAAAGAGGTGACTGTGTTGTAATCAAGTTTTGTGACCCAAAATTGGTGGTGTTTATTTTACATAAACTTGGTGGTCTGCGGGGGCTCCCTCAAAGGATTTATCCGGTCCCCCTGGGCGATTTTTTGTAAACCAAGGTGCAACGACCCGTCACTCACTCAATTTATACCTCACAAAATAATAGCTTCTTCACTGTGCTCACCCAATATCGCTTTGCTGCTCTTGAAGAAGTCGATTGACCAGCTGGGTCTGCTGCTATAGCCATTAGTGCTCCCCCTGTGGAATATGTCAGCACTGAAGACACACCAATTAACACTGACAATTGTGAGAACCACACCCTTTGCCCTAGCTCAAGTGACAAGAAGCGGAGACTTACGTTCCAGTTAAACCCAATCTGCCTGAAAGTTCTCGATACTTTGTAAAGAGAAATTGGAAGTTGCTAACGGCCGAGTTTTTAGGCCCAGTCTTGGCGGCCAGCCAACCCCTTCTATCTATGGACCCTAATGTAGATCCTCAGTCCTTACACAACTGGATTGCCAACGCAGTTGAGACCACTGCCCCAGCCAAAGTTATCAGATCTATGAGAAAATCGCCCTCAGCACCATGGTTCTCAGAGGTGCTCAGGACAATGAAATGCAGGTGCAAACGCCTAGAGCGTTTTTGGAGGGTGAACTATGATACTACCGCCAAAAAGCTATACAGGAATTCTTTGAAAGAAATGCACAAACTGATGAGGGAGGCTAGAAGAGATTATATAGCCAAGTGTATTAATAATGCTAACAAACCTAGTAAAGTAATCTTCAAGGTGGTTAATGCCTTCCTTAAGCCCCGAGAACTGGTGATTGAAGCACAGCCCTCGGTGGCACTGTGCGAGAGAATTTCAGACTTTTTTGATGATAAAATCCGCAAGGTGTATAGCTCGTTTTCAGCTGTAACGGAAACGTTCAAATCAGACAGGATAATAAGGAATGCACCCATGCCCCTCTTTTCAGAATTTGCCCCTATCTCGAAGGAGGAGGCACTGGCAGCGATCAAGGGTTGCAAGTCAGGCTCCCCGGAGGACCCATGTCCCCCTAAATTATGGAAGGAACTGGCACATTCCTCCATTTATATACTGTCGGAAATATGGAATATGTCCCTTTCCTCCGGTATCTTCCCTGACCTATGGAAACATGCTACTCTCCTTCCCCTTAAGAAGAAATCCAACATTGATTCAGGGGAACTGAGCAACTATAGGCCCATCTCTCTGCTGTCTGCACCAGCAAAAATGCTAGAAAAGGTTGTGCAGCGACAATTGGCCAACTTTATCGAGAGCCATAGCATCCTACACGACACCCAGTCTGGCTTTCGTGCTGGTTTCAGCAGAGAGACAGCGCTTCTTGAAGTGGCGGACTCAGTACGCTTGGCGCTGGATTCAAGAGCATCAGCTATGCTGGTGCTCCTGGATCTATCAGCGGCATTTGATACGGTGGACCACTCAATATTGGCTCAACGTCTCCTGGACAGTGGGATTGAGGGTACTGCCCTGGCCTGGCTGAAGTAATTTCTTCTTAAGCGCACACAAAGGGTGGCTTTACAACCGCATCAGTCTGACCGGAAACATCTATGGTGTGGGGTACCACAGGGGTTGGCCTTAAGCCCTCTGCTGTTCAACATATACTTGGCACCTTTGTTCTCCCTGATAGCCAACTGGGGCGTGAAGGCGATTTCATACGCTGACGACACCCAGTTGGTATTTCCTTTTAATGATCAGTCTGAAGATTCTTTCAGGAGCTTCAAGGGCTGTCTGAGAGACATTGCTCACTGGATGAATAATAACAAACTTAAGTTGAATGCCGACAAAACGGAAGTGATGTTTTTTGGTAAAGCCCAGCCCCCGGCTACAGATCTCTGGTGGCCGGAGGAAATGGGTCCCCCTCCCGTCCCGGCTGGCAGCGCCAAAAATCTAGGAGTAAAGTGGCAGACGGATCTATCCTTTTCGGCCCAAATTCAACAGGTGTCAGCTGCCTGCTTTGGAAGGCTGAGAAGCCTGCGAAAGTTTATACACCTATTACCAGAGAACTGTCGTCGGGTAGTAGTCCATGCCACAGTTACCTCCCGCCTGGATTATGCGAACGGCCTCTACTTGGGCCTACCGGCTTACCTGGTTAAGAAACTACAAATGGTTCAAAATGCGGCTGCGAGATTAATCAGACGTGTCCCATTTAGGCAGCATATCTCTCCGCACATCAAAGAATTACATTGGTTACCGGTAGCCAAAAGAATCAAATTTAAGGCCTTAACTTTAGCTTTTCGGGCAGTCCATGGAACATGCCCCAGCTATCTGAAACAGAGATTAGTGGCGTACAAGCAATCTCGGTCACTGAGGTCTAACTCTCAGAATCTGCTTTGCACCCCCCGCGTAAAGACAGCCCGGCTAGGCGGCAGATCTTTTATGCTCGGAGCATCCAGGATATGGAACTCCCTGCCAGATGCCTTGCGTCAGATTAGCTGTGAATCGCATTTCAGGAAAGCAGCAAAAACTTGGCTTTTTAACCTAATTTAATCTCCGGGGATCCGGGCCACTTCAGGTTTTTTTTCGGGCGCCACCTATTGCTTTAGCGCCGGGACACCTCCTTGGAGGTAGCTGTTCGCGCTCTACAAAAGTCTGTATTATTATTATTATATATGGCCTGACGATAGAACACAAGTTATAGATACTGCTATTGAGCGAACTCTTACTGATCCTCCAACAATCTTATCAGTCGATACAGCCCCTATTTGCTCCGAGGTTGAAAGATATAATGTGCCTGATAACCTTATGCATCTTTCAGATCAAGACCAGGCATCTGACGATTTAACAGGCATGGACCTCCTAGCATGTGATATGTCCCTTCTTTTCTGGAACATTGCGGGACTGAGGAGCAAATAGAATGATAGTAATTGGGTGTCTTTAATATCTAAGCAGCAGATTGTTTGTCTGCAGGAGACCTGGTTGCTATCTGCTGCACATGTAAATGGTTTCTATTCAGTGTTCTCACCTGCCACCATGGCATCATCTGGTCATCATAGTGGAGGCCTTTTAACTCTCATAAATGTCACGCCGGCAGCTATGATAACAAAGACTTACCTGGACTCCCCTTTTTTCCAAATAATCTGCCTGTCTCTGGTTGACGAACCTTTAATGATACTCATAAACTTCTATCATAACAATTTAGCTAATAGTAATACACAAATTATTGGTTCTCTTGCTTCTGCTCTATACTCAATCCTAATAGATATAAATGTGGACTATGTTATAATATGAGGAGGGGATTTTAATTAAAGATTATGTCCCATTTCTGATGATCGAGTCTGTGGAGCAGTGGATCCAGATTCTAGTAACTTCTCACACTTCGACCACAATTTGTGTGGCGATACTGTGAACAGGATCCTAAAGACCCATGACCTTATAATTAGCAATGACCTAGCTGCCAAGGAGACTCTGAATCAGGTAACATTTACAGGTAGAGGAAAGGGGTCTGTAATTAACTTTATTGTACTACCCAAAGCTTGGTCCGGAAAAGGTGTGTAAGTTCCAGATTTTAGAGAGGTATCTGAGTGATCATAAACCAGTATTCATAGGTCTTGCTTTGGGGCTCCCTTTGGTGTCTAACAAAAAGATTACTGGCCCGATTGAGCATACTAGAAATAGGGGGATATGTCGCAAGTGGAGAAACATCGATTCTCAGGTCTTTCTAGCCCAACTTCTGGAGAATCAGATGGACCATGTTAAGCAATGTCTTAGTGCTGACCCTGAACCGAGTGTGGTACTGGGGGCCTTTGATGAAATCTGCAAAAGGGTTTCTGTGAAATTATCATCTAACCACCATCAGGGTCCAAGACAAAATAAATGGGTTGATAACTCATGCACCCGGGCACTTAGTTCTCTTAAACAAGTCCTTAATAGCTCACCCAGGGTCCCGATAGAAATAAGGAAGCTTTATAAAGAAGCCGTCAAATTAAAGAATGAAGAGGTCAGGAGGGAGGCCCGGGAGCAGCTGGCGACTGCCTGTGCAACGAACAATACGACGCAATTGTGGAAAGTAGTTAACGCTCCTTTCTTTTCAAATAGTTCTACTACCAGCATAGATACGACCATCCATGAGCACCTTAGGGTCGAGCATTTTACAAAACTGTATGACATTAATAAGCAGTATTATGCTGAATATAATGCTATAAAGGAGGTGCCTAACCCAGAGCTCGAGGGAGAATTGACAGTCTCCCTCGGAGATATCATCTCTCCCTTGAAAAGATGCTCTAGTATTAAAGCACAGGGACGGAATGAGGTACCAGTGGACCTCTTTAAAGACAATCCAGAATTATTGTAATTGCATTTATATAGCCCTTACTACCCCTGCCAATGTGTCGAATCGCTTTTTCGGCAAGTAGCACGCTACTTTAGGACCCAAAGAGGATTAGTGGTGAATTAGTATAGGGAGATATGAAATTTGTTTGAGCGGTGGACATGTGAGTTTGTTATTTGGATGAAAAAGGATAGTGGATGAAAGGGCCCAATACTGGTGAATGTGCTCCGAAGTGCAGTCTGTGTCAGTCCCCCCAAATCTTTGTCTAGGGCAATCATTGTAGCAATTTTTAAAATGGGTAACAGGAGTGATCCTCAATGCTATCGACCAATATCTTTAATCGACTCCACAGCTAAGGTGCGGGGTAGAATTTTGTTGGATCCCCTTGAAACACGAGCAAATGAGAAGTGAATTTTAACAACTGCACAATATGGTTTCAGAAGGGGATTAGGCACAGTTGAACAGTTCCTAAATCTGCATTGAATAATTAGCAAATATGTGGCTGTCAAAGAGGTTTGTTTGTTTTTGGCATTTATGGCCCTAAGTGCAGCCTTTGACCATGTCTATAGGGGGAAGCTATGGAACATACTAAAAAGGTGCTAGTCCTAAAATTATTCACCTCCTTTCCCAGCTGCATGCAGATATATAAGGTAGCATCAGGTATGGTTCAAATGGAGAGTGTACCCCTTATATAAAAATTGGGAAGGGGGTCAGGCCAGGATGTGTGCTGGCCCCCTTCCTTTTTAGTCTTTATATTAATGACTTAGATGGCGTCCTGCTGGATGCAGCAGCTGATCCTCCTAGAATAGGGTCTCTGCAGTTACCTGTCCTTATGTATGCAGATGACTGCGTGCTCACGGCAAGAACTGGGAGGGGTCTTCAGAAGCTTTTAGACACCTTTGTAGCTTTTATGTCTGTCTGATTTAGGCCTCTCCACAAATAAAACTAAATCCATTGCCATGATTTGTGGCCACCCTCTGAGTAGGATAACTCAGTTTCATATTGCTGGTACTGCCCTCAAATGTGTATCCACATTTACCTAACTAGGGGTCCCATTTGATAGTTCAAGCATTTGGAAACACTTGAGAATAGGGAGAGCAACCCAATATGAACAAGCTATAGCCTCTCTGTTTGAATTCTCTGCGAAGCTAGGCTCTATGCCCTTAGATACTGTCACTACTATCTACAAAGCCAGATCTGTACCGATAGCCACCTATGGAGCAGGGGTTTGGAGATACATTGATTAATCTCTGCTCCAATTTAGTGAAAACAAATTCCTGCATAGACTATTATCACTTCCGCGCAGTGTTCCTTCCACTATAGTGCATGAGGAATTGGGGCTACGCTATGTGGGAGATACCATAAGGTTGGCATCCAACATGTTGTGGCTTTCAGTCTGGTCTAGGCCAGAAGCAGTGCTAACACAGTCATCACTGACTGTATGAACCTTGCAGAAGCAAATAAAATCAAATGGCTGTCATATATTAAAAATGAATTGTGAGCCATTAATAGAATTGAATTGTTCGAAAACCCAACTTGCAGTGCTCAATCAGTGAGATTATTAGTGAAAAATGAACTACTAAGATCCATAGCAACTGCGAGACAAGAAGGTGAACTGAGGAAGAGGATGGTGGTATCATACCTCGTATTATGTACAACACCCGGCATTGTGCCATATTTGCTGAAGATAACACGCCACCAAAGATTTTTTTTATTAAGATTTAGGCTTAGCTTAGCTCATTTTTTTGTGTCCTACTCCGCCAATGTATATGTTGACAAATAACAGATACCGTGTCCATGTAATGCAATTTCTCATCAATCTCAAAAACATGGTTTGTTTTTAAGCTGAATAAAGCTTTCTATTGATTGATGTGTTTCATATTACTGAAATATGTTTTGAAGTGTTTCTACAGTTCATTTACAATCTATTTAAATGTGTGTTAGAAAAAAAAAACCTGATATCCTACAGCCTTTCATTTCACACTGTTTGTACGGCACAAAATACACCAACATCCAGGATTAAATAAGCAGTAAATTGTAAGCAGGCATAAACGGACATTTGACCTCTGAAAGCAGTGCGAATGTGACAAGATAAAAACAAGCTTTAAAGGCATCTTTATTGCTCGTTCACTTTCTGAGTGAACAGAACACCTTTTCTTTGTCAGCTCGCCAGAACGGGCCAGAAGGCTCTAAAAATAGTGCACCCTGATAAAATCTGACTCACCATATCGAGTGGGCAAGGAGATTTCTCAAGGCCTGCAAACAACTACATTCTGAATATTGGTAAGTCCCTAAACCAGGGGCAGAAACACCTCACTATACATGGGCTAATTGGAGACTATGATTTTCTAGTAAGAATGAAGACACAGTTTTGAAAATAAAGGAAGTAAAGTGCATACCGCAGTTTGGATTTCATTCATATTGCACGCATATCATGCAAAACCGACTTCTACACTGTACTTTTACTAGACCACTGTGCAATGAAAGGACAGGCAGGCCATATTAGCATTAGGAGCTTAAACCAAATGCTACTACTATGCACATGTTGAGTTAGAGGGAATGTTATCTGCAGAGTGCTTTACAGTAAAGGACATCACTTTAATAGATTTCCCACCTTGCTCAGAGAAAAGAAAAAAAGAAGAAGAGCAGCCATTTGTTGGTGCAGACACCTGAATATGAATTTGAGGAACATCTTTTTTTGCTTCAGTGATCATTTAGGAATATTATTCTAAAGAACTCTAAAAACCAGGACTGTCTACTCAAATGTATCGAAGCAAAGCAGGTAAATTATTTGCTGATTAAGTTACGAGGACTGACGTGGATAAAAATGTAATGATTTAACCATTCTAATACCTTTCAACCTTTGAAACTACCATTTGTAGGGCTTAGTCATGATTCGTTTCTAATATATTAAAGACTGAATGACATAAGAGGTTAGAATGTTTGGATTAATGGATAGCCAAGTTGTGTTGTTTTGATAACTAAGTATAGATAATTACAAAGGTTTAAGAAGACAAAAATTGGTATGAAATATAAAGGAGGCGCGGCAAGATCTAGGAAAAGATAAAAAAGACCAAGACAGGACATTTTTCTGCATAACTTCAAGTGTCTGAATATTTACCAAATTACCACAGTCTGATTGTTTAAAATAATGTATTAATTCCCTTATACAAAGTAACCCCTTTAGCAGGTAAGCACACGAAGACGGAAATGGCTTCAGAAGATTTATTGTAGAGGTAAATTCACCCACGGCATGCCGCGTCCATCTTTACTGATAATGTAAACCAGTGGCTTATGATCAGTGAAGAGTTCAAACTTGCTTCCCCAGATGTACATTTAAAATGTTTGCACTGCCCATACACATGCAAGTGCTTCACATTCAATTGTGCTCTACTGATGCTCAAACTGTTTTAAAGCTCTTGAAGCAAATGCCACAGTATGCTCACGTCCATTCACCTTTTGGCTAAGAACAGCACCCAACCCATGGATACTGGCATCAACTGTTATGATTGAGGTGCAACCTTCCCAGAAAGCATGTAATGCTGGAGCTGTAACAATTAGTTATTTAACCTTGATGAAAGCTTTCTACAAATCTTCCGTCCATTTGAACACTTGACCTTTCCTAAGTAAGGCGCGTAACGGATCAACAGTTTGAGCATCACTTGCAACAAAACGAGCATAATACTCTGCTAACCCTAGAAATGATCAACGGGTATCATTCTCTGTGGGTGCTTTGGCCTCAGTGATTGCTCTAACCACTGAAAACTTAGGTTTCATGTCCACTGCCGACACTGTATGACCCAAATATTCTAACTCATTGGTTGCAAATTTACATTTATCAGCTCCGAGTGTCATACCCCTCTCATTCAGGATGGTTAGTATTTCTCTCAAAATCACATTATGTTCTGCCAAGGTCTCAGCATAAATTAAAATGTCGTCTATATATGCTTGTACCCCTTTGATGCCTAAAAACATGTTCATCAGTTTCTGGAACACACCGGCCGCTGAGGCCAGACCGAGTGGTAGCCTCAGAAACTTATAGGCACCAAAGGGGGTTACAAATGTTGTCAATTCTTAAGACTCTTCAGTCAAAGGTACCTTGTGGTAAGCTGATCATACATCAATCAAGGAAAACCACCTGGCCCCTCCAAGATTTGCTAACAACTCGAGGATTATGGGCAGAGGGTGGCAGTCCACAATGATATTCTTATTCAGTGTGCTCAAATCGGCACATAGCCTAATCTCTCCAGATTTTTTTTGTGCTACAACTATGGGTGCCAACCACTGTAATTAATCCGTAGGCTGAATAATTCTTTGCGTACATTGATTGTGTAGGGTGTTTTTTAGCTCTAGGTTCATCAGGAAGCTGCTTTCTCAATCTGGCTATGGCCTCTAAGTTCACATTCCATTGCCCATTACCTTGAGGGGATGGTATTGGTGGTAGACTATCAAATATCTGCTGAAATGCTTACCCCAAACTTCCAAACAATAAAGCAAATTTGCGTGCAGGACTATATCCATTGGCATCAATTGCTACTAAATGGTTCTCAAATAACCTGAACCACTGTGTCCATTTTATTGCTTGTTTGCTTAGAAATGGTGGCGGTTGAGTAATTTGATGAGTAGAAGAAGTCATAATGAAATGAATAGTCAAATGAACAACAGGTCAATGAATGGTCTAGCCAAAGATTAAATATGGGGCTGGAACCTTGAAAACTCACCAAACCACAATAAAGAAAAACCTAAACTTCAAAGGAAATGCTGACTGCAGCGAACTCCTATTGCTGTAGTTGAAGTATCGATGCTGAAGAAATGGCCATATGGCTGCCATGTGATGCCGAAGTCATGCTGTAGTGACCCGTAAATAACCACACACAATATAGCCACCACGCACAAAATGAAGACGTATGTCGTGCAGAGCCGATGGATGCTAACCAACGAGAGTGCGCACACTCTGTGACACGCGCTGTCACCAAAATGCGCTGAATCAAGTTAATACTCTACGCACAGGATTTGTTGATACTATGGCCTAAAGATACGAGCCCACACATAGCGCCCGTCAAGAAGAGGGAGCTAAAGAGTAGAACAGCTCCTCGATGTCCACTGCGTAATTGCAGTGGCGGCTAATCCAGGGAAGTAGTAGTGCGATGGGGGGTTAGAAACCAACAACAAAAAAGATCACTTACCTGCCGGCCGCCACCACTCATCCATCCTCTCAGTCCTCTGCTTGGCTTCTGTGCAAGCAGGAAGCCCCCAGACTCCCCTAAGCCAATCACAATGCTGCAATGCAGCATTGTGATTGGTCTGAGCGCTGTGATTCGGCGCTCGGACAGGGAATGGGAGCCTGGGCATTTTCTCCACCCATGCTGCAATTCTGCCTGGGTGGAGAACATGCAAAGTGCGCATGACTGTTTGGCCGGGCCAAGACGGCCGACCAAACAGTCATGAGCACTTACAGAGTGCCACCACTCCTCCCCCTTGCGCTGTCCAGTTCTACCCCGCCCTGCAAAACTGCCTCAGCACAGAAAATTGAAATGATACTAACCTCACGTTATCATTTTATTTTTCCTTTCTTGCAGTGCTGAAAGGTAGTGGGGCGAAGCTCCTGCAACTGACTCCTACAGCTCGAACTCCTCGCCACTGTTGCTCCATGCATGTGTATCATTACAAAGAATAACAGTGTCTTGAGGGGTATCCTCGAGACACACTACGTATATCACAACACCACATACCAAAGTAGACACTTTTAAAAATTGATTATTCCGCAATGGGTATATAAAGCACTGGAAAAACACAGAAACTTGAGACTGGCAGCTGAAGGGGGCCCCATCCTCTGGAGAGGATATGGCTTCAGGGCTAGGAGGGCTACAGCTGCCGACTTTAGAGCTGGGGAACCAGGTTCGACTCTCGGGGTCGGCTCAACATCCTGTGATTATGGGCAAATCACTTAATCTCCCCGTTCCTACGGAAAATGAATGTGTCCTTGTGTAACGTAACTGGTGCTCATGTAAAGCGCTCCAACACCTTCGGGTCCAGTTCGCGCTATATAAATCTGCCAAAAATGTTTTTTTTAAAACCTAATGAGGTGGGGAGTGGCACTGCCCCTCGTACAGGGCAAAGTAGGATCGTGCTCCTTTCGTCGTTTTTCGTAAGGCAGAACATCCTTTCATGCACCAAAGTACAGATCTACATTGTCGGTTTGGTTAGTCCACACGCCCCCTTCCTATATGCAAGAGTCGGTACTGAGAGCATCGGCTCACGTGCCGCTGGGCCACGCCTTCCGGAGCAGGGGGCGGTAACTTCCGGTGCAGCAGCTGGTTGTCCTTTCCGGTGCATGGCTGTGGGCGGTTTATCAGCGATGGGAGTGCCGGGTTTTTCGGGGCGGGACATATTTTCTAACCAATCGCCGGGCTCAGCCGCCACAAAGACCTCGGTACGACCGCCCCTTAGACTGTCAATCCGTGCAGAACCATCGTTCTGATTACCATTGGAGTCGGAAGCTAAGTGGAGATCTCGGATGTGTACGATCTTTTGTCGGGAGGTAAAGCCCCCATTTGGGAACCTCCCGCATGATTCGGGAGGGTTGCCATGTATGCCAACACCGAATGAGACTTCTGCAAGACTGGGCCTCTGAGCACCAGACTGGGCCAGAAGGCGGGGCTGTAGGCTGGGACTTTGCTCGCTCGCAAGACGGCCTCTGAAAAGACATACCCGTCTGCAGAAATCCACCCCGCCTCCTGAGGAAAAGATCTTCGGATGCAAGAGGTCAGACACCGGAGCGGGGCATTGAAATGCCCATGATTAGGCTTCGGGGTGTTTGAACGCCCGACCGCCTTGTAGGAGGAGATGCACGGATGTGCTTGTGGAATCCGGTGGCTCTGAAACCCACCGGAAAGGGGAACTCGGTTCCTTGCCTAATTATCTACCGTTAGAGGGGATCGATTCCAAAGGTTGAAGGATGTCCGCGGTGGTTAATTACTCACCTCCCTGGTGGGTGAACCTGCTTCACCGGCTCCCCCACATTAACCTGCAGTGGGAAACCATCAGTGGGGATTTTCGCCCAGAGGACACAGAATATCAGCAGGTAATGGTCCCATTTCCACCTTAGGATGGCATGGGCACAGAGAAAATGCTCCCTTTTCTTTTAACCTGATTCAAAAACATACCCTATGTGAATGTGTAAATGTTATTGTTTTTGCATTTGTCGAAAGTCCTTGGGCGGTCTTAATTTCTTTGTGCAGTCTTAGGGTGCCTAGGAGGGCAGTTGCACGGATACATGCCACCTTTAACAAAGGCAGGTTTGCCGGCCTTTCCTCTGGTAGTAAAACGCATTATTCTTTGTAGGGGCAACATGATTACCCAATGTTGGTGGCGTTCTAGTCAGTCGCCTGGTAATTGTTGTAAGCTAAACTAGGCCCTGGTGCTTTCCAGTGACGTAATTTGTGACATGTCCTTTGCAAACACCGTTTCACTCATCGTTATGAGTTGGCCAAAGGAATGTTAAGAACAGGACAATAAAGAATTCGTTCGTTCCTATTTGTTGTATGTTAAGGTGTTTTGTGTATCTTGTGTGAGTTGTTATAGTCTACGCTTTTCATATTTTTGTGCTCAGTTAAGGATTGTTTGTGCTATATTGTGATGAATGTTTGGGGAGTGAGTTTCCAGATTTTTATCCTATTTTAGAGTAAAAACGAATTTGGGTTTATCTGCAGCTGCTTGCCCATTCCGCGTCATCCTTCGTTGGCCCCAAACCTGCCTTGACATGTCCCAAGTCCCACTCTCCTTAATGGGAGCCTGTGATCTTTTTCCTTTTGGGAGTAAGTGGGAGCCTAATTCAGTGCTTGGGGCTCCTGATAAACAATTACGTTTGAAGGTGTGAGTGGAAGATGGCCGGCCCTGGTTCTTCTTGCTGCCCTCCGTCAAATCATGTTCATAAAAACGTTCTGTAATATATTACACTGTCATCTCTTACTTCTTCTCCCATAAGACATTTCTTTTCCACTCACTTCTCTCTTTTCCAACAAAATAATATTCGTTGTATTGAAAACACTTTGCTTTATACATAGTGAAGTAGATGCACTGGGCCGAAACAATGTTATATAAAATGTTTCTTGGGTATGGCACTCCTTCGGTCAAGATATAATTCTGTTGTTGGAACCCACAATCCAGACTGTCATTAGGCTAGGTTTTTGTATCGTGAGGGGTCACCTCTTTATTCCAGCCAGTTCCTAAGAACATGGCTTTTGATGTACGTCTCTCCTATGTGGTCATTTCAGATTAAATGTAGAGTGTATTCCAGAAAAAGCTGAAGTTCACATACTATTACTTTAACGCCATGTGAAAGAAATGTCTATCCACGCTCTTAGGCCATGCTGGGTTCTAATGACTGAGCGGGGGCTCACATCCTTAGAAATCAGCCCCACACAGTTCCTGGTGTAGCCAAAGTGGGCATTGAACATTTTGTTGTTGTTATAAAATTAGTTGCTGCATCTTGCAAGCGTTTGGTGTCGTAATTTTCTTGACTTGCTAAAGTGGGGTAGAATTGGAATGGCTCACGAAAAATAGTCCTTTTCAGTTGTTGCCAAACCAAAAGCAGCATTTAGGTTGTTCTAGGTTTTTACCTGGTTACTTGAGGAGCGACCCAGTAAGGGGTTCAGTAATGCCATATAAACGATGGAAAAGATGTTCATAAGACCAAAGGATGAGTGATTTGTAAATGTAATTGGAGTTGTGAGGTGGCGTAATTGCTTCGTACCACCCCTTCAATAATATATTTTCTTTTGTGTCATGTGGAAATAATTACAGGAAATTATTCAAGGTATGACGTCATTACCACGAACAGCAATTTGTAAACATTGTGTGCAATACTAATAAGAAACCATTTAATATTGTAGAATATGTAAGGGAAACGGTGTTTTCTAGTCCTACAATATAATGCCAATTAGTGTTTCTTGTGACATGAGAAAGTGAGAGTCAGGGGTTAAGTGGTTTGTAAATGTTGCTCAAGCCCAGAGATGGCATTGCAGTTAAATATACAAGTTACTTGGTAAATATCGTGCACACTACATGATAATAGGCAGTGTGTGTTTTCTTTATTCTCAGTCAGCACAGATTCAGTGGGCAAGGGGTGACGTCACCCCTGTGACTTACGGCCTGTAATTTGATTTCACGTTGATCGGTGTTGTCAGGTTGAGCGCGGAAAGGGCTTAGCTTTTCAGAGCTGTTAAGTTGGAAGAGACCGCGGTGTACGTCTTAATAGAGCAATGGTTATTATGGTCGTTCTGGGCTATAAGATATTCTGACAGAGCGCCTTTAAAATTCAGGCTAGAGATGTGTTCGCACTACCGCCACAGTCACTAGATCCAACGGGAGGGACTGAGCTGAGGTTTACCGAGCATTCACTCGGGCTGTGAAGTGAATAGCTTGGAAATTCATTTGTGTTTATTTTTTGTAGCTTTAAAATAAATCCATATTATTAGCGAGCTGTGCAATTCAGTGCCCAGGCACCTCCAAGATATAATTATGCATTTGCAGTGAGGTAATCCGAGAGTGCACTCATTCATGGCTCATAACTTGTCTAGAATGTCGGTGTCTGGACTCATCGAGGCTCAATGTAGCTCGGTTGTCTCCTCTGCTGATTTTAGGAATGATCAGAAACAGCCTGTGCAGCACCGTTAAGAGCCGTACGAAAATGGACATTGCTGTTCCTTGTATTTCTTATCTGTGGGTAACAAGGGAAAACATCCCTTTCACGATCCGCATGCTTTTTTCGTTACAGTTTTCTATTAAGTAAATATGTATCTCTTTCTGTTCAGGTCAGATGTTAATCTTTAGAGCTGTGGCCAATGTATAGCCCCTTTCTAAGCAAACCCTCGCATTTCTATTAACCTGCCTCGGATCAGGACTTTCAGGAGGCGGGGTGGGAGTGAGGCAGGAGAGCAGGTTTATATTTGCCTTCTCGGATTACATTTTAGTTATGTTCTTCGGTTTGACTTGCATCTCAAATTGAGAAAACTGCTACAAGGTGGAAATAGCAAAATAAATCCATTTTAGCGACTAATTCAGTGTTTATGGGAATTGCTTTTAACTGCAGTATCTGTTTTTTTAAGTCTATATTGATTCAGCTTGATGAGTGTTAAATCCTTCAGGGAGACCAAAGGTTACTGTTGATTGCTTGGACACTTGAGGAGTTATAACCCAGAACCGAGACTTGACCGGATTCAAAAACAATACCAAAAGAGTTGACAAGGGCCTGTTGCTGAGAACGGATGCAGGGTCATTTTTCAGCACAATACACTAGACCTATCACCTGAGCTCTACTGTTTCAGGCACTGAAAATGTTGAATTTGATTTTCTTCTCTTTGTAGACTTTGTTCTTTTTTTCCTGTCCACTGATTGGAGGCAAGCTTTGGACAGTTAAGGACAGAAGTACCTAATTGTTTCATGCATGCAAAAAAATTGTTGCTTCCCGATTTGGCACCCAGTGGCCCTTACTAACTCAGATCAGATCTACTTTCTAGTCCATTTATGACCTATGACTAACCAGCCAGTTTCCATTTCTACTAACTCCGTAAACTGCATACCAAAAAAACAAACCCCTTTTATGCAGTGCGAACTGTACACATCACACTAGTTGCAGGAGCAGAATATGCGTGCATTCTGACTACTATAATATATACATTGCTACTTTCTCTGGGTTACATTTTCCTTGTGAAAGCTATCCATGGTCTTTAGCCAATTCGTTTTCTGCCCTCATTTCTAATCTGACTAATTTTTGCCACTGGTCCAGGGAAGACCTAGCTTGGCAGTTCGGTCTGGACTGTTCCCATGAGGCACATGGTCAAGACTGATTTGCATATGGCTGGGTCTGAACTGGGGTGGCGAAGTGAGCTAAAGAACGATGATTGATTCAATCCAGATCTGTGACTGGGGGTGAGCGTCTGAAAAGTTTCAGCGCTCTGTCCATCATCTCCTTGTGTTTACCTAATTTTTGCCTCTGTCATTTTCTCCATTTCTAACTTGATTTTATGTATTTTGAAGCGGTAAATTATGACAAATTAGTTCTATTGACCGTTCGAATCTTCATCCAGGAGCTATAGCAGAGAACATTAACATTGTTTTACTACTTGGAAAATAACATATGCTTTCTGTGTGGTGAACGTATGTTAAATAAATCTTATGTAACAATGCATGACTAGTCACCGTAAGATGAGACTAATGCTTGTGTGGGCTGAATTTAGGAGAGCATTTCCTTAGGTGTGGTGAGGCGGGTGTATTATACTACAGGGACGTTATTTCTGAATTGCCAAGTTTTTATGGAATCGCTTAGTGATGGCTCTGAGGTTAGATAGAGGCCAAACTCCAGTCCAATTTTATTCTGTGGCTTTTTTTTATTCTTAAATTCACACTCTAGATAACATGTTTTGTCTAAATAGATTTTCTCAGGGCTAGAAATCATATAATGTACAAACTCAAATTAATCATTCAATTGTAAAAGCAAAGTGGATCTCCACACCTTATGAAAACATCAACAATGAGAGAATAATAAAATTAAAATAAAAGGCAGGGGCTGACTTGCAGAGAGAGATGGAGTCAAAACACCCAGGGGAAGTGACCCACATGGCAACGATTAAAGGTAAAATCAATCGTGTGAGCTGAGAAATTAGGTAAACAAGACACCATAGAATGTACAAACGTCTAAAAAAAGATCATAGCAAGAATCCAAAGCTCACCCAATACAAAGGAACAGTTAGTACATTCGGTCAAATCTGGTAACAGTAACAAAAATGTATCCATGCAAGAACACTACCAAAAGACTTAATGTTTCCCAAGTAAAGCAAGGTTTCAGAAATCCCTTACCCGATGTTCCAACCTTCCAAATAAGATACATTGGGAGCAAAGTCCAACATTATAGCCCATGCCTTAACATTAATTATGTTCATTAATATATGTTGTACAAAACTTAAAAAGCATAATCCTCCAAAGAGGAGCTTGCCAAACAACAACTGAGTTTCACATAAATTAAATGGCGAGGAAGCAGAGCAGATCATATCTATGACACTGAAAAAAAACAACCTCTCAGTAAACGTTTCTCAAAAACTATAATCGATTAAGAGGGGTAAAAAGAAAAAACTAAAAGACACACAAGTGTCCACTTGCCCCTATCTCGCTCCTCAAGAAATGTCTGGCCATCCACAAGACAACAAGTGTGCGGCATACTGCACGGGTGCCATCTTTATTCCTGTGTATTTATACCCGTAATAGAGAGAGTACTACTACCAAAAATTATAACTTAAGAGTACATAAGCACCCTACTCACCTCTACTCCTGCTGTTTCAGGACTTTTCTTATCTCTGCTCCTTCTACATCTCGTGGTCCTCCTAGTGGCCCCTACTATTGCTATCTCAGAACTTCTGCATCTCATTGCCCACCAAATGTCTTCTTCCTATTACCTTCTCTGGCCTTGTCTGAGCTCTGTCCCTTTTGCTTGTTAGCGCCCTATTGGCATCACCGCCCTCAGTCTCGTGGCTTCACTGATCTTTGTGCATTCTGTGCCACATGATCCACCTCTTGCCACCTCCTCCTACTGTCTGGGGACTTGACTGATCTCTGTTCCTTCTGCTTCCCAATGTCCTAGTGGCCCCACCTCCTGCTGCCTTACGGCTTAACTGATCTGTTCCTTTAGCGTCTCAAGGTCTATCTAGGCCACCTCTGCCTCATTCTACTGTCTTAGGCCTTCTATGATCTTCCTTCTGCTTCTTGCCGAACATCCACCCTTTTGGGTTTCTTGGGACATCACTGTTGTCCTGATCCTTCAGCCTCTCAGGGCCCTTTAGGTGGCCCTTCTCCTTGTCCTCCTACTTATGGACACAACTGATGAATATTCTTTCTACTTCTTGCACTTGTCTGAGTGACCATAAATCTGGTACTGTGTGACTGAACTCTTCTGTTTATCCTTATCCTTCTAAAGACCTCTTACTCCTGCTACCTCCGGAATTCACTCGTCTCTTTTCTTTTTGCTTCTCCCGGACCTCCTAAAAGCCTCCTTGCTATCTCATGAAGTGATTTAACCTCCTTTATGTATTTAGCTTCTTCCTCTTCAATCCACTCTCATATCTTCCTTTTCTGTTCGGTTTACCATTTTAGTTACGTTTCTGGGCTTTGAAGAAATGATCCTAAATAAAGACTATATCAGTAAGTAAATACTCTCTGCAGATGTGCAGTTGCCTCCAGGATTGTGAGAAGATATGCCACTACCTTTCGGAGGCGGTGTAATGTGAAAAAGATGATTAGGCGCTTTATGAGTACCCATTTATTCTTATTTGCTTTATCAGGATTTGCATAGCACTTTTTCACTCATCGGCACCGTAAAGCTTTTGTAGTCTGAGTGCAATTTACATACAGTTCTCAAAAATCTCATCCGTTGCAGGCCAAATTAGCGGTGTTATTGTGTTAAGTAGTCTTCCTCCACTTCTTGTACATTGTGATACTTAAACCCCGCAAAATTGTTATAAAAGTTGTCGAATGCGAAGTAGCTGTGATACATTCTGCAAATGTTTTATGGTTGCTGCGCTTTGAAAAATATATAGCTTTAAAACACTTCTCTTTTTAACTGCATGTTTATAAATTAGTATTCAGAATATTTCAAAGGTAATTTGGAAGGTTGGTGGCTTTTTGTTTCGCGATGCGCATATGGGCTCAGACTGGGAAGCAATCTGCTTTCTCAAAGTTGAAGCCAAGCAGTTTTGGAAGCTGTAGTCTCTGAAAAGTGCAGTTTGACAATCTGTAAGCTGGTGAGTCATAGTCAGAGAATATATACTTGTGGGCAGGCGAGAGTGCAGTCTACTTTGCATTTACTTGCCGCAGCTTGTGTGTGTGGTTTGATAACAGGGGGTCTTGAGTTCACAGTTCTCAAACAGACCAGTCAAGGTCCTGCCTAAAAAGGCTTAGCTAGGGGTCTATATACCTGCCAAATTGAACAATAAGCATTGGCATAGCCAATGGGTCTCGCCTTTGGGACCTTATAAGTGTTTAGCAATGCAGCATAGTATCTTGGGTGCTGCGCCGCTAAGGATTGTTTGTTTATTTATAAGATACGGTTGAACTGTTTAATAAGCCATGTATGCAAACTATCTAATCGTGTTGTACTTTTTTTGCACAGCTGTGGTAGCGGGTCTGACCCCTTTATTTTCTGCATTTTCACCAGAGTCCCTTTGCATTATGGGACTTTTAGTTTTTTGCCGTTTGTAAATTTAGAACACACAATAGATGGTGTGATAGATTAGAAAAGGAATGTTTCTCGCAGACAGTAAACAGCGCTGCAGGGCATGAGTTTGTTATATGGGAACTAGAGGCAGAGCGCGTCTATATGTTTTGCCCTATGTGCACGTCGACACAAAAGAAAAGACATTAGTGAGAACATAAGGAAAGGTATCAGGATAGAGTGCGTGGCAGAGGGAAAAGTACGGCTAATAAAGAAAACAAGCATAGGCGGTAGGACAGAATGTGAAGCGAACGGTGTGAAAAAGAAACGGGCACGTAGAGCCAAAAGCATGAGGATAGATGGCAGTACAAAGTGCGTCGTAATAAGAAAGCCATGGGGAGGCAATAGTATGAGGATAGGTGGCAGGATAGAGTGAAGACAGAGTGAAGGGCATGGGCTGTGCAGAATATAAGGCTAGGTAGCAGCAAAGAGTGCAGGACAAAGACAGGGCGAGCTAAAAAACATGAGGGTAAGTGGCACGAGAAAGTGCGAGCTAGAGAGACAGGGATGGTGAATAAAGAGTATGAGGCTAAGTAGCAAGTTAAAGTGCGTGTAGTGCGTGGCAGAGGGAAAAGTACAGCTAATAAAGAACACTAGCATAGGCGGCAGGACAGAATGGGAGGCGTCCGGTGCGAAAAAGGGACAGGCACATAGAGCTAAGAGCATGAGGATAGATGGCAGTACAAAGTGCGTGATAATAAGAAAGCCATGGGGAGGCAATAACATGATGATAGGTGGCAGGATAAAGTGAATGCAGAGTGAAGGGCAAGGGGTGTCCAGAATATAAGGCTAGGTGGCAGCAAAAAGTGCTGGACAAAGGGACAGGTAGGGCGAGTTTAAAAACATGAGGATAAGTGGCACGAGAAAGTGCGAGGTAGAGAGACAGGGACCGTGATTAAAGAGTGTGAGGCTAAGTGGCAAGGAAAGTGTGTAACAAAGGGAACAGAATACGCACTGTTGTGGCAACAAAAGCGTAAAAAGCCTATAATACATTGGCAACGCCACGCCACTGGGAAGAAGACCGAGCAGGGGGGCTGCAGAAGAGTGTAGTGCTGCTGTGATGAGCCTAAAAATACGTCGCCCCCAATTCAATGCCAAATCAGCAATAGAGCACTTATATTAGAATAACTGTTAGGACAAAGTACGGGGCAGATGATAGGCAGAAAGTGAAAACATAAGGATAACTGTTAGGACAGAGTGCGGGATAAACAAGTAGGCACGATGAGCGAAGAACATAAGGGTAAGTGGCAAAGCAAAGTGTGGAGCACAGGGACTGGACACAAGAGAGAATAACATGAGGGTAAGTGGCAGAGAGAGTGTGTTAGCGAGAGTAGAAAGCAAGATGAAGCAACAATATAAGTCGGAGTACAGTGTGCGGGGTAAACTAAAAGGCACGGGAAAGCAATAAGAAAGGATAGGTGGCAAGATTGAGTGCGCGGCACAGGGACAGGCATGGTGAGGTAATAACATAAGGATAAATGACAGGACAAAGGTCGAGGGCAGAAAAATCCAAATACGGTAGTGGCGACTGAAGAACAGAAGGATAATTGTTAGGAGAGAGTGCGGGACACAGTGAAAGGCAGGATAAAGTAAAATATAAGTATAGGTAGCAGGAGCGTGGGGCAAATTAAAAGTTACGGCCGGGAATAACATGAGAAGTGTGCAAGACAAAGTGCGGAGCAGAGGGACTGGTCACGGCAAGATCATAACATGGGTAAGTTGCAGAGAGAATGAAAGGCAGAGGGACAGGCACGGGGAGTGAAAAACATAAGAATAATTTGCAGGGCATATTGCGGGCCAAAGAGACAGGGACGGCTAGGCTGGAGGGGGGAGGGTGAAGCGAGCATGGAAGCAATAACCGAACGGTATTTGATAGCAGGAGAAAGTGCGAGGAGTTATGTTTTCTTTTACTGAACCAGCTGTACTAGCATACCAAAGAAAGTAATTCAACTGACACACTGGATAACAAGCCCCGTCCCGTACTAGAAACATAATGTCCTAACAACATTAAGCAACGCGCAGCGGGGCAAAGAGAGAGGGACGGCTAGGCTGGAAGGGGGAGGGTGAAGCGAGCATGTGACTCACAATCTTGTCTATGACAAGCATTGGCCGCGCGGCCGTGCGAGATGCGCTCTGTAGTGGGGGAAGGGAGAGGAGCAGGTGAGCAAGTAACGCGCGGCCGTGAAAGCGACACGGCCGCGTGCCCCGAGAAGCGCTCTGTGGTGGGGGAGGGAACATATGGCGCCTGGAGCATGCGAGGAATGCGCGTTACTGCGCGCGTTCTCGCATGCTCTAGGCCAGCCAAAAGTTGTGGTCGCATTTCTACAAGCCCACACTACAAAATGTCTCGCCCAGAGCCAGCGCTGAAGCGCTGGCTTTCAGGGCGAGACCTAAAAATGTCACCATGTCAGGAAGAGTCGGGGCCTTGGAGGGGTGGGGCATCGTGCAGAAAAGAACCTAAGGGGCACTTTTGCCACCACGCTGCCCCCCAACCCCCTGCTTAAAAAAAAAAAAAGAGCTTGCTACTGCTGATGTGTTTTTACCCCTCTTAATGAACGTCGGCAGTTCAAAGCCTCAGAAAACGAGCTGGAAATCCACTATTTACAGTGGTTTTCAGCTCGTTTTCCCTGCCACTGTGTGATATCGGCTCCTCACCGTGTGATGGGAGCTGTCGTCATGTGTCACACGGTGAATTGGCAGGTCTGGGACTTAATGTTATTGTATAACCATTATGGTCTTAAAAGGGATCGTCGAGGCTTTTCATAACCATGAAGAGGTTCTTGGGTGTACAGTACTCAGGTTCACGGTTCTCAAACAGACCCGTCAAGGTCCTAAAAAGGCATAGCTAGGGACCTAATCCTGTTCTATAACCATTAATGTCTTAAAACCGATCGTCAAGGCTCTCCACAACAATGAATCGGCTTTCTTCTGTAAACATTGGAAGAACCACACCTAGAGTTTGGTGCCCTCGAGGCTTTAGACAGGAGTGCATGAGCAGGGGAAAGTAGTTTTAAATGTATCCTTAACACAGTCGATAAATGCACCCACTCTGTCATACCGCAGCTGTACGAAGAATTCAAAAGAAATCGATACGAGGCAATGGATAATCGAGAAGAACAGAAAGGCCCTTTGGCACACCCATGCACACCCATAATATACCACAAGCATCTTCCTAGATGGAACGTGTTTTACTATTACACTAACTTACACAAACCTAATTGAAACAAAACATTGAACAAACTCGCACCTAACCATGCACCACCAAATACTAACAGCTAGCAAGTGAGGGATCCTCCAGGTTAACCACTTTCACACGAAAGGGGTTCAAAGGAAGAAATCCCAATGATGCCTTAGCAATAATTCTGAGAATTACAACAGTTCCTGTAGCGTAACATGTCTTCCCCCCCTTTTTAGAGTAATCTGCATCTCCCGTTTCTTCACTGTGTCCCTTTTTTTATTTTTTTATTTTAAATTGAACAGTGCCACTGCATCACCACTCTTGCTAGAAAAAGTAGTTAAACGCGAGAGTGCCTTTAGTGAAGTTGGTTGCTCGGAGCCATCATACTAGGGGTGTGCTAAACTCCAAAGGCTTTTCTACTCCAATTAGGTGGACGTTTTTTTTCTCTTTTCAGATTTGCTTTTTTTGTGAACTGCACAACGTTTGGAGATTGAAAAAAAGACCAAATAACAGAAGCAAACTTCTGCTAACTATGGGTTTGTTTGTGGGCAACTCAGAAAAAACGGATTTTAGACTGGAAAATTCACTTGTAGAATAGTTATTTCGTTTGCAAAAACTCTTTTTATTGTAAAGGTAGCCTTTTGGAAAAGTTCTGTGATGTTCACAAACTTTGCATACTTTACTAGGTTTGTAAGTTGTGTACTTCATTCTCATTTACATCGTTTCTTGTTACAAAATGATTCTGTGCTAAACTCAGGGCTCCCAGTCTGGTCAATTCTGCTCCTGTTGTACTGTCTATAGACCTGACTGTTGCTTGACCGCTAGCGCTAACTGTACTTTATTTATCCAAGAAAGGATCATCGCCTGAGCCATATTCGCAGCAACCTTCCTTGATCACATTAGTGATGGCCCTTCCGAGAGGGCCTGAGATCTTACATGTATTGGAGGCATAGACTCCCTGCAATTTAGACGATGCATTTTGATTACTTAAAGAATAATTGTTTGCTATTGAATGAAATTTAGAGGTAGCCCTGGAGCCCCAGGCTCCTTCATTACATTTTGGACCCGACACGCTGGGCCACTGCAGGTAGCCCCACAGGGTCCCTATGTTTTTTTTCATCTGGTGAAGCATTTCCCAATATGGAACAATTTCAGTTTTTTTCCTTGCTGGTAAGTCCCGGAATTCACTTCCCACTGTGATTTGTGCTTCCTCCAGTATTCCCTCCTTCAGGAAACTTCTTAATACTTGCTTTTCAAGGCTTGCTACTTTCTGCCTTCACCCAGGATGTTCTCCTCTTCCCTAGAGCCAGAACTCTACTCGGGCTATTCGCGCACTCTACAAATGAATTACAATTTTTTTCACTTGCCAATATTTAAGTATGACCTTGGTCTAAGTTGGGGCCTGACATATTGGTACATTTTCAGTCTCTTCTTTAGGAAGAAAAGTCCATTTTCAATATGGTTGACTTCATGGCTGTGAAGTGGGATGTCTGAGTGGAGAACAGGAAGTCAGTAACGTTCTTAAAGAAAAATGAGCTTGTGAAGAGTTAGCAGAACTGTGTTGATAACCGGCAATGGGATACAATTTGTCATTGGTGAAATGCATGTTTGAATATTATACACCAAAGGGTAACATTCTTCTATCCACAGGCACATGGTTTACTAGATAGAAAGAACTGACTGTTGATGGGTTGTGCCTAGTTGACTAGAAGCGTGAGTTGAAAGTATGGAAGCAGTAGTAAGGGATATAATCTAGGCTCAGAGATGAGCCCCAACACTATCTCTGGTAAATCGCCATGTGACTAGTTGAGAAGAAAATGTTTTGTGAAGAATTTGAACAACTGTGTATAATCCATTGTATATATCCAACATCTGCACAGGATTGTGCAGAGCAGGATGCATGGGTATCCATTAAATTGATGGTCTATTCCAAATCAATCTTATGACCATGAGTACCCCATTTGCATAGGAAGCACAACCTCAAGCTTCCCCTAAGGGAACCATGTTTTTTAGGTCGAGCCTAGCGCAGCGCGCATGCGCTGCTCTATGGGAGGCTTCATGTAATCAATCTAAACTTTTGTGTGTGAGTCTGACTCCCCCCACGCATTTGGTTGGCTGTTGGCTGTGTCAATTTTAAATGGGAGGCTGCAAATGGGTAAAGGCGGGCGCATGTCCCACCTCTTTTGCAAATGTTCACTCCGACAGTGTTTTGCTTGCGGGAGCGAGCATCGGCGCGCAGAGTTGCAGCTGCATTCCCTACATTCCTTGCAGCGCACGCGTGCACCACTCGCGGGCTTTTTTTTTTGTTTTCATAAATGTAGCACTGACCATGTCCTTGTCGCACCTCTTTCCTTCTCACAGCAGCCCCTTGATCTCCCAGCAGTACGGCCTCCCAGGCAGGCGCCCTCCCCCGGCGCATGGGCCTCTGATCTCCGAGCAGCGCGGCTCGCGCCTCATCAGCCAGCCCTGTGATCTCCTTGTGACTCACCCTCATGTTGTTCCGCTCGGCCTTCAGCTCTGAGATCTCCTCCTCGCGCTCCAGCAGGGAGGGGTGAATCAGGCATTTATCTTTAATGATAATAGGCCTCATTACATCTCTGTCGAGGTTGACGGCTAATTTCCCTTCCTTTATAGAGACGGAGGCCTCGAGTCCCTGCATGGATGGAGCCCCCCCACCCTCTCAACACCTGTCGCTCAGTTTCGAGGAGAGGAACTCAGAAACCGTAACAGACCATTCACCCTGAAAGAGCAGAGGCACCCCTATACAAGGCCTATGATTGTCAACGGGTGCTGGAACCCCCTTTCAACTTGTCACCCATAGAGAGCATGTCCATGGTGTGCCTTGCAGCCTCGAAGGGTACTCGCAGGAGAGGGAGTTTTGAGCCTCTGCTTACTGCTTCCCAATTATAGCTCCCACAATGTTTTTTTTTTTTTAATCAATAAATGAAAATAACCTAAAAAGATCTATACGTGTGTAATCCGCAACTATATATATGCTTCTAAAGACAACGAGCGCGGTCTAAAGTTTTCACATGAAGGCAAATATAAAAGTATTTAAAAAAATGATGTGCATGATCGTAGCTGAACTACAGACATATTTGGAATAATCATCTACACGAGACACCAGCATGTAGCTGTACTTTACACTTGTTATATGCTAATAAGAACAATGTTGCTCATTTTTTAGAATAACTTGGGTTCCCGCGTGCTGTGAAACTGAATACAACAAAAAAGCTAGTAGTTCAGAAGGGCGAATCCTTGCCGGGCCTGGCCGGCCGCTCATTCTTCCGAGGTCTATTGCAAAATGACCCCTTGAATTTGGTGTTGGCATTCATCGTATAAGCATATTGAAATTTACAGTGTGTGGGGCTTTCTCAATAGTCAGTTTTGTTAATCTAGACAGAAACATCATCAGCTTTTTTGCTGTGTTTTCCCACATGTTGGAAAATGATGTATTTTTACGCCCGGACATGTGTGAAAAACGGAAAATGGGACCGGCAATAAAAATGAAACTGGATAAAAAGAGAGTAGTGCTTCCACCTACATTAATTTGCAAGCAGGGGGTGTTGCTCTGCACATGCGAGGCTTTAGCTGCACGCTTCTAGCATTCAACTGCCTCAGATCGTGTGTTAAATATTTATAAGGTAAAAGCACACACAAGTTGCAGTAAAGCGTGCCTTCTCCATTGATTGAGATCTTATAAGAGGTTTCCCCATGCCCTCTTCTCGTTTGATTGAACTGCAGGTACTGCACGTTTAAACGAGGTGTGGGATCCCTTTATGTTAAATTGCATCTCTTACCAAACTTCCAAACACCTCTGGCAAAACACTTATAAGGTCCCAGAGGCGAGACCTATTGGCTATGCCAATGCTTGTTGTTAACATATGCTTACTTGGGTTCCTAGGGACACTGGATTGCCCCTTTGTTTACCCATTTATTTGCAGTCTACCACTACGAGGGCCTTGTTTGAAAAGAATACATTTTCTCAGTGGATCCTATTCCCTATAATATGTCAGAAAAAGAAACACTTTCCTATATGGAAGACCGCATACTAAAACTAGTTAGAGGCACCTCCTTCATAGTAATGAAACACACAGTACTAGAGGATGCTCCATATTCACAGATTTACAAACTTGAAAAAAATAAAGTAAAACTCATACTTGCACAACTACACAGACATCTAATGCAACAATACCTTTTACCCTGTATCATTCCAGTTTGCTTACAGATAAGGAATGAACTTGTGATTTTCATTGAGGACCCTAAGTTCCGTGAAGGGTTCAGTTTTGTCGCCAACAATTGTTAGTGCCATTGGATGGTGCTGGGCATCGAAAGGGCACTAGTGCACATGAAGAAGTTAAAACAGGAAATTGCAGATCTGACCCAAGAGATTCTTAATGACCAATCTCTCAATAACGCCAAGCAAGCACTTGAAAATATTGAGAACCACAATCTAATTCAATAACTTTACACTACACCATAAGCTAGACAAATTAGCAAAGGAAATGAAGAAATATGACAAGCTACAAGCTTACTCCTACCAGAGTGAAGATCCTTTACAAACAAATTATACAGGTCGTTGCACATAGAGGGAAAGGAAGATGCAAACAATTTGTCACTTTTTCAGAGTCCTCACTTTTGGACTTTTCCTGCTCAGATAGCGCCCCAGGCACAAGTGCAGGGCACGAGTCGGGGGTACACGCAGGTACACTGCGTCCACCCACTATTTTCACAGGGTGGACGCCGTCCCCCCAGCCAAGAAGTTGGGCCCCACAGAAATATGTTGAACTTTTCCCAGTGTAAGACACCGGGACACGTTCAGCAGCGCCTCTACGTTGTATGCTTTCCATTCCCAGCAGCAACGTGCAGGCATCGAGGGAGCCTTTTTCACCTCCAGCTGGGCCGAAGTTAAGGGGCCATCAGGCCTCCTTTTGTTTGTATATGCCATCTGGGGGCCGCCTGGAACCTCACACTGAAATGTAAATGCCACAGAGGGAAACCAAGGCGCACAGCTTGCCTTCTCTTCACAGGTACTTAAGAGAGGCAAGCTTTTGCCTATGTTCTGTCCCTGTATATAAGTGCAGACACTGTAAGACTGTCAGATGGTTTGGTCTGTCCCTGTATTTACACAAATCTTTTAAATGGCGATATTTTATTTCTTCAATAGCGCTACGTCGTGACGTCATGTTATTTGCATACGTCTTACTTGGTCAGTCCCCCCACTTCTTTTTATAGGACTTGTGCCCTGCACAAGTGCATCCACTCTCCCCCCCCCCCCCCCCCCCCCCTCCAGGCTCTAACCACACCGAGCCTTGCCGTTTTTAGTGAGAGGCCAGGGATTTCGAGGTCAACAGAGGGGGAGGAGAGGTCGGGGGCTTGGCTGGGGCAGGAACTTCTACCCACAGGAATCACACGGGGAACGCCAGACACGAAGTCAGCACTATTACTGGTAAACACAGACACCACTCCCATTATCACCACTATGGCTCCCATCTTCAACCTCTCATGTTACAGACTGTCAGAAACGGAGACAGCTGTATTCAGCAGGGGCCTTTTCTTTGCCCCGACAAACAGACCCGATTTCTTTGAAGTAAACCTAGAAGTTCACAAATTGTTCAGGAAGAGAAGACTCTTTCATTTCTTCAGTAAGAACAACTACCAAGGTCGGCAGGATGTTACTGGGTTGAGATTAACCTCCACACACTATACTAGTGGAAATTGTAACTTTTGAGAAGCTCGTTTTGAAAGACAGATGCTCTTAAGAACAAACGCAGCTATATACACGACAACATCCCCAAGGAAGAGAACTTGGCCTGCCAAACACTTAAGAAAAACACTGAAATAGTATTCAAACCTGTAGACAAGGGTGGTGGGATCGTCATTCAGAACACTGCAGACTACTGCAACGAAATCAGACAACTGAATGATACCGAGTGCTATTCTAAGATAGATAGAACCCACACTAAAGAGATTCAAGATCTCATTCTGCAACTCAGGAACCAGGGTCTGGCTTTGGACTTTCTAAGTCCAAATGAGTTTGACTTTCTCAACAGACCGCATCCCTGTGATTTTACACATTTCTTAAGGTTCACAAAAACCTTGAAAAACCTCTTGGCAGATCCATAGTCTCCATTTGTGGCTCCGTCCTTGAACCATTGTGCAAATACATTGACTTTTTCATAAAATCACCAGTTCTTGAAACCATAGCATACATCAGGGACAGTATCAACAGCATCGAGTATTTTCCCTTTGATGCACCGAAGAACATTTTGGCCACCAAGGATATACAAGCTTTGTATACTAACATACCCCAACAAGAAGCCTTTAGCCTGATCCTTGAGACTCTGGACCGCAGGCCCCAAGCTACACTAGTCCCTACTTGATTCATACTTTCACTGACTGAAATAGCTGTTAGAAGGAATTATTTCCTTTTTGACAAAACATTTTACTACCAAAAGAAAGGTGTTGCTATGGGAGCCGGATTCACCCCGGACCTAGCAAACCTCTTCATGGCAGACTATGAGGAGCAATATATTTTTGCCATACTCCATACTATGACAACATTCTTAAATGGTCTAGATATATCGATGACTTCTTTCTCTTACGGAAAGGGCCACTGTGTCAATTGAAGGACTTTCACAACTGGATCAACACCAGGTCTGGTGACATACGATTCACCATAGAACACGATGTAAGAGAGATCCCTTTGCTTGACCTCAATGTCATAGCAGGCAATATTATACTATACACACCTCACTCTTCTGTAAGCCCACCGAAAGGGACTCTTTGTTACAATATGGGAGTCATCACTCCAGAAACCTTAGGGACAATCTCCCATTCGGGCAATTCCTTAGTCTCTGCCGCAACTGTTATAAGAAGGAAGACTACTTCAGGGAGTCGTACACACTGATTGCCACACTGATAGAAATGCTATACCCCAAACGTTTGGTCAAACAGGCTCACAAGAGAGCTTGGTACTATCCCAGGGAAGAACTCCTGACTCCACAGTAAAGGACAGAGCAAGCAGACCGTTTGAGCTGTGTTAATACCTTTAGCACAGCGAGCAACGCCATTAAGGGTATTGTGGATAAACTTTGGGATATTATAAAAAACACTATTCCCAAACTCGAAAAACCCATGTTTGCCTTCAAAAGGGGTTCCAACATCAGGGATATGGTAGTTGGAGCAGCCCTCCCCAAGCCTCCGACACCCACTCTAACAACCCAATAGGGCCTATAACCTGCCAGGGCACACTTCAAAGGTGGCCATTACAAAGCCTCCAAATATCGTACGGAAACCAAAGATTTTGTGTGTAATGATGTGTGTTTTGAATTAAGGTCTCTCACTAACTGTAACTCGAACAACGTGGTATATGCCATTTGTTGTCCCTGCAACAAAATATACATAGGACACACTCAAAAGGTAAAGAACAGGATCCTACAGCATCGGAGCCCCATTGAATGCAATGTGTTGGAGCACCACCGGTTGAACAGTTCCACGAACAACAGCACGCCATAGAAGAAATCATTTAGCAGGTGATTGAACAACTGACACCGAACTCAAGAGGCTGGAATCTAACACTTAAACTGATGACTAACGAACTTAGATGGTTTGACCGCATTGATTCGATCTCCAATGGACTTAACCTGGAGGATTGGCGTCGGGCTACTACCCTCTAGTCTATGTTAGAAACATTGTCATATTCAGGATTTGACTCCCCCATATGTACTGCCATTGGACCGCTCTTTCACTGCCTGAAAATTCCCAGTGTAATTGTACTGTTTTATTTCAAAACATTAGTCTGTATACATTACATTCCATGTATGTAATTTAGTGTTTGCAGACTTCTAATTGTTTTAGATCCTGTTGTTTTATTTACACAGTACATACATCTGCCCAACACACAAGTATTGAATGAGTTTCCTATTCCTTTCCGCGGGGTCTCCTTTTTCCTACCTGGCCATGCCCCTTGAAGACTGTTGCCTTGATGCGGACTCATCCCTGAGCCGCTTTCCCTACACAGGCATGTAGCATGCCTCAACTATTTATTTAACCAGGAGACGCACGCTTTGCCGCGCTAAACGTTCTTCTGCAGATAGCGATTATCACTGACTCTGTGATCATCCCAGATGGTGCTGTAAGTAATTTCCAACATTACGAGACTACCTTCTCATGTCTAATACGACCCTACTACATTTGTGTCCCCTCTTTCTTTCAGATTGTTTGAGAGTGCGTTTTGAAGCACCACACCTCAGAGACCGCTTACTATTCCCGCAGCATGTTTCTCTGTCCACGTTCGGTACAGACAGGCACTTTTCTCTAGTCACTTTTTCAGCCCGCATTTGCACTCGTGACATGCCGATCTTCAGGGGCTATTGCATGCCACACCAGTGCATGGCTCTGCACACAATTTTATAATATTTATACATCGTGACAAGTGGAACGGTATTCTCTCCCACACCCGGCACACACCTTTTCGGGCTGCTGCATGCCGCTCTTTATTTTCTGTGGACATTAAATTTCCCGGGCTAGCATTGCTATTTCGATGTACAGACAGGCTATCCTTCTCGCTCTATTTCTCTGTGTTGCCACCACAGGTCTTCAGCGCAGGCTGGCTTATCTGTCTGCACTGTCTCCTTGGCTCCTTTGGAGCAACGCACACGGACCAGGTCCTCCTGCAGCCATCTCCTCTGGCAACAGCTTTTTCTCGATGGTGCACCAGTAAAGGTCACTGTGCACTTCTTGATATTCCTAATCGGGATCACAGCAGACGGACCGGTTCTCTCCAATCCATCCTTTCCTTGAATCCCTTGCTCACCGTATTTCTCAGTAGTCACTACACTGCGCTGTCCACCAAGAGCACCTACGTCTTATGATTCGTAATGTTTTGTGAAGAATTTGAATAAATGTGTCATATACATTGTATATAGCCAAAATCTTCACAGGATTGTGCAGAATAGGATACATGGGTATCCATTAAATTGATGGTCTATTTCAAATCCGTCTTATGGAACTGGAACCTGTTTTACCTAGGAAGCACAGGCTCAAGCTTCCACCAAGGGAACCATTGTTTTTGTTAACATTATTACAAGAAGACTAATTCAGAACTGCTGTTCAGGACCTCGTACTCTCGCATCTGGACGGTGGTAATTTCCTATTCCATGGCCTTCCAGACATCACACTGGCATCCCCTAGGGGCACCCTACATGATTCAGCATGTCGCAACCAGTGCCTAAAGCAATATGAACACATCACCGCCATCCTGATGGAACTCCATTGGCTTCCGTTGCTGGATGGCACCATCTTAAAAACCAGCTGCATCATTTACAAAGCTATCATGACCAGCGCCCCTGCTTATCTTACAGACAAACTCATCATCTCATGTGGATCTTACCTACCAGGATGGGATTTTTGTTTAACTATTATTTTATGAATATTGCAATATCTCTATTTTTGTTTTCCTTTTATGCTTTGCTCTCAAAATTATCTTCTCTGTTCGAACCTTATTCATTGTATTTCTCTTTTTTAAAGGATCGGGAATGTGTTCTGTGGGCGCATGCAGCTTTATTCCTGTAGTTAAGTGATACCATCTGCAAATGTAGATTTTTTTTTTTTATATCCTTTAAAGTGGTGTGCTTTAAGACTACTTTACTTAGAGCTTTTCATAGGCGATTGCACACAGGTTATCGCTTTAACAGGATTGCATTTGTGATGCTCCGGTTGAACTGCAACAAACCCGTGCATTTTTAAATTTTTTTAAATTTAAAACAATTTTTATTAACAGTTTGTTCATCAATACATTGACAGTATGTTTCTTATGGTGTACAGACACAGGTAAACAGTGTACATAATTTATTTCTGCCGTTTATACTTATTAGAGACTCGTCCATCCGAACCAGTGGGCCTAATAGATCCGCCCCGGCATATCCAATAAACATCTCGTGTCAAAGTATGTTCAATCACTAATGTCTGACTCAGACTCTTCCAATGGGGGGGGGTACACAGCTATTTCCCCGATAGGCATTCCACTTCCCCCAAACCTTTGTCCATTTTTTGGGGCACCCTCGGTGAACATACACTGACTTTTCCGCCACCATCGCTATGTCCATATCCATGCACCACCTACCAAGGGTAGGGCCACTTCCGGACTCCCAACGTTGCGCTATGTTTCGTTTGGCTATTGTCATGCCCAGTGTTGCTCAATCCTGAGCAGTGGTGTTTAAATCTGTAGGTTCCCAGATGTTGAGGAGACAACATTTAGGTTCTGGGAGAATCGTGACACTCGTGACTTGCGAGAGCGTACGCATCACCGCTTTCCAGTAGCGCGCTATCTCTGGGCAGAGCCATATAGTGTGGTAAAATGTACCTGTTTCTCCACATTGCCTGAGACAAAGTGGCGTGACTGCTCGGTGTATTGTGTGTAATAGTGTCCTGGTATAGTATGTGCGATGTAAAATTTTTAATTGCACTAATTTAAGTCTCGATGGTATTGCAGCCTCTCTAGGGGATGCCAGTGCCTCCTGCCAGTCAGCATCATCTATGTCCCCTATTTCTAGCTCCCATCTGGCCTTCAATGCCGTCGTGGGGTCTGGGCGGTTATTCACTATTTTCCGATAGGTTTGTGAAATTGCCTTTTTGTGAAGATGGTCTGTTAAGAGTCGATCTTCCAACGGGGAGCATTCTTCAGGTCGTGTTCCCCGTGGCAGCAAGGACTGAAGTGCGTGTCTGACCTGCATGTAGCGGAATATTTCTGTCTGTGCTAATCCGTAGGTGGTTTGCAGATGGGCAAATGTGACCATTTCCCCTTTCTTCTACAGATCTCCGACTTTTGATATCCCTATCAGATCCCAGCTGTGAAAGCCTTTGGTATTGCGCAGCATACCCAGTCTCTTTGTGTCCCATAATGGCATAGCTAGTGTAATCACTCCTTCCCATCCCAGTGCCCTCTGTGCCTCAAACCATACCTGTATCGTGTGCGCCGTTGGGCCTGTGAGGTTGTGTTTTCTCGTCCTGTTGTAAAGCGCCCCCATAATCCCTGGTGTGTCTAAGAGGTGTCTATCCATTCGATATGCCGGGTCCTCTTGGGGAACATGAAGCCATTGGTTGATAGCCACCAATTGGGATCCCCAATAGTATATTTTAATATCCGGAAGGGCGATGCCACCATCGTACCAGCTTCTAGTGAGTTTGTGCATGGCTATACGAGGAGTTTTGCCGTCCCAGAGTAATGTCGTCACTTCCGCATTTATCGCTGTGAGGTATGTTGAGGGGACAGGGAACGGTGTATTTTGTAGCGCATAAAGAAATCTGGGAAATGCCATCATTTTATAGAGGGCTGCCCTTCCTAGCAGTGTCGGCGTGAATGTGCGCCAGTGTTTGACGTCTTTTTGAATCTCGTCAAGGGCTGTGTCAGGTTTTGCGCAGTGAACTGTGCTCGATCATGCGTTATGTATATCCCCAGGTACTTAAAGCCATTATCTGCTACCTGAAGTACACAACCCAGTGGGAGCCGTGGTGGGGGACCATGTAGGATATAAAGAAGTGACTTTGCCCAGTTGATGGTGTATCCTGATACTCGCCCATAAGCCGTGCATATATCTAAGAGGCAGTTAATGGAGCGTGCTGGGGACGATGGGTATAATAATATGTCGTCCGCATATAACGATATACGGTCTTCCCAGTCCAGTGTCCACCTTAAGCCACGTATCACTGGGTTCTGCCTAATCCACCCTGCCAGAGGCTCAAGCACTATTGCAAACAGGAGTGGTGACAATGGACAGCCTTGTCTTGTCCCTCTGCCTAGTGGGAATTCAGTCGATATATGGCCATTCACCACTACCTGCGCCAGCGGCTGAGTATATAATAATTGGATCCATGCACAAAATTTGGGCCCGAATCCTAAGTGTCCAAGGACTGCAAAAAGGAAGGGCCATTCAACTAAGTCGAACGCCATTCGTGCATCTAGTGATAATATAACTGCGTCTTCCGCTATGGTTGATCTGCGCTCTATGACACCATGTAACCCTCTCAGATTTAGCGCAGTATTGCGGTTGGGCATAAATCCGGATGAATCACTGTGGACAGATGTGGTTGCAATCTGGTTGCCAGTGTCTTGGCTAGTATTTTTGCTTCCGCATTTATCAGGGAGATCGGCCTGTAGGAGGTACACTCCTGCGTCGGTTTGCCAGGTTTATGTATTGCAACTATAGTGGCCAGGCGCTGATCCCTAGGGAGAATCCCTTGTTCTAAGCTATCCGTGTACATGGCCAATAGGTGTGGCACAAGTTGGGGAGCTGCGTGTTTATAGAATTCCACCGGAATTCCATTGGGTCCCAACGCTTTCCCTGTGTGTAATGCTCTTATTGCCTGTGCGAGTTCCTCCGGTGTTCTATCTTCCTCCAGAGCTGTTACTGCTTCTGGAGCTAGAGTGGGCATAGGTATGTCTTGGAAAAATGCGAGATTGTCATCTATGTTTGCGGTGGCGATTGGTGTGTATATTGTCTTATAGTGTGTCGCCAGCGCTTCAGTAATTTGCTGCGGCGCGGTTGTTATACGTCCATCATCTAAATGGATCTGTGCCACCCATTTACTCGCTCTTTCCTTCTTTTCCAGCCAGGCCAGCAGCCTACCTGCTTTATCTCCAAGTTCGTAGACTGCGTGCTGTGTTTTTGTAAGCGTACTATTAGCCTCCTCCCGTATGTAAGTGTTATACGCCTGCTGTGCAAGGTGTAACCTATGTGCCGCCTCATCAGTAGTGTCCGCTATATGGGCCGTCTCTGCCAAGGAGACTTCTAGTTCCAATTCATCAATGTGTTTTTGCCGTTCCCTCTTCTGTCCCACAATTAAGGAGATTGCGTGCCCACGTAGCACCGTCTTGTATGCCTCCCACAAAGTCGTTGGAGAGGGGACCGTGCCCTGATTTTCCTCAAAATAGCACTTTGTCGCCTTAATGAGGTCTTTGCTTATTTTACGATTTTTGAGATATCCCGGGCGAATTGGGAACAATCTGTGTCGCTGCGGGGCAAAGGGCGTGTATGTGATGAGTATGGGTGAGTGGTCCGATATACCCCTGGATAAGTGCACGATCTCTGACATTCCTAGCATCCCTGTAGCTAAGGTGAAGATGTAGTCTAGTCTGGAGAGGCTATTATGTACTCCAGAGTGGAACGTATACTGCCTTTCCGTCGGATATCTAGTTCTCCAGACATCTAATAGGCCAAGCGCTTCTACGAATTCTACTAATTGGAGGTTGGCACCACTGGGGTCTCTAGAGGGCTTACAATCTATGGATGCATTCATGGTGGCATTAAAGTCACCCCCCATAATTAGTTCCCCGCTGGGGAGTGCAAGTAGGAATTTTCCCAGGTCCGGAAGGGTAGCTTGATGTAGCGTTGGCGGGACATACACTGAAACCATGTTATACATCCTACCGTCCCATTGACATGACATTGCTGCAAATCGTCCCTGGTCGTCCTTGTGTGTCCTGGTTACAATCAAAGGGAAACGTCTGTTTATTAGGATCCCCACCCCTCTGGAACCAGAAGTAAAATCCAAATGTACTATCATTTTGAACCCCCATCTGTCCAGGGCCTTGACGGTCGTTCCCTGCAGGTGGGATTCCTGGAGGAGTGCAACCGCGGGGTTTTTACGTCTAAGGTAGTGTAAGACTAGACCTCGTTTTATTTTGTCCCCCAGACCATTCACATTCCACGAGATCACTCTCAACGGAGGGCCGGATCGTTGGGAGGTCTGCGTCTGAAAACTGGCATCACTGTCCTCTCTGGGCTGTTTGCAACTTGTCCCCTCTAATGTCGTCTGATCTGTCCCTTGCTGTGACACCTAATATCCTAAATACTGCCATAACTAGAAATAAACCAATTAACTGAGCCCATCCCTCCACCCCCCTCCCTGCCTCCCTGCTCAGCGGATTTAAAACTACCCGCCTCCCCAACTCAGCAGAGTGCTTTAGTCCCATAACTGTGTACTTGCGTAAGGGGGAGAGTCACTCCGTGTCCCCCGCCCATTCCCGATTATGTCCTCATAGTCCGTGGCGTATGATCTGCACCTTCCTTCCATCCGTTCCAAGCAGCAGTTTTCAACCAGGTCGCCATGCGGCGTCTGTGGTGTGGGTCCTTTGGTGTATAGGGCTGTAGGCCATTCGACCTACCAGATGTCTTATCTGTGGGGCACTACTGTCTTGGCATGCTGTGAAGTGTTCCCCAGGCATGGCGACGCCTTCCTGGGATGATCTCGCGGCTTTGTGTATGGCATCCGAAGCATCATTCTGTGTCACTGCTGGTCCTGGCGCCGGCGTCCACTCCCGTTTTAATCTCTGTCTCTTTGGGTAGGGCTGTTTGAGAGAGTTGATGCTTTTGTTTTGCCCCTTGCCTGTTATGTCCTTTGGCTGGGCGCCATCCTTCCAGCCATTCTTGGGCCTCCTCCGGCGTCGTAAAGAACCAACTTTTCCCTTCTGCTTCAACACTCAGTTTTGCTGGGAAGAGCATTGCGTATTTAAGTTCTCGATTACGTAGCTCTCTTTTGACATCCAAAAAATGTTGTCGCTGCTTAGTTACAGCCGCTGTGTAATCCGGGTATAGTGTCACATTACTGTTGTCTACCTTCAGGGGGGGGTGCGACCCGGGCCGCCTGCAGAATCGCATCTCGGTCTCTGAAGTTGAATATTCGTGGCAGAATAGGTCGCGGTGGGGCTCCTGGCTTAGGCCGTCCGCCTGTTACTCGGTGGGCTCTTTCCACCTAAAAGAAATTTGAACGTCCACGAGGTTGTAGCTGTGTTTGGACCAGTTCTTCCACAAAGAGATTTAAAGCTGGCCCCCTGACGCTTTCTGGCACCCACACCAAGCGAACGTTGTTGCGCTGCGAGCGCCCTTACTGGTCATCCAGTTTTTCTGCCATCGGCTTGGTCGTTGGCTCTAGGTGACTCACTTGCCTTTGCAGCGTCGCAGTGTCCGTCGAGAGGACCGCCGTGGTGGTCTCAACCTCTGACATTCTCGTGTTCATTTTTGAAATATCCGCACGGAGCAGCGTTATATCGCAAGATATAGTGCCGATGGAGGTTTGCATTTGTTGAAGGGTGGTCATCACATCCTGCAAGGTGATCTCACAGGTTGTTGGCCATTGTCAGTGCTTGTTCCCGTGCCCGGTGTGTCTTGTTGTTCTTTAGTAAAAGCGTATTTATCTATTCGGTTACTCTGCACCGAGCGTTGTCCTCTTCCCCCCCCATGGCGTCCCAAATCCCAGAAGGGCACCCCCCTCAGTCGGCGCGGGGACGTCGGTGTCCGTCGCTTTCTACCAATGTGAGGTAGTATTGCGGGCGGTCTGCCAGTCTTCCTGTCCCGCTCCCTCGTGTTCCCTTGCAATCAGCGTCAGTGGATGTCGCACTTTCCCTCACTGGGCCTCCGGGCCAAAGTGGTTCGCTTCATGCCGACTGCAATGGGAGTGTTGGTCCCTCCGAGGGCGGGCGTCCGATATTCGCCCCCGAAAAGTTTAGGGGGGGCGCTGCACTTGTGTGCTCCTGTGTAGTGCCAGCCACAATATATCCTCCCCCTGCTGGCGCCCAAACTGCAATGGTGTTAGGGGTTTCTTGTACTCATCAGTCTGTACCGGCCTGGCTGCTCCGGTGATACTGCGGCCGATACTCTTGTTAGGGAGTCGCCCCTATCTCCCCGCTTGGGAAAGTCTATGACGGCCGCTCTATGCAATACTGGTCGTAGTGTGGGGCCCCTACATTCTCCCCCGTTCGCCGCTTTAGCCTGATGTGATCGGGCACTGCCGGGGCTCGGACGCTGTTTCCCAGTTTCCGGCGTCCTTAAGGATCGCGCAGCTGAGCGGGCTCCCGGTCTGTTGCACCGCTGCGCTAGCCATATACCAGGCGGTTCCAATACTGTCCCGCCGGGTCACTCACCGCTCGTTTGCGATGTGTCCAGGGCCTCCGCACAGCCGGTGCACCACGCCTCTATCGCGGGCGGGCACTCAGGGCACGCGAGGTCCCGGCTTGACTTCGGGCTCCGGGCCGCGACTCTGCCCCTATATCTCCGGCGGTCCCGGTCGCGGCCTCGCCGTCGAAACCGCTGCAGCTGCTGTCCGGGTCTTTACTGTGCCTCTGCCTTTGCTACCACACGGTGCAGATGCCGGATTTATGCCAGGATTAATGGGGAATGTCTGGTGGTCGCCGGAGCTCCCTTAGGCTGCGGCCATCTTTGCCGGTCGCTCAAACCCGTGCATTTTAAACATATTAATAATCGGTGTGCTTGGATTGCAAACAGATACTTTTCACATGAACCCCAAGTCACCTGAACAAGAATCCCTATGATGGACTAGCCCTTGTCACTAGGCATGACATAGACACTGGCCAGGACAAGAACAAGTGAAAATATCACAATTTATCACATCTAGATTACACCATAAATATTTAGCGTGTATGAGAGTGTACCATTTGTGCAACTGAAGTTATTCTGCGCCCTTTTCGTGGTGTTTAGTGTGTGTGTGTAGTGTGTAGTGTGTAGTGTGTGTGTGTGTAAGTTCAAGTTCAGATTCTACACCCGCCCAGAAGGAGGTAAGACCGGGACATTGCCAGACCATGTGGTAGAAATCGGCCGGGATATGGCCACAGCGGGTACAGTCAGGTAGGGGACGCAAGCCCGCTTTATGTAGGCGTACCGGAGTCAGATATGCTGTGTGGAGGTAATAGAGTTGGATAAGGTGCAATTTGGAGGAGGTAGTTAGTTTTGGGTGCCATTAGGGCGTCTCGCCAGTCTGCTTCCTCTAGGGGGAATCGTGTTCGCAGCGCATCTAAGGTGGCCGGGCTGTTGTTCACCAGCGAACGATAGATCCGCGACACTCCCCCTTTCCCCAAGTCGCCTATCATGACCTGCGCCTCAAGTGGGTTAAATTCGGGAAGTGAGGTACCGGGGAAAACCTGTGCAAGGAGGGCGTGGCGGAGTTGCAAGTATTTGTAAAACTGTGTCGGGTAGAGGGAGTGACGTTGCTGCAGGTCTGAGAAGGCCCGGATGTGGTCCCCAACCCAGACGTCCCCAAGAAGTGTAATCCCAATCCGGTCCCACTGGCGAAACCCACTGAGGGTCGATACCTCCGGCAGCCAGGTCCCGTGCCACAGGGGGGTATGTCAGGTGAGTTTCTTGTCCCAGTGTGTGTAGCGCAGGGCCGAGCGCCATGCCGTTAGGACCACCCTGGTGATGGGTGGAGTAGTCTGTGGGATAGGGGAGCCGTATAGGTAGGCCTGCAGCTGAGGGAAATCCATGGTCCCAAGCTCGATCCGGTAAGCCGGGTCAGACCAGCCCCCAGCAAACCAATCGTGAATGACGACAAGCGGGGTAGCAAGGTAGTAGAGGTGGAGGTTGGTCATTCCCATACCTCCATCAAAGGGGGGTATCCGACAGCGGGTCAGGGCCATGCGTGGTCTGCCATTCCCCCACAGGAACTTTGTAATCACCCCATCAAACTCACGAAACCAACTACCTGGGAGATGAAAGGTAATGTTCTGTAAAATGTATAAAAAACGGGGAAGGATCATCATTTTAAAAGGTGCTCCTCTACCAAGAGGGTTAAGCGGGAGGGACTGCCAACGTTTGAGATCGGATTTGGCTTTTGTAACCAGGGGGGTAAGATTGAGAGCCCATTCCAGTTCAGGGAGTAGGGTTATCCAAGTATTTAAATGACTGTCTCCGCAGAGGGATTGTAGACTGCCAATCAAAGCAGGACCGCGAGGGGTGAAGAGGGACCAAAGTGGATTTCGCAGGGTTGAGTCGCAGGCCCGAGACGTCTTCGAACGACCGGAGCACCTCCAAACAGCGCGGGCCGGAGTTCTCCGGCTCAGCCAAGAAAAGTAGAACGTCATCTGCATACAAGGCAATTTTGTCGGTCTGCTGGGAACCCCAAGACCACCCTTGAATCTGGGGATCAGTGCGTATGAGGCATGCGAACGGCTCCATTGCCAGTGCGAATAAAAGTGGTGAAAGGGGGCAGCCTTGGCGGGTGCCTCTTCGGATGGGGAACGCCTCAGAAAGGGCACCATTAATCAGGACTCTTGCCTGAGGGTTTGAGTACAAGACGTGAATGAAGCTCCGAAGCGGGGACCGAAGCCCATCTCGGTCAGAACATCCCCTAGGTAGGACCAGTCTACTGTATCGAAGGCCTTCTCAAAGTCTATTAGCAGCAGGGCTAAGTACGGGGTGAGTCGGTGGCGATGGGCTAGGGCCAAATGGAGGCGGCGTATGCAGTGTCGGGTGCCACGTGCAGGCATAAAGCCGCACTGGTCGGGGTGGATCAAGTCGTGTAACAAGGGGTGAAGACGTTGGGCTAGGACTGTAGCGAAAATTTTCATTTCGGTGTTAATAAGGGAGATTGGGCGATAATCCGCACACGAGAGGGAGGGTGGTTGAGTCTTTGGAATGACCATGATGGTGGCCATGTCAGTCTCGGGAGGGAAGGACCCCGCCTTGACCATGTGTTGGAAGAGATCAGTGAGATGGGGGACCAGTAGGTCCCGAAACGCCGCATAGTATTCCTGTGGGAATCCATCAGGCCCTGGTGTCTTCCCAGTGGGTAATAAGGAAATGGCACCTTGGATCTCCTCCGGAGTGAAGGAACGGTCAAGGTCTGCCGAGTCAGACTGGGAAAGGCAAGGAAGTCGGACGTCCGCATGAACCAGTACCGCAGCCAAAGATGTCGCGGGGGGGGCGAGTCGAATAGAGCTGGGCATAATACCCCGCGAAGGTCTGAGCTATGGCTGCAGAGGTACAGTGGTGGGTACCGGCGGCATCCCGGACCTCGGGGACAATCCTGTTAGCTCTAAGAAAGGAGACCAAGTTATGAAGCAGTTTACCGTTTTTGTCTCCCCACCCATAGACACGGGCCACAGAAGAGCGCCACAGCGTCTTGGCCGAGTCGAGGGAGATTTGGCGGATCTCCTCGCGAACCAAAGCAAGTTGTCTGTCTGAGTGGGCATCCGCCGCAGCGCCAGATGCGGCCTCCAGTCGCGCGGCCTGCGCTTCGAGCTGAGTCAGGCGGGTGGTCTGCTCTGCCCGCTTCGAATGGACTAGACCTCTGGCCACCCCACGTATGGTGGCCTTGCCGGCCTCCCATAGCGTGCCGACGGAGGGGACCGAACCTGTGTTAGCCAAGAAATAGTTCCTCAACTCTAGCTCGAGTGTACACCAAATTTACAATTTTGAAACGTTTCTCTCTTAGACCATGTGTGATGATTAAATACAAACTCCTCCTACAATAAATGCCATCTCTGGATGTTTGTTGTAAGTCCGCCTCTGTTTTTTGTTTTTTAACTCCTCCCCTTTTTGCAGTTTGATGCATACACTGTAACTTGCTGTGCCACACATCATCTCTTTATCCCTTACCCACTATTAAAATGCTCCTTCTCCTAAAACACTTGGAGAGTGGCTGCAAGGTCTATTCACACTCTTACTCTCGAATTTTCGAGTTTCAAATCTCACTTCAGGAGTCCCCTATTAGTTTTGGCTTAAGCACATTAAACTTGTCCGTTTTCGAGTTACGTAAGGATTGCATCGTGGGTTTTTTTGAGGGGACTTTGCGTTTTTTTTTTTTTTTTTAATGTTTGATTGGGAGGAAATCTGATAAAGGATGTTCCTTGTCCAGCATATGTGTTGGATAATCTGCTGTTCCGTACTGTCTATTGAAATTTGCACTATGATTTCCATCTTGATTGCTGCTGATTAAGGAAACAAGAACATGGATATGGAGATGCCATCTGTACTGGTTAACAATTTTACTACACTTTTATCGGAATTGCACTGATACCTTGCACTTAACTTGGAATTATAGTTGAAATAATATGATATTTCTTCATTTACATATATTGAGATATTTATATTTTAACTTTGGTATTTATGCAGTAAATCTTATGGTGTTTATTAACTGAAATAAAGATACTTTGACTGTTAAGGATTTGCGCGGAATGTCAAACTTGTTCCAAGTCACAAAAAGTTGTACATTTACACCCTATAGGGACTCCTACTCCCTGGTTTAAATGTACGACTTTTGGGAATTCAGAAGCATTCCCAGTAGTACTTCTGGAAGCTGCTCCAGTTGCAAGTTTCCAGGCAAACTACTTTTAAAGATTTGACAGGTCTCTATGCCTAAATGAATCTATTATGAAATTTAAGGAATGTACGATTGTGTAATGGTTTTTATTGATCAAATACCTAAATAAATAAATACTGCAATACTGAATAAATACTGGCAATATATTACTTTGATAGTTCAACCTAATGAAATGAAATAGGGGTTTTATAAAGCGCGTGTATGCCATGACGTCTTAGCGCTGGAGCTGTCATATCCTGAACAAAGGGGGTAAATTGAAATTAGGAGTTGGGCGCGAACAACCAAGTTTTCAGTGCCTTTCTAAACAGTTGTCTGTTTGTTTGGCATCTCAGGTTGAAAGGCAGAGTATTCCAGAGTTTAGGGGCCAGAAACTTCTTCCACCCCACTTTACGGTCTTCACCCTGGAGATGACCAACAAGGAGGCAGTCGATGATCTGAGACTGCGTTGAGGAATATGCCATCCAATTCGATTGTTGAAATACACAGGTGCTATTCCTTAGAGGATCTTGTGGACGATGCACAAGGACTTAAACTGTACCCTTGCCTGGACAGGCAACTAGTGCAGCTCCCGGATCGCTTTGGATACTGAGTTAAATTTGGGTAGTTTAAGTAACAGTCGGGCTGCCGCATTTTGAAGTGATTGAAGTTTACGTATAGTTCCTTTATTTGCACCTAAGTAAAGGGCATTACAGTAATCGATCCTTGATAGCACTAGGGTCACGATCACTGTTTTCCTTAGATCCATCGGGATAAACGGATGGATTTTTCTTATACTCTCCTCCACCTCACAAAGTTTTTCGATGCCCCTTTCTTCCCTACAAGTGGATTTTCACTACCCCTTTCCTGGAGCAAATTCTGACCATTTTTAGTTTGCAAAAGGGCCAGAGATTTTTCTTTCACAAACTCATAGGTTTGCAGCCGTTTATACATGTTAAAGACTATGCCTTCATTTGCTCACTCCCCATCCATTTTCATGGGGGTTTACTTTTGCAATGTATGTAATTGTAGCTTCAAAAAATTACACAATAAACCCATTTACTCTTATAACTTGTCCTTTTGTAGATGCCTCCAGAGATCTAAACGCACCCCTTAAAATCACTCTCTGACTCGGGCACGTTGTTTTTATGATTTGGCACACGTAGCAAACCTGTTGAGCCGCCTGTGTGATATGAATAAGTGAAAACTATTGGAAACAGCGCGCGTAAAGGGCCCTTTTTTGTCAACACAGCCGCCAGGAAAGGTTTGCCGAGACTTCTCCTGTGGACACCAAGTTTATGCACTCCTGTGCGGCGCGCTATACAAGTGGCACTCCGTGTGAGTGTTCCGTATGACGCCTTAAACGCGCAGTGTGTCTGAGGAGAGCGGCAGTGCCCGCCTCGGCTGCGTTTGCCTGGAGACAGCTGTGCCTATCGCTTGCACGCGCTGCGCACTGAAGTCGCGCTCGGCGTTTGTGGGAGTCAGGCAGCAAGCACAGCATATCTTCATGGCAACAGTGTGAATAAATGAGGGATCGCTGACTCACTCCGGGATTAGAAACTGCGTTTGCAGATAAGAGTAATGTTTTAGGGTTTCCCACATAGGCAGCACGCACCAGTCAAGAACGCTTCTGTATGTCTTCGGTTTTCGAAGACATGCCTGAAACCCCCTCGTTACCGGTTCCTGGCAGCTGGCCTCGCGGAGAGCAGCTCAGCTTGACAGATTGCTGCACACCGCGGAGTAGCTGCTGTCAAGCACCAGCAAATCCCATGATTAACCTTCTAGACTCATCATTAATCTGTTTGCTTTGGCTTAGACTGCGCACTGTCGTTTGGTTGCTGGCACTGTGTTCTTATTGGGAACTTCAGTGTGGACTCAGGATGTTTTAGCGCAGAGAGGCAGGTTGTTAATGAGTGTATAGTGAACTAGACCAGGTGCCGGGCTCGCCACCCATGCTGTGCTGCTAAAGTGAATTTGTGTGTGAAAATGCCATTTGAAAGCGTAGATTCCTAGATTCAAACGGTTTGAGATTAGGGTTGTTGGAGAATTCATTAGTGCCCGGATTTACATATATTATGTTCAGTGGTAGAAGTGTTAAGTTGTACGCTATGGGAATGTTCATAGAACACTTCTCAAAACACACAACTATATGGGTACTCAATAACATTTTGCATGACTTGCAAAATGTTAGCAAATAACCCAGCAATATTACCAGCCTGAATACATATATGCCTGACTACTTATGCTAAAGACCAGGGTAAATGTGTTTCCGGGGTTGGAGCGGAAAGGATAACCACATATATTATGGGCATGTATGAGAAAGTGTTTCTACGCAGAGTAAAATATTTTCCCAGTGGAGAAAAATTAAAGATATCTGTGGTAAAAAATGTAAATTTCTGCTTCATTTACTCATGGTGGAAATAATGCCTGCGTACATTTAGAAACATTTTAGTACCTATGGAAAGAGCTAGTAGAATGCGCTTTGTGGTGCTCCCCTGGAATTCTTTGTGAATTCCATAACAGCCAGAAATGTACTCTAAGCATAGGAGTATACCTAATTAAATAAATGTGTAATCGTTAAACCCCAGGCTTTGCTGAACAGGCCAATGGATGAGGAGGGCTAACCTGTGTATGAATAGATGTAAGCATTGTATGTGTATACATGTGAAAGTTTCAGTAAACGATTCAACATGAGAGGTGGAAATAGTTCTCATGCAAATCGATGGAGGGAAGTGACAGAGAAAAAGTCTAAGTTGTCTAAAGGAGCACACTCCCTTCAAGAACAAGGGTGCTATGGTGGTCCAGATGGGGATTGGTCATGTATTAAGTGTCTGCTTTAAGTGGTTGCTTTTCAAAGCTTTTTTCGGAAGATATTCAAGGTATCTCACAGACCAAGATCCATGGAGTTCCAGACGTGGGCTCTCTTTGCGCTAATGGTTTTTCTACTATTTTCTCCTCTTGTATTCGGGGTGCATAGTGGCGGTTGAGTGGGCAAATCAGAATTATGTTGCTGGATCAAGTTAAGTAGTGAGTTCGGTTTGTTGGTAGTTAATATGATATTTTACTCACAAAAGAAAGATCACAGTATATTTAAGTCTGGTATTTAATCAACTTCTGATGTTAAAGAAAAACGTAATATGTATTGTAAAGGTCGTACATTTTGAGTACTCCTGGAATTCTTTGTGAAATCCACAAAAATCAGAAATCTACTCGAACACAGAAGTAAAGTTACGGAAGGAAGTTTAAAATTTTTAAACCTATGGCTTTGATGGACAGTAGATGAATGAATGATGGTAGCAGAGCTTGTCTTTGTCATGAGGAGCAGAGTTATACCTTAGCCTTGGCAAGCCCTTTCAAGGAAATACCTAAATGTTTTATTTGCTGCTGTTCCACAAAGACTTAAATTCAATAACCTGATACAAATGCAAAGAAGAGACCCGTTTGCAAATATTTATCAGCCCAATGATTGGTTCATTATCCCATCGTAAAAGACTGCTTTCTCTAAGAATCCAAACCTTCTCACTGTGCCAGTCGGTATATTTGTAATTCCAAAGTCTGAGACACAGTGTACAGGGACAGTTGTACATGTTCTCACTTGCTACATGCCACATTTTAAAGTTCTATTTTTCCAATCCTTTTTCATTTATCCTGTTCATTCCGAAGTTGTGTTCTCCTTCTACTAACATGAGCAAACAGTTTTACATTTAACATTCATATGAGCATTCCAAGACACCATCCTTGGTAACTGGGAAAAGTTTTATTTCCTATAAACGCAAAATAGCCATGTGAAGCTCAACAAGGACTTTCATACCCTTCTGGCAACTCATTGTAGTCCACAAAGCTTTGCATCAGCTTTTTAGGTCTTATCAACAGGCAGGTGTAGCTCTGATCGAAGACCTCTTATTTCAGATAGACTAAAACATATACATATTTTTAGCTTTGGTTCAGCCTCTTGTTATTGATCAGATTAATGTCTTGCCCATCTCATTTCCCTGCTTCTCATTGGATGGCTTTCCTCCCTATTCTTTGTCCCAGCTTTGGAGCATTTCTTTTTCACCATGTTTTGATCGGATGACTTGTGCCTTCCACTGCTTGCATGCCTGCTACTTTTTTTTTCTTCTTTAAGCACATCTCGAGAGCATGTTTTTCTCATCTATGTGTTGAAAGAAGTAGATGTGATGTGATGTTAGTTTAGGTGGTGGATATTGGGTCCAAGGGAAAACCATGCTCTCTTTGTCACCAACTTTGAACAGTAGGTGATGGTGAATGTGGAAATAGTATGAGGTGTTCTTAATATGTTTGATGAAAGTAAATAAGGTTTTCCAAGTCCCGGAGAGATACATTTCTTTATCCATGAAACTGGACGATTAGCGATTGTGACTCAATGATTTTAATCTTGTGTAATCTTATATGATCTTTTAGAAATTTCAAGTAGGATTGAAGTTGGTGTCAGTGACATTTTTTCTAATCTGCGAACTGTTCTTTTGCTTCTAATTATCTCTTGAGAAAATTACAGTGCTATTTTGTTCGATTTGATTACTTTACCATTTTAGAACAGCCACTCGCTCCATGTGTGAATTTTTTTTTTTGTCCGAGGAAGTTTGTACCCTTAGTTTAGCATATCTGTTCATCTGAGAGTAGACTGTTGTTAGCTATACCATTGTGTACCTTGCTTTTCAATTATGTCACCTGTCATTGAAGATTCAACGTTTTGAGGTGGAATATCAATGGTGAACAGTGTGGGGAGAATTTAATCGAAGAATGTTGTCATGTGTTCTGGTGCCGAGGAATCAGTCCTGTTTCTGTATAGTGGATTAGGTAGAAGGATTGTCGCATATGTTATAACCTAAGGCAGATCTTATATAATGGCATATTAGTTTTGTTTTGTAGTTCCTGTGAATGGTTAAATCACCTGCAAATCTATTAAAGTAGTGGTGTAAAATAATTGTTGAGACTAACACAGGGAAATTTTCTGTAGCAGTTTTGTCGATACCCGGAGGTCTATATAGCAGATGTGTAAGGGTTCATTTTTGTGTGAATTTAAAGGCAGCTTCATAAGTAATGTCCATGTCGCTACCTGACTAGGTAGTGAAAACATTATATAGAGTAGTTCCTTAGGATTAGGAGATCTAAGATGTAGAAGGAAGAGAAGCCTAACTATGTTTCATTTGGATCAAGTATGTCAGAGTGGAGAAGTGTAGCTCAATGGTTAGAGCGGCAGACCCTGATGCAGAGATCTGGCCCGGGACCAGGGTTCAATTCCCGCCTCGGCGGGTCTTGGGCTCAATTTCCTCGGACCTGATAATTCTCGCCTCAGTGCCTATTCTAATCATGGGTCCCACTCTGCAACTCTGGGCAATAGCTTGCTTAATCTCCACAACGGCCCCAACAGCGCTGGGATGCCTGGCTTCACCCTGGGGGTGCCCAGGAGTGGACATTTCACAGGGAAAAGCCAGGAAGGGTTCCACAGCGGTATGCGTACAGCGCCAGGACACCCCTTTGGGGGTATAAGTGCGCTTTACAAGTACAAATTTCATTTCATTTCATTTCATTTCATTTCAGTGCTGTGTTTGGTGATGTCTGCAGTATCAGTAGAGTGAGTCAAGGCAGAGTCAATTTTGATAAGAGTTAAGGTTCAGCTCCAAGAGTAATCTGTAACATGTTTGTGCTGACCTGCTAAATTAAGCTACAAATTGTAAGAAATATCAGAGTGGAGTAATTCTGAAGGTGTTCAAGGTGGATTCCAAGACACTTTAGATAAAGTAATGTAGCATGAGTTTTGTAGATGAGAATAAGTAGGTTGATGGATGATGGTGTTCTATCATCATTTTACTAGTGGTCGGCAGATGCTGAATGATGCATCGGTCTTCCAGAACTAACCCTGAAAATCTGCATCATTCACAGGTATACTTCTGGAACCTATTTGAAATTTTGAATCCTGTGAATATGCAGCTGGCCAGATCTCTTGCAAGTCAACATTAAGGGGACAGAATTTTCTTGTTGCTTACCTGCTAGATATGATGAGAAATGTGACCCCATAGGTTACCAATAGTATAGAGTTTATTGCCTCACTGCCTCAGGAGGTGGGCAGGGGTGTGTGTGTGTGTGTGTGTGTGTGTGTGTGGGGGGGGTTACTAGATTTCAGCAGGTGGGGCAGGTTTTTTTTGTGGTCGGTGTTTACAGGGCGATTGTAAAGCTTTATACGACTACAAATGCCTCCAGATTGTGGATCTTGGAGCCAAAGGGGAATTTCTTGGGCCACTGGACATCATGGCAGGACCGGAAATGATGTGACGGCGCTCTGTAATCCATCAAGGGGCAGCTACAATCCTAAGCTATTGTGGGGACAGGCCTTGGTCTCACTCTGTCTGACTTGTGAGGAGCATGATGCAAAGAAGAAAATATATAGTGGCATTCCATGTTAAGTGAATCAGCTGAAAAAGATTTTTAGGGCATTGATGTTGATACCACAAAAAGGACAGCGACGGCTCCATATTTGTTTTAATGGCCATCGGCTGTTTGTTCAACTTGCTGCTGACACCTGGATTGCCATAACCCAATCTGTGTAATAATTAAAACTGCAACACAACTTTATCCATAAAAAGTAGTCAGTGTAATTTATTGTCTTGCGACTTGTATAGTAATATCCCCTTTATCCACAACTGCTGTGTCAGATGTACAACTTTCTTTAAGAATCAGGCCCTTAGTGCTTGTCTGAACAAGAACAGACTGAATTTTGGAAAATGAATCGGAGCTCTTTCCGAAGGAACTTGTGTTTTACAGATGTGAAGTGCTTCTGCAGATGTCCAATTTATTTGGCGTACTGCAGATTATCCATTTCCAATACCATATTCACAGATTTGCTGTCCGACTTGAAGTGTAGATAGGAGTCGATGTTGTAATTCCACTAATGAGTAGGTTTTTTTATTATGCCTCGTATATATTTTGATGAATAGCAGTACTTATCTTGGTCTTTGTTGTTTCCTCTGACCAAGGTATCTTCTTTATAACTTTTTTGGATCCATTATTTTCGTTTAACAAAATGCAAGGGTGTCTTTTGTTTTGTTTTCATTCCAGTTCGACGAGCGCAGCAACCTGATCTATTTGTTTACTGTTGCAGCAGAAGTCCTCATAGTACATTTTATATATTTATTTACCTGTATGTGAAAGTTTTAAGTGAGTGGGAACCTTTTTTTCTTCCCTTGGTCACTGCATGTTGTTTTCCTTTGTGTGTTTTTGTTTGTTCTTGAAACCCCTGCAGCTGGAATTATGTGATTATTTGACCATGGCGTTTCCTGCGTATTTACGTATTTACTGCACTCCATCCACTATTCATCCACTGCTGCGTAACATGAAGATTTCAACAAAAATGTTTATTTCTCAAACAGATCTAAAGTTACTAAAAACAAAGCACCATATATTGATTGAATCCCAAAATGGTGAAATAATGCTGCTGCTTTGCAATGTGCTGCTTTGGGCTGCAAAATGTACCTTTTCTTTGCGCTTAATTTAGTCAACCTTCCTGCATAATGTGTTCCTCCATTGCCTCTTGCTTCATAATTCGAGTGCCCTGGCGTATTACACCCCCCCAAAAAAAGTATCAAAAGGAATAGAGTGATGTAACATTAATGGTGTGTTGCCCCGTGTCAAAGTTGCACATTCTCTCAATAAAGAGTCTTTGTCTTGGGGTGATCTTGCCATAGTTGTGATTTGTGAGAAGGTAGTAGAGTATAACATATGTTTTTGAAGATGAAAGCCGTTTCTTAGCACTATTGTTTTAAACAATTTGTCTGGTTATATAAAAGGAACAGAAAAGGTAGTGACTAAAAAAGTATTGCGTGCTGAACTGACAGATTTTATTTTAAGGAACGGCAGCCCTCACCTGCAGCACCTACGCAGAGCAACGTGTTTTTTCCCCTTAATTTTCATTGAAGCTCTAAAATTGCACTGAAATCGGCTAGCTTTGCTGGCTTTATATAGCTGAGAAACACCGGTGAAAATGTCATTTACCAGCCATTGTGGCATTCAGGTAACTGCAGACTGGCACCATTTTTTTTGAATAAACAGATTTTTATTGTTTTCTTGCAGTTACAACAAGTAACATTGAACACCGGCACACAGCTCCTGACAGTGGCTGAGCACCATTCTTATTTAAAGTGGCCCTTGGGTAAAGTGCTAATATACCTGGTTGGAGTGTTTGTGGCAATTGATAAGGAGCAGTCGGGTGAGACTGTCATTTGATTGTGGATCAGAGGCTTACCTCCACTCCCTCGAGTCCTGGCGGAGCTTCATGAGGGCCACTGGGTCACACAGGCCCCAAGATGCCCTTCCCTCGTCACCGCCACTAAAGCTGAATAAACACAACTCATCGTCACTCCATGTAGTCATTGAATAATTCTGGTTACAAAAAAACTGTGACATGTAGTCTGTCATCTTCTTGCTGCTGAATCTCATTTGTGTGGAGTCTTAAAATGTACAACTTAAGAATTGGAGATAATTGGTGCAATTAAGGAGCAGTAGAGATTGTGGGAGTGCGCGAAAATAGCAGAGAGACATTTGGAGTGTGGAGGGACCCTGATAGACCGTGAACAACAACCAGAAAGATAAATGACTGAGAGCGACCAATTGACTTGAACGGTAGAGGCTGGCTGACTTTGGCGAATGAAGTGAAGAGGAAAAGAGGAAGAATGAAAAGAACCGAATAACTAGCAGCTATCTGAGGTGCAGAGAGAGAGTTTAACACAAAAACACCTGTACAAACGACTGAGAATGTTTTTTTTCTAGACCAAAATACTGTTAGCAAACCTAGATTTTAACTTATCTATTGACACTTCACTCAGAAGATGCCATCTTCAGCATTTACAGAAATGTTTTTAATTTTAATTTTTATTAAGGTTTTGGCTACAGACTGCTTTAGCTCTGCGTTGGCCACACCTCTTGTTTCCAGTATAGATCTAGTAGAGGACCTTGGGGTCAGCCCGTAGCTCGTGATTGGATGGCTTCCTTGCATCCGTGCGCCTGATTCGATGACTTTCCTCCCTAATCGTATGCAGATCTCACACAGGAGCTTTCAATCTCGCTATGTTCTGGTTAATTGACTTGTATACTTCCACTGCTGAGCATGTTTGCATTCAGGGAACTGCTTTTTCGTTTTTCTGTAAGCACTCTATGGGAGTGCATTTGTTTTCTTGTTTCTTTCCCTTGTTCTTCCCCTTCAACTTTCCCCCAACCTACCACAGTGGTTATTGCTTCCTTGTCTTTCCCCATTCATGCGTTATTTTCAACACCCCGCCCCCTAAGTCTGCTTGCTTCTTCTCCTCCACCTGTAGCATGTATAAATATATTTTTTTTACGAGGGTATGTCAGCTGCAAAGTCACTTCCAATCTTTTTTTCGTGCTTAATATACCTTTTATCAGTTATGTTACATAAGTAAATTAAAAATGACTGCAGGCATCATGCGCTCACATGCATCACAATGCATGCACTTGTGTCATTATGCTGGTGGCCATCATGGAATGGGTTATCTTTAGTAGGAAACCTATTCTGAAATGCCTTGACTGAAACAAGTTCAAAACAGATCTGTGTCTTGTCTCGCCTGAAAAACCACTGGGCTCATAAATGTATTATCTTTGATATAATTTCTAAATGTAGTATCTGCATATATTCATTGCCTAATATATGTGACTCTGGAATTTGCCTGTTAAATATGTTACTCAGGAATTGGCCTCTTTATTGCTGCTGAATGTATTTTTTTCTGTATTTTACATTTTCATTTTTATCTCAAAGTTTCTGTTTTCCCTGTTACTGTGAAAAGCCCTGTGATAAGCCCTAGGCTGGCTCCAAGATGACCAAATCTTCAAATAAATAATTAAAAATCAACGCCTGGATAGTAGAGGTATAAACCCTGGTAAAATGAGGTTAATATAGCAAATGGTAACCGATTGGTGGGCGATGTGGTCACCTGGTTTCTGTTTTTATACTATGGTATTTTAATAGTTTAAATTGTTTTTTAATTGAATACATTTTACAGACATAGTCTTAATTTTAGCCTATGATCCATAAAAAGTAAGAAGGCCTGCATTAACCAAAGGATCTGTAATTGTGGTGTCTTGGTATCTTTTTCGATTGTAGATTATTCTGTTAGCTAATTGAACACTGGGAAAAGAGTCCAGTTGAACCAGCATAGAGCAGTGTTACCTAATGTTTGCTGATTACGTAAACACGCGTATTTGGCTGTAACTCAACCAGACTAAAGCTAGTGTGTACCGGAGCTGAAATAAAACACAGATGAAGAGAACAAGATTAGAGCGATCATATTCTGCACCATAAACAAAACACAGCTAAGTTGAACCAGAAAAGAGCTGGATTTGTAGCCAAAAGTCATCTGAATTGAACCAGATAATTCTACTAAGTAAAGAAGCTATAACCAAAACTCAGCTGAATGCAGCCGAAATGCACATAGCATAAATCTGGCGCTAAGACCAAATGTAGCCAAAATGGTGCTAGTGTATACTGCCGCAATAACTAAAACACTTCTGAACACTCGTGGAGCTAGCAATTACCACACGTATAATGAAAAGGCATCTGGAATGTAAACTAAATAGGGCTAACCTGTTCTAGAGCTATAACCAAAACACACCAGAAAATGAACCAGAATGCAAGTTGAAGTAAACCATGTTCCTTATAAAATCCACCAGAACAGAGCCAAAGCACAATATAGGCAGAACTCTGCTGCAATGGAGCCAGAATGAATCATTAGTATAATATATTCAGAAGAAAAAAACAGTGCTAAATGTAAATCTAGCAAAACCAGGTGATGCCGGTCAGTGTACATAGTGGATTCTTAATGAGTGAATAAAAGTGGTGATTAACGAAGAATACTAAGAAAGGAAACCTAACTTTATATTCTGAATAAGTGTAGAGCGATCAGTCGATCTTAGTTTAGCGAGGAGTGAAGTACCACTGCAATAGCTTATATCTGCTGCTTATGTAAAGTATGGGATTGGAACATGTAGACTTCATAGTTCTCTTAGACTTGTATTGAGGTCGTACGTCTGTGCCTTGATATAGTCGAACAGTGATATGTCTCTATTAAAAAAGTGTGTCCTTGTTATTACATTTTATTCTAACGAGCTGTTACCAGAGTTCATACATACCCGTTTGTAGCAGCCATATTACACAGGTGGCGAAAGTACTTGTTTAGTTAGGGTAAGATCAGACTTTCTATTGAAAAGTTATTTTGACTTTGCTAATAATTTTGGCACTGTTTGAGGAATTTGCAGGAAAGTTTCCAAAAAGTACATCTACTTATGATGTTCATGGCAAGTTTTGTGCTAATGCGTCAAGCAGAAACAAAACAAAATGAGAGCAAGGAGTCCTGAAAGTGACCTATCTCATCTTAATTCTTGTAGGATTTTTGGGTGATCGATACAGTAAAATGGCTGAACGGAATCTCCCCAAACTTGGCATCAACGTAGACCTTTACTCCAGGAAGTGCCTTTGCTTGGTTTGGTGTACACCCATTCAGCTGTAATCGAGTAATTAGTGTTTAAAAAGTGTCTTAGGTTGGGGAGAAGAGTTTATATTTTAAAGATGTCTAATCCGATAATTTACAGAGTTCTGCAAATGCATGTTTATGTAGCTCAGCAAATCCCCAAAATTGAAAAAATACTCAAATCTTATTGGATGAGGCAGCTTTTCCTCCTGTCTTTCTTTTCAATTCCACGAACTGAGAGTCGAGTTTCGGGAATGGAAATCAGGGAAACATTTTGCGGCTGCTATTACTGGGGTCCTGAAAAATAAAAGCAAGTGCCATATAAGGGGGCAAAGTATGCTGACCCAGACCCCAGGTACATGAGGGGGTGCCACAAAAGGACCCCCTTTAGGTTTAAATAAAATGCTGTTTATGCCACAAAGTTTTCTATCCGGGTATCCAGTTGCATGGGACTGCGAACCCACTGCGAGCTTCAAGGTTCCATGTTGGCCTATAGGCTACATCTGTGAATCTGGACATGGTTCTAGAGACCGGTGAATTCTGGGGAGGGGGAGGGGGCAGGGGGCAGAAGAGCATGACATAAAGACCACGCTCTGCAGACAACTGTGTGCAGCAGCGGTTGGCTGCAGCTGGCGGCTTCGGTGCAGGGACTGGCCAGAGGCCAGTCGTGTACAGTGGGGTTAGCCACCCTCGGAGACTTGGGTACAGCCAACCTTTGCTGTGCAATACCAACCGCTGTAAGGATTGTCTGCCAACAGAGTGTTGGGTGCAGCCCCAGGGGCCAACACCTGTTGCTTATGGCCAAAGGCATTGCGCAGTGGGGAATTGGTTGCCACAGAGGGTTGGGCAAGGGTCTATCCAGAGGTCAGGCCATCCATATGCAGTAGGAGCGTTTGCCAACTTAAATTGGGTGGTTGGCCGCCTGCTGAGTGTTAGACCCAGTTCCTGTTGCATGGCTCGTATCTGGCAAATACCCTCTGCACACACTTTTTCACTCGGTCTCACGTTCTTACTCACCCTTTGTCTCACTCAATACTTCTCATACCCTTCCATCACATCCTTCTTTACTTCTCCTTACTGTCCTTACTCTCTTACTTTCACACTCGCCCACCCACCCACTCACTCATGTTCATGCACTCTTTTACTCACTTATCCCTCCTAGAAACTGATCTGCAGTGGTGTTTGCCTGCCTGTGGGGGGTTGGCCATGGTTTAATTCAATGGTCTATGGCCATTCCCTGCTGTGCACAGCCTAATGCCGTGAGCAGCGTGGATTGGCCACTTATTAAGGGTTGGGCACAGGGCCTGGTCCTCACTCGCCATGGGCAGAGGCTTGGTACCTTTAAGTGCTATGATCAGTGATAACAGTGGGTTTTGATCACGGTGCCTTGCCTCCAACCAGGTCATGCGCTCAACCCTTAGCAGATGACCAACTCCTTGTATACAGCCAGCAGAGGTTGTGCAGAAGGCCTGGCCACTGGCCAAGCCCTGCGCGTATCCCAAGTGGGCGGCCAACCACTGCTCCACAAGGCATAATGCTGTGCGCGGCAGTGGGGTGGCCTTAGGATTGGCCCAACATGCTGTTAAGAACAAAACACAATCATGAACATTCTGCGCCATCTTGTCTGATGAAAGTTCCTACGTGCACATAAACTACAGTCATTCTGATTTACCACAGCCATTTTGTACTCTGTTGGTCACCTTCATTTCACCCTGTCCTCTAGCAGCCTTCTGATTCTCTGACCAAATCTGATATGTGTGCTGGGGGCTATAAACTATTTCCACGACAAACATCAACATCACCTGCTGCCTCAAACTCGTCTTTCCTCTCATCCCTGCACAAACGGGTTACAAATGCCAAACAGACTCTTGCAAACATGGTTTATTGCACTACACACAGCAAGACTGGTTTTTTGCCAACAATGGGACCTGTTCTTCTCAACAGAACAACTCTTAGATCTGGCCGGTCTCACTCGTTTTTAGACCCTGAAGCAAGGTCCAGCTGCAATTAAATTGTCTGTTTTTGACCTGGGTGGGAGGAGAGTTAATGTTGGGCTTGTGTAACCATGTTGATAAAACAATGTCGGCTTGTGTGACAACCTGCCCGGGGCGGAGACTCCAAGCTTGTAACCATGATAAAAGAAACAAATACATTGTGTAAAACTGTATAAAAGGAAGAGTCAGAAGCATTGCCAGTAGAACACCTCCCTGAAGACATCCTGGTGTCAGCAGTTGACGTGGTCTCCTCTAAGAGTAATAAACCTTTTTCTTGCCTTCCAGCGCCTGCCTCGTTATTTTAGATAGTGAATCCAAAGTGGATTAAAGGTGACTTTGCGCCGGGCAGCATTGGGGATCCCAGGAGACTAGCTGCTTTTCACAAATTGGCGACCCAACGGGGGGCCCATCAGAGACACGTGGGTCCAGTAGAGAGGTCCTAACGACGGAGTGAACGACTAAATGATTGGAGTGCACCTGCCTGAAAGAGACCCTCGTCTGGCTGCCAATTGACTGAACTTCACCGGTTCCGAACGGACCTCTCTCGAGTGACCTGCGGTCCTGACTGGGGCCTTACAGGAACGCCGCATTGATTGTTGGAGTAAGAGGACAACCAGGCGCTGGAAGGGGAATACGAAGAACTGTCCATACGGTCCGGGTAAGGTCGTGAGAAAACATGACTTAAATTGATTGATTGATAGAAATACTAGTATTCCTTTTTGAGTTATTTGAGACATTCCTGCTTGCAAACAACGTAGAATAGGAATATTCTCTCTTTGCAGACAGCGAAGGACAGGTAGTGCAGACTTTTGTCTAACATTAATTGAGATATTCATTTTGACCGCTAAATACGTCATGCCTGTTTTCTCTAGATTGTTTGATTGTTTTGGACCGGACCGTTTGTTAGAGGTCAGTCATCCGGCACCGCCGGAAGGCACCCCTAACAAGGACATGTACGTAAAATATGGATTAGCCACCGTAGCTTATAGCAAACTATGGCATAAGTACACTAGGAAGGACCGGGTAAATCAGTGGCCACTGACGGGATCTTTCGATCCCGCTAAAATAGAAACGTTAGAATTAGCTCTCCACAAAAAGAAAGCTAGACCAGCCAGGTTTGATAGTTTTGGTTTATGGCGAAAAGAAGCAGCTAGACAAGATAAAGAAACGCGAAAATCAGCTTACCAAGCCTGTAAAAAGTTAGAAGAAGAACTAAAAGAAAAGGAAATCGATAAAAAGGAACAGGAATCAAAAATATCAGGTCAATGCCCTGTTAGAACGCCCTTAACTCTTTACCCCGAGTTACCAGCAAAACAGGGGGTAGATGATGATTTATTGTTAGGTCCCCCAATGATATACATGCCACCCCCTTATGCCCCTACTCATCCCGTAGTACAACGCCAGGACCCCCAAAGTATAGCTGGAGATGGCACGATCGCCTCAGTCTCCACCGCCTCTGCTCCCACCGAGCCACCCACACCAAATGCCTCATCAAAGGAGGCAGTAGTAGAGGTAGGAACCAAGGAAATAGGAGCGCCCAGGGTCCCGCGATTAAGTAAAAATGAGCGAGCAGGCATTGATAAAATAGTTAAAACCCTCATAGATAGGAAAGAAACAGAAGAACACGTAACAGACATATGCGACTCCTATGTTGAAAACCGCAAACGATACTTTATTGTACGTCTCTGTTACCACACCCTTACTGCATATGAAGAGAAGTACCAAAACGTAGGGCCCGAGCGATTAGTGGCTCTCTACAGGAAGGTAGACATCGGAGATGAAGGCGACAACGATGTTGCAGAACTATTTTCATCCACACTAGAAGTATTGCGTCACCTCATAGAACAAGGACAGATAGATAGGGACAGGACAACTAAGGTAGCAGGACCCCCAGTGGAAAAAACAGATAGCATGATGCCAATAAAAGAAGCTGCCCCTTACTGGGTACCTCCTAGAGGACAAGGGACTAATGACGATATAAACCATCAAGAGGCTAGAGGAAGGGTGGTCTACAATTGGGTGTATCAGCCATGGGACAGACAGGACATCCTGACCTTCCGTAAATCTTTGCCGGATTTACGAAAGAACCCCACCGCCTTTACGCCGAGCTAGGTACCGCTCTGGGATCAACAATAATGACACTTGCCGACATAGACTTGTTCTTCGGGTTATGTTTGCCAGCAGATGTGTGGAAACAGGTTAAGAAAGTAAACCATACCGAACTGTTTGGTCATACCTGGGAACAACTCGACACACTAGATAAACAGCGGAACCCTGGTCAAAAACCAGTTAAAGCAATATTAGACCTCCCTGACAAAATAGTGCAGAAAGTGAAAACGCTGATCCCAGAGAAAAAGATAGACTGGTCCATAGTAACCGCATGCCGCCAGAAACCACAAGAGGACGTCTCAGAGTACTTCTCCAGATTTGAAACTGTGTTCTCTGATTACAGTGGACAAGACATGTCCACCGCAACCGGACACCACTTATTTGTGCAGAACTACGTCAAAGGATTACTGCCAGATGTATCCCAGAAACTACAAGCCAGCGAAAGTAGTTGGGCAGCATCTAAACCGACGGCCATTCTCCAAATGGCCCAGTATTACGAGCATCAGAGAAACGAAAATGACAGGGCTACAGAAAGGAAAAAGAAGGACTTGAAGGAAAGGGTAATGATAGCACAACTCCAGGGGGCGAATACAGGAGGGGAGCAATATAGGGGAGGAAACCAGCAGAATACCCCTAGAGTACAGCCACCTAGGAACAATCCATCTACATCATATGTAGGACGCCAAGACCTAGGACAGGATCAATGTGCATTTTGCAAAAAATATGGACACTGGAAATCCCAATGCCCGGCTTTGTTAGGAGCTGCTAGGGGCAGAGGGGCGAGGGAAATAGCAAGTGGACAGAGAGGAAGAGGACGTGGGAGAGGGTACGCGAGTGAAGCAAGCGAGGAAAGGCCAGGAAGAGTGAACGCATTTGACCATCCCAGACAGAATCAGTACCAACAGACAGATTATGACAATACGTACGACTTTGCATAGGACAGCCAGGGGCAAGGGAGGGATCCAGTCGAGCTCTGCATTGATCAGCAAGGCCCTTATGTTACCGCTGAGGTCCTGGGCACAAGGTCGCCATTTTTGGTAGACACAGGAGCAACACGTAGTGCACTATCCAAACGACTGATTCCAAGGGCACCCTTGTCGGGCTCACATGTGACCTCAATAGGATTTGACGGTACGCCCTCCACCAACCCTTTGTCCCGACCCATCCCTTTTAATCTTGACAGCAATGGCGTCGAAACGACATTCCTCCTCTCATCTAACACCCCAGACGCCATTATGGGCCTCGACCTTTTGAAACACTTCCATGCGACTATCAGATGCTCACCAGACGGAGTGCGTGTCATCCTGTATGACAACCCCCAACGCCATAGAGAGAACCCTTTTCAGCACATGTTTTCCATCTCTGAGACTGACACATCCCTACTGGACACTTTGCCATCACACTTATGGGCTAGGGCTGATTCAGACGTAGGACGAATGATGATTGACCCAGTACACGTAACAATACGACAGGACGCAACCCTACCGAAGGTACCGCAGTACAAAATATCGCCAGAGGGTGAGAAAGCACTAACAGAGATCATACACTCTTTGGTAGAGGCAGGGGTGGTAGAGGAAGTAGTGAGCAACATTTGTAACAGTCCCATACTACCGATTGTAAAGAGACAGGGAGAGGGAGATGGGAAAGCCTACCGTTTCATCATTGACCTGCGGGAGGTAAACAAAATCGTAGTACCACAATACCCAGTAGTTTCCGACATCACGACAATTTTGACTTTAATCCCCTCCACTGCCACCACCTTCACTGTGATCGACCTCAAGAACGCCTTCTTTTCCATACCTATACACGAGGACAGCCGCTATCTTTTGGATTTACCCTAAATTCCCGTTCGTATAGATTTTGTAGAGCACCTCAGGGGTACACTGAGAGCCCAAGTATCTATAGCCAGGCGCTTAAAAGACAGTTGGACGCCATACAATTGCCAGATGGAGTGGCACTAATACAATATGTAGACGACATCCTTCTAGCAGCAGACACCATACCAATAGCCGTCACAGCCACCATCAAACTACTCCATTTCCTTGCTGAGAATGGTCACAAGGTCTCCCGAAAGAAACTGCAGTTCTGTAAATCACAAGTGACCTATTTGGGTCACCTTTTATCAAAAGAAGGGAGAAAACTCACGCCTGACAGGATCCAGACAATTCTAGACACCCCTGTCCCCAAAAATCAGAAGCAAGTCCGCTCTTTGATAGGTCTCACTTCATTTTGCCGACAGTGGTTACCGAACTTTAGCCTCATTGTCAAACCCCTTCTCTCCCTCCTAGCTAAGGACATCCCCTCACCTCTCCCCTGGACCCCCGAATGCCAGACTGCCTTTAAAGAACTACGCAATACCCTTTGCTCAGCACCAGTCCTAGGAACCCCAGATTACTCCAAACCATTCTTCCTCTACACACACGAAAGGGAGGGATGTGCATTGTCTGTCCTAACACAATCAATTGGTCACAAACAACGCCCTTGTGCATATTTTTCTGCCACCCTCGATCCAGTAGCCAGAGCACTGCCAGCGTGCCTGCGCGCTGTGGCAGCTGCAGCGGTATCAATACGCCAGAGCGAAGGAATAGTGCTCTCCAATCCAGTCACTGTTTTAGTACCCCATGCAGTCGACACACTACTGAACCAGACCAAAACCCAACACTTGACTAGCGCCCGACTGACAGGATATGAGTTGACCCTGCTAGCACCGCACATTACCCTAAAGCGATGCACCACCCTCAATCCAGCCACACTGTTACCCCTACCCGAGAACGATTCTAACGTGGCTCCACTACACGACTGTGTGACACTAACCGATGAACAAACAAAAAGTAGAGTAGACCTCAGAGACACCGCCTTTCTAGAGCCAGATGGAGAACTATGGGTGGATGGTTCGTGCATCAAACTCCCGACGGCACCACCTCAGCTGCATACGCTGTCACCACAGCCCGAACCATTCTAGAAACAGCCCGTATTGCCCAACGTTCCGCCCAGGCAGCAGAACTCATTGCCCTCACACAAGCATGTATTTTAGCAGCTGGCACGACAGTTAACATATACACCGACAGCCAATATGCCTTCGGGGTGGTTCACCATTTCGGGATTCTATGGAAAGAAAGAGGGTTCCTGACTTCACACGGTACACCCATCCTGCATGGAGATTTAGTCTCCGCCTTGATGGAAGCAGTCCTCCTCCCCAAAAAGCTAGCAGTGATAAAATGCCAAGCACATAGGAAAGTGACAGATCTCATTGGAGAGGTAAATGCGCTAGCAGACGTTACTGCCCGAGCCACAGCAGAAGACAGAACCATGACACGAATGTATGTGACCAGGTCACAAGCTGAACAATGGACTGATGCTAGGACCACTGTAAGGGACATACAGACTACAGGCACACAAGACGAATTGACCGAGTGGGAAAAGGTGGGACTAAAAGACGAGGAAAATTGCTGGAGAACTAAAGACGGAAATAAATGGCTGTTACCCAATGCCTACCTCATCCCCATATTGACCATGGCACATTTACCAGCACACATAGGCTCCACCCCCATGATTGAACTAATCACAAGAGTATGGCATAATGTCAAGATAACAGAATCTGCAAAGCGCCTAGTACAACAATGTATAGTATGCCTACAACACAACCCAGGGAAAGGGACCGTAGTACCACGGGGAGGGTTTGGAGTCCCTGATCACCCCTTTGAAGTCCTTCAAATGGATTACATCCAACTAGAGAGATGCCATGGTCTAAAATATGTCCTGGTGGTTGTGTGCGCTTTTAGCAAATGGGTGGAGGCATATCCCACCCGCGACAATACTGCCATAGCCACTGCAAAAGTATTGTTGAAAGAATTCTTCCCCGGTACGGCCTTTGCAGAATTTTATGGAGCGACAACGGCCCACACTTCGTAGCCGAAGTGATACAGAACATACTGAAAGGGTTGAGGGTAAAACAAAATTCCATGCCGTCTTCCACCCCCAATCAGCGGGCCTGGTAGAGACACAATGCAACATTGAAACTAAAGCTAGCCAAAATAGTTGCCACAACCGGGTTGAAATGGCCCGACGCCCTTCCATTGGCATTGCTATCAATGCGCTCCACCCCGACCAAACACAGACTGACCCCGTATGAAGTGGTCTTCGGCAGGCCTATGAACATTTGGGCGGCACCAAGACCCACCTCCATTAACGATGTCCCGAACATATTAATGTCAGACTATCTGCATAAATTGACAAACGAGCTAACAATTATCCACCAACAGGTGCAGCAAGCCTTGCCTGACATATCCAGGGGCCCAGGACATGTGATAAAGCCTGGGGACTTCATCCTAGTTCGCAACTTCCAAAGAACGAAGAATCTGGAGCCCAGGTGGACGGGCCCCTGGCAAGTCTTGATCACCACTCGAACTGCCCTCCGAGTGGAAGGAAAAAAAAAATTGGCTGCACGCCCACCACTGCAAGAAAGTCCCTCCAACGCTGGCAACCTGTGAAGAGGTGGAGGTGCAAGAGGAAGTACTCGCGAGAGACCGACCAGCTCTGAGTTGCTACCCACAAGAAGACACCCTTGAACTATCAGAATTTCCCGACCCCACGGTGCCATCCAGGAAAGGGTACAACCTAAGATCGACGAAAAGGGGGAGCTCCAACAACCAGGCCACTAACTGAGTCAGAGTCTCAGATCGGTAGCACAGCCAAACGACGCTACCAGGAAAAACACCAGACAAAAGTCTGTGGTCCTAACAGTTGGTGAGCTCCTCGAAGATGATGGAAGAAACGGAACACCTGCAAAGCCACCGCAAAGACACCAAGACTTTTGAACTGCACAGTACAAAGACAATTGCACTTGTAGCTGCATTTCTCACCTGCCTCCTGCTAATGGTCACACTCTGGATCATTGAAGAGAATGCACCTGCATACAGAACATTGTCACCAACCATGCAACCAATCACAAAGAAAGAACACTACCTGGTATCACTACCGCCACATCTCCGAGAACGACGCAAAGAATTCTGGAATAATTATTTCGTACAGATGCTGCACCAGCACAATCTTGCCACCAATGCCACTAACTGTTGGGTCTGTGGGCTGCTACCACATGCCACTGAACATTCCATCCCTTTCATCCCTTCACCCTTTTCTGTTCATGGATCTTGCCTTGCCTGGATGATGCTCCTACAAGAAAGTTACAAAGACAATGCCACTTCCGATGGGACAATCGCTCAGTTCTACAACGAGTTCTGGCTAAACCAAACAGGAAGAACGGCAGCTCCCTTCTGCCCTCACACCTTCAATGCGACATTCCAGATTAATGTCCCCTCCAAAGGACGAGTGGAAATGCAAGTGTTCAATAATCCTAACAGAGCCACATTTTCCTTCCTGAAGAAAAGAACTGCTGCAACACTGACTGTGGCCCTATCTGTGGTGAACGTCTCTGGCCTTGTATGCATTGAAGGCCGTGGGACTAAGAATGTGGGTCACAGCACTTGTAACATTGTAAGGACTTTGAACACTGCCAATCCTCCAGCATTTGTTGCATCACCCAATATGTACTTTGTCTGTGGAACCAAAGCCTACACCTGGCTCCCAAGAAACTGGGGGGCACGTGCTACATCGCCTTTGTTTTGCCACCGACCTACACAGCCCCTGCAGAGCATCATCGAGAAAAGCGTTCTAAAGACACTGATCAAGCAGACTCTGCCGCAATACAGTTCGTTGACGCAGCAAAGGGCTCATCCCGCTATGGGGTCCGATGGCAAACAGCCGAGCCATCAGACATCTGTCTCAAGCGGTAGAAACCGCCCTGAACGTCACAGCTGGCATCCTCACCAACAACACTGCCGAGCTTCAAGCGGTCCGTCTGGTGGCCCTACAAAACCGCATGGTCCTGGACGTGGTACTAGCGGATCGTGGAGGAGCATGTCGCATCATTGGTGCCAGTTGCTGCATATACATCCCTGATAATTCACCCTCTGTCTATGAAGCAATCGAACATCTCCACAGACTGTCTTGAGAAATTCATCAAGGATCAGAGACTTGGACAATTGGAAGTTGGCTTTGGGGCATCTTAAAGGACTGGGGTTGGAAAATATCAATGTTTCTCTTGGTCCCAGTATTGGCAATATGTGGTTGCTGTTTGGGTGTACACTGTATACCACCTTTGTGTTCTCTTTGCATAAGTGCCTTGCACCCTAAGACTATGGACACTCAGTTAACAAAAATGAGAGTAATGTATGAACAAGAAATACAGGACATTATGGAGATCGAAATAGACTGACAAGATGGCTAGTTATGTTCAAAGGGGCGACTGTTAAGAACAAAACACAATCATGAACATTCTGCGCCATCTTGTCTGATGAAAGTTCCTACGTGCACATAAACTACAGTCATTCTGATTTACCACAGCCATTTTGTACTCTGTTGGTCACCTTCATTTTACCCTGTCCTCTAGCAGCCTTCTGACTCTCTGACCAAACCTGATATGTGTGCTGGGGGCTATAAACTATTTCCACGACAAACATCAACATCACCTGCTGCCTCAAACTCGTCTTTCCTCTCATCCCTGCACAAACGGGTTACAAATACCAAACAGACTCTTGCAAACATGGTTTATTGCACTACACACAGCAAGACTGGTTTTTGCCAACAATGGGACCTGTTCTTCTCAACAGAACAACTCTTAGATCTGGCCGGTCTCACTGCGTTTTAGACCCTGAAGCAAGGTCCAGCTGCAATTAAATTGTCTGTTTTTGACCTGGGTGGGAGGAGAGTTAATGTTGGGCTTGTGTAACCATGTTGATAAAACAATGTCGGCTTGTGTGACAACCTGCCCGGGCGGAGACTCCAAGCTTGTAACCATGATAAAAGAAACAAATACATTGTGTAAAACTGTATAAAAGGAAGAGTCAGAAGCATTGCCAGTAGAACACCTCCCTGAAGACATCCTGGTGTCAGCAGTTGACGTGGTCTCCTCTAAGAGTAATAAACCTTTTTCTTGCCTTCCAGCTTCCAGCGCCTGCCTCGTTATTTTAGATAGTGAATCCAAAGTGGATTAAAGGTGACTTTGCGCCGGGCAGCATTGGGGATCCCAGGAGACTAGCTGCTTTTCACAATGCCATGGGCGGCCAACTCCATGGGAGTCTCTGTGGGTTCACTGTCTCTTCACTAGTGTTCACATCTCTGAAAAGGCCCAGGATGGGACATCTAGTCCTTGCTGGGGTTCGTGAACCCAGACGCTGGGTTTGCAGACATTTGAGTCGCTGTGTCCAGAAACCCTACAATAAAATTTTACTTTATTTTGACTTAAAGGGAGGAGTCACTTTGGGCCCTTCCCCAATGTCATCTCACCATTAGAAGGTGGAACAGAGGATACTTCTTCTGCCGGCTCTTTGCATTTGAATTTCAGGATGTGGGGACCGAGTCTTGCATCTGTAGTGGCAGCCACAACAGATTACATGAAGGGGCAGGAGTGTCTGCTGGTGGCGTAAAGATGCATGGGGTGAAATCCAGGCTACACAGCCTTTCTATTCGGCACCCCGACTTTCGATAGCACCAGCCGCAGACTTCTGAGCCCAACTTTGGGCCCCGGCAGTGCATATTTGAGAAATTAAGCACTGGATGGTTCCATGCAATAGCATAGCTCACCTGGTTAGGCTGGAGGCGGAGTTTCTATATTGCCCGAGCTAGATCCACAAACGAGAACTGTTGCAGTTCTAAGTTGTGGGGTGTGCTCTTCACTGCAAGTACAAGTGTAATGGTCAGAAGTTGGCTTCCCTTTCTCACATGCGAAGAACGTGGCTTTCTTTCACCACTGACAATAATAATAGGTAAGGAAGTGTACATCTCGCTGTGGTAATATATTCCCGTGTCTTGGTAACACAACCAAAGGAATGCTTACAAAGAGTGACGACGTGCTGTCTATAAAACAGAAACTTGGAACTTTCTAAAGCGACCTGTAATCTTAGATGCAAGAGACACTGGCGGGTCTCCCGAGATGACCTGACACTTCGATCTCAGCAGTGGGGACAAAATGTAATGGGTGGGCCTTCCTACCTTAGGGCGACTGCATTGCATTTAACATTTTATTTTAACCGCTGCACTGTACGACAGTCATTCGATGCAAAAATGCCACCGTTCTGTCGGGCCGGCCTCTTCTCTGCATTTATGGTGCGTACCTGTCTGTGGTGGTCCAGAGCCCGCCCTCTCTACAGGAAACTCAGAAGGCAGCGGGGAGCAATGCCGCGGCTCTTCGAGGCGTCCGATTAGACGTCGCTTCGAGAGACCTGTTTTAATCCTTCCGAAAGCCGGCAGTGAAAAGCTGAGCGTCTGCCAACTCTTGCCAATATGTTCCTCTTGTCCTCTTAATTCCATGCGCTTGGCGTCGTCACTTTGAATGCCGAGACGCGGTGCGAAACAGAAGGGCAAAGGCTTGCTTGGGGCGTCATCGTGTCCCCAGTTTTTATATCAGCAAGCCTGGCGGACTTTGTATATGGTCCGTCGGTGCCCTTACCTGTCTAGGCCCCGTTTCATACATTCCTGGTTGATAGGAAGCGCGGTCCTCGACTGTTCTCGCAACCTCCCATTGGCGCCCAACCACGCCCTTTCAACAGTACTCGAAATTAACTTTGAGGTCTAATTGCACCTTGATGCCACAGGCAGCACTCGTCATTAAGGCCCTCATTACGAGTGCCCTCTTGAACCAGATAGGGCGGCTACCTACCACACGTTACCGGCACTGTCGGGCCTGTAAGATCCGCTGGAACACCTTGAGTGCACAGTTCTTCACCTGGCACTAAGCCTTGAAAATAGGTGATAATTTTTTATTTGTATTTTTTAAGTTTTATATAGCGCTAACTCGACCCGAAGGTATCATAGAGCTTTACATGGGCTCCAGTTGCGTTACAGACTGACATATTCATTTTTTAATTTTATTTTTTTTAGGCACGGGGGTGATTAAGCAGCGTCGGATTGGTAACGTAGGCACTCGGGCAATGCCCGAGGGGCCGGTATGTGTATTCCAGCTGTGGGCTGCTTTTTTTAGCAGCCTGGGGGCCGATTTGGGCGGTTTCTGCGTTGTTCGATGCCGCCAGCGGCCCAGTGGGTGCCTGAGTGGCCTTTCTGGAAGCGGATGGGCATCCTTTACCTCCCTCTTATCAACGAGGCGGAGGTGTCACTCCCTTTCTCTCGCTGGGCCGGCCCATTAATATATGCATATTGAGCGGGGGCAGGGGGCCTGGGCAAAAGTGGTATCCCTTGCTTTCAGGTGTGTTTCACCAGTGTAAACTAATCCGTGCATTTTTTTAATCCCGCCCCCCTTTTTTTTTTTTAAATAAAATTTCGCTGAAGCAGTGTTTTGTGGAAAGGCAATATGCAAATGTGGGCCACTTTTTTTTAGCTTGCCCGGGCCGTTTTTTAATCCCAATCCAACCCTGTGTTTAATTGATTTGCCCAGAATCACAGGATGTTGAGCGTCCCTGCCGAGGCTCGAACCCGGCTCCCCAGCTTCGAGGTCGACTGCTCTAGCGGTTAGGCCACATCCTGTCCTTGAATGGAAATGGTGAAAAAGTGTTGCAATCGGCGCAAAAACGTAGCTTTCAGTATATGTGCTCTCTCTTCCAAATTGTGCGCCGGTGGAAAGGAGCTCTTGTGTGTCTGTGGCATAAGTGATACAGGTGACTGATGGGGAAATGTGTTTCAATGTCGGTCACTGCTCTGAGGAAATCCGTAGTAGAAATCACAGCAGGAGCAAGGTGAAAGAGGATGACCCGGATAAGTTAAGTGGTAGTGAAGGTTGAAGAAAGTAGCCCTTCCCTAATTCTCCATCACGCATCGCCCCTTATGTACCTCCAGGTACACGCCACCGATGGACAGCTTGTAGCTCTGCATCATAGCAAGGGAAGAGGTGTCTGTCCTTAACACAGTGATAAACATAACGGCATCGACTGTCATGCTAGCAACAGTAAATATTTGTCATGTTCATATACCAGGGTGTTGGGCAGAAAAAGAATAGTGCAGCAACTGTCCTAATGTCTATTAAGTAGTAGTTTCTATCATACGCAGCACTTAGAAAAGGCAGGGTGGGAGCAGAGGGGAGGAGGACGGTGAAGGGTGCCCAGTTTGGTTTCGCCCAGGGTGCTCTCCAAGCAAAGGCCGCTCCTGAGTCCCCATTAACTTGTAATTTCCCCATCTCGTAATTTCTGTTCCCTACAAGTAATGGGGGTCACTGAGACAGAGTGCTGTTTTAGATTCACAACATTAGTTTGAACTAAATTAGAAATAGCAACACTGTTATTGGGGGTAACCATGATTCCAGAAGCTATCAAAGAGCACGCCTATTAGTAATCAATAAATAACGTTTTCCCTGCTGGGATTTTGAAGCTTGCTTGGCGTTTAAAAGAACGGATTTCCAGGGAAAGGCCAGCAGAGGGCTCTGCCTATGGCTCCTTGCAGCTTACTGTAAATAGAGATTTTTACCCACTAGGCGCAAACCTAGCCAAATGGCACTAGAAAGTTGTACAGGGTCAAAGACAACAGGTAAAGTGTATGAAAGATTTGATTGGATAGACTAGTTCTCATGCTTTTGGAATTAAATGTTAAGCCCAGTGGCAGTCACAGGCGGACAGCAAACAGCACCTGCCCGTAGCTGTGGTCCTTTGCTGCTCAGCGAAGGAGAGAATTTAAAATGCAGGAAAGGCAAGGAGGAGTACTCCTGAAACCGAGCGATGCCAGAGCATGCTCTGGAAATCATGGGTGTCTTAATCCGATGACCCAGAGGGGTGGGACTCGAAGATAATATTGACCAAGAATGTGTTGCATATATATATATTTTTGGATGCATAATTTCGGCCTCTATGCTGCATTCTCGTACTAACCCTGACAATGGTAAAGCTCTGTAGACTGGTTTGGGCCGGTCAATATAATGATGAAAGCCATACGTCACAGAGAACCGTGAAATATTTTCCATATGTTCTGGTTACTTGAGGTGGGCATGTGTTTGTGTAAATAAGTTCTCGAAATGGTCTAAGCTGGTGCCCCAAGAAGAAACCCTCACCTCCTCTGGCCCGAAAACCTACCTCTGGCACTTAAAAAAAGACCCTTAAAAGATGCAGATTACAGAGTGTAGGAAGGCCTCGTGAGGCAAGGATGTTGCGTTGCTACATCAACCAGCTCTATGTAAGGCAAGGAGAGAAACTATAGACCGGATAAGCATTGTGGCTTCCCCCGTCCAAGGGCACCCATCTTGATGTCTTCACCATGGGGTATTTTCTCAACCCTATTCTAGTTGCCATTGTGTGCAGACCAAAGCGATCTCCTCAGTCGGGTAATGGGGAATGAATGCTTCCATTCTGTACTTGAACCTTTCTCATAGCTGCCAACTTGTAGAACAATGTCACTGTGTGAGGAGGAAGGCGGGGCCTTGAAGGGGCGGGCCTCCTGCCGAGAAGTACCTTTAAGGCACTTTTGAACCCCCCCCCCAAAAAAGCTTGCTGAGGCTGGTGCCGATGTCCTGGGTGTTTTCACACCCCTTAATGGACGGCGGCAGTTCAAAGCCTAGGAAAACGAGCTGGAAAACCACTATTTACAAGGTTTTCTCCTAGTTTTCCCTGCCACCGTGTGATACCGGCTTCTCGCCGGGAGACCGTGTGATCGGATCCGATATCACGTGTCACACGGTGGCACCGTGTGAGTTGGCAGGCACGCTTTCTCCCCTTTCTGCCTCCGCATGATTCCCCTTCATGTATTTGCAGTCGTCTGCCATTACTCCGTGGCTGACTCCTGCACCCCCATCGACTTTGTGTAATGAGCTTGTCCGATTCTCTGTTCTGCCGACTATTTTGGGCATTTCCTATTTTGGCACCACAGCTGCGGTCATTGGCAGTGGCCTAGTTCAGTCTCTCTCCGTTGTCCTTTAATTCCGCTTTTTCCTCGCCTGACCAGTTGTCAAGAGCAGACCATGAAAATAAATGCGACCCCCAACTGTCCTGTCTGTGATATGGAAGGCCAAGTCCCCCAGCACGAAGGGCGCGGCCGTGGCCGGACAGGCCCTTTATACAATGACATGGAGAGCAGGCTGCAACCTTGAATTCATTCTGTGCCTCTCCTGTTCTATGTTCCCTCGCCCATCCCCCACCCCCTTCAGTGCTTGCAGTACATTACAAGGCTCCCACAGAAGGGAGGCTAATTGAAAACAGATTTCTTCTCGTTTACTGTTGGCATTTCCTGAGACTCATTATATACAGAGCTCCCTCGGATGCGATCTCTTACGAAATGGAAATAAAAAGTGAAGGACTGTGGAACAGCAGGGACAATGCCTCTTAAGAACCGGAAGAAGGGAGCTGGACGAAGGCCCGGGGCAGAGCAAGATCACACGAAATACAGCGTGCAAAAACGAGGAGGAACAATACCAGGACAGAACCGAACCGGAAGCAGCACGCTGGGGCGGGTCCAAGAGAGGGCGAGCACAAAGAACAGAACCGGAAACGGAGGTGGATAAGGCACAGGAGAGAGCGAGCACAAAGAACAACAGAACCGGAAACGGAGAGAGCCAGCACAAAGAACAGAACCGGAAACAGAACGCTGGGTCAGACCCTAGAGAGGGCGAGCACAAAGAACAGAACCGGAAGCAGACCGCTGGGTCGGGTCCAAGAGAGGGCGAGTACAAAGAACAGAACCGGAAACGGAGGTGTATAAGGCACAGGAGAGAGCCAGAACAGGTCTGAACTGAAGGAACCGAAGCAGACTCAGGACCGAGCCATCTCGGGCCATAGCAAGGGTGCAAACACGACCTAGAAGCAGACTCGGGCAGTGCCATATCAGACCATAGCAAGGGTGCACACACGACCTAGAAGCAGACTCGGGCAGTGCCATATCAGACCATAGCAAGGGTGCACACACGACCTAGAAGCAGACTCGGGCAGTGCCATATCAGACCATAGCAAGGGTGCACACACGACCTATATGTGAACCTCACACTCTTGTGTGTAGTCGTGCTGATGAGAGCCCTGCACGGGCATCTTAGCCTGGCACCCCAACATCTTTTGGATTGAGTGGAAATGAAGTAAAACCTGTTGCAAGACCTTCTCTTACCTTGGAACCTCATTTAAGCAATGTCCCCTCATGCTACTTTTTTGACTATCATTTGACTTTATTAGTTCTGCAGTAGTTTTCAATGGAATTCAGTTGTTTGATTCCCTCCCCCGCCTTTCCCTGGCATCTTGCATCGTTAATTTTTTTTTAATCCCCTTACCCCTGGCCCATCTTGCATCAAATGCTTATTGGTTTGCCACCTCCCATTTCTTAACAGAGCTCTTTACTAGTGACTTACTCGCTGATTTTGAGTTTGGGGGAGCGGATACTCCGTCCCAATGTCAACGGAGTACCCTCTCTGCCAAATTGAAGGTCTGCCCATCTGATTTACAGAAGGGTGGACCTTAAGTATGTCACAGACGGAGACTCATCAGCCTCCATCACTTACTTCTCTGATGTCCCGATGGAGTAAAGGCCGTCGGAGGTTCGACAATTCAACCCCCACCTGATTTAGAGTGGCAGTTGAATGGCCAGTTTTCACTGCCCCTTACTGCAGTGAAAACTTAATGACCCCACCACCATGGGAGTCAATTCTAATGCCATGGGGCTATTCGTTTTTGTATTTTCAAAACCAAACTCCCGCTTTGGGAATTTATTTTTGAAAATACAAAAACACGTTCAAAGTTTAATGAACAGTACAGTCACTTTGAGGTTACTGCCCGTCAATCTTTTCATACATTGACAGGCACCTTTGACAGGAACCGCCATGACAAAGTTAAGATTCCTGCTGGGCTGGCCGGCGGACATCTTGAAGTTTTTGCGGGTGAAGGACCCTCGGTATGGCAGGAATAAAGTACTCCGCCATACCGATGGATTTACATCCATCGATAAAGTCTAAGTCAAGCCCATAGTACTCGGCTGTTTCTGATGGGTGTCCTGAGCCCCACTCTTTATAAGTAGCATTCATTTCCTACTATAACTCTTATTCTGCCCTACCCTAGGCTACCCTATCTTGTCCTGTCCTATTCCATTCCCCCCCCCACTCTCTTTATGGCCTTTAGCTCAATTCCTGCCAGTCTAGTGTAATTCCATCTCTGTGAGGGTTGTTGATTTACAGTAAACAGAATCATTTTTATTCACTTCTCAATTATGGCTATTGACTGATTTCCCAGCCAATCCTATTTAGGCACCTCTCTTTCCAATGGCTATTACCTCACTTCCAAGCCAATGTCATCAAATCCACTCTTTCTCAAGGCTGTTTGCTTTCCACCCAGCTAATCCCATCAGGTCCCCTCTCTGTGAGAGACGTGGGCTAATCACCAGTTCACTCCTATCCAATCTCCTAGCTGAGAGCTAGTGTCCACTCACCTAGCCAGTTATGCTCAATGACCACTTTGTGAGGGCTATTGGCTTACCATTCAGCCAGTGCAATCCAGCTCCCTCTTTGTGAGGACCATTGGTTCACATTGTTGCCAATGCTATCTGATTCTGTCACTGTGAAGGTTTTTTGCTTTCCTCCCAGCTAATCCTCTCCACCTCTTTCTCTGTGACGACTCTTGGCTCACATTCCAGTCAGCCATAACAGATTCCCTCGCTCTGTCGGGACATTTAGCTTATTGCCTAGACAATCCTAGACAATCACCACTCCATGAGGAATATTAGGTTTTCACCCAGCTAGTCATTTCTCAGCCTATTTTCGGTGGCCATTGGCATACCTTTTAACCATTTTAAGTAGGCCCACTTTCTGTAATTGCTACTGGTTAACCACCCAGCCAGTCATTTCTCAACCTATTTCCAATGGCCATTGGCATACCTTTGAGCCATTGTGAGCAAGCCCACTTTCTGCTATTTATATTGGTTTAACGCACCGCCAGTCATTTCTCAGCCTATTTCTGGTGGCCATTGGCATACCTTTGAGTCATTGTGAGCAAGCCCACTTTCTGCTATTTATATTGGTTTAACGCACCGCCAGTCATTTCTCAGCCTATTTCTGGTGGCCATTGGCATACCTTTGAGTCATTGTGAGCAAGCCCACTTTCTGTGAAGGCTATTGGTTTACCACCCAGCCAGTCATTTCTCAGCATGTTTCCAAGGGCCCTTGACATACCTTTTGAACCATATCAGCAAGCCCTCTCTCTGCGATTGCTATTGGTTTACCTCCTAGCCAGTCATTTGGATTCCCTGTTGCCCTTGCCATACCTTTCAGCCTTTCCGAGCTGGCCTACTCTTTGCGAGTTCTATTTGCTTCTCAGCCAAGCTGTTTCTTCTGACCCTCTCTGTGAACACATGCAATGCGGGTTTGTTTTTACTCTCTCGATGCTCTGCATTGGAACAGTTCTCCCATGTATTCCCTAGAGCTCTTCTGGCTTACGAATTTGCTTACAACCGAGGGCTTGTATTCTTTTATGGTAAATTCCGAAAAAAAATGAACAATGTTTTCTCCATCTGTTTTGATTTACATTCGCATTCCATCTCTTTCCGAGCCTAGAAGAATGTTACTTTGCTGATGTTCGGAGGATGTGCTCATGTGCAGGGCATCTCCTGCGGACCGGTAGGAGCACATGTAGGATAGATGCCGTATTATGGCAAAAATAACAATTACCGTGAGCTTGGTAAACCGATTAAGATAGACTGTTGAAGGCTAATTAGATAAACCAATTTATGTGGTCTCCTTTTTCACAACCAGTTTTCTGCGCTGTTGTCCACATTTTAAAAAGACATCTGGGCACTACATTGCAACTGCTGTGTTAAATCATCATCTGTCCCAGAGACCTGGACTTTAATCCCAGCATCGGCACTTGACCAAAAATCGTGTGAGTTTTGGCATTCAATTTATCTCCCCTTGCATTGAATTATGACTGTCATGGAATGTAAATATGGATGCTATTAAAATATCTTCCTTGTCTCAATTACATGTCCCTTCCCTTGCCTGTCGCATCCTGGTTATGTTAATCTGGTTACAACAGGGACCACACAAACAATATTGTCCTGTGAAGAGTATCTCATGTTTGGAATTAATCTGCGGTAGTAAAGGTGTTCTCTCCAAAACGACATGCTGCTCCCCTGAGCTAGGGTCCTATATCAGATACCCCAAAATAGCAAACAAATATGTAAAAAAAAAAAAAAAAAAAAAACTTAACACCACCACTGCAGACACGTGCACAGGCCTTCACTAAACATCAGTAGCCTTGCTGGTAAATAGTGTTGGTTGATGGCTTGAAGTGGCATCTGAGTGGCCAACGTGCTTTAGAAATAACCTGTAACATATGGAGCTGTACATGGCACCAACTGTACTGCAACACTGTACAAGAAGATATATGTTGCAAATAAAGATTCTCTAAGGTGGTACAAGAACCTTCTTGGAAAGTGGGTGTAATTTAAGGTTAAAAATACAAAACCGCACCCAATTTTTTTTTTTTTTTTGAGTGTTCACTGCACTTGATTTGTTCAGTGTGTGGAATTTATATGATGATCGTTCATGCCTGCAGCCACTTTCTACCGATCTATTTTTTTTTTTTTTTTGTAGTTATGCTTGTTTTTTTCGTTTTGCAGCCACTGTGTGCTGATTAAGAAGTGTCGTAAATAATTGAATTTGTGGTTTGATCTGCTTAGCTTTTGTGTGTTGTTTTTGTCCCCCTCCAAACTCCCCATGCTGCAAATATTGTGAAAAGATATATGCATCTTCAGGACATCAGGATTGGCACTAAGGTGCTTGTAGACCATCCTGCACGCTTGGTTACTTTACGCAGTGTGTATACCCTGTTAAACCAACATGAATGAGTATTTTACAAGGAAAGTTGTGTTCTGTCCTGGAGAAATGTAGGTGCTGGTTGACTCTAAACTGCATTAAAAACCTCAGCATTTGGGCACAAGAGCACGCTGCACCCACTTATCGATGGAAAATTTGATTTAAGTATCATAACAGGCGAGTGAATGGTTCGACTACAGAATGCAGTGGTACGTCTTACACAACTGAACAAGAAAATCTATCTTTAAGGCAATAAAAACATAGTGGCCACACTTTGGATGCTCACTGTGTGAATTCAATTTAGTACCTTTGTAAGAGAACTTCCTCACCATAGTGGAGGTTGATAGTTTGTCGGGCTTTGATACATAAGAACAAGATACTGTTGGTGGGTATGGCAGCCTCTTCTCCACTGAAATCATGTTGTCATTGTTTGGACTGATCCCTTGATTTTAGTGTGACCCCACAGCTCCTAATATTTAGGTACTCAGAAAAGATTCCCTGGTTGATGAAGTAGCTGAACAAGAACCATGGTCACTGTGACTTAAGTACTAGGTAGATGATACAGCCGCTTATGAGAAGGCCGCATTAGCGGAGCTACTGCATAAAGAACAACATCAGGAAGCCCTTGCAGGCATACATCAGGGTGGTGGTGTTATGACACCAGTTTAGGAGGAACTCACCTTTGAATGTTCAGCCCCATGGCCTGAGACTGGCATTTCCCCCGTGAACTGAACTGACACCAAAGAGTGTGCGATCACTACCACTTAATGTCTGTAAAAGTATGAGTTACATACTACCATATGATCATGTCAAAGTAACCAGTATGCTGTGCATAACATTTTTTTAATGCAGAATTTGACAGAACTAGGAGTCCATTGCAAAACTGGAATAAAGGATTTCTTAAGGAAGTATTTTAAATTATATATGTAAAAAGTAATTCTCAGCTGTGGTGGAAGTATTTAAAAAGTAAACATGTATTTTAATTTTAAATTATGGACATTTCTTATGAAATTCATTGCAGATATTATTGTAAATGAAGAATTTGTTTTGTCACCTTGAAGATTCTCTTCAGATCATGGAAGGGGCAGTAGTAGCGTGCCTTTTTGTAGCTCCTGAGGTCATTGATCTAGATATATTACTAGAGCAGTGTGGGGGAAGGGTGGATAAGATCCACGTTACCAAATATTCAATTAGTATTACTTACCTGATTAACAAGGAGTTAAACACACAAGTTCTCAGTTTATTTCTTGGGCTGTGTATATTGCAGCAAGTATGCTGATACTGTTTTTCCTTAATTAAGAATGTTACCAGCGCTATGTCTAGTACAAATACTGTTTTGCGGAGAAATATTTGCACCTGAAGTTCATAAATGTTTCCTTTTTTAACTTTTTTTTTTTTTTTTTACCTTTTGTGCTAATTTTTTCAAGTGTACAGTGTAAGTGATGTTTAATACACAATCGTGCCACTGTCCTGTCAACAAAAATGTTTGTAGTATTGGAAAATAGATGACAATGTAAATGTCAAGTTGAAAAAACATACATTTTGTAATCGAAGCTAAGTATAAATCTTACACTTTTCCCATGCTGTCGTGCTTTCATTTTGTGCAGCATGGCTGAAAGGTATTAGGAAACCCAATTGGTCCCATAAGCAAAACCTACTGACTTTGCCAATGCTTGTTTTCAGTATTACATATGAGAGCACTTTGAAATGGTGAATGTAGGATGTGCACTGTGCAGGATGTGTTTGATTTACTAGACTTTAATGTTGTTCCATGTACAGTAAGAATCTAGGCCACCTATTGGGCGCACGTGACAGCTGCCTCTTAGTTTGCCAATGGCACTGTCATCAGGGCGGAGGGAGACATGAATGTTTCAAAGTTCCTGTCTAAAAACTAACCCTTTAAATAAATATCTCCCAAAGCAGTGATATAATCAGATATACCAAGGTGAAACTCTTCTGCATTAAAGAATTACACGTTTCTGAATTCTGATGAGACGTTGTCATATTTTTATGTAATGTTTGTTGCACAATTTACATGCCCAACCTTTTTATTATTCGGCTCGTTCATAAGTGCTCGGCTCTCCCTGTTAATTTGCTGGCTTGCCTGGCTGTACAAAGGTCCTTTAAAAATGCTTCTGTCTTTTTGCCATGCCTCATCGGATAATTCAACATCAAGCCTGGCACTTTTGTTGAGGCCCTTTTCACACCTGTGATCTTTGGTTTTCTCAGTAAAAGTGCTGCTGCAGGGACTGCTATCTGCCTCTCTTTGCAGTGTTTATTCTTACCTATTGTAAAACTCAAGTCATTTTGTGGAAGAGAAGTGTTGTCATTTGGCTACGGAATGTGGTCACTAAATTGTAGGGCAGGTATATATTTGAAAATATGGCTGAAAAACGAATAAGCAGATGTTTCCACTGAAACCACTTGCTGCAACACTCCCTTAATTATGTGCACTGGACGCACACCAGGACAGTGCTCCTGACTACCAAAAACCATTATGCTGTCCTCAGTGCAGACTTGAACTCTGAAAGTTTGCGTTTGTGTTTGGGGCAGCGCATTAGTGAAAGCCAGGGCTGTGGTTTGCAACTGCGGCTCCATCTTGCACGCAATGCTGCCCGGCCTCTGAAGAAAGGGAATGGATCTCCCTGAAAGAGTTACTGCACCTGACTTCAGGGGTAGTCTTGGTGGGGGTACATTGGACCTTGTCCCCCCCCACCCTCCGCCATCTTACTGAAGGACCAGGGTTGTGCTTTGACTGAGTGCGATCTCTATGAGGCCACACCCCTTTGCAAATGAAGCAATCCTCTCTCGAGATAATGCTGGAAGGCAATCCATATTATAGAAGGGGCTGTACAAGCATATTTGGCCCCTTCCAAAATATCAAGGTGCTCTGGTAGCGTAAGACGATTCACATGCCAGGAGTAACACTTGGAAAATTTTTGTAAAGAGGCCCCGGCTGTTCTGTTGTCATTAAAGCCATACACTCCTGCCTGGGTGAGTTCTTCCCACAAGGACAGACTGTTAACTATGCAAATTAGTTTTTGTAACTTATGGCCCTTTGTGCAATGCAGAGGTACCTGCATTGAACAAGGAAGCCCATTAAATCAGAGCTGTGGCCTACATCTTATTTATTTCTTTTTAACATTGTGGTGATCATATCGGTGTTTTAAAACCATGTATATCATAGTTGCAGTAGTCAAAAATGTAAAGAAGTGCTATGGGCTGTAATTTATGGCTTTGTGGTGGAAGACTGCCTACCAGACAGCATAGCTGTCTGTCTGGTTTGCTAACATCATCTTGGGGACATTCAGAAATCTTGCCTTGGAATGCATTCAACCTTTTGCTTACCATTGGCTTTGTGGTTTGTAACTCACATTTGTGTGCTTTCTGTTTGCTGGCTTTATTTCTTTTAGGCTGTCCAGCTTAAGTTTGTCCCTTCCCTAAATCCTATTTACTGTATTCTTCCACCAGTACTGAATTTCTGTAAACAGGCCTTTACATCTTGTTCCTATCCCATCACGTTTACTGTGCATTCAAAGACATAAGTCAAGAGTTCGGTTCTGTATTCCAGGGAGCTTGGTGTTTACTTTTTTTTCTCTGACTTCAAAGTGAGAAAATTTACCTGACAATCATTCTGCCTACTCGGCATGTGCTGTATGATGTTATTTTTTTTTCTAGCACAAAACCACATTTAAACGTCTATATATGAACTGTGCAGATGTTTCAGAATATGGAATGCACAAATGAAGCACATTTTTTTGGTGATTCTGAAGTGTGGTGAAACAAATATTTGAATACCGTCAAAACAAATCAATACACTAGGTGATGACATTCCCTTACCATACTCCACTCTGCTGTGCACCACTCTGCTCTGCACCACTCCACTCCACTGCACTCTACGTCACTGCACTGTACTCTGCACCACTCCATGCCACTGCACTGTGCTCTGCACAACTCTGCCACTACACTCTACTCTGCACCACTCCACACTACGCCACTGCACTCATCTCTGCACCACTCCACTTTATACCACCTCACTCAACTCCCTTCTACACCACTCTGCTCCATGCCAATGCACTCTACCCCACACTACTCTACTATGTACCACTGCACTCTTCTCCACTGCACTCTACGCCAATCCACTCTAAGCCACTCTGCGCCACGGCATGGAACACCACTCTATTCCACTCTGCGCCATTCTACTCTACTCCATGCCACTCTAATCTACTCCACTGTACACCGCTGCACTCTACGCCGCTTTACTCAAAACCAATATACTGTCACTGCACAATATGCCACTCTACACCACTGCACTTTACTCTACTCTGCAACACTCTACTGTATGCCACTGCACTCTGCGTCACGCTACACCATTGCACTCTGTCACTTTACTGTGCACCACTCTACGCCACTGCACTCTACACTAACATACTCTAGTCTACACCACTGCACTCTGTGACTGAACTCTGACACTCTACTCTTCACCACTCTACGCCACTGCACTCTACTCTGCACCACTCTTACCCTCTACCCGCTAAGCCACTGCACTCTACTCCTATCCCCTTGACGCCACTCTAATCTACTGTGCACCACTGCACTCTGCGTCTCTTTACTCTATTCTACTTTATGCCAGTGCACCCTATCACACTCAACTATGCACACCTGCATTATTTGCCTCTGCACCACTGTACTCTGCAACACTCTATTCTGCACCACTCTATGCTACTGCACTCTACTCTGCACGACTCAACTCTACGCCAATGCATCTACGCAGCTACACTCTATGCCACTCTACTCTGCATCACTCCACTCTACGCCACTCCAATCTATTCTGCACCACTGCTCTCCATGCCACTGCAGTCTACACCACTCTACTCTATGCTGCTGCACTCTACACCACTCTATTCTACACCTTTGCACTCTACTCTGCACCACTCCACTCTAACCTGCACCACTCCACTCTACGCTACTTCACTCTATTCTGTAGCAATCTACTATATGCCAGTGCACTCTACGCCACTGCACTTTAATCCACTTTACTCTACTTCACCCAATTGCACTCTAGGCCACTACAATCTACTCTATACCACTGTACGTCACTGCACTCTATGCCAATGGAATCTACACCACTTTATTCAAAACCAATGCCCTCTATACCAAACTACTCTGCACCACTATATTTTACCCCACTTCACTCTAGTCCACTCTACGACACGCCACTCTGTGACTCTACAACACTACTCCAATCTATAATGCTCTACGCAACTCCTGCTATGCCACTTCATGCCACTTTACTCCACTCTATTCTATGACACACTACTCCACTCTGACACTCAAAGCCACTATGCCACTTCATTCTACGCCACTCAACTTGACAACACTCTACTCCACTCTATGCCATTCCACTCTCCTACACTACTCCACGACAATCTACTCCGCTCTACATCACACTATTCTACAAAATTCTACTCACCTCTGCGCAACACCCTCTACTCCACTCCACTCTACGACACTGTTTTCCTCCATACTACAACACTCTACTCCACTCTGACATTCTTCTCGACTCTACTCCACTCAGCTGTATTCCACTCTACACCCTTCAGCTCTACTCCACCTTCATCTCTGACACTCTACTGCCTCTACAACACTCTACACCACTCCACGCCACTCCATGACACTCCACTCTGCACCACTCTACGCCGCCACTCCACGACTCTTTACACCACTCATAACATTCTACACTGACGCTCCACTCTCCTTAACCCCACTAACTTTGAGCCATGCTGAACAGCAGCCACACTGGTGTACAACATGGCTAACACATGTTGTCAAAGCCAGTAGTTCGTGCATAGGCAAGACATGTTGGCTTTGCCGATGCTCGTTTAATGTGGCAATAAGCCAAGGAATTAGTGTTCCACCTCTCACTGTGTCGGGTGAGCATCATCCATTGCTTTAACATGCATTCATGTGGGTGTGAGAACTTGGATAGGCAACCCTAGCCTAAAGGCAATGGAGCTGTACAGGATCAAAGGCAGAGATGTAGTCAGAGAATGCATCTGGGCGGGCTGCTGGTTTCTGAGAGAAGTTTGGACTATTAACTGCTTCCTGACTGCAGTGGTTTTTAAAGAGATGCGTTTTCAGCGCTTTCCTGACCCGAAGTCTGGGATAAATTGTGTCCGGCTCGTTACTGATAAACAACATTTGAGGAACTGGTTTCCTGTCTGTCTTCTGAAGCACTGTTCCCGGATGTTGGTGGCAGCCATATTGTGACCCGCTGGCCTAGCCTGACCGCGGCCCTCCCATGGCTGCCAAACAGAGAGGCCAGAAACCGTCCAAGCATGAGGCTGCAGCTGACAGGGCTGTTGTCAGTTTAGTACCAGCCCGCTGCAGCCTCGAGGTTGAAGTAAAACCCTTAAATTTCGAAACAACACCTGATCTTTTTTCTGCAAGACATTTCAATCCAATTAAAATAAAGTTGGCGCGGGCGGCGGTGCTCGGTTGCTGTCGGAAAGATCCCCGTTGCGCTTTGAAATTCATGAGGTGAGGTAATCGTGAAGTGGAGGCTGGCAGGCGTGGATATAAATATTCCCTCCTCTCTGCCATCCGGAACGGGGGCCTCGGCGCTCTTTGATGAGGGGGGTTCCCTGCCTCCGCGGCCCGCAGAGCGGAGTGATGGGAAGCCTCGCGCCTGCTGCAGTCCCCGCCGTGATGAACTGCATTAACCACGGGGCCGCGGCGCGGCCCTATCTGTCTCTGTCGGCTGCAAATTGACTCCCCGCCAGAGCAGTGTATTCACAGCACGTCCGGCCCCGTGGGCTTCTGCCGAGTTAGTCATGGATTTCACACGGAATCTCTGTCGGCTCAGCACCAGCTCTCCCTCGTCCCCTTCCCTTGATGTTTGTTTGCATCCCAGTCCCTGCCGAAGAGGGCCTTAACCCAATGTTGGGATGTCAAAATGTACTGTTGTGAAGTCATCAAAGCAGCGCTTTTAAGTCCAGGCGTTATTTGATGCGCCCAGTGCATGAATGGTACTGCTAACTGCATGGATGGCTCGCTCTTGTTCCTTGTGTAAACCCCGTACACGGAAGCCCCGCTACACAATTCAGTGGACATTTGTACTACATAATTCACCTGTTTTTGTATAGTGCTTCATACTGCACTTCTGTCGTTTCCAAGTACTGTAAATAAACGTTGTTACTATTACTCAATGTAATAGTACTTAATTTACCAAACAAGTGAATATTGAAAGTCTTTGTTGGCCCCGTCGTGATTCCAATTCTGGATCTGCAAATCACAGGCGATGTCAGCCGCAAGCTTTTAATTCAAAGAGCAATCTTTCTGGCAGATACCAAAGAAAGAAAAACTATATTTTTCGCCTTGACCTAACTGTACTATTTTTCCCGTTTCTTTCCTGCCAGGAGACCCTTCAACTACGTCATCCCAAACCCAATGGCTCCCTGTCACTCAAGGGTCCATCTTCAGAGCCACCCCAATCAGAGAACAGTTCGGTTCTTGTGGGCCACGTACATTCTTCCTAGAGCTGCAGATTGCCCATACAGCAGAGCAAAAACTCATCAATGAGATATCCCTCATGTTCAAGGTTAGCTTCTATGGAGCGCTCCGCATCAAAACCTGAGCCTTGAAATAGAGTCCTCAAAAGTGGCAAAGACCCACCCACCTGTTCCCTCTTTGTCCATAGGTTATGACATTAGGATGTGGTTGAACCCCAAACATCATTTCATGCACTAGCTTGTATGTCCGCAAGAGTTATGGAAAGCCCATCAAGTGGCATTGTTAAAGATTTTTGTGTGTTCATATTTTTGTGTATCATTAACAGTGTGCAAAATGTATTTTTAGATTTGATTACACTTAAACACACTGATATTATTGTTTTTTGGAACAACTGCTCTTTGATGTGTAGAAATGCCCTTGTTACTAGGCCTCAATTTAGGTCTAAACGGCATCTTATCCAAAATGGAAGTCACCCATGTCACTCATATTTTTCCATCTGCACATCTCACTGACTGACTGTCATTTGCGCAGCACAAAGTCAAACATATTATAATGTTTTATTTCCATTGCCATTGTTCCTGCTGCCTTTTCCCAGTCCTGAAACTGCAACAATTTCTTCAAGGTCCTTCTGCTAAATTACTGTGACCTATTCATTCATATAACACACTATTGTTTATGTATCTAGTTTGTTTTAGCATTTCCGGATGACAATAACAAAGAGGGGGCAGAATAATTATTCATGTGGTAGGGTAGTGTTTAGGTGTTTAAGGCAATAAATAATGTGCTCTGATTTGCTGATGAAATGATACAATTCCTCAATACTTGATCAGAAAGTGGCAAGTGGTTCAGAATAAGTCAGCCAGACAGGTGCTCTTAGGTTTTCTCCTTAGTCCACTTTGTTGTCTCACTTTCACTGGCTTGTTTAACCGAGTACGCTTAATTCAAGGTTCTGGGCCCCATTTTTAAAGCCCTCAATACTCTGATGCCAAAATTGTTCGCAAAAAGGAATATTGCCATAGCCGTAGCCTCTGTTCATCAGCCAAAAATCGGTTGAAAGTTTTCATGATTAGGAAATCCTGATAGAGTTAGTAGTAGTTTTTCCTTCAGAATTCTTTGCCTGATTTTTAGGTCGAGCCTAGCAGCCGCATGCGCTGCTCTGCGAGGCATGCTGTGTCTGGTCGGGGTGCTTAGGCCATCGCCTCCACTTTCAGTTTGTTCTGTGTTGTGCCTTTCTCAATTCCTTTCTGCTCATTTGTAAGACATTGCTCTTTGGTCCGCCTTTGGGTGTGTTTTTTACTTTGTGGCGACCACCCATTTTACATGTCCCCTTACACTTCGATGTGTTTTTCGTTTGTTTTCCGCACTCTTTTTCTCTCACTGAATTTGTGCGGTGCCGTGAACACAACTTGAACATGGCTGTGCTTTTTTTTTTTTAAAGACTTTATTGGTTACTGCTTGCACAGCAGATGGCTAGCATGGGCTGCATGCGGGGGAGAACAGGGCAGCTTTGCCGGCGCACACCGGCCGACCTCAGGAGCACTGCTCTCTTCAGGAAAGCCAGAAAGGTGTTCAGGAAGCTTGGCCCGTCTCCTGTCGAACACCGCCCCCCCACCCCCCTCCTCTGCTCTCCTTTGCTGTGATTCCTGGCTCCAGATGAAAACAGCAAGATGCAGGTGCCTTTCGAAACAACACCTTTAAGTACAGGTTACTACATTTCCTTAATAATCTCTTATAAGGTCCCAAAGGCGAAACCTATTGGCTATGCCAAGGCATGTTTTTAATGGCTGCAACAGATTACATGTGTTTTAGAAAAGCGCTAAAAACTTGGCTCTTCAAATAGGCATATCCGTTGTAGTGTTCTCCTTGCTCTCCTTACCATGTAGCACCATGAAACCCCACAGTGTGTGTGCGCTTTTAAAACGGTTAAAACATTACCTATAAAGTGCTTAATTTTGCCACAATGGAATACACTTTGCTTGTAAGTAGGGCTCCCGGTTTTATGGTATTTATTTTTTTGCCATTTCCGTCTGTATTTATTCATATATATTTTTTGCTAACTGTATCTGTATTTATCCATATTTATTTTGGATTTTGTGGAAAAATTAATCTGAAATTAGTATATTAACACATTTATTTAACCGATAAATATGCACTCATGCTTGAGGGCCTACCAGGTTTCAATGCTGTGAACACCTGCAGAAGATAAATCGATGCACTTGTATGAGAATATGCAAATATCAGTATCAACCTTGTGCATATCTAGTGCTGTTAAATCCTCTTTACTAAAATTCCATTCTTTTTTTTAACCCCCTTACCTATCAATCCACACAGCTATTGGCCTGGCAGTCATGACAGACAGTATTGAGAATTACTCAAAAAGCACCCAATTTCCTTTTTATCCACATTTAAAAATAAATACAGACAAGAAAATGAATGTTTTCTGTCTGTATTTATCTGTAAAAATCAGTAAAAACGGAAAACAGGGAGCCTTACTTGTCAGTAAGAAAAATGAAACTATCCATCTTACTACAGGGGACTAACGGTGACTGTTGAGATAGAGTTCCAAATAATGCAGTTTTTAATAGTGCTCCGAACACTATTTAATGGGGTTGGTGGAGGCCTTCGGAAGTGTAAGACTGCATGCATTTCTTGTTTGGGAGAAACACTGGAACCTGTCCCAGTGTTCGCAGTTTGGAAATTCGCTCTATTTGACAACAAGATTATCTTTGTTGCACTGCATTTATTTGAGGCTGTCACCCATCGTATCATGCCTCTCGTTGGTACTCAGTTCATCTAGTTCAAATTATGAAAGACTGAGGCAGTTAGCCATGAGTCAACTCATCATCTGCAGTTACACACAGGCGTCTGCTCTGCGTGCTAAACCCAGAGGGTTGCCTGAATTAAAAGGGAGTGTCTAAATTAATATTTATTTCAGACTTGATTAAACCCCACTCAGTCCGGCAGTACCAGCTGGAAATATTTGTGCCTATTCTGCTTCCTGCATGACCTTCATTTGTGGTGGCCAGTTGTGTTTATGCCTGATTAGTTGTGGATTGTGCCCCTGTGGTTGTTGCTCCCTCGCCTCAATAATTTCTTCATCGTTTGTATTGCGGTGCTTGGAGGTGATGTTCTATGTGCACATGCCTAACGATTTTTCAGTTAGTATGAATTGCAGCCGCATGCCTGGGTTTATTGATGATTACGAGCAGAAGACGTCCATCCTTTGGATTTAAAGTGATTTACAGTGAATTTTCACATACGTTCAAGGGCCATTTTTTGGGGGTTATTTGTGTAACGGACTCAACTGCACAGTTAATACTTTGCTACAATTTTGGCTATTTTAAATGTGACACTGAAAGGTCACACCTTCAATCATTGAGATACCAATAACTGAAATTCCTTGTTTTTGGACTTTATTCGTGCTCCTGATGTCACATTCTTCTCCAGGCTGGACAAGACTCGCCATGTTGCTACTCCTGGTTGTATGGTATAATTTCGACCTCCATAATTTCGGATTGCATTTTATTTGCTTACCAATTTTGGATTACCTATTTCTTTAAATCGATCTAGTAACTCCCGGAACATTTATTTCCACTACCTTCTATTTTGACGTTTTAAAAATTGTATTTGTTTTTTTCCAATTTGTTTCAATTCAGTATTAGGTTTAATGTTTTAGATTGTTAACCCTACACCTTTTACAAAAATATTTTTACACTTTTCCTTTTTGTGTGTGTATGTATTTATGTATGTATAAAAATCACTTTTCCTTATTGTGTGTGTGTGTATGTGTGTATATGTGTGTATATATATATATATAACACACAAATCTACATAACGTATAACCATGTAATATGCTCCAGTGTTACCATCAAGTGATTCTGGTGATCCCATAAACCACTAGGCTCAAGGTTGAATGATTTGTAAATGTCACCAAAACCCTGAGATGGCAATATTGAACCCTATTACACATGGCACCAGTTGTGTATTTTTTTATATTACATGTTTATGTTGGCTTTTTAAAGTGCAGCTAACCATGGTGCTGATTATAGTGAGAATGGTTAGGTTTTGTTTACCTTGAATACATTTTTCATAAAACAATAAACAGTGGCTAATGTCAGTGCATTTTGGATGACTGTATCAGTAGTGTTTACCACATAATTAAGGATTTATCATATTTACCACATAAATTACTATGTAATCTGCAAAATATGCGGATTTCACCAAAAATGTTGTTTCTACCTCAAATGGATGAAAATAATATGGTTAGAGAATGTAGCACAGTATTTGCATTTTTGCCACATAATTTTGATATCCCTTTTCACTTAATTTTTCCCTCCCTTCTGCTAAATCCAAGTATCACTGACAATGTTAAAACTTTCTAGAGTGGTTTGAGGGCCGGTGGTATGATGAAATCTGTATGTTACAGGCAACTGTGTAAATGTTTCCATATTTCGTTGTTGCCTGTGATATGTGCGTTTTTATAGCACTGTATTTTTGTGCAATAAAAGAACCGAAACCTGTAATATTTGGGATTCCAACGCATTCCACAATGACACTCCGCATGCTAGAAAATTGGGATTCTCCCATAGTTTTTTTCCTCAAAGCTGTCAACACGTTTCTGCTTCACAAAAAGGACTTTCTTAGGATAAGATTTTGTGGTAAATCTCCTACATTTTATAGCATATGTATATTCATTTATGAATGTATGTATATGTACTTTATTGAATGTATGATGTATGTGTGTTTATATATATTTCCATAATCCTTTCTTTTTTCTTCTGCTGTGTTTATTAATAAAGTTCATATATACGCTTGTGTAAAAAATAAATAAATATATGTCCAACAAAGTGTTCACCTAGGTATATGCTGAACTCGCAGGCGGGTGCCTCTGATTGTGAGGGTGGACTGACGTATACATAAACGATGCGTTTCAATGAAACGGACTCGGAGCACTCACGGGCAGTTAATTGCATTTATTCAAGCAGACGTGTTTCGGCGAATAGCCTTTCTCAATGCATAATAATAAATGAAATGTGCACAATCACGCTTGTTTCCTTTATATTTTGAAAAGTCACATGGGATGTTCCTGCATGGAAATTGGAGTGTGGTAAAGGAAAGAGGACTGTTGCCTTCATAGTCTCCATACTTTGTTTTCGGCCGCCATATTTGCATGGTAAAATTCTCATTTGATCCAAATGGAAATACCTGCGTGTTTAAAAAAACAATGTTAATTACAGATCTTTATATCTCAATCAAGTCATATTTCCTCAAATGGATAAAACACTGCAGGTAATAACATGTTCTCGTATGCAAATTGTTACTATCAATTGGGTCCTCTTGCCAAATATCTGCTCTGAATGGGCTGCCACAAACCCCAAGCGTCAGATTGCTGCACATCCAGAGATGGTAAATGTAGGATACCGTAATCTAAAGGTATGTAGTTCCTCTTATAGTGGTGCCTAGGAGAAAAGGTGTGAGCCAAACCACCATCGTTTGTAATTACAACCTCGGTGGAGTAAGGTGTGGGGAGGAGAATGTGTAGATAGATTCACTGAGTAGGTCCTGAAGAATTGCCACGGATCAACCTGACCATTAGGCAAGAAACATGTTGACCTGTAGAGTTGGACATAGCCTGAACTAAACCTTTGAGTTAGATAGGCTGCCACTCTGTTTATTAATTTTTAACGCAGTGGATAGCCAGCCAGAATAAAAGTATTATTTGGACTGTCCTACTTCTTTTAAATTATCCCTGCACGATATCTACACCCCTTGGCCCACACACTCGCACTGCATCACACACACCCGCACTTCATCATACGGCAAGGAACAAAAGATCTCCGCGAAAGAGCCCCTTTTAAGGGTGCCCGTTGGGTATTGCAGCGCCGACCCGACGAGGAGCAGGTCCATATGATGAAGCATGACATCTAGCTTGCTAGGTGTGTGAGGACCCTAGTTCCGAAATAAGGAATTTCCCCTATTCTCCTCCCCACACCTTACTCCACCGAGGTTGTAATTACAAACGATGGTGGTTTGGCTCACACCTTTTCTCCTAGGCACCACTATAAGAGGAACTACATACCTTTAGATTACAGTATCTGACTGGGCATTTATGTTGGACCTCTATAAAAAGCCCCTCATTCCCCCGTTTGTTGATTGATTAAATGTAGGATACCTCCTTTGCCTTGCCAGCATTTATCAAAGTCATTGTACCTCATCACAGCGGGTGTTGGTCCAATGACCACGATCCCCCAAATTCAATAATTTGCGATCCTTGTCGGCTTCCAAGTACCTCCTTCGTTCCCAATGCTGGCGGTTCAGGCACATATATTTTTATTATGCCTTACTGTGGTAATAAACAGGATCTTGACCTTTGTAGTGTAGGAATAAATGTGATTATCGGTACAGTTTCCATAAATAATAGATTATGGGGCCTCATTTATTTAGACCCTCATGGCATACATATAGATATTTTTTTAACCTAACACTAATAATGTACTTTTACATTTCCCTGTACAACAGCATTTACATCAGAAATTAGTGGCTCCGAAATTGTGGACTAGCTGAAATTGTGAATCCAAAGTAATTGTTGTTCGAAATTATGGAGGCTTCACCCTGCTCATAACTCTCAAATAGTCCCCCTTAATACATGCAGCATAAGAGTAATGTTTGGTAATAGTTTTTTAGGTGGATGGAAAAAATTAACATCATTTTTTTGATACGCAAGTTAAGCTTACCTAAGGGCGATCCAGGAACTCTGAAGGAATTAATAAAAGTTCATCTGAAATTCAGTCGGAGAAAGGCAAACACATCTAGCAATTATGTTTATTTTTTTTTACTTTTCCTGATTTTATATTAAACTCGTTGTTCAGAAAAGCAATGATCATATAATTAAGCTTCATACTTATATAGCACGTCCCCCACAGATGATAGCGTTCCTAGATCATCGTCTTGCTCCATCAGATATTTTTATTTTGTTGCTAGCTCTACAGTCTTTTACCTAGTATCAAACTCCACATGTAATAATGTCACCCTTATGCACCAGAGCATCCCCAGACTTGCCATACAGTTCCTCTGTTTACCTTCTGTCCCCTAAATATTTAAGGGACATGACTGGGATTCATCGCAAGACCTCTCTTTAGTGCCTCCCTGGGACTTGAGGAATTTGGCTGTTCCATGATGCTTTGAGGTCACTCAGTAACTCTCTTGTATGTTTCGGAGAACCATTGTTAGCCTGATATTGATCACACATGCAATACAGCCCAGATATTCCATCTTGTTGGGTTTCACTGAGCTCACTTAATGATCGACCATAATAGTAATCAATCGCATCATTTAACAGAACGCATTATTCAGCACAATGCACATACATCCAAGACAGTTGATGGGCTCCATATAATCTCATAAACAGCGTCCATTTCCAAAGACAATACATAAAACACTACACGAGCACCCCCCACATCTAGATTCATTTAAAGGTATAGTGTGACCACTATCAAGGTAGTATAGTCTCATTTACCTCGCACACATACCTCGAGCCAGGCAATACACATACCATTCCTTCACATAGCACATGCCCAATTGGTAAATATCTCTAGCCACACAAGTTAAGCATACTACAACCAAACGTGCCCAAAGTGTGCTGTACCCACACTATTGACGATTCCACTCAAAAAGCAAACAGCCTCCACTCTGTTAAAGACCTCAGCGAAAAGGTTACTCAGTGTGGGATGCCATACGAATGACAACACAGTGCTATACAAATCTCTTAGCATCGCATAACCAGGGATGTGAAACGCCTATAGCCCAAAGCCCAGTACATATTGTTTGGGGTCAAGGGCAACACGTTTTCATGTGTATTTTGTCCTTAGGACAAGTATGCCCAACCCCGTTCCCCACCAGCACATACCCTTTGGCTGCCAATTTACAGTACCACATTATGAATCAGGGAAGGGCTTTGTCTGCAGTTAAGGTCGTATTTGTGTCCATTTGTTAATGCTGTTCAAACTTATATTTATGGTTCATTAATGCAAAGCCTTTATTATTAGGGTGAGTGCTCTAAGTAAATGTTGTAAGCTCGGACTGCACTACTGAGAGTGGTTCCAGTATAAAAATGTGTACACACGTTTTCAAAGTTTAGCAATATGAGGCTCTGTATAATGCTCCCAGAATGCTCTCTGATTAGATGCAAATATTTGCAGAAGCTTGAAAGCAAGATTGAGGATTCTTTGCTCTCAAAATAAAATGTTCATCAAAAAATGCACAGTAGGAAAAAAAACATTTAATTAAATAACTGTAAAAGTTTAGGTGCCATTTCTTTGCAGCATCATTTATTAAAATGTGTTGATGTATACTAGTATTGCCCAAAAATATTCATAATGGAAAATCTATGTAACCAGTTTCAATAATATTATGGGAAACATAAAAATAAGCAAGCAGTGGCAAAGCCAGTAAGTCTGAAATTGGTGGTCAGCCTTTTTGGTTTTGCCAATGCGTGACTTGTTTTGATATGGTTTTTGAAAAACCTTTTTGGTGTGGGAGCTGCCAGGCCCTCATCATTATAACAAACATTGGCAAAAGCAAAAATAGTTTTTGGTCTCAAAAAGCACGCATTGCCACAGTAGTTCCTGGCACTGAACAAAACTACTTTGTATGCCGATATGCTTCTTGTGAAAGAACCGGATGCTGTCCCTCATAGTGAAGCAGAGAGAGAGAGTGAGAGTGAATATTTGTGAACTGCATTTTAGCATGAGCAAATATGCAAGTGTAGATTTGCTCATGAAAAAATCTGTGTATTTGCAAGCTCGCTTTCCCGACCCTGGAGGAAGTTTTACTTCTGCCATTGTCTGGAGTAAATTACCAACCTTTCTCAGTATGGGAAAAGATTAGAGAAGAGTTGGTGAAAACCCTTAAAACATGGAAGTTAGTAGCATTCCAACCCTGTAACTATTGCTAACCATTACCTTCAGCCCCAGTATGTAGATTTGCACAAACATGGCAACCTAAGGGAATTGCTAGTATTCAAACCTTACTATGGTATGTGCCCTGGCATAATCGGAGAGGCTATATCAGAGCTCTTATATAATGAGATTGCTACCATAATTTGTCGCGGCATTACATGGCACAAAAGGGACACGTGGATTTTGTTACAGAACAAGTAGATTTATGAAGCAACCTGCCCCATGGACATGTAGATATTTTATTAAATTCCACACCTCTGATAACACAAGCAACATAGTCTGCTTGTCAACTTTATTGTTGTCTCAAGAAACCGAGGCAGAACGCTCCTCTAGCTGGTTCATGTATACCTCAAGTGGGCTCCCTGAAGTGATCCTTTACTCAACTGGCATACGACCAACACTGAGTTTCTGTGCCATCTAATGTTGCCCTTCCTGCGATGTGGTAGCTGCATTTTTTGCAGCAATGTTTCTAAGTGCTTCAATTGTTGGGACTTTGTCACCTTATTTGTTATTATGATACTTTCAGAACAGAAGTGTGGTATTGGATGCAAAAACACCGGAGCATAAATAATATTTGTGCCATGTATGAGGAGTATATTTGTGCACCCAATCAACCCTTGTGTGGTTAATAATGGGAGCAAACGGGTGGTAAATGCAAGTGCTAAAAGGAGTAGGAATATCGTTTGCATCCCTGTTTTTAAATATATATATTTTTTTTATCACTTGTGGCTTGGTCTAAATGCGGACCTACCAACTCACACGGTGCCACACGATTTTGGCTCTCTTCACACGGTCACCTTGTGAGGAGCCAAAATCACACGGTGGCAGAGAAAACAAGCTGAAAACCACTGTAAACGGTGGGTATCCAGCTCATTGTGAAGGCAGTAAGCAGCCAACCAATGACCCTTTCTTTTTGTTTTTTTGGGAGGAGGGCTTGTGAGGGGCAGTGCCTTTTAGTCCTCGGCACCAGGCACTGTCCCCTAAGGCGTGCCCTTTCCTCACACTGTAATGTTATTTTGTAAGTTGACAGGTATGCAAATGACCCCATTAATGTTTTGCTTTGATTGCATACTCTGCTTTAATTGAGTAGGGCCAAAATAGGTTATTGCAAAAGAGCAAGGCCAATGCTCTCGTCTTGCGTGGTCTTTTAATTTTGATTAGGGTGACAATGGAATATACTGGCCCATCAGAATTATGTGATTTGTGTGCGGTTGTCTTCGTTGTCATCTGGTGATTTCGGCTGTTGAAAGCAGTGTTAAAGGAGGAATTACTAGGGGAATCTCTACTAATTCCACGGAGAATTCCTAATTTCTTAGCGGGCCCTTCGGGTCTAACTTGTAATGGGCCAGATTACCCACACCGCTCGAGTTACTGGTACTCCTTGGTGTCGATAATTCCAGGGATGGTAAAATACCAGCTTATTTCTTGGCCCACTTCTAATTAGGGCCCAGATCTGTGGCTCCCTTATAACTCTCAGAGGAGACCCTGAGGAAGTGCGATGTTTCAATGTACTCCCGGCACACAGAAACAGTCTAGGCAGGTGTTTTTTATGGAGGGAGAGCTGCAAGCCTTATTCTTTGCTGATGCGTGGCTCTGAGAACACGACAGACGGGAAAGTGTGAGCTAGTGTAGAGGGGCGGTAGACAACCTTCCCACAGCTCGTCCTGGCGGTAGATAAAGAACCTATGGTGCAGTCAGTGAGTGAACACGAAGATTGATAGATCCTACCTCCAGAATGGATTGCCTCTCTCCGCTGGCGGCAGACGCTGTCGTCATTATCAAGAATTGCTGCATTTTAATCCCTCCCTTTCCATATTGTGACTTTTGAGCTAAGGCTTTTATTAAAAATTTTCTCTCTGCTGAGTCTGGTTGGCCGGCCTGTCTGAGCAAGATGCCTGGAACAACACTCTGATGCCTGGTCAGGGCAAGTGATTAGCAGGCTTTGATTTGAGGGTTCTTTTGCTTCTCTTTTCAATGACCTTTGGCAAAGCTGTGTGCAGACATGATGTGCTTTGCTTCTTGTGGTTTTTGATGATGGTTATTTAGCTGTTGTATAAGTGCAGTGTTAAACTTGCATTCTTAAAACCAGGAGGTCTGGCTTTAGTGAGCTAAAGCATGTATACACAGGCATTCACAATTGCTTTTTCCAAGTGATGCATGCATAAATGCTGCTTAGTACATTCCTTTTTCTTCTTTTTTTGTAAAAAATTGAATGGGTGGGCACCGCCTCCTATGCAGCACAGTCTTTCTACGGCCCCAGGCCTCATGCAAGTGAGAGGACACTTTGCCTTCCTTCCTTTCTTCCTTTCCGTCGGTCCAGCTCTAGCACCTAGTTACCCCTTCAGTGATCATTCGAGCTCTTTATTAAGTTTCAGTAACATAACATAACTTTGTACCCATGCTGTCGTACAGAAGCAGGTGCCAATGCCACAAACCTTTTGTAAGGCACATTTACTGTATGCCACAGTGCGCCCCAAGAATGCCCTTTGGGGGGACCAAACAGACACTCCCTTCTTAAAAAAGAGGTGAGTCCTCCAGAGAAAGACAGAGCCTCAGTTTCAACACACAGCCTTGTCTTTCACTAGTGCGCTGTCCTCAGCGCATGTATGAACAGATTTGGCACATGCGATGGGTACAGTATATTTAGGTCTTGTCTGGCGACAGCTTTTAGCAGTTTGTTTGAGAAAGATCTCTTGTGGAACCTACGAAAAACTTAGTGAGCTTAGAACCGCCCATTGTTTACCAAAGGTTGGCTTTTATGTCACTCGTATTTGCTAGCTTCTTTTTAGATAGCTTTACTTCCTCTTCTCGTGTTTGTGCATCCCCTGAATTATAGCTCTGGTAAATGAAGATGCAGGTTAGCCAGTAGTAAGGTGAGAACAGGATAAGTTTATTCTTTGGTATAAGAGTCTCAGGTTACAGGTAGAAGATGACAAGAAGGTATCAGGAAAGCCCCACCCGGAGCGGCATCCTCGCTGCTCAGCCCATGCGCTCCAACTGGCATTCACTCCACCAGGCACACATCAGCATTCTATTACCTCACACTCGCACTGGCTGAGCAGCAGGGTACATAAAACTAAGGAGAGAATGCATGGCATAGACATGAAGATACCACAATAGCCTCTTTACTATCCTTGTGATTGGCAGACTTGTATCCTTTCTCTGCTTGCATTTAGGGTACTACTTTTATCTTTATCATTCAGCATTCCATGAGAGTGTGTGTGTTTTCTTGCTCTCTGGTGTGTGCTGCTTCCCTCCCTCAAATACCCTCCCCCCGCTACTTCGACTTCACCTGCCCCACCTACTCCTTTGTTGCCCTCCCACACCTTGCAGTCCTTAAAATGTGTTTAATATTATTTTTTTTTTTTAGATGTCCCGGCAGCTGTCGTGCTGCTGGGCTGCTTTGCACACGAAAAAGCACTTTGCATGCCTCAATTGCTCTCTTGCCTCTTCCCACTCCGCATTGTCCACTTCTGTTCCCTCACTGGCTCCTCCTGCACCCTTTCTGTCCTTTAAAACAATTGTTTTAATTTAAATTTCTGTGGAAGGCCCAGCAGTTTCCATTTGCTTCTGGCCCACTCTTTATTCTAATAAAATTTCACTTTTTAATTTACCAATCTAAGTGGCGTCTTTCATCTTGGATCAGAAAATAAAAATAAAACATTGTACCACGTCATTCGGTGGTTGTGCATCCGGGCCCAGGATTTTTTTAAAAGAATGAGGTAGGGGCCATTCCGTTTTGATATTAAGCCAAACTTCCCATACCTGAAGCATAAGCAGGCTTTTGGTCCCCACTTGGCTCTTTCTGGGGCGTGATAGCCTGAATATTGATGTCATCCCTGTTGCAAATAACAGGAAATTGGAATCCCTTTGGGTTTAGTTTTAATATGTGAGCCAGTGGGAGGAGTGGTGGTGTTGGGTAAATCCCGGATTCTGCCCTCCCCAGTATTTGTTCCTAACAAGGGGAGCCAGAATGAGGGGTTCACACTCCCTGCCAGACCACATGTCAAAGCTATGCTGAAATCACAATTTCTAGTTCCTCTCACTTGCCATGGGGAACAGCTATAGTATTCGGGCCCTGGACCAGGCGGCAACCAGGGAACCCTACCAACCCTGGGAATTTCTGAAACAGAGACATAGGGGAATCCAGGGTGGTTTGGCACTAGAACTCTACAGGGGGAATTTGAATAGGAGAGACAGAGTTCTGCTATAGCCACCTTCCCTCCTTGTTCTCTAAACTGGATTTCTTCTGCTGAAGTTCTTCAGCTGCTCACCCTCTAGACTTTGCTTTTTGCTGTAGTCTGGAGAGAAACAGGCTTGAAGTAGGCTCCAGTGAGAAACCTCTTTCAGGATTACCCTCCACCGTCCTGGATTCATTCTTACCATTGTCTCACCTTGTCCACAAACACTGCCTTAGCAGTTGCCTCTGCCACTGTTCCAGTTCACCTCAATTGTCATCGCTGAAGACTGATTCACTGTGCAAAGCAAAGTTTACCTCCGCAATTACTCCTCTGTTATTATCATGGAAGACTGATTGACTGTACATGCAAACATACTTTCAAGAATCACTCCTCAGTTGTCTGCATAATGTAAGCCACTTCTCTGTTGTTTCCACAGGGATGTGCAGGCCACCGTACATGGGTCTCAGCCTGCGCACATTTGTTTAAAGTGTGCTGCAGCATCCTTCATAAGCGATATGCACTAACTAAACTCACTATACTCCATGTGTGTCTCAACTCGCAGAGTCTCATCAATGTATCCCCAACAGTTAACATGTGTTAGAAATGGGATTTCTGGTTGGCTAGGGCTTGTGCCTAAGCCAGGCAGAAACCACCACTCTAGTCAGGGCAAGGGAGTTACACGCTGAAGATAACCCCTGCTCACCCCCTTGGTAGCTTGGCACGAGCAGTCAGGCTTATCCCAGAGGCAATGTGTAAAGCGTTTGCGCAACACACACACACACACACACACACACACACACACACACACACACACACACACACACACACACACACACACACACACACACACACTCACACTCACACTCACACTCACACTCACACTCACACTCACACTCACACTCACACTCACACTCACACTCACACACACACCCCCCACACACCCCCCACACACCCCCCACACACCCCCCACACACCCCCCACACACCCCCCACACAAGGTTATATAAAAAAAATAGCCTTTGTATTATCCAAAACACATTAGAATCATAATCACACAATATACACTGTGCCAACTGGCACTGGGCAATATTCACAGGGGATTATATACATGACAGGGCCAATTGGTCACTGTTAGAACCATCACAAGCACCGGTAGTAGAAATAAAACACAACCAGTCGCCACTGGTACAATACTGTTTTTAGTCTTATCACCTGCAACATAAACACATTATGTCTGCATCACTTTGGCCTGAAACACATTATGCATAAATCATCAACATAAACACATTATGCATATTCACTATAGTATAACATTAGGCATCAACATATGGTGCATCAATCATCAGCATAAACACATTATGCATAAACACTATAGCATAACATTAGGCATAAACACATTATGCATAAATCGGCAGTGCACCACAGTAACCCTACCCCCAGGTGCATACATCACCCTAGGGCCATGTGCCCTATCACCACCATAAAGTTGAACCCAGGCCAACTGGCCTTCCTTTGGGCTCAAATGCCCTTTGTCCAAAAATGTCAGGGCAACCAAGGTGCGCCACGCCACTCACCCCCTCCTCATCAGGAACAACAAAATGCCCCCTTTGTTGCAGCTGCCCTTTGTCCGGCGGGTTAGCTGTAGGGCAGAGAAAGCTCTGGCACTAACCGTGCCTAGGGGCCCCCCTTCAATGGGGGCCTTCCGGTGCCGCTCTCAGCACCAACAATGAGGCCAATGAAATTAGCGCTGGCACCAACCGTGCCATGGAAGCCCCATTCCGGGACTTCTGAAAACAACATTGCCCCCAAAAAGGAATTAGCACTGGCACCACGGTGCCTCAGGGAGCTCTGTTCACTGGCTCCTTCTGGTGCGCTTCTCCCTGCACCCACTGTGCAAATGTGAGCCTCACTCACCGGGCTCTCCTGGTAGGCACCGACAATGTGCCTCGACCGGCCGGCCGTCAGCTTTGCTCACCAGCACACAGCTCACACTGGCAGGGAGCCCGCGAGGCTCTGGTTCCCTCCTGGACTCCTCTTGACGACCTGCGGGGCTCCCACTAGCACACGGGGGCCCCGCTCTCCTGCTGGCATGGTTGGCTGGATTGCCGCGTTGCTCCGTCTCTCCCTCTGCCGGCCATCCGCTTCTGTTTCCTGGCCCCGCCCACAGTCAGGCAGCCTGACTGCCTTCAGGGTCGTGTTGCAGCGGCTCTCTCTTCTTCGTTTCGGGCTGCAGCGGTGTTCCTGGCCAATGTGGGGTGGGCTCCCGTGTTACGAGCACACATGCGGGGTGGGCACCCGCTCCATAAAATAATACCAACGCGGGGTGGGCTCCCGCTATTAACCAAATAAATGCAGGGTGGGCACCCGCTCCATGAATAACGGCACCAGCATGCGGGGTGGGCTCCCGCTTCTCTTCCAGCAATGCAGGGGAATCCCCACGTCGGGATTCCCCCGGATAATGTCGCAGCTCAGCGCTGCAGAGCCCTCGCGCTCCTCTTTTCCTGCAGAGGCTGGAGTCCCCCTCCCTGGGGATCCAGCAATAAAGATATAGCGCTCACGAGGCGCTAAGAGTCCTTAAAGTTCAAGGGGCATAGCTGGGCCCAGGCAGGCCAGCACACAGGGCCCTCCAGCAGGGAGGCAGTCCCTTGTGGCGGTTCCTCCTGGGGCCCAGCAGCAGCAAGCCCCACGTCACAAGGAAGCACAGGAACGGCACCACCTCATGGGGTCACAGCCCCAATATTTATACATCATTTGCTTTGTCTGCGCTGGCACAGGGCTTGGGGGAACCAGCCTGAACTGGTTCTGGGGGTTTTTGGAGCACTTTGTTGACAAGGCTCCTCTTCCCCTTTGTCAGGTGGGGGCTCGGTGATCAGACACACCACAGGGGGGCGGAGCCAGCATTCACCCAGGCAGGCACAGACCTATTCAGGGGACTACTTCTCCCACTACTCCAAATGCAGATCCCCTATTCAGCCTAGCGCTGACTCACCCTGCCCTCCCTGGAGCCACACACACCTCACCAGCCCCTGTCACTCCAAAGCCAGACATGCAATCCACATCAGGCAGGCAGACACATAGCACACAGAAATGCCAACTTCTAAAAGTGGCACTTCTAAAATAGGTATAATAAATCTGCGCACACCATTGCGTAGCATTTATTATCACTATTCCAAACATACCAAACTTGACCACGCTGCTCCTCTCATATCAGGAATTACCACTGAAACACTTGTCAGGGAATCCCCAATGCATTCCTATGGGAGGGCAGCCTCACAGGAGTGAGAAACCAAAATGGCGGTTTGTCACTACCAGGACATGTCACACACTTAAGGTACATGTCCTACCTTTTACCTACAATGCACCCTGCCCATAGGGCTAACTAGGGCCTACCTTAGGGGTGACTGATATGTAGTAAAAGGGGGTCACAGACATGGCACACACTTTAGGTGTCACGTCACAGCGGCAGTAACACTGCGCGCACAGGCCCTGCAATGGCAGAGGCCTGAGATAGGTTTGAAAGGCTACTTTGGTGGGTAGTGCAATCAGCGCTGCAAGCCCACTAGTAGCATTTAATTTACTGGCCCCGGGTATCTGAGATACCACTTTACAAGGGACTGACAGGTAAAATAAATATGCCAAACAGGTGTACACCAATCGTACCATGTTTACCACAGAGAGCACACGCACTTTACACTGGACAGAGGTGCTAAAGTGCCCAGAGTCCTAAAACCACCAACACCATGTCGGAAAAAAGGCTAGGAAGAAGGCAAAAAGTTCTGGGATGACCCTGCAAAAAGGGCCAAGTCCAACAACGTGTGACATCAAAGTCCTCCATAATTGCTGGTCAGATGATACTGCTGCGGGTGGTGCTTCCTCAGTAGTTGCTGCTAGTCTGTGTGCATAGATCCTTGTTCCATCAGAGCCCACTAAGCAACTGTGATTGGAACACGTGTGATACAACTAGCCACCTATCGAAAATTACTATGAGATTCTCGCAGGATTACCTGAGAGAGATCCTGCTTTCACCTGAGTTTGGCTCAAGTCAGAGTAGCCTACTGCTGCAATCGATCCTTTTGCTTCTCCATTGTTTGGCTTGTGGTCTCTGTCCTGGTGTTGTCAGCCCCCGCTGGGATGTGGAGAATAAGGCTTTTTTGCCTCTGCTGCGGTGCCAAAGTCAAGAAAGCAATGGTGGTCAGTGTGTTTGTGGTGCATGTTGTGTGTCTCCCCACATTCACCTTTTGTCCTCCGTTTCCCACATGCGCCTCCCATCTCTTGCTTCCCACATCAGGTGTGTGGAATTTAATAAAATATCTACTTGTCCATGGGGCAGGCTGCTTCATAAATCTACTTGTCCTGTAACAAAATCAACTTGTCCCTTTGGTGCCATGTAGTGCGGCGACAAATTATGGCAGCAATCTCATTATATAAGAGCTCTGATGTATCCTCTCTGATTATGCCAGGGCTCGTACCATAGTAGTGTTTGAATACTTGCAATCCCCTTATGTTGCCATGTTTTCGCAGATCTACATACTGGGGCTGAAGGTAGTGGCAAGCAATAGTTCCAGGGTTAGAATGCCCTTTTGAGTCTGTGCAAACCTACTAACTTGCATGTTTTAAGGGTTTTCAACAACTCTTCTCTGATCTTTTCCCATACTGAGAACTGTTGGAAATTTACTTCTGACAATGGCAGATGTAAACCTTATTCCAGAGTTAGGAAAAAAGTGGTTGGAGGGAAAATTAACTCGCAAACACTCAGATTTTCGCATGAGCAAATCTACACATGCATATTTGCTCCTGCTAAAATGCAGTTCACAAATATTTTCTAGGAGTACTATTTCTTGTCCTACTTCTGTAAATTCTTGGGCATTCACGAAAGCCATATAGCTGCACTTAATGCAAGGTCATATACCATGGGTGCACCTTTGAGACTTTCTTTAATAATTTGGCCCCTAATTTGGCCTGGCGTTGACCGTGAACTTTTGTGTTTATTAAAATTCTGTCTCTCTTATCTGTATCGGCTGGCTTCACTGTGAGTGACAGCATTCTGCTCTTTCACAAGGAGCATATCTGCACACAAAGTAGTTTTGTTCAGTGCCAGTAACTACTGTGGCAGTGTGTGCTTTTTGAAACCAAAATCTATTTTTGCTTTTGCCAATGTTTGTTATAATGGTGAGGGCCCAGCTGCTCCCACACCAATAAGGTTTGACAAAAACCATGCCAAAACAAGTCACACATTGACAACACTAAAAAGCGGACAACCAATTTCAGAACTTCTGGCTTTGCCAATGCTCAGTTATTTTTGTTTCCCATAATCTTATTGAAACTGGTTACACTGATTTTCCATGATGAATATTTTTGGGAAATACTAGCATGCATCAACACATGTTACTAAATGATGCTGCAATGAAATGGTACCTCAAATTTTACAGTAGTTTAGGCAAAATGTTTTTTTCTCTGCTTTCATTTTTATATGAACATTTTATTTTGAAAGCAAAGAATCATCAATCTTGCTTTCAAGCTTCTCCAAGTATTTCCATCAAATCAGAGAGAGAGCATTCTGAGAGCATTATACATAGCCTCATATTGCTAAACTTTGAAAACGTGTGTACAATATTTATACTGGAACCACTGTCCATAGTGCAGTCAGAGCTTGAAACATTTACTTGGAGCGCTCACCCTAATAATAAAGGCTTTCAATTAATGAACCATAAATACAAGTTTGAACAGCATTAACATATGGACAAAAATATTACCGTAACTGCAGACAATGCCCTTCCCTGATCCATAATGTGGTACTGCAAACTGGCAGCCAAAGGGTTTGTGCTGCAGGGGGTTGGGCCTACATGTCCCAAGGACAAAATACACATGAAAACTTTTTGCCCTTGACCTCAAACAATATGTCCTGGTGGGCGGGCTATAGGAATTCCACATCCCTTCCACATGAACTTTCTGTCCCCTGTCCCAACACCCTGTATCCAATGTGGCTCTCGTGCCACCCCAGCCCTTGGATTGGTAGCACGCTAGAAATCTGAAGAGAACAAATCCACAAAAGTCATACTTTATAAATTTATATGGTGGTGTCTTGTTTGCACACTGTGTCATTTTTGTTGCATTTCTGTTTATCACACAGTCTGTGGACAGTGACCCAATTGCAGAGAGCACGTATAACGGTTGGTGTAGTCCGTCCATAGGCCATAAGGCTTGGATTGACATCCAGGCAGGCCCCAGGGAATTGCACGGTAAGCTAATTCTTGAAAGCCCAGTGTCAGATCACAGTTGGATTTATTGTTCATAAAATGCTTATTATTTGCTACCGGATCATTGTGATAGGACATTATGCACATACTCTGTGCCATGACATCCATGCATCCTTCTACCCTCTCCCATGGATCCATGAGTCCTCTCACACTTATCTCCCCAGGCACCCTTCCACTCACGTATTCACTAATTTACCCTTCCATCCACATTCATCCACCCCTCCCTACATATCTACCCACACCTATGCATCCATCTACCCATTGACAAGCTTCCATCTTCCATCCATGGATCTATCTGTTCTTACAAGAACTTACAATCGGCCGTTCATTCATTCATCCACCCGCATTACCATCAGTCCAGCTATGCAACTGTAACTATCCACTTACCCACTCACAGCCATCCATGCATCTATCCGAAATACACCTCCTATCTGTATGTTTATATTTGTGTGTATTGTGGCTCCTTGTGTTTCTGTATGTGAGTTGTCTGTATGTATAAATTTGCATCTGAGAGTCTGGTCTAAGTGCATGTGTGTCCCTGAATGTGCGTGTTCTGTTGTGCCTCTAAACACATCACACAACAGCATACACACATTTGCAACAAAGGAGACCTGCATCTAAAACAAGACGGACCTATTGGCTTTGTCTGTCCTTAGTTTGACTGCTGAAAGAATGGCCTTTGTAGGACGTGTGACACTGTGGAACTCTCATCCTTGAGCATGCGATACGAGTATCGAGGAGGAGTTAAAAGGGTATTTGTTTTAAATCGGTACTCGGAAGACCCCTTAAGGACACCTAAGCTGCAGTGTCGTGATTCAGTAACCCTAAATGCCATTAATGTACATTTGTGTCCTCTTTTCTTCTCCCCCCATCCTCCAAAAATGTAGTGTAATAAGTGCAGTCACACCCCTCTTGATTACTTCTATTTTCCAGTCTGTGTTCATTTCATATTTCATTGCAGACTGAGGAAGGAGCGAAGGGATATGGCAGTCGATCCCGAAGACTGATCTACAGGTTGAAGTTAGTTTAGAGTTAGACTATTGGTTCTTCCCTCTTGAATTAATTGTGAACAAGAAGGAACGTGTGAGAGGAAATTACTGGGTAGGAAGGAGCCCTCCTTTGGTGCTGTGGCCCAAGGAATCGAAGCTCCACAGGGTAAATGACACATCTGGCCGGAAGTGTCTAGGGTGTGATATTCCTATGTGGAGACCATTAAGTGTTGAACTGAAGAACCCCAACCCACGATCTCTTTCCACTACTCCTCTCCTGTTTTCAGAAAGTGACATTAATTGTGCAGGGGTAGGGACAAATTATTTGCCAAAAGCTGTCTTGCATTTCTGCCCTCTCTTGGGTCTCAGCCTCGGAAACCCCGCAGCCTCTACCCTCCTCGCTCACCTGGTTCATCACTTTAAATTTAGCCTGCCTTCTTGCTTTAAGAGGAAGGATCTTTTCAGTTTACTCCCAAGGCTGAATAGGTCCCTCTTGTCATGCACATTGCATACTTGTAACATCCATCTAAAACGAACCGTTCACCCCAATTGAGCATTATTTGATTCGGACCGGTACATGGCTGTGTAATATAACCTGTTGTTCTATGTTATTAGTTTTGTGCCTGCCCCTTGGAACTAGAACTTACCTAAGTTACATCAGAGCTGGAGAAAGATCAGGTTTTGAGAAAGATTGTGCCGACGCTGCACCCCTAATTAATTAACGATGGCCACAAGGAATTGAGAATCCTGCACTTTAACCTTCACTTAAGATCATAAGAAAACCTGCACTGGAATTTTCCATTTCTCTGGACTTGTAGATTTAGTCAAATAATAGTATCGTTCCATAAAGCAAAAGTCAGTTAATCAAGGGAATTAGCATTAAGCCAAAAGCGTAATAGATGCAAATTGCCATGTGCCTTTTAAAAAACTAAACAAGCACAGCACATCTGGCCTAGTAAATAACCATATTCAATGGGCCGAAATACAGAAAGGCCACAAGCATCTAGACTTATCTAAGCAATAAGCAGGATAAGATTAAATCTAAAGTCTGGCTTTTCCCTAAAAAATCACGTATTTTTTTAATGTTCCTCACAATTTCCTACCAGGATTTTACGTAGAGAGGCAGCACATAGTTACTTGCACAGTACCAATCACTTTATTTTAAAATTACAAGTACTCGCACATTATTTTCATTGGATGTTATATACATATTTTTTTTTTTTTTTGCGCAGAAGAAATCCTATGTTTAATTATTGCAAAAACAGAGAGAACAAGAGGTCTTATGCACATTCATAACGACAAAGTTAAGTTCATAGCCTTGAAATGTTGCAATGCAAGTACATCCCTTTCCGAGGAACAGAAACACAAGGACAGAGACCGTGGTTTGAAGCTGAACTTCAGTCATTTTATGAGAACAAATAAGGCACATGGATGTGTGTAGCTCGTGCGCAACAAACATATGACAAGCACTTGGAAATGCAGCCTGGTCATGCTAACCAAACTATGTCCATATGGGACTCTATGTTCAAATAAATAACATATTTTACTTCTACATTTGTGTTACTGACTGCTCTTTTGAAGCTCGCAGGTACGCAAAGGCCATAATGTTGACATTTCCACTAAAAGCTTGCAGGAGAGGGAATGACAAACTTCTGCTTTGCCTATTAAGGGTAAAATTATTGTACTGATCCTGACAACAAACACATGGGAATTGAAAACATGTTTAGGCTCCTCTATAAAAACAAGTCGTAAAGTTTTTAAGTTTGGGTCTAGAAGTCCACCCTATAAATGCCTGTTTCCTCTGGCTTAGTTGCCCAAATCTGCCCTAAAGTTAGCCCTTGAGTGATGAAATGCTAAGACGAGCTGAAGAGTGGAGTTGAAGCACAGCACCTGCATACTAAGTGTCCAGGGAGACGAGGAGACTTCAGCTGAACTTGACCCAAATACCTTCAGTTTGGATTTGCATTGGAGATGCTGCCTGTCAGGACTCGCTGCTGCTCGTCCTTTGAAGTTTGATGGGCAGAAAGCGCTGACCTGTCTTTTTTGGCTCTCTGATGTAAGTGGCGGAATGCTGCCGGTGGAGTTTGTCTCTTGCATACGGAGAGGGAGGGCTGCTGGTTGGAGCAGGAGGCCGAGGGTGGCTGGAAGGAGACGTCAGAAAGCGGAATGGCGGCGTCTTTACTGTTTGCAGAACTATTATTAGTTATAATTGCTTTGTAATGCGCCACGTAAGCCATGTGGGTTCAAGGCGTTTCATTTATAGTTGTACATGAACTAGATATTTTGAAAGATTATCTTTCCATGACCGCATTACAACATCAGAAAGAAAAGGGTTACTTAGAGGGATGATTAACCACTAACCTTGGGTTCCTGAGCAGCGCGCTGCCCGTTGTAAAGTGCTTTACCTCTTCGGGGATAGTAGGCTGTATATAAATGCCTTTACAATCCAATCCAATCATAAGAAGCAATAGGAGGGTATCATTCAATAAATCAATCAAACAAGGCATTACAACATAAGGAAGTAACCTTGTGCTGAACCAGGGACGCACACTTCAGCGGTCAGCCGACTAGAGCATCACCACCACTGGATGTGGGGGTTAGGGTCACGTGTACACACACACACACGCACGCACACACACGCTCACACACATTACACGCACATGCACATATTACATGCACACATATTACACGCACACATATTACACGCACATGCACACATTACCAGTACACACATTACAATTACATACACACATTCCACACAGACGTACACACACACGCATGTGTTCCCTGCGCATGTTTCACACACATTTCATACAATCTGTACACACATTACACACATGTTCCACAGACATACATACATTACACACACACACATACAAACACCTGCACATTTTACACACATGACACGTGTACACATCTCTACACGCATTACACATATTTACGCACACATTACATACCTGTTACACACATTGCACACGCTTATACACACATTACATTTACATACACATACAGACATTACAAACTGACATACACACACATTCTCTATACATATGTTCCACACTCTCACATGTTTCACACCTGTTCCACACACTTTACACACCCACACTACACACACTACACACACACACACACACACACGTACGTATATTACACAAATTTACACACGTCACACACAAGTAAACACATTTGTACACACATTACATACACGTTCCATACTCTCATTGCCCCAACACACGTACTCGCATATTCCACACTCACATGTTCCACACACACTACACACACACAAATGCCTTCATTACATACTCACATTCGTTACACACAATCACCTGTTACACATTTTACACATAGAGGTTCCACGCATTGAACTGATTCGCCTTTGGGTGTTATACATCTTGGATCTTAATGTCTTTGCTATGACGTCTTTGGACAATATGGTTGCATGCCCTAGCACTACACTCTAGCTTTGGTGGGGTCCTCTATTGCAGACCTCACTGCCACCTCCTCCTTTGGTGTTCCTCTGCATTGCCACCCATGCAATTATTGAGGTCGGTGTAATGCCACCCAGGTAATCATTGAGGTTATTGCAAGAATCCACTCCCTTGACTTCTCAGATTCTGTGCTTCCAGGTGGGAAACAAGAAACGAAAACGGGCACCGTCAAAGCCAATAGGTCTTGCCTTAGAGACCTCTTAACTCTGCCAGTCTTTTCTTCATGCTGTACAGCATCACAGCAGATGGGGGCAGAGAAGCACACGTGAGAGACAGCAATGTTGGGAGTAGACAGGAAAGAATCCCACAAATGAACGAGAGCAGAAAGCATCATGGGGAAGAGCGGGTGGTGCGGGGGGGGGGGGGGCACAGAAGCACATGGATGGACCAGAGCATCATGGGCGACACAAAAGGAAACGGGTAAGCGAGGGCAACATGATTGCAGATGAGGATGGTCATAGATGAGGGACAGAAGCACACAGGTAAGCGAAAGCGGCACAAAGCGGGGATGCAGAGAAGCTCATGAGGGAGACAGATGGAAAATGCATGCACAGTTATGGAGCGCTTAAACAGAAAGAAAAAAGTGCCTTCAAAAATGCCAGCAGTGGAAGGTCACAAGTACTTTGGCCATGCTGCAGGGGAGGGACAAACACAAGAAGAGGAGATAAAGGCCACAGAAGCTTGAATAATAAACAAGCAAATGAGAGTGACAGTACAGCCAACTAATGGTAAGGAATAGGCTGGTTCTAAGCCCATTGTAAGCTAAAAAGACGTCTTGCAACAAACCGTGCATGCACTGTTTTAAGCAAAACCTAAAAAGCAGGAAGCAAACAGTGACCTTAATCTTAGGACGGAAATTGTTTGTGGTGAAAACGTGTGATAAGTCTGTGCAAGCAGCTTGTAAAATCATAGTAATTACTGCGGTTAGTGTGTTTTTCACTTGCTGAGGTTTCCCTGTGTGCCCAGATGGTTATCTGTGTATAGTGAGCTGTACTGTGCTATTCCAACAATGTAGGACCGGAGAGAAAATGACCATTGTATTGGATGATAGTGAAATCTGATTTTAAATTGCTTAGACATTCCGCGGTTTACAGTACTATTTAAAACGGAGTTCATTATCGTTCTTGTCATCGGGACTAATTCTACTATACTCTTTTTGAAAAAGTCAGCAAAATGTATGTAAAACAATAATATGATGTATATTTTTTCTCTATTTTGGCCAAAAAAGCGTCATATATTCACTTTTTTCTTCCATACCAAAGAACTTTTTATGACAATGGGAGTGGAGAAGAGGTCGCCACTGGCTCAGTCAGCCATTCACAGCCTTGTATGTATTCGGTATTTATAAAGTGCAAACTAATCACCCCTAGGGGTCTCAAGGCGCTGGGGGCCGTCGGGTAGATTAAGTGAGCTATTGCCCAGAGTCACAGGGTGTTGAGCTGAGCTGGTGCCGGGGCTCGAACTGCGAGCCCTCGTGCTCCAGAGTCAACCGCTCTGGCCGCTGCACCACACCTCTCCCGTAGCTCCACTAAGTAGCAAGAGAGCCCTGGACCCGGATGCAACCAAGAAAATTGTCCATCTGCCCTTGAGTAAAAAACAGCCATGCTTAGGTCCTTGGCATCCCTCGGACCTGATTTCGGGTACTACAGCACGACCGCCATGCCATAGAGTCGTGGACCTTAACGATAACGTTCTGTATCAAACACCTGTGATCATTTTTACATTTCCCTCTTCACATTAACAAAGATTTCATAGTCCTTGTGTAATCGCTACAGCTCCAGCCTGAGAAGCGTTCTCAAGTCCTCACTCTGATTATAAAGCGGGACAGGGTCAAGTATTTGAACAGCTGTGGATATAAAAACAATTATACCCTGAAGGCTATTTAATGCAACAAAGAGAATGTGTCTGCAAAGTGCTTGGTACTCACCTGGCGCTTTAGAGGCTCCTCATGAGGGCTCCTGCTTGTCATTATGCGTGTGACAGGTGTCCTACAATATGCGCTGCGCTACCAACATAAACTCCCCTCTGCCTGTGTTGTCGGCGTTTGTGATGCTTCCGCTTGAAATTGATATGTAGAAAATATGTGTTCCTTAATACCTATCAGTTTTTTTCTAATGTCAAATGGGAAATTAGATTGATTGAACTCAAATTAATTAATTTTAATATTCTATCTCACTCCTCCTGAGATTTTATTACAAGAAAATATTCTTCCTGTGCCACCTAGTTAAAGGTTTATCTTTTTAACGAAATGAAGTCTGCTACGTATTTTTATTCGGTGTTCCTTAATTAAAAATAATGTATGAATTTCAGATTTTTTGGCCATTCCCTTATTTCTTCCAAAATGTTTGTAAACCACAACCTATCAATGCAGTGTTTAGTTGCCTCCAAAAATATTTCATTGTGTAGTTTATTCTCTGCGAATGAGAATACGATCAACCTTGTATGTTCTCCGTAATGCTTCAGTTTTGTAAAAGTAAAGCATGCAAGGAGGGGTGATTTCTGCCAACTAAAAGAGGTGAGCGATGTGTTAAGTTCAGAAGCACTGGGCCACATGGTATTATGCAGTGTTTTAAACAAGGATCGAATCATTACTTTTGCAGGATTGTACAGCAGGGTTCTCCAAAGTCTGTCATGGAGAGCCAGATCCATTCCAGATTTTTAGCATATCCCCATTTAGATAAATGTAGTTATCTTAAAAATCTGGCATGGATCCCGCCATCAGGACCGACTTTGGAGAATCCGGTTGTACACGATGTGATGAATTTACAGTCAATTCCCATGGGTTTTGCTCTTCACTGAACTCGCCGCATGTGGGGGAAGCTGTAAGGATAGTCAACTGCTCCAATTGGAGCTCTGGCTCTCTTACCTAGGTCTACCCTCCGCGGTCAATATCCTATTCTGACCACAGTGTAATAATGAACATCTTGCAGGTATGCAGAATGGATGAACTGTACTTTGGTGGGGGGAGAACACTGTTTATTGGGAGGGAATGAACTAACTAGAAGTTGATCATCCCCGGATAAGGAACATTTCCGGTTCCCTTGTGTTGTGTCAAGTTGCCACCTATTAAAAAAAGTTTTTCTTCACGAAGGGCCCTGGACCAAATTGGATTGCAATTAGCCAAGGCCTATTATCGGAAACGCAGTAAAACAAGCCTTCTTAAAATTTACTGAGATGGTGGAGTGAGAATCGGCATAAGTGTTTCAGAGAGGAGGTAGGCATGACTTCTCTCCATTAGGCCAATTTGTAGCCCTTAAATTAACCTGGTCAAAGACTGTTGCTGAGCCTGCAGTCCAACCTCAACAGAAAGAACCATAAGGGTACTGAAACCAAATTCAGAGAATGCACACCCAGTGAACTCCAGAACTGAGCAATGGATCCTAGGTTGTAGAAAGATTAGCTTGGGAAAAGGCCTCAAGTCCCTTGTGTCTTCCTGCAATTGGGCAAATCCTAATTAGAGAGCTGATCGACTATATAGGAAGCTGATGTGGACGTAGTAGGATATTAAACTGTTGGCGAGGCTCATCTTCAAAGAAGTTGCGACTTAGCCAGAAGTTAAACACTTAGAAGACCTTAAGCAAATAATTCTGTGGTGGTGAATGTTTCCTGCATGCTGAGGTACAAGTTAAACAAAACGTGCCATTAAACCAAACTTTGGTAAACCTGTATTTCCAAGCAGGAACTGGAATAGACATGTTTGCCAAGCCAGTCAGAAAATGGTAGGTCAGCAATTGTACGTCATAGTGTGCTTTGGACCTGAAGTACTTGGTATCACACAAACAGTTATTCTGTAATTTGGAATTAAACAATTTATCAAATTGAATTTGATGTAGAACATTAAACCCAACACTAATTATTGGTGTTGTGGTCGGCCTATGGTTACTTATGGTGGTTTCAAACAGTTGATGTAACTTTCATCAAAAGGGCCTTGTTCTGCTTGTTCCACAAGAATTAATGAATGATGAGTACTTCTATAGTGCACAGCTAATCACCAGTGTCCCGGATTTTTTTTTTTTTTTTACGATTACTTGATGTAAAGTGAAGTTTTTATCCTGTTTGTTGTATGTGGCAGAGAAGACTAAATTCCCTATAATCTCCATCACTTTTACCATACAAATTAAAAGAAAGCTCTATATTTCAATGTGTTATTAATATCTGTGGGTCAAGTTGAATTAGCGTCACAATGGCTGGAAGAGCATGTGTTCTTGGAAATGCAACATACAAACTAACAATTCACTCAGTAGCCTATAGAAGATTTTGTGATGAGTTGATTGAGTTCACATAAAAGCTGAGAGATGCAAATGCTTCTTAATGTAGGAGTAGTCCATAGCTGTGTGGTTGAACAAAACTCTTGCTCTTGACTTTGTAGAAGATTAAGGCAGGGCTGAACTTTTGTTCACTGGAGCCAAAGTTTTTTTTTTGTCAAGAAAGGGCGTTTGAAAAGAGAATGTTAGAAGGGGTAGCTCAGTGCAGCCTTACACTTTTATAAAATGAGTACGGAAGAGAAAGGTTAAAAACCAAATAGCTTTATGGTTGTATTTTCATAAATCTTTAATTCCATTTCATATTAACGTGATTTGATGCATGATCCGTCTCCCATCTGCGTAATGTCCAGCACTTGAAGCGTCAGCATGTGCAGTGCACTTTGTAATTCGAACAGGCTGCAGACCCCAACAGGCAATCCTAAGTGATCCTCCATTCTTGTTAACAATAATAATTCCAATAAGTGGTGGATAGGCCTTGCATTATTGCGTACTGATCTGAGGGTAGGACATTATGGAGGGCAGACACACATTATAGGCCCCAGTCCACTTGTGATCTTCAGGCAGATCCTAAAATAGATGTGGCTAATGGAAAATGCACTTGGAGTGCCACTGAGGACATTGGACAATGGGATTTCCGATCCGACTGCGTGAGAAATTTACTGAATAGAGCGTGAACAATGAAGTAGCGTGAAAGGCTTCTTTGTTAGAAATGGAACAGCCATGCTCCTCTTTTGCATATTCCCGGTTACATTAATAGTGTGGTCAGATCGAATTCTGTTTTCAGACTTTTCCCCTCATGAATAAGTAATACATACACAACTCTGACTCTGCAGTGGTTGATAGTACCCCATTAGCTGATTATTTGTGTGCATACCTGGACTCTGGCCCCGATTCTGAAAGTTTATCGACCCGAGAACATGCCAAGTATGATTCGTCTCTAGCTGAGGTCAACCTTAGAAACAGGTTGTGTGACAGAATAAGGCATGCCTTAACAATGCATGCCTAAGCAACGTGGTCTTAACCACGACCGCGTCTTTACCATGCATACCTTTACCACGCATGCCTTTAAAAAGAATTTCGTTGTAAAGGCATGATTGGTAAAGGCATATGCGTGGTAAAGATCAGCCCCCTCACCCTAAAACTCGTCCCTCAGTCCTGCAAACCAACCCGCCCCAGCCCTATAAACAACTCCCAGACCCTGAGTCCTAAAACCCGGCCCCCAGCCCTAATAACTACCCTGACTTCAGCCCCCCTCCCTGAGCCCTAAAATCGATGCCGACCCTAAAAACTGCCCCTTCCGCCCACCCTGAAACCTAAATAAAACAAAATAATTACTCACCTTTCCTTTGAATGTCATCAGCAAGAAGTCTCCAACACCCCCAGCCAACTTGCTGCAATGCTAGACCGCTAACTGCCTTTACCACACAAATGCGTGGTAAAGGCATATGCGTGGTTAAGGCAAGCGTTGTTCCGCTTGGGTTGTAACGGCAGATGTGGTTTAGCCCACGTCGTTAATGCCATTTCCCGTAGAAGCAATCGGTATCTTTTAATGGAGAAGAGTAGTCACAGTGTCTAACATGATCTAATAATGAAAGGGTAGACATTGCCATTAATTGTTCCAAAACTACTTTTACATACATAAAGGTTTTAATTGTAGCATCACCTTGTAATTGCGTGAGCCTAAAGGCACCTCCCTTTTTGAAGTCTCATTTCCTGCTGGCATTGGCCAGTCGTTTTATTAATCAGGGACAGGATGGGCATGAACAACCTTGGTTATTAAAGATACTTTCAATGCTGGCCTAAATTCTTCTGCCAGTCCTCGTATGTGAAATTGATGTGCCCACTTGGTGCTGTTAGAGATTGCATGCGCATATCTCCCCTGTTTCAAGGGCCACTTTACAAGCTCACTACTGCCAAAGGTACTCACTTAAACCCGTTTGGTCTATGTCCCTACATGCAATCTTACTACTAGACTTAGTCATTCAATGACTACATTTTAGCTGCTCCTCTCTTTTAGAAAATGATAACTAGTGGTTGAGACTACTTCTGCCCTCAGCCAAGGTTGTAAAAACAAAGGAAGAAAAATTGTGTGGGTCAGAGGAGCAGATGACAGACCAATCCATACAGTCATGAACATATTTTCCCTGATATTTGGTGGGGCAGCTCCATTATGTCTCCGAAGTGTAACATTGTGAGGATTGGTGCTGCAGCAGCCAGTGCTTTTTTTTCTTTCCACCAAGATTACATGATTTTCAGCTTTTACAGTGCCAGTCAGAGAAAGTTTCTTCTCCTGCAGCCTGTTGGAAATTGTTTTTGAAAACTATTTTTGTAGGTCTCGCCTACAGACCACTTTAACTGCCTCTAATCTAAAGACCTATGTTGTTCAATACCAGTGTTTAAAGAGGGCTTTTGATCAGCCATTACTTATTGGGTGGCTTTCTTGTCAATCTGATTTGCTTCCTTCTTATTCAGTGCTCACATTCCTATTCTTTTGTTTGTCCTTGCCATAGAGCATAGCTTCTTTTCCATCCTGTTTATTGGATGAATGTATCTGTCCTTCCAAGGCTTGCCTTCAGAGAACTACCTTTTCAGGTCTCACCTAATGCGCTGTCTCTGGCGAGACCTTTTGATACCTTACAGTGGGCTTAGAGACCACCCATTACTTAGCATAGGTTGGCTTCATTGACACTCATTTCCTTGCTTCTTATTCATTCCTCTTCTTGTGTTTGTCCCTCCCCTGAAGCATAGACACATTACTGTGTCCTTCCACTGTGCGCTTCACCAAGGCAACTTTTTTCTTTTTATTTAAGCACTCTATGAGAGTGCTTGTGTTTAACAGCTGTCTTTCTCATGTACTTGCCCCCCTACATGTTCCTTTCCACTCTCCACCTGCCCACCCTCTGTTGTTAATGTGCAGCCCCACCCGCCTACCCTCTGTTGTTCGTGTGCTTGCCCTCCCGCCAACCCTTTGTTGTCCATGTGCTTCCCCCTCTGGCCCACCCTCTGCTGTCTGTGTGCTTCAACTCCCCCGCACCTTCTGCTGTCCATATGCTCCCCATGCTCACCCTCTGCTGTATATGTGTTCCCTCACTCACCCTCTGCTGTCCATTCGTTTCCCCTAGCCTCACTCGGCCACCCTCCTTTGTCTGTGTGCTTCCCCTAGTCCCTCCTGCCAGCCCACCTTTGGCGGTGTGCTTGCCCCAGTCACTTCTGCCCACCTACCGTTCTTGTTCATGTGCTGGTCCATGCGCCACTCCTGCCGTCCTACGTTGTCCTTGTGCTTGCCCCAGCCTCTCCTGCCTATTCTTCATTGTTTGTGTGTTTGCCACAGCCCCTCCTGCCCATCCTCCGTTGTTTGTGTGCTCCCCATCCCGTCTTGCCTGCCCTCTCCGCCACCTAATTAGTTTTAGCCATGAGGCACAGCAACCTCACGGCTATACAGCAGCGCTACAAATCATTGCTAAAGCCAGTAGTTCTCCTTGGCTCTCCAAAGACCTCCGTTGCTCCACCACCCCTCGTTTTGATTGCTAAGCATGCTGCCCGATCAGCAGTGTTCTGTTGCTCCAGCCTTCTGAGTTGGCCCTGCACCTTCCTGTTTTCTTTTCTTTTTTCCCATTTTTTTGTTATAGGACCCAGCAGCTGCTTTTTTCTGCTGGGCAGCTCCTTTCTAAATAATGTGATTTTGCATACTTAATATTTTTTTTATTGATGGCTTCAAAATGGGCGTCTGCCATCTTGAAACAAAAAAAACAAAAAATTGCTGCCGTAGCAGCATAAAACTTATGTGGGCACTCATGATGCTGATAATTTAGGGGAAAAAATGCGTGCTGCAGCATCATGATGCATATAGGTGGCGACGCATCCATCACAAGTATACTTCATCAGGCCGGGGTTCCCATGCGTGAGGACAAACGCACCTGTATACCTCATCATATTTGATTACTTTTTAAATTAATTCTCTTTCACATTGGTAATCATTCTTTTTTCTATTGCCCATGCTCAACAGACCTGTCTGCTTTGCCAATGCTTATTTGTAAATGTGGCTTCAGTCTCCCCCATCAACACAGTCTAGTGCCAAGGGTGAATGGGAAATTAATTAGCACAGTTGAGAGGTTTATATAATTGGCTATCTTCCTCCTTCCCTGATCTTCTAAACTCTTCTTGTAGACACACAAACCTATAAATCTAAGGCAGAAGGAACTGTAATATTTTTTCCTAAAATATATACTAACATTATTATGTAAGCCTTAATGCAGTCCTTTTTTTGCTGTACAGTGCAATTAGACTATTGCCCGATCGCTCTCTTTTCCACTGATTTTCTTGCCTTGGCTGCAAAACCACATTTGGTTCTAAATTATTGATGGACTTTCTCTTTTCGACTTTCAGGCCAATTCATGAATGCCTTTATGCGTATGTAAGGTAGTACTGCAGGAGTACTATTTCATTTAGTCTTAAATGCCTTGGTGGATTGGTCCAGTGGTTTGGAATATACATGAGTATGAAACATGATTTTCATGTTCGCCAAAAGAGTGATCATTTAAAAAGTAAGGCGATACAAAAGGGGATGATGGACGGAACGTTTGAGCCAATCAAACACTCACCCCCAGTCAACTGATCTGGGTTTAATCCATCATCATTCTTTAGCTCACTCCACCACCCCAGTTCAGACATGGCCATATGCAAATCAGTCTGACCCTGTGCCTCATGGGAACAGTCCAGCCCGAACTGCCAAGCCATGTCTTCCCTGGACCGGAAACAAGCATCCTAGGACCGGTTTCTGGCATTTCAGCCGTCATCAGCCAGGCTTGCTTGAATCCAGTGGCAAAGTGAGCAAGGGACCCACGTCTGGGCATACCCCCGCCAACTTAGGGCGACCAAAGCGATACAAAAGGGGATGATGGACGGAACGTTTGAGCCAATCAAACACTCACCCCCAGTCAACTGATCTGGGTTTAATCCATCATCATTCTTCAACTCACTCCACCACCCCAGTTCAGACATGGCCATATGCAAATCAGTCTGACCCTGTGCCTCATGGGAACAGTCCAGCCCGAACTGCCAAGCCATGTCTTCCCTGGACCGGAAACAAGCATCCTAGGACCGGTTTCTGGCATTTCAGCCGTCATCAGCCAGGCTTGCTTGAATCCAGTGGCAAAGTGAGCAAGGGACCCACGTCTGGGCATACCCCCGCCAACTTAGGGCGACCAAAGCGATACAAAGGGGATGATGGACGGAACGTTTGAGCCAATCAAACACTCACCCCCAGTCAACTGATCTGGGTTTAATCCATCATCATTCTTTAGCTCACTCCACCACCCTAGTTCAGACATGGCCATATGCAAATCAGTCTGACCCTGTGCCTCATGGGAACAGTCCAGCACGAACTGCCAAGCCATGTCTTCCCTGGACCGGAAACAAGCATCCTAGGACCGGTTTCTGGCATTTCAGCCGTCATCAGCCAGGCTTGCTTGAATCCAGTGGCAAAGTGAGCAAGGGACCCACGTCTGGGCATACCCCCGCCAACTTAGGGCGACCAAAGCGATACAAAAGGGGATGATGGACGGAACGTTTGAGCCAATCAAACACTCACCCCCAGTCAACTGATCTGGGTTTAATCCATCATCATTCTTTAGCTCACTCCACCACCCCAGTTCAGACATGGCCAGACGTGGGTCCCTTGCTCACTTTGCCACTGGATTCAAGCAAGCCTGGCTGATGACGGCTGAAATGCCAGAAACCGGTCCTAGGATGCTTGTTTCCGGTCCAGGGAAGACATGGCTTGGCAGTTCGGGCTGGACTGTTCCCATGAGGCACAGTGTCAGACTGATTTGCATATGGCCATGTCTGAACTGGGGTGGTGGAGTGAGCTAAAGAATGATGATGGATTAAACCCAGATCAGTTGACTGGGGGTCAGTGTTTGATTGGCTCAAACGTTCCGTCCATCATCCCCTTTTGTACCATTTAAAAAGTAAGCCACCCAAACTGGAACTTTCATTTAGGGTTATTTTATGGAATCAATTGACAGACGCTTTTAAGAATACATGAAGTATCACTACAGGAGTATTGTCTTGCTTCTTTGCCTTTTTTGATTTATCAGTGTGACTGACGCTTGTGTGTCTTTTTAGATGTAGGGAGATGAGTTTGTGATGTTTGTTCCTGTTTGCTTGGTTACAATGCACTTCTCGATTTTATGGCAAGACAGGAGGCTAGCATTATGCATAACCTTTTATTAACCACTTCTGGGCAGCACTTTAAAAGCTTTCTTAGAACATAAATGAAGTCACAATAACCAGAACTCTAAACACCATATAAGCCATCAACATTCCAGTCTCATCCTCTTTTGTTTGCTGCTTCTGGGCAGATAAGTATATTCATGGCTTGTTTGTCTAGAATGAGGATAATGTGTTTGGTATGAATTAGTTAATACGTGGTTTTTAATTTGTTTTAGATAGTACAAGATGTAAGTGTATTTTAGTAGTAGAGATTGATTTTATGTATGAGAGCGAAGAAAACCTAATTTTCAGGTTCTGATGTATGCAGAGAGTATTTTGTTTGGTATCTTTGTTTTCGGATTTGAGAAATATTTTGTTTATTTATATAAGTGATTACAAAGTTGGAATAAAAAAAAAAAAAGAAGGTTTAAAAGATACGAGTGCGGTTGATCGTAGCGCGAGCAGATTTGTATTAAAGGTCTGCGCGCGGCGATCTCGAGCGTCATGCTGGGATGAAGCATTTGATTTTGAAAGTAATCGTACCTGTACGTGAGGTCGTAGTAGCAGGCGCGAGCATTGCTTATTTACGGCTCGCGAGGAAAGTTAAATTCACGAGGGGATCGCGAGAAGGGCGTCCTGTTGTGACGGAGTTGTTTTTTCCTTCAGGAGAACGCGGTTTATGCGTCTCTTGAAGGGAAATAGAGGTTGTTTACTCAGCGTGTGATGGAGCACGAATAGGTTGCCTAGCAACGTTTAGCTGAGCATCTGAGCATCGGCTGAGAGTTAAACAACAGTTTTAAACGGACTGAAGTGAAACGGAGTATTTTGGTTGTGTTTAAAGTTAAAAAAAACAACAAAAAAACGAGATTTTTTTTAAGAGAATGGGAGATAACGAAAATATGGAGAAGGAAGGCCAGGAGAAATTAATTAAGAAATTAATTGAAAAGGAGTTGGAAGGAAAATTCAAGGAGGCAGTAGAGAAAGTTATGGGAGAAAAGAAAAGAGGTTTAGAACAGGTAGAGGAGGAGGAATATTAGACGCTATCAGAAGAAGAGGGAGTACAAAAAAGGGGACCAGGAGGGAAATGTTTAAAGAAAACTAAACTCAATGAAATGATTATTAAATCAGGAAATGAGAATAGGATTAAAGCATGTGCGTCAAATACAGGTGTCCTAAGCGGCACAAAAGAGAGGCAGGAAAAAGGCGAAATGCCGACCTGGTCAAATCACGATGATTTAGATGAGTATGTTTTAGATCTAGGTTAGGATGAGGATGAGTTTTCAGATTTAAACAGTAAATCGGAAAAGGAAATAAAGGATCCTTTAGCTGAAAAGTTATTTAATCCAACTGAAGGTTCATCATCCAAGAAGCTCTGAATGGTGGCCCTTGGGTCACGTAGCTGAGTATATCAAGCATTGTAGTTTTGTCAGAGGCCAATACTATCAGGGAGGTTACTCTCAAGGAAGAGGTCTCTTTAGAGGAAATGGAACGGCATTTACAGGATGTTTTTACCCACAACGTGGGAGAGCAACAAGGAGCAGGGGAGCTCGAGGAAGGACTGGGTCTCTTTCAGGGACACAAGCAGGAAATCAAGGTGAGTATGAAGAAAGTAACTGGTTCTATCCTGATAAATACAGGAGGAAGATTGAGTCCGTTTTTATGTTCAATCATTTTTATTAACGGAATAAGCAAGCGATGAACACAGCTTACTGCCTACAGCTCAAAGCCGGCAGAGCGAAGCCCAATATACATTTCAATTCTTAACTTCACAACCCGGAGGCCGGGCATGACTATGTGCCGTGCGAAGGCAGTACTATAATTCCATTTTCAAAATGTTACTAAAAACCATCTATTTAACTAAACAAAATCCAAATAAAATACAAAACCAAAACAACAACCCCCCTCCCTCCTCCCTGTTCCTCCCCCCCCACCCTCCTCCGCATCAGCTTCTGCTACGTAACACATACTAAGGCTTGAGAACCCTCATTCCTTTGTTGAGCCCAGTTACTGTATTCACGATGAGGTAGAACCCGGGGGCTCCAGGGGGATCAATCGCAGGATCTGCAGGTATTTTGGACACGTCACTTCTCTGAGATCTTTGGTAAGTAAGCCTAGGAAGGGCCTCCACACTGTTGGGAACTCCCGCCCCGTCCCCTCCACTGTCATGGACATTCGTTCCATAGCTAGCAACTGCCAGAGTCTGTACACCCAAGCTCCCACCTCCGGCTGCTTAGTCGTGCCCCACGAAGCCAAGAGAACTTGTCTAGCTGCCAGAAGCGCCAGCGCTATCTGCCTGCCCTGCATAGTGCGCAGCGGGAAACTTTTCGCATGCGGGAGACCCAAAAGCGTATACTCTGGTGAGCGGGGTAGCGCAATCTGGAAAACTGCATCTATATCATTTAGGACTGCCGTCCAATATCGATGTAGTTTCGGGCAGTGCCATAAGAGGTGTGCTAGCGTCCCTGTCATTCCGCAGCCTCTCCAACACTGGTCTGTTTTGTTTTTGTTCCAGGCATGCACCCGAGCTGGAGTATAATACCAGTATGAGGTCACCTTGAATGCTGCCTCCGTGCCCGTCGTGCTGCGAGCAGTGTGGTGCGCCCTATAGAGAATGTACTCCCACTCTTTGAAGGTTAGGGGCTTACCCAGTTCTGTCTCCCATCGCACCTGAGCTTTCGTTCTGTGCTCCCCAGGACGCTCCTGCAGCAGCGCATATAGCTCCGAGATCAGCCGCCGGTCGTCCGTCTTACCCACCACCCAGCGCTCAAACGCCGAAAGGGGCCTTGACATGTGTGTACAGTTAGCAGGCTTAGTGACCCAGTGACAAACCTGCGCGTAAGCAAAGGCATCCTTCGCCGGGAGGTCATAATCTTCTCGCAGCTGTTTAAAGGGAATTACCCCTTCTAAGTCGAATAGAAACCCTGCCCTTTTACATCCTGCTTCCCGCCATCTGTGGAACACCGTTGAGGCTTTTCCTGGTACAAAGTCCGGGTTATCTACAATGGGGGTCATAGGCGAGGGGAAGGTCGTCCAGCCCTTTGCCACCGCCACTCTGTCCCAAACCCTGAGGGTAGGTGAGGTCACCGGAGAAGAATACAATCCCCATGCCCTGTGTTTCCGAGGCAGCCATAGCTCTCTCCAAATATTGATACCTGCCACTGTTTGATCCATAAAGTTCCAGTGCTTACTGGACTCCGGCCTGTTCCATTCAATGAGATACCGGAGACAGGACGCTTGATAGTAGCCTTCTATTAGTGGTAGTCCCAGGCCCCCTTTCGATTTCGGGCTAACCATCTGCTTCAGGGAGAGCCGGGGTTTCCGTCCCTCCCAGACAAACTTATTAATGAGGGATTGTAATTTCTTAAGCGCCCCTTGTGGTGGTGTTAGCGGGAGCATTTGAAATAAGTACAGGATACGTGGCAGGATCGTCATCTTCACCGCCGCTATCCTCCCGAACCATGCCAGCCGCAGCCGTGACCAGGCGTCCAGCGCCTTGGCCGTGTTTTCTAGCAGCAGGGCATAGTTCAGCGCCACCGTCCGTGCGATGGTCGGGGCAAGCCGAAATCCCAAATAAGTGATGTCGGTCTGCGTCCATTGGAAGGGGAAGTCCCTCTGCAGGGTGTCCACGTCAGCCTCAGGGAGCGACAGATTGAGAATCATCGATTTGCTCAGATTTACTTTGAATCCGGAGGTTGCCCCAAAGGACGCAAGTTCTGTCATCAGAGCAGGGAACGACAGCCGGGCCCGTGTCAACGAGAGAATGACATCATCGGCATATAAACTGATCTTATGCTCGTCAGCTCCGAATTTTAGGCCCACTATGCGTTGATTAGCGCGAATGCGTTGCGCGAAGGGCTCCATATAGAGCGCAAATAACAGAGGGGACAGAGGGCATCCCTGCCGTGTCCCCCGTGCTATGGGAAAGAATGTCGACCTATCTCCGTTAACTCGCACAAATGCCTTCGGGGCTTGGTAGATGCACCCGATCCACTTCAGAAAGTTGTCCCCGAACCCAAATCTGCGTAATACTCCGAACAGGTAGCCCCACCCCACGCGGTCAAAGGCCTTCTCCGCGTCGATTGCCAGCAGGAAGGCCGGCTTCCCGGAGCGCTGTATACTGTCAATGAGGTGTAGTAATCGCTTTGCATTATCCCCTCCTTGCCGTGTGGGAATGAACCCGGACTGGTCTGGGTCAATAATATCAGTCATAAGGGGTTCAGGCGGGCTGCTAAAATTCCAGCAAACAGTTTTGCATCAATGTTGAGGAGCGAAATCGGTCGGTACGACCCGCATTCCTTCGGTTCTTTTCCGGGTTTCAAAATCACCGAAATCGCTGCCTCCGCCATTGTCGGTGTCACCGCACCGGTCTCGAGAAAAGAGTTAAACAATTTCGTTAAAAAGGGAGCCAGCTCCGCACAGAACGCTTTATAAAATGCTGCCGGGAAGCCATCCGGGCCCGGGGCCTTCGCTACCTTCAATCTCGCTATAGCCGCGATGACCTCCTCTACACGGATCTCCGCCTCTAGCTGTTCTGCCGCTACTCCAGAGATCGGAGTTATCTCGCTCATATCTAAGTACTCCTTTGGGTCTAGCGGCGGAGGGTCTTGTTCTGTGTATAGCTGCTGGTAGAAGTTTTGGAAAGCTTCCACTATGCGCGCATCCGTGGTGTGTTCCGTCCCCCTTGAGTCTCGTACCGCCTGAATGAGAGACTTGTGTGATTGCGCTCGAAGCCTATGCGCCAACATTCTCCCGCATTTGTCGCTACTAAGGAAAAATTTGTGTCGCAGCCGCAGCAGTGCATGCTCCGCTCTGTCTATATCGAGGTGCTTCAGCAGCCGTCTACGCTTCTCCAGCTCCCGCCACACTCTCTGTGCCCCTGTCCGCTTATGTATTGTTTCTAGTTCCCCTACCTCCCTTTCCAACTCTGCACGCTTTGCCCTGCGCATTGCATTGTACCTGGCCGCTATCGCAATAAATTCTCCGCGCACCACTAACTTCAGGGCTTCCCAAACCGCCGCCAGTGGAGTGGAACCGATATCATTTTCTTGAAAATAATGCACTATCGCCTCCCTCACTCGTTGACACTGATCTTCCGAGTGCAGCAAGCTTTCTCTAAGTCTCCACCCTGGTGGCAACGTACGCCTATACTGCACTGGTAGCAGAACGGTAAGTGGGGCGTGATCGGACAGTGTGCGCGGTTCAATAGTAGCAGAGCCCAGGCTAGACATTAATTCTGTAGAGGCTAGAAAGTGATCCAACCTCGCGTAAGTTTTGTGGGCAGCTGGGTTGTTCAGCCCCCGAACATTGAGGCTCACAACCTTAAGCTCCCTACCCATATCTTAGTCTTGAGTATGTTACTGCTATTCCTTTCATTAGGTCCCTATCTTGTCTCGTCCCCACACCACTCTTCATGGTAACACCCCCGTATGGAGTATCTATAAGCAGGCTGATGCGGAGATCCCCCAAACCCTCAACAAAAAACCATTTCCCCTTATAACCAACCCTTATAAAAACAAAAACCACCCTCCAAGAAAAAAACCCACATGACGAAAGTCTGTCACAGTTGAAGAAAGTCAGGGGGTCGCAGCAGCTTCTCACGACCCTGGCTGGACGATCGTACCTCCAACAAGTCGCAGGAAACAGATGTGAAGATGGTGTAGCACACCAGTCCGTCCCCCGGCCCCTCTCTGTTCGCCCGTCCCGAGAGTATCAGCCATCAAAATCTCCACGCATCTCAAGGGGTGACAGGCCTCGCTGATGTTTGAGAAAGGGTAGACAACACATCCTCCCTCTCCCTCTCTCTCATAGCTTGGTCAGGTTTCGTGGCCCACACCCCCCTGCCCACCCTCTGCCAGTCCCCAGGTTGCTTCCGACGTTGTGACCTGGGCAAGTCCACTTCTTCTGACGCCACTGCCTGTTCGAGCCCCAGCACATCCACAGCTTCCGCAACCGACCTTATCTGTAGTAATTTCCCATTGTGTTTGAAAATGAGGCGAAAAGGATGCCCCCAGGAGTATGGGATCTTGGACTCCCGCAGATGCATGGTCACCTCACGGAAGGCTCGCCGTTTGCTGAGCGTAGAGGCCGCCAGATCCTGAAAGAGAGCCGGCCGATGACCCCTAAAAAGAGTAGGCTGAGAGTCCCTGGCCTGGCGAAGGATTCGTTCCTTCAGTTGGAAGTCATGGATGCATACCAGGATGTCTGATGGGGGCGCCTTCAGACCCCGGGGAAACCTACTCGGTGGACACGATCCATCTGGATGTCTGTCTCCTCACCTTCTCCCAGAAGCTGTTGGAACAGAGCCCGGACATAGGCCCGGAGGTCGTCCCCCTCCTCCTTCCACGGAACGCCTCGGATGCGGATGTTATTCCTCCGGGAGCGGTTCTCCAAATCCTCGGTGTGGGCCTGTAGGTCGAGGTTTTGCTCCCGGAGGCGCAGCATCTCTTGTTGTAGTTGGTGCATTTCTTCTGCCCTGCTGATGTCGTGCTCTTCCAACGTCGCAACTCGCTCCCCGACCTCATCCACGTCGCGCCGCACCTCTCTCAGGTCCGCCGCCAGCTGTGACTTGATTTCTTGGATGTCAGCCTTCATGGTCGCGAAAAGTTCAACCATGAAGGCTTTCGTTGCAGGGGTCTCATCGCCTTCCAGCTGGCCTGCTCCTGCCTCACCCGAGGTCCCAGGTTGCCCCATCGGCTTGGAGAGGGCATCCTTCAGCGCCTTATCCTTACGGCCCCGTGGCACTGCCATACCCCTCGTGCTCTGTTCCGCTGGGCTAGTCCGCTCCAACGCCGTCGCCCAGGATGCGGGATAGTCCACCACCTCTACTCACCGCCGCACCCAGCCAGCCCTTGCGTACTCTCTTGTGCCACTGCAGCTGGCCTCCTGTAGACCGGTCCGTAGATATCCCCTCCTCAGCCGAGCAGGGATGCGAGAGGCCTCGCGTACACCACCGCTGCTCAGTATGCCTCCGTCTCCATCCACTCCGGCCGCCAGCCAGCAGTTCTCCGCGGTCCCTGTCCGCCACCCTCACCTCCTTACTGGGTCGGCGGGCGCTCTGGCGCAGGCAGCCTCATCGGGGGGCATCCGCCCCAACTCTGGCTCTGATCTTTGCTGCGCCACAGGGCTTCGCGGTCACCGCCGGCACCTCCACAGCCCCTTTAGCCACCCGAGTGCTAGCTATCACACGCTGGGGCACCTTCCGCCCGGCCTGCCCTTGCTCTGCACAGTGCCCTGTGGGGCCCAGCCTGTAGTTGGCCCAGTCGGAGCCCTTGGCCTGCTTTACCCAGCCGCAGCTCCTAGGGTTCCAGGCCGATGGTTCGCCAGGCCTGGTGATCCAGCACGGCAGCTCCTCTCTATCTCCCGGTGGGTTCCGGACGTGAGGGGCAGCCACTCTAGTACAGGCGCAACACCGCTGGGCGCCAAGCTCACCTGCTCCCGCTCTCGTGCCCCCTTAGCTCTGCTCCAGCCCGGCCTCCAGGCACCCCGAGGCCTCTCGGAACGGCGCCTCAAAATGGCGGCGACCCGTACTCCGCAGCACCGTCTCAGGGGTCTCTCCAGCCTCGCAGCTCTCCTCCCACCGCAACCGGGGCCGTCCCTCACCTCCGGAGCAGCGTACAGCGCCCCGCGGGGGCCGGTTAGCGTTCCCTGGCCTCACCCTTCCGTAGACGCCTCACCGCACCACATCCGAGCGTCGCAGCTTATCGGCCTCACAGGCTCCGTTCAGCCGGGCCCGCACCGCACCTCACTCTTGCCGATTTCGGACCCAGGGTCGCACCAGCATCACCCCCAGTCGATAGCGGGGACGTCCACCGCCACAGGCGGTCCGCTGATTCCCGGGACAGGCGCTAATACGAAGCTAAGTATCGGCGGTGCCGGAGGAACGCGATTCTGCGTCCTACCGCTCCGCCATCTTGGCCACGCCCCTTGAGTCAGTTTTTAAAAGAGTGGGAGTTTTTGACAAAGGATTCCTGGGTGTTAGAGACAATAAAAGGTTATGTGATAGAGTTTATAACAGAACCTTTTCAGAAGAAGGAACCAAGAGAGATAGTATTCATCGAAGAAACAAAGAAGGTTATAGAGCAGGAAATAAAGGAGATGTTAGGAAAAGAAGCTATAGTAATGGTATCCGAGGAGGAAAAAGGGTTTGTAAGTACCCTTTTTGTAGTGGAAAAGAAAGAGAAAGGATGGAGACCAGTAATAAACTTAAGGGAGTTGAACTCTTTTGTGGTTTACAGACATTTCAAGATCGAGGGTATCCATCTGTTCAGAGACATTCTCATGGAAGGAGATTGGTTAGCAAAGATAGATTTGAAGGATGCTTATTTTTCAATAGCTATGGCAAAGGAGAGCCAGAGATTTCCTCAATTCAGGTGGGGAGGCCAATTGTTTCAGTTCAAATGTCTTCCGTTTGGTCTTTCATCAGCCCCTTGGTGTTTTTCAAAGGTTTTGAGACCAGTTGTAGGTTATTTAAGAGAAAGAGGAGTCCATTTGATAATCTATTTGGACGACATTTTGGTAATGAACCAGGATTTGAGGAGGTTAGAAGAAAATGTGGAAATGGTTCAGGGTATTTTAGAAAGGTTAGGTTTTGTAGTGGACCTGGAGAAGTCGATATTGAAAGGGGAACAAAGAATGGAGTTTCTGGGTTTTGTTGTGGACACAGTGGAAAGGAAGCTGGAGTTACCAGAGAGGAAGATTTCTTTGATAAAGAAGGAGATAAGGACCTTAATGAATAAAGTTTTGGTAACTTTAAGACAATTAGCAAGGGTGATTGGTCTTTTATCTTCTTCAATCCAAGCAGTGTTCCCGGGGCCGTTACATTACAGAAATTTACAGAGAGTAAAGAAAGTAGCTCTGAACAAAGGGCTTTGGTATGGAGACAAGGTGAAGTTGGATGCGAAAGCAAGAGAAGAATTGGTATGGTGGCTAGAGAATTTAGAAGCATGGAATGGACGGGCAATATTTGGGATGTGGAAAATTAATTTGTATCGATAAACATTGTCTGCGCCATCTTGCCCTTTTTCCCAATGCCACACTTTCGTCGTCCGCGGCGGCCATTTTAGCTACCTTGATCAGACCCACTCTCTGCACACGCTAATCCCCAGCGCGGCTCCACACCCTCGCAAGCCCCCCCCCCCCCCCCCGGTCACCCTCTCTCTCTCTCTCATGCACGGGCCATTAACCCCCTCCAACTGCGCTGCACTTCCCTGGGAATCTCACCCCGGGCCTGCCCGACACCTCCCTTTCCTCCTATACACTATCACACCCTCTGACACCCCTCTTCCTCCGTATCCGATTGTCCAGGCCGGTCCCAGGCTATCACCTAGCCCTGCGGATACAGTTTATGGCCCCGACTGTAAGGAATCGCAGCTCTTCAAAGGAGTTACAGTAGATCAAGGCCCCCACCCCATGAGATCCGTCACACCACATGCATTCCGGGAACCGGCGGAATGCCCTGCTGATCCTGCCGTCTGATGACGATTCTGTATGGTGAATGGGGAGGGGATTCTCACTGTAAGGGTGCGTGGGAACGGGTCTGAAGCGAAAGATCCCAGGGATGTCTTTCATACTTCAAAGTATCTTTACTGTAATAAAGAATGTCTTCCTGCCATAAATGCGTGTATAAGAGGCCAGGCCTCAGAGATGCAGTAGAGCACCTCGTGAAGATTCCCTGTTGGTCTGATCTGACGTGTTCTCCTCCGGAGAGAATAAACCTTTGTTTCCTGCCTTCCAGTCTCCAGCGCCTGCCTCTTCATTGATTCATATTTTGGGGAATAGAGGCGACATCGCCGGGCAATACTTAAGGTTATTCCATTCGTCGATTGCCTTCCTGTTTTACAATTGGCGTCCCAAGCGTGGGGCCCATCAGCGACACGTGGATCCAGTGGGAGAGGTCCTGACGACAGAGTGAACGACTGCAACGATCGGGAGAGCTCCTGTCCGATAGACCCTCGTCTGACAGCCGATCATCCGAACTTCACTGGTTCCGAACAGACCTCTCTCGAGTGATCTACGGTCCTGACTGGGAACCATCAGGAGTGCCGCGATAGAAGATAGAGGACGATCGGGCGCTGGATTCGGAAGACAGGAAACAGCCCATGCGGTCCGGGTAAGGTCGTACAAAACGACAAATTGTGAAACGATAACGGTTCTTTGAGACATTTGCTGCTTACAAATGAGGAAGAGTACAAATACTCTATCTTCCTTTGTGAACAGTGAAGGGTGGGTAACGCGGACTTTTGTCCCCCTTTGTAATCTGTCGTACCTATCTTTTCTCCCCACTGATTGTTTGTTTGATTGATTGTCAAGGGTAGCTCCCTTTTTCTTTGAGTATCAGAGTAGCTCCTTTTTGAGGCATTCCCGGTCTACAAACGGCGAGGGATAGGAATATTCTCTCTCTCTTTACAGATAGTGAAGGATGGGTAACGCGGACCTTTGTCCCCCTTTGTAATCTGTCGTGCCTATCTTCTCCCCACTGATTATTTATTTGGATCTAGTTCTCTTGAAACATTCATTGTCTGCAAACAACCTGGAATAGCAATATTCTGCCTAGTCTTTTGCAGGTAGTGAAGGGTAGGTAACGCGGACTTTTGTCCCCCTTTGTAATCTGTCATGCCTATCTTCTCCCCACTGAGTGGTAGCTGGTTCAGCCCGGACCGCTTGTTAGAGGTGGATCATCCAGTCCCACTGGAAGGCACCCCTAACAAAGACATGTTCACAAAGCATGGACTAGTCGCTATAGCATATTGCAAATTATGGCACAGGTATACGAAGAAGGAACCCCAGAGTCAGTGGCCACTGATAGGATCCTTTGAAGAAAGCAAACTAGATGCACTAGATGAAGCCCTAAAAACTCGTAGAACGACACCGACCATGCTAGACAGCGTTGGCCTGTGGCGCAAAGAAACTGTACAGCGAAAGAAGAAAGAGGAAGCTAGGTTAGACAAAGAGCTACGTAAAGCAGCCCACCTAGCTGCAAAGAAACTAGAGGAAGAAATAAAAAGAGAGAGGAGGCTAAGCGAAAACAAGAGATCAAAACACCGAGCCAGTGTCCTGTTAGAACACCCTCTGCGCTCTACCCTGAATTACCTTCGAAACAGCGAACCAACGATGATCTCTTATTAGGTCCTCCGATCATCTACATGCCCCCTCCATATGCCCCTTCCCAACCTTCAGCGCAACACTCGCGACCCCCAAGCACAGACGAGAGTAGCGCCAGGGCCTCGGCCCCCAAGGCCTCCGCACCGGCGGAATCCCTCGCACCTGATACAAAACAAGCAGCAATATTAGATGACCATGAGGCCCGAAACACAGAACCCACAAGGACGAACAGGTTGGGCAAAAACGAGCAAGAGAGGATTGACAAGGTAGTCAGGACACTAGTAGAACGAAAGGAGAAGGAGGAACACGTTATGGATATATTCAACTCATATGCGGGAAGCCACAGACGACACTTTGTCGTATGATTATGTTATCATGTCCTAAACGCTTATGAGGACCGATATCGAGATAGAGGTCCCGAGAGCCTAACGACTCTGTATAGAAAAATTGATATCGGGGATGAGGGCGAGTGTGACGTGACGGACCTCCTTGCGCGTACACTTAGGGTTTTCTGCCACCTCACTGAATCAGAGGTGGAAGCTAAACCTACGACATCCGTAGCGGCCGAACCACGAATAGAGCAACCTAGCACCATGATGCCGATAAGAGAGGCCGCCCCCTATTGGGTCCCCCCACGAGGTCAGGGAACACACGATGATGTTAACCATACGGATGCAAAGGGGAGGATAGTGTACAACTGGGTCTACCAACCATGGGATCGACAGGATATTCTGACGTTCCGAAAATCTCTGCCCGATTTACGAAAAAACCCCACCGCCTTCTACACTGAACTAGGTACAGCCTTAGGTTCCACTATCATGACCCTAACGGACCTCGATTTGTTCTTCGGGTTATGTCTGCCAGCTGATGTGTGGAAGCAGATCCGCAAGGTCGACCACCTTGAGCTGTTCGGACATACCTGGAAACAACTCGATGAGTTCGACAAGCAACGAGGAGCCGGGCAGAAACCCGTAACGGCCATCCTTGAACTCCCGGACAAGATCGTCCAGAAACTCAAGACCCTGATTCCCGAGAAGAAAATAGACTGGTCAATAGTGACGGCCTGTAGACAGAAACCACAAGAAGACGCTTCGGAATACTTCTCTAGGTTCGAAACGGTGTTCTCCGACTACAGCGGCCAAGATATGACCACTGCAACCGGACACCACTTGTTCGTTCAGAATTTCGTGAAAGGCCTGGTGCAAGAAGTTTCTCAAAAATTGCAGGCGAGCGAAAGCAGTTGGGCAGCCTCTAAACCCACGGCTATCCTCCAGATGGCCCAATACTATGAACATCAGAAGAATGAGAATGATAGGGCATCCGAACGTAAAAGAAGGAGTTGAAAGAGCGGGTCATGATAGCTCAACTGCAGGGGGTGACGATAGGTAGAGAACCCTCCAAGGGGAACTACCAGCCGACAGCCCCTAAAAATACACCCTCCAGAGAACGAATGCCCGTACCCTATACAAGCCGAAGGGACTTAGATGAAAACCAATGCGCGTTTTGTAAAGGATACGGTCACTGGAAGTCGCAGTGCCCGGTCCTTCATGAAGCAAACAAGAACCGAGAGGCTAGGGATGGGACAAACGGACAAAAGAACAGGGACCAGGGACGGGGACACACCAATGATGCTAACTATGACAGACCAAGCCGACCTAACACATTTGACCGCCCACGACAGAATCAGTATCAGCAGTCCGATTGCGAGAACGTCCACGATTTCGCATAGGACAGCCAGGGACAAGGGAGGGATCCAGTCGAGCTTTGTGTTGATCAGCAAGGTCCTTATGTCACTGCTAAGGTCCTGGGTACGAAGTCCCCATTTTTGGTGGACACTGGGGCAACACGTAGTGCATTATCCAAACGACTGATTCCAAGGGCACCCTTGTCCGGCTCACACGTGACATCAATAGGCTTTGATGGAACGCCCTCTACTAATCCCTTATCTACACCGATTCCCTTTGACTTAGAGAACAACATCACGGACACAACCTTCCTGCTATCTTCCAACACCCCCGACGCCATTATGGGTCTTGACCTCCTGAAGCACTTTCGAGCCACCATTCGATGTTCCCCAGACGGAGTACGAGTCATACTGTACGATAACCAGAATCTGTTCAGACCTTGTCCCCTCCGACGCATGTTTTCCATCACTGACGCTGACTTGTCCTTACTAGACACTTTACCCCCGTACCTTTGGGCCAAGACCGACTCAGACGTAGGACGCATGATGATAGACCCTGTGCACATCACTGTACGGTCAGACGCTATGCTCCCAAAGCTCCCACAGTATCGGATATCGCCCGAGGGCGAGAAGGCATTGGTAGGAATCATTCAGTCCTTAGTCGATGCAGGAGTGGTAGAGGAAGTAGTCAGTAATATCTGTAACAGCCCTATCCTACCCATTGTCAAGAAGCAAGGCGAGGGAGATGAGAAGGCTTATCGCTTCATCATTGACCTCCGCGAAGTAAACAAAGTAGTCGTACCTCAGTACCCAGTAGTCTCTGACATCACCACCATCTTGACCCTGATCCCCTCCACTGCCACTGTTTTCACCGTCATAGATCTCAAAAATGCTTTCTTTTCTATCCCCATCCATCCAGACAGCCGATACCTCTTCGGCTTCACCCTAAAAGCCCGTTCATATAGATTCTGTAGAGCACCCCAGGGCTACACTGAGAGCCCCAGCATCTACAGCCAGGCTCTCAAGAGACAGCTGGACACAGTCCAGCTCCCGGACGGAGTGGTGTTAATCCAGTATGTCGACGACATTCTCCTGGTCGAGCGACACAACGCCACACTCAAGCTAAAAATCTCTAAGATTGTTGCCTCCACCGGACTGAAGTGGCCTGATGCCCTCCCATTGGCATTGCTATCAATGCGCTCCACCCCCACTAAGCACCACTTGACCCCTTACGAAGTAGTATTCGGGCGGCCAATGAATATTTGGGCCGCGCCTAGGCCAACTTCGATCCATGACGTCCCAGACGTCCTAATGTCTGACTATCTGTGCACCCTCACTAAAACCTTAACTGTCATCCATCAACAGGTGCTACAAGCCATCCCAGACGCTTCCAGGGGCCCAGGACACGACATTCACCCAGGGGATCACGTCTTGATCCGCAACTTCCAGCGTGCCAAAAGCTTGGAACCTCGGTGGACGGGCCCCTGGCAAGTCCTGATCACTACACGGACGGCCCTTCGAGTGGAAGGCAAGCGTCACTGGGTGCATGCGCACCATTGTAAACGCGCCCCCAACTCTGACGACGGAAGAAGACATCGCGACTCAGGAAGAGCTCCTGACAAAAGACAAACCATCGTTGAGCTGTCACCCCGACACAGAAACGCTCGAACTGGCAGAGTTTCCCGATCCCACCGTACCGTCCAGGGAAGGGTACAACCTACGTAAAAGGGAGGAGCTTCGGCAAAGCAGACCACTGACTGGGTAAAATCTCAGAACGGTAGCCTAACACACTCAAGGTTGCCCGAAGAGAAGTCAGAGAAAGTCGGTGGTTCTGCCCGCTACCGAGCACTCTGAAGATGATGGAAGCGCCCGACTCCCCAATGATGGAAGCAACTGGATATCCGAAGAGGACCTACCGAAACCCAAAGACTAACAAACTGCACAGCTCAAAGACTATAGCCGTTTTCATTACCCTTCTCTTTTGCCTCCTCCTCATGACAACCTTCTGGATCATCGAAGAAAGCACACCCGCTCACAAAACATTGCTCCCCACTGAACTGCCGATAACTACCAAGGAACACTTCCTGATTGCCCTTTCTCCACCGCTCCGAGAGAGACGCAGGGAGTTCTGGAATAACTCTTTTGTGCAACTGCTGCACCAACACAACCTTGCCGCTAATGCCACTAATTGCTGGATCTGCGGGCTGCTGCCCCATGCAGCCGGACACTCCATCCCGTTCATTCCTTCGCCCTTTTCCATCCACGGCTCCTGTCTTGCCTGGCTGATTCTTCTGCAAGAAAGCTTTAAAGACAATGCCACATCAGAAAGAACTGTTTCGCATTTCTACCACGAGGCATGGCTGAATAAGACTGGGCGAACCGCTACTCCTTTTTACCCTCTGACCTCTGGTACCTCTATTCACATGGACATCCCTGCCAAAGAACGAGTGGAAATGCAAGTTTTCCATAACCCAGCCAGACCCACTTTCTCCTACCTCCGGAAACGAACAGCCACCACTCTGACAGTGGCCTTGTCTGTTGTCAACGTCTCGGGCCTTGTGTGCATCGAAGGCCTGGGGACGCAACTGGTGGGCCGCAGCGCCTGCGTCATCACCAGAACACTGGATTCATCCGACCCTCCCTCCTTTGTTGCTTCTCCAAATATGTACTTTGTTTGTGGCACCAAAGCATACACCTGGCTCCCCAAAGGTTGGGGGGCACATGCTACATTGCCTTCATCCTCCCACCTACGTATGTGGCCCCAGCAAGCCATCACCGGCAAAAGCGTGCAAGGGACATCGACCAGGCCGACTCGACAGGAGCACAGTTCTTGGATGCCGCGAAAGGACTTGTGCCATTCTGGGGTCCGATGACGAACAGCCGCGCCATCCGACACTTGACCCAGGCAGTTGAAACCACCATGAACATCACAGCTGGCATCTTGACCAATAACACCGCAGAGCTTCAGGCAGTCCGCCTGGTGGCTCTGCAGAACCGCCTTGTTCTAGACGTGGTTCTGGCAGACCGAGGAGGAGCCTGCCGCATCATTGGGTCCAGCTGTTGCACCTACGTGCCAGACAATTCACCTTCTGTTTACAAAGCCATCGAACACCTCCATAGACTGTCCTCTGAAGTACACCAGGAGCAAGAAGGATGGTCGCTTGGGAGCTGGTTCTGGGACTTACTGAAAGCCTGGGGGTGGAGGTTGTTCACATTCATTCTGATTCCGATTATGGTGCTATGCGGGTGTTGCTTAAGTATCCAATGTCTGCCTCCTCTGTGTTCATTATTTTCAAATTGCATTTGCCCAAAGACTTTGGACTTACAGGCTGAACACATGAAAACTTTGTATGAGACAGAAATACGTGGCATTATGGGGATCGACCCGAATTAACAAGTTGGCGAGAAATGTTAAAAGGGAGGACTGTGGAAAATTAATTTGTATCGATAAACATTGTCTGCGCCATCTTGCCCTTTTTCCCAATGCCACACTTTCGTCGTCCGCGGCGGCCATTTTAGCTACCTTGATCAGACCCACTCTCTGCACACGCTAATCCCCAGCGCGGCTCCACACCCTCGCAAGCCCCCCCCCCCTGGTCACCCCTCTCTCTCTCTCTCTCTCTCTCATGCACGGGCCATTAACCCCCTCCAACTGCGCTGCACTTCCCTGGGAATCTCACCCCGGGCCTGCCCGACACCTCCCTTTCCTCCTATACACTATCACACCCTCTGACACCCCTCTTCCTCCGTATCCGATTGTCCAGGCCGGTCCCAGGCTATCACCTAGCCCTGCGGATACAGTTTATGGCCCCGACTGTAAGGAATCGCAGCTCTTCAAAGGAGTTACAGTAGATCAAGGCCCCCACCCCATGAGATCCGTCACACCACATGCATTCCGGGAACCGGCGGAATGCCCTGCTGATCCTGCCGTCTGATGACGATTCTGTATGGTGAATGGGGAGGGGATTCTCACTGTAAGGGTGCGTGGGAACGGGTCTGAAGCGAAAGATCCCAGGGATGTCTTTCATACTTCAAAGTATCTTTACTGTAATAAAGAATGTCTTCCTGCCATAAATGCGTGTATAAGAGGCCAGGCCTCAGAGATGCAGTAGAGCACCTCGTGAAGATTCCCTGTTGGTCTGATCTGACGTGTTCTCCTCCGGAGAGAATAAACCTTTGTTTCCTGCCTTCCAGTCTCCAGCGCCTGCCTCTTCATTGATTCATATTTTGGGGAATAGAGGCGACATCGCCGGGCAATACTTAAGGTTATTCCATTCGTCGATTGCCTTCCTGTTTTACAGGGATTTGTCCGTATTTTGTGTTGGAGACTGATGCAAGCAATCTTGGTTGGGGCACAAGATTGGAGGAACAACAGACCGGTGGGAAATGGAAGAAATGCGAGAGATTGGAGCACATAAATTGTTTGGAATTGAAAGCAGGAGAATTAGCGATTCGAAGTTTCAGGGATCAGGTGAAAGGAAGATCGATTTTGTTGAAGATGGACAATATAACTGCAGTGACTTATATAAACAAACTAGGAGGGTGCAGATCAAAAAGGTTGTCGGAGTTAGCGAAAGATTTTTGGAAATTTTGCATGGAATTGAAGGTGAGTGTGACAGCTCAGTATTTACCAGGGAAGGAGAATTTGATAGCGGATTGGAATTAAAGGAATCTAGAGGATTACAGCGATTGGAAGTTGAATCAGATGGTTTTTGGATTGATAGAGAAGGAATTGGGTCTTTGGAGGTGGACTTATTTGCTTCTCGTCTAACGTATCAGTTGGAAAGGTATGTGAGTTGGAGGCCGGATCCAGGAGCCTTTGCAGTGGATGCTTTCACTCTAAACTGGAGGGGAATGAAAGGGTATGCTTTTCCCCCGTTTTCAATGATTCAGAGAGTAGTTATGCAAGTGAGGAATCAGAAATGCAGATTAGTTTTGGTGACTCCGTACTGGATAACTCAGGCTTGGTACCAGTCAGTGATGGAATTGGCAATTGCAGATCCTTTTTTGGTGATGGCGGAGAAGGGACTTCTAGAGAATGTAGAAGGAAAAGAACATCCTCTTGTGGAGTCAGGGGTGCTCAACCTTCTAGTTTGGTGCATTTCAGGAGATCTGAGAGATTCGCAAATTCATCAGGAGAGGCTTCAGAATTATTATCGGAGTCTTGGGCAAAAGGAACTAAGAAGAGGTATTCAAGTGCGTGGAAGGTTTGGTTACGCTGGTGCGTGGAAAGCAATTTGGATCCAGTTGAGGTTGATGAAGTGACGATTGCAAATTTTTTGGCGAGTTTATTCAAGAAAGGTTTGAGTTATAGAACGATGAACTGTTATAGATCAGCTGTGGCTGCTGGTCATTCGTTGGTTGATGGATTATCAGTAGGTAGAGGACAGTTGATTTGCAGGAATATGAAAGGGATTCGCTTGAAGAAACCACCAGGTGCAGGGTATAATTTTTTATGGGATGTCAGCTTGCTAACAAATTTGTTTGAAAGATGGCAGAATAACAAGTATATGTCGTTAAAACATTTATCTTGGAAATTGGCTACATTATTGTGTTTGATTTCATTCAGGAGGGTTTCTGATGTTAAAGACGTACCAAGACTATGTTAGACAAAAGTTTTTATCCTAGATTTGAGAAACATCCTAAGCTGTGTGTGGAAAAATGTGTTCGAGAGTATGAAGCAAGAGTAAGTGAATTCAGATGTGCTGGTACGGATCAACTGTTAATTTTGTTATTCAACCGTATAAGGCGGTGTCGGCAGCGACTATTGCGAGATGGGTGAAAGGTGCTATGCGTGAGGCTGGAGTAAATCTAGAGAGGTTTAAAGCTCATTCTATGCGTGGTGCTATGGCTTCAAAAGTGTATGAAGCAGGAGGTAGTTTGAGTGAGATTTTGAAAGCGGCAGATTGGTCGAATGGTAGAGCGTTTCGTGATTTTTATTTCAGACCAGTGAAGCATGTTTCAGAAGGAGTTTTAAAGAACTTTAAACATACATAATGCTAGCCTCCTGTCTTGCCATAAAATGTCAAATCTCAGAGGTTTAATGCATAGAGAATCGTGATTTTATTAAAGACAAGGAGGCTAGTATTAGCCCGCCCTCCCACCCTTCAGTGGAGAAGGGGGTTCATTCTTTTTATTTACAGATATTTGGAAAGCTTTGATTGGTTTGTGGTGTTTGTTCTCATAATTTATTTATTTGGATTTAGATGGTTTATGAATTTGAAGAAAGTTCAAGGAAGGCGGGAAAAGAAGTGAGAAGACGTCGTGGAAGAGGCAGAAACAAAAGAGGATGAGCCTGGAATGTTGATGGCTTATATGGTGTTTAGAGTTCTGGTTATTGTGACTTCATTTATGTTCTAAGAAAGCTTTCAAAGTGCTGCCCAGAAGTGGTTAATAAAAGGTTATGCATAATGCTCGCCTCCTTGTCTTTAATAAAATCACGATTCTCTATGCACTAAACCTCTGAGAATCGACATTCTACTGCAAGAGTGTAAGCGGAGCGGTGGTGTAAAAGATAATGAATGCCTCAAAAAACATAATGCTTGGCCTGTTGATGGATTTGTAAATGTCTATAGTCCTTCTAATGACTTCAAAGTTTATATTTTCAGTAGCTAAAATAGCTTTATGAGTTATGGATGCAAAATGTTCCTTTTTCCTGATTTGGGGTTTTTGAAAGCGTTCTTGTTGGATTTACACACAAACAAGGAGAAAGCAGCATGTTGTGTCACTGCAAGGTGTTCGGCTGTCCCACAGTTTGGCGATGAAACTAGCTTATTTGGAACAATAATGGTACATGGTAACAGGAAAAAGCACACAATATTCCCCTGCACACGCTTATAGTGTATAGTCAAGTGCCAGAAAGATAAAACAACAATCGTCTTCTTAATCTTCTGATTTTAATATTTTCTTTCTTCCATATATGAGGTTTCTTTACATTCCAATAGATCCTTTGCAACCTTAGCCAACATGTGTTTCGGCGCGTTATCAGGAAGTTATCTCGCGACTTCTACAGGGCGAAAACAATAGTTCTGGAAGTCTTCTAATTTGGTTGCATTTCCGACCCGAAAGTCTGCATACAGCAGAAAAAATGATGATGTTCCAACACAATGTTAATTTTATCCCCAAACTGTTTCTCCAGTTTGAGGAAAGTAACTATACTCATCAGGCTCTTCATCCTCCTCATCGTCTGCAAATACTGGGTCAGGAAGCGAATTATAAACCTTCCTCCCATGAGCACCCAAGTTATGGAGGAGAATATGCTGTTTTCTGACCGGGCTAAACTTTTCACCTCCAATGGCTATTAAGTAGGATTTGAAAATGTTAGCCCACTCCTTCCATGGAATATTTGGTTCCCCCACCTCATTTAAAAATGGGACAGGTTGAGACATTCCCGCCGCCGCCGCCATATGGGGCAATTTTACGGTTAAATCGTGTTTATTGACGGAAGAGAAGATAATTTCACACAGCTGGCTGCCTACATCCTTTGGCCGGCAGAGCGCATAGTTATTGAACATACACAGCTTTTCCGCCATAACCCGGAGGTCGGCCGCGTAAGAGCTTAATGTGTGATTGCGAAAATTAGTGTCTTCCATTTTTATCCCCTGCATATAACAAATACAAATTACAACTAAAACTTCCCCAAATTCCCCCCAACCCCCCCGAACCGATGTGCCATGTGATAGTCCTGGATGGTGCCCCCTCCGGGGACTATGGCCCTCCCTTGTGGATCCTGGGTAGAGAAGTCGGAAAAAGCAGATATCCCCTCCCTCAGCCTCCATTCTGGAGCCCCTAGTCCGTGTGTATCAGCCTGCCTCTGGAGCGTCCAATATGTAGGATGTCTACTGCCTCTCCTGTTGGGGGGCTGCTGTCTCCTCTGGGGTATCCGTAAGTCGGAGAATGCGTAGATATCTAGGGCATGTAAGTTCGTTCAGTTCTGTCGCCAGTAGGGACAGAAGGGGTTTCCAAAGGGTGCGGAAGGAGTCGGAGGAACCCGTAAGGGTGGCTTGGATTCGTTCCATTCCGACTGTGTACCATAATTTGTGCAGCCATCCTGTGTGTGTCGGTCTGGTCTGTTTGCCCCATAGTGAGAGAATGTGCTGAACTGCTGCCCCCATCGCTAGGCCCATTTGCTTCCCCCGGATCGATTTCAGAGGGTATGTAAGTGCGTTAGGCAGCCCTAATAGCGTATATGCCGGGAAGCGAGGTATCTCTGTCTCGAGGTGTCGATCAATGTCATCTAAGACTGCGCGCCAATAGTCCGTAAGTTCTGGGCAGTCCCATAGGAGGTGCGTCAGGGTCCCCTCAGCGTCACAGCCCCGCCAGCATGTCGGACTTCTGTCTGGGTTCCCCCTGTGCAGTCTTGCTGGTGTTAGATACCAATATGTAGTGACCTTAACCGCAGCCTCCCGACTGGCCGGGTTACGTGCCGTGTGATTGGCTCTAAAGGATATATCCGTCCATTCTTTCTCCGTTAGTCCTCTCCCAATCTCCCGCTCCCACCGTTTCTGTCCCGCCGAAGGGGAAAAGGGAACCTGTGGTCGTAGCATATGGTACAATTCAGATATCAATCGTTTGTCAGAGGTTCTAGTAAGGAGCCAACGTTCGTTCGTCGTGAGTTTTCTACTAGCCCCGGGCCGTACCTCCGGGTGGAGGAGCCAATGACGCAGTTGAAAATATTGGTATCGTTGTGGTGCTACGATGGTATACCATTGTTTTGCATCTGTATAAAATAGGAACCCCTCTAGGTCAAATAGATGGCCCGCCGATTTGCATTCTGTGGCTTTCCACTGCGAGAACGCCCGTTCCTCCATTCCGGGTGGAAACTCTGGGTTCCCAAACAGGGGCGTCATTGGGGAGGGAAAGGAAGTGAGTCCCCTCTTAACCGCTACCGAGTCCCACACTCGCAGCAGCGTGATCGGGGATCCCCTCAGGTTCGGCGGTCTGTCTGATCTCTGTAGGAACGGGACTTTCCACAGAGACATTTTTGCCAAAGCCCGGTCTTGAAACAACCATCGTTTTTCGGATTCCGGTCTGCTCCATTCCACCAGGTGTCGGAGTTGAGTTGCCTTAAAATAGTAGGAAGTTAGGGATGCCCAGCCCGCCCACGTCGGTCGGTCTATGGGAGAGTTCTCTGCGCATCCTAGGGCGTGCCCCCACCCAAATAAATTGTTGTACCGCGGTTTGTAGCTTTTGTAGGGTCCCAACTGGGGGCCAGATCGGTATAGTCTGGAAGATATAGAGTGCCTTGGGCAGGATATTCATTTTAACAGCCGCTATCCAACCCAGAAGTGACAGCTGATGTTTCTGCCAGGGTCCAAGAGCCGCCTGCGTTTGGGAGAGCAGTTTAGTGTAGTTCAGCGTGACCGTGTTCGCCACTGATGGCGCTAAATCAATCCCTAGGTAGGTAAGCGTGTCGCGGGTTTGGAGCCCACCAATCGTCAGAGTTCCCGTTCTGTGCGCTTCTTCACAGCTGCCCAGGGGTAGCACCGTTGACTTCCCGACGTTAATCTTAAAGCCAGAGACGCGGCCAAAGGAGGCCAACTCCCTTAAGAAGGCCGGGGCCGATCGATCCGGGGACTCCAGGGTTGCTAAGAGATCGTCTGCATACAGACTAATCGTATGTCGTTCGCCTCCGAAGGGTATGCCGAGAATATCAGGACTATCCCGTATTCTTTGTGCAAGGGGTTCTATGTAGAGAGCGAAAAGAAGGGGCGATAGAGGACAACCTTGTCTCGTCCCCCTTTGGATGTCAAACGGCTTTGAGGCCATGCCGTTCACTCGTATCGTGGCGGCAGGCCTATCATAACAGCTCGCTACCCAGGCCCTGAAGCGATCTCCAATTCCAAAATGAGTCAACGTGGCGCCCAGAAATTCCCAGCTGACGCGATCGAACGCTTTTTCAGCGTCAATCGATAATAACACTGCGTCCAGTTTGGTGCGATAGGCTTTATCAATCAGGTGTAATATCCTCTTAATATGATCGCTAATCTGACGGTTAGTAACGAAGCCACATTGATCCGGTTCGATAATGCCGGGCATGCGCGGCCCCAGTCGGGCCGCCAGGACCCCAGTGAACAGCTTTAGATCGAGATTAAGCAGGGAGATCGGGCGATAAGCGCCGCATTGAGTCGTGTCTTTCCCGGGTTTCGGGATGACTACTATATCGGCTGCCAACATGTCAGTGGGAATAGTCCCGGGGCCCTGAAAAGAGTTAAAAAGGCGTGTTAATATTGGGGCTAGCTGTGGGCAAAAGGATTTATAGAACCCTGCTGAAAATCCGTCCGGACCTTATGATTTCAAGGGCTTAAGTCGGGAGATAGCCCCGATCACCTCCTCCACGCGAATGGGTGCGTCTAGCGCGTCCCGTCCCATGAGATCTAGTTTTGTGGTGGCCGCTCCCTGCAGGTAGATTGCTGCCTCCCCCGGCGTCTGCGAGGCCTTGCTATACAACGTGGAGTAGAAGTCCCGGAAGACCTCCGCTATATCCTCGTCACGATCCACTATCTCTCCCGTACGCGTCTGAAGCCCCTTTACTCTCGTGCGCGCCTCCCGTGCCCTGAGTTTGCTCGCCAGCAGCCGCCCTGTTTTGTCCCCCCCTATGTAATAGGTGTGTTTGAGTCGTAGGGCCGCGTACTCGGCTCTGTCGAGATCGAGAGCCGCTAATTGCATTCTAGCCGCTTTCAGTTGGCGCCATATCCGTGGTGCGCAAGTGCGGCTATGTATTCGCTCTAGTTCTGCCACCTGGGTCGTGAGCAGCGCCCTTTTTTTCTTTCCGTTCCCTAGCTTCCGCTGCGGTAATGGCGATTATTTTGCCCCGTACCGTAGCCTTAAGTGCCCCCCACAGTGCCGTTATGGGAATGTCCGGAGAGTCATTCAGCTCTAGGTAGTCCGTAACCCGTTTTTGAAGTTGTTGTACCACTCCTGCCCTCTGTAGCAAACTCTCCCTAAGACGCCATCTCCCAGGTGGCTTCCGTGTTGGGGGGATGGACAAAGTCAGCAGCACTGCGTCCTGGTCAGATAGTGCAGCCGGAGTGATTGATACTGTCTCCACGACAGTCAGCAGTTCTGTCGTCCCTATAAAGTGATCTAGCCAAGCATAGGTATGATGAGCATGTGAGTAGAAAGAAAATTGTGTGGCGTTGGGGTGGACCACCCTCCAGACATCCTCCAACCCCCTCTCCCTTAACCATTCTCTCCCGTTTTGTGATAGGGCCCCCGTGTGTCCATATCGTTGACCCGATCTGTCTTTGTCCGTGTCCATGACCAAATTCAGGTCGCCTCCCACCGCAATTCGCCTCCCAGGAGAGCCCAGCACCTCCGACATTGCTGTTTGAAGGAATTGCTCTTGTCCCGTGTTGGGCGCGTATAGAGAGCCCACCACCATAGGGGTGCCCCCCACCCATAGTGTGTATGCCAGGAATCGTCCTCGTATCTCTGCCACCTTATCCCCCACCGTGCCCGGGAATGTTTTAGCAATCAGTATAGCTACCCCTGCCTTCTTGGTCAGTGTGGAGGAATAGAATTGTTGGGGAAAGGCTCAGGATTTCATCCGATGCCAGTCTCTAGGGAGGAGGTGAGTTTCTTGTAAGAGACATATTGACGCCCCTGAATTTTCTAAGTAGGATAGGACGGCTCTTCTCTTAATGGGATTGTTCAATCCCTTTACATTCAGAGTGAGGATCTGTAGCGTGGGTGCTGTCATCGGGGGGGAAAGACAACTGGCCGCTTGTGTATGGGTCTGGCGTGGGTAGGAGTCCTGGTGAGACCCCGTGAGTGGTAGCACATCGGTTCCCCAATCCCTCCCCCCTTCCCTAGCCCTTCCAACCCCCAACAAACTGCATCCCCCCACCCCTCTCCCGTCCCCCTTTCCAAACCCTCCCTAACCCCAATTCCCCTAGTCCCTTGCCCCCCCCCCCCCCTCCCTAACCCCAACTGTGTGAACCCCCCTGTGTATCATAGTCCAATGCCCATTGTCCATTGGCGTGGGCATCTGGAGTCCAGAAAGTTGGGGTGTACGTGTGGCTCAAGTGGTCTCGGCGCCCCCCACCCCCCCGGCAGATCAAGAATCTGTGCTTACTTGCCCCCTCATGAATGCCATGACTGTCCGATCTGAACTGGCGAGGTAGTGTCCTTCGTCACCTCTGCCACGGCCGCTCGCCGTTCTTGGGACATAGTGTCTGGATCCGGTCTTTGGGCAGAAGGAGGCTTACTTCTGCGCTTTACTCTTTGCCAGCCAGTCTCGAGGGGCCTCCCTGATCGAGCAGGCGACGCATCCGGGCTCTCACGTGCCAGGCCCAGAAGCTCACAGGCTTCCTGAAGAGAGCGCAGTTGGTGCAGCCGGCCATTCCACTTAAATATCAGTCGGAAGGGATGGCCCCATGAGTAGGCCACCCCCTTCTCCCTCAGGTGAGTCGTCACCTCTTTAAATGCTCTCCTTCTCTGTAGGGTTATGATGGCGGCCAAGTCCTGAAAAAGAGCTACTGAGTGCCCTTTGTGCGTGAGAGGTTGCTTGCGTCTGGCCTCCCTCAATATTCGTTCTTTAAGGGGATAGTCCGGTAGGAAAGCCAGCATGTCAGCCGGGTGCGCCGGTGCACGTCGCGGAGGGCCCACTCGGTGCGCTCTGTCAATACGAATTTCAAAGTCTTGGTCCTCCCCAGAATGTCCCTGAATAGCCCCCGAAGGTAGCCGGCAACATCGCCTCCCTCCTCTTGGGATGGAACCCCCCGGACGCGGATGTTATTGCGTCGGGACCTGTTTTCGAGGTCCTCTGTGTGGGTCTGGAGGTCCAGCTGTTGATCCTGCAAGCGTAGCACTTCTTGTTGTAGTTGCTCTATTTCTTCGCCCCTAGAGAGTTTGCGGTCCTTAATGGCAGCCACCCTCTCTCCAATCCCGTCCACGTCCCGGCGAATCTCCCGTACTTCTCCCTTCACCTCCTGCTTAAGCGTCTGAAAGTCCTCCCGCAGGACATTAAAAAGGGATTCCAGGAAGGTCCGTGTGATGGGCATGTCCCCTTCCTCTAGGTTCTCTCGTGTTTGAGGGGGAGTCGACGCCCTACGTCCCCGTTCACCAGATAGGGAGCTCTTGGCCAGCATGTCTCTGATATTGCGCTCCCCCTTCTTTCTCAGCGCGGTCATCGTGGTGATGTGGTCCGGTATCCCTGCCAACCTCTATACCAGGCCTCCGGGATATCCTGCCAGGCGGTCCGGCCTCTCCGCGCCGCTACGCCCAGGGCCGAGCCGCAGCCCCTCTCCACTCCTCCGTGCTCCCGGGTAAGACCCCCCGGGATCCTCGGGCCCCCGCACGTGTCTCAGTCCCCACCGGTGGGGCCCTCTCTGCTCGTGTTCACGCCCGTGTCGGTGCACCACCTCGGACCAGCCGCTCCGCCCTGCCGCGGCGGCCCACAGGATGCCTTCGTTGCTGCCCCCACACCTCTGCGGCGTTGATCGCTCCAGTCCTCCCTTGCCGTTATGTGGGGGTGTTGTGGGGGTGCCGTTGCTCTACAGTGTGCCCCAAGAGGACCGCACGGGGGCCGTGTCACCGCTCCGCTGCCCCCGGACCCCTCGCCGGCGAACTCCCCCAGGAAGCCCCCGGCGTGCTCCTTCTGGTCGTGGGCTGTTGTCCCTGAGAGGGTTCCAGGAGAACGCCCGTCGTCAGCCCTACCCCGGCCCCTTATTGGCGCTCCGCCGCTCCTGGTCGGATCCCACTGCGCCTCAACTCTATGGTGCTCGGCGTTCGGGTCCTGTCTCCCCTCTCAGGCCCCTAGAGCCCGGCGATGAGTTTTCTGTAGGAGAGGGCCTCTGTCAGCTCTCCCGGGGCCCTCTCCCAGCACCTCAGGGACCCCCTTCCTCTCTTGTGCCAACGCGGCCGATCCGCATCCTCGGGTCTCGCAGAATGCGCTCCCTCTAGGCCGCGGGCACTCACCCCTTCTATGCGGAGACGTCGGGGTCAGCAATCACCTCCTTCGCTGTCAGCGCCTCGCCGCGGGCCAGTCCCGTAACCACAGCGAGCGATCAGTGCTTCACCCACGGGGGTTACATCGGGCAAGGCGCCGCCCCGGGGCCCTTAAGCCGCGGCCTCTAGTGGCAGCCGCCGTCTCACCTGGGCCGCAGGCCGCCGGTCGTCGACTAGTCCCTTCCTCTCCGGCCACCCCACTGCTCTCGGCGTGGTCGCTGGTATCGGGTGTCCCGCCGTCCGCGGGCAGGGCTCTAGGCTGGGTCGTTGAGGCCTCCGGTGCACCCAGAGAAGCTGAGTTTCACCGGTGCCTACACACCCTCACAGCTCCGGGAAGAGGCGCCATTTTCTCCGGCCTCCGTCGCTGATGTCCGAATGCTTCAGAGGGAATTCCACGGAGCGCCCACCCTGCTGGCACTTCCCGACTAGCAGCGGCTCTCTCCCAGTGAACGTGCTGCCAGCTCCGGGTGTGGAGGGGGATTTGTGCTATTTTAATCGGGGGAAATGGGGCCAGGGGTGAGGAGCCTCCGAGCCGTGCGTCCGCTCAGATCGCCATCTTGGCCACGCCCCTATGGGGCAATTTTAAAGGGCGATATATAAAGAGACTAGGAATGCCTTCCACAAAAGGCTAATTACCAAATTAAGGAGCCCCCTCCAAAAATTGAAAAATACAGAGAAAACCTGAAAAGCCACTCAAAAATTAGCTAAAAACTACAGTTAAGCCCCCTCAAAAGAAACAACACCTTGCAAAATGAAACCTGAGAGGCAGAATACAGGATACCATAGATGTAAAACAAACTCATCCCACAAGTAAATAATATACGCCACACTTCTATAGAGACCATACCCTGGTTAACCCCCCTCCCAGCTATCATACAACCAGAAAATGTTTACAAAAAGAACACCATTTTATAGAAAAATGCGAAAGTTTCATATTACAGATAGCATAACAGGCAAAAATGTGTAGCTGTGCCCATCAGCGTGAAGGAAAACCTAAACATAAGAAGCCTCCTGAACTCCAATGGTGGACGCTGTGAGATGCAAGACAACCACAAGCTGTGCTTGTCAGCGCACTTAGAATACCACATGTGAGGAAGACATGCAGTAGATCGGGGAATCCTCTCGAAAGAAGCTGGAGGAAGACGAAACGCTGGACAACCACAAGCTGTGCCTGTCAGCGCCTTTAATTTGCGGGCTTTCCTGTAGAGAAAGGACACCTCAACTCAGCTGATTTCCCGAAAGCTGAGTATGTCGACCGGGCGGCACCTCTGCACAGCGGCACCTCAGCTGATTACCTAAAAGCTGAGTACATTGATCGGAGAAGACGTCAGAGGGGCAGACCAGCGGCACTACTCCCAACACACGAAGGAGAGGTTGAGAGAATGACTAGGAGCACCAGGGGTGACCGCTGAACAGCCGAGGAGAGCAAGACACTTGCAGCACAGGGAGAAAACACGGTGGGGATGAATTGCAGGCAGATGAGATTTCCCCAGCAGGAGATTCCAGGTAGGGTGAATCACGAATAAATGTGATGAGAAATGTAGAAAAAGTACCTTAAAGCTTAGTCGTTTCCAGCAGGTGATCAGTGGAGAACAGAAAAGGGGAGGAGACAGCAAATGCCCCCTTTCACAAGCCAAATCGTTGCCAGTATTATAAAGCCAGAGTCGTGGTGAATGAAAAAAGGAGAAACACCAAACAGGATTCAGGAGATTGGCTTTATTTGTCGTCTCCACTGCTCCACAACTGTCACAGCCTGCTTGTCACACAGGAACCTCATGAACATTCTAAGGCAAGCTTCAGAACAAACTGTAGGAACATTCTAAGGTGTACCAGGAAGAAGGGGTGGGGGAAGGTACCAAGAGGGAAGTATCTAAATTACAACAGATGCGATGCATGATTTGATTTCTGGGTACCCGAAAGCTTCATGGAGCTCTAGAATAAAACCATAGTAGGGAGGCGCAGCAGGACGTAATTAAATGGAATTAAAAGTAATATGACTGGTGAGGTTTTCAAAGCTGTCCTAAAGGCACATGGAGACTCCATTTTTGTCCTCTGCTGTAATGGCCGCCTGTTCCATGGTTTGGGCCCCAACATTGTAAGCCACCTCCCTCCTCCTCATGCAGGTTTTATTCAGTAACATGGTTCTAGAGTGGACAGCACAGGCAGGAACCATGGGACATAGCAAAGAGAGACCGAAGAGCTCTGTGCTATATGCATAAGGGAGAGACTGCTCCACAGAAAACCCCTGGAGAGCTGTATGTGCCCAAGACCCACATTCTGGGTTTTTCTAGTTGGCGGATGAGGTGAGGGACAGAATGTTGCACGTGCACCTGAAAGAGACAATTAGTTATGGATTCCTTACCTTAGAATTACCCCCAGGCGTCAGACTGGATCCGGAGAAATTTTTTCATAGCAGTACCCCTGCGCGTCGATAGGTGGCGTCGGTCGACTCCGCGTTCGTCATTGGCGTCTTGATCGCTGGGATGAAGTCGCGGTATCTACTTGGATGCCGCCCTCGCGCGCTGATGTCAGTTCTTTCTTTTTCTGCGCCAGCCAGCGCAGATCCGGAGAGAGCGGTACCTCTATTTACTTTTTGACTACTATTTTTCGACTTTTGTTGACTTCTTTTCGAGTCGTTCGACTCCTGGTGCACGCAGGGATGTCCCGTCCTCGAACCGGCTTCAAGGCTTGCGACTCCTGTCGCAAATTGATGTCCGTTACAGACCCGCACCTCGTGTGCTTTTGGTGTTTGGAGCGCGACCACGACCCAAAGTCGTGCTCCGACTGCCAGGCCATGAACCTGAAGTCTTTGCAGGAGCAGTCCCGAAAGCTTCTCGAGGCCCGGCAGTCCGCTACGCGCTGCTGGAGGTCCCGGTCGAAAGGGAGGTCGCGGGACCGGTCGCGGAGTAAGTCGAAGCACAAAAAGAAGGCGAAGAAGCATCGTTGCTCTTCGCGTTCTCCCCGTCCGTCGGCTGATGCGACACGGGATGCGGACGGTAGTCGTCCGGCTCTGCCCGCGGAGCCTGTTGGGTCGACTCCAAGCCTCCCTCCCTTCCTGGGAGCCGGGGCGACCCCTGCCCAACTTCGTAGTTTTTACGTAGCCCTCCACTTGATTTTTGGGCAGCCCGACTCCGCCGGCGCGCCTTTGGGCCCAGCGGACTCGGCTGGGGGCTTTAGGCCTTCGATGCCGGCGTCTTTGGTCCCGGCGCCGCAGGGCCCCCAGTGATCCAGGCTTGGATCCGGATCGGCGCCGGTCGACCTTACGACACCTCCTCTGGCGCCGAATCCACTGACGGCAAAAGACACACAATTGATGGATGGAATGCAGAACAAATCAAAACATTCACCCCCAGTCAAGAGATCTGGGTTAAATCCATCATTCTTTTGCTCACCATGCCACCCCAGTTTTGACCTGGCCATATGCAAATCAGTCTTGACCCTGTGCCTCATGGGAACAGTCCAGCCCGAACTGCCAAGCCAGGTCCTCCCTGGACCGGAAACAAGCAACCTAGGACCGGTTTCGGGGTTTCACCCCTCTTCAGCCAGGATAGCTTGATTCCAGTGGCACAGTGAGCCCAGGACCCACGTCTGGGCATACCTGGCGCACTTAGGGCGAGAAAGCAAAAGACACACAATTGATGGACGGAATGCAGAACAAATCAAAACATTCACCCCCAGTCAAGAGATCTGGGTTAAATCCATCATTCTTTTGCTCACCATGCCACCCCAGTTTTGACCTGGCCATATGCAAATCAGTCTTGACCCTGTGCCTCATGGGAACAGTCCAGCCCGAACTGCCACTGACGACACCTCCGCCCCCTCTGACGCCGGTTGTGTCCCCAGCCGGCGTTGACCCCGGCCTCCATCCTGACCTGGACACGGAGCCGGACCGACGTCGGCCGACGCCGGATCTGGCGCCGAGTGGTACTTTTGTGCAGGGTTTTATCCCGGCGTTCCTTATCGCCCTGAGTGGCAGCCGGAAGAGGATGAGGAGGACTGGGAAGGGTCTGGTGACCCTCTAGCTGACCAGTTGAGTGAACCTGGACTGGAGAGAGGAGTTGGATGATGCCAGTGGTCTGGATGCTTCACTAGACCCTGGTATGCTTTCTCCCCCTACCGTGGCTACGGAGGAGGGAGCCTCATATGCAGTGGTGTTGCGTAGAGCGGCTGAGGCCTTGAACCTTGAGCTTCCTACGGTGGTGGTGAGGACTAACCTCCTGACCGAGGTGCTTCAACTGGCAGCGGCCTCTTCGGAGCCCCTTCTGCCATTCAATGAGGCCCTTACTGACAACCTTCTGGGCCCCTGGTCCAAGCCCAGCACAGGGGCTCCTGTGGATAGGATGATTGCCCGACACCATCGCCCGGCCCCGGGTGACCCACTTTTCCTCTCCCAACACCCTACCTCTGAGAGCTTGGTGGTCCAAGCCTCTACTTCTAAGGGCACATTCCCTACTGCTCCCCCAGATAGGGAATCCAAAAAGCTGGATCATCTTGGGAAGATGTTTTCTTCCGCCAGCTTGGGACTGCAGTCGGTGAACACTGCATGTCTTTTGGCCTGTTATTGCCACTCTGTGTGGGATACTGTTGCGCAGGTGCTGCCACAGTGTCCGGAGGAGGCCTGGGCCACTCTCTTCCGTTCAGTTGCTGAGGACAGAGATGCAGCGAAGTTCGCCATTAGGTGTGGGCTGGACACCACCGACTTGCTAGGCAGAACGATTTCAACGTCGGTAGCCCTACGACTGTACGCCTGGCTGAGATCCACTGGCTTTTCGGGTAATGTCCAATTGACTCTTATGGACATGCCCTTTGATGGCCGTCGCTTGTTTGGCGACAAAGCGGACAACGCGCTTGAGCGCTTTAAGGATTCTAGGGCTACGGCCAGATCCATGGCCCTCGCTACTACCTCTCGCACCGCGCAGTCTGCTTTTTGCCCCTTTCGTGGCTACGGAAGGGGTGCCCTACCACGTCCCGCCCAGAGCCACAGGCCTGCGCAAACTGTTCGGCCCCTGTGCGAACGGGGACGTGGGACCTAGCTTCGTGGGTCAGGGGGCCAGCGGGCGGGCCAGTCCACCAGCGCCCCCTCTGCAGCAGCCTCTAAACCCTCCTAGTCTGTCTTTTCAGGGCCACCAGTTGCCAGTGGGCGGCAGGATCCGCCATCACCTCCTCCACTGGCAAAACATCACATCAGACCGGTGGGTTTTGCAGATAGTCCGAAGGGGCTACTCCCTCCCCTTTAAGACTACCCCACCATCCATGCCACCTCAATTCCATCGCATGTGGGAGGATCACTTGGCCCTTCTCCATCAGGAAGTTACGGTTCTCTTGGCCAAGGGGGCTATCGAGCGAGTTCCTTCCCCAGGAGTAGGTCGTGGCTGCTATTCCTACTACTTTCTAGTGCCTGCGTCCTATCTTGGATCTCAGGAACGTCAACCGCTTCCTCTGGAAGGAGAAGTTCAAAATGTTGATGTTGGCTCAGGTCTGGTCTGCCCTCGACCCTAGAGACTGGATGGTAGCTTTGGACTTGCAGGACGCCTATTTCCACATCCCCGTCCTGCCGGCCCACAGGCGTTACCTACGGTTCATGGTTGGCCACAAGCACTTTCAGTTTACCGTGCTCCACTTTGGCCTTACCAGCGCCCCTCGGGTGTTCACGAAAGTGATGGCGGTGGTCGCAGCTCATCTGCGCAGATCAGGGGTTCCAGTCTTCCCCTATCTCGACGACTGGCTGTTGAAGGCGGGCTCGCCCCAGGCTGTCGCCCACCTCCAGACTACGGCGGACCTCCTGCATTCGTTGGGGTTCAGAGTCAACGTGCCAAAGTCGCACCTGATCCCTTCTGAGAAGCTCCTTTTCATCGGAGCGGTTCTGGACACAGCGCAGTTTCGGGCCTATCCTCTCGAGCAGCGAGTCCGGGATATTCGGGCTATGATACCGATGTTTCAGCCTCTATCCCTGGTTTCGGTCAGAATGACCCGGAGGCTGTTGGGCCTCATGGCCTCATGGCCTCCTGCATCCTGCTGGTCGGTCATGCCAGGTGGCATATGCGGGCTCTGCAGTGGGACCTGAAGTTCCAGTGGGCACAGCATCAGGGGAATCTTTCCGATTCCGCCCAGATCTCGGAGGGCACTGCACACCAGTTGCAGTGGTGGCTAACGAACCAGGTTTGGGTCACCGGCAGATCCCTCTTCCTTCCCCCAACCATAGTTCACAGTGGTGACAGATGCGTCCCTCCTGGGATGGGGCGGCCACATGAGAGAGGCGGAGATCAGAGGCCTCTGGTCTCCGGCGGAGTCCGGGCTCCATATCAACCTAATGGAGCTCCGGGCGTTTTGTCTTGCACTGAAGGCATTCCTTCCCTCTGTCCGGGGAAGAGTATTGCAGGTGTTCACGGACAACATCACCGCCATGTGGTACTGCAACAAACAGGGCGGGGTGGGGTCGTGGACCCTATGTCAGGAGTCTCTCCGCTTTTGGACATGTTTGCAACACCAGGGCATATCTCTGGTGGTTCAACACCTGGCAGGTTCCCTGAACGCTAGGGTGGACAAACTCAGCCGCAGGTGCATGATAGATCGCGAATGGCGTCTTCACTCGGAGGTGGTGCAAGGTCTCTTTCAGCAGTGAGGAGAGCCTTGGTTAGATCTATTTGCCACTGAAGAGAACGCGCAATGTCAGCAGTTTTGCGCGTTGGAATTTCCAAGGCGGCACTCGCTAGGCGACGCTTTTCGTCTCGAGTGGAGTTGCGGTCTTCTATACGCCTTTCCGCCTATACCACTTCTGCCCAGACTGCTCAAGAAGATCAAGCGCAACCGGGCCCAAGTCATCCTTGTGTCTCCGGATTGGGCACGGAGAGTCTGGTATCCCGAGCCCTTACACATGGCCATCGATCCTCCGATCAGACTGCCTCTTCGGGAGGATCTTCTGTCGCAGCAGCAGGGGACGGTCCTCCACCCGAACCTGTCCAGTCTCTACCTCCGTGCGTGGAGATTGAGCGGCGGCAGTTGACAGCTTTCGACCTTCCTCCCGAAGTCTGTAATGTTATTCTGGCAGCCAGGCGTCCCTCCACTAAAACGGTATATGCCTGTAGATGGAACAAATTTGTGGCATGGTGCACAGCAAAGGCTGTGGATCCCCTTTCCGCCCCTCTTTCTGAGGTTCTTTTGTTCCTCCTTTCTTTGGCCCAGCAGGGCTCTGCTCTACACTTAAGGGCTATCTATCGGCCATTTCAGTTTCTTCGGCTTCCTGATCAGCCTTCTCTTTTCAAGTCCCCTATTGTAAATCGATTCCTTAAGGGCATTGCTCATCTTTTTCCTCCTACTCCTTTCATAATGCCCCAGTGGGACTTGAATCTGGTTTTGACTTATCTTATGTGCGCTCCCTTTGAGCCACTACATAACTCTCCTCTCAGACTTTTAACTTTAAAAACTGCTTTTCTGATTGCCATCACCTCTGCTCGCAGGGTGAGTGAGCTTTAGGCTCTGTCTTTTAAGCCTCCTTTCCTGGCTGTTCATCCGGACAAGGTTGTCCTTAGGACTAGACCTTCTTTCCTTCCCAAAGTGGTTACCTCTTTCCACATTGGACAGACCATCACTTTGCCCACCTTCTTCCCGCCCTCTCATCCTTTAAAGGAGGAGGAGAGGCTCCACCGTCTGGATCGAAAACGTGCGCTATCTTTCTATCTGGATCACACAAAACAATTCCGGGTGGATGACCAGCTTTTTGTTGGCTATGTGGGCGCCAAGAAAGGCCGGGCCGTGCAAAAGCGGACCATCTCTCGGTGGGTCGTTCTTTGCATCAAAATTTGTTATTCCTTGGCAAAGAAGGAACCTCCGGTAGGTCTGGGCGCCCATTCCACCTGGGCGACGGCAGCTACTACTGCTTTGGGACGTGGTGTTCCCCTTCATGGCATTTGTCAGGCAGCTACGTGGGCTTCATTGCACACGTTCACCAAACATTACTGCCTGGACAGCCAAGTCCAGAGAGACGGCTTCTTTGGCCGTTCAGTTCTCCAGGACTTTCTGGTGTGAACTTAGTTCGCAGACCCACCTCCGGGGTTGGTATTGCTGGGGTATCTATTCTAAGGTAAGGAATCCATAACTAATTGTCTCTTTCAGATGAACAAGTTACTTACCTTCGGTAACGATATATCTGTAAGAGACATATATTAGTTATGGATTCCTTACCGCCCCACCCATTTTCCCCGTTCTGCGAACTGACTTCTAGGGTAAGGGACTTCCTTTCAGGGCCCTAGTTTTTGTGCACCAGTGGTCAGTGTCTTGCATGGCTCTGCGCTTCTGGCGTGGAATGTCGTGTAAAGAACTGAAGTCAGCGCGCAAGGGTTGCGTCTAAGTAGATACCGCGACGTCATCCCAGCGATCACGACACCAACGACGAACGCGGAGTCGACCGACGCCACCTACTGACGCGCAGGGGTACTGCTACGAACAAATTTCTCCGCATCCAGTCTAACGCCTGGGGGTAATTCTAAGGTAAGGAATCCATAACCAATATATGTCTCTTACAGATATATCGTTACCGAAGGTAAATAACTTGTTCTTCTGTTCTGTCAAGACATAAGCTGGTAGTCTTGCCTCATGCCGTTAAAATAACGAGGCCTGGACCAAATGTTGGCCGCTAACACAGGGGGAGACCTTGTTCAAGAAATCGTAGCGCATAGAAGCAGGTGAAGGAGACTGCCTTTATATGGGCACACATAGAGGCTCTTGGTCAAGGATGACACACGGGGGGGGGAATTCACCTTAGAAGCTGTTGGGTGCATCACCCATGCTTGTAGGCCAGATGTAGTATTCCCATCACATTCTTATTACTAAGTAAGCAATGGTCGAGGGTGCAGTGAGGGAGGAGGAACCAAGTGGAGAGCGCTGAGTGAGAAAGCTCTAAGAGGGGGGAGCAACACAAGAGAGCGAGAGAGAGACCGCCTGCAAGGAAACCTACACACACTCAAAGAGTGCTAACAGAAAATGAAAAAAGTAGCTCCCTGAATGTGAGCAGTGGAGTGGACTGATGCAAGTTAGCCAATCTGAAAAATGCTTAATATGGTATGTTCCAAGAAAGAGGGCAGCCCATTGGGTAACAAGCAAGCAAATGAGAGGGACCGTAAAGTCTACCAGAAGTAAGACGTGGGCCGGCTCAAAGCGCCGTGTAGGTCTTGGTAAGGTCCACAGTCGGCTTTCACCTTTAAAGGTGGAGATGGGAAGGTAGCATTTAGTGTGGGTGTACCCCTCTAGTATAGTTTTGAATGGAGCCATATTTGCAGAACTTTTTTTGTACATTATGGGAACATGCTAAAGAGCAACTAAGTATGATAATAAGGTTAAATGTTTATATGTGGAAAATACATATTCTGCCTGTCCTTCACATGGTGGATTAACTTCCACATTTCTATAAATGTGTAATGTCATTTTTCACTTGCCACTCTATTGAAGATTTACTGTTAGAAGTTGTTTTCTTCTCCAAAGAAATTCAATGTTCTGAATCTTGTGGTAGAGCTAGGCCCCCAAAGTAGTTAATGTGTTTCGAAATAGATTGTGGTGTTTATGCGTTCTATTGTGCTGTGCACTGTGTTCCTTTTGAGCTACATAATGGGCTAGTCCTTATATTCAACATAAATCAAGTGGTTAGGTGCAGTAGAACGAATTCTGATCTTTTGTGTGAAAGTAAGAACACCCAAGCAGATGATGTAATGCGCTTTTTGAGATAGGTGAGCGCTTTACCTGTTTTGGCACAGGGATACTAATTCACCTTCCTGTCACAAATGGAAATCTGACTGAGAAATTGTGATCCATATGAAAGTCTGCTGACCTGTTCAGTGACTTAAGTAACTTATGGAGACCGGTCACTAAAGTGATCACAGTCGCCTTTACACTAGCTGTCTCACCACAGCAGCACCTACCCTGGACTGTTTCTTTTTGTATGCTCAATACATTGCCCTGGATTTTCTAAGATTGATGCTGGTTCATTACCATCTCAACTAGCCACTTGGGCTCAGCTACTGGTGGTCGCATCACTTGTTGACAAAACCCATGAAATTGGACATTAAATATTGCACCTGGCAGCAAAAATGTAGACGCTAACCAGGGTCATAATGAGATCAGCGGAGAATCATCTGAGGTTCAGACATGGTTTGAAGGAACTGAGCATTTCTATTTATGCAGCTAGGATCTAGAACAACATCTCCGTATCCATCAGACCCTCCATCCTTCATCCAATTTTGTAAATAGTTCAAGATGCACCACGTTATAGAATTCGACATCTTTATGGACACTTCTGTTCACTGAAACCATCTACCTCTCCACTCAATCATTGTCTGTATGCTTGTCTTTCACCCTGTGCAGCGCTTCACTGACTTTAGGCTAGTGTCACGGAATGCAAATAACACATATATACATACATCTTGGTGACCTAAAAACTTTTACTTTTATTCTCGTCTCTGAAGCTAATCATTGCCATAATACCCTCTAAGACTGTCATATGCTTTGTCAATAAAGTGTCTTAAAAAAATTTGTGCCAATCACTTAACAGTGGGTTTGATCAGTTTCGCAGGGCACTCTGCAGAATGAGACACCTTGGTGAACTGACTACAATGGTACAAGGTGGTAAGTGCACCATGTTTGCAGACCTTCTTTTGCTGTTAAAAATCGGTGCCATCGGGGCTGTTAGTCCAATTGGTTCAAGGGAAGCAAAGTTGTAGACTACAACAACTCCCAGAGTGCATTATAATGCCGAATGAAAGCCCAGTTCTGGAGACCTGGTGTTCATGACAAGGAATGAAGTGGCAATCTGACCTCTAGGTCCAGGAAATGGAATCTCAGCTATACTGTTTGGAGGATATTTGATACTGGACAGGGAAGATTGCTCTGTCATGCTTCGTTGCGTGATAAGTACATTTACACTTCTACAAGTGGCTAGATGGCGCGGGTTGGGCTAGCGGAAGGGGGGGGGGGCGCGTGCCTCTTCGCTTCAGTCGAACCGGCCATACCGACACTCTTTAAATGACCCCCCTTAATATTCAGTGACTCTCTGAATCACTTGCACTTTCCTGCAAAGCCACTTGGAGCACTACTAAATTCAAAGGGAATACATGAGCCCTCTCCATGGACTTCTCTTTGATGGGGGATGTAATAAGAGGTGAGACGATCCTTCAGTTTCCTCTGATGGGCACATGGGTGGAAGGGGGTGGGGTGCGTAACTCGCATTGCGCCATAAGGCAGCCATAATTACCAGCATGTTGTGAAATCCGCACTTATCCTTTGGAAAGCTGTCTCCCATAGCCTCCTTATATTTAAGAAAGAGCTATTCGGCCTCCAAATGAGACTGCAGTCATCATGACTGAGGAGACGCCTGTTTTTCATTACTCCAGCGCCAAGAATTCTGTCCAGTTATCCATCCTGCTACTTGTATCCCCGTTGGGCTTGTTGATAACAAACACATTTTATTAGACTTAGGCGCTTTCTGCTGCACTCGAAATGAAGCTGCTTAGAAAAACAAGCATTGGCAAAGCCAATTGGTCTTGCCTATGCAGGAGCTATTGGCTTTGCCCATATGATTTAGCCATATTGTACACCAGCATGGTTGCTGTTCAGCATGGCTAAAAGTTAGTGCCGTAAAGGAGAGCATCGTGGAGTGGTATGGAGTCGCTTAGAGAGTCGTGGTGTAGGGTAGAGTTGAGTTGTGTTGTGTGGAATGTCATAGGGTGACATAAAATGGAGTGGCGTAGAAAGTTGTGGAGGGAGTAGAATGTCTTAGAGTGGAGTGGCAGAGTGTCATGGAGTGGTGTAGAGCAGAGTGGAGTAGTGGGGGCTGCGTACACTGGAGTGGCATAGAGTAGTGTAGTAGAGTGGAATGACATAGTGTTGTAGAGTGTAGTATAGTGTTGTGGAGAAGTGTGTCGTAGAATAGAGTGGAGTAAAGTGGCATGTAATGGCGTAGAGGGAGTTGTGTAAAGTGGAGTGGCGCAGAGTGGAGTAGAGTTTAATGAAGTAGAGCATCATAGAGTGGAGTGCCATAGAGTGGCCTATAGTGAAGTGGCGCAAAGTACAGTGGTGCAGAGTAGATTGGCATAGAGTGCCGTGGCGTAGAGTGCGTTAGTTTTGAGTAAAGTGGTGTAGAGTGCAGTGATGTAGAGTAGAGGGGTGCAGAGTAGAGTGCAGTGTAGGTGGCATAGAGTACATTTGATTTGAGTAAAGTGGTGGAGGGCGCACTGGCGTACAGTAGAGTGGTGCAGAATAGAGTGGCGCAACGTGGTGTGGCATAGAGTAGTGGCGTACAGTGCACTGACCTAGAGTGGTGTAGAGTGTAGTGGCAAAGTGTTCAGTAATGCGTAGTAAAGTAGAGTGCATTGGCATAGATTTGAGTGTAGTGGTGCAGAGTAGAGTGACGTAGAATGCAGTGGCTTCGAGTAGATTGTTGCACAGTAGAGAATAGTGGCGTACAGTGGTGTAGAGTGTATTGGTTTTGAGTAAAGTGGTGTAGAGTGCATTGGTGTATAGTGGAGTGGCGCAGGATAGATTAGAGTGGCATAGAGTGGAATGGTGTAGAGTGGACTGGCGCAGAGTGGACTGGTGCAGAGTTTAATAAATTGACTGGCGCAGAGTTGAATAGATTACTCTATGCCACTGCATTCTACGCCAGTCTACTCTGCACCATTGCACTCTACGCCACTGTGTTCTACTTTGCACTACTGTTCTCTACATCACTCTACTCTGCACCACTCAACACCACTGCACTCTACGCTGCTCTACTGTACACCACTGCACTCTACAACAGTCTACTCCACAACACTGCACTTACAGCCACTGAACTCTACGCCACTCTACTCTAGGCCACTGCACTATTCTCTGCACCACTATGCCCTACGCCACTCTAAGGTAATGCTCTCTGCATCACTCCACTCTATGCCACTTCAATCTACTCTGCGCCACGCCACTCTACTCGATTCTGCAACACTGAACTCTCAACCAATGAACTTTACGCCACGCCACTGCACTCCACGCCACTGCACTCTGCATCGCTCCACTTTATACCACTTCACTCTACGCCAATCAACTTTAAGCCACTGTAATCTACCCTGCACCACTGCACTCTGACACAGCACTCTACTCTATGCCACTGCATTCTACTGCAGAGTGCTGTCAGTGCAGTGGTGCAGGGTAGATTACAGTGGCTTAGAGTTGATTGGCATAGAGTGCAGTGGTATAAAGTGGAGCGATGCTTAGAGTGCATTGGCTTAGAGTGCATTGGCGTGGCGTGGAGTGGTGTAGAGTAGAGTGGCGTAAAGTTCAGTGGTGGAGAGTGCAGTGTTGCAGAGTGCAGTGTTGTAGAGTAGAGTGGCGTGGCCTAGAGTGAAGTGGTGCAGAGTAGATTGCAGTGGCGTAGAGTGGAGTGATGCAGAGAGCATTGCTATAGAGTGGCGTAGGGTATAGTGGTGCAGAGTATAGTGCAGTGGCATAGAGTAGAGTGGCGTAGAGTTCAGTGGCAGAAAGTGCAGTGTTGTAGAGCAGACTGTCGTAGAGTGCAGTGGTGTACAGTAGAGCAGCGTAGAGTGCAGTGGTGTTGAGTGGTGCAGAGTAGAGTGATATAGATAACAGTGGTGGCGTAGAGTGCAATGGTGCAGAGTAGATTGGCGTAGATTACAGTGGCGTAGAGTGCATTTTTTTTAGTAAAGTGGTGTGCAGTGCATTAGCATAGAGTGCAGTGGTGTAGAGTGGTGCGGCGTGGAGTGGTGCAATGTATATTGCAGTGACGTAGAGTGGAGTGACGGGGAGTGGCGCAAAGGGGATTGTTTCAGAGTAGAGAAAAGTGGTATGGTGCAGGGTAGAGTGCAGTAGCATAGAGTGCATTGGTCTAGAGTGCTGTGGTGCAGCATATATTATAGTGGCGTGGAGTGCATTGGCGTAGAGTGGAGTGGTGCATAGTAGAGTAGAGTGGGGTAAAGTGCATTGGTTTAGAATAGAGAAGCTCATAATGGACTGACGCAGTGTGGAGTATTGTGGCGTGGCATGGTATGGAGAGTAGAGTGCAGTGGTGTGGTGTGGAGTGGTGTAGAGTGGAGTGGGGTAAAGTGAAGTGTATTCATGATGTGGTAGTGCATGGTCATTACAGACAACACATCTTCAATTGAAATCACCATTACATTTGCACAGACCTGCAGTTTTAGTGATAAAGGTATACAGCGCACAAGTTATAATGCATGGATATGGTATCACCTAATGTATTGATGTTTTGATTGTATTCAAATATTTGTTTCCACCACACTTGAGAATTAAAAATTTTTTTTTTTACTCATCTAATTCTGATATATTCTGAAATATGAGCACAGTTAATTTTTGCTGTGTGCTAGAAAAAAGCCATTCATTTACCAGCAAGATTGTCACATAAATACTCACTTTGAAGTCAGAAAAAAAAAAAAGTAAACACCAAGGTCCTTTAGAAGGCAGAGCCTGACATTTTACCTCTGTCTTTGAATGCACAGCAATTGTGACAAGATGAGAACGAGATTTAAAGGCCTGTTTACAGTTGGTTTGTTGGGTATCTAACCTATATTATATTTTTTCCAAAAGGCAGTTTAAGATTGCAGTTTTGCTTTAGGTTTGTGATATACTGTTGTTTTTAGGTCTCTCAGACCTGCGTTGCAGCGCGCATGCGCTGCTCGTTCTGCGAGGCTTCTTGTAATCGAGCAGATTTCAGAAGTGGAGTGTAGGCTCCGCCCCTTCTTTCCATTGGCTTGCGTCATCGTTGATGCTAAACGCTGCCTTTGGATTGTAAGTGAGGCTTTTTAGTCCCTCCTTGTTACCGCCCTGTCTCCTTTTGGCCCCGCCCACCTGGACTGGATCGTTTACTTGCGGCGTTACACGGGATGCTTTAATTAGTGTGCGAGCACTATTTTCTTCTTTCACTTTAATAGTGGCCAACACCGCCCCCCAGCACTTGCGGGACAATGCGGGCGTTATTTGTATACAGAGCGCGTAATGCGCGCTTTCACTTTAATAGTGGCTGGCTGCTAGTAGCGAAGTACCGCTGGAGAGTGCTCGGAAACCCACCCCCCCCCCCCCCAAGCCCCCGTTTCGCCTCTCACTCGTATATATCTCCACCTTTACTGTTTTCTTCTCCTATCGAATTCCCGACCCCAAGGCTTTCTTTCTCTCAGTCCCTCTTTGGTCTTTTCTGTAGTCTTTCCTCGCTTCTCTCCCTATACTGTGTCTCTTTCCCTGCTCTTGCGTTGGTCTGACAGTGCCTTGCTTCTCCAGCCCCCCTCCTCCCACACCGTGTCTAGGCCCTCCCCAGCCGCCCCTGTGCAGCAGCCACATACCTGGTCAGAGGAGGTCAATAAACTGTGTAATTGCTGACAGCCTCAATCAGCGCTGAGATGTGTGTCCTCCCCCACACCTTCTGATCGGACCATTGGAACAAGCATTTGCAATGCAATGGGTCTCGCATTTACGCGAGTTTGAGCTATTGACATTGCAAATAACAATGCCTTTTATTTTTGTTTTCGTTTTAAAAACATAAATAAAAGGCATTGTCATTTACAATGCCAATAGCTTAAACTCGCGAGACCTATTGCATTGCAAATGCTTGTTGTTACCAGCATTGTATTGGCTGTTTGATAATGCTCACTTGCTCTTAGTTGTTTTCCTTTTGTTAGCAGACTGTGTGTCTGTTAGTTCTGTCAACTCTGCAAATTGCTTCCCCTGTGGAGCTCTTCCATTTAGAAACAATTTATATTGCTTTGGAGACACTGCTGCTCCCTGTGCCTCAGCTGATTAATTGCTGCTTAAAGGTGGTTTAGCAGCACTAATGCACTAAAAAAAAGCATAGGCTTTTTTATTTATTTCAGCGACAGGATTGATGGTTCAAGTTTATGTGGGGGTCTTCCAAATAGGTTGACTTTACTTGTGTGAGCAACTGTGACATATCAAGAGTCCATCAGTTTTCATTGGTTGTTGTATAGGTTTTGTGCATAAGTAATGTTCCATTGTGCTTGCTCAGAGTTTTGTGAGCCTTTTTTTTAGAGAAGGGCAAAATTGTGATACATCACAAACTCCTCGGTCATCAAGGTTATATTTAACTTTTACAAATTTGTGAACTTCACAAAGTTGCCCGGGGTTTTTAAAAGCGTAATATAAAGCTGAGTCAGAAAAGCAGCTCACTGGTTTTAGTGAAGAGACCGTCTGCAAAACGTAAAAGCTGGGAGATTATCCTGCTAAGACTTGTGCGCAGGATCATTTTTAGATATAAACTATTTTAGTGGTAAAGTCCTGAGGGGTAAAGTTGTTTCAGGTACATAAACTTTACAAAGTGCAAAAGATATAAATCCTCGGGCAGGTTTCAGTGAAGAATATCATTTCATGCTAACAAGTTTATGCAAAAGCGATCTACTGGATGTGCTCCAAGAAACTAATGACTGTCTTTTGCTGTTCTATAGATAGCGCGTACCAGACCCAGGGGTGTCTGAGCGCCTCAATCCACTTGAAAATATGAAGGATGATACTTCAGAGGAAATTCTTATTAGATTGAAACAAGTTCACAGAAAACTGCATTTGGTGATACCATTTCTATCACAGTGTACCAGACCGAGTAGCGAAACTTAAGACCGAAATATAAAATATACAAATATAAATGATGAGTGAATGCCTGACAAACTCTTTTTAGGCCGCGAAAATGCCATAGAGCGGTATGTGTTCCGGTTCCTTTTTTATTACCTCAAAATGGAGGAAACCTGTGGTCATTGCTCCATAATACTGACCGATTTCCCTACTTTGAGGAGGCCGAAGTCCTTAAGCTGCAGAGTTTGACTACCGCTAAGACTGAACTCCCACCTGGTTATAATGGAGGCTCACGCGTACTAACAGCAAAACATTCAGTGTTTTCATCGAGACTGAAGTATTGATCTGTATGGCTTGTCAGTGTAGATTTTTCCCAGCATTGCCACATATCCAAGCCATTTGGCTGAGATTTGTACTTGTTACATTAGAAATGCACAAGCTGGATCTAGCATTAACAGTGTCTTTGTTACAGGTTTTGCCTAGAAACCGCTTTAGTTTTTAGCCAGCCTCCTGTATAGAAATATATTCATAAATAAAATAAATGCATACACAGAGGAGCTTTGAGTCGATTATTTCCATTTGTCTGTTGAGCTGTCATTCACATTTTGCTACCTCCTGCCACAGCATATAGCATGTGGCAGCCCACCTCAGCCATTGGCTCGCTTGCACTGTGAGTGACTACATTTTCCCTGAACACATGCTCACATCTGCCTAAAAGAACATGAATTCTAGTGCCAGAGCTGGAGGGCCAATAATTTGCTTTGCTAATGCTTTTTTTCTTTCCATGCTTTAGCCTTTTTTTAACTTTATTTTTGGTTATCCTTGTGTGTTTAAACTATGCATTCAAGCTACAGGAATGCAAAAGGAGTTGTTGTTTAATAAGGAAAATAGTTATTAAGTTGTACATACTCAATATGAACATAAGTTTGGGCATGATCTTAACATGTTCCAAGGTGACACAAAGCCCTCTGTGAAACGCAGGCTGTTTTTGCACTTTGGGTCATAGCACTTCTATGTAATCTCCTTCCATGCTAACCATTGAAGATCATATTGCATCTGATGTCTGCAGCGTGATTAAGCATGTGTATAATATTAGCCACATTGGAATGAAGACACCCTTGCTCACCACAAATTTAACTTTTATCTATTAGTTCACAAAAGTAGCAAAACATCTTTTACCGCTGATTGTGGCTACAAAAGTAAAATCTTTCAGTAGGAGAGGAAAAATCTCCTGTGCAACAAACTATGACAGACTGAGCAGGAATCCAACAATCTGGGTACACAGCAAAAATGGCTTCAAAGAAGGCATTTAGTTGTGATGGCTTCCTGCAGATAGCATGTTCCTCTGCTGAGTTGACTTGCATAATAAGAGTTTTGCAGTTCAGGTACTACCTTACAGCAGGCCCTCACTGTTGGAATGGAAGTCTATGGAAGGATTCTTTTTTTCAGGATCTTGACGTGTACAACCATTAACTTCATTGCTACACACACAATTTGCAAGAGGTTTGCTTGGTAGCTAAACTTGTTTCTTGAATGGAATTGACATACAACAACGATGTTTTCAATTATCTCTAGAGCATCAACACCAATAATTAGATGTTGAGGTTTATTTACACCAGCAATACACACCATGCCAAATTATATATATAGATTTTTTTTTTAAGCAGGAACGGTGTTATTTTAAACAAGAACATCCACAGCCAAAATGTTAGATGTGCTGTTAACAAATTAAAAAAAAATCTCAAAGCTGCATGTAGAGAAACAGAAGAGGCAAAAGGGCTAGACCCCCTGGTGGTAAATAGACCGTAACACCCACCACAATCTCCAGGAATGGTCAGAAGATTGTCAACTCTCAGGGTGATATGGAAATTTGTCTGCTAGAACGCAGCACTCAACACACTTTTAGAAAAGGACCCTTTTAGCCCATTTGCACTAATTTGGCAACCCCACTTGGTGGCACCGAGCGGCTGCTGAGAGATGGTTGGCTTGCACATAGATCTCATTGACGCATTGTGAAGTGGTTGACACACCAAAGCAAAGGTGACCCATTGATAGGATAGACTGAGCACTTACTTAATTTCTGGCGGGGGGATGTGTGTAAAATGGAGAGAAGGAGAAAGAATAAGATGGCTTTAATGTACTGAAAAAACATAAAGAAAGTTTGACATGCCATGCACAAAACCACAAAAATGCAACACACTTGTCATCTAGGTATTCAGGAAATTGAGAATTGCAAAGAAACTAATTTATGAAATGGAAGACTCTGCAATATTGACAGAAAAGGAAAGAATAGCTTGTTCGAATGGGTTAAGTGGTAGGAAAGAGTATATACATGAAATACAAATAGAATGTGGCTTGATGGTTAGAGAAATAATTATTTGCCAAAGAGATTGCATTGGCAAATTAGTGCACTTTTTCCCTATTATTATTTTATTGCAAGCATGTGTCACAAAAATGAAAAAAACAGAAAATAAAAGAGAACACGCCGCCTAAACATGGCTGAGGTATGCCTGCAAAAAATGTGAATTACAATATAACACATTCATTTTAACAAAACAGTATAAGTGCGGTCTAGCAGGCAGGTGTTTTGTGACATGTAATGTTAAATGCACATCAGAAGAAAATATTTGGCAAGCTGTACAAAATGTAACAATTGAAACACCCCTTTTATATACAAACAAACTGTTTTGTAATTCAGAAATGTTTTTCCGAATCGCTAAATGGGTTTAGAAATCCTCACTGGTTCGCAGTTTGCTAGGAGGGTTTTAGCGGTGTTCCTTCCAAATTGTGATTTGGTGACCTATATATCAATGATTTGCGACCATAATTCCGGTTTGCGACCATAATTCCGGTCGCAATCCATTGATCTGTTGTCGACTCAAAAGGTGTGGTGGTAAGTTATTTGCAAAGGATAAGGGTACCCCTTTAAACCCCACTCCTTTGGGAATCATGATGGCAGCTTCATCAGAAGCAGGCATTGGTCCAGAGGACTCTCTCAGAAGTATTCCATATCAGAAAACGTTTTTTTTTCTTTCAAGTCGCTGTGATTCTTTTTTTGTTTTGTTTTTTTGACTCCTGACGACTGCCGTGGGAGTGGGTGCATGCGCGCTGGTCATCTTGTAATGCTTTTTCATAAACTGTAAAAAGAGAAAAATATTACAAGATGGCCACCAGGAGTCCGTGTGCATGCACGGTAGTCATCTACCAATTATTTTTTTCTTAAACTTTATGGAAAATCATTATACTAAAGTCGGCGAACAACGGTGTGCATGCTCAATGGCCATCTTGTAATGATTTCGATGAGGGTTATGAAAAACTGTTACATGATGTTAATGTCGCATGCATGCGCCTGCTCAGCGGCCTTTTAGAAATATTTTTTTTCCAGTGATGATGGTTGGATAACGCTTTGCAATTTCTTGTGACGCAGTCCTTTGATAAAGCTAAATGTACAAGTGAAGGCAGGCGGCAGTAAACAGTCGCAGGGATCTCATCTTGCTTGGGATGGTGGGGGGAGCCCACGACAGCAAGGCAAGGAAGGTGGGGGGCAGGAGGAAAGAGAGAGAGTTTACCACAGGAGACTACTTAAAGTCTGTGGTAAAGCACATAACCGTCCACAAGGTGCTGAGGCGTAATGGACAGCCTGCCCAACCAATGGGAGCACTTAAAAAATGTCAACAACCATCAGCTGTTATGGGCTGGCTAACAGTCCACTTTCTCTTCACTTTAGGACTATGTTCTGTGCATGTGGTATTGTATTTTGTTAGTAACCTGAACAACAGATGTCTGTAAGTGAGCAATCCATTTGTTTGCCTCATTTTATGGACTGGTTTTGCTTTTTAAGTGTTTCTTGATAGATTTACCAGCCATTTTTTAGGTCTCGCCTATGTAGCGCGCATGCGCTGCATAAGAGGGGACCTTTTGGAATCGATCAGCATTTTGGCTAAAAGCGTGCACGTTTTGCATTGCTTTCTATTGCAACGCGTGCACGTTTGGCGTTTCCCTTGCGGGAGCGAGCATCGGCGCCATCTGTTGTTAATTATCTTGAAAACAGATGGTGCCCCTGCTCGCTCCCGCAAGGGAAACGCTGTGTGTGTGTCTGGGATGCAGGCCGTGTCAGTTGCCTTTCAATTCGATGCCATGCCGCACCTCTACCCCCTTCTGCCCTTTTGGTCTTTGCCTCTCCCGTGCTGCGATTGGCTCTGTATATTTTTAATCTTTTAGTTTGTTTTGTGCTCTTCCACACTATATTAACTTATATTTTCAGCTGCGTAAATGTTTAATACGGCTGGCTCAAAGTTTGTTTCCAACACGTGACCTTTCAACTTCTAAACGGCTAGGTCAACTTGTGAAAACATAGTGTACAATATATAGCTTTTTAACTTGATGCCACGCCGCATGCCGCACCTCTACCCCCTTCTGCCGTTTTGCTCTCTGCCCCTTCCGTGCTGCGATTGCCTCTGTATATTTTTAATCTTTTTGTTTGTTTTGTGCTCTTCCGCACTATATTAACTTCCATTTTCAGCTGCGTAAATCTGAAATACGGCTGGCTCAAAGTTTGTTTCCAACACGATGGGTGGGGTAAGATTGGGATCTCCAAGGTAGGAGACGTCTGGCAGGGAGCGCACCTTAAGTCCTATCAGGTGCTGCAGGAAGAGTTTGGCCTGTACAGGTCTTAGTTTTTTAGATACTCGCAACTGTGCCATGCCCTGGCAATATCACTCAGTGCCACGAAATAACACGCCACATAATTACACTCTACTCAATACAATATAAATACACTACACATAACACCACTCAGTACCACATAATTACACCACATAATTACACTCTACTAAATGCAACATACACTCCACAAAATACCACTCAGTGCCACATAATTACATGCCACATAATTACTCTACTCAATGCAACATAAATACACTCCACATAATACCACTCAGTACCACATAATTACACCACGTAATTACACTCTACTAAATGCAACATACACTCCACATAATACCACTCAGTACCACATAATTACATGCCACATAATTACACTACTCAATACAATATAAATACACTGCACATAACACCACTCAGTACCACATAATTACACCACATAATTACACTCTACTAAATGCAACATACACTCCACAAAATACCCCTCAGTGCCACATAATTACATGGCACATAATTACACTCTACTCAATGCAACATAAATACACTCCACATAATACCACTCAGTACCACATAATTACACCACATAATTACACTCTACTAAATGCAACATTCACTCCACATAATACCACTCAGTACCACATAATTACATGCCACATAATTACACTCTACTCAATACAATATAAATACACTCCACATAACACCACTCAATACCACATAATTACACCACGTAATTACACTCTACTAAATGCAACATACACTCCACATAATACCACATAATTACATGCTACATAATTACTCTACTCAATGCAACATAAATACACTCCACATAATACCACTCAGTGCCACATAATTACACTCCACATAATAACACTTTCCTCAATGCAACAAAAAACACTCCGCATAATACAACTCAGTGCCACATAATTATATGCTACATAATTAGACTGCACTCAATGCAACATACACTCCAAATAATACCACTCACTGCCACATAATTACATGCCACATAATTACACTTTACTAAATGCAACATACACCCCACATAATACCACTCAGTGCCACATAATTACATGCCACGTAATTACTCTACTCAATGCAACATAAATACAATCCACATAATATCACTCAGTGCCACATAATGATATGCTACATAATTAGACTGCACTCAATGCAACATACACTCCAAATAATACCACTCACTGCCACATAATTACATGCCACATAATTACACTCTACTAAATGCAACATACACCCCACATAATACCACTCAGTGCCACATAATTACATGCCACGTAATTACTCTACTCAATGCAACATAAATACAATCCACATAATATCACTCAGTGCCACGTAATAACACGCCACATAATTACACTACACTCAATGCAATATAAATACACTCCACATAACACTCAGTACCACATAATTACACACCACGTAATTACACTATACTCAATGCAACATAAATGCACTCCACATAATACCACTAAGTACCACATAATCGCACGTCACAATTCCACTCTATTCAATGCAACATAAATACACTCCACATAATACCACTCACTGCCACATAATTAAACACCACATAATTACACTATACTCAATGCAACATAAATACACTCCACAAAATACCACTCAATACCACATAATTACACGTCACATATTTACACTCTTTTCAATGCAACATAAATACACTACACATCACTCGGGGCCACATAATTACACGCCACATAATTACACTCTACTCAATGCAACATAAATACACAACATAATATCACTCAGTGCCACATAAGTACACGTCATATAATTACATTCTATTCAATACAACAAATACACTCCACATAATACCACTGTGCCACATAAGTACAAAAAAAATAGAAAACATTTTTTATGTTAATCTGTTTTTAATCAGGTTGTTCAGTTGTATATAATGTCGTCTTGGTTTTTATAAAGGTAACAAAAATGCTTAACACTTTTCATTATAACTTTTCAACATAATGCACATCAGCCACAATGCTCTACAACATACCCAAAACTTCAGGATAAACACATAAGGTCCCAAAAGCTAGACCTATTGGCTATGCCAATGCTTGTTTAATTTTGTATCAGAGCAACTGGCATTATTTTGTTCAGTCCTTCCTTAAGACTCTACAAATGTTTTTGTCGTCAGCCCTTCATCCATTGGGTGTATTTACGCTTTGAAGCCCAGGCTGCTGTTTTTGCTCATCTTTTCCCAGTGATTTTACCTGAGCGACACCCTCTGTACCAGAGAACTATTTATAAATATTTGTTAAAAATCAGCATCCCTGGAGTGTAATTTATGAAGAGTGTGTGCTGCTCTCCGTTGATGACTGTCTACCTGTGTAGTACTCTCCAGGGATACACACAATCCGCACCTGTGCTCTATCTGGAAAAGTCCTTTGTGTACTTTGGCCAGAAAAGACTATAACTAAAGAACGGGATCACCTTGCGACATATGGGTGGGTACTGAAGGCAGTGATGGACATTGGACAGGTATGCACAGTACTGGCTTTGTTTAGAATTTTCTTTATTAAGAGTTTTTCGGAGTACTACTGTTCAAGAAAACTTCAGTCACTGTTTTTCTGTTAGTATTTTTACAATCTCAAGATTCACAACACTGGCCTTAGAATGTGTTTGAATCCTGGATATCATAGCAAATAAAGCAACAGATATTGAAAGTCTTATCTTCAGAATCTGATAATAAATTAGCGGGCCGTATAACTAATATGATGAAAACATGTTTTTAATTTGAAATGTTCTCTCTTCAGTTGAGGCTGCTACAGTATTTTAGGAAACACCTAGCACTTCTTTGAAAAGTATTCCTTACAATAAAGTAAGTACATTTTAGTAGTTTTATTCAGAAGTGAAAGGAAAATTTCAAATTCCCACAGGCCCGATCTAAACTCTACGAGAACCTCTAGCCATGGCTTCATTCCTTGAAAGCGTTTATCTTTATACGTTTATCAGGTATTTGTCACAATACCTATTAATAATGCCTGATTATGTGGATGTGGTAAAAATATGCAACTAAAATAATGCCCCTACCCACTCTGGGCAGAATGATATTCCTTCAGCAGACTTTTGACTGAAACGTGGCCTTTGGTTAATGGTTGTTAGTAACTTTGAATTGAGCGTACCATACTGGCCCCTGGTTTTCTTCGCTTGCTAGCTCTGGTTACTCCTGTGAGGTTGCACTTGGAACCATTTTGTCTTAACCTGTGGTCCGGGGACTCCTGGGGGTCCGTGACGCTTACTCAGAGAGTCTGTGACAGTGTTACCAAATTAAATAATATTAAAATCAAAAAATAAAAATGTATAAAGTATATACAAATAAAGAACGAAAAATGAAAATGTGAAAACATTTTCTATATTTGATTGTGAAGTAAACAAAATATTTCCATATTTGAGCATTTGTTTGGTGTACACTTGTTTTTGTATTTCTGTGTAATTTTTTGCAGTTCAAATCATAGAACTTGCTTAGGTTGGGGTTTCTCAGCTTCCAGTAATGACTCCGTGCGGGGGGGGGTCTCTTGATTCCAGTGATGATTCATTTGGGGTCCACAAAAGTCAAAAGGTTAAGAACTGCTGGTCAATAGTGCATATCCATGCATTCATTTCATTTGTCAGGCCCATTTTAAAGTGTTTCAAGAAGACAATAAAACATAAGCAGAGAACTGGAAGTGTAATTCTTAAGCTGGGCGAAAGACGTCGGGGTTTTTCAGGTCTGCCTGAGAGATTAATTTTGGTTGAACTGTTTTTATTGAGGATTAAGTATTGAGCTTAACACATACCATCGCCTATAACCCAACGGCCGGCAAGGAAAGCTGGTGTGTAAGAGGCACGTACCAAAAAAACCCAGAAAAGGAACAAATACCCCAGATATCCCCCACCCCGTATTTACCTGAGAGATTCATTTTCACTTTGTTTATTCTGAGAAGTATGTAACGCATCTGTACAGAAAAAAAGTAACAGTTCATTGTGGTAATACATTTTAGCTGACTTTCCAAGTGATGTGCCAATTTAGCTGCAGTAAATGAGCGTGTACTTCTAGAGGTAGTTGAATAAATTGCCCTTGTTCAGTAAACACATCCAAATGGTGCGCATCTAACCGAGTCGTAAGTTAACGCCTGTGGCTCTGTATCCGGGTATTAGCAAATTGTAGACTTTAACAATTCATCTGAGTTTGCCCTCACTTAGCTAACAAAAATATTTGTGTTACCCAGAGTATGTGTATTAGAAAAAAAGACTTGGATGAGGGAAAGCTCATATGAGTTAGCGTCATTGAAGACTGTGCCCCAATCAAAGAGCAGGATGTACTGAAAAAACAAGGCTTGTTGGTTTACTTGAACCTCTCTGGTCCTGGAAAATTCCAGCACATGGAAGATGTGTGCAAAAGTTGAATTTAAATTATTTATTAATGCGCATTCACCACACCTTTCCTGAGAAAAATACATAGGAACTGGCCAAAGCTTAGCATCATAAAAGTACGCCTTATAATATAGTGTGACACGGATTAGGACCTCATCAGGATGTCTTCTAGTGCAAATCAGGAGTCTCCACAGCTATCTGTTATGTCTGTGGGGCCCATGAACATAAGTGTGCGTAGAGAGGAAAAAACTAGGCCATGAAAGTGGCTTCTCTGTCGGACATGTTCACTTGGTATGTTCCGTATGACGTATTGGAATGGTTAAATAAAGGTGGTACATGCACAAGTTAGTTACCGAAGGACACAGCACTCAGGTTCCCAGTGTCTGAGTGTGTGGCACGCACCCTACATTGGCGACACACCAATTTGCCGATGAGGAGGTACTGACCGTGCCACAACTGAACTCTTGCAGCCAGTTCTACCCTACCTACGTGTCTTTATGCTGTCTTCCACCCATTCACCCTGGGGCACGCCCTTGGTGCTCACACATCTGTGTGCACCCACGTCAGTAACTGCACACCAACGCGATGCCTTGTGTCCACTACCACAGGGCGCCAGCATGCCTGTCTTGCCTGCAAATATGGCAGTAACTGATATCTCTGCCTTTCTTGGGAGACTCACTCATCAACATTCGGTGGGAGTGTTACACCATTATGGGGGCTAACCCATCTTCCGCCCAACAGTCTCTGCTGAGAACGTCGCTGTACCTTGAAATAAATGGCTGCATTTCCTCCGCCTTAGGTGAGGACAGAAAGCAAACTGAACAGAACGGCTGTTGCAACCACAACATTTGCTGTCCCAAGTTGGGTACGGTGCAAGAAAAGAAATATTGTGTGGAAAAACTGCCATACTGCCAACTCCTCAAACACCATACAACCCTTTGACATGATGTCTGCCCCCTTGTCAGTGGGTGCCAGATGGAGAACATGGGTGGCACGGTTTGAAAATTATCTGTCTGCAACCAAGCAAAATGATTCTACAACCAAACAAGCCCTGTTGCTTCACCTTGCAGGGGAGGAAGTGCACAAAATGTTCCTCATGATTCCAAACACAGGGCAAGATAGTGACTATAAAGCTGTATTGACCGGCCTGAACGGTCAATTCAGAACGTAAGCCAGCACACATTATGAGAGATTCATATTTCAACAAGTAAATCGGGGCCATAAAGAACCAATTGACCCCTTTTACGCCCAGCTCCAAGGCCTAGCTGGCTCTTGTGGGTTTTACAACACTGATGAAGAAATCAGGGTTTAGATTATCCAAAGGTACCACTCGCCCCAGCTGACAAAAGAGAAATTGAAGCAGGGCAAAATGGCACTCTCGGCTATGCTGACACTCGGCAGGTCCCACGAGCTTCCAGAAGTAGATGCGGTGCACATGAAGGTGTCCCTGACCACATAAATCAAAATGGTATCTGCGAATCTGTGTCAGGCATCAGCTGGGCTGTAAGCCAGCTGTCTCTCAAGAAGCCATAATACCCACAGGTTTTGCTTGACAACTCTCCACAGTCGGACAATTCATGCCCAGCAAAAGCAAGGACCGCCTCGGCATCTGGAAAGGCGAACCACTTCGCCATGGTCTGCCGGACTACAAGAACAAGCGAGATTCCAGAACACACCCTGAATCTCCAAACTAAGAAACACAGTAAAGCAGCTTGAGGCGAGTCAAAACAAACATCAAAGGCGCGCATTTATTCATCCCACCAACCCCTGGTGTAAACTTTCACAGCCCACTGATGATCACACCTAACTCCTATTCATGTGATCTATCACAAATACATTGAGTAAATGTCTTGCCATGTTTTTCCTTGAGAGCACAAGTTTCATCCCAATAACCATAAATAACCACTAACCTTGGACTCCACAGTACTCCCCATAAAACGCTTCAGCACTTGTCGGGAGTAGTAAGCACTACATAAATGCAATTGCAGTACAATACAATATGTACTCACTCATACAGAAGGTGGCCATTATAAAAAGACTGGATTAAGAAAAGCAATCTTGCTGCATAGTGATGATTCACGGGACTGCTGAATTGTCATTAAATGGGAGCATACGAGTAGAAGGGGTTAAAATAGGGCAGTGCCTACAGAGTTGTTAAATTAGGGTCAGACACAGTGTTCATGACACGCTGAAGGTGCCCAACATTGTGATAATTAAGCATACGTAGTTGGAGTGTTTTAAGCAAATGCATAACCAGAATTGCCAGTCTAGCGGATGTCAGTTTGTTAAGAAATTAAGTGAAATTTGCCAGGGTATGGGGAAAGGTACTGTGCAGCATGGATAAAACCATTGGCAAATTCACGAGGTCCTAATGGTGATACCTATTGGTTGTGACAATGCTTATTTATTTTTTGCAGCAAACATTCATATAATCCAGAGCCAAATTTGTCAAGAGTGATTAAAAATTACAAAATAAAAGTAGTAGAGAAAATCCCAACTAAATGAAATTGCCCCTTTATATCCGTGTGTATTTCTGTGCATAGTGGAATAGACAGAACAGCAGTGGCGAAAAATAAGTTGTTGCATAAAGACTTTGGAAAGATTGGTCTGCTGGGACGGTGTTTCTCCAGGAGAATTTGAAGGTTAAAAGCCTTCTGCCTTGGTAAATGTGTAGAGAGTCGGTGCCTGACACAAGCCCATTTTCAATTGTGGTACATTTCACCGTGGGACATATACCGATTCACTTTGTGTGCGGGTCTTTGTTCTGTGGCGAAATCTCCTTTTTGTTTTATAATTCTATATCCCTCTATTACTCCCAGTACCTTTTTTTTTTTTTTTTTTTTTTATTCCGGGGATTACCCCTGGTTTTTATTTTTTTATTTGAGGGGTGCCCCCTGTGCACACATTGTTGTTTTTTTTTTCTTCTTTTTCCATAGCCCCACTTCTTTCCTCCAGACATTTCCCTGTATACATCTGCTGCATTGTTTGTTACCGTGGTGCAGTGTACGCCACATAATGTCCAGTGCAACCGTAGATGCAACTGGAATGCCACATACCCCCATTTTCTATTTAACGTTCTCAGCCCACATTTGCTAAAGCTAATCTGCTCCATGCAGTATGTTTCTACTGACATAGACCACCGATGTGTTTCTGAAGGAGGTATTGTTAGGTGCATTGTTTTCTCAGTTTCATGAGTGTCACCGTATAAAGCCTGTTTGAAAATCTTTAGTATTAAAAAAAAAAAAAGTAACTTGCCCTCCATGCTGGCAAATCGTGATTGGTTGAGACTGCATTAGGAGAGACAACGAGCAGCATGGTCAGATGGGAGAGGGTGTGTTGGAGGAGGTATGTAGTCTCTGTGGACTTTGGGAGACTTCGGGAGCTGGTATTTGATTTAGGTCTTTGGTGGGATCTCTGCAACTGACGCGCCTAGTGCTTCAGGGAGTGGAAATTGAGGTTCTCTTTGTCTTCTTCTCCAGTAGACAACACGTCATAATTATAGAGTAGGAATTACAGGGGTGGAAGCAACTGATGTTATTGAACCTGGTGTCCGGAGATTCAAATAATATTGCGTCTGCTTGTGTCTTTTATCACTCTGACTTTTTTATTTTGGGATGTTCCATTTTGTCTTGGGCAGAGGTCTGGATTATATTTGTGTAGCACTTTTAACAGGACTGACTACCTTTGTTCTTCACTGCTCATTTGCCTTGGTGGTCATACATATCTCTGATCAATTTTTTATGTTTTAGTCATTAAGTGTTGGCCCGGTTTGTGCAAAATCAATGTACACCATTATGTACTTGTGGTTCCCTGGATAAATAAGTTGTTCCTGTTCTGTCTTGCAGGCTCTTTTGCTGTTGGGTGGAGTAGCCCTGTCCTGCCTTGCTCTGGACCTCTTGTTCCTGCTTTTCTACTCATTCTGGTTTTGCTGCCGCCATCGTAAGAGCGAGGAGAGCCCCAACGCTGATTGCTGTTGTACCGCCTGGTGTGTCATCATCGCAACCTTGGTCTGCAGGTGGGTGTACTGGCTGACCGCAATAGAGTAATTAAAATATACAATGCTGCTGTTTTCATGGAAGATCTCCATTTTACAAGATTGATCTGTTTTAATATGTTTGAAGAAATTGTACAAGCTTTGGCCAAGCTCAGTTACTGACCCCCAACCCTTCTGATGCCCTTCAAGTGAATAAGGGCTCTTCAGTCGGATGGAGAAAGTGTTTTTGAGGCACTTGTGTGTGGGAAAAAAGGTAACATTAAGCTGCTCAGCAAGCAGTTATTAATGATGATAAGAAGATTGATTTGAGAAATATTTTGAAACATAGCTCAAATGGTCAGCTTATTCCAATGGGCTTGGGGGAGAGTATCTCAGACAGGCACCTGAGACCTCCATAAATGTATTTTTAATTTTTAGTTTTAGAAGTAGGTGAAGCTTAACATCCTAATTAGCTTAGCTAATGAAGTTGTTTGAGTTTGTTGATGGAGTATATGCTTTGTAGCATTTCATAATAAAACAAATTGATGCAAACCTTGAGAGATGTGTTACGGTCATCGAGGCTTTCCACATTGAGGAGACTTTGATTGGTCTCCGCATCTTACCCTTCTATATGTTGAAGATATTCCTGAGGGTGTGTGGCTATGAAAAATTTCCGTCTCATTTTCGTATGCTATTATTCAAAGTGTAACAGCAGGAAAGATGAAAATAAATACATTAACCTGATAATGATCTTCAAAAATAAAACATTTGTGCCAAGCCTACTTCACTCTGTGCGCATTGCAGCCACAGAGAAACAACTTATTCCTGTTTCTTCCAGTGCGCGCTATGATGCAGTGTACTGCTTTCACTATAATATATGACAGCAATTGAAAAGGTTTCTAGTGTAATAAAAATCTTTCCTTTGATGTCTCTCTGAGATAACCAATAATATTAGAGCTCTGTTTTCATTTTGACAACCAATGTTTTTTGTACAAACTAGCAAATATGTTCACTTTAGTGCCAAGCCACATTTGAACTTTTTTGATGATTTGAGGGGAAGTTTTAAGCTGCACGGGTTCATAAAGTTCCCTGAGAGGATGATCCACCCAATCAGAAAAGAGAGTACATCAATTCATCTTAAAGCAAACACTGGTTCTTCTATTTTGCTGAACAGGAGAAAACAAACCCCTCAGCAGTAGAGACTCGTAATATTTATTTATTTAAGAGTTCTTTATAGTGCTGGCAAGACCCGAGGGTATCTGAGTGCTTCACATCAGTAAATGTTTCCATCAAGGTAACGAGACAAATCAACTCTGGTAAGTCAGACCGAGTCAAGTCAGTGGTTGAGTGCAGGAGAGGAGGGGTAGCGGGGGGAGGACCCGGGAGAGCTGAAGGAGGAGACGTTGCCTCGTTGGGCGATTAATGATCCAGAAGTTGGTTGATATTACTTTGTTGTAAGCTACTTGATTTAGTTGTATGACCTTCCTGTTCATTCATTGGCTGGTGGCTCAGCAAAGTAACCTTTAATTAAAAATGGCCACCTAAGGGCTGATTTAATTGAGTTCTGCTGCAAATATGTTCAAACAAGCTAAATAACCCTCCTTGTCTGTACTGTTGCGTCAGCCTGAGGATTGATCCTAAGGCACAATTTTTTTCCCCCTGTAAGTCACTTGGTTATTTGCACAATCGGTGGTTAATATTCTTTGAGTCTCTGTCTGCCTTGAGACCACATCTACACCCAGCTAAATGCCTTGCTGTATTTCTTCTTTCTGCACCACTTCATTCTTGGGATCCGATTAGACATTAGCACATGGGGCCACCCCTTCTTCCAGCCACTTATAGCTTCTTCTCCTGGCTTATTCTTTGTGATTGCCAATTACCTTCCAAGCTTCCTATTTGCCATACTTGTTCCAAAGACGCATTAGATTACTCTTTGTTTTACTGACTCCGTATCTGAGCACAACAAACTCCTCCTTCTGCCTGCTTTAACAGTCGGGCAATATGAATGCTGTGCTGCAGTCTGTGCTTTGATTAGGTGACCCAATGCTCCTCTGCCGCTTCCCTGTCATTGCCAAGCTTTGATGGCAGGCATCAGACAGCTTCTGCTGCTTTGAAGCACTGCACAGATTCAGCAGAATTGATGTACACCATAAGGCTGCCAATACCACATTAGGCCTTTAAATCAATTGCTTGTGGTTGCCATCCTTGCTAGCCCTTGCACAAGACTGTCTGTACCTCAACCCTCTCCGAAACCCCATAAACCAAAATAAGAGGACCACTTCCACACACTGTGCTCTTGGAAAGCTATGTGGTGGGTATGTCCTTAATTATTCACATCCTGGGCAATCCCTCATCGGTCATTTAAAGTCCGCAATTTTACAAAATGAAAAAAATATTCAAAAATGAGTCCTAAATTCAGAAGATTTTTATTGGCAACATTTGAAATTCAAAACAAGGAACAAAAACAACTGCACCCATGAGACACTGATGAAGAACAATATGGGTAATTGATTTGTATTTATTTACACTAGTATTGCCTACAGCAATTTGATCATTGTAATACACATAAAACATTTTGGTGCTCTGGACTCCAGCCATGCGTTATTTGCATTATTCAAAAGATAAACTTAAATAATGTAGTAACCAACAAGTGTTAATCACATAATTGATGAATACTGAAGTTTGAATGAGTGTCTCGATCTGTAAGTTTTTGTTACGCAATGGTACAGTTCCCCCCCATATTACAAAGACTTTTAATTTGTGATATGTTGGTGAGTGAAGGGACTCCTGTAGAGCATAATTATCGTTCCCATAAAGGAATCTTCCACATACCTTCAAATGTGTGTTGAAGAAAAGTTCAAGATGGTCATGCTCTAAATGCTAGTCATCGGTTTCTTAGGCACATTTTCTTTCAGGGTGATCCGAAGTCTGTGTAATATAATTTGCTTTTGGAGGAAGCATAGAAATTTCCCCTGGTTCAAGTGAGGGGGAGTTACCAATTCAAGCTTCTGTCCTTTCAGTTGAAAACCACACCTAGGATGATTAACAAGTGCAACGTTGTAGAAGCTGCGCAAGTTTAATGACTAGAGATGCACGTCTTTTTGCATCTGAGTGATAGGTATATTTGGACCTGTTCCATATAAAAAACATAGCTGGTGATGGAAGGGCAGTTAAGCATGTGTACAGCCTAGGCTTTCTCCATCAATGTATAGAAATAATCCTGTCCCTCCCCCACTAAACAAGTTTGATGATGTCATCCTACTTGGCCGCCCTAAAAATTAGCTGTGTGTTCTACTTTTAGAATTTAGTAATTCATTCTCACAAAAGTAAAGTGTTGGGTGTAGGAACCAGGTATCTATGAAGAATAAGGTATTGAAGTAACAGAGCGCCCTAGAGTTTGTGAGGCATTTTGATAACCTGTGGTAAGGTTTGTTTTATGTGGCCTTTGGAGACCCCAGCTGACAAAATCATTAGTTCTTTAGTGCAGTTCTCAATTGTGGAGGGGGTGGGGCGAGTAGATGATTAAATGACCACAGCACTCCTGAATGGATGTTACATTAGGTTTGTGTCTGTGGTGGTATGTGGGGCCAAATTATGTGGATTTGCACAGCGTAAACAAATTGCTGTTGGTGATAATTGCTACCTCTGGAAACTTCTTAGATTTGAAGAGGAAACCTGGTTGTTTCCCTGAAATTAGAACTTGGTTTGAACCTTTTGGAGGTTTATACTGTGTTCAACCCATTATTATTTTGGTTTCGTCTTACATCCAGTAATTCCAGGAAATGCCTGCTCTGGTACTTGGAGAGATCATGTCCTGATTCTTGCAAGAAGCTGGTTCAGAAATTGGACCTTGGGTACATGTAGCATTCAAGTAGTAGTTAGTTACTGCCGGTTGTAGCTGTTGCTAAATTGGGGTACTTGCAGAATGTTGGTTACTACTATTTCAACCAGGGGGTAATTTATTCAGGTTAAGGTGAACTGCTCTTTTTTAGGTATCACCTGGAGGCTGCCTCAGATGCCTGCTGCTGAAGACCTACTTTTAAAAATACAATACACTGAGTGGTGTTTTGGTCAGCCCTTTACTTGTGATTGGATGGCTTTCTTCTCTATCTAACTTTCATTCTCCTGATTTGAACGCTTTCCTCTCTGTCCTTGTGTTTGTTCTGCTCAGGAGTATTTTGGTTTCAGTGTTTTGATTGGATGGCATATATCCTTTCACTGCTGATGTCAAACCTTACGTAGCAGTGCATGTAAGAGACTATTTTCTCTCCTTCTCCATCTCTACCTTCTCCTTCCACTACTCCCCTCCTACCCTCACTCACCTTTCAAAGGTTGCTGTATCTACGGTGGACATCTTTGAATATGTATTTCTTGTAGTTTAACAACCCCACTCAAAGATGGCTGCTTTGAATGGAATTTCTTAAAGTAAAACAAATACATTTAAAGATGGTCCCCAGTACGGTTGCAAGCATGGTGTGGTGGCCTTCTTTGAAACATTTTCTTTTACTTAACCCCTTCACTGTTAGGCCTTTCCCCCCCCCATGCTCAGCCTTTTTTTGGCTATTTGGGGTAGTTCGCGCTTAGGCCCCTGTAACTTTTTTACCACATAAGGTATCCATGCCAAATTTGCGTCCTTTTCTTCCAACATCATGGGGGTTCTAAAGGTACCCAGGGTTTGTGGATTCCCCTGGAGGGGTCCCAGAAATTAGCCAAAATACAGCTACATTTTGTTTTTTTTTGGGAAAAATGGGAAAAAAGTGCTGCAAATGAAAGCGCCTGGGTTTTTCCCTGCAAATGGTATCAAAAAAGGGTTTGTGGGGCTGAAATCACCATTTTCCCAGCTTTTAGAGAATGACAGACTTTTGTCAGAAAACCAAAATGTTTTTACACAGTTTTGGCATTTTTCTGGGACACAGCCTATTTTTGCTATTTTTTGTGCTTTCAACCTCCTTCCAGTTAATGGTAGAAATGGGTATGAAAGCAATAATGGATCCTGGAAAGCTATACATTTTTGAAAAGTAGACAAAATTCTGAATTCAGCAAGGGGTCATTTGTGTAGATCCTTCAAGGTTTCTTTATAGAAACTAACAGTTAAATATAGGAAAAATTGAAAATTAGTTGAAAAAAACAGCTTTTTGTGTCAACGTTTTCACCTGTAACTTCTTCTAATTGTGACAGCTCTTAGAAAGCAATATACCGTTACATCCGCAGGACCTTACTGGTTGTGGGGATATATAGGACTTGTAGGTTCACCAAGAACCCGACGAACCCAGAGCCAAAAACTGAGCAGCGACTTGCAATGGTTTTTTATTATGTAGCAGGTATTTAGCAATTACTCTGGGAAAATGTATACATGGAAAAATTGGTATGAAAGACACCTATGTATTTCTGAAATGGGAACAAAATATAGAGTTTAGAAACAGTAGATATTTGCACATTTCCGAAATTGGGAACACTCATACTAGCATGAGAATTATCTGTCATTTTTCAAAATGACTTCTTTTTTACACATTGTCTTTCATTTGGAAGGCAGAAATGCATTGAAAGTCAATAGGTAATAACAGTTGCTTTACAAATCTGAATTACCCTAAGTCTCCCGATAAAAATGGTACCTCACTTGTGTGGGTAGGCATAGTGCCCACGACAGGAAACGGCTCAAAACGCAACGTGAACACACCACATTTTCCCAATGAAAAATTACCCTTTTTTTGCAAAGTGCCTAGCTGTAGTTTTTGAACCCTAGCTCTGCCGGCACCTAGGGAAACCTAGCAAACTTATACATTTCTGAAAACTAGACACCCAGGGGAATCCAGGATGGGGTGACTCGACTGCCTCTCACCAGGTTCTGTTACCCAGAATCCCTTGCAAACCTAAAAATTGCCAAAAAAAGCACATTTTCCTCACATTTCTGTGGTGGAAAGTTCTGGAATTTGCATGGATCCACAAATTTCCACCCACCCCGCGTTCCCCAAAGTCTTCCGAGAAAAATGGTACCTCACTTGTGTGGGTAGGCCTAATGCCCGCGACAGGAAACGGCGCAAAACGCAACGTGGACACAACACAATTTCACAGTGAAAAATGACCCTTTTTTGCCAAAGTGCCTAGCTGTAGTTTTTTAACCCTAGCTCTGCCGGCACCTAGGGAAACCTACCAAACCCACACATTTCTGAAAACTAGACACCGGGATTCAGGGAGGTATGGCTTGCGTGGATCCCCTACGTTTCCTTACCCAGAATCCCTGCAAACCTCAATTTTAGCTGAAAAAAATCCTTTTTCACACATTTTGTGTGGGAAAGTTGTGGCATTACCGGGCTGACACAAATTTCCTACCACCCAGCGTTCTCCCATGTCTCCCGATAAAAATGGTGCCTCACTCGTGTGGGAGGCCCAAGTACCACGACAGGCAAGGACCCAAAACGTATTGAGGCAACATCAAAATTGCCTATCACAAAATGTTTTGGGCCCTTGCCTGTCGCGGCACTTGGGCCTCCCACACGAGTGAGGCACCATTTTATCGGGAGACCCTGGGGAACGCTGGGTGGTAGGAAATTTGTGTCAGCCCGGTGATGCCACAACTTTCCCACACAAAAATGTGTGAAAAAGGGATTTTTTTCAGCTAAAATTGAGGTTTGCAGGGGATTCTGGGTAAGGAACGTTGAGGATCCACGCAAGCCATACCTCCCTGGAATCCCCGGGTGTCTAGTTTTCAGAAATGTGTGGGTTTGGTAGGTTTCCCTAGATGGCCGCCGAGCACGGGGCCAAAACCCAGGTGACCCCCCTTGCAAAACCAGGTTGTTTGGTGATGGGCAATTTTGATGTCGCCTCAATACGTTTTGGGCCCCTGCCTGTCGCAGGTACTTGGGCCTCCCACACGAGTGAGGCACCATTTTTATCGGGAGACCCGGGGGAACGCTGGGTGGTAGGAAATTTGTGTCAGCCCGGTGATGCCATAACTTTCCCACACAAAAATGTGTGAAAAAAGTGATTTTTTTCAGCTAAAATTGAGGTTTGCAGGGGATTCTGGGTAAGGAAACGTTGGGGGATCCACGCAAGCCATACCTCCCTGGAATCCCCCGGGTGTCTAGTTTTCAGAAATGTGTGGGTTTGGTAGGTTTCCCTAGCTGGCCGCCGAGCACGGGGCCAAAAACCCAGGTAACCCCCCTTGCAAAACCAGGTTGTTTTGTGATAGGCAAATTTTGATGTAGCCTCAGAAGGTTTTGGGCCCTTGCCTGTCACGGGTCCTTGACCCACCCACGCGAGTGAGGTACCATTTCTATTGGGATACTTGGAGAAAGGCGAAGGGGTAGGAAATTTGTTGTTTCTTTCTGCAGCGTGAAAATTTTGGCACAATATTGCAAGGAAAATGTGACAGATATTTTGAGGTTTGCAGAACATTGTGGGTAAGATAACTTGTTGGGATCCACACTAGAGACATCACCATGTACTCCCATGGGTGTTTAGTTTACGACAAAATCTACAGTTGGTAGGTTATTCTTGGATGAAATATACACCTTGGCAGAGAGAGAAAAAAGACAAAGATTACTGCACAGCCATCTATTCCTCAAGCACACACACATACTGGTTGGATTTGGCACAAGGGCGAGTGATGGTTCAGTATATATAATTTTATTAACAAGAGATTTCACAAAAATGGAATGCTCTGTCAATAATTGAAAGGACAAAAAACTGAACCAGTGACTCAGCTCGTGAGCTGTAAAGCCACGTCAAGGCACCAACCGCTTTACAGGCCATTCACACACCTTTCATACGTGATACACACAAGACCATTCACACCACCAGGCACAAAACCAACACATTACAACATTCACAAAAAGAGACAAGGTATACCCTGCTTGACAAAAACAGAAAAGACAAATTTTTCTGCACAACCACCTATTCCTCAAACACACATACATACTGGTTGGATTTGGCACGAGGGTGAGTGATGGTTCAGTATATACAGTTGTATTAACCAGAGATTTCACAAAAATGAAATGCACTGTTAATAATTGAAAGGACGAGAAACTGAACCATTGACTCACAGCTCGTGAGCTGTAAAGCCACGACAAGGCACCAACCTCTTTACAGGCCATTGATACACCTTTCATATATGTGACACATACAAAACCATTCACACCGCCAGCCGCGGGCCCAGCACTTTACAACACTCACATCAGCAGACAGCGCCATTCAAGGGCCCATCACTTTCACACGCCCACATTCCTGACACAGCAACCACACCAGCTCACGGATTGCGTGGAGTGGCGTTTGGCTAGCAGTGTGTGTAGTGACCAGCAGCTAGTCACTACTCACACACCGCCAGCCAAGCGCCAGTCCACGCACACCGCCAGCCGAGCGCCAGTCCACACACACCGCCAGCCAAGCGCCAGTCCACGCACACCGCCAGCCAAGCGCCAGTCCACGCACACCGCCAGCCAAGCGCCAGTCCACGCACACCGCCAGTCAAGCGCCAGTCCACACACACCGCCAGCCAAGCACCGGTCCAAACACACCGCCAGCCAAGCGCCAGTCCACGCACACCGCCAGCCAAGCGCCAGTCCACGCACACCGCCAGCCAAGCGCCAATCCAAACACACCGCCAGCCAAGCGCCAGTCCACGCACACCGCCAGCCAAGCGCCAATCCAAACACACCGCCAGCCAAGCGCCAGTCCACGCACACCGCCAGCCAAGCGCCAGTCCACACACACACCGCCAGCCAAGCGCCAGTCCACGCACACCGCCATCACATTTAGGATTTTTTTATACAAATAAGAAAACACAAACAAATTGCAAATAGATACAAATCTTCTAACACAAAAACTGAAACTAAATACACTACACAAATGCCAACCTTGAAACTGAACAAAAAATATTAAACAATAGAGGCCAGGCAGGTCACTTTACCACTCATGGATGCTCCCAAAAATTATTTTGCTTGTGGTGCATTCTAAAACAAGCAGGCACACACAGCCCAGGGTTCGCCAACAGACTCTACATCTCCTACTGGGAAAGTCTTTTAAGGGTGTGGGAGGAATGTGATCAGGAAAGTGGCGATCTTTCAATCTAGCAACATCCTCCACCACTCCAACTCTAGGAACACTTGCCTGTTCCACTAAAACAAGGCTGCCTATTACAGACTCCTGAAACTTAGCAAAAGTCATCCTTGACTCAGGACAAGAATCCTGGAATACAACAAAAGCAGTAAAGGTTGCCAAGTGGAAAAGATGGATAGCCAACTTCTTATACCAAATGTAAGCCTTACGAAGAGCAGCGTAAGGTTCCAACCTCTGATCTACTCTGTCAACACCACCCATGTGCCTATTATAGTCTAAAATGCACACAGGTTTGCGCACTTCAGCAACCTGACCCCAAACAGTCACAGGTGAAGTGCTTTCATCATGGATGGTAGTCAGCATGTAGACATCTCTCCTGTCTGAAAACTTCACAGCTAGAAGCTCAACGCAACGCACTGTCCCCGCACAAGCTTTTGACAAACAAGATCTTTTGGGAAACCCTTACGGTTAGAGCGGATTGTGCCACAAGCAACAGTGTCCACTTTGGCCAATTCCCTCAACAACCGCACACCAGTGTAGACGTTATCTACATATAAATGGTGGCCTTTGTTAAAAAGTCCTCTACCAAGTTCCCACACAATTTTCTCAGTCACTCCAAAAGTTGACGGACAACCAGGGGGGTTAATCCTGGATTCCTTACCGGTGTACACCCTTAAATTAGAGACATATCCAGTCCGACTGTCACACAGCATATACAGCTTAATTCCATAGCGTGCCCTCTTACTAGGAATGTATTGCCTAAAAACCAAGCGGCCCTTGAACAACACCAAAAACTCATCCACTGCTATTTCTTTCCCTGGAGCATAGATCTCAGAAAATCGATCAACAAAGTGATCAATGACAGGCCGAATCTTAAAAAGACTGTCACAATCAGGGTGATCTCGTGGCAACGCTAAACCATTATCGACAAAATGCATCATCCGAAGCAGAAGCAAATACCTATCACGACTCATGACTGCCGGAAATATGGCAGTTGCCATCAAGGGACTAGTAGACCAATATGAAGACATTGATGGCTTCCTTAGCAAGCCCATCAAAAAAGTTAAACCCAAGAACTTCTTCATCTCTTCCAGATTTGTGGGAGTCCACCGGGTAGCTCTAGAGTGGGGCTTAAGGCTGGCACTGTTGTCCCTCAAAAACTGTTCGGCATACAAATTAGTCTGCTCAACAATCTCTGCCAAAAATACATCGTCCATAAACAACTGAAAAAAATTATCGGCAAAAAGTTTTCAGTATTCACTCTACACCCTGGAACACCAGTAAAGTCTGGCAATGCCGGCTGCACCATGCCTGGGGCAACCCAGAGGTCAGCACTTTCAACGGGAAGCCTTGCAGCCCCAGGCTGCAGCCCAGATGCCTCTTGCCGCACTATCGGCACATCAATGTCCTCCTCTAACACAGGCACTTCATCCGCACCGAGAGTAGCTTCATCCGCACTGAGAGTAGCTTCATCATCCGATGATTCCATGTGGAGAGAAAACTCACTGCCTGAATCTTCCCCTGCCTCCTCTGCCTCAGATGCAGAGTCAGTCTCTGAACCATGGTCAGAGGAAGACTCAAAAAGCATACCAACAACCTGCTGAGCAGTAATCCTGCGGCTAGCCATTGTCCTTACTAAGAAAGGAGACTGCACAAACAAGTCAACAACAACCAACACTGTGCAAAATAAGTAAGTAAAAAAATGTGTGCCTTTATCACAAAGATCTATATGCTCAAAAACTATACGATTCACTTGCAAGAGACAGCTACACTCACCAGCACCTACTCTGCAGAGACACAGCAAAAACCAACGATATCCCACTAGAAATAAAAAAACAAAACCAATTACTCACAAGACAACAAAATACACATCAAGCACAAATGCAAAAAGTTTTTGACACTCAAAAAACAGAAGCCAAACATACTGGTATTATCACACGATTTGCAAAAAACACATTCATGCAGAGAAATGAAACTCATTTACATTGTACAAAAAAGTCTCTTACCAAACACATGCAACTACACAAACAGCAGAACCACCAGTAACGAAACCGCAACCTGCAACAGTCTAAAGAGCAAAAGCCTTGAACTAGAACAAAATGGGAGAAATAAAGCATTACAATTGCAATTCACAAGAAATAAAACAATTCACATTATAACACGCTATGTCACTACCCAAATGGGGGCAGAAAGGCCAAATAAACGGGCAGATCTGCCCCCAGGAGGGCAGAATACACCTAAAAAAATATATGTCCCCTGGAAGCGACCAATTTATTTATTTTTAAATCCCTGGCTCTAGTGGGCTTTTCTACCCCCCCCCCCCCGGGCCAGAAACGCCAAAACATATAGGTGATCTGTCCCCAGGGGGGGCAGAAAAGTCTTAAAAATTATATAGGCCCATAAGGAAGCGACCCTTGCCCAAGGGGTCGCTTCCATTTAAAATGTAAAACACTCCCTGGTGTCTAGTGGGGTTTTCTGCCCCTTCCCCTGGGGGCAGAAAGGCCAAGTAAACAAACCGATCTGCCCCCATAAAGAATATACTTTTTAAAAAAATATGGCCCCTGGAAGCGACCCTTGCCCAAGGGGTCGCTTCCATTTAAAAATAAACCAATTCCCTGGTGTCTAGTGGGGTTTTCCAAATAAGAAAACCGATCTGCCCCCAGAGGGGACAGAATATACTCTAAAAATAATTTGGGCCCCTGGAAGCGACCCTTGTCCAATTCCCTGGCTCTAGTGGGCCTTTCTGCCCCCCCCCCCCCGGGTCCAGAAACGGCCAAAAATCGGCCGATCTGTCCCAAGGGGGGGGGCAGAAAAGTCTGAAATTATATTTCCCCCTTAGGAAGCGACCCTTGCCCAAGGGGTCGCTTCCTTTCCATCCAAAAACGAATCCCTGGTGTTTAGTGGGGCATTCCTGGTGCACGATCGCGACGCTGTGTGCGATCGTGCACCAGGAATGCCCTGCATTGAGACATCAGGGGTGAGGAAACACTGTTTCCTCTCCCCCAATGCCTCAAGGCGTCCAGATTTGGCCCCCCACTCCACCGTAGACCAAAACCTACCTCCTCCTCTTGGACGCGCTGGTTTCCAGCGCGTACAGCGCTTCCTGATGACGTCGGCGCGCGCTATGCGCGCTGACGTCATGGGAAAGCGTGGGGGGGGGTCGGGGTGGCAGCGGAAACTCTTCCGCTGCCTTCCCCCTCTGTGGGGGCAAGATCGTTACCCCAGGGGGGGAGCGCCAGCGCTTCCCCCAGGGGCTGTGCTCATGACGGAGCGGTTCTGTCATGAGCACAGCTTAACCGATGCTCATGACGGAACCGCTCCGTCATGAGCATCGAAGGGGTTAAAAAAAAAAAATCCATTCCAAGATGGCTGCCACGAATTCATGCACATCAATCACAGCTATCTTTGGAGTTTCTAAAAAATATAAGAAAATACATGTTTATTGCAGCTGCACACCTTTGCGCAGCAGTCCTCGCGGAGAGAAAACAGGCATTAACAAAGCCAACAACTTTCATTGGTGAAACCTATTGGCTTTGCCAGTGGTTGTTTTCCATTGTTGTCCAAAACATAAGCGGTTACAAAGAAATTGGTTTCTGTTTTGCCTTATAATTGTTTGGAATTGCTTGGGAGGCCATGATGATTGTCCAGTGCGTAAGTTTATGGCTAAGTAGATTTGATTTCTTATCTTGAAACAGCTGTATCCGTCTGCCCTGAAATGTGGATGCCTTCCTTCCCCAACTGTTTTTACAACTTAAACAGAGCTGAGGCACATCACTCACATAAAGGCACCACATTCTGGTAGTTGCAGTTCACAGTTTGTTTCACAATCTTACTTTTCATTTCCATGCAGTGGTTGCATTTATCTTGACTGTTTAGACAACACTGTTCGCAACCTTTACTGCCTGTCATAATAACTTATCGCTTTGTTATTGTTAAGGTGCTGCCTTTACCAGTGTTGCATCATTCCAGGTGATTTAATCCCTCACTAAACTCTGTGAACATTTACTGGCTCTGGAGGGTCAGTTTAAATGGATATCATACAGGTTTAAATGGATATCATACAGGTTTAAATGGATATCATACAGGTTTTTTTTTTTTTTGCAGAAGGCTCTAAAAAATGACCCTTCAACATGTATTGCCTGATAAATAGTTGGATGCGCGACACATTTCGTAGTTTTGTGAGATGCATTGTATTTGAAAACCTAAATTTGTTGTAGAATGTACTTGCATGAAAGATGCCCAAATCTCCACATTTTTATATCATTCCTTTTAAGTTTGTGCGACACAAGGCCAAAGTCTTGAGGAATTTGCTGTTTCTTGCTGGTCTCTTACTTGGCTGCTGTTGATCATGGGCTTTTACTAGGGCTCAGTCGAAGACTGGAATCAGTGTCATTAACTAAACACTGTGACTTTTTGTGGCTACTCCCACTATCATGCTCTCTAGCCTTTGAGAGCGCCAGACATCTGTTATTTTGTGAACATTGTGATGTTGGCTAGATTTTCTTTTGCCAGTCTTTCTGCCTGCATGATCACATGTAGTTTATTTAGCAGACCTTTTGATCATTGTTGTTTGGCCAGGTACGTGCAGGCCATCTCAGCACCTTCTATGCTTTAGAAAATATAAAACTATCAAGTGCGAGAGGTCATACTTTCTGAAAAGGCAGGCTGATGAAAGTGAACAAATATTGTTCTTTGGACAAGCAGCCTGCTTGGAAATAATGTTTGCAGAAATATTTTTAATGGTGTTCTTAAGAAAGCATGGACAGTTGCGTTATGCTTTGGTTGACTTGGATATTTTGTTATGCTATTTTGTGCCAGGCATACTGTTTCTTGGTCTGCAAAACCATTGGCTGAGGGGCTTATAATGTCATTGGTGCGTAATGCACACCTAGCTGTATAGAATTGCAGCATAATTTGACACTGTGCCTTTCGAAATGTATATCATTTTTTAAATATTTGATTAATTTGGGTGCCCAGCGCAAATCTGCAACCTTTTTTTTCCAACAGAATTGCTCTGGGATCAGGGAAAAAGTTTGATGTGAAGCAGCAGGCAGTATGCATCAGGAAGGAAGAGGACAGGGCATGGGGCTGTTATCAACAAGGTCTAGAAGCAATGCCAGAATTTTCCTCTGGTTCTAATTCACTGTAATTGCGGCTTGTCTGAGTTGGAGACTGTGCCATGCAGTGGGCACCCACATGGTGGCAGCGAATATAAGCCCTCTGAATCACTCACTCTCCAAGCCCTACAAGTGGGAGAATGCCCTCCACCGCCTGCCATTCATTGGACTGAATGATGCTCGTGTGTGCTTTCTAATTGGTCACAGACACAGAAGAAGGGATGATGAGAAATGTGTGAGATGGCGACTTCGAACCCAGTGCTGAGGCATACAGTTGGAGGGACTGGAGGTGGGGGTCTGTCTGGGAGAAATTACATGTGTTGGATGAGGAGGATGAGTCAAGTCATGGCATCAGGGCTCCCCGAGCGGGTGCTTGGTCCCGAGAAGGGAAGAAACCTTGCCATTAGGACACATGTAGTTTAGCAATAGGTATGTGGGGGAGAATAACAGACCCTGTCATCAGGATACAGATCACTCAAGAAATACATTATTTCAAAATGCTTTCGTTTCTGAACCATCGGCATGGATTGCCATTTAACATGATGTGTGTATTACATTTCTGTATTACATGTAGAATTTTTGCCTTAGTATTTTGGAATGTCTAGGGTACTTTAAAGACATGGAGGTGTGTCTTCAGGTGTCACTCGCGGGTCCTCTGGTGACCTGCGATACCTGGGAGGAGCTTCGATTGATTCTTTGCCATATGAGGGGATGAATCTGGTATATTGGGAAAAGTAGTAGTTTATTGTTTTATATTGCTGTGAATTTGTTTTGTTTCTCCCCATACATTCTTACTTTTTTCCCCGCAGAAATGTGAAAAACCTTTTTGAAGATTCTCAGGTATTTTGCCACAGGTTTTGACTGGCTCTGTATATTCCAAAGATTGGTTAGTTCGGTTTGCTTTACGCGTTTTAACTCTCATCGCAGCCTATAAGTGATTTATATAGAAGAGCTGGTACTTTGTTACACTTTATTGTTGAAGCTGATTTTTCTCTTCTCTGCTATTAGCTAGTTATCATATAGCCTTATTACTTAATATCACTATTAGTATGCAATTACCATTCTCGCACTGATTTATGCTATGGGTTTAGTGTTGTCATTGTTGGTGGGGATTGCATTATTCACTTAAAACAAATATATCAACACATCTACCTGAGCATAAAGAGTAACAGCCCTTGCATTTTCCTCATACGATCATTATCAAGTACATACCCTCCCTTATCTGATCATTGGATTTTCTTAACCTGTAATGGAAAGGCTTGGTGAGATTTGGAAACGTTGCTACATGTGAACTAGGCAACCGCCACCCACACCTTGTAGCGGCTAAGTACACGTGTTGGGTTGTGGTGTTTCTACTGTGGCCGTCTAGTTTGATCATCGTTTTCATGACATAATGGCTCCTAGGGTCTTATTGCCAGTAGAACTGCAGGTTAAGCGTTCAGGGTGAAAGTATCCTTGTTGACATTGTCCATACCTTTAAAGTTGATTTGAGAGATGGTGGAGGCTAGCAGGGTCTATCAAGAGGTCAGCCGCCTCAGTGTCATACTTGCAGTTTTACTTCTTCTTGGAGCTTGGAACTCTGAGGAGCATTTTACTGTTGCCTTGTGTATAGCAGAATGATGTGCTTTATGTGCCTTGCTGATAGATTTACCTACATGGTTTGCTTTTCATTGCCTTCTTGATAGGAATTGACCTGCACTGGTGTTCAGGTACTGCTTCCTTTTGCAGTGCTGTACACTTTCAGCATTTTTCCAGCCTATTTATTTCCAGTGAGGACTGGGCACAGACTGGAAGTACTCATGATTAGTGGTTCAGCATCAGTGTCTGCCTGAGAATACTAACACCCACAGGGCCAGTCGATAGAGGTATTTTATAGAAGCTTAGATCAGTGTCAACCTCTACTTCAGAATGATCTGCCCTTTTAATGGTATCTGTGCACATCACTGATAGCCGCCGTCTACTCTATGCCGGAGGAAGCTATTGAAAAATGGAACATATTCAGGAGTGACATTGTAAATATCTTCAGCTGAATTGATTCGGATCGCATCTCTTGATTTTGCTCGAACTTATTTTTCTTCTTCTGGCAAGCAAAACCTATGACAGTTGATCTGCTGTTCTATCGGGCTTGAAGGTGCCCAGTATTTTCTGAGTATATTTTAAATAACGGGAGCAGTATTACGGAAAGTGCAGCGGGGGTGCCCCAGGTGTGTGCGACCATTTTGTGCGCACTTGGGGCACTTTGTTATTACAGAAGGGGTCGCAGAAGCTTGTGCTGCCCCATTTGCAACACTGATGCAGGTCCACATGTAGCACTAGCGTGCTATCTTCAGAGGGCGTCCTCTCATTTGCATGGGGGTGTAGCATTATGCAAATGATAGAATCACTTTGCCTCTGCGCATGTGGCTACCATATTATTGACACAGGCACAGAGGCAAACTGGCCTTTAGGAGGCTCACAGAAACAAAATACAACCCTCTGAAGGGGTGTAAGGGGTTCCCATGGACCCCATAGACATCACGCTTGTGGGTGAATCACTCACTGCACCTACCTGCAGTAGATCTCTCTCCCCTCCTCAAAGTGCATGCAGGTTGCCATCTGCACATTGAAACACGTATTGGCTTTGAAGCAACTGCTCCATATTCCACTGACTTCCACTAGTTCGCGGCTGGGAGGGTAGCACATTTATCATGAAGGGGCACACTGTCCCTATTTGCGCCCGGCGTACCTGTTTAAAGGTGTGCCGTTGCACAAACAGGGTGCAAGGGCCATAATTGTAATATGGTCCCAGGTAGGCATCCAGTTTAAGAAAAAACAAAAAATCATTGCTTTAATCATGTTTATTCATTGCCACTTATACTGCATTGATAATGGTAACAGCTGAGTGTATATTGATTAAACATTCTTATTGACTGACAACGTGAAAGGATTCTAGAAATTTGGACATTATTAATGTACAGTCCAATCATAATAAATGAACTTCGGCTGCCAAAGCAGTAGACGCTTAGGCACTTAACGATGCTTGTTTGTAGGAAGGCACTTAGATTACGTGGAAATGTCAGTTCAGCAACTGCAGGAACATGATTTTCTATTTGTTTTCTCAAGAAATGTGTCCCCTTTTCAAATACTACCAGCACCTTGAATATGCCCTGAGAGGCTAATGTATATTCTTCTCAATATATGAAGGGTATCAAGTTAATGCAAACTTACCTCTATCTTGGGCACTACTGCCAACCCCGCTGAGACATTTAAAGGAAATAAATGTGTTTCGAGCAATTTACAGTTCACACTGTTAGGTTCCACGCAAATCTGAGATAAGTGGAGTGTGCAGAAGATATACAGGTGATTTTAGTGAACAGATTTTCTGGGCACATGACATCACTCTAGGTTGTCCAAATCTTATTTTCACTCATTCATTTAATTTGAATTCTTTAACTGAAATGTGCTGTGATAGTTTTATCTTCTTTATCCTTTCCTACCAAATTACTTCATAACAAATTTGACATCCATTACAAGGAATTCACTGGTTTATGACATACTATACAATTTAGGACGTGGTTGATAGGGAGTTAACTTCTTGGCACGGAACATCCCCAGAACATCTTGAGATCATTTGGGAATGGGGGACTCTCTCGCCTATCCTTCACTTATGTAACAGGAGGTTTATTAGAGACCAAGATGTAAAGATTATGACATACCTTCTTTATGGCAAAATGTCTAGAAGCAACAATAAATAAAACAAAATCTTCTAAAATGGAAGAAAATACTCCCACAGTAAAACACCACTGGTAATGCTTCTTTAGTGAAAGGTTTGGAATTCTTATCATTTGATGCCCATGACATAATGTTTGTGGTCAAGGGAAACAAGTTTTCTTGTTTCCTTTCGTCCACTGCACAAGTAGGCTCAAACCGCTGTAGCAGAAACCCTCTGCTTAAAAGGTTAAAGAAGCATAGTACGTATGTTTGAAAGAGGATAATTTCTAACTAAGGCAAGATTTGTATCCATATGTATTAATTGATCAAACTTGTATATATGAGGGGGGGGAATGTCGGGTCTAAATTACGTTTCAAAAAAGTTAACTCTACTGCTAAAGTTATCAAAAATCTGATTTCACCCTTAAGTCCTATTTTCTTAAAACTACGCTGGGAATAACTTTGAAGCATTTTTCTAGCCCTTTCCCAAGAGAAGGTGGAAAATAAATATTGTATTCCCTCCTAGACCTACTGTGGAAAGTTCAGTCCAGGCCTACAAAGTGAAATAACTTTGGGGTTTTATTGCACAATATTTGGTGTGCCCTAGTTTTATATATCAGCACCCTAGCCAATGGGTTTACATGGCACTCTTGTAGGGGTGACTTATAACTATTGAAAAATAGGCTTTTCCTACATAGCAAAGGCATTTTCCCGGTCATGTGTCCATGCAGTGCATTTAAACAGTGGTGCTTGTGGCAGAAATATGTTTTGGGCATACATGTTGGTGGTGTGAATACACTCTGCAGCCCACATAGGACATTTAACTTTGCATGCCATATTTGCACTTAAGGGCCCATTTACATCTGAGATATAGGTAAGTTAAAAAAAAAAACAAATAGGCTTCCATTGTACAGCACGTTTAGAGGGTGAGCACAGTCATGTTACTTGTGTTTAGCAGCAGTAAAGGGCAAATGTCCCAAAATCTGGGGTGACCATGCAGAATTAGGCAAATGTGCTACAATAGCTATTGAGGGAGCTGTGTGAAAGGTGGAAGGAAGTGAATTCCCTTGTTCGACGGCCTGAAACGCAAAGGAACGTGTGCTAGTCCTGGCACAATATATTTTAGGGGTAGTCAAAAGCCTGGCCTCTTTAGACCTTAGTGTTCTGCTAGAGAATACAGCTGTAATAGCTTCTGCAAGTAAACTGGGCCTTCTTTCTTTTGAACGAAAACACCATTGCTTTTATAGCGTCCTTTTATAAATGGGTAGCCAATGTAGGTTATGTAACTGAAAAGAGATTGAGTGGTGCCTAGGTAAATTCAGAATGAGGCCGACGGCACATTCTGAACTATCTTTAGCAGATAAATAGACTATTATGACACACTGAAGCAAAGAGAATTACCATAATCTAGCCTTGAAGTGATCACAGCATGAATCACTGTGGGGGGGGTGGGGGGGGGGATTTCAACAGACTGCAACGAGGGAAAATTATTATTATTTTTTTTAATTTCCCCTCATCGTCTGTTGAAATCTTTTTCCCCCTCTACCCCCCAACCCGGCCCCACAGCCCCACCGCTCTTACCTGCACAGGCCGCGGCTGAATGCAACTGTTTACATGCAGTTCCACAAACTTGAAGATGAGCACTCTAGCAAAATGACATGGGAGACTGTGCAGTATGATCTAATAGGACCTAGGGAGCTCGACCACCATTATCTAAGATAGTTTGCACAAGTTTAGAGACAGCTAGCAGCGCTGTTTCTGTGATGTGGTGTTGTCTAAAATAAGATTAAGAATCATCTAAAAACCAGTGCTCTTCGAGGAAGATGGACAATGATCAATTTATAGTTTTTCCAAAACCTTAGTGGGAAATGGGAAGAGATGCATATATGCCTATAATTGGCCAATACAGTGGTATCTGCCAAAGTTTTTTTCCAGCAGAGGCATTGTGTGCGCCTGTTTTAAGGAAGGAGGGACCATAGCTAATTCAATCGAATTATTGCAAAGCCTACAAAACTGCAGAGCAGTGCATTCGAGTTCAAGCTTTAAAATCTAGCTCCTCTGCACATCCTTGCCTTCCAAAGAAGAGCAGGATTAAGGGAATAGGAGTGAAAGCAGTCAAAGAAGAGAAATCCTGGTTAGAGTCAAGAGTTTAAGCAAGCTGGGACACATCAGGCTGAGGAGCAACATTTTTATAGATAGAAGCATTATTTTCAGAGAAAATGGCCGAAAGATTGTCACATACCTCTTGAGAAGATAGAGCAGCCTACTGAAAGCATAAATGATGATGAAAAGAGTCAACAGTAGAGAAAATTGCTTTAGCATAATTAGGGATGATGATCATTTGTGGCATGTCTTTTTTTAATTTTTTTAAAGAAGTTTGACACGCCTTCAGAGCCGATCTGTAAGTTTTCTAGCATTCAAGTCTGTAAGTGGACCTCCGCTTGCATTCTAGAGCATTTCATTTACTTTTTTCTCGTATAGAGCTTTAGAAAACCGGGGATCCAAGTTAGAGCTCCGTTGAGAATTCTGACTGCTAAGGAGAGCAATCGTATCCAGCAGTGGAGATCCAACAGTTAAACATTTAAGCATCTGTTTCCGTATTTTTACAAAAAGTGAGAAGGAGCAATAGTAAGAGAGGTTACAAAATTGTCAGCCTCCCCCTGGACCATGCTGTGGAAGATCCAGAGCTGGTAACAAGGGGCGGTCCAGATTTAAGAAGTTTAGAGTGACAAGGAATAGCACAATGGTCAGACCAAAGGGAGAGATAAGTCTGCTGAAAGGTTACTTATATTGTTAAAAATAAAGTCCATCGTGTGTCCTGCAGTGCGCGTAGGGGATGTAACTAACTTTTTCAAATTTAGTGCTTATAAAGCCTCTAAAAAGTCCTCACATAGGAATTTGAAGAATTATCCGTAAATTTATTGAAATCGCCATAGACCTTAAAATATAAATTGCAACAAAGCCAGATAAGTGTAAATGAAAATTGTGATAGAACCCAGGAGAGGTATAAACTAAGGCTTCTGAAATAGAATCTGTAGGATTGATATTTATGGTTTAAATCTTTTTATTGAAGGGAACGCAAGTCATGGTATTCAATGCAACGACCAATGTGCACATGTGGGTCACGCAGGACCGCAAAACGGCTGGTTGACTGGTGTAATTATACAAAAAGAACATGAAGTAAAACAGAAGAAAGAGAAACAATACCCCCCGCCCCACCCCCAAAAACAGTCAGAAAAGAAGGAAGAAATTGGTGAGAAAGAACCTCCCGCCTCCCCCACCCGGCCAGAGACAGGAAAATGATAGTCGCTCCTGGGTAGTACCCTCTCAAGCAGGTGCGTTTGGCACCTCTAGGTGGAGTAGGCGTAAGTATCTAGGGCATGATAATTTCCTAAAGTCGTGGGCTAGCAGGGACAAGAGTGGTTGCCATAGTTCGCCAAAGTCCGCGCCCTTGCCCGCGATGGTGAGCGAAATCTTTTCCATTCCCAATATGTGCCACAGTCGGTGTAGCCACCCTGTAGGTGTCGGGATTCGTGTGGATTTCCAGTGGGTGAGAATATTTTGAGTTGCAGAACCCAGTGCAAGCGCTATCTGCTTACCCCGTCTAGACTTTAAGGGATAGGTGAGTGGGTTGGGCACTCCCAACAGTACGTATGCTGGGAAGCGTGGGATCTCAGTGTCGAGGTGTTTGTCTACTTCGTCAAGCACTTGGGTCCAATAAGGAGTCAAGCGGTCACATTCCCAAAGCAGATGAACAAGTGTACCCACCTTCCCGCACCCTCTCCAACAGTCCGGGTTGTGTGCCCTATCTATTTGGTGCAGTCGCTCGGGGGTGTAGTACCAATAGTACGCTAGCTTGGTGTAGGTTTCCGTGAGGCCTGTGTGAGTTGCGGTATGTCGCGCCCTGTGACAGATCCCTTCCCATTCTGTGTTGGTGAGATCCCGGCCCAAGTCCCTCTCCCACCGAGCCCTACCAGCATGGAAAATGTGGGTGTAGCGTGACAGGAGCATTCTATACAAGTCCGTGATCAACTTCTTATCCGAGGAGCGGGTGATCAACCACCGCTCATACTGCGTGAGGAGTCTGTGGGCCTGCGCCCGGTTGTCGGGATGGGAGGCCCAATGGCGGAGCTGTAGGTAATGCAATCGTTCAGTTTCGGGGAGGTCATAATCTGCGCGCAGTTGCTCGAAAGGGATAACCCCTTCCATGTCGTAGAGTGTGCCCAATGAGCGGCAGCCTGTGCGTCTCCAGATAGGGAAGGATGTGTCTGCGAGCCCAGGTCCGAAATCGGGATTGCCGAAGAGGGGAGTGAGTGGGGAGGGGAATGTCGTGAGCTCGTGTCGACTGTTCGTTAGGTCCCAGGCCACCAGAGTGGTGCGCGTAATTTAGGATGCATAGAGGTTGGGAGGGCGTTGTGGCTTCCGAAGGAAGGGGATCTTCATTAAGGAGGTACCAGCTACCGCGCGGTCCTGGAAGAGCCAGTGTTTTCCTGACTCCTCCCGGCTCCATTCCACCAAATACCGCAATTGAACGGCTTTGAAGTAAAGCGCCAAATCTGGGATCCCAAGGCCCCCTTCGCTGGGGGGGAGGAAGCTAACTGACCGCTTCATTCTCGGTTTTCTGCCTTGCCAAATAAACTGCGATAGTTCTGATTGCACCCGTTGGATCCAACCTGTAGGAGGCTGCAGGGGGAGTGTTTGGAATAGATAGAGGAGTTTCGGGAGTATGGACATTTTCACGGCTGCTATACGCCCCAGCCATGAGATGGGATAGCGTTTCCAGTGTCAAGTCCCTGCGGATGTGGGAGTGCAGGATCCTGTAATTAGCTGCCCTCGTGGCCTGTAGTGTAGGGGCCAGCTGAAGACCCAAGTACGGAACCGTGGCAGACCACTGTATGGGGTGGCGGACTTGAAGTTCCGCCAGAAGCGGAGGCGGCAGAGAGAGGTTCAGAGCGATGGACTTTGCAACGTTGACTTTAAACCCGGACGCCCCTCCGAAGAAGACCAACTCCTCCAGAAAAGTGGACAACGACGTGGCAGGGTCCGCTAAGGTAACCAGGACATCGTCCGCGTATTAGGATTGATATTTAAAGAGAAAATAAATACTTCAATCTGCCCTTATCACCTTTAGTTATATTGCAAACATAATGAGATTGAAAAAAATAGTCACGAAGCCACCCCCACCCCATATAAAGAGAGCTATCTTGGGGTAAGATATAGTATGCTAGAGGAATGGTAGATTAGGCTAGAGGTATCGGAGATCAAAGTTTCAGTCAAAAAAAATTATATCCGGTTTCTAACCCTCAATAAAATCCGGCAACTGACCGCTAAGCTTACTTAAGTATAGGATTTTAAGTAAGTAACTACATATGCTGTCACCAACGAATAAATTCCTAACTATTAGTCTGGCCATATCAGCAGTATAGAAGCCGCCCAGTGATCGTTTACAGCACTTTCAGCTGGCAGGGCCTTCTAGTGTAAGAGTATTGGCTTTACTTTTACAACTTCCCCTCCCATTCCAATCCATATACTCCTGGGAAGGATAGACAAGTTTGAGTTGGGGACCGGACAAATTAGGGTCCTGACACTAGGTGCAGAATGATGCAGACAGGCTTACCTTTGGCATGCTTTCAAGGTGCTTCTGGCGTGCCGGCTCTTACATCAATTCTGAAATGGTGGCACATGCAATGTCAGAGGTGAAAACTAGAGTACTGTAATCGGCAGACGACAACCCTCCCAAGATTGTGGCCACTATCCACTGCAGAGATTCCCTCATCGTTTTTGGAGAATAGTCAGAGCAGTTGCTGGAGGCGACAGCATAAAGTGCCACATGCAGATGCAAGTATCAAATTTAGATTAATTTTGTAAAGTTAATGATACCTTAAAACACAGACATATCAACACAGTTTATTCGACAATAATGCAGTGGTTTTGGAACACAACGAAGTTGCATCAAATAAACGGTTCTCCATTCGGAGTATGATCAGAGATATTACTAAATCCAATTAGATCTCTAACTTCCTTAATTAAATTCAGTTATATAGCCTTAAGATGCAACAACAAAGTGTGGCCTTTACACTTTACAATCCCAGTACTAAATATGTAGGGGGGAGAGGGGTTGAAAATTGGCTGGGGCAAGACCTGGAAACTTGCAGCGTATTCTGCGAGGGACGCGCAGTGCTCACTCATAAATCGATGCCAGGATGGTGGCACATGATGGGTCAAAGGCAAAAGGTAGTGCACTCTGACCAGGAGACTTCCGCCCTCCCAAGATGGCGCCCACCATCCACAACAAAGAAACCTCCTCATGTTTGCAGTCTTGGAAAAATAAACCTGACCAATCGGTGGAGGCGACAGAATAAAATGTCATGCGTAGAAAGGCAAACGTTAAATTTAAAATAATTTTGTAAAATCAATGCCACCTTAAAACTAATGCACAAAAAAATTTAAATGTCATTATATACTCTTAATGTGCGACAATAGTGTCCTATACAAAACACTCTAAAATCCCAACATTAAACGTTGAGGGTACAAAACAGGCTGTCCAGCGTATTTGCCACAAATACCCTGAGTATTTTCTTTAAAGGATAGAAAACAGTACTCATCTGAAGAAGCAGCAAAGAAGCGGTGAGATGACGTGAAGCCAGAGTTTCCGAAGAGTTCCCTGCATCAGAATTGGTGGAGAGCAATTGCCGTCATCACTCACCCTAGAATGTACTATAACAGGATTGGTGGACAGCAATTGGCGTCATCACTCACCCTAGAATGTATTTGTAGTGTTTTACGGCTCAGCGGTTTTCTTCCATAACAGAAGTGTTTGCTTGTTATTTATTGTTGCTGTTAGACATTTTGCAGTAAAGACGATATGTCCTGATTAGTCCTCGGGTCTTGCTCTAGAATTGTAGGGCCTGGTGCCTCCAGCAAGGTCCTACACATTTCGAGCTCTGTCACAGTTGAGATTCTCATTTAAAAAACTGTTTTACTTTCCACTGCATGTGGAAATAATCTCTGATGTAGTCTGGACAGATTCTCCAATGTATTTTGATTTTTAACACATTATAGTTACAAGCCCACATTTATTGTTATTTTTAGAGAAAAAAAGTTATACTATTACACATTTTATGAAGCTTACAAGTTAAAGTTTTCTCGAAAAATAACTCATAAACATGGTACTGGTCTGGTCGCTATGTAGACCCGATAGTTTTATTTAAATGTTTACCGTAGAGTGCTTGTGATTGCAGTAGGTCGCTGCATTAAAAATACACCCACTAAAGCTGGCCAGGCACCACACATCTCCTTCGGTTGCCTAAAACATGAAAATGGCGCTCAAGCAAACATTTCGCACATATCTCCCTTAAATCTACACCAGGAGCGCAGGGCGTTTTCTACTCTCTGTTTACTATGGCCTGAGGCAGTTTTAAGCCGTTTATCATCATGAGTGATCTCTTTTCCCAAGCGCGTGCTTATCGCTACTTAAGTGGATGTGCCACGTCCAGCCATACAAATGGGCTTTTCCTGTGACAGATTACTCGCTATATGCTTTTCACAAAGCTGTTAATTCACTTGCATTAATATTTGAGATTACTTCTCACTTCTGTTTTTTTTCTCCCCTGCGGCCGCTCCTACTCTTTAAGTGTGAATCTGCTTTTATCAATTTTTCCTCTTCATTGGCTCAATAACCCTCAGGATATACCAACTCCAGGTCCATGTCTTCCCAAAATCAAAGTACAGTCATTTGTTAGTTCTTCCAAAAATTTCAGTTCAAATTGGCGCTGGCATTATGGCCAGTAACCCGGACTCACAAATGAACCTGGAATGCTGTGCCTTTACCACAGTTCGTCCTTCTTTTGCTCATAATTCGATCTCAAGTTAGTCTCAAATCTGCTTTTTTCATGCAGTTGTTCATCAATTGCCTCCCCGGCATAGTTGTTTCCAATTCTGATGGTCTTCCGTATCCCATTTACTCATCAGTTCATCCATGTTTGCCTTTTCATTTCTTTTTATATTTCTTTTAATTTTAGAAAGTTTGGCTTCTTACTTCAATTTAAAAAGGTTGTAATGAAGTCAATTGTGTAAGTAACCTCAGTACACCTCCACTGCTTTTATCTTACTACCTAGATTTACAATAAAAGAAATGCCATTACACCGACCAATGATAATAAGCGCGCCTGATAGCCTGGAAGAGGTTGTCCTGAAGAAGGGCGCAGTTGGCTCACTTTGCTTGCACACACTGTGGTGTTTAGGGCTTGCTCTATAATTTCAGGTCCTGTGCTCGAGTGATTGAAAAGAATTTAAGGGACTATTTTAGGTAAAGGCTTTTAGTATTCTTGCTCCAAGGCCAAATTTTACTACACAATTTAGTTCATGCATACATCTCCTGAAAGGTTATCCGAGCAAAGTCAGAGTTGTATTTATTAGTATGCTGGCTCTGAAGTTTACAGGTCTAGTTCCCTGTTTGCTAAATGAATTTCGAAATAGTGTTCCCGGTTCAATTTAGTAGCTGGGAATATAACACACACAAATGTTTTTGATTATTAGCAAAACCTGTTATCTTCCTGATTTTTTGATACCTTGTACAATAAGTATAACACATTCCGGTTTTATATCCCTTTAAGCAGGTGCTTCCACAAACATGGTATGTCCATGTAGGTTCCACCTTCTACTGGCCATGGGGCCCAAGCAATAGTTCAGTCATGTACTTTACAACACAGCAGAGAATAGGCTGGGCTTCGGAGAAGAGACTAGAGATGCAAGAATGTGTGAAGAGAGCATTTGGTTTGTCTTTTTACGGGATGTAAATTTTTTGAAATATTAAGTAGCTCAGAATTCAATAAGGATGATCCATGCAACAGTTCAGATAATTGATTTGCCTTGCTTTCTTTTGAGAATTTCACTGATTCCGATATATTTGTTTTGGTTATTGTATCAAAAAATGATGTTGTAGTAGTTCTAGAGAAAATAAGTACTTAGAAGATAATGTCCAGAGACTAATAAACCATCTGCATAAATCATTTACAGTAAAATACCCAAGATACAGTGGCAAGAATCGAACACTTTAAATGCTCAAGGAAGCACTTACTAAGTAAACAAGCTTTGTCAACGCTGATAGGTTTTCTGTTGACTGCCAGACTTTTTGGCTTTGTCAATGCTTGTTTTGTCATGCTTTTTGTAAAACTTTATAGTTGAGGAACATTGGGAACACTGGCTACAGCCAAAATAATTTGTTTGGTTTAAAAGTGCACTCATTGCATTAGTAGTCCATAATATTGAAGTAAAACACTTGTTTGTGAATGTGCGTGTTGTGAAAAAGTAGAATGCGTCTCGTACAGTGAAGTTAGCCAAAGGATGAAGTGGGCTGACCCGTTACCCCATGCTGTATAATGTAGTGGGCAAAATAAAAATGCAAATGACTCCACAAGAGACCACTAAATGAAGAAGGATGGCAGAAAACTCCTTAAAGTTAATGAATTCTATATATAATTTTAGTAAAATCAGAAGGTCTTGACTCATGTCAGACCTAAACGTTCTCCAGTTTAGTAAAGATTTGCTGTTCAAATGTTTTGCAGTGTTACAATACACTACAGTAGCAAGTGCTGCGTAAAAAAACTAATTGTTATGATAACTATGGAGAATGTTTTGGGTCCACATTGGTTAATATTCCTTTCTGGACTTAAGAGCAAAACGATAATCATGAACATTACCTGCGCCATCTTGTCTGGTGGAATTCAATGTGCACATAAGTTGCAGTCATTTTGATCTATCACAGCCATTTTGTACTCTGTTGGTCACCTTTGTTTCACCCTGCCCTTACTAGCATCCCTCTGACCCTCTGACCGACCTGGTATGTGTGCTGGGGGCTATAAACTCTATTGCCACAACAAACCTCAGCGCCACTTGCTGCCACAAACTCGTTTTTCCTCTCATCTCTGTTTTCAGGCAAACCTTTGGACACTCTACCCCTCACTGCACCTAGTTACACAAACAGGTTCCAAACACCAAAAAGACTCTTGCAACATGATTTATTGCACTGCAAACAGCAAGACTTGTTGTTACCAACAATGGGACCTGTTTTTATCAACAGAACGGACTCTTAGATCTGGCCGGTCTCACATGTTTTAGACCCTGAAGCAAGGTCCAGCTGCAAGATAAGATTGTCTGTTTGACCTGGGTGGGAAGAGAATTACTGTTGGGCTTGTGTGACAACCTGCCCGGGCGGGCACCCCAAGCTTGTGTAACCATGGTAATGAAACAAATGCATTGTGTCAAACCTGTATAAAAGGAAGAGCCAAAGGAGTATCAGCAGAGCACTTCCCTCAGACATCCCGGTGTCTGCAGTTGACGTGATCTCCTCATGAGAAATAAACCTTTTTCTTGTCTTCCAGTTTCCAGCGCTTGCCTCATTATTTTGATAGCGAACCCAAAGTGAATTAGAGGTGGAACCCTGCACCGGGCAGCATTGAGGGTCTTAGAAGACTCGCTGCCTTTCACAAATTGGCGCCCAAACGTAGGGGCCCATCAGCGACGCGTGGGTCCGGTAGAGAGGTCCTAACGACGGAGTGAACGACTAAACGATTGGGGTATACCTGCCTGAGAAGACCCTTGTCTGGCTGCCGATCGACTGAACTTCACCGGTTCCGAACGGACCTTTCTCGAGTGACCTGCGGTCCTGACTGGGACCTTAGAGGAACGCCGCATTGATTGTTGGAGTGAGAGGACAACCAGGCGCTGGAAGGGGAAGACTAAGAACTGTCCATACGGTCCGGGTAAGGTCGTGAAAAAACGACTTAAATTGATTGATTGATTGAATAGTTTGATTGAAATACTAGTATTCCTTTTTTTTGATATTGAGTTATTTGCGACATTTCCCTGCTTGCAAACAACGAAGAATAGGAATATTCTCTCTCTTTGCAGGCAGCGAAGGACAGGTAGTGCAGCCTTTTTGTCTAAATTGATTGATTGAGATATTCATTTTTGACCGATAAATACGTCATGCCTGTTTTCTCTAGATTGTTTGATTGTAATTGTTTTGGACCCGACCGTTCGTTAGAGGTCAGTCAGCCGGCACCGCCGGAAGGCACCCCCTAACAAGGGCATGTACGTAAAGTATTGATTAGCCACCGTAGCTTATAGCAAACTATGGCATAAATACACTAGGAAGGACCGGGTAAATCAGTGGCCACTGACGGGATCTTTCGATCCCGCTAAAATAGAAACGTTAGAATTAGTTCTCCACAAAAAGAAAGCTAGATCAGCCTTGTTTGACAGTTTTGGTTTATGGCGAAAAGAGGCAGCTCAAAGAAAGAAAAGGGACGAAGCTAGACAAGATAAAGAAACGCGAAAATCAGCTTACCAAGCCTGTAAAAGATTAGAAGAAAAACTAAAAGAAAAGGAAATCGATAAAAAGGAACAGGAATCAAAAATATCAGGTCAATGCCCTGTTAGAACGCCCTCGACTCTTTACCCCAAGTTACCAGCAAAACAAAGGGTAGATGATGATTTATTGTTAGGTCCCCCAATCATATACATGCCGCCCCCTTACGCCCCTACTCATCCCGTAGCACAACGCAAGGACCACCAAAGTATAGCCGGAGATGGCACGATCGCCTCAGTCTCCACCGCCTCTGCTCCCACCGAGTCACCCACACCAAATGCCTCATCAAAGGATACAGTAGTAGAGGTAGGATCAAAAGAAAAAGGAGCGCCCAGGGTCCCGCGATTAAGTAAAAATGAGCGAGCAGGCATTGATAAAATAGTTAAATCCCTCATAGATAGGAAGGAGACAGAAGAGTATGTAACTGACATATGCAACTCCTATGTTGAAAACCGCAAACGATACTTTATTGTACGTCTCTGTTACCACACTCTTACTGCATATGAAGAGAAGTACCAAGATGTAGGGCCCGAGCGGCTAGTGGCTCTCTATAGGAAGGTAGACACCGGAGATGAAGGCGACAACGATGTTACAGAACTCTTTTCATCCACACTGGAGGCATTCCGTCACCTCGTGGAGAAGGACGGATAGATAAGGACAGGACATCTAAGATAGCAGGACCCCCGGTGGAAAAACCAGATAGCATGATGCCGATAAAAGAAGCTGCCCCTTATTGGGTACCTCCTAGAGGACAAGGGACTCATGACGATATGAACCATCAAGACGCTAGAGGAAGGGTGGTCTACAATTGGGTGTATCAACCATGGGACAGACAGGACATTTTGACGTTCCGTAAATCTTTACCGGATTTACGAAGGAACCCCACCGCCTTTTACACCGAGCTAGGTACCGCTCTGGGATCAACAATAATGACACTTGCCGACATAGACTTGTTCTTCGGGTTATGTTTGCCAGCAGATGTGTGGAAACAGATTAGGAAAATAGACCATACCGAACTGCTTGGTCATACCTGGGAACAACTCAACACATTAGATAAACAGCGGAACCCTGGTCAAAAACCGGTTAAAGCAATATTGGACCTCCCTGACAAAATAGTGCAGAAAGTGAAAACGCTGATCCCAGAGAAAAAGATAGACTGGTCCATAGTAACCGCATGCCGCCAGAAACCACAAGAGGATGTCTCAGAGTATTTCTCCAGATTTGAAACGGTGTTCTCCGATTATAGTGGACAAGACATGTCCACCGCAACCGGACACCACTTATTTGTGCAGAACTATGTCAAAGGACTACTGCCAGATGTATCCCAGAAATTACAAGCCAGCGAAAGTAGTTGGGCAGCATCTAAACCGGCGGCCATTCTCCAAATGGCCCAGTACTACGAGCATCAGAAAAACGAAAATGACAGGGCTACAGAAAGGAAAAAGAAGGACTTGAAGGAAAGGGTAATGGTAGCACAACTCCAGGGGGCGAATACAGGAAGGGAGCAATATAGGGGAGGATACCAGCAGAATACCCCTAGAGTACAGCCACCTAGAAACAATTCATCGACATCATATGTAGGACGCCAAGACCTAGGACAGGATCAATGTGCATTTTGCAAAGAATATGGACACTGGAAAACCCAATGCCCAACTTTGTTAGGAGCTGGTAGGGGCAGAGGGGCGAGGGAAATAGCAAGTGGACAGAGAGGAAGAGGATGTGGGAGAGGGTACGCGAGTGAAGCAAGCGAGGAAAGGCCAGGAAGAGTGAACACATTTGACCATCCCAAACAGAATCAGTACCAACAGACAGATTATGACAATACGTACGACTTTGCATAGGACAGCCAGGGGCAAGGGAGGGATCCAGTCGAGCTCTATGTTGATCAGCAAGGCCATTATGTTACCGCTGAGGTCCTGGGCACAAAGTCGCCATTTCTGGTAGACACGGGAGCAACACGTAGTGCACTATCCAAACGACTGATTCCAAGGGCACTCTTGTCAGGCTCACATGTGACCTCAATAGGATTTGACGGTACGCCCTCCACCAACCCTTTGTCCCGACCGATCCCTTTTAACCTTGACAACAATAGCGTCGAAACGACATTCCTCCTCTCTTCCAACACCCCAGACGCCATTATGGGTCTCGACCTTTTGAAACACTTCCATGCGACTATCAGATGCTCACCAGACGGAGTGCGTGTCGTCCTGTATGACAACCCCCAGCGCCATAGAGAGAACCCTTCTCAGCACATGTTTCCCATCTCCGAGACTGACGCATCCCTACTGGACACTTTGCCATCACACTTATGGGCTAGGGCTGATTCAGACGTAGGACGAATGATGATTGACCCAGTACACGTAACAATACGACAGGACGCAACCCTACCGAAAGTACCGCAGTACAAAATATCGGCAGAGGGTGAGAAGGCACTGACAGAGATCATACACTCTTTGGTAGAGGCAAGGGTGGTAGAGGAAGTAGTGAGCAACGTTTGTAACAGTCCCATACTACCGATTGTAAAGAGACAGGGAGAGGGAGACGGAAAAGCCTACGCTTCATCATTGACCTGCGGGAGATAAACAAAATCGTAGTGCCACAATACCCAGTAGTTTCCGACATCACGACAATTTTGACTTTAATCCCCTCCACTGCCACCACCTTCACTGTAATTGACCTCAAAAACGCATTCTTTTCCATACCTATACACAAGGACAGCCGCTATCTATTTGGATTCACCCTAAACTCCCGTTCGTACAGATTTTGCAGAGCACCTCAGGGGTACACTGAGAGCCCAAGCATCTATAGCCAGGCGCTTAAAAGACAGACGCCATACAATTGCCAGATGGAGTGGCACTTATACAATATGTAGACGACATCCTTCTAGCAGCGGACACCATACCAATAGCCGTCACAGCCACCATCAAACTACTCCATTTTCTTGCTGAGAATGGTCACAAGGTCTCCCGAAAGAAATTGCAGTTCTGTAAATCACAAGGGACCTATTTGGGTCACCTTTTATCCAAAGAAGGGAGGAAACTCACACCTGACAGGATCCAGACAATTCTAGACACCCCTGTCCCCAAAGATCAGAAACAAGTCCGCTCTTTGATAGGTCTCACTTCATTTTGCCGACAGTGGTTACCGAACTTTAGCCTCATTGTCAAACCCCTTCTCTCCCTCCTAGCTAAAGACATCCACTCACCTCTCCCCTGGACCCCCGAATGCCAGTCAGCCTTTAAAGAACTACGCAATGCCCTTTGTTCAGCGCCTGTCCTAGGAACCCCGGATTACTCCAAACCATTCTTCCTCTACACGCACGAGAGGGAAGGATGTGCATTGTCTGTCCTAACACAATCAATTGGTCACAAACAACGCCCTTGTGTATATTTCTCTGCCACACTCGATCCAGTAGCCAGAGCGCTGCCAGCGTGCCTGCGCGCTGTGGCAGCTGCAGCAGTATCGATACGCCAGAGCGAAGGAATAGTACTCTCCAATCCAGTCACTGTTTTAGTACCCCATGCAGTCGACACACTACTGAACCAGACCAAAACCCAACACTTGACTAGCGCCCGACTGACAGGATATGAGTTGACCCTGCTAGCACCGCACAGTACCCTAAAGCGATGCACCACCCTCAATCCAGCCACACTGTTACCCCTACCCGAAAATGATCCTAGCGTGACTCCACTACACGACTGTGTGACACTAACCGATGAACAAACAAAGAGTAGAATAGATCTCAGAGACACCGCCTTTCTAGAACCAGATGGAGAACTATGGGTGGATGGTTCGTGCATCAAACTCCCTGACGGCACCACCTCAGCTGCATACGCTGTCACCACAGCCCGAACCGTTCTGGAAACAGCCCGTATTCCCCAACGTTCAGCCCAGGCTGCAGAACTCATTGCCCTCACACGAGCATGTATCTTAGCGACTGACACGACAGTTAACATATACACCGACAGCCAATATGCCTTCGGGTGGTTCACCATTTTGGGATCTTATGGAAAGAAAGAGGGTTCCTGACTTCACACAGTACACCCATCCTGCATGGAGATCTAGTCTCCGCCTTGACGCAAGCAGTCCTCCTCCCCAAGAAGTTAGCAGTGATAAAATGCCAAGCACATAGGAAAGTGACTGATCTCATTGGACAGGGAAATGCACTAGCAGACGTTACTGCCCGAGCCACGGCAGGAGACAGAACTACGACACGAATGTATGTGACCAGGTCACAAGCTGAACGATGGACTGACGCTAGGACCACTGTAAGGGACATACAGACTACAAGCACACAAGACGAATTGACCGAGTGGGAAAAGGTGGGACTAAAAGACGAGGAAGATTGCTGGAGAACTAAAGACGGAAATAAATGGCTGTTACCCAATGCCTACCTCATCCCCATATTGACCATGGCACATTTACCAGCACATATAGGCTCCACCCACATGATTGAACTAATCACCAGAGTATGGCATAACGTCAAGATAGCAGAATCTGCAAAACGCATAGTACAACAATGTATAGTCTGCCTACAACACAACCCAGGGAAGGGGACAGTAGTACCACGGGGAGGGTTTGGAGTCCCTGACCACCCCTTTGAAATCCTTCAAATGGATTACATTCAACTAGAGAGATGCCTTGGTCTAAAATATGTCCTGGTGGTTGTGTGCGCTTTTAGCAAATGGGTGGAGGCATATCCCACCCGCGACAATACCGCCTTAGCCACTGCAAAAGTATTGCTGAAAGAATTCTTCCCCCGATACGGCCTTTGCAGAATTTTATGGAGCGACAACGGCCCCCACTTCGTAGCCGAGGTGATACAGAACATACTGAGAGGGTTGGGGGTAAAACAAAAGTTCCATGCCGTCTTCCACCCCCAATCAGCGGACCTGGTAGAGAGACACAATGCAACGTTGAAACTAAAACTAGCCAAAATAGTTGCCACGACCGGGTTGAAATGGCCGGACGCCCTCCCATTGGCATTGTTATCGATGCGCTCCACCCCAACCAAACACCGACTGACCCCGTAAGAGGTGGTCTTCGGCAGGCCTATGAGCATTTGGGCGGCACCAAGACCCACCTCCATTAACGATGTCCCGAACATATTAATGTCGGATTACTTGCATAAGTTGACAAACGAGCTAACAATTATCCACCAACAGGTGCAGCAAGCCTTGCCTGACGTATCCAGGGGCCCGGGACATGAAATAAAGCCAGGCGACCATGTATTGATTCGCAACTTCCAAAGAACGAAGAATCTGGAGCCTAGGTGGACGGGCCCCTGGCAAGTCCTGATCACCACCCGAACTGCCCTCCGAGTGGAAGGAAAACGAAACTGGCTGCATGCCCACCACTGCAAACGAGTCCCTCCAACCTTGGCAACCTGTGAAGGGGTGGAGGTGCAAGAGGAAGTACTCGCGAGAGACCGACCAGCTCTGAGTTGCTACCCACAAGAAGACACCCTCGAACTATCAGAATTTCCCGACCCCACGGTGCCATCCAGGAAAGGGTACAACCTAAGATCGACGAAAGGAGGGAGCTCCAACGACCAGGCCACCAACTAAGTCAAGATCTCAGATCGGTAGCACAGTCAAACGACGCTACCAGGAAAGCGCCAGACAAAAGGCTGTGGTCCTAACAGTTGTTGAGCTCCTCGAAGATGATGGAAGAAACTGAACACCTGCAAAACCACTGCAAGGACACCAAGACTGCTAACCTGCACAGCACAAAGACAATTGCACTTGTAGCCGCATTTCTCACCTGTCTCCTGCTAATGGTCGCACTCTGGATCATTGAAGAGAATGCACCTGCATACAGAACATTGTCACCCACCATGCAACCAACCACCAAGAAAGAACACTACCTGGTATCACTACCGCCACATCTCCGAGAACGACGCAAAGAATTCTGGAATAATTCTTTCGTGCAGATGTTGCACCAGCACAATCTTGCCACCAATGCTACCAACTGTTGGGTCTGTGGGCTGTTACCACATGCCACTGAACATTCCATCCCTTTCATCCCTTCGCCCTTTTCTATTCACAGATCTTGCCTTGCCTGGATGATGCTCCTACAAGAAAGTTACAAAGACAATGCCACTTCAGACGGAACAATCGCCCAGTTCTACAACGAGTTCTGGCGAAACAAAACAGGAAGGACAGCCGCCCCCTTCTGCCCTCACACCTTCAATGCGACATTCCAGATTAATGTCCCCTCCAAAGAACGAGTGGAAATGCAAGTGTTCAATAATCCTAACAGAGCCACATTTTCCTACCTGAAGAAAAGAACTGCTGCAACACTGACTGTGGCCCTATCTGTGGTGAACGTCTCTGGCCTTGTATGCATTGAAGGCCGTGGGACTAAGAATGTGGGTCACAGCACCTGTAGCATTGTAAGGACTTTGAACACTGCCAACCCCCAGCGCTTGTTGCATCACCCAATATGTACTTTGTTTGTGGAACCAAAGCCTACACCTGGCTCCCAAGAAACTGGGGGGCACGTGCTACATCGCCTTTGTTTTGCCACCAACCTACACAGCCCCTGCAGAGCATCATCGAGAAAAGCGTTCTAAAGACATTGATCAAGCAGACTCTGCCTCATCACAGTTCCTCGACGCAGCAAAAGGGCTCGTCCCGCTATGGGGTCCGATGGCAAACAGCCGAGCCATCAGACATCTGTCCCAAGCGGTAGAGACCGCCCTGAACGTCACTCCTGGCATCCTCACCAACAACACTGCTGAGCTCCAAGCGATCCGTCTGGTTACCCTGCAAAATCGCATGGTCCTGGACGTGGTACTAGCGGACCGTGGAGGAGCATGCCGCATCATCGGTGCCAGCTGCTGTGTATACATTCCTGATAATTCACCTTCTGTCTATGAAGCAATCGAACATCTCCATAGACTATCTTCAGAAATTCATCAAGGATCAGAGACTTGGACAATTGGAAGTTGGCTTTGGGGCATCTTGAAGGAGTGGGGTTGGAAAATATCAATGATTCTCTTGGTCCCAGTATTGACAATATGTGTTTGTTGTTTGGGTATACACTGTATACCACCTTTGTGTTCTCTTTGCATAACTACCTTGAACCCTACGACTATGGACACTCGGCTAACAAAAATGAGAGTAATGTATGATCAAGAGATACAGGACATTATGGAGATCGAAATAGACTGACAAGCTGTCTAGTTATGTTCAAAGGGGCCACTGTTAAAAGCAAAACGATAATCATGAACATTACCTGCGCCATCTTGTCTGGTGGAATTCAATGTGCACATAAGTTGCAGTCATTTTGATCTATCACAGCCATTTTGTACTCTGTTGGTCACCTTTGTTTCACCCTGCCCTTACTAGCATCCCTCTGACCCTCTGACCGACCTGGTATGTGTGCTGGGGGCTATAAACTCTATTGCCACAACAAACCTCAGCGCCACTTGCTGCCACAAACTCGTTTTTCCTCTCATCTCTGTTTTCAGGCAAACCTTTGGACACTCTACCCCTCACTGCACCTAGTTACACAAACAGGTTCCAAACACCAAAAAGACTCTTGCAACATGATTTATTGCACTGCAAACAGCAAGACTTGTTGTTACCAACAATGGGACCTGTTTTTATCAACAGAACGGACTCTTAGATCTGGCCGGTCTCACATGTTTTAGACCCTGAAGCAAGGTCCAGCTGCAAGATAAGATTGTCTGTTTGACCTGGGTGGGAAGCGAATTACTGTTGGGCTTGTGTGACAACCTGCCCGGGGCGGGGACCCCAAGCTTGTGTAACCATGGTAATGAAACAAATGCATTGTGTCAAACCTGTATAAAAGGAAGAGCCAAAGGAGTATCAGCAGAGCACTTCCCTCAGACATCCCGGTGTCTGCAGTTGACGTGATCTCCTCATGAGAAATAAACCTTTTTCTTGTCTTCCAGTTTCCAGCGCTTGCCTCATTATTTTGATAGCAAACCCAAAGTGAATTAGAGGTGGAACCCTGCACCGGGCAGCATTGAGGGTCTTAGAAGACTCGCTGCCTTTCACAGACTTAGTAAGTTTTCTATCAACAGGAAATCCTCTAAATAGGTCACTGAACTTTTGTAGCTGTTCTGTGAATTACAAAAGGGCTCCTCACTGATTCCTTGGAGTTTGAAGGCTGTGAATTCATGTTAGTTCTTCTTGTGGGGAAGAAGTGGTCAAGCGGCTAGCTTTCACTCTTCAGTACTTTTTTGTATCTCAACTTTCCAACTTGCTCAATAGATGTGATCAGTGCTTGAAATGGAAAAATAGAAGTGCAGGTACTCTGTACCAGAGTACCTGCTTGCTTCTGAGAAATGCTGGTACACTCCAATTAAAAGTATTACGTTTTCCTTGAGAAGTGCAGGTACTCTCCCTCTCAAAATAAAAAAGTGCCCGTACTCAGCACCGGACAGTATCAGCCCATTTAAAGCACTGGGTGTGATGTTCTGTAAGTGATTGTAAGTCGGTTCCTTTTCAGCAGAAGACAAAACACTCCAAGCAGAAGGTTTAATTACCGTAGAGGAACACCACCCAAGACCACAGCAACAGACTGATTGGCTGATTAACAACGATGTCCTAGTACTCCTGGTCTACAATACACCAAGACTAGGTCACACATACTCATAGCGACATCTTGGTGAATCGGAACCTCAGTGTCTTAATAGTCCAGACTATATGGTATAGTATAGTTCTTTGTCATTCCAGATAAAAGAAATAAACCTCAATGATGTTAAGTTGCTCAGTGGAGTGGCCCAGACAGTAGTTTATTTGCACCAGTCCTTTCCAGTGCATTCTGGTATATGCAGTATTTTGTATTCATTTTACTGTTATGTTTAAAGTGTATTCCATCAAATTAAATTTGCAGCTGTTGGACATTTCATGACCTATATTTGGTCGCAGCGTAAAACAGTCATTCTGAGGGTGCGCAAGCCTGCTCGTTCTAAACTGCGCTAAAGAACCATCTTAAGCTGGGGTGTACAGGTAGACTCAGACAGCCAATAGCAGCTCCCTCCTCCTTGGTGGAGCTTTCAAGGCATTTTATTGTGGAGTAGCTCATACACTGTCCTATTTGCACTAACACTCCAGGTGCATTCTGGTATATGCAGTCCATAGTATTACTTTTACCTGCATTTATAATGTTTGCTATGAAACGTGCACGGCTACTACTGGACATCTCCTGTAATGTGATTTGTCATGTGTGCGACTACTCAGAAGACAGCTGTCTTTTTCGGTGTGCGTAACATGCCTCTAAAATTCTGTGCTTATGGCATCTGAAGCTCAGGGATGTCCCACGAGCTCAGACAAACAACAAAAGCTCCCACCTTCTGGGCTTAACCCTTTCATCATTTTTCAGTGGATTGATTCACACAAACATGGTTGACCATTCCTCCCAGATGCATTCTGGTACATGCAGTTCATAGTATTCATTTTACTCATGTTGTGGACTATCAAATAGGTGAGAAGTTGCTGCTGGACACCTCCTGATCATGCGTTTTGCCACGTGTGTCTCATCAGAAAAGAGCCTTAGTTCTATGGTTGAAAACGTCCTACTTCTGAATTGATGTGTTGAAGGGTTTCTAAGCCTCCGGTAGCAAACAAGATATCCCACCTCTTGGCTGGAGCCTTTCTACATTGTTTAGTGAGCTGGTTCTCTCACTGACATAATAGCTTGTAAAACGTCTTTACTTGCCAAATCAACAGGAAGCAGCTGCACTTCCGCCTAAATTGAAAGAACAAAAGATCACCCAGGGGTCATTTTTTTCCTCGAGTGCAAAAGCGGATGGACAGAATGGGAGGTGGAGTTGTATTCGCGATAAACGACTGGATAAAAAGAGGGAGGTTCATATTGAGGAAGTGTGCAGTGGAATGAAATCGAGTAAACGTATGAGCCAGAGGGGAGAGTAGAGGCAATGCTTTAGAATAGTGGATCTTAACCTTTTAACTTCTGTGGACCCCCACACTGAGTAATTACTGGAAGCCAGTGACCATGGCCTAAGTATTTTTGACCATTTGAACCACAAAACAATACATAAAAAATACATAAACAAGCATCTATCCAACAAATATGTAAATGATGAAAAATGTTACTTAATTTACAAACGCATTCAAAAAAATCGGAACTTGAATGGGAAGGTTTGAGCTTTTCTACATTCGATTGTGGCCACTCATCATCCATACTCTATTGTGTTTGATGCACTTGCACTGCTCCCGAGTCAATCTGAGGATACTACCTTAATTTTTAGCTTCCAATTTCAAATTCCTTCCCATTTACAGAATGCTTTAAAATTTTCAATTGTACATTTTGCGTCTTTATTTATATAAACTTTATTAATCTGTTAATATTATTTAATTTACTTAGAAGTCGAGACCCTATGAGCAGGCTTTGCAGACCCCCAGGGGTCCCCGGACCACAGGTTAATAACCACTGCTTTAGAAAGAGTGGAAGCACAATTCGGAGAGCATAGTTAACAAGCATTGGCAAAACCAATAGGTTTGGCATTGACTGCCAGCCTTTTCACTTTGTCAATGCTTGTTTTGCTATGGCTTTTGTAAAACTTTTCTATTGGGGGAGGCGCTGGAACCTCACCAATATAAACAAAAAGTTAGCTAGAAACAAAAATATTTTTAGTCCCAGAATGCATACGTTACAATAGTAGTCCCTGGTGCTTAAGGGAACTACTTTGTGTACCGATGTGCTCCTTGTGAGACAACAGAATGGTGTCACTTACAGTGAAGTTAGCCATGATGCAGTGGGCGAGAAAAAAAATAACACACTAACAGACCAGTGGAAAAAAGGCTGTCTCAAAGCCGCTATGGTATAATATAAATAGATACATTTCTCACACAGTGGTGGTTGCCAGTGTGTAGTTATAGTTAGGACCTAGTTATCATAGGAAGTAGATTTTTTTATGTGCTAGTAACTTTTTTGTGAAGATTTGTCAAGCGAAAAGTATATCCACCTCAGCTCGTTTCTTGAATGTTTTGGATGATCCATCAAGTGGGGGCCAACAACAAATAGTCACAAAACGCACTTTCCCCATGCAATTTCCATTGAGAATTTTAGACACTGCTTTGGCCAAAACAGCTGGATGGATTTACACCAAATTTGACAGAAAGCTAAATCTTTACCCAGAAAGTTTGCGTTTTGTGAAGTATAAATCCATCCTATAGTTTTTTAGGGCCAGCTGTACGACCCTAAATTGCATGCGCAAACGGGTTTGCAACCCGTTTGCGCATGCATGCAGGGGACCCCATCCCCTTTGCAAATGCAGGGGAAAATATTTTTTAGGGGCAGGCAGTGGTCCCAGGGACCACTGCCTGCCCTTAAAAAATGATACGAAAACGTTTCATTTTTTTTTTAAATGCATCCCGTTTGCCTGTAAGGAAAACAGGCTGCATTAAAAAAAAACAAAAAAAAACTGCTTTATTGAAAAGCAGTCCCAGACAAGGTGGTTTGCTGAGCCCAGCAGGCCACCATCCCTGGGAGGGCCAGCCATTCCCAATGGGGTCGCAAATTGCGAGTGGCTCATTAATATTCATGAGCCTCACATTTTGCGACCCCATTGGGAATCACTAACAGTGTCTGAGACACTGTTGTGCATTGTGATTTGCGACTCGCAAATTGCGAGTCGCAATTTGTCGCAATTTGCGAGTCGCAAATCACAATGGTCGTACATCTGGCCCTTAGAAATTAAGGTTCAGCATTTATAGTTATCTGAGCGGTTGGGTTTGCGGGACTATTGCGCGAATCCCACGGGTGCACAACTTCAAATAATCAAGTGATTTGTTTGGCCAAAAGGGCTTTTTTCCCTATTGGCCGTCTCTCTCCCGCGGTAGCAGGAAACTCCTGCAGGACCTTGCACCCTGATTAGCTGGCCGCAACATAAAAAAATGTTGCGGTTGCCATTATAGGACTTGGAGGCTCCATCCCTGTGTCCTGAAAATAAAATAAACTTTACCCCTTATGGTAGGTGTACTCTGACCCTCTGGACCGTGTGTTGGGGTCCCTGAGGGTTTCACCCTGAAGGCAAATTTTTTTTTTTAAAACCAGTTTTGCTTTAGAGGCACCGTGATCTTGTGGGAGTCATCGCTGGCACCTAGACTCTCGCAGTCCAGTGGGAAGCAGCGCAGTTGCATTGGTTCTGCGAGAGTCCCACGGGATGGGGAAAGCAATTTGGAAAAAAAGGGGTGGATGATGTCCATTGGGGTGGGGGAGGGAGGCGGCCGCGGAAGGTTGGGCCTAGCCTCAGGTCAGGCCCTGCAGCCAACCCACACTGCTGACGGGCAAAGGCCGTGTGCAGCTTGGGTTTGTTGGCAGCAAGGTGGTTGGTTGCAGGGCCGCAGCCAACCTCCTGCCGTGCAGGGCTGAAGGCCATGCATGGCAGGGGGTTACCACCCGCAGTTGGTGTAAACGTAGGGCCAGGCCCTGCAGCCACCCCCAAAATGCACACAGCCAAAGGCTGTGCGCTTTGGGAGGTTGGCATAGTTAAGTATGGTGATAAAATCTTAGTTTACCACAAAAAACCTTAGAAATTGAATGAAAAAAACAAAGGTTAATGTGATGTTATAGTTAGGTGAAAATGTCAGTTTAAAAGTAACAATCTGATAGAGACATCTACCACAGATTCCTTAACTTAGAATATCCCCAGGCGTCAGACTGGATCCGGAGAATTTTTTGCAGCAGCACCTCTGCGCGCCAAGGGGCGGCGCCGCATGGCTCCGCCCTGACGTCGTCTACGGACATGACGTCAGCGGAGCCATATAAGTCCCTTCTGGCGCACTGACGTCAGTTTCCTTCTTTTCCGCGTCCTAACGCGGATCCAGGAGTAAGCGGTTCCTCTGGCCTGTTGTTTCAGGCCTTCGGCGTCTGGGAACAGTGTGCGATGCCTTCGGGTTTCAAGGCATGTGAGACCTGTACGCGGCAGATGTCAGCGACGGATCTGCACGCGATCTGTATGTGGTGCCTAGGAGAGCACCACGACTCCGAGGAGTGCGACGAATGCCGGCAGATGAAGCCGAAGTCCCTGCAGGAGCGCCGGATGAAGTTGTTGACCGCCCGGATGTCCCGCTCTGCACCTTCATGCCGCCGATCTCCATCTCGAGCTGGGGCACCTGTTCGGGTCCGGTCACGGAGTCGTTCCCGCAGACGTCGTTCGCCTGACGCAGGTAAGCACAAGCACAAGTCACGGAGGTCGTCGACCTCACATAAACGTGACGGCGGGGCCCACTGCTCCCGGTCCTTACCGGGCATGGGCGCCCAGGAGTCGGCCCCCTTATACCCACCCTTTCCGGGTGTTGGGGCGCCTCTGGCCCAGATGGAAGCCTATTTCAAGGATCTTCAATCCATCTTTGGGTCACCCCCTCTCCCTGGTGCGCCTTCGGGCCCCACAGAGGGGGTCGGGACTCAGGTCGGGTCTTCGCCGGCGGGTTCGCCCTCGGCGCCGGCCGAGTGCCTCGACTCCGGTTCCGGAGTTGCTGCGACGTCGGGACACGGTCCGGAGGGGCATCCCAGTCAGACGTCGAGCCCTTCTGCCCCGTCTCCGCATAGCCCTTTGGGGCTCCCGACGCCGGATGCGGCTGCAGCACGGAGCTTGACTCCTTGTCGACATCCTTCCTCCCCGCAGGTCTCAGTGGAGGGCGAGTCGACGCCGGTCCGAGTCACCTTTGGTGGTTGTCGACGTCGATACGACGCCGTCTCGACGTCGGTCGACGCCGGTGCCGGTCCCTGTTGTTCCTCTGTTTGAAGAGGATGAGGACCCGGAGCACCCAGGGTTGTTTCCATGCTCTCTGGCTCCGCTGCCCCTTGGACAGTGGCCCCTTGCTCGGCTTCAGGCTGCGGCGCCTCTCCTTTCTGGTGGACGCGTTAGCCTTCAACCGTCCCCTACAGATGGTCTGTTATCGCCACCTAGAAGGGCTACAGAGGCTAGCGCAGCATTTGCGAGTACTGGTCGGAGGCTATTTTACACTTGCACCCCCACTCAGTCTCCTTGCCTTCTCATCCATTATTGGATCTCCTCCACCAGGATGCTGTGGAGGTGGAGCCCTTGCTGCCTTTTGGCGGGTCGTTATTTGACACTCTTCTTGGCACGTGGGCACGGCCCTCCTCTGGAGACACTGTGGATCGGGCCATCGCACGTCTGCATCGCCCGGCTCCAGATGACCCTGTCTGTTTGTCCCTTCATCCTAGGGCTCAGGGCCGGGTAGTCCAGGCGGCTTTCGCCTCGCAGCCTTCCTCTCCTCTCCCGTTGCTACCTCCCACTCGGGAGTCTCGTTGGTTGGAGACATGTGGCCGCCATATTTTTGCGACCACTAGTTCGGGCATCCGTGCTCTGAACACCTCTTGCGTGTTTGCACGGGCTACTTTTGCCCTTTAGGACTTGGTCGAGCGTCTTCTTCCCTCTCTTCCAGAGGGTCCCCGTGCTGACCTGGATCGTCTCCTTCGTGATGGCCGAGAAATGGCACAATTTACCATTCGGTCGGCCATGGACACCACTGACTCTATGGGTCGGGCGATGGCCAGGTCCGTTGCTCTGCGTCGCCATGCCTGGCTGCGCGATGGCGGTTTCCCTGACAATGTTCGGGAGAGTCTTCGGGATTTGCCATTTGATGGCATGACCCTTTTTGACAGTCATGCAGACTTAGCAGTCAACCGCCTCATGTCTGGGCTCCCATGGATTTGTGTTTTCTAGTCCTTTTGCGGACTTTTCCTTTCATGTGCAGTGTTGTCTCTGCTTGTTCTGGGCCCTGGGTTCATGACGTAATACCCAGACGGCCTGTGCGGCTTCCCGCCGTTTTTGCTTCTATTTAGTGCAGCTGGTCGGCTGATTCTGTTTTTCTTTTGATTCCTCTATGAGTTCGTGCTCAAGAGGTGCCCCTAGCTGGGGTTGAGGCTTACCCTATGTGGGGTATTCGTTGGCTATTGTATAGCTGCCTTCCTTACACAGAAGGCTTGGTAGGCTCCTGTGGAGTCTTTTTCAAAGGGGTTGTCCTGCGGATGAGACTGTGGTCTTTCTGCTGTTGTGGACCCTTCCTTTTCCTTCTTGCGGCCCACAGGTTGGCATCGCTCTATTGCCTATCCGTTTGGGTCTGCGGTTGGTCCGTGGCACTCCCCTGCATCTGTAGATGCTCACTTTCTCGAGGTTTCTGCCTCGCCTGCCTCTTCCAGGAGTGTCATTTCAGCTTCGCCCTCCTTGTCTATGTTGGCTGCCCTTATCGTCAGCCACTGTCCCTTGGACCACCTTGTTCTGTTCCATTCCGGCACAGTTCTTCCGCTGCGGACGTCCTGCCCATGGACGGCCTCAGGGCGGAGCCTTGTCGCTGCCCCCAGGCACGTAGGGCTGACGCAGCATGATTCTTCTGTGTTCTATGCGCGTCAGGTGGATGCTCCCTAGTATGTTCGCTGTCACGGAGGGCTTACGCTTTCCTTACGCTTCTGCGATGACTGATTTCTAATCTCCTCTCTCCGGGATGGGTAGTACTTTCTCGTAGTTCAGACCTGTCTGGACTTTGTCTATGGACGGTGGCATCCTCGCCACGTACGCCAATACTGTACATTGCCTTGTGCCCTACTTTCCTGGGCACTTCCCCAGCAAGAGTTTCCTCTTCCCCTGCTGCTTTCCGCGCAGGAGTTTGTCACACTTCTACTTCGGGCTGCTGCTCTCTGTGGAAGTGTTCTCTTCAGGACACTCACTGTCTTGTGTGGTCTTGTATGTACATCTCTATACAATTTCCTGTTACTCTATGTACGTTTAGTACTGACTCTTTCGTGTACTGCTCAGTCTCCCAGTCTGTCTCGCGGGGGACCATGGCTCCTCCCTGCCGGGTGGCTGATGTCGCTTACAGATCTGGACATTGCTCTGTCCGGTTCTGCTGCAACATAGCTGTTGGTACCTATGGTGCGCTCTTGTATTCTTTTATGAAATGCATCTTCATGGCTGTGTCCTTTCTTGATGTATATTCTGTCCTGCGCTCTACACACAACCAGGGGTCACGCATACTAGGGTTTCCTTGCTGTGGTGTCCGTGGTCTTGCTCTAGGCCTTCTCATGGAAGCAAGCCTTCTGTGTGTGTCCAGCTTGCCGGATCCCTTTCGCCGGTTGACTACCTGGTGATGCATCTCTCGCATCTTGGCTGTTCTCGCTGCGTTCCATTGTGCATTTCCTTTTACGTGGTGTGGTTCTAGCGGTACACACGGTCTGCTCATGTGTACTTCTGTCCCCCGCATGCATGTCTTTTTGTAGTCATGGTTATATGTAATTCTGCTTGTTGGCGTCCGCCCTCTCGCATGTCATTTTGTGAAGGGGCGATTGCGCAATGGCAGGTCTTGTGTCTCTGGTAACACAGGCTCTTCCTGGACATGGTCAGCATCCTACCACTGCTGTCCAAAGTTTCCTAGCTGGTACGCTTTCAACAGTGCTTTTTCCACTGTTGTGCATGCTCGACCTGTATGCTCTGACTCGGTCATACCGTCTTGTCCTCTCTCTGGGTCTTTGTCTCTTGTAGATCCATCGGATCCTGCGGATCCATCGGCTCCTATGATCAGTTCACCTTCTTTTGCGGACGTTATGGACTCTCACATTCTGCACTGACATTCTGGTTCTGTGCTCCCTTTCAACCCTATATAAACGAGAGGGCTTTTATGCCATCCCTGGGCGGCTTGTGATGCCTTTGCCGCCCATTGTTTTCCGCTTCTTATAGAGCTTACTGGTCTGGTGTTGGCCATGCTGGCATTGCTACCCCCACTGTGTTTAGTCAACTTGTTGACGACTGGGTTCTCTTTGGAACTTGGTGGGGTTCAGTCGCAGACCCTCCTCCTATGGGGTATGGCTTTGGTATCTATTCTAAGTTAAGGAATCTGCGGCTAGATGTCTATCAGATGAACGAGTTACTTACCTTCGGTAACGATGTATCTGGTAGAGACATAGTCTAGCCGCAGATTCCTTAATGCCCGCCCATCCTCCCCGCTCTGCGAGGACCTTTTCAGGTTGGGTTTTATGCACTCGCCTCCTTCCGGGTGGCTTTTGTCTTCCTGCGGGGTGACATCTTTCACCTCCCTCCTCGGTAGAATGATTCATTCTGTTTTACTTGTTCTACTCCACCCATTCTCGTGATTGGGCGGTGGATTCATGTATCCTTCTACATTCCTACACCCATGTTCTTCCAGTGTGGGGCCTACTAATGTTCTTCTTCCCTCCCTCCCACCTTCTCCATTGCTTTGGGGTCTCTTGTCTCTTGACTCTACTACAGCCAATTGGTTTGGGGTCTATTTGACTGTGCCTCAGTCCATAGATCTCTTACAGGGGATACGGTATTCCTGGTGTTGCCGACCTTTGGTAGATCGTCATTACTTATGTGGTTTCGGTCTTTGTTGCCCTTCACGGTTAGATCTTGTGATTGCAGGCTTCCTGTCGTCTGCCTTGACATTCTTTTCCTATGTCGTTTTGCCTCGGGGGAGGGCATAGCCTTCGCTTTTGCGGGGCTGCTTCTCAGAGCGGTGCTCTGCTCTTTCCCTTCAATTGCATTCAGTATACAGTGCGTGTCACTGTCATTATGTTTCTCACCATTCGATTCTTTTTGATTTTGTTTCTCTGATTTTTCATCTTTTTTCGCACACTGTTCCCATACTCTCACAGTTTTTGGTGGTGGCTCCGCGTTGTGGCGCGGAAAAGTTTCTCCGAAGAAAACTGACGTCAGCGCGCTGGGAGGGACTTATATTGTTCCGCTGACGTCATGTCCGTGGACGACGTCAGGGCGGAGCCATGCGGTGCCGCCCCCCGGCGCGCAGAGGTGCTGCTGCAAAAAATTCTCCGGATCCAGTCTGACGCCTGGGGATATTCTAAGTTAAGGAATCTGCGGCTAGACTGTGTCTCTACCAGATAGATCGTTACCGAAGGTAAGTAACTCGTTCTTTTAATCTAAAAAAACACAGAAATTCACCAGTTACCTGAAGGAACTATATCTTGCACTCTTGCTAAAAGTGACCCTCTGTAGGACTAAGCTAGGTCCTGTTTTTTTTTTTTTTAGGTCTGGCTTGACACGCGCTGGTGTATGCCGACTTATTGTCAGTGTTTTAAAATATACATTAAGTGGAGTTTGGCTCCACCCAAAGGAATATTACTCTTTCACCACATTCTCTTGGCTATTGGTGTATCATCCAACTTCTAAGAAGTCAAAACAATCCTTTTTTGCTACCTTTCCCCCAGAATTGGCAAAGCCAAGAGGTTTGGCTTTAACGTGCAGCACAGCATTTGTGCAAACAACACATGCAAGCAGCATTTGTGAATGCCTGTGTTTGGGTCAGCAAATTAAAGCCATACCTGTTGTCTTTGCCATTACTTATTTTTATATGAGTTCTACAAAGATGAGAGAGTGGGTTTGCGATGGGTAGCTACTCTTCTGTCATTCACTAAAACATACTAGTTTATTACTGTAGGAATTCTCTTTGCCTTGGAAAGAGAAAGGTGTGCATCTTATCAAACACAGTGATGATCCACAACCAGACGTTATTGCTTATTTAAGGGACAAGGTCCTCTCTTTTTTATACATTTTATTTATTAATTTTCACAATAATCATAAAAAATACACTACAGCTTAATATTTGACCATGGTTGACATTGAATTCGGGTCCGTAGATGTGCAGAAATCTTCAAAGCAAACATTGATTACAACAATCCTGAGTAAAGGGGGGGGGGGAGATCTGATGCATACATATCACTATCGCGTCAGTGTCTGCCCAGTGGACGCTTGTGTTCCCCTGCTTGTCCCATTACCTGGAGGGGTGTGGTGCTGTGGGGAGGAGTGCCTCCGGTATCTTGTACAGCCAACAGGTATGAGTGGAATGGCTGCCATATATCAAGGGGCCTAGCAGCGGGCGGCTGCAACAGTGCATATGTGTCGCTGTTTGTGTTGCAGTAAGTCATGCTGCGTAGCCATGCTTTCAACGTGGGTGTAAACTTGCTACCCAAATTCAGGGCTACTTCCCTTTTGGCGATGAGGAGTGCGATAGCGACAAAGCGTTGCTTGGGTTTGGGGAGGTCATGCGTATACCCCATAAGCGCCAGCAACAGAGAGGGTTCCATCTCTATCATACGGGAAATTTCCGCAAAGACCACCCTCCAATACCTAGCAATCTTATCACATGTCCAAGTTATGTGTGCAAAATCTGCCTCTGGGTAGTGACATCTGGGACAAGTGTGCGGGCGGGATGGGTCAATGCGGTGTAATTTACTCCAGTATTGGAACTTTCATAGATTCCCATTGCTTGTATCATTCCCCGTCGTCGAGATGGGAGTCCCCAGTAAATAAAAAATACCATAGAAATAGGTACAAAAGAAGAAAAAGGCCTAGGCCTCACCTCATTTTGTAGCATATCCACCTCTTTTTGTAAAAGAGACCAAATGAAATGAACAACCAATCAGAACAGCCTCACCCCATAGAACCTTCCTGAGAGAGCCTCAGAGCCTCAGATTTTCTACCGCACGTTGTGCAAGGGAGTCTCCACTGAGCTCTGCTCAGTTTTTCTTCAACCAACTACTTTTTCATCTTCAAATCTTCAATATGTCAGACAGGGAAAAGAAAGCTCTTTTCAAGGCTTGTGCCACCTGCTCCAAAAGAGGCTTTATGTTGAGGACAAACATAAAGACTGTATTTATTGTTTGTATCCAGACCATAAACCTACTGACTGCAAGATCTGTCGAACCTTCTCAACCAAGACCTTACGGGACCGTGAGGGACGTCTGCTCACTTGGTTTCAGAAATTAAAGTCACAAAAAGATCCTGTTTCAAGTGACAGTGATGATGCTTCTTCTGCGACATCGTCGAGGAGATCGCAAAAAAGGGGTAGGTCTTCTCCTTCTACTTCTTCAGAACCCCCTTCCAAAGCCTTACAAAAGACCTCTGATAGGTCTGACAGGCGTAGTCCCATCGAATTTCCTCACTGAGGTGTAAAGCAGAGGGAAGGACTTGCTGTGGATGTAGTACCTGTGAAGAAGACAAGCCATGGGCCTTCTGCTTCTTCTCCGCCTTCTGAGAAGCCAAAAACTTTCAAAAAACCAGCTTCTGTCCCTCCGGAGGGAAAAGCTGACAGGAAAGTTCGCTCGTCGACGACGACAACATCAATACCGTCGACGACGGCTTCAAAAATCTCACCGGCGTCGACTTTGGCTCTGTCGACGGGCTCGTCAACGAGAGTTTCCTCGTCTCCAGCGGCTTCGTCGACTTCATCGACGACGCCACATACTGAGGTGCCTCTTATTCTGTCGTCGACGTCTACTTTAACAACTTCCACGTCGACGACGATGACGACGGTGATGGTGTCGACGGCGACAACGTCGACCACGTCGACAGCTTCCAGCCTGATAATGACTACGGTCTCGACGACGGTCCCGTCGACGGTGGATCTTTCCTTGTCGACGGTTCAGACATTGTCGCCGGCAGCTCCGTCGACGTCGTTGACGATACAAAATGTGGCAATTTCTATCGGGAGACGTCACATTACCCCGGAAATGACTTCTCCAAGGAAAGTGACACCCCTACCTCCGGCTCTCCTTTTGGAAGAGGAGTTTTCCGAGGACGATGAAGGTCCTTATGGTGATGCACATAGCCCATCTCAGCTGCATGTGAAATATCAAGATTCGGACTCTGAGGACTATTACATGGAGCAGCAACAGTATATGCCACAATCCAGATCTCAAGATCAATATCAACAGGACATGGTCTGTATGCCATCTTCCCTCGTTACAGACCTGCAGTTCATGCTTTCGGATTACAGGAAAAGGTTTCCAACACAGTCCTCTGGCCAGGCAACAGGGCAAGTGCCTCCAACTCCACTTGCTCTTCTGGTTACACCTCAGCCTCAACAAATTCCATTACCGGAGTTACCGGAGCCACAGCAGAATGTGGTTACAGTCCAGGACGACACATCCGATGATGACCAAGGAACTAGGACGATCCCTGACCCGGACAGGGAATGGGATGACTACATTATTCCTGACCCCGCCTCTCCTGTTCCAGAACCGGCGGATTCTCCTCCAACTGATATTGGAGGCTTTCACAATTTAATGGAGAGGGCTTCTAAGCGTTTCGATCTGCCTATTCCATCAGTGCAGTCGGAATGTTTTTTGTATGACTTCAAAGAACCTTACAGAAAGTCTGTTCGCTCGATCCATATCGTGGACCATGTCTGGAGTGAGGGTCTAAAGGTTATGAAGTCGCCGGCCACTGTCATTCCTGTGCTTCCTCGTCTGGAAAAGAAGTACAAAGCTCCGGATGATAGCCCCGCTTGTCTGGTTAGTCATTCGAAACCGGATTCGGTGATTTCACAGGCGGCCCAGAGAAAATCTAAAAATCCAGCGGCACCTCTTACCACGCCACCTGATAAAGAGGGAAGGCGGTTGGATAATGCTGGGAAGAGGTTCTCTTCCATGTCCAGCCTTCTGGTCAGAGCGTCTAATGCCTTGGCTATTCTTGGACGGTACGTTCGCCAGATGTGGTGCGATCTGTCTCCGTATCTGGACCAGCTGCCCGAAGAAGCTAAGGCCGAAGCCAAAAAGATCCTTCAAGAGGGAGAAAGAACATCTTCCGAAATGATTGACTGCACTATGGACATTGTCACTACAGCTTTCCGCTCTCTCGCAGGGGCAGCAGTCCTTCGACGCCAAGGCTGGCTTCGTGCCACTTGGTTCTGGCCAGAAGTCTAGAACAAGATCCTGGATCTTCCCTTTGACGGTGAAGCGCTCTTTGGGAAGCACATTGATGATGCGCTGCAAGATATAAAGAAGGACACGGAAACTGCAAAATCCCTTGGGACTCTACAATACCGCAAGGTTCTCTTCCGTGGAGCAAGAGGTAGAGGTTTTTCCTCATATAGAGGCGGATACCAGCAACATCGCTATTTCTCTTATACGCAGCCTTCCCAATCTTACCGGCCGCAATATTCTCAGAGACAAGGCCAGTCGTCTTCTTTCTCTCGGTCATCATCTAGAGCAGAGGTCTTCAAACTGTGGGGCGCGCCTCCCTGGGGGGGCGTGGATGTGTTCCCAGGGGGGCGCAAATGGGCCTGCAATTACATGTAAATGAAGCTAGCCTAAAAGTGCGAAAGGCACGTTTCCAGGCTGTCTTCATTTACATGAAGCGGTTACTGCGCATAAAAAAACGTGTAAGGACGGTATGGTGTTCATACAGTCGCTCCTAGATGTCGTTTTCAATGGTGATGAGTTGTTGTTTTCTGTTTTAAGAAGAGGGCTGTTTCCTGTAAAATAGAGGGAAAGATGGCGCATTGCCGAGTTTTCATCTTACTTGAGGAGCGCCTCATTAATTAGGACATACTTAGTATATGTCTGTAAAGCGTTAGTTGGTTTAGCGCAGCATTTTTAAATTGACTGCATGAGGCACTGTAAGGTATACATCGAAAGCACTTAAATTACATGATGGAAGATTGCTTTTCTCACAGGTTCTAGGACCAGTATTTAAAAATCTGATTGCACCCTTATAAGAGTGATTTCTCCTTCTTTGTGCCTGCCCATAGATACAATCTTTAAACTGCGCTAAGGAATTGTTAATTTCTCTTTCAAGGGTTGGATTGCTTTCCTCTGTATTCCAGTGGAGGAAGTGTGTTTTTTTTCTTCTTCAAATTTTACTTGCACTTTACTTCTGAAAGTTATGTATTCTGGTTCTGATTCTTTGTGTGTGCAGGTGTTGGTGTGTATGAAAGAGAGCTATATATGTAGCAGGGTTATTTAAAATGTGTGCGTGCTTATGCGTGTCTCAGAGAAAGCTACATATTTGTAAGTGTTATTTCCTGTGTGCGAGGACAGGTGCATGTGTGCATGCATGTATGTATGTGTAAGAGAGTGCTATATATGTAGAAGGTTCATTACAAATGTGTGTCTGCCTGTCAGACTTTTTATTTAATCCTATCAATGGCAAGGACAGTCAAGAACTATCAAAGCTGTGAGTACCAGTGGCGTAACCAAGCCCCGCAACCCTGTCGGTGGGGGCCCGGCACTTGGCAGGCCCCTGGCCTGAGAGCTCCGGACTGGGACTGGAGCATGGGGGCCCCTACTATGTAGTTTCCAGAGGGGACCCCTCAAGTTTTGTTATGCCACTAGTGAGTACTGGTGTTTGCTGCGAGTACTGGTGTTTGCTGCGAGTACTGGTGTTTGCTGCGAGTACTGGTGCTTGCTACGAGTACTGGTGTTGGCTCTCTGGGTGAATGTGGACAAGCAGCAAAGGTCTAGCTGAAAAGAAGTGGCTTAGAGCTGAGGCTAGCTACAGTACAACAAAGTTATCATAGTTGCAATAACGATGTGGATGTTCAGTCAGAAATGTGAGTTTTTGTGAATACATAGCACTTTAATGAAGTTTCCTAATGTCCAACTATATTTACAGTAAAAATGGCGATTAAATGCCTACAAATCACACAAAACATATTACATCATGAGAATGTTACTGCAAGAACGTACAGCAATATACAAAGGCAACACCTATAAATGTTATATATTGATTGTGTTCAATAACTGATCAAAACACCCGAACACTTTGAAAACAAGAAAATGAAACATGATACTAATGAGTACTACTGAGTGGTATGGGGCAGGGTCAGTGAGTGTGAATTCAATGTCAAAGACAGCTAAAAGGAGAAAAAATCTGCATTTTATTATGTTTTGTTCACCTTCAGGTAACTGCACATAAAAACATGCACACACCTCAATTGAATAATAAATGCAGGTTAAACTAATCTAAGGGTAATATACTGTTTTATCTCATGAAACCTCAGTTGGCTAATGTGATCACTGCCAATGTCTTCGGGTGTGACCAGAGAGTCACAGAATTAAATCCTGATTGGTGCAGTGAGGAATAGTGACTTGTTTATAGTGCTACGAGGTCCCAAATTGTGACAGAAAGCACTGCGAACGCCATTATTTAAAATTTGTATTACACTATATAAAACAAGTGCTTTAAAAATACACTTTTTAGCAATAAGCATTCAGACTATAGTGGAAATATTTTTATATGTGTCCATTTAAAGGGTGCACTCCTTTTAACGGTCATATATATTACATCTCAAACAGAATAAATATTTGTCACCATTAAGTTGAGTGACTGCATTAATTAAAAGCTACACTGACTCCAAAGCAGCCTTTATATGTGGTGGTTAACCATTGCACACATTTACATTTCTTTCAGGTAGCAGGCACCTTCGTGAGAAGGCATGTTTCTTCTTTAGTTCTCTATTATATGTTTCACAGCACGTGAGCCCTCTCCACCACCTGTGAGTGGGCACCGGACACCAGTTATGGCAGTCTTACTATGAAAAAGAATATGGGTGCATTGTCCTTGTTAGCATTAGGGCCCAGGTCACCAGTGCTGTGCACGCACAGAACAGGGCCTAAGCAACAGGGGGGCAGAGGGAGCTAAATTTGCTTTATTTGTTGTTTTTTTCACACAAGGAAGCAGAAAGCCTGCGTTGGGCATCTGGCCTAAAAGTAATGGCCCTGTTTATTAGGCAGAGAAGACAGCCTGCTTCGCAGAGCTGTGGGTATTATTGGTGCTACAGTTTCAGGGAATACTTGCTGGGCCAGTGTTTCTTTGAGCCTTAAAATAATGAAATAATGGCCCAAGGGAGGGAAAAATTAAGCAGAGGAGACACTTTGGGGAGAGGGATGATCAGACATTGGAGGGAGAGGGATGGTGAGAGATGGGAGCCCATGTTGTTAGCAAACATCAGAGGCGACAGCAAGGCAGTACCTATCATTAGTGAAACAGGCACAGTGACACCTTTACCCAGGGGCCCACTCCATCATAATTATGAATGTTTTGCAATAATAACTGGGCATGGGGGCTCATTTTCCTTGCTAGCATTAGGGCAGATGGCACAATAAAAAGGGGGGGCAGTGTGCAGTAGCTCATTTTCTTCCAGAAAGAAACCAGCCTTGTTTCAAGATTGAAGTGATGGTCACACATGGTGGAGAAGGAGTGAAAGAAGAGGAGAGAGCCTGCTTCTCATGGCTACGGCCATCATTAGCGCAGCAGGTGGAGTGCATTGGGGCCCAGAGCATGCCAATTATGGGCGGTAGTGTTTTTGGTCAATTCTGTTCTTGTTTGATGCTGTTGCTTTTTTATAAGCTCACATTTAGTGTTGATTAAGAACTACAGACGAGCACCACAAAAATGATCTCATGAACGCCGCCCTATGTGATCATCCCTCCTCCTCCTCCTACTTATCCAAATCTTTGCAATATAGTTTTGGAGGGGGCCTAACTTTAAAACATTTTGCTTAGGGGGGGCTCAGAGCAAAAAAGTTTGAAGACCTCTGATCTAGAGGAAGACAAGGGCGCCAGGGGAGGGATTCCTCTAAGCGCCAGTAGCGGCTTCCGGGCTCTTCCTACTGTTCCTGTGTCCCCTGTAACACCAGTGGGGGGCAGGTTATCCCAATACTTCCACAACTGGCAATGTATAACATCAGATCGGTGGGTTCTCAATATTGTTCTGTCAGGCCATACTCTGGAATTTCAACATCAACCACCATCCAAAGCCCCTCGCGCCACCGAATCCAAACATCTGCACCTTCTACGTCTAGAAGCCCACCAACTACTTCTCAAGGGGGCGATAGAACCGGTTCCCCTATCCCAGCGGGGAAAAGGATTCTATTCCCGGTTCTTTCTTGTTCAAAAGACCGTAGAAAAATGGCGCCCAATTTTAGACCTGAGGGAGCTAAACACCTATCTCCTAAAGCTCTCTTTTCAGATGGTTTCCTTGGAGGACATTTTACGGCTCCTCAATCCAGGAGATTACATGGCCACCCTGGATCTAGAGGACGCATACTTCCATATCCCCATCCACCAGGCCCACAGGAAGTTTTTACGCTTTACAGTAGCCAAGAGCCACTTTCAATTCAAGGTCCTGCCTTTCGGACTCAGATCCGCTCCGCGGATCTTCACGAAGGTCCTAGCCCCCGTCGCAGCGTTTCTCAGGAAGCAGACGCTTCAAGTTTTTCCTTACCTGGACGACTGGCTGGTGAAAGCTCCATCTCATCACGCAACAGAAGAAGCTGTCAGGGCATGCACTCAGCTCTTCCGTCACTGGGTCTTCAGCTCAACACGGAAAAGTCGGTCCTGTGCCCGTCCAAGTCGGCCAAGTTCCTGGGAGCCATTCTGGACACATCTTGTTGCAAAGCATTCCCATCAAAAGAAAGGCAAACAAAGATGATGGCCTTTGCCCGTCGATTGCAAAAAAGGTCACTTTCAGTTCGCCTCTACAAATCCCTTCTAGGGTCAATCTCGTCCTGCATTCCCTTGATTCCAAATTGCAGGTTACGGATGCGCCCACTACAAGAGCAACTGGATTTGCAGTGGCGCCAGGCAGAGGGCTCTTTTGAAGACAAGATCACGATAACTCCGCCTATGAAAGAGGCGGCCAGGTGGTGGACGGTCAGAGACAATATCTCTCAGGGTCTCACCTTCAGAGTCACACCAGCTCCTCTAAAAATTACAACGGACGCCTCTCTAGAAGGCTGGGGAGCAGTCTTGCAAGATCTTCAGGTGAGCGGCCGCTGGCTGCCCCAGCATCGCCTTCTCCACATCAATCTTTTAGAACTCAGAGCGATTCGTCTGGCCTTACAGGCCTTCCTTCCGCGGATCCGACGATCCACTGTCCTGGTCCGTACGGACAACACGACGGCCATGCATTATGTAAACAAGCAGGGAGGAACAAGGTCTCGCCCTCAACAAGACAGCAGACACGCTCAGTCGTCTCAAGTCGGTGATCCACGAGTGGGAATTAGACCAACACACTCTGGACAGGATTTTCAATCTCTGGGGCACTCCACCCATAGATCTCTTTGCCACTCCAGGAAACAAGAAATGCCGATTCTACGCAAGCAGGGAACACCATCCGGGATCATTGGGGAATGCACTTTCGATGGCCTGGTCAGGCGCCTTTGTTTACGCTTTTCCTCCGATCCCACTAATTCCCAGGCTTCTCAGGAAGCTCAAAGCGGAGCCCTGCAGAATGATTCTGGTGGCCCCGCCAGTTTTGGTTTACGGATCTTCTCCTGCTCTCCCTGGATCATCCAATTCATCTGCGCCCAATTCCTTCTCTGTTGACGATGTCCCAGGGCCAAGTGCAGTGGTGGCTGGTGACATTTGAAAGTGGTGGGGCGTAAAATTATTGGCATACTGCACCGCAGCGAGCGAGCGTAGCGAGCGAGCCCGAACAACCTAAGGGGGATTCGGGGGGGTTCCCCCCCGCGAAAATTTTGAAAAAAGAGTGGACAAATGGTGCATTTTCAAGCAAATTTGAGAAATCAGGAAGGTTAATAAAGCAATTGTGAAATTGCAGTTATTACATTAATAAAGAGATGTCATATAACATAGGTAGCTGCTTATTCAAGCTTTCTTTCACCCCATAGTCCAGCAGGGTCTTGATACAAGACAGATAAGAGAAAAAGCAGTGTGGTCCTCGACCAGGAAGACACTCATATTTCGTTGGTAAGAAGTCAAAGGATTGGTCAAATTGAAAACCTGAAATGCAATATGCAATCAAACAATTTGCAAGTACATCTCATCTATGTTCAACAAGCCATGTTTTACCCATGATTGGAATTGTGAATCACCAAATAAACTGAGCCACTGCAATCAAAAGCAGAGGGCCTCCTCAAAAAGTATGCCCTTAAGAGAGTTCTCTCATCTCATGTCCTCTCTATATTTTCTCTGGAAGTTGAAAACTCATCACATTCTACTGCACAAACCTGAACCCTTCTGCATATTCCAACACCAGAACTCATTCTTGGCCATTTAGTTTGGAGCCATTCATACCAGGAATACAGAAAATACCTTTAAATAGAGTAGAAGGTTTATGAATACAAGCACTTAGCAATTGTACATATACTATGAATGAGAGCCAAAGGAAACAAAAAGGAATAAAGAAGGGAGCAACACTCAAACACAACTCATGCTCCGGAACACCATAAAATTCTCTATGTGGCAAGTTCATCACCTATAGCAGAACACAGTACATTTAATGTCTCCCTCAGTTTAGCATATTAAACAATAGCAAGTGGTAATTCTTGTGATATGTACTCCTCACTGTCGACTATTGTAGAGTCGCTATATAAATACAATTAATACAATATGTGGTGTTAGGTGTAGAAAATCTAGACTCACACCTGTCTATATTTTTTTTGATGTTTTATCCTTGATAATGTGCCCTATTGATACTCTGGGGTCGATATTCAGTGTGCGCGCCCTGAAACCGCTCATAAACTCGAAAAGGAAATAGAAAGTTGTTTAGCAGAGAAAACTATTAGAATGGCAAATGAAAGTATTTAAAGGTGTACAGTTCATCCTTCACTGGAGAGTAATAAAAAGACAGCATTTTCAGATATTTGCACAATATGGTCGGACATGGGTACAGGAGTAAAAGGATCTGCACCCTCACCACTTGTGAATTTTTGTTTTTGCCCTTGATGTAGGAAAGTTGGCAGAGGCAACTGTTGGTGACATTGCGGAAGTGTTTGTAGGCCGTTTGCCGAGGGCCTAGCGGGATGTCACCTGAACAGACACAGCAAGCCGCGCTGCGCTCTGGTGCCACTTAAAACACACAAACACTTACTCAGGTGAATTCAAGAATCTGCGGGTGGAACCAGAAACAATATCCTGATATCGGTTTACAATGTGGCTGTGTGATGTACACACAAGTTACTGACCGCACATCTGTAAGGAAGTACCATCAACTGCAGCACAGACACACTCACATACACACATATTTAAAAAAAGTAAACTGCGGATGTCCCTTTATGTACAACAAAACGCATCATCACACAAACATAATATCATTGGGCCCATGGCGAGTCACAAAACTGAAGAACTGCAGAGGAGATACTCGAGTGCAAAGATGCGCACACTAACGCTGCTCTTTAGAAACTATAATGGTCATAGGTGTATGCGGAAGAGAGAATTACAATGGCTGAAGGACACGTGTACAAACCAACAACTGTAACCCTTCAGACACAAATGAGAATCTCCATCCCATCTAAACTCTCAGCATTGACTCGCCGGATTAGCCACCAAAGTGCAACATACACATTGTCTGATGTACAAAACAAATTAAGAGATACATTCACAAAGGAAATTAAACGGATGGAAAAGTTGCCAACCTTGGCTGTGGACACACAAACCACAAGGAGATGAGGGAATGCGAAGTGACCAAGCCCCTGTATCAGTTGGGATCCGTAGCCTAAAGCGGTATCACTGTCCACTGCAGGTGCCCATCGGAGATGTATTTTACACCACAAGCACGCATGCGCCCTGCTCTGCTGCACCGGATCTCCCTGCAGCTACTCGCAGGAGGGTGCAACCACACACTGCCCCCATCTGCAGGAACATCCCTACCCCCGTCTCCACGTGCCGCCAGCCCCTCTGCAGTGAACCCTATGCCATCAGTTGGCCTGCCTTTCCATGCAACCTCTATCCATGGCACGTGCGACGTCACGCCTGCGCTGGGGCCGCACATGTGTACTATGTAAATCATTATTTCTTTATAATTTCCATTATTGGCATTAACAGTAATTGTAGCTATATTTGTATGAGTAGTAGCAGGAGAAGTAGTAGTATTTGTAGTAGTGGTGCTAGTTATAGTGGTAACAGTAGTTGTAGTGGTAAGAGGAGTGTCATAATTATCATTATTATTGGGCAGGCAAAGAAGCACTCCAGGGCAAAGCAAATAGTGTCTCTTGCAAAAGATAGTGTATACATTTAAGTATTTTTGCAACATTTTCAGAATTTAGAAAGTTTATATTACTGAATCCCCTTGAGGAGTTTTCTTCCCATATTGATGTATATGCTGCAGAGCTTCCAGTGCAGGCACCAATTATAACTCAAGAGCAAACTTTATACAAGGCTGTAAGAAGCTTGCGTTTTGAAATCAACCTTGCATTCCCCTCAAGGTTGAAGACGTCTGGAAATCCATGATGTTGAAAGAGAAATATAAGCAGCTTAGTTTGCTTCATTCTTTAGCTAGATTTATCGAATTACAGAAAAACAGGAGACATCCACCCAGTTAGAGCAGGTACAAACATTTTCACAGGACTATTACTGTTGCCAAAATGCATTATAAGGTAGCCAACAGAAACCTTGCAGTCAGCACTGAATGTTAACGAGGCATGGGCAACTTCTGCGGACACCCACCCCATATTCTTCCTTCTAAAAAAATGTTTTTTCTATCCCACAGGAATCCCGCTGGACTACACAGGGGGCCATGCTTGGTCCTGTGGCCTCCTAAGGGAGCAGTCAAATTCGCATGTGAAAGTACTGCGAGACTGGTGGGCTGAATATCTTTTTTTAATGTTGTCACTTCCATAAGGGCCACAGGGATAAGATACTCCAAATCTGCTTTGATATACTGGCTATAATTTTAATTTTCAGGACACAAGGACTGAGTCCCTGTGTCCTGAAAAGGTGGCTTTAACATTTTATTTCATGTTGTAGCCAGACAATGACATCACATGGTCCCGAGGGACCATTGGGTGCTGCAGAACCAAACCAGATGATGGGAACGAAAGCCCTCGTGACCAGTCTAATAGCTTTTTGTTTTTAATTTGGGACTCCAAAAGACTCCGCGAGGCCATCCGTCCAGATATCTCTATGTTTTTATCCTTGATTTCACTAAAACAGCTAAACAGACTTTCACCAAATCCCAAAATGCATGTTGCTGATTAAAGCTCTTGCTTTCTGACAAATTGGTGCAATTCTGCTCAGCTGTTTTCTCTGTATCGCTGTTCAAATATCCCTATGAAAAGGCCATGGGGGAGTTGTGTTTTAGGACCCCAACTTTATCTCGGGCCCTGCTTGATGGCGCACCTCAAAACTATCAAGTAAAGAGCTAATGTGGATGGACTTTTTTAAAGTTTTGTGAAGATTCGTGTGAAATGATGCCAAAGTTAATAGCAAACCAAAAACGCTCTTCCTGTAGAAACTCTGACCTATGTATATCTACAAAGTGGTGACTGCCACAGTGTAATTACAGATATATATATACACACATATATACATACACATATATACATTCACATATACACACACATATATACATACATACACATATATACATACATACATATACATACATATACATATACATACATACATACATATACATATCACCACCACTCCTTTCCAGTGCATGAAAGACATGGCACTCTGGGATGTAAGAAATTCAATTTTAACCCATCAGGACACAACGAACAGGACGTGTTTTGGCTGTACACACCAGCCTGTGTCACCTGATGAGCGCCATTTAAAACATTGTTTCTATAGACATGTTTAACATAGACAAACAAAATACTTGAGGTTTCTTACTCCATTTCATTACGAATTCTAAGAAGTCATGGGGTCCATATAAGACAATATTATAGTCATTGCAGGCTAGAAACAACGTAATCTTATTGTAGGAAGTTAAACAAATATCAACTTCATTACACGTCACGCTCAAATAGCAATTTATCTCCTGCATGACATTGTTACTGTTTCAAGTGCATTAATTATTTAACTTTCATAGTTCGTTTTACCTATTTTTGAATTTAATCATTCTCATTTCTTATAAAGTAATGTCTCAAGAGTCCCAATAAGTATTATTTATCACTGTTGTTGCAGCAAGAACCTTTAATAAAGTTATCCATTCAATCTATTGTAAAAACGGCAGACCGTGCAACCTTTCATAAATATCACGCTTATCAATGAATTAATTACGTGTCTACTTTTGCAGCCAGGCATATTTCCCCAAATCACTCGAATTTACCTCCCAATACAGTGAAGGCCATTCAGTTCTCGATCGGAAACTCTGGCTGCCAGAACCACTACAGTCCGGTTTTCATTCAATTGTTTCTGAAATAAAGGTTGCTTAAAATAAACTTGAGCTCTACTTCAGTGTGTTCCAATAACCCAAATGTTTAGCTTACATGCCCACCGGTCAGCAAATGCCACGGTGTCCAGTCCAGCTCCGGAAACAGATGACACTTCAGGTGCCAGCGGTGCAGGCCTCGCCTCTGCGCTCTGCCACCAGGAATCACCCACCTCCAGCGGCGGTGCGTCCATTGGGGCGCTGGGGCGTTGCCCCACTAATGCAAAGTTAAGTAATGCTCCTGTACGTCTGGCAGACGTACAGGTGTATTACTTGAAGTCCGTGCCGGGCGGTCACTGACGATCACCGGGCGACGCCCGGCAATCATCAGGACAAGGGGGGGTGGTGACGTCGGGTGTAGCGCACTTAGTGCGCATGCTCAGTTCTGGGCTGGTCATTTTTCTGACCAGCCCGTGGCGCACATGCGCATTAGCCTGCAGATTAGAAGAGCGGGGGTTGCTTCATGGCGCAGCCCCCGGTCTCCTAATGGGCGGGTGTGTACCCCTGCCCAAGCCAATCCTGGCGCTGCTGGGGCAGCGTCTGGATTGGCTTAGTCACAGCGAGGCACGGGATTTGGGAAGCGTAAGAGTTAACTGTAGTCCGTAGTCGGACACTCGGACTGCGACACGACACGACACACACCTCGTGTTCTGGTGCGAGGGCCGAGGCTGCCTGCTACTACTGCTCGTCGTGGGTGGGTGGCTCCGGTAAAGAAGAGACTCACTGCTGGACGAGACTTCAACTTCACCACGTAAGTACTTCCAGAATCCAAAGTGAGCTGATGCTTGATGACGAGAAAATGTACCTTTCACTCGCGCCTCCAAGCTGATTGTTGTAAGTAATAGTACATTTTAAATTACTTACAGCAATCAGCTTGGTGGCGCGGGTGGAAGGAAATGCTCCTGTTAACGTTGCTCGGCGCTCTCTAATGTGCACTATCAAGCGCCGGCCATTAATATACTCTTTTCCAGGAAAAGAGTATATTAATGGCCGGCGCTTTGATAGTGCACATTAGAGAGCGCCGAGCAACGTTATGCCAACAACAAGGCTTGTTGCAAAGAGTGGCCGGCGCTGTGATTGTGCACTTTAGAGGCGCCGAGCAACGTTAACATGAGCATTTTGTTAACGTTGCTCGGCGCTCTCTAAAGTGCACAATCACAGCCACTCTTAAAGGAAAGTCTTCTAGCCCAAGGTTTGCCCTGCTGAAAAGAGTCAACAAAATGTCGGGCCATCTTCAAAGCTCTTCTTTAATGCTATTAAAGCAAAATATTATGCTGTCACTATCCTATGGCAGTGAGATTTTTCCCGTCTTCATGAATATGTGGAGGAACACTAGCCAGTGCAATTTAGGCAACTTTTGCACTCCCATCCGCTACCTCTCAGTCCCCAAAACGTCTAGAGTTCAGTTTAATTAAACAGTCTCTTCTGCAAGCATCCTGCATTTTACAATTCTGGCACCAATGTAAGGCTGCAAAGTATGGTGCTTTAAAGTTTTACTTGTGGGCTGAACGAAGAGACAGCCAAATGAATAATCATCACCTCATACTGGCACTTTATAATGCTTTAGAGCTATAAGAAGTGCAAGGCATTTGGAACTCTTTTATATCCAGCACAATTTAAATATATTTGAAAAAGGAATTGTGTCTATAGTCTTTTAATCGTGATAACAAAATTTGCATCACACTAAAGTTCTATGACACTTTACTAGCGCCTCATGTTTAGGGTAATTTGAAACCTAACCTCACTGGAGCGGGTCATTAAGGGAGTGGGTGGCGACAATTACAACTCATCACAAGAGGGGGTGGGCTTAGGAGGGGTGAAGCAGGCTGCGAGAAGGGGTGGGAGAGACGATGAGTCATACTTTTCCTGCTCCGTCGTCCGTCCTGACCTTACTGGAAGGCAGCAGTAGCATCGGCATTCATAGTAAGTTCCACTTGAACTTCGTGAAATCCTAAATGGTGAAAATTAAAACATGGTGCAGTGCTTGTTCTCCGCTGCCAAAGGAAATCCGATCACTCAGAATAAAAAATCAGTGGAGGTTCGTACAAATTCCAGCAGTAGGCCTTTGTCTGCTCTGTAAGGATAGTCACTCACAGTGGACAGACTGTCTTTGATTAATCTATAGCTAAGATAATATAAGTTATTTTGAGACCAGTTCACAAACGACTTATCATTCTAAACAATAGGAGAATGCCCACTGCCACGGACGTGTTTCTGGTTCGAAATTTTGCTTCAGTTCCTGTAAGCTAAGGCATGGCTGTCTGATACGTGTGTTTGCAATTACTAATCAACGGAGACGTTGTTGTAAGGCTTGGGAAAAGTGTGTGGTGGTTAGCCAGGGCACCACTTTCTAAGAGGCCCCTTTTCAAAAGTATTGTACTCCGCGCTGCACGTTGGAGGGCCGTTGTGTGACGTCACGCTATCAAATATGTGATTGTTTGCTCAAATTACTTTCTTTTGTAGCCTCCTTGAGGCTGAATACATTTAATAATACAATGGTCGCATGCGCACAGCTCCAGTCTGGGGGCACGGTACCCCTCTCATTTTGGATGTATCATGTCTGGTTTGTTGCCTGCACGGGCCTCCGCACCGGCACTACAGCCTGCACAGCCACATTCTTATTTACTGTTGTCTGTGCCCCTGGAATGGTGAGTTTGTCCTCTCCCATGTCTTTGCTCTCTCCATGACTCAGTCTCCATCCCTCTCTGGCTTCCCTTCCTCCCTCCTTCCTTGCATGTCTCTCCTTTACTTTCTTCCCTTCCTCCATGCCTCTACCATTCTCTTCCTCCCTTCACTCTAATGCCTCTACCTCACGCTTTCCTTTTCTCCCTCCATTCCTCTCTCTCTCCATTTCTTTCTTCCCCCACATGCCTCTTCCCCTCGCTTCAATACTCTCTTCTTTCGTCCCTCATCTCTTACTTTCTCGGTTTCCTTTATTGCCCCTCCTTTCTCTCTTATGTCTTATCCACTTCCTACCAGCGCCACCCCCTCCTTTCATCACTTGTTCCTGCACTCCGGTGTCCGAGACAAGGCTGCTAGCCCCTTTCTCCGAGTTCAGATAGTTCACCCGCTCTCTGAGTTCAGGCATTGGAACGAAACATATGTCTAGATGATCATATTTCTTAATCTCCTGAGCAAGGCGTGAAACATCTTGGAGGCTGCATTTTAAGGATAATCTCGCTGTTACTCGTCAGCATAAGTCAGGACTTCCAGTGGGTTTGCAGCAGAGCACTGTTATCTCAAGTCCATTATAAAGTTCTCTAATTACAGAATGGAACAGCTATGTCATTATCATGAAATGCCTTTATTAACATCATATCAAGACTGTAAGAAGAAAATGCCAGACAGGTGCACTGTGAACAGTAGACAGACAAGACAACCGTGTGGGCAGGTAACATAATTACAAACCTTGCTTGTTGCATTGTAAAATTTGCACACTACAGTAACTAAACAATTATAATTCTGTAAAATATGGAATATTTTTCCTGTGTTTAAATATTTCAAGTCTACACAATCACTATTGCTTCATAAACCGTCTTGCTTCATCAAATTTGCTTTAAAATGCATGAATTTCACAGTCTTTTTTTCAAATTTTCTTGGGGGACACCCCTCCCTCCCCCGAAGCTCACTTATGATAGTTGCGCTCACTCGCGACAACTATTTCGCCCCACCACTTTCAAATGTCACCAGCCGCCACTGCCCACCTCCGGGCCGGGAGCCCAGGCCTGCTCCTGCCGCTGCCTTGGAGACACTGTTTGCCCTCTCCCTCCCGGCAGGGAACTGCAAACAGAAAGGGGGGCTTGCGGGGGGGGGGGGGGGGGGGTTGTGCCGAAGGCCCGGGGCATTTTTGAAAGAAAAAAGAAAATCCTACCTACCTGACTGAGTCTGTGAGCACAACACACGATATCCTATCTGAACATACTCTTCTAACAAAAGTCACAACTACCTGCATTTACAGGTTAAACCCCCCTGAACATTCCCAGTGCCGCCTGCCCCGGCTGACCCTCTGCATGGAGCTGAATTGGAGTGGATCGTTGCCAGCCCACCTGATTATACATTTCAGACCGAAGATCAAATAAGTAATTTCATGAAGAAATGACAGAATTTCGCATGATAAAATTATTCATTTTACTTAAACATTTTTTTTTAAAAGGCGCTAGGAACCCGGTGCAAATCGCAGCGCTCCTCGACAGTTTTTGAAGCGCTATACAAATACATTGATCAGACTACTTAGAAAGAGCTTTGTGCCTCGCCTTGGTGTGAGAAAGCGCTATAATAGTACCAATACAATATAGACAATAACGTCAGAGGCAAAGTTAATCAAAAAGCATTTGTGGTCATTGCGCCGAAAAGTGTGAGAGAACTTACCTGCCCTCCTCTGTGTGGCCAGCTTGCTGGGTCCCCTGGTGATGGTGTACAATCTGAGGAGGTCCGCCGTCCGCGCCGCCTCGGGTCCGACTCCATTCCCTGCCTACAGCCCCTCTCAGCCAATCCTGGCGCTGCTGGCAGCGCCAGGATTGGCTTAAGGCACGGTTACCTCTCGCCCGCCTGCCCATTAGGAGACCGAGGTTTGAGCCTTTGCTCAACCCTCGCTCTCCTAATGGGCATGCGCAAGCCAGTGCACACACAAGTGCGCATGACTGGGCACGGCGCGAAAATTCGGTGCCCTTGCCCACTCATGCACACTTGTGCTGCAGTGCTGCCTGCTGCCCCTGGTCCCTCTGACAATCATGTCAGTCAACATGACGCAGGACCGCCCACCCCCTTCAGACTCTGAAGGGGGTGGGCGGTCCGACGTCATGCTGACTGACATGATTGTCAGTTCTCCCTCGGCTCTTTGAACTTAAGTAAACTGATTGTTTACTTAGGTTCAAAGACGCCGAGGGAGCTGCGGGCGGGGGGGCTACGCCCCAACGCCCCAATGGACGCACCGCCCCTGGCCAAGTGGTACATCCGGATCCGAGCTCACTTCAGTTATCAGCGTGGCTTCTGAGCACCGAGAATTTCAGAATCTAAATATCTCGCCAGAGTGTAGAGAGGTGCTGGCTCAAGCCCGGGCACCAAGTACGAACAAGACGTATCGCTTGTAATGGATGCGTTTCTGCCTGTGGTGCCGGCAAGAGAACATTCATCCTTACTCGTCTGCTCCTCATCAGATTTTGCCATATATTTTGGCATTGGCTAAGTCAGGTATCACTCATTCCTCTATCAAGGTGCACCTGGCAGCCATTTCTAGATTCAGACGAATTTCTTCTGGACCTTCCCTCTGGTCAGCAAGAATCGTAAAACAATTTCTTAAAGGTCTGTTTAGAGTTTTTTTCCACCAGTTAGACCTCCACCACCTCTGTGGCAGCTTAACTTAGTCCTTACTCAACTCATGAGGCCGCCTTTTGAACCAGTTCATACGGCGGACCTGAAATTTCTCTCATGGAAAGTGGCCCTCCTTCTCGCCTTAACATCGGCCAGGAGGGTAGGTGAACTGCACGCTCTCACGATTAAGGAGCCGTTCTTGCAGTTTAAAAAAGAGACTTTGATTCTGAGAACGAATCCAAAATGTATCCCGAAGGTCCCTTCAGACTTTCATTTGAATGAACCAGTGATTTCTCAAATCTTTTTTTTTTTTTCCTTGACCCACTACTCCAGCGGAGAGGACTTTTCACTCGCTGGACGTTCAAAGGTGTCTGAAATTTTACCTTCAACGTACCAAGGACTTCAGAAGATCTACACAACTCTTTGTTGCTTTCAGTGCCCCTCGCAAGGGGTTCCCTCTTTCAAAGCAGGGGGTTGCGAGATGGATTGCCAGCGCGATCCAATACTGTCACCAAGCGGCTGGTAAGCCCCTAGAAGGGCGAGTCCGGGCGCACTCTACGAGAGCCATCTCTTCTTCAGCTGCTCTCTTTGCCGGAGTGCCGATCAAAGACATTTGCAGGGCAGCAGCATGGAGCAGTGCCCATACTTTCACGAAGCATTACTGCTTGGACTCCTCCATGGGGAGTGACGCTGCAGTGGGACAGGCAGTCCTGAGGAACCTCTTTCAATAAGTGGTGAGCTTTCCCTTCTAACCCTCCTTCCTTTTATTGGTTATTAGCACATTTTGTAAATCAGGATGTTCACTGACTACTTTTTGATATCTTGTAGCTCTGATGACTGTATGCATTTGGCAAGGTTTATAACAATGTATTATTACACAAAATGTGCGTTCTGACTGCTAGCTATTCTGATACAAGCAATGGGAATCTATGAAAGTTCCAATACTGGAGTAAGAAAACAAGTTACTTACCTGTAACTTTGGTTCTCCAATATTGGTAACTTTCGTAGATTCCCATGCGCCCACCCTCCTCCCCTGGGAAAGCTCAGCCTTCAGCATATTCTGTTACACTGTTACACAACGGCTATGAAAATCTGAGGCTCTCTCAGGCAGGTTCTATGGGGTGAGGCTGTTCTGATTGGTTGTTCATTTCATTTGGTCTCTTTTACAAAAAGAGGTGGATATGCTACAAAATGAGATGAGGCCTAGGCCTTTTTCTTCTTTTGTACCTATTTCTATGGTATTTTTTATTTACCGGGGACTCCCATCTCGACGATGGGGAATGATACAAGCAATGGGAATCTATGAAAGTTACCAATACTAGAGAACCAAAGTTACAGGTAAGTAACTTGTTTTCTTACTTGGTGTCATATATGCCCTCCAGAGAAACTTAAAATGCAGCAACTTATGCCTATGGTTGGGGGAAACTCGGCGTATTTGTATACAGCAGCGACTCCACTGCGAGTCAGAGATGGGATGGCCCAGGTCCGGCTCCCAGGCCGCATGCACACCGGCATCCCGACTGGGGAGTAAGGACACAGCAGCCTTGTATAGCCTGGACATAAGGTGAAGCCCACTTGTATCTTTAATAATTCTTGTCAGAAGGGGAAATTCGGGGGGTTTGAGCGGATAGCTAGGGATGCTGGCCCTAAGAGCCCTCTGCAGCCGTTGCAATACAAAGTGGCCCATAACTGTGGCCTCACGGATATGTGGGTCTTCCGTACGCGAAAAAATATGACCACTGGGGAACAAGTCACCAAACGTTTCTAAGTGGAATTTTGCTAATGTCCATTTTACCAGAGTCTCCTGTAGGATGGGGATCCAGCCATTTCCCGCTAGCGGTAATGCGGGGGAATACAGGAGATGGGACCCAGTTACATTAAGTAATCGGCGCCAGGCACACCTCGTCGTGGAGAGTGTCTGGATATCCTGTGGGTCCCGCGGAAACCCGGCCGGTAGGAGCGTGTTCAGGGGCGCCGGAAGCGCGAGGTCCACTTCTGGCCTAAAGTATGGAATCCTGGCATCCGCGCGGTACCAGTGCAGCGCAAAGCTTGCCTGTGCTACCAGGTAATACATACGGAGATTTGGCACCCCGAACCCACCCCTCTCATACGGCAACATTAAGGTATCCCAGCTAATCTGGGGTTGCCTGCCGCCCCATACCAGCCGAATCAGGTGTGTCCGAAGGGTGGAGAAAAAACTGTTATTCAACTGAATTGGGATATTTTGAAATAAATACAAAAATAGAGGGAGGACGACCATTTTAACAATGGCGATCCATCCCGCCATTGTCGGGGGCAGTGTCAGCCAACGCTCTATGTTGCGTCCCAGCCTCTCAACCACTGGGCCGTAATTGAGCTGCAGGATGCAGTCCACATCCCTGTGTATGTTGACTATTTGGAATGGTGCACCACTGAGCTTCTTTTCCAAAGTACAATAGTACAGAATATACGGACAAGTGTTCCTTTTAGGTTTCTCCTTTTATTAGAAAAGTTCAAAGTTTTTGCATCAACGCTCATACTCCAGCCAACGCGTTTCGTTCAAATGTCATTGAACTTCATCAGGGCTGAAAACAACACATACATGAATATATACACATAGTAAACATGGATACATACATCAAAGTAAGTTGCAAAGGATTTAGACCATAATACATTCCTAAAACATACAATAACAACATGTAAATTTGAAGCTGTCACAGAAACACTCTATAAAAACCATGTTCTAACATAAATGCAAAACAATCTTCTGACACATATATGCACAAACACTACAACAGCAAAAACTCTTAGGGAAGTGACAAGGGGCTTTAGGATAACATTTAATTGATCAATAAAGAAATCATAAAAGGCTACCTATAGCCCACTGGGGCCCATGTAATTAAACTGCCTGTGCGTGTTAAAGGGCAAGCGTTTAAAGTTGGAGCCGTCTATAGGACATTTAAAAAGCACATATCAAAATATCACATGACTATGTACACCACTTAAATACAATTAAAATACAATTAAAATAGTGAAGTTTAAGCCAATAAAGCTGGGGCGAAAACATATTTTCATCTCATGGAAGTGAATGATATGAAAGTCAACCGCGCGACCTAATGTGGTGACATACCCAAAAGTCAACCCAAGCGATGCAATGGTGGGCGAGGGACTTCCAATCATGACAATAATATTGTGTAATAGAATTAGATAGTTGAGAAGAGCATACCGTTTAAAATAATAAACAGGTCAGATATCCAACTTGAGTAGCGATGGTAACAACAAGGCATGTGTAACTTGGTTTATATCTCCATACTTTCGTATGTCAAGACCAGAGCTGGTGAATTTCAATACAGAACAGCTCCACTTTAGGGCACCAGGTATGTTACCCCGTCATCAATACCTAAACACCAAGATGAAAATGCACAGTAAGTAAGAATTCTGCGCAGCTGAAATAATGCTGCTTGCAATATCATAAAGTAGGAAATGGGTGACCCCCTACATCCATGTGTATGTGGATACCGAGGTATTTAACTGAGTCCTCGCACCATGCCAGGGGATACTCCGCCGCCACAGGGCGGGGTCGTCAAAGGAAAAACCACTGATTTCTCCCAATTGATGCAGAGGCCCGATAGGGTACCGTACCAAGTAACTTTGCGGAGGAGCGGCGCAAGGTTATCATCAGGGTGCCGCACATAGAGTATAATATCATCTGCATACAGGGTGAGGAGTAAAGGACCAGTGTTGAACTGCAAGCCACGGTGGATGTGCCTCTCCTGCAAATGCTGCACCAACGGATCCAGTGCCAGGACGAACAGCAAGGGAGAGAGCTGGCACCCCTGCCGTGTTCCCCGTGTAAGCGGGAATGCAGATGTTAACGTACCATTTAGGCGGATACGCGCTATAGGTTGCGTATATAGTAGTTTGATGACTGTGAGGAACCGCTCCGGCACCCCAAGACGACCCAGCGTGGCGTATAGAAAAGGCCACCTGAGTCGAAAGCCTTCTCCGCATCGAGCAGCACGGCCGCTGCGGGGACAGAGGGAGATATTCTGTGCAACGTGGCAAATAATGTGCAAAGATTCAGGGCAGTTGACTTGTAGGGGATGAATCCCGACTAGGCGGGCGAGATCATTTGGTCAATAATCAGGACAAGCCACGTTGCCAGTATCTTGGCTATGATCTTGTTATCGAAATTTAAAAGTGAAAAAACGGTCTATATGAGCCGCATTTCAATGGGTCTTTCCCGGGTTTAGGGAGAAGTGTTATAACCGCCTCCCTCAGCGTGGGGGGGAACTCTCCTGACTGTACCGCCTCCTGGTACACATCTAATAGGTGTGGGGCCACTATTGCTTTGAACATTTTGTAGAAGCAGCCAGAGAACGCATCGAGCCCTGGCGCCTTGGAGCCATCCATTGCGTCGATGGCCTCAATTACCTCGTCCTCAGTAAATGGTTTAGCCAAGAATTCACAATGTGCCTTTTCAAGCCAGACCAGGGAGATCTCATCCAGATAGTCCCTGTATGCCACAGGGTCTATTGCGGCTCTGGATGTGTATAAGTCAGCGTAATAAGTGAGCACCTCCTCGAGTACGCCTCCGTTGCCTGTTATTCGCGAACCATCCTGCCCGTGCTATGTATGTCTGCTTGCGGGATTGTTGCATTAACCTGGCTAGAGTCCTGCCCGGTCTCTCCCCCTCCCCATACCGCCTGGCCAATGGGTACTTACCCAAATAATGCGCCTCACGCTCTGCCGCCTCCCTAAACTCAGCCAGGAGGGATGCACAGTGTTGTAAACTGGGGGGGGGTGGGATAGGGCAGCATCGTTGCCATCAATTTCCGCCAGCTGCGCTTCCAGCTGTGAGAGTGTGCGACGTAGATCCTTAAGCACCCCAGCACTCTTGGAGATGCACACTCCCCTGGTGTATGCTTTAAAAGCCTCCCATAGGGTGGCCTTAGTGGCCACAGTGCCAGTGTTGAGAACAAAGTACTCCACTATCGCGTCGCGGAGTTCCGACTCAAATAAAGCGTCCCGTAAGGCCATATCGGGGAATCTCCATGGTCTTTCCACACCCCCAGCACGGGGGATTCGCAGCTGCAACAGGACGGGCGAGTGGTATGACAATGTGCGTGGGAGATGTCGGACTGTGCTAAACCACAGTGTTGCCCCTGCAGTAAGGAGCCAATAATCGAACCGGTCCATGTATTGTGTGGGGCAGAATAATGGGTGTACTCGTCCTGCCTAGGGCAGTGGTGTCTCCATGCATCAACCAGACCGTATGCCTCCCTGTTGTCTGACAATGAGCGCCTGGCTCTAGGCTTGGTGTCTGTGGCTGTGCTGTCTCTTTCAGTGTCAAGAAGTATGTTAAGGGCCCCTCCCAAGCAAATCTGGTCCACCCCCATGTTCTCAATTTGTGTGTGAATGGTACTAAAAAAGTCGGGATCATCAATATTCGGTGCATAAACATTGACAAGTAGCACTGAGTGTTCCAACAAACATCCCTTCTGCATCTCTATAAACCGCCAACTCCCGGAAAGGAACACTATTATGAATCAATATTGCAACCCCTCTAGCATAGGAACTGTAACCTGCGAAGTATCTGTGCGCTCCCCAATTGGCAGCCAAGGTGGACAGGGCAGAGGGAGCCAAGTGCGTCTACTGCAGGAAAGCAATGTCCACTTGGTGGCGTTGTAAATAATTAGATACTTGCTTACATTTACGCTTATTATTAAGACCCCTTACATTCCAGGACATCATCGTAATATTAGCTTCTGCTTGCACCTGTTAACCACAATCTATATCGGGGTTACATGAACTGCCAAGACCTGAATAGCTGTTACTGTACTGCAAGAAAAAGATTCGAGAGAACCATGTTGCAAGAACGTTTTTGATTAACCCATATCCCTCCACCCTCCTCTCATCCCCCGCACCAAACTTCGGGGAAAAAACCCAACCCACCACTGCGAAATTCAAACCGAGGTAAAAAAACATTCTACAATACTGTGGTAAACATAGGAAGTGCATCTGCACTTGGGGGCTGGCAACGCCACGCAGAGTCCCCCGTTCTGTTGGAGAGAACACCTGGAAGGGTAAAATAAAGTCCACCTCGGGCGGTAGTCCCCGCAACACTGGCAATGGAGATGGAAACATGAAATAAGTGGGAATTAATATGATCAATGAGACACAAAACAGCAAACAAACCGTCGCGGTGACACTGTCTTTCTAACTGGCCGAGAAGAGATCCGCACTTGCACCAGAGTCAGGAATGTTCGGTGAATGATGCGGGGAGGGTGATCCACGCTGTCGCCCCGACTTGGAGTAGGCCTGGCAAAATTCCTGGGCGTCGTGGGGAGAGTCGAAGACACGTGAGCGGCCATCCACATCGACCTTTAGGCGGACGGGGTAGAGCATCCCATAACGCAGGCCTAGTTTGCGAAGATTCGCCTTAACTCCGACATATTTCTGTCTGGCTTCCTGTACCATCGCGGTAAAGTCCGGGTAGATGGATATGGAGGACCCCTGCCACTCAAGTGGGCCCTTCTCTCGCGCCATCCGCAACGTGCTGTTCCTGTCTTTGAAATTGAGCAGGCGGGCTATTATTGGTCTTAGAGGGCAGCCTGGGTTGGGGCGCGGTCCGAGCATGGGGTGATCGCGTACCACCACGAAGGTAGAGGTGTAGGAGTCCCGTCCAAAGAGATCGGTCAGCAGCTTCTTCATGAACCCATCCAGCCGCCCTGTATTGGTGGACTCTGGTTTACCCACTACACGTATGTTGTTGCGGCGCCCCCGCGCCTCCAAATCTTCAATCGTGATGGCGGTCGATTTGAGTAGTTTCTCCATGACCTCAAACTTTTTGGTGGCCTGAGCGGCGCCATCCTCCAGGTCGGAGATCCTACCCTCTGCTGTTGTCAAGCGCCCCTCTTGTTGGTCAAGCCTGATGCCCATGGTGTCCAATCGCTTATCAAGGGCGTCGAAGCGGGTGTCCAGGGCTTTAAAGCCCGCCCAAAGTTCCACCAACATGGTGTCTGTCCCGGCAACGCGGGCCGTTTGTGTACCACCTCCCTCCACCATGCCGGATCGCTGAGCCTCTGCACTGCGGCCCGTTGTCTTTAATGAGAGTTTCTTCTGCTTGGGGTCACCCCGGACCATGCCCTGAGCCTGGGCGCCAAACAGGACTCCTATGCAAAGTATTTACTGCGAACAACGCTGCGGAAGTGCAAGCGGGATGTTCCTCAAGCCAACCTCAATCTGTGCCCCAGATTTCACATTCGCGGGGCCTATAAATGCGCCACCTGTGGTTATGCGTTCCAATGTCCTAGTATCTTTTTCTTTATAGTTTGTTTCCTTTTGGAGCTTGGGAGATGGGGCTGGAGGGCGGCAGCAAAGGTTCTGTGGGTGCCCCACCTGGGATTAAGTGCAGCGCGGCAGCGGGAAGGCTCCTATACGGCACCACAGCTCCTGGCCCGATGACCGGCCCCCAGGCTCATCCGCGGACCCTGTCACCACGGGGCCTCCAGGGGAGTGTCTGTGGAGATCTCTGCTCTGTGTTGAGGCTAATGAGACAGGATGGCCCACTGCCACCGCTCACCTCACCGTTGTACTGCCCTACTCGGTTGCGGCACACCGGCCTCGTGGTCATCGCCTCCCTGTCTTGCTTGGAGCGCCCGCCGGCTCCCTTCTACTCGAGCCCCCGGCTTTCTGCATGTGAGTAGGCCCCGCCTCTCTCAGGCCGGCAGCGTCGGAGCCGTCACAAACAGCGGGCACCCCCGGGGTCGCGCTCGGTGCCGGCTACCTCCAGCACCTCTCACACATCAAGGCCGGTCACGGTGCCGCGGCGCACGCCACCCGGGCGGCAGGATGCCGAGGTGAAACGGCGGAGCTCCAAGCCTACGCGGCCATTACGGTCAGCGGCTTGGCCACACCCCCGACAAGGTCCTCTCTTAGCAAAATGATCTGCTCCTGACTCTTCGTGCCCTGAAGCCACTCAGGCAGCTTGAGGAACAAGTTACTTACCGTCGCTAATTCTGTTTCTTGTGGATACTCTTATCTAGCCACAGGTTCCTCACCTTAGAATACTCCCCAGGTGATCGACTGGATCCGGAAAACTTTCTCTGTAGCGATGCTCTCGTTTGGCGCCAGGTGCTGCTGTGCGACTCCTTGCTGATGCCCACATTTTAGGACCACCCCTGGTCGCTGGCATCAGTTTTTGGTTTGTCTCTTCCCTTTCCCTCAGATGTGAAGCGTGATCAGTTGTTGGTGCCTGCATACTGAAAAATAACTTGTAACCATTTTAGATTGGAAAAAGTTTCCACTCCACAGAACAGGAAGATAGGAGGGAAGTGAGGAGTCTGTGGTTAGTTGGAGTATCAACCAGAAAGAGAGTTACTGAACATTAGTAACTTGTTCCTCTTGATGAATACTTCTAACCACAGGTTCCTCACCTTAGAATAGATACCAAAGCACCCATTAAAAACGTAATGACAGAGTTAAGATCCCACTGTGTCCTTGTGAAAAGTTTGGGAGGGAACAGGTTTGGCAAAGCTTTAAGAAATGTCATCACAACAGGGGATTTAAACAAGGTCATTTGACATGGCAAGAGTAGACAGGCCAAAAATGCTGACAGATAACCTTTATTAGTGTCCACTGCATAGCCTTTCTGGGCCAAAGATGAAAATAACAAAAGGCTGTCTGACTGCTTTGCTTGTAGGTGGTCAGTTTTGTAAACGCCACACCAGGCCATAGATTTGGGCCAGCACCCCGCATAAATGGATTTTTTGGACAGGTGCCTGTGAGCAAGGAAGACATCTGCCACTTCAAGCAGCAGATCAAACACGGTCAGTTGTCATTGCTCAGTCTCCACGCATGCAGGTGTGGATGACGCAGACTAGTAGGTAGGTAAGTAGGTACTAGTGGTAGTCTGATCTGAGGACTGATCCAAAGACAAATACTCATGCCCAGAAGGTGAAAATGTCACACTATACTGGACCAATCCAGAGCCCTTAGGATGACTTGATTGCTTCTGATCTTCTTCATTGGGGCAGGGGAGGCTTAGGCTAAAATGTGTAAAGGAGTCCCTTGTTCCATTCCACCCAAACGAGTGCTCACGTGGAATCTCTCACTGCAGAAAACATTTGAAACAGTGTCTTCTTGATGGTGGCAAAAAGTCTAACCAGTATTTTCTCCACTCTTTGGAATTCGCCCTGTACCACCTTGGGATGTAGATGCCACTGTGATCTGCCAGAGGACACCTACTCAACTTGTTTGCTGGCCGTTAAGGGACTCTACCAAGTGGGTTGGATCAGCAAGATGCCCTAATGCTCCAACCACCTTTGAAAGCATAGAGCCTCCTGACACAGGACCCCACTCTACCCAGCTTGTTGGAGTACCACATGCCAGTAGTATTGTCCATGAGAATCTGTATTAGTCTTTCCTTGATGGACAGTAGGAAGGCCTTTAGAGCCTGACAAACCGCCCACAACTTCAACAGTTTGATGTGGAATCAGCCCTCCGCTAGAGACCAGAGCCTCCTTATCTCAACCTCCCACAGATTACCTCCTGAGTTAAACATGAACATGTCCTTCATTACGGTCAGCTCCGGTTAGGATATGGAAAGGGTCCTGCCACTTGGCGAATTGCTTTTGAGCAGCTATTACTGCAGATCTCGAACTGCCTTTTCCGGGACTTGGATGGCATGAGCCCAGTGGCAATTCAAATTGTGTTGCAGAGCACACATGTGCCACCTGGCATACCTGACGTGGAGGATGGAGGAGGCTAAGAAGTCTCCGAGCTGCTCTCACTTGATCCAGGATTGAACCTGAAACATTGGGAATCATAGCCCGAATACCCTGGGTTCCTTGAGGCAGAAGAAACTGATCTGCCTATAAACTCCACTGTGTCCAAGATTGCTCCAATGAATAGAAGCTGATGGTGTCAGGTGGGGCTTTAGACATTGATAGTGATCCACCAAAAATGTCAAGAGGTTTGTCGTAATCCAGAACTGTTACCCGACTGACTGTGATGAGCCCTCTTTCTACAGTCCGTAATCAAGATACAGGAATACTGGTATCCCTGACGTACAAAGATTGGCAGCAACCACTGCCATCACTTTTGCAAACACCCTTGGTGTGCTGGTGAGGCTGAAAGGGAGCACAGCAAATTAAAAATGCTCCTGGCCTATCTTGAAACACAGATAATGTCGTGGGACACAATGACAGGCATATGAAAATGTGTGTCCTGAAGATCCTAGGACACCATCCATTTGCCCAAGTCCAGAGTAGACAGAGTCTGGGCCAACATGACCATTTTGAATTTGTCATTCCTCAAGAAGGCATTGAGAAACCCAAGGTCCAGAATAGCATTAAGGTATCATCCTTTTTCTGAATGAGGATATAGCGAGAGAAAGAATCCTCTCCTTTTTCGGACGTGGTACATCGCCAACCTGGGAGGAAACATCGAATCCTAACAGCCCCATCACCACCTAAATGATATGCACCACTAAGGGCAAACTAAAGTGGTTTGGTGGCCATGTAGCAAGGGAAGAGGAATTGGAGGACTGATGCACTTGCTCGCCGACATGCTGCCTGCCAGATCCACGTCCATGGCCCCTAAGGGACCTAGGGTACCTGGTGCACTGCTTAGGTAGGCTGTCCTTCTCTATACACCAATTCTCTGGAATAGCCTCTAGACTTTCTGAATTGATGCAGAAACTGCTTGGTAGGGGCCAGCAGTCCCAGAGAGCGTTCTATAGTTGTGCTGTTCTTAAATCACTCCAACGCAGAGTCTTTCTCCTCACTAAAAAGGCAGAATCCATGAAAAGGCATATCCTTGAGGAAGGCCTGTACATCGCTGAAGAAGCCTGTGGAATGCACCCATTAGTGTTGATGAAGTATATCACTGTACTGACTGCCCTCCCCAGGCAATCTGTAGTATCCAGACCTGTGTGTATAAAGTATTTAGCTGCGTGTCTCAGAAGTAACTGTCCCAGGCTACAAAATTTCTGTTAGAACATTTCTTTTAGTCTCACCTGACGGTAGCCGCAAATCTGCTCCTTCATCTGCCATCCAGACTACCACTGCAAATGAGATGCTCTCTTCTGTTGGCGGCTCAAGTGGAGAGATAAGTTCTTTCTCATGTGAGGTGTCAAGCTCCAGGCATTCTGTAAATCAGTGTGTAAGGGATTAGTGAGGGGGGAACAATGCACCCCCTCACCATGACCATTATGATCAACTTCGGATGCCTGGAATGGAATCAGTACGAACCAAAAAAGATAATGGAGTCACTGCTACTAGCACCGTGGCAGAGGCACTCTATTAGTCAGGCTGTATGACGACCGGTTGCACTTCTGTGATTTCGTAGGGCAAAATGGGGCTTGAGTCGAAGATGGTTTGGTGTCGGACATTGGCATCGGTATAGGCATGGGACCACCTACGACCTCAGGACTGGAGTAGAAGTCTGCACATGTTCATTATAGGCACTGTAATTGGTGCCATAGGGCTAGCCGGGTGCTGGCCGTGACCCAGGTAAAGCCACAGTGTTTCGAGGGTGCCAAAAAGCGCACCAGATGGAGCTGAAAATGCACCAGAAGATTTTATCTCCCTTGAAGGCCTTGATCAGCTGCAGGGTTGACGACTGCCCAGGAACTATTGGGCATGTCGAAACAAACTGAGAAATTGGTTTTGTGGCCGGAGGAGACCTTGAAGGGGTGCAACTGATATCAGGATGACCTGGTGCCTTGCCTTTGGGCTCCGAGGGCAGGATGGAGACGAGCCCTTCTTTGCTTTCTTATGTTTGCACATGGACTTGGACTTACCGAAAGACTTAGAACGTGAAGTTGAGCGGTTGCAGGACCGGGTCCGCACATGCCACATGGTTTTGGGAGCATGATTTATGCAGCTGCTGTCACTTCTTCTTGTGTTAGGCGGCATACAGCTTTACCTCCCAGTCTTGGATTTATTTCCGGTCTATGAAAACTCACTTATCGCACAAGTTCGACGTCCTGTCTGATCCAAAATGGCGGCGCGCATGATGCTGGTGAGGAGCCGAGGGGTCGGTAAGTGAAGGGTCATTAAAAGGGTATTACGGGACGGGAGGTGAGGATTGTGCGATGCTTATGTCAGGACAGAAACTCTTGCACCCCTAATGTATTATTACTTTAGCAGAACCCTTTTTTCGTTTCCACCAGCTTTTCACCCCAAATTGCCACTACCACTGCAGCATTAGACACCACCAGAATACTATCTTACGTAGCCCTCGCCGCCAGCTCTTACTTAGCCAGTACTTCTGTTTGCTAACAATTTTTAACAGCCCCTCCCACCACCTACATCCCTGTACTCGTCACCCAAGGACTACAACTGACTACACTCTCATTTCCCATGCCATCATCACCTGTGCCTACCACCCCTTTGCACCCCCATGCCAATGCACCACCCACATTCTGTAGACTTGGAGGATCGGCTCTCAAGTATTAAAAGAGTGGTTTACCAAAGATTGACGAGTGGAACTACGACGTCACCTGGTAATGAAGGTGGGCACGGTAGGGCTGCAGGTACAACAACCCCGCTTATAGGACCGCAATGAGACGGAGTCGCTAAAGTGATATACTCCACATTTTTAAAACTCTGAAGCGTCTTAACCATTTCAGGATCATTAACAAGCAATACACCTGGATTGTTCATTCAGATTTTTATTTAATACAGGATAACAAACTTCCAAAGGAAGAGCGACCCCTGTATAAGTCAGTTAAAGAAGAAAAGGGTACATTAATAATTACATAAACCAAGACTAACTACAAAATATAAGCAGTTCTCCCACATCCAACTGAACTGTTGAGCTTCCACAAACCCGAAGTTTAAATACATTTTCACATATCACGTTACACACCTGAACTATGGACACATCTAATGTTATCCAATGGGGGATAGGGGGCCTCCGGTTGGTGGCTGCTGGCAAGGCGCCCTGTTGTTTTCAATGGTGAACCTCCGGTTTGAAGAAGCACTGCAGGCAGGGAGACGAAGGACTTCTGGGTACGACCACCACTTTGAGAGGTAAGTTGGGAAGTTAAGGGTTGGTTAGGCACTGTCGGTTTGGGCACACAAGGCCGTGGGGCGTCGGGTGCAGGGGTGCCTTTTGGGGTCGGATCTTCTTACCAGCTCCGGGTCGCGGTCAGGGGGGCCTTCTGGATTTAGGCTGCAGGCGTCCGCTGGAGGCAGGTCAGGGGTCACCGGATCTCGGTTCAGGATCTCCGGGGTGACCTCCTCGTGGTGTTTTTCCACTCGAGCTCGGTCCGAGTTCGGCGGGTGCAGAGTGGGCTTGATTCGCGGTCTCCGGCTGCTGCCAGAGGTTGCTGTTGAACAAATCTGGTGTTCATGGGAGAAGCAGTTTTTGGAAGTGAAGGCAGGCAGGTCCTCCGGGGTTTTCGAGGTTGCTGGCTGCAGGACACACCGGCATTTCGCAGGAGCAGGTTCGAGGGGAGACAGGCCTATAGGGCTGGGGCCAAGTCAGTGGGCGTCTTCCTCTTGTTAGCTGGCTGCACGGCTGTTCAGTCCTTCTTCTTCTTTTCTTCTTGTTGTTGCTGGATCTGAGGAAGCAAGGTTCAGGGTGCCCCCTAAATACTAGATTTAGGGGTGTTACAGGTAGGTAAAGGGCAGAAAAAGGGCAGGGACCACTGGGTCCCTTCCCTGGGGTGGGTACACCCCCTATCGTGCCACCCTCCAGTGTGAGGGGGGCCGGAGCCTGTCCCTGGTTGTCTAGGTCCTCCCATCCTCAAGATTGTAGGGGTACAGGGCTCATACACCTGTACCCTCACCACTGGCATAGGGCACCCAGCTAGAGAGGTGACTGATGTATGCCAGGGCAGTGGTTTGTGGGCATGTCACACAGGGATGTGTGCCTTGTTGACTCTTCACTTTGTTCTGCACCAAGACACGCAGCCTGCAAAGGCAGTGTGTGTGTGTCAGGGTACAGGACCTCTAAGGGTGGCACAATAAGTGCTGCAGCCCTTGGAGGCCTTCTCTGGTCACAGTGCCCTGGGTACCTATGGTACCATTTACCAGGGGCTGACATATGGTCAGAGATGCCAATTGGGTTTAGGCTTCAGTGCAGTTTTAGGGAAGGAACATAGGCCCTGGGTACCTGATTAGCAGGAGCCCAGGGCACACTCAGTCAAAGCACATCAGCAATTCAGCAAAAAGTGGGGGCATACCATGCAGAAAGAGGGCACTTTCTCACAGCTTATTACTATGCTTTTTATCGCCAAGTCATGTCAAAGTTGCCACATACCTTCTGCTGTCCAGGGGCCTCAAGTTAAATGTCCAGACAGTCTGCCTAATAGTATTAGGTTTTTCTCTCCATCCTTCTCTTAGGATTTCTGTGGAGCAAGTGAGGCCCTGCTCACTCATCCGCTACCTCTATCAATATCTTTTTTTTAAAAATTTTTATTGAAGGCAAAACAAGGAAGAATTGCAGAATGCAGACTATGCCTACATCCCCAGAGGGGCCGGCCGTGGAATGCGTGAACGTGTACTGCAGGAAGAGTAAAGAAAGGATACACAGCAAGCCGCCTACAACCACTCAGGGCCGGCCGCGTCATGGAGGAAGGAACAGTCAGATAGGTATCGGCATTATATTACCTCCCACATCGTCCAGATGAATAAAAGACAAATAATAACAACCAATCGTAGGATAGGAACAGAACAAAACCCCCCCACCACCCTCCCCCTCCGGCACAGTAATGGTATGGCAAGTAAATCAGAAGCAATTTGGCTGTTCCAAGCACATCCACAAGGATAAAACAGGAGTCCGGGAATGAAGGAGGCAGGTACCCCCATTAACGAAACATGGAGGGCATACCAGCTTAAAGGTCGGGATGACTCATGAGATACAGAGTAAGCGGGGCCCAAAAATCTATAGGGCGGGACGACTCAGGCAGCTCCTCCGCATAGATTTCTAATTGCTCCCTACAGTAGGATAGATCCCTAAGCCACTTACAAACCGTGGGCAACCGCATTGCGCCACAGCTCGCTTAGCCATAAGTGTGGCCACTGCAACCAGTCTCCTATTGCACGGCTTCAAGGACGTTACGCTGCCCAACAGACACATCTCAGGCGTACATTGCACTCTCTCCAATACGACATCCATGAGCACATTCATCACTTTAGCCCAATAGGCAGCTATCCCTGGACATAGCCATGAAAGATGTAAAAAATCAGCGTCTGCCTGTCCACATCGCACACAGCAAGCATCATCTCGCAATCCGAATCTCCGCAATTGTACAGGGGTATAGTAAAGTTGGTGCAAAAATTTAAAATGTATAATGCGTAAGTTGCAGTTAGCAGTCAGTCGCCCAGTCAGTTTGCAGCAATAGTACCAGTGGTCCTCCGACAGTACCCCTCCCAGGGCCGCGTTCCATTTAGCATAGGATGGATGTGCCTCCGCCTCCCGTTCACGGAGAGATGAATTATAGAGTTTAGTAATCAGTCCCAGACGAGCCTCGCCCGCAAGCACCGCCTGCAGACCTCTATCAATATCTTTAATCTGCATATACTTACCTCCTTTATGCATCTATATACTTTCAATGTACTTATGGATCTATATATTTATCACTTTCTTCTAATTTAGCATTTCCAATGCACTACCCTATTTCTCAGCCTATACTTCCCTCAATATATCTTCTAGCCAACTTTCTGACTCATCTCAAACTTCTTTCTACTACTCTTTCCAATTCACTACCCTATCTCACCCTATACATCTATCATTATATCCTCTACACCCACTCTCTCATTTATCCCAAACGCCATACCACTACTATGTTCCCCAAAATAACCCTTTCTTGACTCTCTCCTACTCTACCCCTCCTTGCATCTTCTGACACCTCCTTTACTGTACCGATCCCCCAAAACAAACCTTTCTAAACTCTTCCCTCTGACTCTTTCCCTCCAAAACCCCTTTTTACTCATCCAAAAGCTTCCTCCTACTGCTATGACCTAAAAAAAGAAACCCTTCCCTCTTCTATCCCTCCACTATCCTTTTCAATCAAAATAACAGACTCGCATGTTCACTTCTCTAATTCCATATTCCACTATACTAATTCACCACTAATCCTTTATGGGTTCCAGAGTAGCGTGCTACTCGCCAACAAAGCGTTTCAACACCTCATCAGGGTTACAAGAGCTATATAAATGCAAACGTTTCTTCCTTTTTTACCCCTCCCTAACCTTTCTCAATCCAAATAACTGACTAACATATCCACCACTCAAATTACTTCATATTTCACTATACTAATTTTCAACACTAATCCTTTATGGGTTTCCGGAGTAGCGTGCTACTCGCCAAAAAAAAGCGATTCAACACCCCATCAGGGGTTAGAAGCGCTATATAAATACAAACCTTCTTTCCTCTTCTATCCTTCTGCTATCCTTCCGAATCCAAATAACTGAGTAACATATCCACCACTTAAAATGTACTTGCATGTTTCACTAAACTAATTCAACACTAATCCTCTATGGGTCCCGGAGTAGCGCGCTACTCGCCGAAAAAGCGCTTCGACGCCTCGTCAGGGGTAGTAAGCGCTATACAAATGCAATTACAATACAATACAATGTCCCGAGCCCTGGCACCAAAGACACACCTTGTGCAAGGCCATGACCGTCATCTGCTTCCGGCAGTTCGTAATGAATTGAAACCGGTCGTTTTGGGTGGGGACATCGTTCCGGGCACACTGGTGAAATTCTTTTTATAAGTCGTTGGACAAACCGGCAGAGTTGGGAGTGGACATTCAGATCTGTGTTGGAAGGCAGAGAGACAGGAACTGAAATCAGCAGCAAGTACATGTGCTAAGCTCTGATATTTCCAGGGCGGTATGGAGTCGGCGCAGAGCTGCATGGCGCTCCCTAGCGGCATGCAGGAGCACTGCTTATGGGGGAAATTGTCTGATTCCAGTCTGGGCAGTACTCTAAAGTGCAGAATTTGCAGTTAGACCTATCCATCTGAAATGTTCTGAATATGTTCATTAAACAGAATGCATAAAGAAACCACCAAATCTTCTTTCTTTTTTAAAATGTGCTTGTGTGCACTACAAGCGGGGACTTTTTCTTTTGCACAGAGCTGTCGAAAGTGGAGCATACAAGATGGCTTTCTCATTGTGATGCATTTCCATTAAGGAAGCGAGCAGACTAGACACACGTTAAGTTGCTTATGTATTGTGCAAATCTGCTTCTAAATTTAGACTACGGTAAAGCTTTCATAGCCGATCCATGCTCCAGAGAGAAAGAGACACACAGACGCACGTGCACGCACACACACGCACACTCTGAGCGTGTGGAAATGCGAGATGGTTTGTGTTATTAAAAAATCTTACAGTAAGTCGAAAAGAATGCTGGTCTTAGTGGCCACCTTAATAACACTCACCTGTCCTCCCACCCGCTCAAGCAGTCACCTCCGCTCCAGGTGGTGTACAGAAAGGTATGCTTTAAGGAGAAAGGAAGGAGGGGATATGTCTGGATCCATTGATGGTGGGCGGGGTTGTCTGGCTTTCATGGGCTTTGCTAGCACCCTATTCTGCTGTGTTTAAGGCCCATTTCCATCTCTCACTCCTAGGTCCAATATTTCCCTCAATGTCAGCATTGATTTCTCTTCTTGGTCCAGCCCTTTGCTCTTGGGTTCGTGCTCTGTTCTTGAGGCATGCTCAGAAGTGACTCAGGTCAGTTGCTTGTAGCAATCAAACTACAAACTATCATTACGTAAATATACCCACACTTTGTAGTGTATGGAACTATTAGGATAAGCCTCACGCATCTGTCCCCTTTTTGGGGGTTGAATATGTACCAGAACATGCTGTCTAGTCAGGCCACCACCACTCAATTCTTTGGATTGTTGGCAGGATATAGTACAAGGCATTTGTACGGGTACAGTCTAGACCTGGCCTTCTGTAAGGGAAAAGGAAAACCCAAACAAACATCTGCCACCCTACAGCGAATTTAGATTCAGCCTGCAAGGACATTCATTAAAAAATAAAATATATGCTAGAAAGAGTGTACGGTGCATCATGTTTTGTTAAAAATAAATCGAAGGACCACCCCCCTCTGTTTTAAATCAAATACTGCCCTTTGACCCCCTGTTGGTTCCTGGGTCCCAACACAGCCACTCACTCTCCTTTGACTCAGGAATACAGAAAGATGCAGAGTATGGGTGGGCTACACATAGCAAGAAGTCCTATGCTCACATGTTCAGGCTCGATTAAATGGGGACAGTTTCTCTATATTTAAGAAGAGTGACCCCTGTGCCTGACCATTTCATAAGACTCTTCTTTACTGCTAGTGGGAAGGTTTCCTTCCTCTGCTCCTTCCTCTGGTAAGAAACAGCCAAGGTTTGGGATAATAAGTGAGCTACATATTTTCTTCTATCGGTAAACTCCATACACAAAAATGGGGCCCCATCCCCTGCAGCTCTTCAGGTGCAGAGAAAAAGTCAAACAATTCGGGCCGGCAGTAGCCCTCAGCTGAAGCTTTCTAACAGTAATACCTACCCATCCCCTCTTCTCAAAGAATTCAGACTAAAAGCATCATCTTCAAGAAGGATCACAGACTCAAGTGGTCAGCACGACTTGAAATTAAGTGGACCACACATTTATTAGCTGGAAGCATTGTGTGTTGTTTCAAGTTTATTAAACAGCACTTTGAGTTAACTTATAGGTGATCCAGGGAAGCCATGAAAGGAATTGACCTGACTGTGCTTCTGAGTGGAGATCAGCCACCATGTATTGTTTAGCCTCTGGTATTACTTTTCAGCTCCGACTCCCTTCTGGAGCCACCATCCATGAAATACTGGTCCTGTGCTGGATGGACTGATATGGGTCTAGCCCTGCCATTGCTCACGATCTGCCCTGCAAAATAAGAAAGGCTGTCACTTTTGTGCAAAGCCCCTTCTGAAGAGACTCCCGAGGTAATATTTTGCATCCCCACTTTGTGATCCTCGCCGGGGTTCTTTGCTGCTCCAGTTGCCTCTGGAGCAACCTCTGACTCTGCTTTGTAATGTCAGTATATGATACGAAGCAAACAGCCATTATTAATTCATAATACATGCATAATCAATATGGCTGCCAACAACAGGGTAGGAGTGGGGCTACATCTGTGTGCTATTGGTCTAGACATGACCAATGGTATTACGGGCGGGTTAGCTACAGGGACCGGGTGCTGAGGAGAGAGCCTGAATGATTAAATTCTTAATTCTGACCCAATGACCGCATAAGGTATTCGGGGAAACTATACATAGCTTGGCATAATTTAGACTTTGTGAAATAATACATATGCATAATCTGGATGGCTTAATCCATTGTAGACACTTAGGATAGGGACTAGATGATAAGGTAGGGCTGTGTAATGAAATGCGATTAAGGTCTATTTAACATTACTGCAAATCTGCATATTATATGCTTAGATTTGTATAATAATTAGAATCATTCTGATGCACGTGTTGTAGACAAATACTTCATAATAAATATACTACTCTAAAATATCATTTGTTGTGTTTGTGCACTGATTTGTGGGTACACGGGTAAGGCTTTATTTTATCATCAGTTGCTGATTATAGCTTCTCAGACAGATTTATCTGACTCCTTTTTTTTAACACTTTATTGCCATTTTCAGTATGGTTGTACAAATCATACAAAGTATACGGTCACATTTTCAATTATTTTAGATGCGTATTTTTCACTTTTTGGGTTCCAAACTTGTATTTACATCCAAATTATAGTATTTAACTTCATCATTACCCACTTTCTGTTTAATTAAACATTCGTTATATACTTCGCATTAGTACAGTTTATGCTCTCAGGGAGTTATTCACAAATATTTTTCAGCAAATATTACTTTTCCCCGCTTCGCGTTTTTTCTTTGTGTGCACGTATGTGTTCCTGATGTTTGCCAATGTCAATTGTAACCTAACTATTAACTTTGTGCCTTTCAACTTATGCCCTTCCCGGTTTCGTATGTAGTGCTGGCTTTACTAATCCATGTTATGCTATGGGGGTCTGGCTGCGTATGCAATATCCGTACTGGGTGTATAATCTCCGTTATGGTGCTCTCTGTGAGATTCCCTTAGGTTCCCAAGAACACATCTTCATTTTTCATGCAACTCTCTTTACGTTGACTTTCCCGTTGAAGCTATCCACTCCTTTTGCTTTCAATCTGTGTCAAGTGGCCTACATGGGGGTTCCTGGGTTCCCTCGTCTTCTGTCTCATCATTTTCCCTGTCTAGGGTCGCCCAGGTTCTCATCAGCTCCCTCCACTGGTCCGCTATTGGTTTCTTACGCACCCCCCTCTTCTCCTCTCTGAGGAGGGCCCTCATTTCTGCTTCCACCCAATTGGTGAGGTCCTTTTTCCAAGCTTCTACTTGTGGTCCCGTCCTAGACTTCCAGGCCATCGCTATTTGCCTCTTGGCAAGGGCCATAGCCAGATCTACAAACTTATTTCCCACTTTTCGCTTCGGCGGGCGAGGGAAAAGGCCCAACAGACACACTCCCTGTATCGCTCAGCTCTCGCCCCAATGTTGCTCCGTCATCCTGACCACCTCTGTCCAGAAGGGGGCCAGCCCTAGACAACTCCAAACCATATGTATGAAGTCTGCATCTTGTTGAGCGCATCTCGGACACTCCCTCGCTTCACCCCGTGTATCAGCCTGATCCTATGTGGCGTCAGGTATATCATATGTATATAATTAAACTGTATATACTTTAGTCGTGTATTACGGGATATGGTCTTAGGGGAGGCCAAAACTCTCTCCCATTTTCGGTCCGTATATTGGTCACTTAATGCTTGTCCCCAACGGTCCCTAATTCTGGGTAGTGGAATCAATGTGGCCTCCACCATCGTCATATAAAACCACTTTACTTGCTGGCTCGCTCTTCCCAGCGTGATCAGTGCGTGAAGAAGGGGGTGCGTTTCCGGCTCTTCTCTTCCTCTTCCCCCTAAATCTCTAAAGGTGCAGACTAGAGCCTCCTATTTTAGGAACCGGCCCGCTGGCAGGCCATATTGTTCCGTCAATCCCGCAAAGGGGATCAGCGTCTTCTCCTGATATATGTCCCCTACCGCCCGAAGCCCCACTGCTTCCCATTCCGACAATTGTGTTGGCAGGAAGATTTGGCGTGGGATTCCATGTGGCAGGCCCACCAGGGGAAGCTGAGGTGAATACATGGGAGTCCCAGGTATTTTGGCCAGACTTTTTTCAGCACTGTAGTGCCGTATACTGCAGAATTGATTTGTAAGGGGTTACAACTGTGGGCCCAGCAGTTTGGCTAGCAGCTGGATGGGGTAAGCGTCGGAATCTCTCATGTAGATCCCCTCAACATTGGCTTCTCCCAACCACTGGGCCAGCCACTGCAGTTGGGAGACCAGGTAATATAACTCAAAATTGGGCACTCCCAATCCTCCGCTACTAATCGGGCGCCGCAGTGTCATCAGTGAGACCCTCCTGCGTCCCTTTCCCCACAACAGGTCCCGTACCAAAGTATCTAAGGTGGTAAACCATCTCCTGGGTAGCACTAGAGCGAGGTTCACAAAGAAATAAAGTACTCTGGGCAACATGACCATCTTGGTCAGTGAAATCCATGCCATTACTGGGAGCTTCAGGGTGCTCCAAAACGTCACACAACATCTCAGCGAGCAAAGTGCTCTGTCGAAGTTACCCTCGTGCATATCCACCAGTGAGTGGTAGACATGAATGCCCAAGTATTTAAACGTGGTTGGGGCCCAGTTAAGATCCGCTGGGAGCTCCGCCAGCCTTGGCAGTGCCCCCGCTACCGGGAAGAGGTAAGTCTTTGCCTTGTTTTCTCGTAGTCCTGTCAGGGTAGCAAACCTCTTCAATAGTTTCAGGGCCATGTCTGACCCACTCACTGCTTCCTGGAGGTTTATTAGCAAATCATCGGCATACAGGGAGATAACATGCCGCCTCCCGTCCAATGTCAGTCCCATTACCGTCCCACCCTGACGAAATAGGGCCGCTAGGGGTTTTAACCCAGATCTCTTGACTGGGGGTGAATGTTTTGATTTGTTCTGCATTCCGTCCATCAATTGTGTGTCTTTTGCTTTCTCGCCCTAAGTGCGCCAGGTATGCCCAGACGTGGGTCCTGGGCTCACTGTGCCACTGGAATCAAGCTATCCTGGCTGAAGAGGGGTGAAACCCCGAAAACCGGTCCTAGGATGCTTGTTTCCGGTCCAGGGAGGACCTGGCTTGGCAGTTCGGGCTGGACTGTTCCCATGAGGCACAGGGTCAAGACTGATTTGCATATGGCCAGGTCTAAACTGGGGTGGCATGGTGAGCAAAAGAATGATGGATTTAACCCAGATCTCTTGACTGGGGGTGAATGTTTTGATTTGTTCTGCATTCCGTCCATCAATTGTGTGTCTTTTGCAGGGGTTTCATTGCCAGCACGAACAGCACCGGCGAGAGGGGGCAACCTTGTCTCGTGCCTCGGGAGATCTCATATTGGGCCGATACTGTTCCTCCTGTTCGGACCCTGGCCTTTGGACAATCGTATAATAGTTTTACCCAGCAAATCCACTCTTCCCCCAATCCCATCCGCTCCATACATGCAAAGAGGTATTTCCAGCTAACAGTATCGAAAGCCTTTTCCAGGTCAATCGACAATATTGCAGCTTGGTAAAGTGTATTCGCTTCCGGATGATACAATATGGAATATAGTGTCCTGAGGTTATATGAGGTGTTTCGGGAGGGGATGAAGCCATTTTGATCTGAGTGTATCAGGGTGGGCATGGCAGGAAGATTGCTTCCGCACAACACCTTACTCAAGATTTTGAAGTCTGAGTTGAGCATAGACAACGGCCAGTAATCTCCCACTAGAGTCTCCGATGTAGTGGTCTTAGGTAGTGGGATCACAATAGCACTCTGTGGAGTCTGGGAGCCGCCCCAGTTCCATCGCCGTAGCATATAGGGTTTCCAGGCGAGGTGCTAACTTTGATGCGAAAGCCGAGTAGAACTCAGCTGGTAGGCCGTCTGGGCCTGGCGTCTTCCCTGAGGCCATTGACTTCATGGCTTGTCTTATTTCCACCTGCGCCACTGGCCCTCCTATTGAGTCCCTGAGGTGTTCATCTAGTCTCGGCAGTCTCAGGGGTGTCCGAAAAGCTCCTATCTCATCCAATGAGGCCAGGGGTGGGGCGGTGTATAATGTCTCATAGTATTCCCTGAATAAAGTGTTAATCTCCTCCGGGTCGTGTATGCTATCACCTGCCCCGTTGTTGATGTGTGTTATATGGGACCCTCTCATTTCCGGTTTTATCAACCTAGCTAACAGTCGTCATGTCTCGCCTTCCTCATCATGCACCCTGGCCAAGTGGCCCTTATAGTCGAATTTGCGGAGTCGTTCTAATGCCTCGCTATATTGGGATCTGGTGTCTGCAAGATCTATTGATGCCTGCGCATCCGCCCCCTGTTTGTCGTCAAGCGTACAAAGACGCTTCTCTAATTCATCTAGTTCTCGGCATAATGTTCTCCGCACTCCAGTTGACTGATTTAGACATTGGCCTTGTATCGCTACTTTAAAAGCCTCCCATTCGATTAACTCAGAGGAGGCGGAGTGCTTGTTTATAGCGAAGTAGGTATCAATATAGGAGCCCAGAGACCCCTTAAAGGGGCCATCTTCCAACATTTCCGGTCAGAATCGCCACATCGGGATCGGGGGCCTGTTTCTCGGTGGGCGATGGAAAAGGAGTAGGGGACTATGGTCTGAGCAGGTGCGTCCCATGTTTTCAGTATGTGTGATTGTTGCGGGTAACTCTGTGGTACTAAATAACGCGTCGATTCTGGTGTGTAGTTGGTGTAGAGGGGAGAAGTAAGAGTATTCTCTACCTAATGTGTTGTGAACTCTCCAAACATCCACCAGCCCCCAATGTTCACTCCAGTCTCGGAACCCCGCCGCCATGCGTTGCGGCTGTGTCCCCGGAAGGGGGGGATGTGAGCGATCTAATGTTACCTCCTGCACGCAATTAAAGTCTCCCCCCATTATTGCGGTTTTCATTGGTATGTCTACCAACTGGGTTGAGAGTTTCCTTAAGAAGGCCTGATGGTCGTAATTTGGAGCATAAATGCTTCCAACGGTCATGGCCCTACCACCAAGTGTCACATGCAGTAACACGTATCTCCCCTCTTTATCTATCTTAATGGTGGTAGCCTCAAAAGAGACCCCAGCCCTTATCCACACCAGAACACCTCTAGCAAAGGCCGAGTAAATTGTGACGTAAATCTGGCCCCTCCATCGTTTGCGTAGCTTTTGAACCTCACTTTGTGTCAGATGCGTCTCTTGGAATAGGGCAATCTGGACCCCTCCCCATCTCAGGTAATTATGTACTGTACATCGTTTAGTTATAGAACCCAATCCCCTCACATTCCAGGTAAGGAATTTAACAGTATTGGGTTCCATTACCATTGCCCTCTATGATCAGGTATCACCCAGCACCCCCTAAACCCTCCCAAGATGTGCTTCAGCAGTGGAGAACCATTCACGCTTGCACGGGAAGACATTGGCCCATAGGGAAGAAAAACGTAAGAGTTCCCCATAACTTGCAACTCCCTGCCCCCAGAGCAGATCGACAACGGTCGACTGCCCAAACATTATAATGTTTATTAATCGCCTTTGCAGGGCCAGGCCCATAGCGGTGCCCGCCCGTCTGGGGAGTGTAGCCATTAGTGTGAGTCCCGCTACTTGCGTCGCTACGCCCGCTCCTGTTCAGGCTGTCTGGGCCGAACCCCCTTCCTAAATGATCTTTCACAGTTGGCCCTTCCTCGTATTTTGCACTGTCCAGTTACTTTCCTGGCTCTTCATTAAATAATATCATCTGCCGTCCTGGGGCTGACCGTCGGCATTATCACTCTGTCTGCCGCGGAGGCCTCGGATTTCGACCCTTCTGTCCCTTTAGCCGAACCTGATCCCATCTCGGAGGGGGCATCCGTGCCATGTAGTATATATGCTTCCGCCTGTAACGCTGCTGCTCTTTCTTTCTCCATTTGTGAAAGGCTCGGCCTTTTCGGTCTCCCTGTTCGGGACCCTCTCCTGCGCCGCTTCCTGCGTTCTCCATCTGATTTTCTGGGGCTCTGGGTACTTTCTCTCATGGGTTTGCCAGTTTTGTATGTTTCTAACCAGTCCCAAGCCATATTGGGATCGTCGCAAAAGTGGTATTGCCCGTCGAGCACAATGCGTAGGCGGGCTGGGAACACCAGGGAGTACTGAAGGCCCTCGCCTCGTAGAGCTTTTTTAACTTCTAGGTAAGACGTTCATCTTCTTTGTACGTCCAGGGTGAAATCTGGAAAAATGGAGACCCTAGTGTTCTGTACTGTAAACGGTCCATCCGTTCTCCCCTTCCGGAGGAGCAGGTCTCTATCCTGATAGTGCAACAGCCGGGCCACCACCAGCCCCGGGGGCCGGCCCGGGGACGGAGGCCTCCCAGGTACTCGGTGCGCTCTCTCCAGGGTGTAAAAGGTGGATAGCCCAGATTTATATGACTCCTAACACTCCCTGTCTAACAAACCATAACACGCTAGCGGAGGAGTGAGAGACACCTGGCAGGTCTTTTTTTCTCTGAAAAGGGTACACTTTTTTTTGGAACTATGGAGATCTATCTGCCAGGTCTGACCCCAAAAATACCGGAGTGATCACAACACCTCCTTCGTCCCTCTGTAGGTATACCTACTCTGAAAAATATGGAGATAGGACTATTCAGTTATAGGAGGAAACTCTAATTTGCTGCCCAATCTAATGCAGCCCTGTGCATGTTTTGGCCAGCTTCTTATACTAAACCAGCAGACGGGTGACTGACAGGCTCTCTCTTGCCCAATCAAAAGTTGTGTTACCTCAAGCACAGTGAAAATCAGTAGCATTCCAGGATGTGGGAGGGTCCCTCGCACCCCAAAGCACCATAGCTGAGGGCATTTTCCTTTAGATTCGTTTGCATTTGATGACTGAATGAACAGGCAGCAGCAAACATGGAGTGGAGTGGAGAGGTGTGGTGCAGCGGCCAGGGCAGCTGACTTCGGAGCACAGGGCTCACGGTTCGATCCCCGGCTCCAGCGGCAGCTCAGCTCAGCACCGTGTGACTCTGGGCAATAGCTCGCTTAATTTCCACGACGGCCCCAGCGCCTTGAGACCCGTAAGGGTGAGTAGTTTGCGCTTTACAAATACGGATTTACAAATACGGATTTTTACATTTTTACAAACATGTTGTGCTTGAAGCCCAATGCAGAGTTCCTTGGCTGTTCACGTGATTGCCTTTGGCCATTAACGCAAACTCTTGTATACATGGAAAAAAATAGAAAACGGAGTGAGTGATGTTTCCTAAATACCTAAAAATAAAAAAAGCGAATTCTCACACTTGTGATTAATATACATCAGATGATTTGGGTATATAGCATAACATCAACAAGCATTGCTAGAGGCAATAGGTCTAGCTTTAATATGGTAACACACGAAAACAGCATTTTTGCACACCAGGAGTTGCATGTGTTTTCAGTGAAGTGAGACCCAACATAGACCAGGAAGAAAAAGGTATAAAATACAGATGGAGAAAACAAAGGGAAGCTTCAAACAGAGAAAAAACTATGGGAAATTAACATACGTGATAATAAGATGACTGACTGAGTAAAATACACACATGATAACCGACTATAACATTGAAAAAAATGCCTGCTGCTGTGAAAAGCAAATAAAGAAAGATTTGCTATTGCATGCAGTGCGTGCGAAGAGAATGTAATGTGTGATGATTCAGTGTTGTTTTGAGATGTAAAATAGTTCCTCATGCTAAGCAATGCAGGCACTTCATAGGAGGTCGAATGATATATGAAACGGCCAATAGCAGGAGTGAGAGGGAGGGCGGTCACTGGACGGATCCCAAACCCCCTCTATGCATATTTTAAAGAATTTGTACCAAAAAAAATAGGTCGTGCAAAACGTCTGCGCTGTTAAGCGATACCTAACAATGTAAAGGAAGGAGCTATTGGAAGACAGGAGCACAAACCAATGAATTCTTGGCAGGAATGGTTTTTGAGGAATAATAAAAGGTGTTAACGAGCTATCAACGCCCCACTTGGGATTTCTTACAATTAAAACAGGCTTCAGCTGACGAGGCCTCTAATTAGGGAAGACGTATTGTGGTTTTACTGTTCACGTTAAAACGTTGCTCGAGTGCGCAGACCAGAGATACGAACCGGGTCGCTTCGGGGACGCGCGGGCCTGGTGTGGGGTTGTCGCTGTGTGCACTTAGCACCTCACGGGAGAATCACGGCATCTTTGAAGCCTCGTTCTCGTGGGCTTTGCAATAGACCAACGTGAGAGTTGTAGCTTTCTCTAGGTACACGACGTGTCGCACCAGCCCACACATACGATGGTGCCACTATGCAAACGCTCACAGAATTTAAAACACAAATTCTGTTAAGTATTGCTGTAAACGCTGCTAACGTGTTGGCAGAGAGGGGGTTGTAGCTTCTCATCGTGTTGAGAATTTCTCTTTCCAGCTTGGTTTTCTGTTCGCCCCTGCAGCGGGGGCTTTTTGAGTCATTCGCTTCAAGTGTAATAAAAAGCGCGCGCACGGCGCAAGTGATTTCAGTCGCTGGGGTGTTTGTCCCACGCAGCGCGGGTGGGCAGCTGCGTGCTTCGTATTGTAATGCATTCTCTCAGATCAGCACTCTCTTGCAATTTGCATGTAAGTCAGTCATAGATATATATGTATATGTCCTCCGTCAGCAGTGCAGACTCACTAAGCGTTGTTATATTCCCCAGGAAGATGAGATCTCGCTGCTGAGATAGTCATGTAACCTGCAGGCTACAGCTTTGAGGGGCAAACCCAGCCTTTCATCCTTCAGTAGTGGATAAAATGAGCACTAATAATAGCTGTTATGTACAGTACTACAAAGCAGCACAGCATGTGTTAGCGACCAATGTTTAAATCCTGTTTCTCCCATAAACATACGCTGTAGTTGCCTCATTGTCATCTTAAATTCTGATTCCCATCTCCTTGACTAGTCTCCTTCTTGATCCACAGTTCCTTTAACAGCTATCAATCAGGGGTTTGTAAAGCGCAACTACTCACCCGAAAAGGTCTCAAGCCTTTGGGGGGGGGGGCGCAGTTCCTGGGTGATCACGGTGATTCTCCAAAGAGCCAAGTCTTGAGGTCCTTCAAGAACTTGGAAGTGTGGGTGCTGTCGGAGGCGGAGAGGGAGGGTGTTCCATGCCTTGGCCGCGGGGAGGGAGAAGGAGCGTCCTCCTGTTCTGGACTTCTTGATGCGTGGTACTGTTGCAAGAGAGAGCTGGGCTGAGCGGAGGGATCTTTGGGGGGCGTGGAAAGAGAGGCAGTGGTTCATGTAGGCGGGTCCGGTGTTGTGGACGGCCTTGTGGGTGAGGGCGAAAAGCTTGAAGGCGATTCTTTTCTCGACGGGGAGCCAGTGTAGGGACGGTAGGTAGGTGTTGGCTGATGTGGCAGTGGCGCAGTAGATTAAGGACTAGTCTGGCGGCAGCGTTCTGGACGTACTGGAGTTTACCGGTGAAGTTCTTGTTGATCCCGGCGTTGCCGTAGTCTAGTCTGCTGCCTATGAGGGTGTGGGTGAATGAATACATTTATTGTTTCAATTAATAAAAATTGTTACAAAAGGCAGGGCGTAGTGTGTCCATCCGCGCACCTTCTTCGATCATTGGTAAAACATCATTATATAATTTCATTTGACAAATCAAGCAATTACACAAAACGTAAAATGAAGAGTCCATAAAATTTAATATATATTCACTAGTTTGAAACTGTGACCAGCCTTTAGTCCTTGGCTCGATCTTTACTTAGAAGTTCTTTAAGTTGGCGTGCAAATTTCGGTAGTCTGACCAATTCCATTGGAATCTCCAAATTAAAAAGAAGTTTCATTGCGTCTGAACAGGTGCAAGTGCCATATTTTAAGAACAGAGGTTTTAATAAAGTGCAACGTGCGTGGTTCAATCGGGGGCAGATGCAAACCAGGTGAGCCATAGATTCCTCGTACTGATGACAGTCTGCAAGTGGTGACCGCCTCTAGAGGTTTCCAGAGAATATTTATATCTTTTATTGGCAGTACCATGAGTCTGACTGACAGAATTTGCTTTAAAATTGATTTGTTGAGGCTTGAGTCAAGATATGGCTGTCTCAATTTATCCTTATAGGAGCTAGCTAAGAGCCCGATTTTGCTGCTGGAGGACTCTATCAGCCTCATATCATCTTTCTTGGATAATAGTCTTACTTGTTTATTTAAAATGGTTTTTTAAATTCCTGGTGGTGGATGAAATCCCGCCAGTTAGACAAGTCAAGGTGCAGTTAAGAGCAGGCAGTGAGCCCAATAATTTTTACCTTTCGTGAAGATTTCCTTTCAAATTGCTTTCATTGTATTTGGGGGGGGGCTGCTCATGCCCCTCGATATAATCGATGCCCAATGTTCGTAGGATTGCCTATTTAACCCGAATTCCAGCCGTACCAAGGCATTCCGGGCATGGGCGGGTATCTGAAAAATCTGTTTAAATGCTCGGCAATTGGCAGACTCCATGGTGTTAATTAGTGCCACAGGAAAGACTAGTTGGCCATAGTAAATTGAGGGAAGTAACTTGGCTCTTATAACCTTTCGGATTGGCTCAGTTGTCGGGCTGCGCAGTTTGGAGTTGAGTTTGCAGAGGGCGTACGTCACTGCCTTAGCTTTTGATTCTCTAGATGCAGTGTGTGCAGTGGGTTTCCGTTGTTCATGATCCAAACCCCCAGATAGTTGTATTTAGATGTTGTTGTTATTTTCAAATGGCCCAGTCTCCATTGATGTTTGAGTTTGTTAGCATATTTTCCAAAGATCACTGCCTTTGTTTTACTTGAGTTTGCTGTTAAATCATTTTCGTTGTTATAAATGCTTAGTGCGTCCAGTGCTCTTTGCATACCCGTCTTAGTGTGGTCCATTAAGACCATGTCATTAGCGTACTGCATTAAAAACACCCAATTTTAGGAGCTAACAGGTTGGTTTTTGATATTGATTTACCAAGGGCGTGGGTGACGGTTTTCCTGTGTTCGAGGGGAATCCAGTTGAAGGTTTTCTGGAGTTGGCGGAGGGTGTGGTAGCAGGAATAGGTGAAAGCGTTGATTTGGCGGTCCATTTTGAGTTTGGAGTCCAGGATGATTCCGAGGTTGCTTGCGTGGTCCGTGGGGGAGGGAGGGTTCCCGAGGGCGGGGGGCCACCAGGTGTCGTTCCAGGCGTCGGGGGTGTGGGCCCATGATGAGCACTTCTGTTTTGTCCGTGTTGAGTTGTAGGCAGCTGTTTTTCATCCACCTGGCGACTGCTTCCATTCCTTCTTGGAAGTTGTCTGGTGATGTTGGGTTCGTTGGATAGGGAGAAGATGAGTTGGGTGTCGTCTGCTTACGATACGATGTTGAGTATGAGTGATCTGACGATGGATGCGAGTGGGGCCATGTAGATGTTGAACAAGGTGGGGCTGATCGAGGATCCTTGGGGGACTCCACAGGTGGTCGTTGTAGGTTTTGAGAGGAAAGGCGGGAGTCTGACCCTCTGCGTTCTGCCAGAGAGGAATGAGTGGATCCAGTCGAGGGCCTTGTTCTGGATTCCTGCGTTGTGGAGTCTGCTGGCTAGAGTGCGGTGTGAGACTGTGTCGAAGGCTGCGGAGAGGTCCAGGAGGATGAGGGCCACAGTCTCTTCTCTGTCGAGGAGGGAGCGGATGTCGTCTGTCGAGGCGAGAAGGGCGGTCTCGGTGCTGCGATTCTCCCTGAAGTCTGATTGGGAGGGGTTGAGGATGTTGTTTTCTTCTATGAAGGAGGCGAGTTGATTGTTGACTGCTTTTTCCATGACTTTCGCCTGATAAGGGAGTAAGGAGATCAGTCTGAAGTTCTTGAGGTCGGTAGGGTCCGCTAAGGGTTTTTTCAGGAGAGGGTTGATCTTGGCGTGTTTCCAGTCGGGGAAGGAGGCGGTCTTGAAGGAGCTGTTGATTCGTTGGAGCTCGGTGTCGTGTAGTTCCTATAAACCTATATAGGATCTGCGCGTTTAGACAACATATACTGTAGGACTGGAGTCAGACTGATTCTGGACACCCCTACCGAATATGTCAGCCTGTATACCAGCTAGCTCACAGTGCCACTAGAAACTCCTCTTACCAAGGAAAGAATAGTTCTTGGCAACTATCGAACATGACAACCCTGATCCCTCGGGATCGTTGAAACGGTGTACTACTTTTTGCTCAGTCGCTCGTGCTCACTTCATCTCAGAGAGATACACAGAATAAACGGTGGGGAAGTTTTCAATAAGCATTTATTGAACCAGCGTCATTCTAGTGTAAAATTAGTGTGCTGAAACAACCACTAGACAGTAACAGAATAAAAGATTATAAGCACAAACAGAGTAAAAGGATGGTATATTTCTACCATCGTGCTAAAACAATGAATACAGGCAAGTATATAAAATACATGCCAGTAAAGTGCGTACTTCTACGATGCGACCCTAACTAAATGTACCTAAGTGTACCTAGCATGTATATAGGTGTAAAAGCCAAGAATCCCTCTAGGATGAAGTCAACCCCATTACCTGAAGTGAGAGACTTTGGGACCCCGTCTTGGTCTCAAGATCGACACCCCGCAAGTGATGTCAGACCACTGCAAGCTGGAGTGTCTGCGTGCAGGAGGTTCAGCGTCTCGCGTCAGTGTGTCGGCATGGAAGTTCTTTTCTCCTCCGACTACCTCAGCAAGATATGGTGTATATATACCCAAAGTGGTACCCCCGGGGATATGCCTTGCTGTGTCATGTCGGACTAGGATGACAGAAGGAATGATCCTTATACATAGTTATTATGCAGGAGATGGTAGGCCTGCTGTGATTCCAAGAATCCTCATGCATAATGAATGAGGTTTAAGCTTTTCGGAGAAAACCCCATGTCATCTTTGGACATTACCGTAACTAGGTAAAAGGTCAGTACTAAGAACCATTATGTAGTGCTGTGGTAGGGAAGAATATAGGTGAAGGGTTAGGTGACTACCTGAGCCTATATTAGGGTACCTATATGGAACATAACACCCACTCCTCATCCGACTGGATGACATACTAAAAATTCTACGTACTGCTAAAACGTAGTACGCAACGCTATTAAAAATACTTGAAGTAAAATTTCTAACAAATGCTAAAAAAGAAAAATAGTGCATGCGATAGAAGTCTGTAAATAAATAAGTTTGTATATATATATATAGTCCGAACAATGAGAGACTGAAACCCATGCAGTTTAGACAAAGTGTCTTGTTTAAAATTCCAAACTTAGTTGTTTTTGAAAAAGGCCGAATTTTCCCAGCACACGATGAGCCAAATGTTTGTGCCCTGGCTGGGAGACGCAACATCACTGTTGCCTGCAATCGCAGACCACGGTCCCTGCAACACCTCGCAGATCAGGTCAATCAAACACAGATGTTTCTCCGTATCCACCACAGCAGTTGCTGGCGATGTACTAGTGTCATCCAAGGCCTGAATAGTTGTTGAGGAGCCGGTATCCTTTCCAACAGGAGCTGAAGCATCCCGTGGTGGCTCTAAGAATGCAGATATCAACATTGGAATACGCTGAGGACACTGCCGTTATCGGGTCCAGTAAAGCATCAACGTCCGGTGGCGCAATTGTTGGAAGTGTTAGACAGAGATCCAACACAGTCGATCCAGACTGGTGTAAAGGACAAGAACCAAGACTCACTCAGTTCTCGAAGACGAGGTGTGCCCAGATGGATTACCATGCGATCACGGTATCGGCGCTCCAAGGGCGTGCGTTCCATCTCCTTGGTGACTGGGACGTCCATTGCGTAGCAGAAAAAGGACAATCGGGATACCTGCTATTAGAAACAGGATCAGCGGAAACCCTCCAAAATGCTTCAGAATACGGAGTGTATAAAGTTGTGAATAACTCCGAGAATTGTCTGAAAGGTGCTTTACAGTCCAGAACCTATGGTCTTAAATAGGTGAACAATACCAGTCATATCAGACATGTTAAAGATACGTTGTACCATTTCTGTGAAATGGAAAGGGCAATTTGTTCGTATCAGTGCCTGTATCTCAGCTGAGGACCTTGCAACCTGGCGATCATAAGTTTCTCAGGCGGAGGTTAAGGGCGCGGTTTGCTGTAAAAGCATGGCTTTCATTCGGCTCAGAGTATCAAACCGTATAAAGGAAACATCGAGCAAAGGCCATAACTGAGCCTCCCTGATTGTGTGGGTCGGTAGAAACAATACTTGCATACAGCAAGTAACCCTGGAGCTTACAGTGACAAGATATGCGATGCCCGGTAGCATCCCACAACAACCTTGATCATTCAGCATCAAGTAACTCCCATTCGAAAGCAACCTGAATACCTGATTAATCACGGCAGCTGGGGAACCTTTCAAGTGACAGGATAAGTTAGCAACCGAACCATTACAGGCCCCGTGCAGCATTATATCCTGGCATATGAGAGATCCACTTAAGGAATTCTCGCAGTTAGTACCGCTTAGGACCACTTCCATGTCCCCATTCCTACATCGAAATCTGTATGGTAATTCCCAAGATTCCTTGATGAATTCTCTACCCATCGCTTCATATCTGCCTGCCTGCCTGTTGGTGTTCTAGGCAATACTGAAACTGGAAAATTGTGACTGGTAGTGTTATATGGCCATGGATTAACCATTCCGTGGATGGTGACTCTGCCACAGTAAAAGGTAACTTGTCCAGTTGTATATTTTGCTCCCCTTTGTACCATTGTTATCTGTTTTTCTGTTAAATTATATGCAGAAAAGAGTGATGTTCTGTTGATAAATTGCCAAGGCACATAACCAGCGCGCAATGATTGCAGCGTCTAGCTTAATACCATAATAGAACGTAATTGTGATTGTCCTTGTTGTAGTATGGACAAGTCTTGTTCTAGTATATCTATAAAAGAAGATACAATGTTGCCCAGTGAATAAATCCTGGATGTTAATGTAGTCAGACCGTTGTCAACTACTGCTAATGCCTTATCTATATCTAGGTTAATCTTATCTATTTCACAAAGTCTTTCCGCAGCTTCTTGTTGAGATTTTCCAGATTTCATTATAGACAGCATAATAGAAACGTTTCTGACGTGGCTTTCGGGGACCTAGTAAAAAAATCCCTTAAATCCACCTCATATGAGAGTATGTATAAGTGCTGTTTCACCTGGGACAGTGTCGAGGTTTTTAGCCAATCGAGGCACAACTTCTGAACACTGTATGATGTCACTACCCCCGGATGTTCTCTCTGTACATATCGTGGGTCTGGCCTATGGATACTTAACCCGTCAGTTGTACCCTTGAATCTTGACTGACATCTGTTTGTGTCTGTGGGCCAAACTAACCATCCCTTCCAATTGGGGTCTGATGTATTGTACTGCATGATATCATCTATTGTATCACTTCCACTTGATGTAAAATTGGTGTGTGAAGGTGTGGGAAACTGTGGTGTGTTCAAATCCTTATTCTTGGCTAGTCGAAGACAGGAAGTCTGTTGCACAGTTTCATTCAGAAATATTTTTTGCGGAATGAGGCGCGCTCTAAATAGTGCTTCAGTTCCCTGAACTTGCCATTCCTTAGAACCCCAGACTGATTTTGTGTCTATTGTGTCCTTCCATAAGACGAAACCCTGTTCAGACAGTTGGGCAATAAAGAATGCAGAATACATCTGTTTGGTGTTATTCAGCATATTTTTCACTGCAGGTGTAGGTGCAACCTTATAGTAAAATGAGGTCGGGTCAGAAGTGTTAAACCGGGAAAAATATGAAAATTGCCGTGCAAAAGTTTTCAAACTGCCTTCCGGCGGTGTTGGGCAATGTTCCCATTGGTGGTAGGTGAAAACACTACGTGGGATACTGGATTTGTGTAAAAAGTGATGACCATAATGATGGTAACAGTACATACTATCAAAGTCAGACGTGTCCTCGAACATTTCATTGCTAGAATATGCAGCGAATTTTTCCAAATCAGACAACATATTATTTACAGTTTCAAAATCCCAATCATCAGAAAATGTACTGGAGGTAATAATATCACTAAGAGATATTTTAAATAAATGTGGCATCTTCAAAAGTTCAGTGGGGTCAAATACGTCATAATCAACTTTGTCCCAAACTATACCATCAGGAATTGGAACAGCTGTAATGTTCATGGAAAACAAGTCTCTTTGTTCACGATGAGATAATGTATGAGGTTTCAGGACCAAGTTCACATTAGATACTGCAGAGCGTTCTGGGAGATATTTTCCATTTAGGAGTAAGCAAAAAACAGTTACCAGGCCCAATCCAGAACAGAAATATCAATATTGCAGATATTATCCAGAGCTGGAGCCAAGGTGATACCAAGTAAGTCTTTTTTAGAAAAGTGTAAAATTCACGCATTTGTTGCTTACTGGAAACTGGAGCTGGCATTGTCTCGGGTTAACTGGGATCAAGAGAGAAGGCATCAAAATCGATGAAGTAGCCAGATGCAGTTCGATCAATCTTTGGTAGCTCGGCAGGTTGTGTTGAACCGGCAGGTGTCTCTTGTCAAGGCAAATTGATGTAGACGTAGGTGTTTGGGCGAATTGATATTTGTCTTTCATTTGTTTTTGGAAGTTCTGTTACTAGTGGAACGAGTTCCATGTCATTGTTGGAAATTCCATCATTTCGTATTGGTGACTCTTCGAATGCTAGGAGTCTTTCTGTCAGAACTTCCTGTATGGTAGCGAGAGGAGAGCGTCGGCTACCCAGGAGCCCACGATGCCTACTATTCAGTATCGGCCACATAGTGTGGTTTGATCAGATCAATGGAGACGAATCTCTTTCCTTTTTTTGCGGCAAGGGGCGGAAGACGTACTGTTCTTCTTCCTTCAACAGCCAGGACAGGTACAGGCTTTCTGTATGATGGCCCAAATTCTTTTTTGTCCTTGATCTTTTCTCTGACCAAATCCCCGACTTGTGGGATCCAGACAGGTCTTGCCGTGACTGATTTGACTTCCACAGTGGCGGTGCGTTTTACCTGCACGTTGCTTAGTAGTGCTCAGGATTCGTTCAGATCCTGTAAAACAGCAAAGCGTTTATTGATGTCAAAAGGTTCGTCATCCGCCACTGTGCTTTCATTATCGAGATCAGGTACCCACATTCTCGCCCCAAATAGCACCTCATACGGAGTGACACCTCCTAGAGAACTTCTTGGCATATTGTTGAGGGCACGCTGTACCCCATTTAGGTGATTGACCCAACTTCCACCCAAACCTAATACTCTCGCTGTTAAAGACTGCTTTAAGTCCCGGTTTTTCCTCTCCACGACCGAATTTCCCTCTGGATGGTACGGAGAGGAGTACCGCAATGCTACACCCAAACCTTCCATGGCTTCCTTGTACGCCCGAGAGCTCAACGCGGGCCACGGTCAGAATGTAATGTCCAAACTGCGTATGTCCCTATGAAGACTCACAAATCTTTTATAACATTTCGAGCTTCAGCTGAGCGTTGAGGCCATACCCATATGAATCTTGAGCATGAATCCACTGCCACCTAGATATACTTGTAAGCCCCATCCGAGTGTAGGGGGCCGCAGTGGTCCAGATAGACACAAGCCAGTGGTCTATCGGATATTAGTAAAGGTGTCTGCGATGGACGAGCTACGGTGGAACCCTTCATCTGTTGACAGATGTCGCATTTTAAGACAAAATTCTTCGTCTGTTTTGTTAAACCAGGCCACCAATAGCGCTGTTTCAATAATGAAACTGTCGCGGTAATCCCTGCGTGTGCAGAACCTAGACCCTCGTGTGCAGCTAGTATTAAACCCAATTTGCGATCCATGTTTGGTATTAATTTGTCCCCCACTCCTGGAATCTGAGCATACGGAATATTGTTTGCATCTAACTTGTAGGAGTATTTGAGTGGAAAACCTTTTGGTAAGGCAGTGCTGTTTTTGCGTGAAGCAATGACAGCCACCATTATCTGTCCGTCTATTCTCGTTTTTGAACGAGTGATTGCAGCTATGGAAGCAGTACGTTCTGCCCCCTTCGCGGCTTCATCAGCCAATGAATTCCCTTCAACGTGAACGCCATCACGTTGATGTCTCGGCGTGTGTATCACGTGAGCTCTTGGTAGTTCGTTTTTCAACGCAGCTACCTGTTCCCATAGCAACTTATGCTTAATTGTGCAACCTTTAGAGTCTCTAAACCCGTTCTGACCCCAGTAGTGAAGATATTAGTTGTATGACTGGACACAGTAAAATGAATCGAACACTATGAGTGGGGGGGAATTCTCGATCCGTATTTATTAGTGCAAGTAACGGGGATTTTAATTCTGCTAGCTGAGCCGTGCAGTCTCCTAGAGACTGTGTCTTCGTATCGCTGGGATGGAACTTGCCATACCGCATACGACCTTTTACAATTGCACAAGCGGCGCTGTATTGCTGTTTACTTCCTATGGCCAGCTGAGCAGATCCGTCAGTGTAAATAATGTATTCATACTGATCTAGAGGCATTATTTCATTTGGGAGAGGATATTCTTGTTCATATTGCAGAAATGCTTGTGTTTTTAGCCTTAGGTCATATCTGTATTCTACATACGTTGCAGTGCGAAAATTAGCCCATTGTATCCATCTTGGATGTAAGGCTTTAGCATTAGGAACGCTAGCCTTTGTAGCAGCCTCTAAGGCTGGTACCAGAGTTACGGCAAATATTCGTTTCCCCTAAGCCTGTGCTCTTTCTTTTACTACAGCGGTCTGTACTGCTGTCAGTATCTTTTCTGTAGAAGCAAAGCGCATTTCAGCGTTTGTTTACAAATGTGATTTGTATGCTATGGGTACCGTTTCGCCTTCATTGAAGGTTAGGTAAGTGTACCCAGATTGACCTGCTACAACGCTGATCACTAGCTTGCGTACTTTTACGCGTGTCTGTAAGTGTTTTGAAGCCATCATGTCAGCTTGTAGGGAACGAAGGATATATGTGTGTTCTTGTGTCCAATGCCTAACTGAAAAATCAGGTCTAATTAAGTCGTAGAAAGGTTTTACTCTATCTGCGTAATCCAAAATGTATGTTCTGCCAAAATTTAAAATTCCCAATATGGATTGTAAGTTTTTCAAAGGTTTAGGAGGTTGGAGCAGCGCACACTTTTCTAAAAAGTTAGCTGCCAGGTTTTTTCCTTCACTTGATAACTCGTATCCTAAAAATAGGACATTGAGGTGGGCTATTTTTGATTTTTTTAAGTTGAATTTGTAGCCCTCAGAGGCAAATCCCAAAATTATGGTGCTCACCCTGGTCAAGTGATCCTGTAAATCATCATCCGTCAGATAAATATCATCTACATAGGACAATGCCTCTTCATCCAGATTCTGAAGTAATTCTGTTACCCTAGCGCTGAACAACCCGGGGCTATTCTTATACCCTTGGGGGAGTTGACAAAATTGATGCTGAACCTAGCGCTGAGAATGCTGTTAAATACCTGCTTTCAGGCGCTATATTTTGGCAGAAGAATCCATTTGAGATGTCTAATGTTGTTTTGTATTTTTTCCGCACAATGTTATTCATTAATGCTGCACTGTGTGCATTCTGTACTGCAAATTTTTTTGTGCATGTGTTCAGATGTCTGTAGTCTAAAACTAGACGATATGAATTGTCGGGTTTGATTACGGGAAACAAAGGATTATTCATTGGAGAGGTGCATGTTTCTATTACACCCTGGTATTCAAGTTGATCTAAGATCTCCTTGACCTGTTTTTTCATTTCTTGTTTTATTGGGTACTGTCTCTGTGGAGTTGGAGTAGTTTTTACTGGGATTACATGGTGTGGTGACTCAGCATCCCACCCAACATGGTTGCGATAAAGTGCTGGAGCAAGGGCTAACGCCCACTCCCGTGCGTATGTGCGTTTTAAGTAAATTGGAACGTGGTCGGAAAAGGATGGTAAAATTACCATTTCTCCCTTTGAGCAATCCATAACAATTTCAGGCGGCCAATCTTGTTCAGCTAAAAGTATGTTATAGCCATAAGTCAAGTTCTCCCAAAAGAGACCTTTAACTTTTCTGGGTTTGTTCCCCTCCATTTGGAGTGTTATTTCATGTAACCTATGTGGGACACTTACCCTCGTATCAGGTGTTTCCACCGTGATGTGCTCATTCAACTCCGCTGTCACCAGAAATTCCATCAGGTTCTGGCGAGCTATTGTTACGTCTGCTGCGCTGTCTAGCATCGTCAGAGCCCATTCCCCGTTCAGTAGTTGAGTCCTCAGAATTCTGGGCATGTCTAACTTTGAGATCTGCTACTTTCTTCTTTTTAAATTGAGGTTTAGATTGTGGCTTGCCTTCTTTTTTAGAAGGGTAGCTTGAAGCGCGTGGCGTGTCTCTGGACTTTGTACGCTCTTCTTGTCTCTGTTCTGACCGTCCTCTCTCGGAGTTTCTTGGTGAACCCTGAAAGGAACAAGAGGAACGTGTATCAGTATCCTGATACCTGTCAGATTTTTTAATGTTATCCCTATACCTAAGGTTGTACCTCCTTTCGGAGGGCTATTGTTGAGGAGACCCACTCCTAAATAGAGATCTATTTTCTCTAATCTTTTGGTTTTATTGTTATTATCCCATTTCTTCTTAGAAGAATCAGGTGCTTGCTTGGTGTTATCCTTTAAGGACCACCCATGAGTTGAGGTTTTATTTCTCTAGCTCCCAAACTATCTCTACCTAATTCAGCATAGGTGTCTGTGATAATTTTAGGTAATTCACGTTCCTGTTGTAAAGGAGTGAAATCCCTCAGGCGTTGGCTTATTGCCACTGCTGCTGCCTCCCCTTTTATATTGGCTAATATTATAGCTGATACCTGGGCAAAATTACCTAATAATTTCATCCCTGAGTTCAGAGCAGGTTCTGCTCCATACTCAGTTTGTATCTGTCGTAATACGTCTGGTATTACTGCTAATGACGGGATACCATGAGTTCTGGTATATATAGCAGCGAAAACTGTACCCCAAGTGGTACAGTCCTCTATCTGGGGAGCTATCCCCATTGGCAAACAGATTGTTAGCATTCTGTGTTTTTCTTGAGGGCTTGTATGTGGAAATACTGCCTCTAGCTGTGTTATTTTTTGAGCTATCCAGATTGGCATTTGCTCATGTTTAGTGGGCATTCTACCCATAACTGCATATAACTGCATATAGCATATAGCATATGTGGTGTAATTTTAGTTGTAGAACTCTGAACTTGATTTGTTAGTGTAGCTCTTGTTGGCTGCAGTGTGAATGTTCTCATCACGAATTGTGTCAAGTTTCTGTAAAGTATCATTTCTTTATGAAGTGGACGTAAGTCTGCTACTGGCATTGTGTCAATGTCCGGATGTGGTGTGTAAGCCGCAAGGACAGGCCAAGTGGCCCCGTCTCTTCCGAGCAGACCTAGTCTTACTTTATCTTTAGTATGGGGGAGGGCGCCTTTAAACCAGTTTGTGCTCCTGGTAGGTGAGCGGAATTTCATTGTCCTCATACGGACAGTATTCATTTGGTGGTTCATCTTCAGTGTAAGAATGAAATGCATTTGATTGTGAATCTGCTTGTGGGAATTTAACCCATGAATAGAATACCTCTGTTCTATATGATTCGTGAGCCTCAATCACGAAGGTTACTGTCCCACCCCTAGCTGTGACTCTGTAGTCTGTTAGCTTTTGAGTAAGGGCATTTCTGACATTTACTGAAATGTTAATTTCACCTTCTTCGTCCTCCCTCACTGCGGGTGCACTTTGTGCTGGCGCAGCGGCGTCTTCAGTCATTGTTGAAAAAGATTTTCAAGGAAGAGTTTCAAGGAAACTGAGATAAGGTTTTATGCACAATAGGAACTGTTTGTCCTTCAAGCTTGATAAACCTACAACCAATATGTAGGCTATGACTACTCCGCTGTGGCGGATAGTTCCCTTCCCACTCCAGACGTCTCTTGGGAAATGTGAGTATGGGTCTCTGAAAATAGCACGACTGAACTACTCAGATTTGACTGTTAAATAAGTACCAAACCAACGTTGGCGGCGCCATGTCGTGTATTTCCTATAAACCTATATAGGATCTGCGCGTTTAGACAACATATACTGTAGGATTGGAGTCAGACTGATTCTGGACACCCCTACTGAATGTCAGCCTGTATACCAGCTAGCTCAGAGTGCCACTAGAAATTCCTCTTCCAAGGAGAGAATAGTTCTTGGCAACTATCGAACATGACAACCCTGATCCCTCAGGATCGTGGAAACAGTGTACTACTTTTCGCTCAGTCACTCGTGCTCACTTCGTCTCAGAGAGATACACAGAATAAACGGTGGGGAAGTTTTCAATAAGCATTTATTGAACCAGCGTCATTCTAGTGTAAAATAGGTGTGCTGAAACAACCACTAGACAGTAACAGATATAAAAGATTATAAGCACTAACAGAGTAAAAGGATGGTAGATTTCTACGATCGTGCTAAAACAATGAATACAGGCAAGTATATAAAATACATGACAGTAAAGTGCATACTCATACGATGCGACCCTAACTAGATGTACCTAAGTGTACCTAGCATGTATGTAGGTGTAAAAGCCAAGAATCCCTCTAGGATGAAGTCAACCCCATTACCTGAAGTGAGAGACTGTGGGACCCCGTCTTGGTCTCGAGATGGACACCCCGCAAGGGATGTCAGACCACTGCGAGCTGGAGTGTCTGCGTGCAGGAGGCTCAGCGTCTCGCGTCAGTGTGTCGGCATGGAAGTTCTTTTCTCCTCCGACTACCTCAGCAAGATATGGTGTATATATACCCAAAGTGGTACCCCCGGGGATATGCCTTGCTGTGTCATGTCGGACTAGGATGAGTGAAGGAATGACCCCTATACATAGTTATTATGCAGGAAGGAGATGGTAGGCCTGCTGTGATTCCAAGAATCCTTATGCATAATGAATGAGGCTTAAGCTTGTCGGAGAAAACCCCATGTCATCTTTGGACATTACTGTAACTAGGTAAAAGGTCAGTACTAAGAACCGTTATGTAGTGCTATGGTAGGGAAGAATATAGGTGAAGGGTTAGGTGACTACCTTAGCCTATATTAGGTTACCTATATGGAACATAACATCGGGGGCGATGATGTCTGCGGCTCTGTGGTAGATGTGGGGAGGGCAGGGGTCACCTTTTGCAGCTTGCATAAAAAAGACAATCACAAGATGGAAGCTCACACATACCTCCATTGGTCTTATATAGACCAGTAACACACAGACGTAGCCCCACTCTTAACTTCTGCTCATATATATGACTTGTGCCCCATATACTCTGGCTCAAACTGTTCTCTTCTTACTTTCACTCAGCCAGAATCCTGTCCGCAGCCTATGGTTACTCCCAATTCCATTCCCGTTAATTCTCCTGAACACATGTAACGCTACAAGCAGGGCCTGGGCATCTGCGCTGCAGCTCTTTGACCACCAATTTGCCTTACTTCCTTACCTTCTTTTGATGGCTCGTCAAATAACCTGTACTGTCATCTCACTCCGATTACTTCCCTGCAGATCCACAACTCGTTCCTGCCTTTCCACCTCTTACTTTGCCTTTAATTTCTCTTCAGCACTTACAAGAGTCTCAACTACTTCCTCTTGAACCACTCCTTCCGGCACATTCTTCTCCACACACCATTCCCAGCTCACTCCCTTTTCTGTTACATCTTATAAACCCATTCATATCTTCTCTTCTACCAGACTAGCCTTCGATCTACCTGACCCAGCCTCCCTTGACTATAAAACTTTTGTCTCTTCTCTCCAGAGGTCTGTGCTGCCTGACCACGTTCCTGTTCACAGAACTTTAAACCACTTGCCTAGCCTGTCTCTACTTCTATTGCCATGCTCCTTAACTCTCCACCGTCTACAATGCGGGAGCACTCGGGAAACAACCGGCTCGCTCATCACTTTACTGTGCAAAGTCTACTTCATTCTTTCTAGTCTACCTCCTAAGCACTTCCCTCCAAGGAGGCTGCCCTACCATATGAGTCCGACATCCTTGCGCAAGCATCTCAAGAGGTGGGCAGCCGGAGCTGTTTGCCCAGGGCCCCTGCTCTTTTCAGGGCCTCAAGCTGCCACTCCTAAATATATTTATATATCACAAAACAGACTTACCCTGTTTGTGTGATATGTCAATTATATATTAATGATGAGGCAGGTCACATCAGTTGCCTGTAGGTGGCGCCATAAGAAAGACATACCTCAAAATGTGTCGTGTGATTGTATTGTATTGTAATTGCATTTATATAGCGCTTACTACCCATGTGATGATGTTTTTTTTTATTTTGAGCAATATGTTTGATAATTAAAAAAAAAAAAAAATGATCCCACAGGACGTTTGGGTCTTGGACCCTACAAAAAGCTTCTGCTAGGTCCGACCTATCCTTTATTCGCATCATTCTCAAGTGCTGGGTACATTAAATCTTATGTCATGGGACTGTAGTCACATTAGGGAAGGGGACATTTAACCTGCCTCCTGGTTCTACTTCACTCTCTTGATTTTCTGGAAACACTCGCTCTCACTGAAGTCAAAACGATGTGGCTGTTGCAATCCTAGGTACCTGAGAAAATGCACCTTTTGAGACTGTGGAAATACAATTTAATGCCACACATGGAGCAACTGAATAATCGATTCAGTGCCACTTGCTAAATACAAGAGAACTGCATATTGCAGGTTAAAACTTCAAAATAACTATGTAGCTTGCAGCTAACTTTCAACGACTTGCATGTATGTTCTCTTGTTTTCTTTGCCAGGTCTCAATCTTGCCTTTTTAAAAGAGAGAAAAAAGGGAGATAATGAATTATTACTTATAAAATATAGAGGTGTTGTGTATAGACTGCTGTTAGTATCTGTGCCTTGCTCTATTACATTGTATTTTCTTTATATTCTTTACAAGTAATCATTTTACAAAAGCAGAGAGATCTGGAACATTAGCAACTTAGTCACTCAAAAAACGGACACTTTCCTTTTCAAACTCCTATCCTGTTTTGAATACTTGTTTTGCGGCTTCAAGTTTGTCCTAAAAATGATAATGGAAGGGAGTTGGTTCATCCTTGAGAGGACACGATCAAACAGTAGTCGATAATCAGAGCTTCTGTTCTGTCGGCAGATCCTTATCCATCACTTGCCCAGCTTCAGGCTGCTCGCTGTTCTGACCAATCAGCTGCACAAACTCCATCAGGCACCCATCTCATGGAGTGATCTCACCAGTCATTCATATAGAGGTATAACATGTCCTTACTACCACATGTCACCAGTACACCTCAGATTCCGGGGCATGCTTTCATTGCATAGAACCATTATCACCTGCTGTCCTTTCACTATAACACTGTTCATATAACTTCTTTTTGAAGGATACTTCCTACTATATATTCCTCACCTTGTGAATACCCCCAGGCCTCAGACTGTATCTGGAGATTTTTCTCAGTATTGCTTCCGCATGTTGGTCGGTGGGATTGCACGGCTTCATGTCGGCTTTGTCCCCACCCGGAAGTGACCCTCGAGCCTCAGGCAGACGCCACCCTCACACGCTGCTCTCTTTCCGTGCGCTGGGACGTGGATCCAGTGTTCGCATTCTCAACTTTTTCTTGTCATTTTGATGAGTTTTTGTGCAAAACTTTCTCTACAGTGTGCAAGGTCCCCTACATGGTTTAAACTGAACAAGGACTGTCACAAACAGATGACTGTGACTGACCTCCCCCCGAAGTATGTCTCTTGTGCCTAGGATCTTCGCATGACTCCAAGGCTTGCGAGGAGCGCACCAGGATGAATTTCAAGGCAATCAGGGATGCTATAAGTTGCAAAACACCATCATAGGAACAAAAGTGCTGGTCCCAGTTGAAGTTTGGACCCTTTACCATTCTTGAGGCCATTCCCGTGAAAGTTCCTCTTCCCTTTCCAAGCCATCAGGCAGGTCTAAATCGAAAAAGAACCATAAGAAGTAGAAGGATGACCTTCCATCTTCCCACAATACTTTTCAAGAATAGTCATGTGGACGTAAGGTGCCTCTCAATTTTGGTCCTGGTCTCCTACTGCGAAACTAATCCCACAGCTTGTACTGGTCCAACCCAAATGCTTGGTCCATTGGCAATGCTGCAATACGTTGAAGCCTTCAAAGAGACCATAGTGCACATCTTTAGCACCTTTCCGGATCTCACTGGTGCACCTTTAAATCCCAAAGATTCAAGGAGGCCTCATGTTAGATTACCAACAGCAAATCCGTCCTCATGTCTTCTGTGCCTCTTGACCACTCTGTGGGGTGTGCCCCAACTCTGAGGCCGACTCCCACACCGAACTTCGAACTCTGTGCCACTATCTTTGCCAGTCTCCCACGCGTCAACGCCGGCACCACTGCTGGAGGAAGAACCCATTGTTTTATCAGACTTGGAAGCAAATCCGACATGATCTCCTGAAGTTGCACTCTCCACAAGTTGGGCGCAACCATTTCAACTTCTCTCTGACTCAGATGGAACTCTCTTTGCCCAGAACACTCCTCATTCCTTTTGCTTCTGAGTCTGAGCACAGTCCCACCATGATGATGGTGCTGATGGGTCTGAAGCATCCCACAACGATGATGAGGAAAATCTGTTTATGGACCTTCAAGATGCCTGTGGGTTAGACACCTCATCAGACATTGGGCTGATCTTTCCACCTGGTCTCTCCACAGAGGAATCAGCTTTGTTTGCTGTGGTAATAAGGAGGGCTACTGAAGTTTTAGACCTCCAACTTCCATCTGTTGAAGTCAAGACTAATATTCTGAAGGAAGTCCTGCAGCCTAAAGAGACTTCCGCAGGAACACTTCTTCCCTGCATTGAAGCCTTGTCGGATACACTAATGGGCACTTGGGCCAAGCCTGCCTCTTGCCAACCGGTTAATAGGTTGCTAGAGGAAACAGACCTGCTTCTGGTGACCAATGCGTCCTTCGGCAACATTCTATGTCTGAAAGCTTGGTGATCCACGCGTTAACCAGAAGAGTTGGCACTAACTCATTCCCTACTATCTCTCCTGATGGGGATTTCAAACGTATGGAGGCAAGAGAATGTTCTCCTTAACTGGCCTCACCCTTTACTCAGTGAAAGCCTCCTGGGATGCTTTTTGCATGCATTGTCGGGTATGGTAGACAAGGTCTTGTCAACAGTTCCTGTGAATTTTGTGCCAACCTTGTGCAGATTTTACAAGATGGATAAGACGGCATGTAATACGTCATCCGCTCTGGGCGGGACACCACTGACTGCTTGGTCAGGGCAGTTGGTACCAGCGTAGAGTTTTGGCACCACGCTTGGATGAGATACATTGGCTTTTTAAGTGCCGCTCTGGTGTTACTAATGGACATGCCATTTGATGGCACCGTCTCACCGAAGACAAGGAGGACTCATCCCTCAAACACTTCAAAGAAAGCAGGGCCTTGACATTTCTGCACCACCTTGGCTTTATCCCCAGTAGTTTCACCCACCCCGAGGCTTCGGAAGAGGCTTGGCTCAGATACTGCACCAAGGTCCACAAAACAACAGACCAATAACATGCCAAAACATCCCCACCACCAAATCCCTTTGGGCTGGGGTCAGGGATCTGGCTGACAAGATCCAGGCCATAAGGGGCAACGTGCTATTGAATGCCCGTGCTCCTCCCGCCATCACCACCAAACCACTTCAACTTGGAGGCGGTATAAAATATTACTTCCACGGGTGGCAAAGCATTACATCAAACATGTGGCGCTTCATATTGTCTTGCAAGATTATACCCTACCATTCCTTTACATCCCACCTCATAATCCACATACAACAGAGCATCTGTAAGATAACTGTTTGTTAATGCTACAGCAGGAGGTTCAAGCTCTTTTTGACAGAGGAACCAATGTCACATCTAACTCCTTCACAGAGGCTTCAGTTCATCGGATCTGTTGTGTAAACAATCCAATTTTGTGCCTTCCCTTCGGCTCAACAAGTCCTGGACATTCAGACTATCAACCTGATGTATCAGCCTCAGTACTGGGTCTCAGATGCGTTCAGAGACCTCTTGGCCGCCTGTATTCTGCTGGTGGACTATGCCAAATGGCAATGCGGGTTCTGCAGTGGGGCCTAAAGTCTCAGTGGCTCCAGGACCTAGGGAACCTGACTGATTCCATCAGGGATTCAGAGGAGACTGCAAAAGATGTGGATTGGTGGCTGCTTGGCAACAATTTGATCAGTGGCAGACCTCGGTTTCTACCCCACCTAGAGCTGACGGTGATGACGGACGTGTTGCTGTTGGGTTAGGGAGGTGCTCTTGGAGAGGTGGCAGTCAGAGGACTCTGGTATCCGGTGGAGACCTGTCTCCACATCAATCTGTTGAAGTTGCAGGTCATTCATTTGGCTTTGAAGGTCTTCCTACCAACCATCAAAGGTAGACGGATTCAGTTGCTGACGGATAACATCATCGCGATGCGGTACTGCAGCAAGCAGGACGGAGTGGGGCCCTGGGTCCTTTACCAGGAGGCTGTGCACCTCTGAAACTGGGTGAGTTGGCAGGAACCACCTGATGGAGTTCGTTCACACTGGTGTTCAAAGATACCATCAGCAACACCTCTCGGGTCATGAATGGCAACTACACCAGAGGTGGGGAGAGCCCTGACTAGATCTCTTCGCCACCACCAAGAATTTGAATTTTCAACACTTTAGCTCATTAGAGTTCCTAAGAAGGCTCTCTATCAGAGATTAATTCTGCTTACAGTGGAGCTCAGGACTCCTGTATGCATTCTGCCTCTACCCCTACTGCCATTGAGTTCTGAAGAACTTTAGGTCGTGCCCAAGTCATCCTTGTGGCTCTGGATTGGGCCAGGAGAATGTGGTACCTGGAACTTATGGCATTGAGCATCTCTCCTCCAATCCTGCTGTTGCTTCAGGAGGAAATTCTGTCGCAGTAGCAGGTCAGGGTACAGCACCCTGGTCTGTGCAATCTTCATACACCTCCATTTGTGGAGATCGAGTGGCAATGGTTGTCTGCCTTCGGTCTCCCTCCTGAAGTAGTAGATGTTATTCTGCTGGCCACACATCCATCCATGAAATCTGTTTATGTTGCATGCTGGGACAAGTTTGTGGACTTGTGCAATTCCCGCCACATAGACCCTGTACAAGCCAAGTTGTTGGATGTTCTGCTTTTTTGCTCCCTTTTACCCAGCCAGGACTTGCCACGGGCAGAGTTAAGGATTTATTGTCGATGTTTTTTTATTTACCAAACCAGTCGCCCTTATTTAAATCACCGGTTATGATCCATATCCTTAAAAGTCTTGTCCATAAGTTCCCACCCAAACCTTTCGTAATGCCACAGTGGGACCTTAAATTGGTCCTCACCTTCCTAATGTGTAGTTCATTTGAGCCGATTCACCACTGTCCTTTGCGTCTCCTTACTCTCAGAACAGTCTTGCTCATAGCAAAAACCTCAGATTGTCGCGTGAGTAAGCTACAGGCTTTGTCTGTTCAGCCCCTATACACCACCTTTTTCCCAGATAAGCTGGTGGTGTGAACTGAAGCAGTGTTTTTGCCAAAGTTGTGCGGTCCATCATGCTGCACAAGCAAATACCTTTTTGGCATTCTTTGCTCCGCCTCACCTCTCGAAAGAAGAGCAGAGACTACACCACTTAAATCCCAAGAGAGCTTTGTGCTTTTACATTGATAGTACCAGAAAAATAATGCGTTAAAAAGAGGTATATTCCAAAGGGTAAACATTGTTTACCACAAAAAGTTTTCCCCGCAGGGAATTACGACTGCGTTGTAACCACGCATACTATTACTCCGCAAGTCGGAACAATGACTTGCAGAGGGGACAGAAGTTGTTGGATTTAAAATCCAACACCTTCCCTACTGTCCGCCCAGACTGGAGTTGGAATAGTAAATTATACTATTCCAACATCCAGCGCCCCCCCTCCGCAAGTCGTTGTTACGACTTGCGGGGTAATGGTATGTGTGGTTACAACGCGGTCGTTACAACGACCGCGTTGTAATTCCATGCGGGGAAAAATAATGCGTTAAAAAGAGGTATATTCATACCAAAGACCATCAGATCTTTGTGGGTTTCACTGGAGTGAAAAAAGTGTAAGGTAGTGCAGAAAAGAACCATATCAAAGTTGATAGTCCTCTGTATAAAGATCTGCTATGTATTGGCCAAGAACCAGCCCCCAGTAGGTCTGAGAGCTCATTCGACAAGAGCTGTGGCAGCTACAACTGGCTGGCACACAGAAGTGCTTGTCCAATCTGGACATCTGTCAGGCAATGATGTTGGCGTCACGCCCCATGTTCATGAAACACTACTGCCTTGACAGCCATGTCTGGTACGAAGGGCGCTTGCATGCTCAGTCCTGCATGATTTTTCTGGTTTGAGCCCTTACAGAGAACCCACCAACTGGGGAGGTGCTGCTTTGTTATCTATACACAAGGTGAGGAATCTGCGGTTAGAAGGACACATCGGAGGAAAAGATTACTTGCCTTTGGTAATAGTCTTTCTGGTGGATGCTCTAACTGCAAATTCCTCACCAACCTCCTTCCTCCCGCTTTTGTGGAATGGACTCTCTTCACCATCCATAAAAGATTCCAGTCTAGAGATCTGCACACTGTCATATCCGATCAGTTAATACTCTCCATGTTTAACAGTGAGGACGGAATCAAGATAGAAACTGATGTCAGTGCGCAGTGTGTCTCTAGTGTCACTTCTGGGGCGGACGAAGACGAAGCAGAGCCACACGATGCCACCTACCGGTGGCTGGGAGCAATGATGAGAAAAATGTCCAGCTCCTGTCTGGCGCCTGGGGGTATTCATAAGGCTAGGAATCTGCTGTTTTTCATATTCTAACATGATGTTTGATGCATGATTAAATGCCAAATATTTGTAGGGGTCCGCTCTTGCACGAGGCTGTTAAAGATGGAGGCAACCCTTGGCTCTGCTCTCCCTGTTAATCTGTTGGCTCGTCCACCGCTGCTTCTTTACAGCCTCAGAGCGGTAGTGCGGCCCCCATGGCTCTGTCAAAAGGGAAGGAAATGCAATTACTGCGAGCCATGGCAGGGATTCAGTTGATTTTCCATGGATCATGTGTGTGTTTTTTTTTACTCCGTGAAATGTACAACACTCTTGGATAATTAATCCTAAAACTATATTCCAGAGAAAGAACCGTTGTCCATTTCCTGTCCCTTCATTATTCCAAAAGCTGTAAAATGCACGGCTCATCTGGTAATCGTATTCTGTTCTCTTCGGCAAAAGTATACTTTTCGTGTAAAACTCTTAACAATGGCTATTTTGCCTGAGGAAAAAATTAATCTAATAGGGATAGAAAAATAAAAAACCCCGTTTATGATGTCACATTGTTATTGGTGTTCAATCACTGATCAAAGGAAAATGTTCTTATAGTGCCGGATAGGATCCATATGTCTCTGTTTAACCCTTTCATCACTAACCAGTGAACATAGACCATTTAATTCATGCTTACAAGCAGACCACCTTAGCTTTTTCAATAAGATAGTGTGAAAAAATTGCTTTTCCCGTCTCACGTGATACTCTGTAGCAGCGGGTTTCAACCTTTTGACTTCTGAATCATTACTGGCATCCGGGTACCCCCACTGAGTCATTAGTGGACTACAGGCCTAAGCAAATTCTGACGTGAACCCCAAAACAATACACAAAAATACAAAAAACAACTATACACCAAACAAATGTTGACATATTTTGTGGAATTCACAATCCAATATAGAAAAAGTTTTCAAATTTTCAATTTTGCATCTTTAGTTGTATATAGTTTATTAATATTAATGTATTAATTTTATTATTATTTAATTCTGTAAAAGAGTCACAGACCTCCTGAGTAGGCCTCGCGGACCCCTACGGGTTCTTGGACGACAGGTTAAGAACCACTGCTCTATACCTTTCTGTCTGAAATCAATACCTTTGCACGATTCAACATGGCATCTGGGCCCAGTTTTGGAGGTACGACTTTAGTGCCTAACAATAGTGGTCCCACATGCAATTGCATATCCAGTCTCTCAACATTAATCCGTTGATTTCAGTATTTATTGATCATATCTGTCATGACTGCATTAGTCCGTATGTCACTGCGGGTCCGTGAGTCTGTGAGATGTCAATCTTTTTTAAAAGAATGGAGCTTTGAATTGTAAATTAGCATTTGGCTGCATGGTTTGTCAAGCTAACCTCGTTATGGGGCTGATAGATTCACATGCCACTTCACTTCAGTCTTATTAAAATTTTTCAATTTCAGAGTTAAACATAGGCTAGGAAAAATGCAATTTATGTAATAGGGTAGTCAGACGGCTTCAGCATCCACTAGATAGCAAAATATTATGGGTCTGAGTCACAAAGTTTGTGTGCACGTAAGTGAAGTCTAGATGCGCAAAAATATTGGTCTTGTGATTCACATAACACAGGTGTTCTCAGGAGGATTATGGGTAAACATTGGGAAGGTAGTGAACACCTACAATGTATAGCATCGAGGGCCCAACCTTTGCATTGGTTTTTAATACGCACAACTGTACCAAATTATGTGTTTGTGTGAGTGCCTCTGAGAGAAAGCAAGACGTGCCAACGCCCGTCACAGTTATGGATGATAGACTTCAAGGTTTTTTCCCTGTCTTGAAAAATAATTTCCAAGCAGACAAAAAAAAGAAATAAAAAATTTAGCTGTATTTGCACGTTGAATTTACTGTCCACTGGCAGATTTTCCTAGGATTAAGCATACGTAAAACCTAAATACCGAAAATGTACGTAAAACATAAATACCGAAAATGTAGGTGCATAACCTTTGGGATTGTTGTGAATCCCATAAGAGTAGCGTTTAAACAATTGAAGTATAAACACTTGAAAAGTAACTCATCTTTATGATTTAGCTGCTGGGTACCTCAAGGTGTAGTGCCTTCATTTTAAAGATGGATATACGTACAACATTGATGGATCCATATGTGGCATTATTTCTTGTGTTTCTTTAGTATCTGCATGTGTGGCAGATAGTCTGCGACCCATGATGTCAGTCTGGGTATGATACCATATTGTTCTTTTGTCAGCTGGCTCTATATGTGACAGTTAAGCTACAGATTAAGTTAAGGGGTAAGCTAACATCTATGCTCCTCCTGGGGTGAATGAGAAACTACTCACCTTCAGTTGTACTTTTTGTAATCTGTGAACTTATAATAAAACTGTTTATGCAGGAAATTCTGTGGCGTCTACTTACAACTACAACTTGAGTTTCCCTACATATCACCTTTGTTTGGATCCACACCATCCTGGTGCTAGCGGAATGGTCACAGACCATCTTTCAGTCAGAGAAAGAATTACAACCACCATGCTTTTTTCATTAGACTCATTGCTTTTACATTCTATCTCTAACGCCACTGTGAAAGTCTTTTTTTAACAAGTGGTTAATAGTAGACATTTGTATGTTTCGAACATGGTTTGTGGGCACTCTAAAAGTAGAGGACAATTGATGCCTGAGTGGGACAAGTGTTTCTCTTCTGTAAAATGTTTCATATTATTGATGGACAAGATGCAGAACTGGAAAATCGTGAGACTCTATGAATTTGGAATTTCTAGCCAGTTACAAACCAAGAAGTAGTGAGAAACTTAGGAAAATTGAAATTTCAAAGTGGTGCTGTGGAGGCAAACCCCAAGTCTGTAAATTCTAGTGAGCTTGTTGGTTTTTCTACAATTATGTTTTATTTTGTTTTGCGAGCTCACAGGAGCTCAACCTATTAGGCCAGTTATGCATGTTACAAATAAAATAAACCAACAAGGACTTGGACCACAAGGACTTGAGGTGTCAGTGAACCTGACGGGCGGTTCTTTTTGGTACCAAGCCTGCATGCTCACAACAAGCATCTGTAATTTGTGGTAGGTTTCACTCCCTTTCAATTCACCATTCTACCCTTTCTCTAGTCGTTATGAAGTCCTTATTGATGGTTGCGGCCCATCTTCAAGGATCAGGTATATACGTGTTCCGATACCTAAACAAATGGCAGTTGAAGGCGGGCTGGCCTCAGACATCTTGCAGATCACATTGTTATTGTTGTTCTACCTGAGATTTTCCAGCAACGAGACAAAATACTTTCTACAAACTCCAGAGGGTACTCTTCATTGGTGCCATCTTGGGCACTGTCATTTTTAGGGCCTTTTGTCATTTTAAGGCTTTCACTCTTGCAGTGAGTCCAGGACATTCAGGCTGTGATACCGATGTTTTGGGCAAGAACTGCTCTTCCAGTCTTGTACGTTTTTAGCTGTTAGGCCTGTTAGCCTTTTGCATCGTGCCATGCCATTGCACCTGCATTAGGCCTAACATTAGTGATGACAGTTGGACAAGATTCACATTTCAAGGAGACTTCTTGTGACTTCCAGTGGTGGATAACTGGTGCAACCAGACATGCGGCAGGCCATTCTGTTTCCCCGACTGGATGCCACAATCGTGACCAATGCATTGTCACTCACTTGGAGAGTTTAGGTGGGCAATGTGGCTATCGGGCTGTTGGTCTCAGCTGGAGCTCTGTCACCACATAAACTTGCTGGAGCTGTGTCCATTTGGTTTCCCCTCAAGGTGTTTATGCCATTGATCAGAGGCATACCAATCCAGGTAGTCACAGGCAACATATTGTGATACAGCAACAAGCAGGGCAGTATGGACTTGCATGCCCTCTGTCTGTAGGCTTTGAGGGTGTTGTTTTTGCTGAAGCTTAGCAGGATTTCTTTAACGGTAAGTTACATAGCAGGTCAGTCAACATCAGGTCAGACTAACTTAGCAGGCATCATCTTGCCACAGGTGGTATCTACTGCTGAAGCTGGCTTAACAAAGCTTCAGGCAATGGTGTGTACCCTTGATGGAGCTTTTCACCACCTCTGAAAAGACTTGGTGTCCAATTTCTTGTGGTGTAGAGTTTCCACCTGATTAGTCTCCAGTGGACATATTCTGCCTTTGGTTGGGCTTCGGATTTCTGTACGCTCTTCCACCTCTGGCTCTAGTTCCACATCAGGCGGGATGTACCACAAGTCCTTCTGGTGGCCCAGGATTGGGCTGGGAGGGTCTGGCACGTCGAACTTCTGGCCCTGAACATCTGCCTTCCATTTGGCGTCCCCATCAGGAGGACATTCTGTCTCAAAAGCAGGGTAAAGAATTCCATTATTACAATAATCGCCTATGTATTGAGTGCATCTTGTTTAAAGAAGCATGACCTATCAAAGTCTCTACATATATCCGTGCATTTAGCTGTCATAGTGTAAACACATGATGCCAGCAATATGTGCTTGAAGTCGAGCCGGATTCTAAAAAGGCCATGATGGCTTTTGTTACTGACTCTTGAATGTCTTGATGATGTGGTAACCAGATTGGCGTTCAAATATTGGCTAGTTCATTTGAAAGCTGATGTTGGTTCATGTGTTTGGTTACTAGAAAGATGGGGAGATCCTTTATGACATATTGATGACAACCAGTTTTTTCTTGTTTTTACAGTGCTGGCATTGCTGTAGGATTCTATGGAAACGGGGAGACCAGCGATGGAATGCACAGGGTGACGTATTCACTAAGACATGTGAACCGCACAGTGTCTGGAATCGAAGATAGGGTAAGTATGTGTGAAAAGTTTTTCATTTTTAAAAAATATTTTAATTGCTAGATTTTGTCATTGGGTTGTCTGAGAAACTTTGTATGAATTGTTGACTGCACTAGAGCTTCGGCAATCTGATTTCCGCTCAAAGGAACATAGGCTTTGACAGTGGTGCCATCACTACTTTTTATGTTCTGTTTCTTCAGATTATTCATTTGCTGTTTATTTTGTATACTTCCTGCCTTTTATGTGTTCACATGTGTATAAATCTTCTGAATATTGCCCTGCAAAATCGCTCTTGCTTTAATTCAGAGACCTATTTAGTGTTATTCAACAGTTCACATGACAACACAGTATTCTACAATGGCTACTGGTTGTTAAAGATTTGAGGCAAAAGACACGACGAGGATTCATATGGGAAAGAGGGTCATTAAGTTTGGGTGGCACAATCATGCACCGTGACCTCATATTTGTTTGCTACATTTTGTTATACTGTTCAGTCAGTAGCGGCCGGTGAGTTGACCGGGTGGGGGGAACTGGGACAAGGGACGGATGGACGGGGGACAAATAAAAAAAAAAAACACTTACCTGCTCACCGCATTGCGCTCCTCGCTTCTCTAGGCACAGGCTCCCAGAGTGCTCTGGGGCCAATCCTGACGCTGCTCTCATGCTGCATAAAGGATTGGCAGTGCCCAACACTCCCCCTCCAGCCTGTCACCACCCTGGCCTCGCCCCACGAGAAAAATAAAACGACAATAAACAAGAGTTTATTATCGTTTTATTTTTAATTTTTTCAGCTGCCGGCAGGTGGGGCAATGCACCTCCGCCATAGCAGAGGAGCCGCTGCTCTTCACAGTGCAGTGCACTTGCAACACATGACCGATGTAGTTTTAAGACCAAGAGTAATGATACCAAATACTAGGTAACTTACATTTTGTGTTAACTCCTTATACTGCTTGACCAAACAAGTGCTTCATCTAAAAAAAAAAAAAAAAAATTTTTTTTAAATCTACGTCCGAAATTTCCTTGTTGCCAGGTATTCATTATTTCCCTAAGTGATAAACTAGTATATCAGCTGATATCCATTTGCCTTCTTCCACGCATATTCACGGACCCCAGTGCTTCTGGACTGCTAAAGAGGGCTGGGTGTTTTCCAGGCAGTTTTGTCTCTGCTTAATGGATGCACACGGTGTGCATATTGAATATTGAAGTCAAAATATTGAGGGTACTAAATTTCGAGGACAAAATGTCGAAAAAAACAGGTAAGTCAGTCTAGATTTTCTTTACCTAACTCCACATATATGTACCTACTCGGTACATATATGTTCAAGGTACTAGATGTGGAGATGGGGATAGTAAATCCATACTTCCCTATATGCACTTACTGTTTGATACTTTGTCCCTTAATATTCTGTCCTCAATATTTTTGTACCACGATATTCTTCATGTTGCTGTTCAGCGGTGCAGTCGGTGTACACGTGTCTGGATGGTACAGCTAAATGTCTGTGGTGGGCTGGTGTGCAACTGCTTTGCTGATCCCACACAGCTGTTCACATTTTAAGTGTGGGCCCATGGCAGTGCTTACCATTGTAATGGGTGTTGTGGGTTGTTGTGTAATAAGAACAAAGTGAGCGGAAAGAGATCGAAGAAGCGCTCACCCTCACCGCCTCTGGTAAGACCCCGGGCCCCGATGGCCTTCCTCAGGAGTATTATGCGGCGTACCGAGACACTCTAATGCCCCACCTGGCCAGCTTATTTTATGAAGCTGTAGAGAAAGGTTCCTTCCCACCGGAAACTGATATCGCCACCATTGTGGTTCTCCCGCAATCCCAGCCTCCCTCCCGTGGATGTGCGGACTATCGTCCTATCTCCCTCCTCAATACCGAAATTAAGCTGTATGCCACCATTCTGGCTCAGCGATTGAAACCCTACTTAACCCTGCTGTTCCACCCAGACCAATGTGGGTTCATGCCTCAGCGTGGGACTCGCCACTGCCTCCGGAGGCTGCAGCTGGCTCTAGCCCACCGGCAATTGCTTACCCCGTACTTAGCACTCCTGTCCGTGGACTTCGAAAAAGCATTTGATTCGGTGGACTGGACATATTTGCAGGACGTGCTGGCCGAGATGGGTTTTGGGGCCCAATTCAGATCTCTGGTTCGTGTCCTTTATGCCCACCCGAGAGCCCGAGTGCTGGTCAACGGGGTGCTATCAGAGGCCTTTCCCATTGCTAGGGGCACTAGGCAGGGGTGCCCCCTCTCCCCATTGTTATTCGCCCTGGCGATGGAGCCCTTGGCTTCCCTAATACGGGCTGAGGACCGCATTCGTGGCTGGGAGTGGCCTAATACCGAAACGGACAAGATCGCACTATATGCGGATGACGTCCTGGTCTTCCTGGCGGAACCAGCCTCCTCCGGGCCATACTGCCTCCAGATCTTACATTCCTTTGAGCAGGCCTCCGGTTTGCGGCTAAACCCTGGGAAATCTGTTCTGGTCCCCCTGCATCTCTCTAGGGAATGCTACGAGTGGCAATCCAACATACCACTTCGGCGACAATCCTTTAAATATTTGGGGATATGGATTACTCTCCTTCCCGAACTGGGCTGGTCTCTCAATGTAGCCCCGTTGGTTAAGAAGGCCAAGGAAGACCTCCATAAATGGAAAGCGCTGCCTTTGAACCCCATGGGGAGGGTGGCACTGTTTAAAATGATGATCCTCCCCAGATTTCTTTATGTTCTCAAATACTCCCTTCTGCTTTCCCAGGTCTTGGTTCCGGGAACTGGACAGTCTGACTACCAAGTTTCTCTGGAACGGGGGGAGGGCGCGCCTGGCTCGGTCTGCATGCCGGATTCCCTCCTTCGATGGGGGTATGGGGATGACTCATTTATACCTTTATTACCTGGCTGTGCGTCTTCTGGTGGTCCACGACTGGTTCAATGGGGGCTGGTCTGACCCGTCCTATAGGCTTGAGTTGAGCGAACTAGGTCTAACTAAAATCCAGGCCTTGTTGTACAGGGGGCCCATTCCGTCCCGATTGCCTGAGGTGACCCGCTCCGTGTTATTGGCCTGGCGGGCCTCGTTGCGTCATACCGGATGGACGCGTAAGTTGACCCAATGTACACCCCTCTGGAATGGGGCCTGGCTCCGGGAGGTTAGCGGTTTACGGGGATTTACAACCTGGGACCTCATTGGCATCTCTCAGTTAGGGGATGTATGGGCTAAAGGCCATATGCTTCCCTTCCAAGAGCTCCAAACCCGATACTCCTTGCATTCGTCCCAATTTTATAAATATCTGCAGATGAGACACGCCCTCCATATGCACATCCTGGACGATACGAGGCTCCCCGAATATAGTCCCACTGAGGCCCAGACAATGATGGGAGACTTAGGTAAAGGGGGCGTCTCCCGCATTTATCGCACTTTAGTTAACAACACCCCCACCTCCTTAGATAAGTTGAGGGAACAGTGGGTGGAGTGGGTGGGCCCCCTCGATGAAATGGATTGGCGCAAAGCTCTTATGGCCCCCAGGACAGTCACCGTCTCCGCCAAACTTAAGCTGATTCAGCTCTACTACCTACATGCTGCGTATCTCACTCCCCTGCGCCTTTTCCGAGCAGGCTTGCGCCCGGATGCGTCATGTGCGAGATGTGCTCATGCCCCGGCTGACTTCCTCCACATGGTTTGGTCGTGCCCCCGTTTGGAGCACTTCTGGAGGTCTATCGAGGTAGAACTTACAGAGGTGTTGGGTTGGGAGGTTCCGCATGAGCCACGTCATTCACTATTGGGGATCACGGATGGGCTGGATGGGTCCAGAAATGAAAAGTTATTTTTTAACACAGCTATGATTGTGGCCAAGCGGGACATAGCGGCGGCTTGGAAAAGCCCTGATCCACCTGACCTGGGGAGGTGGCGCAGGGGGGTGGACTGGTGCGCGACCCAGGAAAAAGCCCTTTACATGGCCAAGGGGTGCGGCAAAAAGTATCGTAGAGTGTGGGGGAAGTGGTTGGGTAATGTGGAGGGTTTTGAGTAACCAGATTCCCTACCTTCTCCATGTAAGTCTTTTGGGGTTCGTGACTGTGGGATGCATTGCTTACAGGAATGTACTTGACTCAATGATTTCCGTGTATCTGCTGATTTGTTTCACAGGTTTGAAAACAATAAAAATGGTTATCAAAAAAAAAGATCAAAGTGAGAAGGTCTTCTTCTGACGAAGGTTGGCTTTTTTTAGTTTCCGTAACAGAAGTCATGTTAGTCTGAAAACTATTCATGAATGTTGATGCTACTGTCTTAAGTCCGGATTTTTAGGTCGAGCCTGGGCAGTGCACGTGCTGCTCTGCGAGGCATGCTGTATTGAGGAATGGAATAAAAGCTTAGCCCATTTCCCGCCCATCTTTTCAATTGGCTCCTGTTACAGTCCTTTCAAAATCATTGCTTTTCATTCGTGAATAGACTTACTAGTCCCTCCTTGGTACCGCCTTGTCTGCATTTGTAACTGCCCATAAGTAATGGACTTTTTACCTGTGGTCTTTCACGGTCTGCTTTATCTAGTCGGTGAGCACTATTTTCTTTAATGTCTTTTCTAGCAGCCACGACAGGCTCTCCCTGACTCACCCTGTTTCATGACAGCGCGGCGCCCGATCATGAACCTCTGCGCTTTATTTAAAAAATGCTCCCTGCACACCGCAGCACTTCTGCACGCACTGTGCTCCTTAACAAATGCTTCATCATTTTTTTAAAGCGCCCCATGCGGCGCTTTCACTTTAATATCAGCCACGCACCTTTCTTTACACGAGCCGCGTCTAAAGAAAGGGGCGTGGCTGACATTAAAGTGAAAGCGCGGCATGGGGCGCTTTAACCAAAAATAACAATTGTCTTCTTCCAGGGGAAATTCACTAACAGGAACGCGCTTGAGTTGCATCACACGACGGCGACCAAGCCCTGGACATAGTCTTTGGACCCAGCAGTAGAGGTCGTTGTACCAAACCTACATTCTAGCTTTGATCTCCGCTGTGTGCTTCTGTAGCCCACCCCTCAGCCCGGTTTTCTCCAACTCAAGCCCAAAGACTGCATGACATCATTGAATAGACAAGCATTTGCAACGCAATAGGTCTCGCATTTGCGAGAGTTTAAGCTATTAGCATTGTAAATGACAATGCCTTTTATTCATGTTTTAAAAACCAAAACATAAATAAAAGGCATTGTCATTTACAATGCCGATAGCTCAAACTCGCGTAAATGCGAGACGTATTGCATTGCAAATGCTTGTTGTTGATTCAATATGGCAACCCAAAGTTGCCTAAAACCAGTAGTCATTCTCTCACGTGCTCTGTCTCTCTTGTGTGCCCTCTTTCTCTCTTGTGTGCTCTCTTTCCCTCTTGTGTGCCCTCTCTCCGCTCAAATATATGCCGATTTCAGTGACTGCACTTTAATACCAACGTCTAGGGTCGTTTATAGATAATGTGCAGGAGTCCTTTTATAGGCAATTGTCCTTTTAAAGGGCCTCTCTTTTGAAATTTTTTAAATAAATGGAAGTTAATACTTGAGCCTTACGCCTCTCTGCAGATGGCTTTATCTTCTGTTAATTACTTAAGTGCAGTTATGGGTCAGCAATAAAGGTGAGGGTGAGTAATGAATTGATAGGGCAGTTAACGCCTGGCTTAATTTACCAATAACGTTATTAGGTCCCTCCCCCCAACCCAGCCAAACTTATACAAATAAATTATCCCACTGTCTGCCTTCTTCATACCCTTGACACTATAAAACGTAAAAACAGTAGTCGATGTCAGCATCCTGGTTGGCTGAACCAGTCTCTGCATTCCATAAAGGCTGCTAATAGATCATAACACTGGGAGCTCTGATTAGGAGAAAGGTGGCAAGGGTCTGTAACTGTTTGTATGTGCCATACACCACCTAAGCCTTGATGGTGAGCTCTGACACGGATTGTCTGATTGGGTAATATTAACATGTGAAAATGAAATCCACTTTTTGTTTTGCTTTGCCAGTGTATCCGTGATGTTTTGATCGGTTTTGAGAATCTCAATTTTCCTTGGTCACTTGTGTTGATCTTACAACAAACAGTCTCTTGCCAAACGCTGCTCGCTTTTTGTCGTTCACATTTTTAAAAAATAGTCTTGTATTTTTACTTTTGTAACGTTAACGTCATGTAAAGCGCTCTGATACCTCTGGGTCTAGCCAGCGCTATATAAAACTCTTCAAATAAATAAATAAAATAAATAAATAGTCTTGCATTGAGAGCGGAACTATTTTCTGAAATAACTGAGTTTCGATATAATACTATTCATGTTAGCTGTGCGTGTTACAAGGGAAAAGGGGGAGATAACACTAGCTGTTGTCCACTTTGAGACAGAGGAGAAACAGTCAACCAAAAATACAGCAATCTTTAAAAATCACAAAGGGGACCTAGGCATAGCTAGTTTGGGATGAGGGGCGTATGTTGTGGTGTGTTGGTCTGCTGTATGCGCAGGTCCTCCATATTAATCACACAATGTGTTTCCTGCAGGTGCTAGATACTACTGTAGGGTTGAACCAAACTGTTGAGTCGAGCCTGATCGTCCTTGGAGAGATGTTTAAGAAGCAGAAAGACTACCTTCACGCCGTCCAGAAGCTCCAAGGGTTCTTGGATAACCTCATACGGCAGACCAAAGAAATTCCATTTTGGAAGAATGATGAGATCTCGTTAGATGGGTTTGCAGATCAGATCGATCTCTACGATTGGTACAGGTAAGAAACAGAACACCATTTAGTGCCATGCCATTAGGAATGTTTGCTAGATGTTGATTTTTTTCATTTGTTTGCTAGAGCTAGAAATATGGTTCTGTGGAAAGTGTTAATAATTTTTTGTCTTATTTGGCCGAGTACAAAAACCTATACTTCTCCAGAACCTTGTGACATGTCCAGTTGTTCAACACTAGTCGGATAAATGTGTTTGGAATGCAGAACAACATTTTAGTGGCAGAACCAGTACACGTTTTTAGAATTTTAAAAATCCATTATTTACACACACCCAGGATCATGCTCTAAAAGACAGTTTCGGATTGTCTAGGCTTACTGGCGTTGGTAGACTGTGCCTGGCATAGATCTGTCAGATTAGTGCTGAGAAGGTAAGCGGCCCTTCTTCGAAGCCCCACATAGCTAATGGACATACCTCTGTTGTGGTGGCCAAAGAGGGGTACTTACTCCATGATTAAAATCGTGAGTATAGAGTGATGGTTTCACCTATCTCATAAACCAATGGGTGAGAGTTTCCCTCCTTTCTTAATATTCCGCTGTCAATTGTGTTTGTGGGTCAAAGATGTATATGTTTGGATTTTTTACAGGTTTATTGCACTAGCCTTTCCTAGTTTGGAATCATTCCAGTATCTTGGCTAGTGTTGTATTGTTGTGATAAACCTGCTTGTTGTGACCCCAGTCTGTTTCTAAAGAAGGTTATAAAATACATGAAAAGTCGGTAGGAAGCCTGAATGTTCACCCTCTCGTGATCATAGCTCAACAGTTCTCAATGGGTTGCTCGCCTGCGTGGTGTAAATATTTCTGAGCATCTTGTACTGGATGTTTTTGAAAAAACGATATTACTTTTTCTTTTGTAAAAAAAATAATTAAAAAAATCCAGTGGTACATTATTAACTTGTTTCTGTCATATGCTATTGTGAAGTGTTCTCAGAATATACAGTTTAACCAGCGTTTAGGCATGTTTTAAAGAAACAGCCCATCCGTGATGCTGCAAATTAGAAAGCTGTAAATCACAGGGTGCGTTTAATTGCATCTGGCAAATTCTAGGATTTATATTTGGTCATATGAACGAGCTTGTTAATCGTCCAGTTAAAAAGGTTCCTGTACAGAATAATGAGTGTCTGGTATTGTGGCAGGAACATTATTAATTAATGTAAATCATCCCCACTGACTCAGAGGGGCAGGTGGACAATTTCTAGTTGCGTAACTACTTTTTTTTTGTTTTACCTAATTGAAGATCGATTTATTGAGTATATAAATTAGCAGTTCGTGCAGAAATGTCAGTGTGCAAATATTGTTTAGGTTGAAATGGGCGTGCATTGTTGGTGGGTTACAGGGAAGCTTTCCACTGCAGCTTCGATGTATTCTATTTCATGAAGGTTCAGCTACTATCAAATTACTTCAGAGTAGATGAAACGAACGAATACAGGAGGCGATTTCACAACCTTTCTTCTATTTGTATGTTTCTGCCGACCGGAAGTGAGTCAGTGTATACATTTATGTTACATTCGATTCTAAAGGCCGCAGGAATGTAGTATGGGCCTGCAGGTGGGGGGGGGGGGGTGTGTGTGTGTGTGTGTGTGTGTGTGTGCGCTACACAGGCATACATTACGCACACATAAATACAGACTATTTCCTAGAGTGGGCAATCCCAAGGGCGTGCTAGACCAGATGGCAAGTAAATATGGTGCAGATTGTGGTACAGCCTACAAATGATGATCTATTTTGATATTCCGAAACACCATCCTGGCGCCTCCCACACATACCTGAGCTCATGATGTGCACATAAATTGATCGATAAACGCCTGTTAATTTTGGAAACTCCTTTGATCTACAAGCAAAGAGTTTGACCGCCAGATCGAGCCTTTTGGGTCTGTGTACAGGATCAAGAGCTGAAGACGCGAGTTCCATTGTCGAATACTTCTTAAGCACTGAATGCGAGGTGTCTCATTAGTAACTCATTGGAAACCCGAGAGGGAGAGTACAAGTGCCAAGTAAGATGGATGTGTACAAAGATCTCGGGGGGGGGGGGGTGGTGAGGTGTTGCAAAAATTGACCATGCTGATTGATGAACGTGTTCTGGGAAATTGATCTGCGCGATTGATGTTTGTCGTTTGATTGATCCAGAGGCTGAGGGCAGGAGTGTGGATTGCGCATTGTGACTAGAGGAAGATGAAGAATAAGTGTTTATTGCCGTCCCACTGGAGCGAATGCAACCATGAACAGCTGGGAAGCTCTGTGTACATGTACTAGAGCTACCAAAAGCCTCGTCAGTCTTGCTAGTAGGGCGAGTCACCAAAGCCAGGTGTTGAGTTAAGAATATTGAACCCAGTCTAAAATCATAATTTTTGCCCTCTCCCAGGCTCTTACCTCTCCTTGTGTGCACCTTTAATGGATAACGTTTCGGTCCAAATAACCTTTCATGTGAGCTGCTGCGGTAATTTGGAAATTGCTTCCTTCTAAGATGTGTATCCAGCCATCATTGATACCCTTTCAAATCCTTAAAAACCTTTTAAGGTTTCGCCTACACAGTGCATGTGCTGTCTCTGCAAGTTTTTTGTTTACATACATGGGGCTTACAGCCCGCCATTAGCTTACCATTTGGTAGCTTCAGCATCACTCTCATTTGCTTCGCTCCCGTTTGTCATGGCGTGCGTGAGTCATGTCCTCTTCTTGTGCCTGGCCCTCCTCTGGAGCATGGACTAAGTGCTTATGTCCATTCACTGCTCCCGTTTTTAGATCTACTTTTTTGTATTCTAGCGCTCCATATGAGTGCTTGTGTTTTAAATCCCTCTCCCATATCCCCATCTATGTAGGTTCTATTCCCTCCCACTGCCCCTTCCATATTGCTGCTTTCCCCTCCCATTCCCCTATGTGTGCTCTATGCCGCTGCACTCTACTCTAAGCCTCTGTACTCTATGCCACTCTACTATGCACCACTCTACTTTATGCCACTGCACTCTACACCACTGCACTCTACTCTGCACCTCTGTACTGTACGCCACTACACTGTACTCTGCACCACTCTATGCCACTGCACTCTACTCTGCACCCCTCTAGTCCGCGCCACTGCACTCTATGCCGCTCTACTCTCTCTGCACCACTGCACTCTACGCCACTCAACTCTATGCCACTGCACTCAAACTCTGCTCTATGCCTCTGAACTCAATACCACTTTACTCTGCACCATTATGCTCTCGGCCACTGCACTCTAGGCTAATCTACTCTGCACCACTCTACGCCACTGCACTCTATGCCACTCCACTCTACACCACTGCATTCTACTGTGCACAACTCTACTCTATGCCACTGCACCCTACGCCACTGTACTCTACTGTGCACCACTCTACTCCACCTCCCTGCACTCTATGCCACTCTGCTCCTCTCCGAACCACTTACTCTACGTAACTCTTCTCCTCTCTGCACCACTCTACTCTATGCCACTGCACTCTAGGCTACTTTACACTGCACTCTGCACCACTGCACTGTATGCCACTGCACTCTACATAACTACTGTGCGCCACACAACACTGCACCACTGCACTTTGACACTACTCTGCACCACTCTACGCCACTGCACTTTATGCCTCTGCACTCTACACCACTTTACTCTGCACCATTCTACTCTAGGTCACTCTACTCTGCCCCACTCTACTCTATGCCACTGCACTCTGTGCCACTCTACAACACTGCATTCTACTGTGCACAACTCTGCTCTATGCCACTGCACTCTCCACCACTGTACTCTAGTCCACTGTACTCTACTCTGCACCACTCTAACCCCTGAACTATGTGCCAGTCTGCTCTTCTGTAAACTACTTACTCTACACAACTCTTCTCTGCACCACTCTACTCTATGCCACTGCACTCTAGGCCACTTTACACTGCACTGTGCGCCACTGCACTCTACAACACTACTCTGCACCACTCTACTCTATACCACAGCACTCGACGGCCCTCTTCTCTGAACCCCTCTATGCCAATGCACTCTACTGTGCAGTACTCTACACAACTAGTCGCCAGTGCACTCTATGCCACTGCACTCTACGCCACTCTACTCTGCACCACTACACTCTACGCCCCTCTTCTCTGCACTACTGTATGCCACTCCACACTACTGTTGTCTACACCACTCTACTTTATGCCACAGCATTCTATGCCACTGCAACCTACACCACTCTGCTCTGTACCACCATTCTCTATGCAACTGCACAACTGCACTCTGCACCACTGCACTCTACTCTGTACCATTCTACTCAATACCACTGCACACTACGCCACTCTACTGTTTGCCACTGCACTCTACTCCACTCTAATCTGCACCATTCTACTCTGAACCACTGCACTCTATTCTGCCCAACCTACACCACTGCACTCTATGCCTCTCTACTCTGCATTACGTCTACGCTATGCCACTGCACTCTATGCCACTGTACTCTGCCACTGTACTCTACTCTGCACCATTACACTCTGCGCCACTCTACTCTATGCCACTGCACTTTGCACTACTACACTCAACATCAGTCCACTCTATGCCACTCCACTCTGCCACGCCACTCTATGCCACTCCACTGTACGCCATTCTGCGCCACTCTACTCAACGCTATGCCACTCTAACCCATGCTCCTCAACTCCGTACAGTGCCACTAGACTATACGCCACCCTACTCTACTTCACTCTATACTGCTTCACTCTACACCACTCTACTCAACGCCATTGTACTCTATGCCAGTCCACTCTACTCTAGGCCACTCCACTCTGCTCCACGCCACTCCACTGTGCGCCACTCTGTGTCACTCTATACCATGCCACTCTGCCCCACCAAACTCCATACAGTGCCACTCTACTGTACATCATCCTACTCTGCCACTTAACTCCACATGACTCTAATCTATGCTACTCCTCACCACTCCACACGACTCCACACGACTCTATGCCATGCCACTCCACTCTGCCTCACTCCACTCTAAGCCACACCACGCCACTGCACTCTACTCTAGGCCACTGCACTCTATGCAACTGCACCTTACGCCACTCTACTCTGCACCACTCTACATCACTGCACTCTATGCCACGCTGCTCTACACCACTCTACTCTATACCCCTCTACTCTGCATCACCCTACTCTATGCCAGTGCACTCTACTGTGCACAATTCTGCTATACGCCACTGCCCTCTACGCTACTCTACTCTGCGCACCACTCCATGCCAATGCGCTCTACGCCACTCTTTTCGATGCCACTGCACTTTAGGCCAACCTACTCTCCACCACTCTACGGCACTGCACAGTATGCCACTCCACTCTGCACTTTAGGCCACGGTAATCTGGCCTGCACAACTCTACTCTGTCACTGCCACTGCACTCCACTCCACTCTAGGCTTCACCACTCTACTCTATGCCACTGCACTCTACACCACTCTGATCTGCACCACTCTATGCCCCTTAACTCTACTCTGCACCACTCTACGTCCGCTGCAGTCTTTGCCATTCTACTCTACACCACTCTCCTCTACAGCAATCAATGCCTCTCGTCTCTGCACCAATCTACTCTATGCCACTGCACTCTACATCACTCTACTGCACTTTGCACCACTCTACTCTATGCCATTGCACTCTACTCTGCACCATTCTACTCTACACCACTGTACTATGTCACTGTACTCTACTCTGCACCACTCTATTCTACGCCACTCCACTCTACTCCACTACACTCTGCACCACTCTGCTCTACGCCACTGCACTCTGCACCACTCTACGCCACTGCACGCCACTGCACTCTACGCCACTCTATGCCACTGCACTCAGCGCCTAGCACTACTGCACTCTATACCAGACCACTCTATGCCACTCCACTCTGCGCCACTCCAGCCCACTCTGTGACTCCACTCCACTCCACTCTGTGACTCCACTCCACTGTATGCTACTCTGCGCCACTCTACTCCATAACACTCCACTCCAAACAGTGCCACTCTACTCACCCCACTCCATACAATGCCACCCTACTCTACGCCACTTCAATCTATGCCACTATACTCCACTCTACTTTATGCTACCTTACTCCACTCTACGCCACACCACTCTACACCGTGCCGCTTCACGCCATGCCACTCGGCACCACTCCACACCACTGTAGTCTACCCCACTCCATCCTACGCACTATTCAACTCTACTCTCTGCCATACCACTGTACTCTACACCACTCTATGCCACTCTACGCCAGTCCGATCCAGTCTACTCTACGACACTCCACTCTACCCTGTGCCACTCCACACCATGATATTGGCCCTTTCATGGAAGTGAGACGGCACGCTACAATATGGTAGACTGAAAGGGCCAACATTGCGAATAATTTGTTATGCGATCATCGGTACATGTTGGATAACATGCTCTTGTAGGAAGAAGCTTATGATAGGCTTCTGAATATATTGATCCTGATGAAAGGGGCGAAACGCGCTGGCTGGGCTGGAAACCGATGTGTGAAGAATAAAAAGATCTTATGGATTCAACATTATTGCTCCTGTGTATTAATGGACTGAACGAAGAATCATCTATCCTAATGGACTGACTTGCATTATTTTGATACTAGTCAGAATGAACTACTAACTGTCCATTTGATATTTTGTAGCACTCTCTATGTTGGTTAGATTTGTTGTATAAAGAAGCAGGGTTTATGGGCAGTAGGACCCTATAAGGTGAAGCGCCACCCTTGTTGGTTGATTTACTACTATCGCTTGTGCGGTCTTGTGGGGCTATTACTGCTCTCCTTGGGGTTTTGTGTTCTTGATTATTTCTAACCTGCCCTGCCACTATTCCTCAGTAAATTGAACAATCTGTAAGAGCCCTCAGAGTGCCCTTTGTTTTATTACTCCGCTAGCAGAGGTCAGAATGCAAACCTCTCAGTATGCTCTCACGTAGACCGGTGAGGGTGGCCCTGCTCTCTCACAAGACTAGGGGAAGATTGGTGGTTGGTGGGGGGTGATTTTGAGGTGCAGAAACAAAAGCCTTTTACTTGAACCTCTGGGAGAGCGGGGTCTGCTGGCTGACTACTGAAAATCCGCTCAGTGCCTCACAACTGGACTCCTTCACTTTCCTGTGTTGGAAAGTGTTGTCATGATGTGGTAGGTGTGTGATCCATGTTGTGTTTGAATGATACTTGCTCGGGTGGGTAGGTGGTGCTGTCAGGGGGGTCACAGTAACAATAACAAAAGTTTGAAGCTTCGCATCCATTCTACCTTTGTAGACATGATACCCTTCATTCCGCTTTTCTTTAGAGACTTCTGTAGTCCATCTGGGATGATTGGCAGAACTGCGTATGTATAGTTAAATGCCAGAACTGTGTAAGAGAACAAGGGGCTGACCGCAAATGGTTTGGCTGTCTCTGCAACTCTCCCCATAGGTCTGTCCACCAATGAAACTACTCCTGCTTGGGGTGTCTGAATTGTGCATTACACCTCCTGCTCCTTGCCCTCTTTGTCCTGCTTCTAAGATACCTTGAAATGGGAGAGACCCCGTTCAAGATGCCTTTGCCCGTCTCTCCTGATACATATCTCTTTGGCCATTTTGCCTGCTTCCTTCCGTCCACCGGAGACAAGCCCAGAAAGAGGTGCAAATCAACGATTGGTTACATTCCTGGATTTCGAATGAGCCACTCATTTTAACGCGCTTCATGCCAGTGACCCTTAAACGGGTAAGAATGGCCTCCTAAAGTCTATTGCTCATAGATAAACCCAGGGGCAACAGCACTGAGGTATCTCACCAGCTCACCTGTGGTTTTGTTCTCACTGTCCTGCGCCACACCCCAAAGCTGGGACCAAGCTTAGACTCTAGGTAGGCCCTGCTGCTGTTTCTACCCCGTGGAGCTGTCTGAAACATACCAGAGCCCAGCTAACTGAAGCTTGCATGGGGGATGACTCGAATTGAAGAGCCTTTGGGGGAGTCACTATGGCTTTTCGGTCCAGGTTTCTTGATGTGGGCTAAATAAGCCTCCATGAAGCTCCTCATAATCTGATGTCTGAGGATGTGCTTGGACCATCGCAGTAATGTGCCACTACATTCGTTGGTGGTCCGATCTCCCTGTTTCTGCTCTTAAAGGGACACACGCCCTGTCACTATAGGAGCATAGGGTCTTTACCATAATGACTCATTTGCCTTATTTCAAATTCATTTGATCCCTCGATCTCCAATAAAATGTCCCTATCTATATAGAAGCTCATTGGTGTTGTAGAACCCTAATCCAAAATACGGGTGTTTCCCAGTTGCGGGTGGCAGCCTACTATGTCCCCAACACCCTGTGGCCACGTTCACCACTTAAAAATGTCAACTGCAACCAGCGGTCTAAGATATGAGCCCCAAACAGTAGTGCATGGGACCTACTATAGGTTCTGTATCCATTACATAGAAACCAATGGTATTTTGATTTTAGCGCCTCACTACGTAGACACTGTTAAACTGTTTGAGGTCATATGTCAGTCTCCGAAGTGCTAGGACATTCAGTTTTTGTGTTCTTTTCATTGAGTGTCCTACTGTACCCTATCTGTTAATACAAGTATATTTTAAAGAATTCATTCTGATTGAACAGTGGGACTATTGGGTGTGATTAGGGTGCCAAACGGTATTGTTATGTTATGTCAACTGCATTTGATATAGCGCAAAACGAATCATCCCTGTAGGAATAACTCAGCACTAGGCTAAATACAGACAAGCAGCATTAACTGAGCTAGACCAATCGACTAGAATAGACATGTTTTTAAAAGCTTTTAGAACTTTCCAAATTCCGAGCATAATCGAATGTGCAAAGGTCGTTTATTCCAGTGGAAGGGAGCGAGATAGGACAACGATCTCTCGCGATATCTGGCAGTGCGAACTCGCAGAATTTGCAAAAACGCTTTGTCTTTTGATCTTAGTCTGGTCGGGTTATGCTGTCGAAGCCTATTTTGCAGGTAAGATGGAGCATCCCATTTAATGACGTGTGTAAGGCAACATAACTTAAAGATGAGCCTTTTCCTAGTAGGTAACCAGTGCAAGGAGCTTGGGATTGGAGCAGAAGAGGATCTGGATTAGTATTGAATCCCAAACCTTCATCCACCCCCTGGAGTAAGTCTTGACTGCTCGACTACAATAGAGAGTCAAGCGTACATTGGTTATATAGTTGGAGTTCTGTGGTACCCAAGGACATAAGGAACTAGTATTATATGAATGTACCCTCCACAGACACTGCACAGCAGTGCCTAATCTGTGCCAATGGTTTGAGGTGGTGGGCACTGCAATTCATTTTTGAGGACCGGGACTTATTTTCCATCATCAGACTTGGACCCAGAAGAAGAGAGAGAAAGGGAGAAACAATGAGGAACAAAATATAGGAAGACAGTGACAAAGTGAAAAAACAAGAATGAAAAAGAGCCTCCGCAAGTGAGATCGAGACAGGAAGTGTAGGGTGGTGGCAGAAAGAGACCCAGCGTGGAACTAAGACTAGGGAGGCTTGGTTTTCAGCAACCCTGGCATTCAGCAGTGCATTCCTAGGGAAAACTTTCGGCCTCTGCTTTATTCTTTTACAAATTAAGCACTGCTGCCCACAAAGCACTGCTTTATCCGAAGAAACACGGAAACATGCTCAAAGTGTGGTAGGCGCTTGTCCCTGTGCCCGTGTTCTTCGTCAATGTAAAGTACCCAGTACTCTTCGAGGTGAAGTAGCCCAATTTAAAAATCATTAATAAATAGTCCTTTTTTCCATATGGAAGCAATTATTTATATTTTGGGGCGCTGTTGGATTGTTTTTTTGCTGGAAACCCGAGAATAATTCATTTGTTCCCCTTGTTTTTTGTTACACAATCAACCATTTTTTGTGTAAAATCTTCTGCGCACGCAAGGCAAAAGGGAGGACTTGAGTGTGTCTGCCTGCAGAAGAGTGGTGGACGGTAATGGCATTCAGGTATTCAGTAGGCAGTACTCTAACCAGCTTGGCCTTAAATAATTAATGCGGCTGCAGACCCCTTTCCCAGAACTTGGTCCAAACATCACTAGTATATTTAACAGCTCTGCATGCTACTGTCAAGGCTGGTCTACGTGTCCATCAAAACTGCCGACCCCGAAACACCCCGATTTAACAGAAATGTTAACGTACCAAGTCAACCAGTACATGAAATGATGTATTGCTCAGATATAACCTGTAAACCGTTTCTGTTTTACCGAGTGCGTCATCAAAACTAGTCATAGCAAAAACAGCTCCAGCACGACAGTGGCATTCATGACGCACACGAGTGGTAAAGCCCGCGAAGCAGAGCTGCAAATGATACATATACAGCATAGTCAACAGAAGCGCGAGCTCCCTTATCGAAGGTCGAGCACAGCAGCAGTGCGCAACTCTGTCACACACCCAAAGTAGTATCACACTACTGCACTACTGGCAAGGACCGTAAATGCTTCAGTTGCCAGTTGTGCCGCAGTCTGTAGAAACTCCACTTGGATAAAGTTACAAATCGAGGAAATCCCTTTCCATCGAAAAAATGTATATAATTCAGAATAAAAAACACAAGAAAAAAGAGAACAAAGGAGAAGAAAATGACTCCAAAAACATGCCAAAGGAGAAAAGGGACAAGAGTAATGGGGAATAGAGTATAGTAGTGGCAGAAGTACTAGGTTTTATGCAGATGTGGGGATACCCGGTTATAGGGAGTGTAGTGGTTAAAGGGTATTAGCAGGTAGAGGTATTCATGCATTGGTAGGGTACAGGTGTTAAGGTATAGGTAGCAGGTGGCATGGTAGTTTATGAGCAGAAAAGGTACAAGAGCAATGGAGAATAGGGATTAGTAGTGGCAGAGCTACTAGGGTTTATGCAGAGATGGCGATACTATGGTGTAGGGAGAGGTGGTATGGACAGGTAAGAAGTATTAATGTATTGGCAGGGTGCAGGCGCTAAGGTATAGGTAGCGGGTGGTATGGTAGTTTATGAGTAGAAAAGGGACGAGTAATGGAGAATAGGGATTAGTAGTGGCAGAGCTACTAGGGTTTATGCAGAGATAGAGATACTGGGTTATAGGGAGTGTAGTGGTACAGGTGCCAAGTTATAGGTAGTGATCCAGCCATCAGGGATCAATAATTCTACACAAATATAGGCCCATTTACTCTACCCAACTAATCCCTTCACACTGGGTTCAGTGTGATGCAAGGTTTATACCTTATTCACTAAATACACATTAGAACCTGCATACTTCCTAACAATACAATTGTGGCGATGAACCTTGAGAAGTTGAATAGTTGATGACAATAATATGTACTTATCTATACTACTAAATAATAACACTCAGTGTGTAATTTATAATGTTTATTGTAAACAATGTGAAATAAATGCTCATCAAGTACCATTATACAATGCAAACACATAGATTATCACGGAGAAAAGTATTAGCAATGTATAGAAACAAACTCTCATCAAAATAACAATGCATTGAAGGAGTGGATAGGCGAAGAGAGAAAAGTTTCAGAGACAAAATACATTTGCAAATGAATATGCAAATTCAGGATTATATCTATTCTAATCCAAGTAAGAATCAGGGAAATCTACCCTCTGGCCAAAGGGCAGTAAGGCCCCTCAAGGAGAGTTGAGTGGCAAAGATTAAGTCAGGAATCAAGAAACAGGTAGGCCTCTATCTGGAAACAGCAAACCGACGACAGCGACGATCTCTCACTAGCTGACCAACACCTACTCCTACACTCCCGCCCCCCGGGCACCTCAATTATACCCTAAAAACCCAAATGTCCAACCCACATTTGTTTCAGTATGAGAATAAACTCCGTCTCTCATTGGCTAAGGAAGGGGGTGTACTGTCGCACCACTCTCAGCATGACCATTTTATTAAATGTTCCTTTGTCTTAAACTTTCAGCATTACGACAGATTCTTCCCAGGAAACAACTTTGAACACAATCATAGTACATATTTCCTGCAGCACATTTCATGTAGCAAGTCTTTGCGCTTCCATTGTTTGCCTCTACCATCTCGTGAAGGAAGTTGTTCGCTTCCACTGTTTATCAAATTTGTTTTCCGTAGCTTGGCAGTCACAGAGTACACTATGAAGGTCACGCATAACCTTTGCGTTCTCTCTTCTCTCTCGAAACCATCGTTTAGTCACTTTTATTTTTCTACCAAATATTAACCCCCAGACTGACCTGCAGGAATGTAGGCCCATGCTTGCTTTTCTACAGAAAACAAAGCAAACACAAGGAATGTGGCAAAGTGAGCAATGGGTGAATGTACGACATTGTTCTGCATTCTGTCCATCAATTGTTGTTTTAGCATTTGTCACCCCGAGTGGGACGGGTATGCCCAGACGTGGGTCCCGTGCTCTCCATGCCACTGGAGTCAAGCTATCCTGGCTGATGAGGGCTGAAAGCCCGAAACCGGTCCTAGGATGCTTGTTTCCAGTCCAGGGAGGACCTGGCCTGTCAGTTCGGGCTGGACTGTTCCCATTGGGCGCAGGGTCAAGACTGATTTGCATATGGCTGGGTCCAAACTGGAATGGTATGGTGAGCAAAAAAACGATGGATTTAGGCCCAGATCTCTGTACTGGGGTGAATGTACGACATTGTTCTGCATTCTGTCCATCAATTGTTGTTTTTGCATTTCTACAGAAAACAAACACAAACATTTACTATTTTAATGAAGTGTAATTTCACTGCATACCATCCCAGCATTGCACTATCCCATGCACAACCCGTGTTATTCCTAGCAAAATATTATTAAGGTGCACAATAGCAGCATTAGTCTTTTTATCTACTTTAGCTAAAAGCATTTGCGGCCTACTTCCATGCATTAGTACACGCATGCGCAAAAGCATTTCCCCTTATTTTAGCGTTCTTTAATAAAATTTTCACAGCACACTGTTAATGAATGTTACTGAGGGTTCAATCCGAGCAGGTTTTATTTTCACAAAAACCCTGCTCCATCAGTAGCAGGTGGATGGTAGTGTATGAGTGGAAAAGGGACTAGAGTAATTGAGAATAGAGTATAGAGGTACTAGGGTTTATGCAGCGGTAGCGGTACTGTGGTGTATGGAAAGTATAATTATAAACATGCAAGAGGTATTAATATATTGGTGGGGTACAGGCGCTAAGGTATAGGTAGCGGGTGGTATGGTAGTTAATGAGTAGTAAAGGGACAAGAGTAATGGAGAATAAAGTATAGAGGTAGTAGGGTTTATACAGAGGTAGAGATGATACTGTGGTGTAGGGAGAGTAGCGGTATAGACATGTAAGAGGTACTAATGTATTGGCAGGGTACAGGTGCCAAGGTATAGGTAGCCGGTGGTATGATAGTTAATGAGTAGAAAAGGGACGAGTAATGGAGAATAGAGTATAATAGTGGCAGAGTTACTAGGGTCTTTGCAGAGGTAGAGATACTAGGTTATAGAAAGAACTCAGTCTCTCTAAATTTAGGAAGGGCCTTAAAGCGTGGTTGTTTACAGCGTAATTTTACTCCTCTGTCCACACTGTTCGGTATTTATCAAAGGCAGCGCCTTGACACCCCAGGGTATTTGTTGTGCTTTATAAATTGTTCATCATCATCATCATCATATAGGAAGTGTAGTGGTTCTAGGATATTGGCAGGTAAGAGGTACTAATATATTGGAGGTGTACAGGTGCCAAGGTATAGGTAGCGGGTTGTATGGTATATGGTAGTTTATTAGTACTGGAGACTTATTTGGGCATTGGCAGGGTTAGAGGACCGGTGTACGGAAAAAGAAAACCTAGAGCACATATATAGTGACCAACGTAGGTATAAGAAGGCTGGCCCTCATGAAACGCACAGGCAGGTACAGCACGGGCAACAGCTGTTCGAGTGCCCCTTACTGGGAGAGACGCTGAGCTAGGGACTGAGGAGGGCTTCACAGGTGAGTTGAAAAGAGCAACTGTGATAGTGCTCCAGGGTGATTGTGAAAGGGTGCAACTAACGGTGTCTATGCATAGGAAAGAACCACCTTCAGGAGAAAGGTTTGTGAGATGGGGCATGGGGTTGACGCTTACAACCCTATCTCTGGTGGGTATTTTCAAGGCCATTGACTTACACCATAGAGATCAGGGCCCTCCTGGCAAGCATGTTCTGCCTGCGAAGGCTTGTGGTAAGTGTACCGTCCAGGCAGCAGTTTACAGGCGAAGATGGTCTACATATAGAATTGTCTCAACAGTTGGATGGGAGAGGAAAAGGACTTAGCAAAATATTTTACCATCTGAATGACCGGTTGGATTTTTCCACGTGGCTGCAGAGTCTCTGCCAAGTGTACAGGGGCAGTGTTGTGTTCCCCGGGAGGGGGGTTCCCTCGATCTGTCCCCTCAGATTTGCCAGGTTCACCAGGATCCTCCACACTCCATGGGATATCACAAGACCCACTAATGTACCCCGATAAAAGTGTCCATAATAATGCCAGAAAAAAAGTTCCTCCGATTCTGAGAGTATATTCCGACCGATGTTTGACATTTTAATATTAAATGTATCACATCATCACCAGGGGAAAGAAGTCCTTGCATGAATCAAAGCCCCATGAGACATGGCAGATGGAAACCTGGAGGTGTGAACTGTTAATGGAGCGTCCTCACTGGTGAAGCACTCCTTCATGTACCAGTTGTGTTTCTTTAAAGGGTGGAAACTGAGATTATCACCTGGCAGTATGCTACTACCTTCTATAAAAACCAAGACAAAAGAATGATTTCTGGTTCAGATGGATATGTAAGTATCAATAAAAAAGCCAAAGAGGCACACATGTTGGCCAGTACTAAACTTGTGCCTAAGAATTGAAGAAAAGGCCTGGGGTTGTGAAACTCTAATTTATTTACAGCAAAATAAACAGCATGGGGACGCTGATAGAGTGGAAAAAGTATCCTTGAAAACAGGAAAAGTGTAAAACGGCATAGGCACCCAATTATTTGTATCGATAAGGTATAGAAATAAAGTAATACCGTAGTATTGGTTTTGAGTATTCTAGCAGTTAAACATTTTTATGTAAACTTTTTTTTATTAAAGAGTCCCAACAAAAAATACAAAACACCCCCAGCTTCGCTTTGTAGTACAGCAAGCCAGTAGCATCCATGCCCCAACGTGTACACAGCATTCAGAGATTGTCCTGGTCTAGCGGGAGCCACCCTTGACACCCCCCTCCCCCCAATTTACATTATATCTCGTGGGTCCCACAAAGCCAGGGGCCGTCTCGCGTGGCATTTCAGAGTTGCCAGATCTGTTCCAATTCTTTCGGGCATTCTATACTTATATAAATTCGCTTTTTAATCATAGTAATTGATGTTTGACCAACAAAAAAGAAAATTGGTACGGCCTTCATCAGGACCACGAAAATTCAGCTGACTGTCGTGCTACTGATCAGACTAGGACAGTCGTTCTTAACCTGTGGTCCGGTGACCTCTAGGGATCAGGAACACCAACTCAGAGGGTCCGGGACTGGTTAGAAAATTAAATAGGATTAACAGATTGATAAAGCATATATAGATAAAGGAGCAAAATGTCAAATTGAAAATTTTGAAACGTTCTGTAAGTGTGTTAGGAATTTAAAATTGGAGACTGAAAATTAACTTGGTGTCCTCAGATGTATTAGTGGGAGCAGCGCGAGTACATCAAACCGCATATAGTATGGACGATGGGTGGCCTCAATTGAATTTAGAAGCGCTCCAACCTTCCCATTAAAATTTTGATTTCTATTTGTTTGTGAATTAAAATAAAAAAATCCTAATCTGTGTATTTGTTTGATGAATGCATGCTTCTGCATTTTTGTGTGTTGTTTTGCAATTCAAATTATCCAGATTGCTTAGGCCGGGGTCTCCAGATTTGAATAATGACTGAGTGGGGGTCCCTGGATTCCTATAATGATTAACTGGGGGTCCACAGAAGTCAAAATGTTAAGAACCACTAGACTAGGGAAAGACTGAAAATGCACCTAATAAGTAAATGACGTGAAGTGATGTGGCAATGGAGGTGGATACACATTATCAGGTCCTATTCCTCAGGGACAGCACACTCCCAGATTCCCACATTTTGGCAGCAGCGGCTCTACTTTGTATATAAGAGGATTAGAGTTGCCAAACAAGGTGAAGGAGTTATGTAGGGTGCTGCTGGGAGGTAGATCTGGAACAAGATATATTCTGAATGAGAGATGATCTCTTCACTTATCGATTACTTCAAACATCAACTAGCTTATGCACAGCTATTACCTCAGACCAATTCTATGTCCTGTATATTATTGTCATATCTGTTGTTCACATGTGAAAAAAATAATGAACATGTGGTTACCACTCGGGTTCAGCCACAATCAAAACAATGAACCCATCAACACACAAAGAGAATGCATTTATTTCTTCAAGTGATGCGGGTTTGCTCCCAGGTCTGCTTTTTCTTATGCATCTCCCAGTTCGATTTGAACTTGATAATCTTCACAAGCCTTTTTAATTGATGCCTTTCTATACCAAATGGCTTGTTGTTTTCACAAGCGCTGCCACCTTGTTTAGTTCACAATTTTAAGCCTTTGATTTCTGATTAGCAATTAGTCCTGACCCCTGTCTGTGCAAGCGAACAAAAGTAGGTTACAACTTTTTTTTGTTTATGTCCCTGAAATTTCTTGGATCCTCCCTGCTCTGCACGGAGTGCCTCACTAGAACTGTTTCATCTTCTCTACAATATTCCATGAAGTATTTTGCAATGTTCTGCTTGTGATTGATTATGCAGTCCAACAAAGTCTTTTCCTATGAAAAGCTGGGCTGATCAATGGATCCTGAGCTTCTGTAGTCGAGTCTCACTCCACAGCCTCTGCCGAAGACCAGGATAACAAGGAGAGCAGGCAGGGCGTGGCCCCTTTAAATAAACCGCCTTCCAAAATGGTTGCAGAGAAAAAGTGGTTCTTGCTGGATTTCACCGCCTTTTTCTGTGACAAAGGCATTTTATCTTACAGCGTTTTCTTTTAATTTCTGCTTCTACTGCATAGCATTTCAGTTTTTTGTCCCATACATCATTTTGGTCCCCACACAACATGGGGACATGTCATCCAATTTTTGATCATGAACTTATCTGCTTCACCACATAAGCACTGGCTTGTCTCCTTAAGGGATGAAATAGACAACGTACATTGTCCAGACATTTGTACATGCCGATTTACGTAAGATGTGGAGAATGGAGCGTTTACATCTATTCAGCAACTATTCAGGTAATTTCAGTCTACCGAATAGGTCTGCATCTGAAGTGGGTGAAATGGCTTCAGCCTCTTTGGGAGTGTGGAAACTGGGGTTAAAAAAATACTACCAAAAATTAGCTCAGACATGTCAGAAGAAGAAATGGTTCAATTCGGGGTGATCAGGGAGCTGAGCGAAAAGTGTCAAATGAAAAATATTTTGAAGATCTTGATTCATAGGCATAGAAAGGTTTCTTATATACAAGGATTGCAGGGAATTAACAGAAATGATTTAGCAGTGTTCGCCCTCCAAGCAGAAAGAACTCTTCAATTTTTTGGCAATGTGGATATTTCTGCTTGGATCTCTTAACTAGTCTTCTCATGGTAAGATGGACTCTCTTTTCTGTAGCTTTGACATTTCCTATACCAAATAATTTCTAGGTCTAACTCTGTTTTATTGGGTTTTTGCTACACATACACCCACCTACATCCAATGGCCGGTGGGCATGCCGGTTATCACATTAGGTGTATAAGAGTAGGTACCCAAAAGAACTTCAACAAAACGCCACCTCTCTCCCCCTACTCCAGTTTATTATAATCCAAGGACAGTTGTGAAGATTATATGACAGGCTTCCCTGGAAGATGGCTGGGTGTTAGGGTCGCCACCAGGGCTCCTCTCACCCCCCTGGAGCCTGAATACAGGAGGTCACTTGTAGAGCTTGAGTTAAGTGGAGTATCCGTAAATATTTCGGGCAGGTGCGCTCTCGGAATTCGTCTGACAATTTTTTTTTACAGGCGACCAGGTTTTGTCAAAAGTGGCTTCTCTCATCTTTAGGTGTGCTGAGAATTTTTCCATCCCTCGGGCCAAGTAATTTTCTGAACACTGAATCCTACTCACTCTGTCTTTAGGGAATCCTCCACTTCATGTCACAGTCCCCTGACATCAGGGGCCTTTGACTTTGAGGGGGGATGAAGAAAGATATGTTGAGGTAGCTGATTTGAAATCTTTGTTGGGTGTGTTTCGTAGTGTGTTGGTATAAAGCGTTGGCGGTGGTGTGATAACTATGGTGTTTGAAATAGGTTGGGGTCTATGGTGGGAATGTAAGTAGTGGTGGTGGTGGCGTGGGGTATTGATAGTGCATCTAGGTACTGGAGTAGGTATTCGTATAGAGGATAAGGTTTACGCAGTGGTGTACAAGGTTGTTGTTCAGTGTGAGTGGTGCACCTTCAAGGGTGTAGGTTGTTGGTCATAGTATAGAGAGGTGCTGTGGGTGTTAGTGTGCAAATGATTTAGTAGCAAGTCTGCAATGGTGTTTCATATAAGTGTATATGTGTAGAGTGTGTTGCTCATAAGATGGTTAAGTAGGATGAAGATGGGGGAGGAGGATGTACACCATGGTGTATGGCATAGGTGCAAGTGTTAGTGCATGGGTAAGGTTGTTATTTGATGGTGCATGTGAATGGGGTATATGTTGGGGGTGTATGTTGGTACCTGGTGGAAAAGGATCACATAGGATGCTTTGAGAGGGCTACAAAGGCCAAACAGTTCTGCTCTCTTCTGACCCTACTAGCTACACAAGTGGTTGGAGGCAGTGAAGGGAAAGAGAAAACATGCTCTGATAGCGCATGCAGATATGGCGTTGTTGATGGTGTAGGATGCAGAATTTGTTGTGGGGTGTATCGGGTGTAGGTAGTGGTCTAAGATTTGGTAAACGGTGCTGGCATTGTTTGCTGGGGGTAGTGTAGAGTGTGTGTTCTGTTAGTGTTTGTGATATTTATTGGGGGGTGTAGGACCTAGGGTGTTAGTCGTTGTGCATGGTGTAGATAGTGATGTACAGTATATGTGGTGTCGGTTGTGGATTGAGGTGCATGTTGTAGTGAAGAGTGTAGTTGGCGCATGATGTTGTAGATCGTGGTGGGATATTTGTAGGATTATACTGATGGTACGAGTGTTGGTTGGGGCTGTTGGCTGTAGGTGATGGTGTTGCATTTATGTAGTGGTGTGGTTGCTTTCGGCATATGGAATAAGTGTAAGGTGATTGTCTATAGGCAGGCACACTGACAGTTGTGCTCCTATGCTCCTAACCAGAATTCTGCCAACCACATAGAGCTAACTCGATATTACATAAAAAAAAAAAAACATACAGTTACTGGATTGCTCTGTAATGCTTAAGCAATATCTGCAAAAAAGTGGTGCACATCATTGGTCATACTTTTTTTTTTTTTAGAGGTAATGTTAAGCCTACTGCAGCTTCCTAACACATGCCCATATCCGGTAAATACTCCTAGTGGTGGTATAGTACCATTACGCTATTACTCTATTACTGAAAATGACACCACATCTACAAAATGTTATGCTTCAATTCAGCCTAGTGTTAAATGGAAGTTGAGCAGCACCAGGCCTCCCCAATATCGTATACGGGGAACTTCTGAATTCTTTGGAGGAGTTACTTGGACACGTAGTTTACTTTGAATGTGGTAGTAAGGAAGCAACACTGAATTTATAACCTCTTATTCATAATCATGAAAAGGATATTCCGAGTCACCCCCGGATTTTGAGATCTTTAGTCTCCTGGCGTACTTCCATAGAACTACTTGTTGAATTTCCATATCCTGATTATGTACACTGCGTTATATTGATAAGTTCATATGTAGGGTGCCTCACAGCTAATTGATATTTGAGTGCATCCATGTTTGCTAACATTTCAGATTGTCTTATTGCTGGTGGCATGTGCAGGACCCCTTGTTTCCAATATGCGTTGAACACCCTTGTATCGGCATGATCACCGGATAGCTGCAAGCGGGTACATGGAGGGTCCTTTTTGACTCTGATTGTTGTATTGTTTCATCCACAGGTGGCTGGGCTATCTGAGCTTGCTCCTCTTTCACGTCGTCATCTGTTTGCTGGTGCTGTTTGGGCTAATCCGGAACTCGAAGGCCATCCTGGCAGGGTAGGTTAAGAGCTCTTGGCAGCTAAATATACTGATCTGTTCTTTGCAGCCTGTTTACTTTGTGAAGTTTTGTCCAGTTTGTTTGTGAAATCACATAAAGAAACGCTTTACACAATGAATGGAAAAGGAGGGCGGCCCAAATTGTTTGTGTGGGTAAGACCGCCAGTGAGTTACAGATTTACAGAAATTTTTGAATTCTAACTCTTACAGCAGGTTAAGTCTTCCTCACAGAACAAGGGGCTGAGAAAGGTTCCCCAAGGAGCCTTCAGCTGTATTTTCCGTGTAGGTTTGTTTTATATTTTGATATCTCCTTGGAGTATTTGTCATGGGATACTCCGTGATATCACCCAAGCAGCTTCACCCATACTTCATTGTACATGATTGTAGACCTTGCAAAACTGTTAATACCATATTCTAATGGCTGTACATTACACATCCTAACCCAGGCTTCCCCAACCAGTAGCTCGTGAGCTACTGGTAGCTCTCCAGCTACCAGTGAGTAGCTCCCCTCTGTGCAGCCAACCCTATTAAATGAGATGTTGCTTGGGTTAACTAATATATGTATACACAATTTGAAAATGTGTCTATTTTTATAACTTATAAGCTGATATTCGTAGAAAATACTTAAATTTCCCAGAAATATTCTATGCTGATATTTCATTGATAAATTACGTTGCATTGGGAAGATTTATTGCTAAAACTATTACGTTGGTAATGTGGGCATTGCATCTATGGCTGTTGTGTTACCCATGATGGGGCCTTTTTTTGACAGTACGTTTGATGCTCTAAGGTCCTTGCTACTGGTAATCTTGCAAAAGGTGTCCACTAATGTTTTCTTGTCTGATGTGGTCACTATTACAACAACGATTATATTTGTTAGTAGCTCAGGACGACTTTTATTGAACATAAGTAGCTCTTATTACAGTAAACGTTGGAGACCCCTGTGACCTAACCAGTGGCTTTGGACCCATAACTTGGATGGCAGGCATTTATCACATTAGATTGACATGATACAAGGTCCAACACCCTCTTTCTGTCAATTGAAATCCCCAAATAATAGTTGCGGGTGAACACTCAAATGGGGCAAGACGAAGTAATTGAGAAAAAGGTTGGGGTGCTCTCCCTTTCATAGAAATTAGGATGACATCAGTTCAATTTTCTTCATTTGTTCTTTTATTGTTGCACAGGTACTTCCTTTTCTGATACAGATACAATATTCCACTTGATGTATTAATAAACAAATACTAAGCAGCCGACATGTGTTTCTCACCCCTAGGGCTATTGAGCCTGGGGCTTTCTGAAGGCTCAAAAGGTAGCAAATTAAGATTAGGTCTTCTTTAGTGTGTGCCAGTAGTAGTATTCAGTCTTGGGACAAATCCCTTATTGCGGTTCGTACACGGGTCGCGATGTTGGTGTGGTGCTAGGGTGCTAGGTTGGTTGAAAAAGTCTGTGAAGCACAAGAGGTCCAACCATTGTTCTCTGTCGTCCTGCCACTCCCAACATTTGGATTAGTACAATGCCCTGGGCACCTCTGCACACCTCTAGTCTGCAGAGTTGTTCCCCCACTTCAGAACGGATTCTGATGCTGATCCTGATGCACCAGACCTCCCCAGGTCATCGGCGATGCCACAGCAGTTCCAGGAGCTGAAACAGGCCGTAGACACTATTTTTGGTACCTCACCAAATCCCTCTGGTGCGCTATCTGGTGCCAAGGCTCTGGGGTGGCACCTAGTCGAGTTACCACCAGCTGATCTGCACCGACAGTGCCAAACGTGTCTGCTTCACTACCAGCCTTGCCCTCAGGTCCTTGAACACTCCTTGTCTCCTGGGAAGATATTCGCACGCTATGCGACAGAAGGGCAAACATATTGCTCGCTGTCCCTGATGGTGTCCAGCCTACTCTTAAGCAATTGATCACAGATGGCCAGGATGCTGCAAAATGCTTCTTCTGTTCAGACCACCTGTCTGGGAAGGGCATTCGGGACCAGCATGGTGCTGCGGCTCCACGCCTGGATTCTCTCTGGGTTTTCATTGGATGTTCAGTAGTCCCTTAAGGACATGTCATTTGAGGGAACTTGGCAGTGTGGAGTGAATGTAGACTCAGCCTTAGAAGGTTTAAAGAGAGCAAGGCCACTTCTCACACCCTGGGCCTAGCTCCACCTGTTCAGAAGACCCCACAGCAACCTTGCTCCTTTCGAGGTTTTAGCAGAAGATATCCGCAGAGGCTATGTTAGTACATACCTCAACAACAGACTTCCCAGCACTTTCAGGATAGACACTACAGCACCTCCTGGAGGGCCACTTGTCTGTAATCCACTTAAAAGTTTAAGCTCTTTTGGCCTAGGGAGCAATAGAAAGGGTGCCAGCATCAGAGATCGGGACTAGATGCTACTCCCATTTTTTTCTGGTACCTAAAAAGGATGTAGGCCTTTGTCTCTTTCTAGATCTTCACCCTCTGAACTTCTTCCTCTGTATTGAAAAGTTCAAGATGCTCACCATGGCCCAAGTTCTGTCTGCCCTGCCCAAGGAGACTGGGGGGTGGCAATAGATTTGCGGGCCACTTATTTCCACATCCGTGTCAGCAATTGTTGGGTGGCACCTGCCTTCTTTGTCCACCTGGAAGGTAGTGTGGGTCTGTTATGAGTGAAGGAAACTTTTGCTGACCCCAGGGCAGGGTCACATTGCCCAGAATACCCCCTGCCTACATTGTTATGTGGAGGATGAGGGGCCATGGGGGGTTGGGGGAGCGTTACAAAACACGTTGCTGTTTCCCGCAAAACTGGACACTTTTGCTGACGCCAGGGCAGGACCACATTGCCCAGAATCTCGCCTGCTCACATTGCTACGAGGAGGGGTGAGGGCACGGGAGCGCAACAAAGTGCGACGTAGCTCCCCACAAAGTTGGACACTTTTGTTGATACCAGGGCACGATCACATTGCCCAGGATCCCGCCTGCCCACATTGTTGCGAAAAGAAGGCGGGCAACGGGGCGAGCGCTACAAAGCATGATGCTGCTTTCCGCAAAGTGGGACGTACCTGGGAATGGCCTGGGCGAAGACTAGGCCAATAGCAGGCCTGTCTGTGCCCGTCAGAGCTCGATGAAGGCTCTGATGCAATACCTTTCAAGGCAGCTCATTGCTATCGATAAATCCGCCCATGGGAAAATGTCTGGGTTTAAGGCTAATTCCTTGTACCACGATGTTAAGTTATCGACCGACCAAATCGACCACCAACTGTCACCAAAATGTAATCCTGATATGCTATGCACCCCATCCTCCCCTGCCCCAGCTAGAAAGAAAATGGGAGTTAAGTACACATCACAAGGGATCGGGAAATCAAGGTTTACACCACCCACCTCTATTGACCTTGGCACCCCATAGTAGCTCTTCCCAGTCCAGTGGAGGGAGGAATGGACTCACTGAATTCTCCTGTGTCCATGTCACTTTGGGCAGAATTTAAGGATGGTTAACAACTTCATAGATTCTGTACTAAGGCGACAGGGCACATTAGAAGACCTTATATTTGGACTAAAAGCTGATAGACTGCCCGGCGGTAAAAAATATAAAGGGTGAAACAACATTCCACCCCCCAAGAAACGGCACTTTGCACCCTGTGAACTCGCTGCCTCGGCAGCTCCTATCTGTAAGCAAACTCACGAGCTAATTGGAACCTCAACCTTACGGCCAGAACAAATTTACCACCTCAGGATGAAGGCAGCAGTGATGCTCACCGACAACTAGATGAAGTAAACTTGCAAGTTTTGAAGCTTTCACCGGATGCCACCCCGCATACCATTGTCTTAAAATAAGCCCCTAATCTAAGACCAGGCTAGGTGGAAGGTTATGCTCAACTTGCCAGTGAGATCTCACATTGTTTAAAAGAGGACTGTGTGACAGAAACACTCTGCATGCTGAAATAAATATGGTCAGGTGGGTGGCATGGGTAAGTAATTACCCTAAATCAGATCGCAACGACTGTATTGTTGTTAACTTTAAGCACAAAGCAACTGTGAGGTCTCTTCTCATCAGGTTCAACCACATTGGTTGGGGACATTGCAGGATAGAGGCTGTTCCTCTGGGCTTGTTCCGTAAACCGAAGTTGAAAGAAGCTGGATCCTTTTATCTTGGCAGTTCAACAGGGAATCACTTCTTCACTGTGCCTCTCTCCTAGTCTCAAACAAATATGTGGCTCTTGCCCAGTATGAATCCATATAAATAGACAAAGTCCTTAGCCCCAAGCGTCAACCCAGACTTTACGAAGAAGGAACTAGAGCGACAATCCAGTGCTTAGGAAAATATGCCAAATCCTGAAAATCCCTATAATTGTATTAGGGCCAGATGTACGACCATAGCACTTTGCGACAAATTGCGAGTCTCAATTTGCGAGTCGCAAAATGCTATGTACAACAGTGTTTGAGACACTGTTAGCGATTCCCAATGGGGTTGCAAATTGCATGCCTCATGAATATTAATGAGGTTGTCACAATTTGCGACCCCATTGGGAATGGCTAACGCTCCCAGGGATGGTGGCCTGCTGGGGTCAGCAGACCTCCATGCCTGACACTGCTTTTAAATAAAGCATTTTTTTTTTTTTTTAATGCAGCCCGTTTTCCTTAAAGGAAAACGGGATGCATTTAAAAAATCAAAATGTAACTTTTCATTTTTTAAGTGCAGGCAGTGGTCCCTGGGACATGTTTGCGCATGCTTTCCCAAAGGGGAAGGGGTCCCCTTGGGACTCCTATCCATTTGCGAGTGCTTTACCACCCTTCTGAGAAGGGTGGTAAACTGCAAGTAAAACATTCTTACATAGCTTTTGCAGTTGCTATTAGGAAGGGAATGCCCCTTCCAAATAGTGAGTCGCTAAACCCTATTTTGCGAGTCGCAGATTGTTTGTGACTCGCAAATTAGGTTTGGTACATGGGCCACACGATTTTGCGGTCGCAAACAGGCCTAAAATCCTTTGCGACTGCAAAAAATGGTCGTACATCTGGCCCTTAGTCTCTTAGGGAACAGTGCTAACAAAACAATGTAGTGTGACTATATCAATTAACTGTAATCACAGCCAAACGAATTACCCAGGAAAAGTTGGTAGTTGGATTCTCACTGGAATGGACCCAAATATTAACAACCTGGAATGGCTGGAGCTGATCAACACTTCTGGCATTATTTGTTGCCAAAAAACATGGGCCTTAATGCCATACTAAGTGCAGGGCTATACCACATTCTTCATGCCTGCAATCCCTGCTACTTCTGGTAGAGCCAAAGAGGGCTTGATTATCCTGGTGTCCCTCTCTTTCTGAGGAAGAATAATCAGGACAAATTTAGCTTCACCATATTTTCAACTTTCCAAAAATTCATACTGATTAATTTTTATAACGGCAATTTTAATGCTAATAATGTGGATATTTGTTTAATGCACTGAGCAGGAAAATTGAGGGTTTTACTGTTAAATGCAAAAGCCATGGATCTTTATTATGTATGGGAGATTTTAATACCCAACTCTAGCAGTATTGTGTGTTTCATACCGAATCGCAGAGGTGAGTTGCTTATGCATTTTGCTCATAACCCATATTCGGAGGCATCTAGCCAGCTACTCATTAAATATTGTTTAGATTTTGCCTTTGTCTCATTCACAGAGGCACCGGTTTTGACACCTACATATGTGGAGAGGGATCATAATTGCTACTTGATTTCAGACTTTTCTCAAATAATCGCTCTAACTTCGTCTGTGAGTGCTGTGTGTTAGGAAACCAATTTAGCAATCATACCCTGCTTTCCATCTCCCATAGCAGTGGACCATCTACCATAGAGGCGCAACAGAACACTGTCTCGATAGTTGCGACAAAGAATATAGGCTTTTACAGAGATGGGTTTGTGTGGAAAAGCCTAGGCTACTGCCTAATATTATTTCACAGAATAATGTTATATTTTTTACTTGTTTAGATGCCGATAGTCCGAAAGCCGGCTTAATCAGGTCTTACACCAAAGTATGTGAATCTGCTAAGAAGGTGCTGTCTGCTCCCAAAGGGAGTGGCAAGGCAGGGGCTCATAGATGGTTCGATTCCAGTTGCTCTAAAGGCCATAATGATCTTATAAAGGCCCTAAAAATGATACAAAGAGCAAGACTGTGATTGTGGGAATAGGTTATAGGAAGGCCTTAGCCATCCGGAAAAGGAAATTAGAAATGAGGCAGCAAATCTGTACTAGCCGCTAGCTCAATCAAAGATTCTCAAGCATGTTGGAAGGTGGTGAGCCATCCATATTTTAGTGAGCGCCCAGAATCTGGTCTGGATGTGATAATTCAGCCTGACATGTAGTTAGATCATTTCACCCAGGTTCATAGTGTCCCAACAAATAAAGAATTGCAGATTATGGATAGAGGTAACAAAGATGGAGGATTGCATGAGGGGCTTGGTGTCGAATTATATAAAATGGTGGCTGCGCTAAGCAAGTGCAAAATAAATGAAGCCCTGAGACCTGAAGGGGTTCCTGCAGACCTGTTTAAGAAAAACATAACCCTGAGGGTCCTGCTGTTTTAAATTCCTATAGTGAGATTGGGCCTCCGAAATCGGAGTAACATGCCCCGATTTTCCCTATTTTTTAAAAAGGGAAGTAAAGGCGACCCAAAGTGCTACCGCCCCATATCTCTTATTATATATTGTACTAGAGTGGCTTTAAATATGGGCACAAGATAATAGCATTCTTTCAGACCCGCAGTATGGTTTTCGCCCTGGTTTGGGCACTGTAGAACAAGGTCTACATCTCTACCTCATTATTAATAACTATATAATAGCTAAGGAGAGGAGCATTTATTTGGCTTTCATGAAGCTTAGTTCAGCCTTTGACTATATCATTCGCGTGAAACTGGGATATTATGATAGGGATGGTTGTGGAGCACAATGTTGTGTGCTACTTAGACACCTTTACGCTGAGGTAACCACGTGTGAGATATGGCATAAATGGGGAGACAACAAGACCGTTCAATATGGGGGGGTTGGCAGAGCCGTGTGCTGGCACCTTTTTTTATTCATGCTTTATATTACTGGTTTGGAGGGGTACGTAGTTAAGGAGAATGTGGATTTTACCTATGCCGCCTCTTGCCCTATTCCCATGTTATTGTATGAGGATGACGCAGCGCTTATTTCCAGGACCCCCAATGGATTGTAAAAAATGGCTAAACCAATTTATCCTTTTAATGAAGGACTTGGAACAGTTGGTCAATCAATCAAGGCCCATGTCACGGTCTATGGCCTAAAGAACAATAGGAATAGGTCATATAGGGTAATTGACTCTAGAATCCAGCCAGTTACATATCCCTATTTAGAGGGGCTATTTGATGATAAATGTGTGTGGGATAAGCTAGAGAATTTTATGATAGCCAAGCTTGAGAGAAGTGCAGAGGCACTTGCACAGTTCACCTCATAATTAGGCACAAAACCCCTTAAAGAGCTGGTGAAGGTGTATAAAGGAAAAACCTACCAGTTGTTCTCTATTGTGCAGGGGTATGGGGATCTTGAGATTATCCCGCCATTCAAAAGACAGAGAATGGCTTTTGAGGTGACTCCTGGCAGTCCCCCAATGCACCTCTGCCCACGTATGTTATTCTGAATTAGGAATGGACTATGTCTCCGATCCTATCACATTGCCACCACTCCTTCTGTGGTTGGTTGTCTGTTTGGGTAAAAAGAGAAACCTTTTTTAATCGTATGCTACTTTTGGATTGCCTAAAGCTTGACAATGCAATGAAGAGTCCATGGATTGCCTATATATAAATGGCCAGCCACAGACTAAATTTACTGGAGCTTTTTAATTCTGAACAGTGGGGGCTACTGTAAATAAAAATGGTGGGGCGCGAAGGCGCGTGACTCACCATAAATTCGGGGTCACGACAGCTGTGGCACTCCTCTTAGCTTGTGTATTATCAATGGGAACTAGCCTCAAAGGGCATAGAGATAGTGTGTTTGTACAGAAGAAAGAAATATTATTTCTTTTGAAAGCCCTCACCCACCAACCTAGTTGGTGGCATGCTTCATCATCGGGCTCCACCCGGTGACACCCAATGTGTCCCGGGTGTGCTTCAACGCCTGTTTACAGCGGAGCTGGTTTCGTGGTGAATGAGTGTGCAATGATAGCGTGTGAGTGTGAATTAAAAACTGTCCGAGGGTCCCAATTCCTATACTAGGTAATTTTATTAGCGGGCCCTTGGCAGTGTTAAAAACAAGGCAATGGATGAGTTGTGGAGTTATCTATAGTCTCCCACATCCTGTGTGGTCAACATGTTTCAGCCAGGCCTCGGTAGTGAGCTGGCTTTCTTCAGGACCTATGAATGTGTGAAGTGCTCGTGAAGTGATTTAAAAAGGCAGGGTCAGGAATTCAGTGTAAGTGACCCGCTATGTGTTGCACTCGCTAAGGTGCAATATGGGTAAGAGGGTGCTTCCCTCTGTGCTTTGTACCTGTAAAAAGAAAGGACATCAAATACAAACAGACACAAAATGAATGGAAATTAGCATCCCAGAATGCACATGTATCTTAAGTGCTTAAATGCCGTTGTGTCCGTGTAGTAGCCATATTGCTAAAATAGTGGCGCGGTCCGGACTGTGACGTGGTAGTTGGTCGGCGGTAAAAGCTATATGTGCATATAATTAATAGTGGAATCACGCCATGCTGCCGAATTGGTGGCGGACAGTTAAAAGATTATAAGTGCTTACTCTTGAGATTATCAGAGCAAAGCTTCATGAGTATCCGGCATTGGGGTCGGCTTAAAACGCCTTCTATTAGGTAAAAGAGGAGGCATACAAAAAAGTGAGTGAAGTCGCCTAGAGATCAAATAGAGGATCTCCCGTGGCCTCGAGAGTCAGCAAGTCCTTACAGTCCCTACTTACTGGGGTGAAGCTCGGTCCCCGCGTCAACACCTACTTGGTATGCATCGGATCTCCGTGGATGTTCACCCTCTGTGTGCTCAGGCTTAAATACTCCCCGCCATGAGCCAGCTGGAACCACTTCCTCAATTGTGTGAGTAGCGTCTGCAGTGGGAGAAAGAGGGGTAGACATAGAGGAAAGACTAGGCCCTTACTGTGTAGGTAGACATAGAGGAAAGACCTCACTATGTGTAGTACATACATAGAGGAAAAGACTAGGCCCTCACTGTGTAGGTAGACATAGAGAAAAGACCTCACAATGTGTAGTACTATTTTCTTCAGTTGAGGAACAATAAAGATTGGGTTATGAAAGTAAAAGGTAAAGATTATCGCTACAGATTATGATCATTTAATTCGGGAGCGTTAGATGGGCTACGTGCACCTGTATATTGGGAGCCGGGTAAGTGATATATATGCCCAAATCGCACAGAAAATGGCTATTTGTAAAAACTAAAGTTTTGTCACTTTTTACTGAGACTATGCTGCGCACTTCAGAGTGTATTAGGATTTGTCAAATGGGATTAGAGCAGCACGTGGGTAACAGGCATCATACGGTCCAGGTAAGCTGTGTGCAGCGCGACCTGGTGAGAACCTCAGTCATGAGTATATTTGGGCTCAAGAATTCAGACTGTGCCAGGGGATATTGTCGTTCAACCCCTGTAGGTGGGTGGACAGACGGTAAATCCAACGTTGTTCTTTTTTAAGCAAGAATTTGCTGTTGTTAGTGTTATGACACTCAATATGTTCCACTACAGTCCAGGACATGTCATTAGTTGTATGTCCTTTTTGGAGGTAATGGTCCGTTAGTTTGCTAATGTTTTTTTTTGCACCTGATGGTACTACGGTGCTCCACAATTCTTGTTTTGACTTTGCGCGTAGTCATACCAATGTAGCATAGTCCACATGGACATTCGATCAAGTAGATTACATTGGATGAGTTGCAATTCGTATGCTTTATTTGTCGCCATATTTTTCTGGGTTCCATATCAAGTGTCTTTGTGGGGCTTGTCAAGTGGCAGATGCTACAATTGCCACATGGGTAGTGCCCGACCACATCAGGGAGGCCCCAGGCATTGAGTACCGAGTTTGTAGTGATTTGTTTGGTCACTTTGGGTCTCGTGGAGACAAGTCGGTCTTTGAGGCTGCTGCCTCTTTTGTACGCAAAAAGCGGTTGGTCCCAGTTCCTTTTCCCAGTGTTTAAGATTCGCCAGTTCTTTCTGATTATTTTGGACACCATGTTCGATGCCTCATTATAAGTGGTGACACATGTCAAGGGGGCGGTGGTTTCCTCCCGTGTGTTATCTTCCAGGAGAGCATCTCTATTCTGATTGCAGGCCCGTTTTTTTGTGTTTTGGACTATTTTGTCGGGGTAACCCCGCTCACGTAATTTAGTGGCCAGCTGCGTTGATTGCTTTTGGTAGTCTGATACATTGCTACAATTTCTATGTATACGTAGAAATTGGCCGAAGGGGAGGTTCTCCCTGAGGGCCCGGGGATGGAAGCTCTCGAATTGTAGCAGTGAATATCTAGCCGTGGGTTTGTAGTATGTTGTGGTTTTTAGCCTACATGCCTCTGCCTCAATGTTGAGGTCCAGAAAAGCAATGTTCCTGGGGCTGGCTGTGCTGGTAAATCGTAAGTATGGATCACGATCATTGAGCCAGGTGAGAAAGGTGGCTAAGGTGTCTTGTGACCCGGACCAGATCATGAGAATGTCGTCGATATATCGACGCCACAGGTTGATAGCGAGGGTTGGCAGTTGTTAGTATGTGTGCTTGCTCAAAGTGGTGGACGTACAGGCCCGCTACACTGGGGGCGAAGACGCTGCCCATTGACATACCATTGGTCTGAAGGTAAAATTCACCCTCAAACTCAAAATAGTTATCTTTTAGCGCCAATGTGGCACATTTCAGGATAAAGGCCCTCGGGGTGGTATACTCCCACTGGGTCTCCATCAGGATGTCGTGGAGTACTTGTAAGGTGGCATCTTGTGGGAGACTAGTATAGAGGCTCTCTATATCTAGCCCCACTAAGAGTTGTGAAGTGAGGTCAAACACCTGGTCTTTTATAACGTTGAGAAGATGTTTGGTATCTCTTATATATGTGGATGCTTTTTGCACCAGTGGGTTTAGAATCAATCATTTTTATTGTGTGGTAAGCATTTAAATACACGGCTCAGCTGCCTACATCCGATGGCCGGCAGAGCGTAACCTCTTTAATGATGTACACAGCGTGCAGGTCAACAACCCGGAGGGCGACCCTGCGTTAGAGACGTTCGAGAGATAACCAGCCATCTAGCAGGAGCGCGAATACCACTTTTCTGGAAGATAGAAACAAACAGAGGAACAAGCAAAGAAACAAATACTCCCCCAGACACCCCCTGAGTCCCCTCCCCACCCCTCTCCGCATCAGCCTCTAACCCCCTGCACTTCTAACCCCTCCTCATGCCATGTCCGCCGCCCCACCGTTATCGTTAATGGCCCCTAGAGGCTCCAAGGGAATGAGCTGCAAGATCTGTAAGTACTTTGGGCATGTGACCTCTCTCAGTTCTTTAGAAAGGAGCTGTAGGAAAGGACCCCATAACTCCGCATACTCAGCGCCTTTACCATCAATGCCCAACGAAAGACGTTCCATAGCCAGAAGGTGCCAAAGCCTTTGGAACCAGTCCCTCGGGTCAGGTGAGGCCGAGGAGCCCCAGTGCGCCAGAAGAACCTGGCGCGCCGCTAACAGAGCTAAGGCTATCTGCCGGCCCCGGAGCGAGCGCAAAGGGAAAGACTTGGGGTGGGGGAGGCCCAGCAGCGCGTGTTCAGGTGTTCGAGGAAATGTGATCTGAAAGGCATCGTCTAGCTCATCAAGGACAACCTTCCAGTACCGCACTAATTTCGGGCAACGCCATAGCAAATGCACCAGTGTACCCTGATGGCCGCACCCCCGCCAGCAGAGGTCCGACTTCGTTACATCCCACGCCTTTACGCGCACCGGAGTATAATACCAATAGGCGGCCACCTTGTAGGCAGACTCAGCCCCCGCAGTGTTAGAAGCGGTGTGGTGAGCGCGATAAAAGACGTGTTCCCATTCTTTACATGTAAGAGGTCGCCCCAGCTCCGTTTCCCAGCGGACCTGCGCTTTCGTGCGCTGCCTCTTGGGGTGCATCAGGATCATCGCGTACAAGATCGGAAATGAGCTTGCGGTCATCTGTTTTGCAGACAAGCCACTTCTCAAAAGCCGTCAAGGGGCGGGACATTGATGCGAAGTTAGCAGGTTGAGTCACCCAATGCTTTAATTGTAAGTACTGAAAGGCCTCTGCCTCCGGTAGGTGGAAGTACTCCTGGCGCAGTTGGGAAAAAGGGATCAAACCATCTAGATCAAGAGAGATCCCACCCTCTTACAGCCCTCCTCCCTCCAGCGTTGGAAGATGGGGGACACACATCCCGGCGGAAAATCGGGGTTGTCGACAATAGGAGTCATAGGGGAAGGAAAAGTAGTCTAACCTTTGCGCAGCGCAAGTTGGTCCCAAGTTTTCAAAGTCAGGGAGGTCACCGGGGAAGAGTAGAGGCCCCACGCTCTATGTTTGCGCGGCAGCCACAACTCGCGCCAGATATTACAGCCCGCCACTGTCTGATCCATAAAGTTCCAATGCTTGCTGGACAAGGGCCTATTCCATTCCACAATATACCGGAGACAGGAGGCTTGATAGTAGGCCGCTAACAAAGGAAAGCCCAACCCACCCGCCGACTTCGGTGCGGTGATGAGGAGCAGCGCAAGTCGTGGCCGTTTGTTGTTCCACAAGAAAGCATTTAAGAGTCCCTGTAGCTTCCGGAGGGCGCCTGGAGGGGGACCCACAGGGAGCATCTGAAAGAGATAGAGTATGCGCGGGAGAATGGTCATCTTCACCGCCGCCAGCCTCCCATACCAAGCCAGATTAAGGCGGGACCAGCCTGAGAGTGCTTTGGTAGTTTGGTCCATCAGCAATTTATAGTTGAGGGAGACCGTATGAGCTACGGAAGAGGTCAATCGGATACCTAAGTATGGGATGTCAGGGTCAGCCCAGTGAAAGGCGAAGTCTTGTTGCAAGGCCAGAACCTCCGCCCCAGGGACAGAAATATTAAGAATTTGTGATTTTGAAAAGTTTACCTTAAATCCCGCCACTTTCCCGAAGTCGTGGAGCTCCGTCGAGAGGTACCGCAAGGAGGAGTGAGGCTGAGTAAGTGATAGGATAACATCGTCAGCGTAGAGGCTGATTTTATGTGCGTCTGCTCCGAATGCAATCCCCTCAATGCCCACGTTCGCTCGTATACGTTGGGCAAAAGGCTCCATATAGAGCGCAAAAAGCAGCGGGGATAAGGGACATCCCTGTCGCGTCCCTCTCGTGATAGGGAAGAGGGCCGACCTGTTCCCATTCACTCGGACAGCGGCCTTGGGGGCCGCGTACAGGCACCGAATCCAGCCTATAAAGTTGTCCCCCATCCCAAAGGTCTTCAACACAGCGAACAAATACCCCCAGTCCACTCGGTCGAAGGCCTTCTCGGCATCTATAGAGAGAAAGAGAGCCGACGTCCACGAGCGGTGGACCAAATCCGTGAGATGAAGGAGCCGTTTAGTATTGTCCCCTCCTTGACGCGTTGGGATAAAGCCCGCTTGATCCGGGTCTATGCTACCGTCCATCAGGGGGTTGAGCCTCGCCGCTAGGATGCTCGCAAACAGTTTTGTATCTATATTAAGAAGAGAGATCGGCCTATACGAGCTACAATCTTTAGGGTCCTTTCCAGGCTTAGGGATAACAGTGATTACCGCTTCAGACATGGAAGGAGTTACCTCTCCTGTCTCAAGGAAGGAATTGAAGAGGCGGGTTAAAAGAGGGGCCAGCTCCACACAGTAGGTTTTATAGAATATGGCAGAGAAGCCATCCGGCCCTGGGGATTTGGCCACTTTCAGCCGCGCTATCGCAGATATGACCTCTTCTATGCGAATCGTGGCATCCAAGGCTTCCGCCGATGACTTAAGAAGGGGTGTAATGTTACAGGAGGCCAAGTAATCTGCTATTTCCCCCGCATCCGCTGCCTCCCTCGTATACAGACGCCGGTAGAACTGCCGAAAGGAGTCCACAATGCGGGCGTCCGTAGTATGTTCAATTGCCTGAGGATCTCTAATGGATTGTATGGCCGAGAGCTGAGCTCGTGCTCGCAGCCTATGCGCCAGCATCCTTCCCCCTTTGTCCCCGCTAAGGTAAAATTTGTGTCGCAGGCGCAGAAGGGCGTGCTCCGCCCTGTCTAAATCAAGGTGTTTCAGCATGCGCCGTTTAGCCTCCAATTCTCTCCAAACTCTTGGCGCCCCGTCCTCTTGTGCACCGCCTCCAGGGCACCCACCTCTCCCTCCAACTCTGCGCGTTTTTCCCTGCGTAGCCGCGCATATGATGCTGCAATCGCAATTAATTCCCCCGCGCTACTAATTTCAGGGCCTCCCACACCGACGCGAGGGCCATACCTTCCTGGTCGTTGATTGCAAGGTATTGGGTGATAGTGTCCCGTAGTCGTGCGACCACCGACTCCGAGTGGAGTAGGGAGTCACGGAGACGCCAGCTGGACGTCGGCGGACGCGAGCCCGAAGAGGTGAGCACCACCGATATGAGGGCGTGGTCCGACAGGGAGCGCGCAGAGATGTCGGCGGCAGACAGGCATGGCATGAGAGAGGATGTAGCCAAGAAATGATCCAATCGCACGTACGTTTATGCACCGCAGAGTAGAAGGTATAGTCGCGCTCTAAGGGGTGCTGGACGCGCCACACATCATTCAACCCACCCTCAAGGAGCCACTGCCTCCCCCCCTGCGATATAGCCCCAGTTTGGTAGGCTCGCTGCTCAGACCTATCCATCCCGGAGTCCATCACTATGTTCAAGTCCCCCCCACTAGGATCGCTGAGTCAGGGGACGTTAAAACCGTAGACAGGGCCAATCGCAGGAAGGGCTCTTGCCGGTCATTCGGAGCATAAAGAGATCCCACCGTTAGCTGCATTTCCCCCATTGGATGCGGACCGCTAGCAGTCTCCCCTTAATGTCAGCCACCTGGGAAAGGACTTTGCAGTGAGCGCGGGGACTAAAGAGGATCGCTACCCCATGTTTCTTGGACGGGCCCGAGGACCAGAGTTGGAGAGGGAAGCGCTTGTCTTTCATCCTTTTAGTGTCCCTAGAAAGCAAATGTGTCTCCTGCAACAGGCATACGTCACAGTCCGCATTCTCCAAGTAGGAGAGTATAGCCGAGCGCTTAACAGGGCTATTCAAGCCCCGAACGTTCAGACTCGCAATCTTTAGGTCCCTACCCATACCCCAGCCCGAGGAGAGAAGAGCCTATGTGGTAGCTAGAGCCCCTATCTCTGCGTGGGCAAACGCGCAATACTTGTGGGTGGAAGCCTCTCCTAGCCGTCTGAAGAACTGATGCGGAGCCCCAAAAATAATCCCAACCCCCTAACAAACCCCTAACCCCCAGACCCAAATACGAATAAACACAAAGTGAAGAAGCATACAACAGTCGCTTGTAATGACTACAGTCCGTCTTATGAGTCCATTCGTCAGGGGACCATGGCACCATCTTGGAACTCTGCTCGCTCCTGATACAGGGCACTCTAGTTCACCAGGACTTGAGATGATAAGACACTAATTCTTCAAGAACTGCCCACCTCCGGCGCCGCATAATAAGCCCATTAGTGCCGGACAGAAGCACCTCAGGGGGTCCCGGCGTTTTCAGTCACCAGAGCCACAGAAGTGACAGCAGCTTCTCTTTCCAGCAGGCTTGCGGACAAGTCGGGTTTCGCCGGCGGAGGGGATCTCCCCACACGTTGCCATTCATTGGACCGTCTACGCCTTCTGGCCGGTGATCTGGTGCCCCCAGCACTAGGGGCGGGCCGCTCCAGGCCCAAGAGCTCAAAGGCGGCGTCCAGGGATCGGATCTGTTGTATTCTGCCATTTAGCTTAAAAATGAGCCGGAACGGATGTCCCCAGGAATAGGGGATATCTTTCTCACGCAGGTGGTTAGTGATAGGCTTAAAGTCTCTGCGCTTGGCGAGAGTGGAGTCCGCCAAGTCTTGATAAAGGGCAGGCTGATGACCTCGGAACTGCACGGGCTGAAGGTCACGAGCTTTCCGAAGGATCAGCTCCTTGGTCAGGAAGTCGTGGACACACACCAGTATGTCCGGTGGAGGGGCCCTGCCACCACGCGGCCCGCCCACACGGTGGACTCGGTCCATTTTGATCTCCCGCTCCGCCCCTTCGCCCAGAATCTGTCGGAACAGTTCGCTCACGTATTCACGGAGATCGTCTCCCTCTCCCCTCCATGGGACCGCCCGGATTCTGATATTGTTCCGCCGAGATCGGTTCTCTAGATCTTCGGCGTGAGCCTGAAGGTCAAGATTCTGATCCATGAGGCGAAGGACGTCTTGCTGGAGTTGGTGTACCTCCTCCGCGGTGCTCAGATCATGCTCCTCCAGGGTCGCCACCCTCTCGCCAATGGCGTCGACATCGCGTCTCGTCTCGTGCAGATCTGAGGAGAGTTGCGAGCGGAGCTCCGAGATATCCTCTTTTATGGCGGCAAATAATTCGAGCATGAAAGCCTTGGTCGCCGGGAGATCATTGTCATCCGGTTGTGCCGATCCGGCCGCCAGCAGCGCGGACTCCTGGCCCGTCGTCTGCTGGAGTAGGCCCTTCAGGGGTTTGTCCCGTCTGTTCCTGGCGGATGCCATCTACACGGTGACACAGGCCCTCCTGCAGCCCTGACAGAAGAGGGCAAAGGCAAGAACCACCTCCAACAACGCAGTCTCAGTGCCCTCACTGCAGGACACCCTCGCCAGGCCCAGCTGGAATCTCACGCACCACTGCACTGAACGACCCTCCGGTGCGTCTCAAAGGAGGGGGGGGGGTCAGGGCGATCCCGCATCCATTCCAACCGCCCCAAGTGCCATAGATCTCCGAATCAGAGGCCGTTACACTGCCAGGACAAAAGTCTAAGCCAAGGGCCCGATCACCAGCCCCGCCACCACTCCGTAAGGGCGGGCGGTAGAGGCATCCCTCTTCTGCGCCCACCACCACACTTCGTCAGACGGAGGCCCAGGAGCTCCTCCGATGCCTGCAGCTCCAAACCACACTCCCTTTGTAGCCCTCAGGGGGGGTAGAGCGCAGTCAGGCCTCCGTGGCCCTCGCACCCACAGCAGGCAGGCAAGGCACAGACCGCCAGGAGGGGGCACCGCTCGCCGACCCGCAAGCCGAATCTAGGCCCCAGAAGCAACTCCAGGCCGCATGCTCGTTCCCAGGCCCACGCTGCCCCGATCCTAGGGGAGGGCGCTCCTCACTGCGGCAGAATCGCGGCCCTCCACCAGCGCAGGCCGTCGGGGGGAGGCCTCCGGACCGCCCCAGCCACCGGCAAGCCAGCGGAGACGCTACGCTGAAGGGGAGCGGCCCGCCCGCCGATATGCAGGTCGATAGCAGGCCCCCCGCCACTCAGCCCCGCTATCCCCGTCGACGCCACCAGGCTCACCTGAACTTCACGGCACCACGGGGGCTGCTCTCCGCACTCCGGTCACCTCCAAGCAGGGGAGCACTGAAGGCAGCACCCCCTCAGAGCCCCGCCGCGGTCCTGGAGCAGGGCCGCCAACAAGATGGGGGGAGGGGGACTGCGCCACCGATCTCGCCAGGCACCCGTGCTGGGACCTCGGCCCCACCTCAGCTCCGCTCGCAGGGTCACTCACTGTCCGCCGACCCACGGACCGAGCCTCCGCTCCCTCTCCGGCCACACCGCTACACCTCGGCTCTCTGCTCACGTCATCCGCTGGGCGGACTCACCGTAGGTCTTCCCTTGTGCGGTACCGGAGCTCCCCCCCGGCTCCGCTGAGGGGGCCCGACCGCCACCGTTTCTCCGGGCAGGTGTTTGGAGCGCGCCCCACTGTTGCAGGCCGCCGGCGGCTGCAGATCGCGCTTCCCACGCGGACCAGGCCTTGCGCGGCTATGCGGCAGCGGCACCTCAGGGCTGCATTCACTCGGGCTCCCCTTGTCCTGCAGCCTCCCGGGGCCCAGCGCCACTCGACTAATCGGAGTCGCGGCTGCAGCTCCAAGGGCCTCCGCAGGTGTGTCGGGCGCCACAAGGCCAAAGGCGAGCACCGCCTCTCCGTCTCTACGGGCCCAGCAGCCCGTTACACAGTCAGGGCCAGCGGGCCCGGCGGGGACCGCTACTCCACTCCGACGCGCAAATGGGCGCTCCGTCGGCTCCGGGGATGCCCGCCGGGACCCCAGCGTCCCTCGGCAGGCTCAGATGGGCACTAGATAGGGCGATAGACAAAGCGATATGCGGGCGGCGCCGGAGGGACAGAAAAGCACGTCCTACTCCGTCGCCATCTTGGCCACGCCCCCGCACCAGTGGGTTTAAGAAGAAATCGCTGTACCGGGAGAGGGGTTCAAGGAGGGAACCGATCCCCAAGGCGATAGGCCTACCGGGTGGTGGTCTGGTCTCTTTGTGTATCTTAGGGACGGTGTAGAAGTATGGTATCTTGGCGTTGCCAACGCAAAGGTAGTCTGCCTCCTGTTTGGAGATGTGTTGATTTTCTTCTGCATTTTCAACTAGAGATTTGATAGTTGATTGTAGGTCATTTGTGGGATCGTCTCTCAGGCGTCTGTAATTGCGAGAGTCACTAAGTAACCTTCTGCACTCCTCAGTGTAATCCTTCTTGTTCTGAATTACAATTCCGCCCCCTTTGTCGGCTGGTTTTATGGTTAAGTTCGGGTTGTCTTGTAGTGTTGTTTTCCTCTTAGGGTGTCCATTATCGGGCTTTCCAGTATCATGCCCTTATATAGGCACAATTCGCCCTGCCCTTATATAGGCATAAATTCCCAGGCCTTATTTAGGCATTAAACCATGCACTCCAAATACAGGCATGGTCTCCGACATCCGTCCACCCTAACGTCGTCACAACGAGTACATGAAGAACAGACCCTTAGGCTGCGGGAGTTTCCCTAGTCCAGGACTATTGATTTCTTCAAGGTCTCATATATTATGTATGAACCGTTATTCCTTAGGGGTTCATTCATGACGTCTTTCGCTGTCCGACTCACGTCAATACTAAACATTCCTAGGTACTCTCAGGTATAAATATACCTTCCCTAGCCCTCGACTTCAGAGGAGCCCGACGCACTGAGAAGACGCTGTCATCCCTGCACGCAGAGAGTCCAGCTTCCAGTGATCTGACTTCCCTTGCGGGGTGTTGGAGTTCGAGTCTGGCAAAGAGATTCCAACCTCTCTCATTCTTCAGGTATGGAGCTGATTAGAACCTAGAGGGACTCTTGGCATACTAGGCATACTAGGCTTAACATACTCTTAGTATACCATAGTAAGGAATACTTCACCTACTTCATACCTCTCCCTACACCTAAGTTAGGTTAGGCACATTGGGGTAGAACTAGCTTAGCAACGCATCGTATGAGTACTCGCATTTTTAGTCTGTGTTATTTATGTAACAGCATATGTACTAAAAGATAATGCTCTCGCAGTATTATTTATTTCTACTGCTCACACTGTACATTATTTATCTCGCATACTGTCTTGTGATCGTAACAGCACATTTTACTTGCACCAGAAACAAGACTGTTCAATAAATCTTTTATTGAAACGCCCGTCTATTCCTTTCTGTGTAACTTGGAGAAAACTAAGCATGCACGACTGAGCTGAGTGAAATAGTTATCTATTGTTTCCACGACTCTGGGACACGTTCTGATTCTAAAGGGAAACACAGTGGTCATGTTTTGCGGCTGCCAGAAACTACTCCCTTCTTGTTGTCAAGGAGTTTCTAGTGGCCTCTGAGCTAGCTGGCACAAGTAATTAAGTTTAATATACTCGATAGAGACATACTGACCTTAGTCCTATGTCAAACCTATAGGATATATTATTCCAATGCGCAGAGCCTATTAGGGAAATAGGAGCTACACTACAGTAGCTTGCAAACTATTTCCCTTTCTTCCTTGGACAGGTTATTGTAGGTCTTGGGTTGTTCCATCCTCTCGACTTCGTTGTAGACTGCTTGTTCAAAAGTGGTAATTTCCACGGGAATGCTAGTTGGTGGTGGTAAGAATGTCGATTTAGGTTTCAGGCCCGTTTCATTATTGTTGGTATTAATGGTAGGCTCTGTGGATGATTGCTTTTCAAAGAATGCTCTCAATTTGAGTTTTTTTTTTTTTTAGTCCTCATACCCACTCCAATCTCAAAATAAGCACCTTCCACGCTTACGATGACCCTGGTGCCTAGTATGTTGGAGTTTCTTCTTCAAGCAACAGACTAACAACAGATGTTTGTTGTGCCCCCTTACTTACTTCCCCGACTCGATGTCTCAATTTGAGTTTGCGGGAGAATTCAGCCAGTTCGGTGTGTAGTTGAAACTTGTCTAGCCGTATGGTAGGTACAAAGGACAGTCCTTTATTGAGCACGTCTTCTTCTTTCTGTGTAAGGGGAATCGAGGATAAATTGAATACCAGGGATGTGGGTTTCGGATCTTGCGTTCTTAGCGATGTCCGCTCATCCCTTGTTGTGGTTCTCTCATCTTGTTCCTGGTGTTGGCACTCACTGGTCCTTCTTCCTCTGCCCAATAGACCTGTTGTTGGTTCCTTCGTCGTCCTCTTGGTCTCCGGCCACGTCCTAAAAAAGGCGGCCTTTGGTTATTTTGAAAGAAGGGTTAGGGTCCGTAGTGATACATGGGGGGCCACCCAAAGTATGGATTTTGGGGTGGGTGGGCAAAGGGCGGAGGTCCATAATTAGAACCTTGAAAATCTGGCGTGCCCCATGGTTGTTGCCACTGTTGTTGTCGTCCCTTCCCTCTAGATTTGTGAGAGCCTGCGCTGGAATCACTTGAGATCGAGCTGTTATCCCCCGAAGTGTCACTGGATCTGTCTTGCTTTTGGGGAGCAGTGTAGTTATCCTCTGTGTAGGGATACATTTTAGTGTACGAGAATTTTTTAAGGTCTTTTTGAAATTTTGTAATTTTTGCCTGTGTGAGGTACTCTTTATATTCCGCCATTTCTTTATTTGATTCGTCGAGTTTTTTCTAGAAAGATGTTATCGTTGTTTTGAAATGGCTTTCTGTGGCCTGAATGTCTATAATCATGGCATCTGATAATCGCTTAGCTGTTTTTATTATCAGGATCAACCAGTCTCTGGTGCAATGCCAGGCGATCTGTGCCCAGTCCCGCCTGAAAGAGGCAACTTCCAGGAAGATCCTGGGGGCAATAGGCCTCGAGGCGCGGTGTTAGTGCGAAGGTATTCGGTGAGAATTACACCGTGTAGGATTGTGCGGATGCGGTTGCGCTTTTTCTCAGTAAGTGTGTCCCAATCAGTAGTCTGTGCTATGGTTTGTGAAATGTTGTAGTCTGTAAGGAAGGAAGGAAAAGGAAGGACTTCCTTCCTGCTTGTGGAACGCATCTCCAACCAATCATGGAGCTGCTCTCATGCTGCAAAAACCAGCTCCAGGATTAGTGGGAGCTGGCTCACCCAGCGCTCGGTTTGAGGCTGGGAGCCTGTGCCAGCAATCCCCAGGCTGTTTCACACCCTTTGGATTGCTGGGTCTACAGTGGGTATGTCGGGCTGGCCGTCGCAAGACGGCCGGTCAATCCGACATGCGCACTGTAGACCAGTGCTGCCATCCTGCATTTGCAGGATTCAGCCCACACCCACCCGCGCAGTGGCAAATAAATAAAATGGCATTAGCATGCCATTTTATTTTTGCGTTTGCTTACTGCACTCGCAGCAGGCGAGGCGATGCTCCTCTGCGCCCGAGGAGGAGCAGCACCTGATCCTGAACCTCTTTCTTCATCTCCTAAACAGGCTCTAAAAGTTATTTTTTAGGTCGAGCCTAGCGGCAGCGCGCATGCGCTGCTCGCTCTGCGAGACTGCTGTATTAGAGTATGGGAGAGAAGCCGCGCCCACTCTCCTCCCATGTTTGTCATTGGCTTGTGTCATTGTCTTTCGTAAATGCTACCTTCGGATTCGTTAATGGGTTTGTTAGTCCCTCCTTAGTACGGCCTAGTCTTCATTTGTATCCTCCCATGGCGACTGGCCCCTTTACTTCGGTTGTTACACGGGACCTGTTATTTAGTCTGTAAGCGCTATTTACTTTATTGAGTTTCTCTTACTGCAGGCCGGACATGCGCTACTTCAGCTGAAACCCCTTGTGTTTTTGTAAGCAGCACGGCCGCCCCCGTAACACGGGCACCCGCTTTCAATCACTTTAACCCAGCATTATCTCGTGTCTGTTTCAACCCCCCAATTAAAATGGATTTAGAAATGATTAGCGAATTAAGTCAAGTGAATTCCAGGTAACACATAATCCTGTGCTAATGGGCTGAAGCTGACAACAGCACATCTGTGTTACATGTCATCTGTACAAAAGCCACCTGACGGGTTGTTTTCAAAAGCCTATTTTATGAACACCACCACCACCGATACCACCACCACCACCAATACCACCACCACCAATACCACCACCACCACCATCAACACCACCACCAATACCACCACCAATACCACCACCAATACCACCACCACCAATACCACCACCACCAATACCACCAGCAATACCACTACCACCACCACCACCAATACCAATACCACCGCCAATACCACCGCCAATACCAATACCACCACCAATACTACCACCAATACCACCAACACCACCACCAATACCACCACCACCAATACCACCACCAGTACCACCACCACTAATACCAATACCACCAATATCACCACCAATACCACCACCAATACCACCACCACCAATACCACCACCAATACCACCACCACCACCAATATCACCACCAATACCACCACCACCAATACCACCACCACCAATGCCAATACCACCACCAATACCACCACCAATACCACTACCACCACCAATACCACTACCAATACCACTACCACCACCACCAATACCACCATCACCAATCCAATACCACCACCAATACCAATAACACCAATACCACCGCCAATACCACCACCAATGCCAAAACCACAACCAATACCAATACCACCACCAATACCAATACCACCAATACCACCATCAACACAACCAATACCACCATCACAACCAATACCACCATCACCACCAATACCACCATTACCACCATCACCACCAATACCACCACCACCAATACCACCAATACCATCACCACCACCAATATCAATACCACCACCAATATCAATACCACCACCACCAATACCACCACCAATACCCCACCACCACCAATACCAGTAATACCAATACCACCACCACCAATACCACCACCACCAATACCACCACCACCACCAATACCACCACCAATACCATCACCACCAATACCATCAGCACCACCGATACCACCACCACTAATACCACCACCACTAATACCACCACCAATACCACCACCACCAATACCACCACCACCAGTACCAATACCACCACCAGTACCACCACCAATATCAATTCCACCACCACCAATACCACCACCACCACCTCCACCAATACCCCACCACCACCAATACCCCACCACCAATACCCCACCACCACCAATACCCCACCACCACCAATACCAGTACCACCAATACCACCACCACCAATACCACCAATACCAATACCAGTACCACCACCACCAATACCGCCACCACCAATACCGCCACCACCAATACCGCCACCACCAATACCGCCACCACCAATACCAGCACCACCAATACCACCACCAATACCAATACCTCCACCTCAGCGCCTCTCACTCACTAGTAATAGCAGGGGCACTGTACGAGGCCGGAGCTGCAGTCGAGACCATCCCTCCCTCCCTCCATTCCTGCCATAAAGCACAGCCCTACTACAGCTGGAGTGTTTTTTATTAGGCCAAAGATAGCAATGACATCACGCAATGCCACACTGCACACTCAAATCTCGGAGAGGGCAGGAAATAGTTCTCCCCCCTCTCGCTCTTCCTCCTGAGCCGCGACAGTGTAATCACAGAGCGAAAGGTGTTGGAGCGCTTTGCTAGTGTTTATAGCTCTGATTATATGTAACTCTCACTTCACACTTTGTGTCTGTGTAATTTACAACACTTACACATCTTCTTCAATGCACTATTTATCACTACTTTGAAGACGTCGCAGGCCGGTCTCTTCCTCTGATATTTACAATATAACAAGCAGTCGAGAAGGCCCTTTATTGCAATGCAATAGGTCTTGCATTTGTGAGAGTTTAAACTATTAGTATTGTAATGACAATGCCTTTTATTTATGTTTTAAAACCCAAAACATAAATAAAAGGCATTGTCATTTACAATGCCAATAGCTCAAACTCGCGTGAATGCGAGACCTATTGCATTGCAAATGCTTGTTAAATGTTATGCAGAAATAACAGGGATCACACGGAAGGCACAAAGTGCACGGTTTCATATCATAGACAATTAAATTGTTCACCTGGTATGGAATGGTACCTCACTTGGGTAACAGCTATCACAGATATTTATTAACTAGGCTGAGGCTGAACACAATACACTTCATGGTTGCCTTCAGTGAGCCAGTTGTGTATTCAGCAATTCAGATGTTTGACCCCACCGACCACGCTGCGCTTTACTTTTTTGCAAATTTTATTCCTCTATAAGAAAGAGTGTTTCTTACCAATTATGAAGGAGGCAAATACTTACAGACAGCCCTGTTATAAGTAAGTTGCTATTCACATTTGTGTGTCACTGGTTAGCTATATCTGGCGCTCAAGTATACTGAGCAAGAGGATGGGTCTGGTAATGTTTGTTCATTTGCACGTTACGCACCTTTCAGTATTCTCTCACTTTTTATGTGGCTTACTACCTGTGACTGGGAGAAATTGTGTTTTTCTGTATATTAACTTATTTCTCTGATTTTATCATAATTGTCTCTTTTAATGTGATACATGAATTAATCAACTCTGTTTTTCTGCCTGTGACTTTTATGGCCAATAATAGCCAAATAAAGTATTTGATGAGGACGAGTGACCATGGATTGCCACATCTGTTTTGAGCCTTACTAACATGCACACGTGCTTTCCTTCTAACCATGTACCTCCTTTCTTTACATTCACAGGGTCTGCTTCCTGGGTGTGTTGGCTCTGATTATTAGCTGGGCATCTATGGGGCTTGAGCTAGCTGTCGCTGTGGTAAGTGACTGTGAATGGATACCTGCGCTCTTTAAGGCCTACTGTAGATTGCAAGTCCTACAGCAACGTCACCCCACCTGCCAGCAGCCACAAAAAATGGGAAAAAAACGATAATAAACCCTTGTTTATTATCATTTTACTTTTTCTCTCGGAGCCGAGGTTTGGGGTGGGGGCGTGGGGGGGATAGGGTGATGACAGGCTGGTTGAGGAGTTGTTGCACTGCTTTTCAGTGCGCATGATGGTCTGGCCGGCCGTCTCAGGTCAGCCAAACTGTCATGCGCACTGAAGCTCTCTCAAACCCGAGCTGCGTTGCAGAGATCGCAAATCCTCAGCGCTCAGGCCAATCCTGACGCCGCTTTCAGCAGCATGAAAGCAGCATCAGGATTGGCTGCATTGCACTCTGGGAGCCTGTGCCTGCAGAAGAGAGGGGCGCGATGTGGCGATTCAGGTAAGTGGGTTTTTTTTTTGTCTCATCTGTCCGCGCTCCCCCTCCCCTCCTCTCCATTGTATGAACACACCGGCTGCTACTGAAGTCCTATCTAGAAAATTACTAAAGAATTGTATCCTTTTCACCTGATAAGTGTGTCCAAAAATGATTCATCTGCCTGTAAATACTTCAATTCAATATCATTCATAGGCAGCATTTTCAAGAGAAGATGTTTGACTTGCATCCTTGGGGGGCCTTCTCGTAATTCCACAATGTTAATGTATTGATCGCATTAACAGTGTTGTAGCATGACTATCTAGAATTGGTTTGTTTTTCCATAGGAATGTTTAAAGAGTAACACCCTGGTCTCTAGAGGTTTAGTGTTTGGTGGCATTGTACTCCCTAGTTTTGGAAGCTAAGAGTAAAATGGTTTATTAAACAAAGTACTTATTGTTCCCAATTGGAGTATTATTTTTAAGCATGTAAAAACTATAGCCATATGTATTTTTCATGTGACCCATCGCTGGAAATTAACGTGAAAGGAGGGATGCACTTTTTTCATCACTCTTCAAATCACATAGCAAAGTAGCCCCTCTTGTGCCAGGCCCCTGCTGACGTCACTGACTTGGACATATTACTGAGGTACTAGGTGGAAGTTTTGGTAGAACAATAATTATACATTATTCCCTATAGATTTTGCTGGGAATATTTGCCTGACCAAAGGGAGTAAAACTGGCCAGTGCACCGCTTATTTTCTGGGCTTGTAGCTTATATTTCTTACAATATTAATCTGGAAAAGTCATGACTCTGTTCACCAAATAATGACATAGTCCGGTATGGCACCAGAATACCGTAAGCAAAATATCGTTTAACAGAAATATGTTACCCTATCTCTTGTTTACAAAATGGTTAATAATTGGAAATCTACATCCGTGGACCGATGCTCTGTAAACGATATTTAGACCACAGTTATTTCTTTCAGACAATATTTTTGAGAACGATAATTCTGACATACAACCTGAAATCCGCAAACATCTGTGCCTTTGGTAATACCTTTGTCGCGGGTTGATGTTTGTTGTATGCATTTTGTATGAATATCGTAAAAACTGACCATGCCACATCTGTACATTTAACTTGCCTTGTATGATCTATGATAATGCATATTATCAAAGAGTTTAAAACCGTTTTTGTCTGCAAATGGCAATAAAGGACAAAATTGCCTGTCGTGTAGGAGAATGCGCGCATGGGGTATACCCTAAGGCAAGTGTATTTACAACAAATACTGCTTTTGAAACAAAGTATACACCAGGTTACCTTATTTAATGCTTTCCTCGATTTTCTGCAGCAGTTCTAGGGACTGTGTTCCCATGAGTGGTATTGCAAGCTTTGACATATTTGCTGACTGTATTCGAAGACGAGGTAATCTGGTGTCTTTACTGTAATCAGTATTGAGTGAGTCTGCGATGCAGAAAATAACTAAGGCCATAGGCTATAATGCACTTGTAATACAGCCGACAAGACAGTCCGCCACGTTTGATGGATGGAGTATCCCATCTGCCAAACTCCAAATAAGGGCCTAAGTGTTGATTGTGTGTTTATTCTAAATAAATCCTGCCACTGTTGCAGTTGCATATACAAGTGTTTTTCTTATTGTTTGCGCTTGTGTTGTCTTTCTAGTTCAAAGGAAGAAGTATTTTTTCAGTTCCTGGCCTAGATTTTTCAGTATGACTGGAAACATGAGGCGGTTACTAGAAAGAAAACAAGGGTCATGGAACCCAAGTAGCCAGTAACTCTTTACTCCTCAGACTTCGTTTGCTAGCTTCTTTGGTCCGCTTGTTTTGAGAATGCGTCTCACTACAGATTAGTAATGAACTAAACAGATGCTTCTTTTCCAAGTGAGTGCTTTGTATTGCATAGGTAGGATTTGAGAATGGTGTTAAGTTTTGGCTGATGTCAAAATTCTGTGTGATGAAGCTGTCTTGTGTATCCCCTCTTCCAGGGCTCCAGTGATTTCTGCGTGAAACCTGATGTTTACGTGTCTAAGATGGTGGAGGAAAGAGGTGTACTTACCACTGGTAAGGTCTGCAGCAACGTGGCTCTTCATTGTGCAAGATGGTAGTTGATGAGTCGATGAATCTTAGGGTCTTTGAGTGCTACAGAATCAATTGATTAACATTGAAGATCTTTAAAAGCGTGAATTTTATGCGAAGCAAGAAGTGGTGAATCTTTCCAAACTCCTATGTCTCTTTATACAATGCTAGTAATAGTACAAGAAGTTACATGACGGCTAACTGTAAGAGAAAATGTGAACTTATAAAGTGAACTATACACCTGTGATCCATGTATACATGTTAGTTGGAATGCCAGAAGGAACGGTATGGCAACCACATCAAAAGAAGCATTAAACATATGATAGACCAGGGACATCTGCAGACACTCCTGAGGCCATATTATGTATTAGGGCGCACTTTCCCTGTTTGCACCTGGCACACCTTAAAACAGCTGCGCCGGGCGTAAACAGAGAAAGTGCGCCCTATTATATAGAATGCGCTGCCCCCAGGGCAGGCGCAAACTCGTGCTACCCTGGAGGCAGTGCATTCGAGTGAAATATGGAGCGGCTTTGAAGCAGCCGCTCTGTGTTTCACTGTGCAGGCGGCAACCCGCCTGCACTTTGAAGGGGATTAGAGATCCCCTTGCAGGCGGGTGTAGTCAGTGACTGCACCCGCCCTCAAGGAGATGTCTGGGGGGTCCATTGGACCCCCTTTGCCCACTTCAGAGGGCTGGTTTCATGGGGCGCACTAACAGTGCGCCACCTTTTAGGTGGCACACTGTCAGTGCGCCTCCGAACAGCTTCTTTGCCCCTGTGTCCGCGTCTGTAATACGTCTCTGGTACAGAGGCACAGGGATTCCCTCATTTGCATGGGCCTTGCCCCAATGCAAATGAGGGAACGCCCCCTGAAGATAGCGCTGGCGCTTTATGTGCGCCAGCAGTATCGATATTACAGCAGGGGCCGCACAAGCGTCTGTGGCCCCTTCTGTAATACCAAAGTGTCCCGGGGGCACGCAAAGCGGGCGCAAACGCCTGTTGCGCCCTCGGGCACTCTCTGTAATACGGCCCCAGGTCTGCATATCATAATTAAAAAGTGTTTACTATGTAATGACTGCATACTTTCCATTTCCAAGCATTCAGAGCATTTAGTGGAAACTTAGGCCTTACTCTTGCCCAACAGTCGTCAGTTCAATACCTTTTACGGTACAAGTCGCCTCTGGTTAATGTAAAACAGCCTTCCATTCGTATAGCCTGTTCTCGATCATCCACCACTCGTTTACGGAGGCCTAGACTATCCGAGGTTTGTGAGCTTTTGAAGCTTTGCTGCCCAGTCAGCCAAATCCTCAGTAAGCTTTTCATCTCTCCTTTCTTTCTTCGTTTGACTCTCTTCAACAGCTGTCCCGTCCAACATATCTTTGGTGCATGTGCTAAGCTTTGGTGGTCTTAGGCTAAGCCAGTATATAGCCATCTCTGTTTCATCTTACCCCTCTTTTTGTTAGGGAGAATTCCTACAGATATTGCAACAGGTGCTGCTTTTGTGACAGCTTGGGGACTCCCCAGTGCTCAGTTGCAGGTTACTCACCGTGCCTGCCTGTAGGTTTGTACAAGGGGGCACTGCCACATCGCGTGAAGCAGTCTGCTTGCTCTCTTCCCATCACCACAGACAACTAGAGGAGTATGCTAGGTAAATCCTACCTAATTTAAGCAGTGTCAGGTAAGTCATGTGGAGATGATTTAATTGAACCAATTAGAACTGTGCGTTGCTGGGTAGTCTCTTATCCCATTGGCTGGCTTTATCCAATTCCCTTTCAGTAAGCTGCCCTTTACAGCCTGCAAACTACTTGTCTTGGACCACTGCAACATTCCAACCCTTAACTTGTCTGAGTGCTCGTTATTAGTTAGTCACTAATCCTCTACCTTGTACTAGTCATAACATCAAGGCTATTGCCTGGCTCGTCCCAAGGGCGTTCGTAAATATTCACCAGATCGTCCTAGATTGTGCTGTACAATCGTATTGCGGAAGATGGCCTGCTCAAATCCTCAACACTCCCTGCCTCTCACCCTCACCTTCCCCAATCCTGGACAGGTCCTGCAGATACAGCGCATTCTCATGAGTCCTCTGGAGTAGACGTTTCTCCCAGTTGTTATCCTTGTCCATCCATTGGACTGCGTGAAGTGGTTGAGAAGACATTTAGTGTAACTCCATATCTGCATTTTCCGTTCCTCCTTTTCCCCATGACAACTTCAAAGTGTCTAACTTGACCCTGCTTCATTTCCATTCAACACCAGGGTGATCAGCAGTTCAGTTCTTTAAACATTCTCAGCAGAATACAGGACATTTACACCGGAAGCATGCTAAGGAAGGAAGGCAGAAAGACTATTTTTGCCGCGATACCCCGCCCCCTTTACAGCTGCAACACGTTCCAGATTAGAATAGAGTTTCTTGATTCTGCCCAACCCTACCCATGTTCAGCCAGTGTTGGGGAGTTCAGCCATACAGGCACAGAATGCGCTGGACCTCACAAGTGTAACTTCCACATGCAGAGACATTACATGATTCGCAGTACCCATCTTAATACCCCAATTCTGTAAGATAGCTTTCAAGCAACTGGCCAGCTGTTCCATTGCCAAGACGAATAAAAAAGGCAATAGGGAACAGCCCTGTCTGGTCCCCCTTTCAAGTGCTAGACTCTCCGAGGCCTCTATTGCCCATCATAACACTAGCAGTGGGCATTATATACAATACCTTGACTCAGTTTAAATACGTCCTCCCTCTGCCCATGTGTTTCAGGACCTTCCTTATGTACGTTCGCGCAACAGTATCAAATGCCTTTTCAATATCCAATAATACCACAACATATTGGTTTTCCTACCTACACCCCCACAGGCTGTGGATACATGGGTAGGAAGTCAGAGGTTGCACCATGTGCCTCATTGTGGTATAAACCCACATTGATTGACAGTATTTGGCCCCCTCCCTTTACACAGTGATTGGCACCGTGATCCTCTGTCTGCACTGTAGCGTGTGTGGGACAGTTGTCCCAGTGCTGCACCCACTAAGCTGGTGATAGCACAGAGCGGACCGTCACTGGCACAACTGGTATCACACAAAGGACACAGTCGGACACCCTTTCCACCTGACATGCTGAGCCCAATGCTACACCCAATGTTAGCCATAGTCTGAGAGTTTTAGCCCAGACGGGTTGCATCTGGACTCCAATGCTCACAGTGCACAATATGTGGCTCTGCGAAGAGCCTGTGGCTATACTTCTGTCCATGCTCTGCCTCCTGTCAGTGGCTGGGACTCCTTTCTTTGTGGTCTATCACCTACCTCTTCAGACGGTATCTCTCTCCTTGAAGAGGATTCACTTCATTCCCTCTTATGCTTCTTGGTTCTGCTCTTGTGGCCTGCTTGCTGTACCTGGGCCATAAGGCACGGGTGCTTATTGAAACCACAGCAGGGGGCCTTTGGGGACAAGGGGGTCCTGCCACCACCCGTCCAATGCAAAAAGAACAATTGTTCAGCGTTCCCTCCATCAATGTCAAACATTCAGCCCCATTACAGATATCTGGGCCTAAATCCATCGTTTTCTTGCTCACCATGCCATCTGTCCCATGGCAGACAGCGGACTATGATTAGTGTTAACTGCTGCAGCGGTGGTTAATTTCGCATGTGAGAGTACTTCTCTCTTTATTCTGAAATTAATGCCAGCTCTGCCACCATTTCTTGATAGGCCACATAGCATTCTTATTTGTTTTTCACTAAGAAATCCCCAAAGTGTTTTCGTTCTGAAAAATGAAAAACAGTGGCCCTGCCATGTAGGGAGTTTTTTCTTACGCTTCAGGGTCATTCTTGATTTTCTCCATTTTTTTTTTTTTTTTTTGTAAACAAATTTTATTCAGTTGACGTTACAACTCAAACAATCACTGTATGGGAACAATGAGCATACATTGATAAATGCACACTGGATGTCAACGTGCAGATAGTAAACCAACCACCCCTATACGTCGGCGTTTGCCGTGCGTGCCTCATTTACCTCTATTTTGGGCAGCCCACATAAGTAGCAAACATTGGTGGTAGTATCTGTCAACTCTACCAGGATCTGCGAATAAATCATATTCCACGTCCCAGCAATAAATATTTCACATCCTTCAAGCCAACTCCGGTGAGGCCCACAGGAAACGCAATAAGAGATGCAAAAACAATACCAATCCACCCACCCTCGCAGTCGCCCTCCCTTTCCCGCAACTCTCCCCCCCCACCTCCCTATCCCTCCCCCCAGGCATGCCGCTCACCCATGGGAACTCCTGTGGAAAGACAGAGTCCGTCTGTCAGGTAGTCTAACACCCCAGTATCCGCTCAGTAGGGATTCTTGATTTTCTCCATCCGGACCCGGCATGGCTCATATGGCGAACCTGGTCTAGAAAAGTCTGAGCACCACAGCACCGAGACCGCCCTTATCGCAGCCACCGACGACATCAGAACCCTAACCGACAACGGGGAAACAGCAGCCCTCATCCTCTTGGACCTCTCCGCGGCGTTCGACACCGTCTGCCACCGCACCCTAGTGAAGCGCCTCAGCAACATCGGAATCCGAGAGAAAGCACTGGAATGGATCATCTCGTTCCTCGCCGGAAGAACCCAGAGAGTCCGCCTCCCCCGTTCAGATCCGAGGCCACCAAAGTCATCTGCGGCGTTCCACAAGGATCTTCACTCAGTCCAACCCTCTTCAACGTCTACATGAGCCCCTCGCAGCCATCGCACGCCAACACAACCTCAACATCATCTCCTACGCCGACGACACCCAGCTGATCCTCTCCCTCACCAACGACCCCACCACCGCCAGAGCCAACCTACACGACGGGATGAGAGACGTCGCCGACTGGATGAGGAACAGCCACCTTAAACTGAACTCAGACAAGACGGAAGTCCTCATCCTGGGCTCATCACCCTCCGCCTGGGACGACTCTTGGTGGCCCCCGGCCCTGGGCACCGCGCCCAAGCCAACGGACCACGCACGCAACCTGGGCTTCATCCTGGACTCCTCCCTGTCGATGACCAGACAAGTCAACGCCGTCTCATCTTCGTGCTTCAACACCCTGCGCATGCTCCGCAAGATCTTCAGATGGATCCCCACTGAAACCAGGAAGACCGTCACCCAGGCACTCGTCACCAGCCGACTGGACTATGGGAACACCCTCTACGCCGGAACCACAGCCAAACTTCAAAAAGACTCCAGCGCATCCAGAACGCCTCCGCACGACTCATCCTGGACATCCCCCGACACAGCCACATCACCGGACACCTGAAAGACCTGCACTGGCTCCCCGTCAGCAAGAGAATCATGTTCAGACTCCTCACCCACGCACACAAGGCCCTCCACGACCTGGGCCCCAAGTACCTCAACGACCGCATGACCTTCTACACGCCCACCCGCCAGCTACGATCAACCAGCCACGCCCTCGCCACCGTACCACGCATCCGCAGAGCCACCGCCGGAGGAAGATCCTTCTCCTACCTGGCAGCCAAGACCTGGAACTCCCTCCCCACTCACCTTCGGCGAACCCAGGACCATCTCTCCTTCAGGAAGCAGCTCAAGACCTGGCTGTTCGAGCAGTAACTTACCCCCTCCCCCAGCGCCTTGAGACCCTCCCGGGTGAGTAGCGCGCTCTATAAATGCCGTGATTGATTGATTGATTGATTGGATGGGGAGGTATGCTCCAAACAAGGCAGTTCTCCTGATACATTAAAGGGTAGTGGGTTTTTGGCAGATGGGCTGATGCCAACTGTTGACTGTCAGGGAAGGCTCCTCCTGCAGTCAGTTGGCAGTTCCCCCACCTCTAACTGAAGTGGTGAAAATGCGGTATAGTGGCACAGGAGCTCTTGTATTTACTCCTAGGTAGAGAAAGGAAAGACAGTCCGTTCGCCTTCCCTTTTGATACCATTAACACTAAAGAAAGTGACAGGATAGCCGATATTTCCAATAAATGTGTTGTGAAAGAGGAAATTCAGTCCAAAAGGTTTTCTTCAGACTTTCCCCATAGGGATTCAGGGGTGACGCTGGGTACGAAAATGGTTAACCACCTTTGACGAATATGTGACTCTATGGGGTACCCCTCCCTCCCCCCATCCATGAGGAGTCGCTTTTTAAAAACGGAGTAAAGACTCTGCAAAATAATAGCGAGTATTTCTGATTTTATATATTTTGTATGCAGATTAGCACAGGTACCGAAGGCCTGGTAAATGCCAGAGAAGCGTAGGGCTGTAAATATCTGGCTGAAAATGTTGGCTTAAAGATGTGAAAATCATTGTAGTTTTCCCACATGAAATACCTCCTTAGGTTTTTTATCTTATCAGGAACCTGTAGAATAAAGGTCCACTATTAGATACTCTACATTTTTTTGTTATTTTGCGGTCCCCTATAAAAAAATAAATGGTCCATAAGATCTCTCAAATAACAGATGATGAGGCTGGATAGGCGACTTACAGTCCTATCCGGGGGGCTAGCCCTATGATGAACCATTCCACGGTAGTGGGTGAGGGCTAGAGAGAGTGAGCGAACATATTAGAAATATCTGATATCCCCTCATTTTCTTTAGTGTTCTAGGATCAGGGGCTCTGACAATTAGTGCCAAAGCTCCTGCTTCATTAACTCTTAAATTAGCCCCTAAGTGCCTCTGGGGTGACATCTAAGCTGCTATGGCAAATGTGAGCTTGAGATGAGGAGTGAGGAAAAAGAGGGAGCCAGGCCTTTCCCTGGGGAGTGACAACAGAGCGGGGAGCCTGAGTATCTTGCACATGCCTGAGCCCAGATGTGCCCCCTGCGGCGCTAGCCCTCTGTACAGGATTTTCTAAACATGGCACATCAAGGAACTACGCTCTAAAGCCTGTTGAGCTTGAAGCACCTTAAATCCAAGGAGAAGTGCCGCACCCTCTTGCAATCCTAGGGTACTTAAGTGCTTAATGAACTGCAGCATCTAAAAGCCTGGGGGCAGTGGAGGACTTAAGACCATTAGTACCCGCTGCATCATCTTAGATCCTGGAGCCCACAGCCCCTCAAGCCAGAGCAGCACTGAGCAGCTCTTTTGAGCTTGGTAGTCCTGCACGTACACAACCTAAGAGCTTGCAGCTCTTGCACTAGTGCTTCTTGTGAACACAGAAAGCAGAAGTAGCTGTTAACATTGAGTTGGTGAATGCGTGAAGAAGAGCGGGACACTCTGGCAGATGGCGCTGAAATGTATTAGTTGGGAAATGGAACATGAGTCGAAGCGGGAGTAGTGGAGTAATCTTTGATCCCACAAACTGTGATGATCTTAGAACATACTTTGTGAAAATAAGGCTACTCATGCTCTGAACTTTAAGTGAAGAGTCCCCAATCTTTGCTGACAAATGGTGTGACTCTGAGCAGCTTGGTGCATCTGTTGTGTGCCCTCATTCATGCCCTAGAAGCAGTATATCCAGAGAATTAGCCTTCTGTGCCATAAGCTCAAGCCGTTGCATCTATTATTTCGGAGTCCCTCGTTTGTAAGGTCCACCAGGGTTACATCTCTGCAGTTTGAAAGTGAAGGTCTGTTGTATTCTGAGGGATTGCTCTGCTGTCTGATGCCAACACCAGTATAATTGTGATACTTGAGGGGCATCTGAGCCGTGTGAGACCTTGTTTATTTAGATGTTTGGAACCAGAGGTGTGTGATGCCTCAGCCACTTCTAGTGTCTAAAGCCTGAGAGTTTGGGTCTGACTCCATCACCAACCACCAAAGAAGGATCAGGTTTGGCGACCTTTCATTATCACTTCGGGATTTTGCAACTGCTTTAAGGCCATTTCTAGACCTTTAAATTGTACGGGGGGTAGTATCTGTTCATTTTTCTAGGTAAACTATATAACTGCCTTGATCTCTTTGTCATACATGCTCACACTGAAAACATGAATTGTTACACGTAAGCAAATGGAAAAAGTGACACTCGTGAAGATGCCAATTACATCTGTCTTCGAGGTCACATGCAACTGTCACAAACGGGGCTTAGTTGCCTTATGCTTCTTTTTATTTTCTTGACTAGGCACAAAACCTCAAGTGTTGTGTATCCTAAATGTTTCGTTTCTGAGCAAATGTTTCTTTGGTCCCAATCTGTACAGTGTGTTGTGCCCATTATGTTAAGTATGTTAACTGTGTGTCCACACTCTCCTGGTTCCCTTGAGACTCTCTCTGCGTGATGCTGCCGCATTTTGCGTGAGATTCCACAGTGTATGCTCCTGATGATTGCTGTCAGCTAGGTGGCTTGTGGATTTGTTCCTTGACAAATACACAATGTATGGCGCCATTATAATTAGGGCTCCCGGTTTTATGGTATTTATTTTTTTAACATTTCCGTCTGTATTTATCCATATTTATTTTTGGGTCATTTTATCTGTATTTATCCACATTTATTTTTGTCGCAATCAAAAAAAGGCGCTGCAGCTAGTTATTTTTCCACATTTATTTAAATTGACATGCATTCTTTGTCGGCTGAATCCATATTGGGAAAGAATAAGGATTCGCTCCACAAATGACTGCCACACGCACGCTGTCTGACTAGCCACATACGGTGCTGCATCAGAGGCACCTGCGCCCCCCCATACACTTTCTAAAGTTCTGCTTACCTATAATATGTCCATCTAACATTATGTATCTGGCCCTGTAAAAAATAAAATGTTGAAATTCTGATGCATGCTGAATACAGAATACAGCCTGGCAATCTGTCAGTTTTGTGAAGGATATGTTCGACCCCTGAAATATAATTACCAACACCAGGTGTTTTCCCTTCCCAAGCAAGACACTTAATAGTAATATCTCTGTCAAAAACCAGGGTAAAGGATAAGATACAGGAGACGCTGGTTTGGAATGGCAAATACCACAGCTTCGGACCTACACAGAACTACTGCTTACTAATATTGACAAAGCAAGAATAATGTGCTTTGTCTTTAGGAAAAGTTTCTTCAATAACAAATATAAAGCATTTAAGACACATGGTCGCACCAGGCTTTTTTGTGGGTACAGAGATCATAATTTGTTTACTTTTATGTGTGGAATATTATTCTTTTTCTACAACGGGGTAATCTAGCACTGAATGAAGGCTTAATTTGTCTACAAGGGCAACAGAACTGCTCATGGCATCAGGCACATTTTACCATGGTCCTCATTTACTTGCTGCAAAGATAAAAGACAGCAAGCTCATCAAAAAATAGAGCTGGAAGTGAGACCATGCCAAGGCTGTCCCATTTCACTGGCATCTCAACAACACAAGGAGCCAAACCAGCCCACAACCCAGGTCTACACAGCCTGCCTCTGGCCAATTCTGTAAAGTGGCCGTGCGCATGCTGTTCTACACTCCTTCCCCCTCTAATACAACAAAAGGTTGCTGGGGCTGCAGCCGATGTCCTGGGGTGTTTTCACACCTTTTAAAGGACTTTGGATGCTTGCACTGCTCAAAGAATTAACCTTGCATGAGCACCACAGCGAGGGTGCTGGAGGGTCTCTGCAGACACGGCGCCCCCAGGTGCACTTGTTCACCCCTCTCCAGAGCGTCAGTAGTTTCAGATTTCATTCGCAGCCCCTGTGCGCCTCTGACACAGATTTTATAGAGGAGCACAGAGGCGGCAGGAGCATTTGTTTTGTCAGTATTTTTCCGTTTCTATATATAAATACAGACAGAAAACTAAATGTTTTCCGTCTGTATTTATATGTACAAATCCGTTAAAACGGAAAACCGGAAGCCTTAATTATAATGCACCCTATTCACACGCCTCGAAACCATCGAAGGCGCGAGAAGGGTCCACAGGCGTCTCTGGGAGAGAACCGATGCTCTGAAGGTGGAACTGAAAGAGGAGGTCTGGCTAGACAGCCTTCCTGTTTTTATTGCTGCTGTTAGTTCTCAGCATTCTTTTAGTTCATGCAGAGCCACATTGCTGAAGCAATCATAAGAAAGTGCTAGCCGCATGTCTCCAGTGTGGGTGAATTTATTTTAGTAGGTGTCCCACAACAAGATAAAGCAGAACACGCGGCAGACACAGCTCACGAGCAGCCTCTACACAGCCCACGAGCAGTGTTGTCATCTGTATTCTTGCCTTCTGCCTCGGGGTCAGACTGCAGCCCTGAAGGTGTAGGTCATTATTCTAGAGTGAAAAGAGTGCGGATGTTTGCGTTGTCCCCTTTTTACCGGAACAGAATAACTTACTTTCAGGGCAGCCGGATGCCAGCCTTTGTCTTTCCTTTCGAAGTCGTTGTTCTCAGGATCAAATGCATATTCTGGTTGTTTCAGCCGAAGCAAGTGAAGACTTCAACTCCCAGAATACACTGTTGGAATACAAGCCTACAATTAGAAAAACCATGTCCATTCAATATGGAGTGGTGGAAAATACCTGTAATTCCGTATCTACCACACTCCCTCCTTTCCATAATGTTATTTTCTTTCATATTTGTATTTCTGGTACTCATCTTCCTGAGGTTTCCACACCAGTTGCACCCTAGACTAGGGCAACCTATGACCTCAAGCTTGCCGCCTTCAAAAGGTATCTGTTTATTGTGTTGGTCAGGTAAGGCGCCCTCAGCTGACCCTCGTGTTCTCTGAGGCAATTCCTGGTTTCTCAAGGGACCAGACCCTCGCCGTGATCAAGCGAGCCCCCAACTCCCCCTCCCCCCTGTTTCCCAATGGAATGACTCCGCCTCCTGTGAATGACGTCGTCCTTTCTCAGCACCCGCTGTGAAGCGACGGTAGGGTGGCATGTTGGCACTGCGGTGAAGTGCCCGAATAAAATAAACAGTCCCTGGGCAATATCCGTTATCAGTCTGCAGTGCAAAGGAAAGCCAGGAAAATGCCATGGTAACTTAATAAAGTATGTTCATGCCTTCCATTTTTCGGAAGGAAGCGGATAAGAAGTCTCTTCCTGATACCATTGTCTACCATGAGCATGCTTTGTGTCGGTGAGAAAGCACTGTACTTTTATTTATCGGTTTATTTTACTTCGCTAGTGAAGATATAGCGGCACTGTGTAAAGTCTAACACCTCGGAATCTGCCCAGTAACCACTATGTGTGTCTGTTGTCCAGGGTTTACTTGCGTGCTAATTTCATTTTACTCCTCCCTGAAATGGCTTCTCCGGAATTACAGTCTGAATTTCTCCTTTGACCAGTTGCTTGCTTGACAACCTAGTTACTTTGCAACGGATTACTCCATACGTAAACTAGATACAATCTACAGGGTAATTAATACTACTGGTTAATCTGGACATGCCTTCTCCTGATATTACTCAATATCCATAAATATGTGGAAGTTGGTTTACTATTAAGCTAAAATTCATATTCATTTAAAGTAGTGCTTGCGTGTGTTTTATCAAGGTGCTTGTTAGAATGCAGTCTTTGACTAGAGATTCCATGCTTGTAATGATGACAAAGTTGTGTAAAATGTTTAGCAGTGACAAAATACGTAGATCTAATTTTTCGAGAACAAAATCAGGCTTGACTTAGGGCCGGTACTAAGATTTTTGTTACTCTGGGTAAACCCTCACTAGGCTTTCCTTATGAAGCAGTTGTGAACAATTTCACTTATAGGGACCAGACTGGCGCCCCCTGGCGATGGTGCCCTAGTCGGCTACTTAGTATTGTCTGATACACCATACCCACTGATAAAATGTAAAAGTGAAGAACGATCCTGTGAAATGGATTAAGAAGCTGTTGAAATTCGTGCATTTTTCAGATCCACAGAGGCTTTCGGCTTAGGAGGGTGCTGAAGGGCGACCGTCCTGTCCACATCAGCTGCTGGGCCTTCGTTACATCTTTAACCTTGCATGCGACAAGTCTGGTCACTGGTCCTCTTGAGCAGTGCACAGGGGGTTGTCATTCTGATGACTAAGAATAATAATAATTTAATAAATTAATTGTTCCAATGGATGCCAGGTGCTAGGATAAGACTAGGTGGCACCTTTGGGCGATAGAAGCGGGGGGCTCTGATTGGCCTTTACAAACATCAAGTGTGCCCTGTTGCGGTGGACAGGGTGATCCATCAACGGCATTCTGTAACATGGCGATCATCCTTACATCAGCCCTGATGGTGATGATGCGTGCGTTTCAGTTATGCTTGGATCCTTACAGAATGGCTTGTAACCCGCATGGGGGTTGAAGTCTGTCCAGGAGGGAACTCCTTTGCTGCAAATGCAGCAGAGCGGTTCTTCATCTCGCCTCTGGTAATTGCTGTTTAATGGCACAACTGAGCTGTAGACATCGGTCGCCCCAGAAATCAATTCTACTGGGAGATGGAGCAGCTGGTGGAAGCAGCCCCAAAGTAGTCTAATGAATTATAGATCCCATCTGTCAGCTACCATCCTCAGTCTTCAGGTACTGGCGAGAGTTGTAGCGTTCAGCCACCAACCTGTGTGCGCCGCTTCCTGAAAGACCGTGCAGAATTTATAAGGAATACTCTACCCTCAGCCTATCAGCTCAACTTGTGTTCAGCGCTGGCAGTTTATTGCATCCTGAAACCTCCTGCGGATTCCTATTTTTCTTTACCGTCTGTGCAGCGATCAGCATGCTCTCCGTTACTCATGTATTTATTTTGTTGCCATCATCAAACGTCTTGATCCAGTAAACATGATATTAAAATTATTCCCACCAGTCCACTACTCTATGACTCCACATCAAAGATTGACACAAACTTCACCACCTATAATTCTTGGAAATACTGTAAAAGGGAACTGGGCACTTCAGGAAGTGGGTGCGGGGGAGAATGTGCTTGGCAGGGGTGTCATGGAGTGGGGGCGGGCATAGAGATATTCTTTTTAGAGAATGTGAACACATTGAGAAGAGGTACAATTAATACGCTGTTTTCTAAGTGATTATTGCAGATCATGTGCATAGATTTTAGTTGATTTAAATTGAAACCAGCCGCTGCTTCCTTCACTGTCCATCGTACTGTCTATTGGCAATCTTTCCCAATTCCTGATCTTTCACCAAATCCAGTAGGTCATATTTTGAGAATTCTGCCCAGTCTTCTTTCCGCTTTTAAATTCTAATCTAACTTTTGTTGTCTTCTTCATTTAAACAATATTTTTCATTTCAAGCATTGACACCTCACTTCATTCGCAGTATTTATTTTCAAGTGCCCTTTTTTTACTCTGCTTATTTTTTTAACTTAGGAGAAATAGACTTTCTGACCATTTACTAGTATCCAGTATTACTGTAGTCCAGATCCACAAAGTATTAACTCGTTGAGGTGAACCTGTGTTCAGAGCCTTGCAGACCCATGTCCCACTAAAATTAAAATGCCCATGACCACCCCTCTGTGCCGCTAAATCATGTATGCGTGCCTTTGTGCATTGTGTTGTATTGTGTACATTTATAAGGCTATTTGTAGTGCACAAACCTAGCTATAGAGCAGCTGATTGCTGGACAGGGGTGTGGGCTCTGATGTAGTGTTTGTGGTTGTTTGCAATGGAGCTGAATACCGAGGATGTTGTCATTTCCTGTTTTGTAGGAGGGTTGTGTTTTCTGAAGAGAAGTTTCTTAGGAGCATAGTTGATGTTCATGGGCTATTTTCAAATCCTGGGCGTGTACATGGACAAGGTCTACCATCCTTTTTTTAAATTTCGTTAATTCTAGTCTGGCGGTGTTGTTGTTATGCTTGCCACCTGAGGTGGTTATTTTCTCCGACAGGTTTGCTGTGTGAGCTTTGTGATGTCCTTGTACTTTAAGCTGCTGGTCATGAAGATAATGTTGACTTGAACTTGAGCCGGTCTAGCTCCTTGAGCCAGTCTACTTCCTTGAGCGTATGTGCCCACACATCTTGTTCAGGTGGGAGACTCGTGATTTCTTTAAGCCAAAACGGCTATATTTCCAGCTGTTACCTGTCTAAAACTGCCTCCTCCTTAATGCATGTAAATCGGTGGGGAAAGACGCTCTTTCCTGTTCTCAAATGTTGGCATGTATGATTGAGTTTTGTGGTGATATGGTCGAAATTTGAAGAGACACTCTACAGTGTTTAGGCCGGCCAAGCTGGTGTCGGTGAGGTTGTAGAGCAGAGCATTGCCTCCACCCAGATGACAGACCACTAGTGCTTGGGCAGTTGTTTTGAAGTCTGTCTCACTCTCTTCTGCGCTCTCGGTCTGCTTTTTATTTCACTCACTCTATTTTGAAGTGTTGCACTTGGTTGAGATGAGATGCCTGCTCAAGGCATTGGCATTCGCACTTTTCTTTCTGTGTCCAAACCTATAGTGATGTGATATGCTTGTGAGGTAATGAGCACGAAGCTTCAAAGTGTGAAGGAAATGATTCATAACAGTCCTAAGATGGTATAATCTTTCATTTGGAGAGTGCTGGTTTTGTCAGAGGAGAGAAGATGATGCATTTGGATACCGGACTCCTCTGCAGTGTACACCCAAGGCTGTAAAACCAGTGTTGTTCATAGCACCGGTTGTATGACAGAGGCACGCATGGCTAAACCATGCGTGCCTCTACTATGCTGCTTAAACCACAAATGAGTCTGAACAACGCATTCCTTTACCGTGCATGCCTTTACCACGCAATTTCCTGGTAAAGGCATGATTGGTATAGGGATGTGTGGTAAAGATCACATCCTATGCCACTTGCCCTTAGCCCTAAAAACTACCCCGATTCCCCCAAGCCCTAACAACTACCCGACACCCCGAGCCCTAAAAAGTACCCCGACCCCACTTGAAGCCCTAAAAACTACCCTGGTCCCCCCCCGCCCTAAAAGCTACCCTGACTCCCCTTGCCCTAAAAACTATCCCAACCTCCCCGAGCCCTAAAAATTACCCCGACCCCACCCTGAGCCCTTAAAACTAACCCAACCCCCCAGTCCTAAAAACTACCCTGAGCCCCACCAGTCCTAAAAACGACCCCGAGCCCTAAAAAGTACCCCGACCCCACCCTGAGCCCTAAAAACGACCGGACCCTCACCCCTCCCCCGAACCCTAAAAACTACTCTGAGCCTAAAATCCCCCTGACACCCCTGAGCCCTAAATCCCCCCCCTCCCCAACGCTTAAAACCTACCCCCACCCCTCCCAAAATCCGGCCAAAGCCCCACTTACCTCACTGTGTCCTCTCCTGATCCTTCCTGTTCCTGGGCCTGCCCATGCCAGCATCTAGACCACGCATTGCCTTAACCACGCATATGCATGGTTAACGCATATGCGTGGTAAAGGCTTGCGTTGGAACGGCACACGTGTCTCTGTCCGCATTGTTCAGGTAATTTCCCATAGCACCAGCATCCTTTGTTTTGCAGAGATTTTGAAAGCCCCCTTTTTGATTTTTATGTATTTGCAAGATGATCAGTAGTTGCTGAAAGATGGCCAAACACTGTCGTTTGTGTTTTGTACAGAAAAGAAAAGCATTCCCTGACAGTTGTTGGATTTAAAAGTCTACATCCACTATTCATGGGCAGATTTCATTCACTAGTATACATTTTTTGTTGTTGTTGATATATGCTCCTATCTCTACAGGCTGCTCTGAATCCTTACGTTTATCAGAAATGTCTTGCTATCTTTACCCTGGCAAGTTACCAGAGGTGGTGTAAGGGGGGGGCATCGTGCAACAGCAAATGAACATGTGGATTATTGAATAGGGGGAATGGAAGGCCAGGTGTTCCATTCTGTCAGGGTTTGTTGATGGCAGACCCCATTATGCACCGACACAGAAAGTACTAACTCCCATTCCGCTGTCACAGGAGTGCAGCTGAGTCGAAGGGAAAAATAAATTGTGTAACATGTCCTAGTGTTGTTGGTAATGGGAATGTCAAGGTGCCTGGCAAGCACAATCAGAGGGAGTTGGGCCAAATGTACGGTCACAAGGCATGTGTTGTATATATTGAAGATTAGTGATTGTTAATGGTGGCATCACATGAGATGTCACTAGTGATGGCTGAGAAGATGTTGTGTGATGTCTTGAACAGTGCATAGTGTTGCAGACCCCAAGTGGATTTAGGATTTGGAATGTAACTATAACATCACTTCAACTGAAGAGTAATCTGTAATGCTTTTCATAATGTATACAAGTATGCCAAGAACCTTAATGTCCCTTTAACAGAGGTTTTCCAGCAAATATTTGTGCATATTTAATATAAGTTAATGACTTTTGGACAATTTAATGTTGGACACCCACAATTAAAGGAATGAACAGATGTAGCCTATTTGTTATCACTAAAGGAGGTTATTTCACTAACAGTGTGACCGGTGTTGGTTGCCGTAAAGGTGTAGAAAATATGCATTGAACAGATCCAATGTCCTTTCTACTGGTTGCAGAAATTGTAGTGATCTTACCTATTGTTTTGCTGTCTTTGGATTAACTCCATTTAAATACAGATCATCTGTGCATTTGAGCTTCTTCCTGAATCAGGTTCCAAATTTTCATTGTAGGTATCAAACCTGTGTGCAATTTGAAAGGATGAAGGCAAGAGAACATTAAGGCAAGTTGACAAATTAACACATCTCTTTATTTTTATTTTTTTAATAGACATCCTACAATATTACCTTTTCTGTGGCTCTGGACACGCAAATCCTTTCCAACAGGTACGTGAATGAAATTGAATTAACATTTTCGTTGGATCCAGACGATTGGAAGGTCAAGACCAGTGCTTTCAGTAGTACCTATAGGTCTTGTTGTGTCTGCCTTCGAATTCTGCTTTTGAACATAATTCACTGTCTCTTACTTAGGGTGTGAGAACCTGGTCACTAGTTTATTCAAGTTTTAACAGTGACCCAAAGAAATAGGGCGAGTGGAGCATTTGACAGAGGAGCAAACCTTTAATAGAGGGGAATTGAAGCGCACCCTAGATACAAGCTAACTTTAATGGCTTTTGGGATCTTCCAACTGTATCTGATCGCAAGTTTATAGTGATCATTAATTCAGCAATGAGATACCGCTTTCTCTGCATATCCCACAAACTCGTTTTCAACAAAGGAGATGTTATCCAGGGACTTCACAGGTAGCGGTAGCTATGTAGATAAGCGTGGTAAGTGATTGAAAACACCCATCATTGAATACGGTTAGGAGAGTAATCATGTTTTATAACCATCTATAAATGGAAGTGCAAGTGGTTATGTCAAACAGCATGTTTTATTTAAATTGAAGTTATTTAAAAAGTATAAATCTCTTCAGTTCATTTTAATTAAATCCACCCAAGCCAAATCCTGCACTGGGGTCCTGGCCCACAGGCCCCAACACCCTTGATTTAGAAGAAGGTGTCTTTATCTTTCTTGTAATACATGCTAATGAGTCAAAAGTTGGAAAGTCTGTTACGTTTATAGAAGACAGAAGAACCACAAAATGATTGAAAAGCCTGAAAATAGGGCTGATGCAACATAGGAGATTTATTTAATTATTTATTCTCCAGTATTGGATCTTTCATAGATTCACATGCTTGAATCATTCCCCGTCGTCGAAGTGGGAGTCCCTCTTCGATGACTGTGAATGATTCAAGCATGTGAATCTATGAAAAATACCAATACTGGAGAACTACAGTTACAGGTAAGTAACTTATTTTCTTCTGTATCCTGGCTCTCTCACACGCTCAGTCTGTTACTAACATGCCTTCTTGTACCAAGACAGAAAACTAGAACTTTAGGTGTTGGTGTAGAACGTGAATGAACTGCTCCATTCAGATGGTCATTCATCACACATGGCCACACAGTTCTTCCCTAAAGTAGTGTACATGCTTACCAGTTCCCCCTTTCACACCCATCCGTATGGGTTTGAACATGCTTCTCTTGTGCTCTGCAACATTGTGTACTGGGCCTGCCCTGTTTTGTTGTTTTTCACTTTCTGTTCTCCTTTTCCTAAGCTTATGCTTTAGTGGTCTGGACTTAAGCCATGCCAATCAAGCCACTGGCCATTTGCAGATTTTGACCTGCTACTGTTTAATTCTCCCATTTGGAAAATAGGCATTTAGTGCAGGCCCTGCACTTTGAGAGCTTCCAAAGGTACCATGGTCCTCTGTAACCATCTGGCATGGATGCACAACAAGGGCAGTCGTAACATATGTCAACTTTGGATTTCATCATCAGTAAGAGGTGTTGAGAAGTATGGGCGCACTGAATCTATGTACCATGCATAAAGCACTCTTCCTGTGTGTAATGTCTCAAGATATATACCTCATTGACCCATTCCCTTCCTATAAGATCAACTTTACAGAGCAGATGCAAGTGCAGAATGGATGGTTCAATTGCCTGGTCATGTTACAATTGTTCCACTGTTAGCTGGCAGTTTCTTCCATTCATATCCACTGGGAAGGGGCAACAAGTTTCTGGGAGCTGAGGGCCCTCTATTAACCAGTCTTATCTGAAAGAGACAATTAGTTATGGATTCCTCACCTTAGAATTACCCCCAGGCGTCAGACTGGATCCGGAGAATTTTTTCCTCCGCAGAACCCCTGCGCATCGATAGGTTGCGTCGGTCGACTCCGCGTTTGTCGTTGGCATCATTGTCGCCGGAATGACGTCACGGTATCTACTTAGATGCCGCCCTCGCGCGCTGACGTCAGTTCTTTCTTTTTCCGCGCCAGCCAGCGCAGATCCGGAGAGAGCGGTACCTCGAGTCACATTTTGACTCTGTTTTTGCGACTTTTGTCGACACCTTTTTTGAGTCGTTGGACTCCTGGTGCACGGAGGGATGTCATGTCGGACTGGCTTCAAGGCTTGCGACTCCTGTCGCAAATTGATGTCGGTCACAGACGCGCACCTCGTGTGCCTTTGGTGCTTGGAACGCGATTACGACCCGAAGTCGTGCTCCGACTGCCGGGCCATGAACCCGAAGTCTTTGCGGGAGCGGTCCCGAAAGCTTCTCGAGGCCTGGCAGTCCGCTCTGCGTCATTCGATGTCCCGGTCGAGAGGGAGGTCGCGGGACCGGTCGCGGAGCCATCATCACCACTCCTCGTCGAAGTCTTCGTGTAAGTCGAAGCACAAGAAGAAGGTGAAGAAGCACCGTCGCTCTTCGCGTTCTCCCCGTCTGTCGGCCGACGCGGGAAGCGGAAGGTAGTTGTCCGGCTCTGCCCGCGGAGCCTGTTGGGTCGACTCCGGCCTTCCCTCCCTTTCCGGGAGCTGGAGCGACCCCTGCCCAGCTTCGCAACTTTTATGAAGCCTTGCATTCCATCTTTGGGCAGCCCGACTCCGCTGGCGCGCCCTCTGGCCCCGAGGACTCGGTTGGGGGCTCTAGGCCTTCGATGCCGGCGGCTTCGGCTCTGGCGCCGCAGGGCCCCCAAGGATCCAGGCCTGGATCTGGATCGGCACCGGTCGACCTCGTGACACCTCCGGCGCCGAATCCAGTGACTACACCTCCGCCCCCTCCGACGCCGGTTGTGTCTTCAGCAGACATCAACCCCAGCCTCCCCCTTGAGGTGGACACGGAGCCCTGAGTGGCTACCAGGAGAGGGTGAGGAGGACTGGGAGGGGTCTGTGGACCCTCTAGCAGACCAGTTAGAGGAACCGGACTGGAGAGAGGAGTTGGGTGATGCCAGTGGTCTGGACACCTCCCCAGACCTTGGTATGCTTTCTCCCCCTTCCGTGGCTACGGAGGAGGGTGCATCTTACGCAGTGGTGTTGCATAGGGCGGCCGAGGCCTTAAACCTCGAGCTTCCTAAGGGGCCGGTCAGGACTAACCTCCTGACCGAGGTGCTTCAGCCGGCAGAAGCCTCTTCGGAGAACCTGCTGCCATTCAATGAGGCCCTCACGGACATCCTTTTGGGCACTTGGTCCAAGCCCAACACAGGGGCTCCTGTGGATAGGATGATTGCCCAACGCCACCGGGCGACCCCATTTTCCACTCTCACCACCCCACCCCTGAGAGCTTGGGAGTCCAGGCCTCAACTTCCAAGTGCGCATTCCCTAACGCACCACCTGATAGGGAATCCAAGAAGCTGGACCACCTTGCGAAGAAGATGTTTTCTTCCTCCAGCTTGGGACTGCGGTCGGTGAACACCGCATTTCTCTGGGCCGTTACTCCCACTCTGTGTGGGACACGGTTGCGCAGGTGCTGCCACAGTGTCCGGAGGAGGCCCGGGCCGTGCTCTCCCGTGCAGTTGCCGAAGGGAGAGACGCAGTGAAGTTTGCCATCCGATGTGGGCTGTACAGCGCCGACTCACTAGGCTGGACGATTTCCACGTTGGTAGCCCTTAGACGCTATGCCTGGTTGAGGTCTACTGGCTTTTCGGGTGATGTCCAAGCTACGCTTTTGGACATGCCCTTTGAGGGCCATCGGTTGTTTGGCGACAAGGCGGACAAAGCGCTTGAGCGTTTTAAGGACTCCAGGGCTACGGCCAGGTCCTTGGGCCTCGCATTCACCTCCCGCCCAGCGCAGTCTGCCTTTCGCCCCTTTCGTGGCTACGGAAGGGGTGCCCCACCACGTCCCGCCCAGAGCCACAGGCCTGCGCAAGCTGTCCAGCCCCTGCGCGGCCGGGGACGCGGGACCCACTGTCGTGGATCTGGGGGCCAGTAGGTTGGCCAGTCCACCAGCGTCCCCTCTGCAGCAGCCTCCAAGCCCTCCTAGTCTGACCTTTTAGGGCCACCTTTTGCCAGTGTGTGACAGAAACAATGGTTCCTGCGGGAAAGTACGTTATCTATATTGGTAATACAATGCACAATCGCAATGGTTACGGTTACGTGGATGTCAGAAGAAAGGAGACCAAGTACACTTCGTTTTGTATTCACAATCAATATTTTATATTTTCTTAAAGAATATAAATATACACAAAAAAGCAGAAACATATAATGGAGCAGTGCTTAGTGTGAATGGAACCCAAAAAAAAAAGAGCAAAGACTAGTGAATTTCTGACATATATAGCTTGGTTTCCATCATATTCAGAAAGCGACCATCTATAAATTAATAATGATTACAGCCACTGTATACAATAATCAGAGCTGATACATTGGCTCGCTTTACACAGGTGTCGACGACGTTTCGACCCTACTTAGGGTATAGGGTCTCTTCAGGACCTATGGATGTAGGGACATCTGAAATTATGGAGTTGCGCAGCCACGTGAAAAGAGAGTGAAAACACCGGTCAAGTGAGAAGAAAAAGTACAGATATACTCACACTGGACCCAGCCGGGTACCCAGTGTGAAAGATGGGGTGAAGGGCTGGCAACCACGGATATATATAGCACGGCAAATGCTACTGTATAAGAGGCAAGACTTCCTGTGGGCTTGACCTTGGTAGGTGCAAGAATTCTATCAATGCATAGCCTCGAGTGTGGGCGGGGCAGTGGCTCCAGTTAATATAATGATGGCGTGGGCGCGGGTACTCGATCGTCCTGGCCGGTCACGGCGAACTCGTCTGACCAGGTCATTGTACCAGCGCAGACGGCTTGTGTGGACCCTGCGTAGCTAAGGCACGCATTTGAAGTACTGCTGATTTATTCAGACGAGTTCGCCGTGATCGGCCGGGACGATCGAGTACCCGCGCCCACGCCATCATTATATTAACTGGAGCCACTACCCCGCCCACACTCGAGACTATGCATTGATAGAATTCTTGCACCTACCAAGGTCAAGCCCACAGGAAGTCTTGCCTCTTATACAGTGGCATTTGCCGTGCTATATATATCCGTGGTTGCCAGCCCTTCACCCCATCTTTCACACTGGGTACCCGGCTGGGTCCAGTGTGAGTATATCTTTACTTTTTCTTCTCACTTGACCGGTGTTTTCACTCTCTTTCCAAGTGGCTGCGCAACTCCATAATTTCAGATGTCCCTACAGCCATAGGTCCTGAAGAGACCCTATACCCTAAGAAGGGTCGAAACGTCGTCGACACCTGTGTAAAGCGAGCCAATGTATCAGCTCTGATTATTGTATACAGTGGCTGTAATCATTATTAATTTATAGATGGTCGCTTTTCTGAATATGATGGAAACCAAGCTATATATGTCAGAAATTCACTAGTCTTTGCTCTTTTTTTTTTTTTTTGGTTCCATTCAAACTAAGCACTGCTCCATTATATGTTTCTGCTTTTTTTGTGTATATTTATATTCTTTAACAAAATATCAAATATTGATTGTGAATACAAAACGGAAGTGTACTTGGTCTCCTTTCCTTCTGACATCCAAGTAACCCGTAACCATTGCGATTGTGCATTGTATTACCAATATAGATAACGTACTTTCCCGCAGGAACTATTGTTTCTGTCACACATTACTTACCCTGGTTCCTAGTGAGTAGGGTGTCCCTTGTCTTTGTTTGCAACCTTTTGCCAGTGGACGGCAGGATCCGCCATCACCTCCCACACTGGCTCGACATCACGTCAGACAGGTGGGTTTTGCAGATAGTCCGAAGGGGCTACTCCCTCCCCTTTGAGACTACCCATCCATCCATGCCACCTCAGACCCAATGCATGTCGGAGGATCACCTGGCCCTTCTCCAACAGGAAGTTATGGCTCTCTTGGCCAAGGGAGCCATTGAGCGAGTTCCTGCCCCAGAAGTAGGTCGTGGTTGTTATTCCCACTACTTTCTGGTGACCAAGAAGGACAAAGGCCTGCGTCCTATCTTGGACCTCTGGAACGTCAACCGCTTCCTTCAGAAGGAGAAGTTCAAAACGTTCACACTGGCTCAGGTCCTGTCTGCTCTCGACCCTGGAGACTGGATGGTAGCGTTGGACTTGCAGGACGCTTATTTTCACATCCCCGTCCTGCCGGCCCATCGGCGTTACCTACAGTTCACGGTAGGCCACGAGCACTTGCAGTTTACCGTGCTCCCCTTCGGCCTTACCAGCGCCCGTCGGGTGTTCACGAAAGTGATGGCAGTGGTCGCAGCTCATCTGCGCAGATCAGGGGTTCCAGTCTTCCCCTATCTCGATGACTGGCTGTTGAAGGCGGGCTCGCCCCAGGCTGTTGTTTCCCACCTCCAGACTACGGCCGACCTCCTGCATTCGTTGGGGTTCACCGTCAATGTGCCGAAGTCACACCTGATTCCCTCTCAGAAGCTCCTTTTCACCGGAGCGGTTCTGGACACAGCGCAATTTCGGGCTTATCCTCCCGAGCAGCGAGTCCAGGATATTCGGGCTATGATTCCAATCTTTCAGCCTCTATCCCGGGTTTCGGTCAGAATGACCCTGAGGCTACTGGGCCTCATGGCCTCCTGCATCCTGCTGGTGGTCTATGCCAGGTGGCATATGCGGGCTCTGCAGTGGGACCTGAAGTTCCAGTGGGCACAGCATCAGGGGAATCTTTCCGATTGCGTCCAGATCTCGGAGGGCACTGCACGTCAATTGCAGTGGTGGCTAACAAACCGGTATTGGTTCAACGGCAGATCCCTCTCCCTTCCCCAACCAGAGTTCACAGTGGTGACAGATGCATCACTGCTGGGGTGGGGCGGCCACATGGGAGAGGCGGAGATCAGAGGCCTCTGGTCTACGGCGGAGTCCGGACTCCATATCAACCTTCTGGAGCTTCGGGCGATTCGTCTTGCACTAAAGGCATTCCTTCCCTCTGTCAGGGGAAGAGTAGTGCAGGTGTTCACGGACAACACCACCGCCATGTGGTACTGCAACAAACAGGGCGGGGTGGGGTCGTGGACCCTATGTCAAGAGGCTCTCTGCCTTTGGACATGGCTGGAACATCAGGGCATATCTCTGGTTGTTCAACACCTGGCAGGTTCTCTGAACGCCAGGGCGGACGAACCCAGCCGCAGGTGCATGATGGATCACGAATGGCGTCTTCACTCGGAGGTGATGCAAGGTCTCTTTCAGCAATGGGGAGAGCCTTGGTTAGATCTATTCGCCACCGAAGAGAACGCGCAATGTCAGCAGTTCTGCAAGTTGGAATTTCCAAGGCGGCACTCGCTAGGCGACGCTTTTCGTCTCGAGTGGAGTTGCGGTCTTCTATACGCATTCCCGCCTATACCACTTCTGCCCAGAGTGCTGAAAAAGATCAAGCGCGACCGGGCCCAAGTCATTCATGTGGCCCCGGATTGGGCACGAAGAGTCTGGTAGCCTGAGCTATTACACATGGCCATCGATCCTCCGATTAGACTGCCTCTTCGGGAGGATCTTCTGTCGCAGCAGCAGGGGACGGTCCTCCACCTGAACCTGTCCAGCCTCCACCTCCTTGCGTGGAGATTGAGCGGCGGCAGTTGACAGCTTTCGACCTTCTTCCCGAAGTCTGTAATGTTATCTTGGCAGCCAGGCGTCCCTCCACCAAAACGGTATACGCCTGTAGATGGAACAAGTTTGTGGCATGGTGCGCAGCAAAGGCTGTGGACCCCCTTTCTGCCCCCCTTTCAGAGGTTCTCCTCTTCATTCTATCCTTGGCCCAGCAGGGCTCTGCTCTGGGCACTCTCAAAGGCTATCTTTTGTTCATTTCGGCCTTCCTTCGGCTGCCTGACCAGCCTTCTATTTTCAAGTCCCCTATTGTAAATCGCTTCCTTAAGGGCATTACTCACTTGTTTCCTCCAACTCCTTTGTAATGCCCCAGTGGGACTTGAACCTGGTTCTCACTTATCTTATGTGCGCTCCTTTCGAGCAGCTACATAACTGTCCTCTCAGACTTCTGACCCTTAAAACTGCGTTTCTGGTTGCCATCACCTCTGCTCGCAGAGTGAGTGAGCTTCAAGCCCTTTCTTCTAAGCCTCCTTTCCTGGCTGTTCATCCGGACAAAGTTGTCCTTCGCACTAGGCCTTCTGTCCTTCACAAAGTGGTTACCTCTTTCCATATAGGACAGACCATCACTTTGCCCACCTTCTTTCCTCCTCTGCATCCTTCTAAAGAGGAAGAGCGGCTCCACCGTCTGGATCCAAAACGTGCGCTTTCGTTCTATCTGGATCGCACAAAACAATTCCGGGTGGATGATCAGCTCTTTGTTTGTTATGTAGGCGCCAAGAAAGGGCGGGCCGTGCAAAAACGAACCATCTCCCAAAGGGTCGTTCTTTGCATCAAAATCTGCTATTCCTTACCGAAAAAGGAACCTCCAGTGGGGTTGCGTGCACATTCCACCAGGGCGACGGCAGCCACTACTGCTTTGGGACGTGGAGTCCCCCTTCTTGACATCTGCCAGGCAGCTACGTGGGCTTCACTGCACACGTTTACCAAACACTACTGCCTGGACAGCCAAGTCCGGAGAAACGGCTTCTTCGGCCGCTCAGTTATCCAGGACTTTCTGGTGTGAACTTGGTTCGCAGACCCACCACCGGGGTTGGTACTGCTGGGGTATCTATTTTAAGGTGAGGAATCCATAACTAATTGTCTCTTTCAGATGAACAAGTTACTTACCTTCGGTAACGATATATCTGTAAGAGACATAGATTAGTTATGGATTCCTCACCGCCCCACCCATCCTCCCCGTTCTTCGAACTGACTTCTAGGGTAAGGGTCTCCCTTTCAGGGCTCTAGTTTTATTGCACCAGTGGTCAGTCTCTTGCATGGCTTGCGCTTGTGGTGTGGAATGTCGTGTAAAGAACTGATGTCCGCGCGCGAGGACGGCGTCCAAGTAGATACCGCGATGTCATTCCGGCGACCATGACGGCAACGACAAACGCGGAGTCAACCGACGTCACCTATCAACGCGCAGGGGTACTGCTGAGGAAAAAATTCTCCGGATCCAGTCTGACGCCTGGGGGTAATTCTAAGGTGAGGAATCCATAACTAATCTATGTCTCCTACAGATATATTGTTACCGAAGGTAAGTAACTTGTTCTTTTCTGACTCATCACTGTCGGATTCAGCTCCACTTTCCATCTGGGATGAAGACTGTCTTTGTACCTTGTCCCTCCTTCGGGGCATGGTGTTGTCGACTTGTTGTACCAAGAGGTGAAGCATACCTTGCTCACAAAGAGCTAGTTAGGGCAACTCATTTTTGTCTGTTCTGGTGACTGGGTGCAAGCGTGGTACACGAGGGACTAGAGCCTTGCTCCTCCTGTTGGTGCCCTCTGTGGCAGTTCTAACCCGACTAGCCTGTGCAGGTTAGCCTTCCTTCTCATACTCAGCTGCTGAGTCGCTCTCCCGCTCATTGCAGGAGTCTCGTGAGAAGAGGTCACTGACTTAGGGAGCAAAGGGCTGCATCACAATACAAAGCACAAGAGATGGGTCCTCCACCCAGCTCCTGTGCTCTTGTGCAGTTCCAGTCTTACCTAAGGAATAGCACAGACAAATGGTTCTTGGTGGCAACAGATTACTCCTCTTCAGTTTTCCATCATGAGAAGACTTGTTGGGATCTACCATTTATTCCACAGTAATACTGGACCCATGAGCTCATGACGCCGGCCTTGCCTCTCTCCAATGAGTTTCTGGAGGTAAAGGAGATTTCACAGGAATCCTGGTGCTATCCCAGCCACCCTGCCTCTCTGGTTTGGAATCAGTGGATGATGTAGGCTACTTACAAAAGAGACTGGTGTGTGCAGTCTTAAATTCGTATGAGAGTACAAGTGGGTGTTTGAATCCTTTACAGAAAAACATTGGTTTATGGAAAGATTCTCAATTTGGGCAGGAAATTCTAAGCCCTCTTAGTATTTTAGAAAATGTTTACCCACTGAAAGACGTAATTGATATTTTCTTTTGGGAGATAGCAGGACTTGCACATGGGTATTCTAGTTTGTCATCACAGGATAAATTTGTATTCCAAAATTTACACTTATCTAATATGTGATACAGAACATTCATAGGTCAGTAGTCTTCAAAAACATTTTATTTTTATTTTCCTAGCTTTAATGTGGCCATATGTGCAGTTAATTTCTCCCTCGTTTACTAAGTGTCATACCATGATTATCAACATTGTAGATGTCTGTTACTAACAGTTGTATATGTTATGGTTGCTGCCTGTGTTGATGAGGTTCTTGGGGTAGTATCTCTGGTTTCCAAAGAGTGTGTTGATCTATAGCGTCTCATCTTCTTTCACACTGGATGTGCCTCTCATCCACTTAAGGGTTGTAGCAGTTGTAACTCTTTTACGTAGGCAGCCTACAATGTAGATCTTCATTCTTCTCTTTGGGTTGTTGAATAGAAATTGTCAAGCAGCCACAAATCCGTTGTCGAAATGCAAGATGACGTTCTGGACCTGATGAGATCAGCTGTGAAAGATTACCCCAACTCCAAGGTAAGACTGGGCTCGGTATGTTTATATCCGTGATCCACTGGGGCTCCGGAGATGTATGCACAGCATTATTTCTCCTGGACTTTGCATCAGACACTCCATGGAATGGCCACCATAGCCCATCCACACACTGCATCTGAATCCTCGGCTATTATAAGTGAATCCAACCCTCTCCAAAGGGTGTGTGTAGCAGGTTAGCAAGCTTCTCCTCGAAGAAGTCTTTGAAAAATGAGGCCAAACTTGTCACATTGCGGCAATATTTTCCAATATATTGGATAAAAGCAATAGGTTTTGCAGGCAGTTATGTTATCCAGCACTATTATAGCGCACTAGGAAGAGAAACTCCTGACACTTTCTAATACTACAAGATCTGTACAATATATGCCCATAAATATTTATTTCTGGGCAGCAGTAAATTACATTTGTCCCATAAGAAGATTGTATTTTGTTTCCCTATGACAGCTTTTAGGCTGAATGGACTGAAGAACTCACAGCCGTTCCAGCTTAAAGACAGTCCACCTGGCGTTTTCCCTGTTTACTCATATCCTCACCAGCCGAATTACAAGTGGGATCTCACCTCTTTGAGTCAAACTGTTCCCTGAAGGTGTGATTTCTAACCTGTCCGTGTTCTTTTCAGGACTACTTAGCGCGGATTCAGGCAGTACTTAATACGACTGAGGTCAACCTGCAACACCTGACAGCGTTGGTGGATTGTCGCAGTTTACACTTGGTGAGTGTCGCAGATTACTACCGGGTGGATGTTGGGTCAGGCTGTTTTTAGATCTCGTAAAAAGGATTGCAGAAATCCATTCATCTAATTGGCTGAGGGATGTGTCTGGAGTGAGATTAGGATGCTGCTCTCCATCTGTCATCATTGGGGCGAAGCTGTGCCTAGGGAGTCTGTGTGCAGTACACATGTTGTGGTATAGCGCCTGTATGAACTTCTGCAGTAGTTTCTATTTTAAAGTTGTTCACAGCGCCTTTAAGCCTTCTCAGTGGTGAGTGCTTTATATTATGTCTTTATTTCATTAGATCTACGTGCAGTATAGACATGCAATGACATTATCTTTCGTTCTTATATTATGATAACAAATTCCATACTTGGCTTCAAAGGTGTGGCTTTGAGACCTACTATTTCAGGATTTTAAACCTTGTTGTGGCTAGGCATTACAAATGACAACTTTCCTTGTTGATGACATCTCATTAGAAGATATTTCTTGTACTTTACTGTTACTGATCCGTACGGCTGTCGCGGATAGAGCGTAGCCACCGGTTGGAAGTGCTAATACTGTATGTGGTCCTGTGCAGCACATGGGATATAAGTCTTGGAATTGTGGGTATGTCATGGAGAATCTTTAGCGTGTGTAGGGTGCAAGAGAGCTGTGCTAGGACAGTCAGCTGAAAGAAGGAAGGACTGCTGTCCTGCTGGAGTAAGTCTGTTATCTATTTCTACATGAGATGTGGGTCAAGGACTTTCTTTACAGATACCTATCTGGAGTCCCTCTTGTCTGTTGGTGACTCTTTCACCCCATCATTGGCAGTAGGTGTTACCAACAGCTGAATTTTGTCTCCCCAGGATTACATCCAAGCTCTGACTGGATTCTGCTACGATGGAGTCGAGGGGTTCATTTACCTCGTGCTTTTCTCCTTCGTCACAGCCCTCATGTTCAGCTCCATCGTGTGCAGCGTGCCACACACCTGGCAGCAGAAAAGGTAAGCCGGGTGGCAGCGAGGCGTAGATAAGCTGGTGGGCCGGTGGTGGTCTTGAGGCAGATTAGCTGAAGGCAGTTTGTAGGTTCATGGTGATAGACTTAATTAACTGGCCTGGTGTATGTATGAGCTGTGGTCCTCACAAGGGCTTAGTTAAAAATGGACCCACATGCTGATGATCAGATGTCAGAGAGGAAAGGAACAACACAAAGCAGGGCAAAAAAAAAAAAAGTAAATGATGATGATGTATGTAGCAAAGAGAAACTACAGTTAAATGAAAATGAAATAGGCAAGATGTAAACCGTAATAAAAAATAGTTCGCAAATGTTGGCTGCGACATTTCCACATCTTGACACTATCGAGACCTGTATGTTTTAGGTCCCTGAATTAAAAGGCCGGTGTAGTTTGGGGTTCGGGTATGGATACAAGTAATGAATACTACGGAAGGTATTCCACTGCTAATAAGCAGGGAGCAGCATAGTGCACATGTGCCGGAGGAAGGGCTGCAGGCTTAGTGCTTTATTTCTTTATTCATTAGGATATCTTGTGAAGCACCAGTTTGTCACCTTACTGCCCACATTGCGCTGGTTGGGAGTCTGAACTTTATACCTGTTGATCACACTGATGGTAAGGAGGGAAGTCAGTAATGTGAGTCCTTAGATCAGTGGTTATGTTTGATCTTGAGCATTCTTGCTTTGTATCTGGTCCTTCCTTGAAGGAGGGACCTAAGAACATCTCAGGTGTTTCCTGCGGTCTTTCAGGTGCGGTCCCACCTTTGAAATAGGGGTGCGGAGCTACACTCAGCCACATGCATAGGAATGTGCTGTTGATGAAGGGGAACAGTAGCAGGCGCTGCATCAGGGCATATCTCCATGTGTTTGGGCAATTTATTACAAAAATTGTAATGGAAAAGGCACAATTTTAACCAATTTTTATGGTCTGGCTCGACAGTGCAGCTGTCGCCAGACAGTTATGTGAGAATCACCAGAAGAGGGTCTTTGGCTCTGCCCACATGTTGGGAGTCAGGAGTACATGTTTTGATTGGGCAGAAGTTGTGTGCTTCCACAAAAAAAGTGCTGCCCTCCACATAGCTGTGATTATTTTGTTTACCCAGTTGTCTGAGCTTGGACCTTCAGGGGCACACACATGGCATTGCAAGGCTATTAAAGTGTCTCAGATAATTAAATATTTTATGGCATTTTCTTTGGTGGCAGCACACATGGGAGGAGGGCAGTCATTAACGTACAATGATTTTTAGATCTGGTTTGAAAGTGTATTCATAAGCCAGACCTGTTGGCATTGCCAATGCATGTTAAAAATATTCACCACCCAAGCCAACCATAACAAACTCCCTGGGCCTACCCTCACTCACGAAAGTTTAAGTGGCCTTAAGCTCTCTCCTCTTACAAATGCCAGCTGCTACTACCAGTGGGCCCCAACACATCTAGAGTGGCTTGTTGTCCTGTGCAGGGGGGGCGGGGCCTAGCAGTTTGATACAGGCTTCTTCTTTACGGACCGGCTCAAACTGGTTGCCAAATAATGGCCCTCTCCAGCTGTGGTGCAGCAGAGCTGAAACTGTTTGTAAAGCCTGCCCAGTGGCAGCCTTTGTGGTTAGGCACGTCGACTCAAGCAGCCGCTTCCATCACTACTTTTACTCAAGGCTTCACCACACCAGCTCCTACAGGAGAGTTATGGGTAACGTAGAACATCCCAACGCGTTTGATGATCCGTTCACAGGACATTTTTCTTCTCCAGAGTGCTAGGGATATTTCCGTATATTACCAGGTAGCGTGACCATACCACACACCAGTGATGCGTTACAGTAATCTTTTCATAAGCCTTTCGCTGCCGGAAGAGTCATTAAGAAATGACAGCGTTTCCTGTTATTCTCGAATTTCTGTGGACATCTTTTGTTTAATGGCAAAAATGGCTGTCGGTATTTTTAATAACAACCCAGGCATTTAAGTTATTTATTTATTTAAAATATGCCTGTCACACAACTTTTGAGTGCGTAGATTTGTAATTGATTTGGCGGTTTAGCAAGCAGTATGTTGGGTTATTTGTGGGAGGTAAATAAAATTGTTGGTGATACGGACATTTAGTGGACTACTCGTAGCTAAAATTTAAAGACTGCTGGAAAATGGCTTAAATGTTTTGAACATAGAGGAGTAGTTCTCTACTGCCATCTTGTGGAATGGGAGTAAACAACAGCGCCACACGCTTAAAAGGGAACCATTGGCATGATCGTTGCCGGGAAAAACAGAAAAAAGATTTCTAAAACAACAATTCGGTAAACAGGAAAAAAATGATTTTGATACTTGTGAAGTTATATTTCGAGTTTATGGTTTCAGTTTAGTAATATTTCACGATTTCTGGCGACGGCACGTAGGTGTTGCATTTTGAAAAAATTGTAAGATATTTTGGTAAGGTATCTTTCAAGATGTATTACTAATATGAATGGTTTGAATGCTGTGCTGGTATTTAACGGCTACAACGCAGGGATGTACAGCGAGGGGCCTTTTCAGTACTTTACACCGCTGGACTATACAGCACAGGTAAGTGTTTTTTTAATTTGTTTTATTTAGGGAAGTATGGCAATTCAGGTGTGTAAGTAATTTAAGGGTTTCGTGGATGGGTAAGTATTTGTACGGGTTTGTTAGGGTTCAGGGCTGGGTAAGGGCATGGGATAGTACAGGTTTTAGGGTGTTTAGGGATGAACAATGGAAAGGGTAAGTAAGGGTTTTAAAGTTCAAGGATGGGTAAGGGCGTATGTCAGTAATATTTATTTATGGGTCCGTGAATGGGTAAGCGTATCGGATAGTAAGAGGTTTAAGAGTTCAGGATAGGGAAGGGCGAAGGGCAGTAAGGTGCATTGAGGGGTTCAGGGATGGGTAAGGATACGGAGTGGAATGGGTTTTATGTTTTAGAGCTGGGTAAGGATAAAGCGTAGTAAAGGACTTTAGGTTTCAGGGATGGGTAAAAATACAGGGCAGTAAGGTGCATTTAGGGGTTCATGGATATGCAAGTGCACAGAGTAGTAAGGTGTATTTTGGTTTCAGGGATGCGTATGGGTACGTTGTACATGGGTATTAGAAATCAAGATAGAATAAGGGAACAAGGTAGCAAGAGATTTTAGGGTTCAGAGATGGGTAAGGCTATGGGGGAGAGGAAGTAAGGAGTATTTAGGGTACAGGGTTGTCATAAATGATGTCATAAAACATGTCATGAGTGATGTAATATGTGAGGTTGTAAGCCCTGCATTGTGGGGGTGCAAGTTATAGCTAGCTCTTTTAACTATAACTGGTAAATTTATGTTTTTTTTTTTAGTTGAAAATGTTAATGTTGTCACGGACATATTCACCTAACTATAACGTTACTTTAACCTTTGTTTTTTTCCAGTGAATTTCTTAGTTTTTATTTTTTTTAATAAATAAAAACAGATCTTTTTATCACACCTAACTATGTTGCTTTAACCTTTGTTTGTTTTAGGGTAGATATATATACTCCGATTCCTTCATTACTTCTCAGAAAGAAAGACAGCACTCGCGGGGGCAGTTTGCTGGTATTTTTACTCTCAGCACAACAGACGCGTTTCGGATTACTCCATCAGTGTTTACAGAACGCACGAGAAGCGTCATTTTAAATAAAGTTCCATATTGATCAACAACACTGAAAAAGACAATTTTCATCCTCAGTGGGCGCCATTTTGACAAGGTGAAACTATAGCATTTCATATGGCATTAATGTCTCAGAAACCAAGTTATGTGTGATATACTCGACATTAAAGAGATATAAAACAATTTATATTAATTGTTTGAAAACTGCACTTATTCAATAATTCATCAATGCCTCTTGCAGCCGTATATCGGCAACAAGTCCCTGAATCAATCACATCAATATATCTCATTTCAAGCCGTGTATCGGCCATTCGAGCCACTCCAATATAATTGTCACCAGGTTTCATAAGTGATGCAAGTATATTCACCAACCTTGTCAATTATTCTCTATATTCATACTGTGAGAATGTTTCTCAAATTGTTACTTATTGAGCCATAAATCGGCATTGGTCCCCCCACTGTGAGCATTATCTCACAGCTTAAATTATGTTTTTCTGCATCATCATCAAGCCGTATATCGGCAACAGTGTCATTGTGATTGCTTTTTATCAAAAGGGAAAAAGGAAGAAAGGAAAAGAATAGAAAAAGATAGGGGAGATTAAGACGGCCATGGGCACCTGCTTCGCCCCCAGCTACGCAAATTTATTCGTGGGCTGGTGGGAGGAGCAGGTGGCATGGGCGCCGAGTAATGAGCTATGGATGAAGGAGGTTGTGGTCTGGCACAAATATATAGACAACCTCTTTTTGGTCTGGAAAGGCCAGAGAATGTGGCAACCGAGTTTATTGAACATCTAAATCAGAATAAGGTAAACCTGAAATTTACTGGAGAAATCAGTTCAGTGGCAGTGAACTACCTAGATTTAAGGATCTCAGTATTAGATGGTATGCTATGCACATCTCTATATAGGAAACCAATGGCGGGAAACTCGACGCTTCACGCGAAGAGTAGCCATCCCCCTAGATTAATACAAAGTATACCACATGGCGAATTTCTCAGACTGAAACGTAATTGTTCCAGGGATTGCGACTTTAAACTTGCAGCAAGAGGGAGTATTGCCAGATTCTCAGCCTGAGGGTATAACACCAACCTTTTAGAAAAAACATTGAAAAGAGTAGAAAGTACTCCGAGGGAACAGCTAGTAAAAGGCAAAGATAAGATCCAAAAGAAAAAAGAGGAAGGTAAATTCCGTATGATTACAACATACTCGAAGGATGCAGATTTTCTTAGAAGCATTCTCCGAAGAAACTGGCATGTCCTAAAAACAGATGCAATCATAGGAAGGGACATTCCATCAGTTCCCTTGGTGACTTTTAAAAAAGCTAGGTCGCTAAGGGACATGCTGGTTCACAGCCATTTAGAAGCAGTTACACCGAAGAAGGGCACACTTAAGGAAATGAAAGGTTTTTACCCTTGCGGGAAGTGCAAGGCTTGCATTAATAGTAAGAGAGTATTAACCTATGAAATACCTGGAACAAAGAAACGGAGAATAATAACTAAATTCATGACATGTCAGACTAGTTACTCCGTTTATTGTTTGATTTGCCCATGCGGGTCGAAATACATAGGCAGCACGATCCACTGTGTAAAAATGTGCATATTAGAACATATGCGAGCTATCGCTAACAGAGACTTCTCCTATCCAGTGGCCAGGCACTTTTCAATCAAACATCAGAGTAACAGGGACCTGCTGCAATATTTTAGCATTGATCACGTGCCGACATACATTAGAGGAGGTGATAGAATCCTGAAACTGCGTAGACTTGAATCTCGATATATCATTGACCTACAAACAAAAGTACCCAAGGGATTGAACAGCGGGGAAGAATTGGCTGTTCATTTAGGCAACTGATTTGATGGGGCAACCAGGTAGAGCAGTTTGAATAGAAGGGTCAATATAGAATATAAAGAGTATGTTAATTCTTAATCTCCCCTATCTTTTTCTATTCTTTTTCTTTCTTCCTTTTTCTTCTTTTCCCCTTTTGATAAAAAGCAATCACAATGACACTGTTGCCGATATACGGCTTGATGATGCAGAAAAACATAATTTAAGCTGTGAGATAACAATGTTCACAGTGGGGGGACCAATGCCGATTTATGGCTCAATAAGTAACAATTTGAGAAACATTCTCACAGTATGAATATAGAGAATAATTGACAAGGTTGGTGAATATACATGCATCACTTATGAAACCTGGTGACAATTATATTGGAGACGCTCGAATGGCCGATACACGGCTTGAAATGAGATATAATGATGTGATTGATTCAGGGACTTGTTGCCGATATACGGCTGCAAGAGGCATTGATGAATTATTGAATAAGTGCCGTTTTCAAACAATGAATATAAATTGTTTTATCTCTTTAATGTCGAGTATATCACACATAACTTGGTTTCTGATACATTAATGCCATGTGAAATGCTATAGTTTCACCTTGTCAAAATGGCGCCCACTGAAGATGAAAATGAATTGTCTTTTTTCAGTGCTGTTGATCAATATGGAACTTTATTTAAAATGACGCTTCTCGGTGTGTTCTGTAAACACTGACGAAGGAGTAATCCGAAACGCGTCTGTTGTGTTGAGAGTAAAAATACCAGCAAACTGCCCCCGCGAGTGCTGTCTTTCTTTCTGAGAAGTAATGAAGGAATCTAAACTTTCATATTAACGTCGGGGCACCACCGCGATTCAAAGCACCCGTCCGTGAGTGATCCGCCTTCTGGTGCAGCAGAGCGGATATATATATATATATATATATATATATATATATATAGTGTATACATATAAAGTGTGTATGTGTATACACACGTGTGATGAGGTTAAAGTTTGCCAAGACATAGAGCCTGCTACGTGGTGCCTGCCTCTCAAAGGAGCCACTTCTCCACCATAACAATTAGGCGACACACCAAGTCACCTTTCCTTTTCTTTTATTCCGGCAGGGATTACACACAAAAAAGTAAGTAATTCCTCTTAACGTTTTGTGTGTAATCCTTGATGGAACAAAAGCTAAGAAAAACTGAGTTGGTGTGCCACCTAATTTATATCCATCTATGAAAAAAGGATTGCCACTGTGTAGTATTAGTTAGGACCTAGTTAGGATGGGAAATAGATTTTTTGTTTTGCTAATAACTTTGGCACCGTTTGATGAATATTCATGAAATGCCCCCCACACCCCCAAAAATTAATTCACCTTGTCTCCTTCCTTGCAAGTTTTGGGTGATCTGTCAAGCGGGGGCCGAGAGAAAAAAGGGGATCCCAAAACATAATTTGCCCATGCAATCTCCATAGAGATTTTTGAACAGGGCTACAGCCCAAGTGGCTGAACGAAATTAAACCAAATGTGGAAGAAAGCTAGATCTTTTCTCGGAAAGCGTGCTTTTTATGACTTGGTGGAAATCCGTTCAGTAGTTTTTGAGACCCTATGGTATTGATGTATATCTGAACAGTTGAGTTCATGGGAAATTCGTGGGAGTTCCGCAGGCATGCAACTTCAAATATTAGACCAATGTGATTTGCTGAGCGGGCTTTTTCCCCTTCGACCTCTTCCACCCTCAAGAGGGAGATGCTCCTGCGAGTCCCGCAGGAGCTCATGCTCTGATTGGCTGGCGGCAACATAAATAAAAATTCTGCGGCTGCCTTTACAGGACACAAGGACTTGGTCCCTGTGTCCTGAAAATTCCCCCCAAAAATAACATCATAAGGGGGCACGGTAGGGATACCCTGATCCGTTGGATACAGTGAGTGTGTCTCAAAGGCCCCTCTGGGACCAAATTTAAAAAAAGAATATTTTGCCAGGTTGCGATCCCACTGGACTCTCATGGGAGACAGCGCGAACCCTGCAATCCTGTGAGAGTCCCACGGGATCGGAAAACCATTAAAAAAGGGGTGGGGATGATGGGGGACATGAAGGTCTGTGGCGGTATGGTCGCATATGTGTGGTTGGCCAGGTCCTACGGCGGGATGTTGGTATAGTTGCGTATGGTAATAAAATAATACTTTACGGGGGGAAAAAAACAGTGGTTAAATTAGCGTTATTGTTGGGTATGGTAAAAAATCTCACTTTACATTAAAAAACCCTTAGAAATTCACTGAAAAAAAGCAAAAGTTAAGTGACGCTATAGTTCATTGACAATGTCAGTTTTAACATACCATGTTAAAGTAAAAAATCTCAAACTCAACAATTAGTCAACTCAAGTAACTGTAACTAGTGCCCTCGCCATGCACTGCCTATTTCCTTACATATCACTCATGACATATTCTATAAAATTATTGATAACATATGTAGAAGATCTGAAATTACATCATTGACATGAACACTGCATGGCAGGGGTGCGAGTTATAGTTACTTCAGTTAGTTATAACTGGTGAATTATAGTTTTAAAAAAAAAAGTTTAAAATCTTACGTTAAAACTGACATTTTTACCTAACTAGAGCGCCACTTTAACCTTTGGTTGGTGTGTGTGTGTGTGTGTGTGTGTGTGTGTCTCATGAGTATCCGCCTTTACAACAACAACATGTGTGGTAAAGGTACAACAGTGTTTACAATATGTTGTATTACATGCATTGTAAAGGCATGTGTTGTAATTCCGATATTCATCTGTGCTAGTTTCAGCCGTTAAAAAGTATTGCATCTCCTATGAGCTTTGGCATATCCCCTTTTGAGGAGTGTAAGACTGGCACATTTTGCCAAATGCAGAGTTGAAACACCGTGTGTTGGCTAAAGTGATAAGTTAATTTTGTTACCTACTGATTGTCTCTGTCCATCTCATTATGCCACATTCGCCATTGTGTGACACAGGAACTATGTTGACGTGCAACTCTTCATGAGACTGCAGCCACAAGATAGTGTTGCCTGTGTCTAGTGTAGTTTAAGTTTACTTATTGTATTTGGGTCACATAGTAACAATTACACAAACATTTGACTAGTACAGAGCAATGACATTAATAATCATTGATACAGGCAATCTACTTTAAAAAAAGGATTAAACAATTATTTAAATAAAGGAGTGGTGGCTGTAAATAAATCAAAAAAATGCTACTCAACCCTGATCATTTGTTTATATCTTAAGTGTCTCTCTTTAAAAATCGATAGTTAAATATTCATAAGTGTGAGATTCACATGACTGGTGTGCTGTACATAATTCTTAGCCAGACACAGTTTTTGAGAGTATTACTTAGACTACAGTAATAGCTCTTAATAACTATCAAATCCAACAAGTCACACATGAAAAGAAGCCTCTCTCAGTTTTTTAATGGTCTGATCCGTACTATTTTCAATTTTAAAACCGCGCAAGTTGGATCTCTCTTTTAGACACAACTGCAGCCCGAACCGCTGAACAGAATTACACCAAATTTGGCAGAAAGCTAGATCTTGGTCTGGAAAGAGTGCTTTTTGTAATTTGGTGCAAATCTGTTTAGTAGTATTGGAGTTATTAAAGAAAAAAGATTTATGTATATCTAGGGATCTACCTCAAATCTACCGCTGTGTATCTGCGGATCCACGCGCCAACAGCAGTGCCGTTATTGGCTGGCCGCAACCTGACAGGAAAGTTGCGTCCGCCATTTTATGTATTGGGTCCCGTTCCCAGCAAGGAAAAATAAAACTTAAAACTGATAGAAGGCGTCCAGGTAGAGGTCCTCTGACCCCATGGCACTCATGGAGGGGTCTATGAGAGACCCCTCATGGAGAAGAAATTGCCCAAAAACATTTTATTTGGGTGCACTCGGATTAGTAATGGATCCACCCCGTCGCTCAGCGCGGCCCTCCATGTGAATCCGCAGCGGATCCTGATCCCAGTTGAAAAAGAAATACACCCACTCACTTAGACACTGACACAACCACTCACACATACATGCAGCCACTCACATATCCTCTCAGAGAACGTCTCACACACCCACAGAGACACTCACACCCACACACCCACGTACACAGCCTCTCAGACCCACACAGCCAGTCACACACACACTGACACTCACCACACACACACACACACACACACACACACACACACACACACACACACACACACACACACACACACACACACACACACACACACACACACACACACACACACACACACACACACACACACACACACACACACACCCACCAAAACAGCCACTCACACAACCACTCACACACCCAGGTTACAGGGACATTATAGTTTGGAAATAGCATTAAAAAAAACCTTAGAAATTCACTATAAAACCAAAGGTTACAGGGACTTAGAATTAGGTTCAGATTTTACACATACAAAACCATAGAAATTCACAGTTATAGTAATCTCAAGTAACAATAACTCGTGCCCTCGTCAGCACTGCTAATTACCCCACATATTACATCACTCATGACATCTTCTATGACGTCATTGATAATATCACTGCAACATTTGCATTGAAATTATTGATGAGAAAACTGTGCATGGCGGGGACTGCCAGCCTTGGAACTGGGGAGGCAAGTTTGTGTCTCAGCATCGTGATTGGCTCAACAGTCTATGACTCTGGACAAATCCCAAGAGCCCCCAAGTTCCATGCCATTATACGGTGGAAAGGTTCTGATTCGTAAAATCAGAGCCTTTCCGACCGCAAAATGGCATTTTTAAATTTACCAAACCCAATCAGCGATTTGGTAATGTGTTACCAAATATTACCAAACCGCTAATTGTGTTTGGGAATAGGTACCAAATTGGTATTTAGAAGGGGGGCGTTAAGCGCAACCTTTCAAAATACCGATTCCTTTGGGGATGTATTAATGTTTGGCGACCGAAATCTGGTCACAAACATTAATAGTTTACCAAGTTTACTGATAGGCAGTGAGGTATCCTCTGCGCACGGGTCTGTGGTTTAATATTTGAAGCAAAAGAATTGCAGAACTGCATCAAAGGGAACCCAAACAACAATCGCCCCACGTTGTTAGTTAACAATTGCAAGGTGCAAATGCTAAATATACAGAAGATAGTCAGTTCCCTGAGCAAAAGAAATTTTCTTATACAAGATAAAATTTCAAATCAATAGTCCATATACATCAATAAATTTCAAATCATTGGTCCATATACATCATTAATATCGGATGTTCCTTCTTGGTCTTTATTTCATAACTCGTACTCTCAAGAAGACTTGTTTAAACACAATTCAGTTCTTTGATGACACAGCCAACACGTGTTTCGTCTATAGGACAATACCCTTAGACTTCCTCAGGGCTTGAACTGTTTTATCAAAATTGGTGACTCACTGAAATATCTTCCCTTGACAGTAGTGAAAACAATACGTCCAGAATCCAATTTGTATAGTGAGCGATGATGACATAATCGAAGATCAAAAATAGATTTCTCCTTAAAACATATCTGTCATAAAAATCCAGTGGTCACTGCGGGTGATGCCGACATAAACTTTGGCGTGTAGCTACACGCCAAAGTTTATGCCCTGAGGAAGTTCAAGTTCAAGCCCTGAGGAAGTCTAAGGGTATTGTCCTATAGACAAAACACGTGTTGGCTGTTGGCTGTGTCATCAAAGAACTGAATTGTGTTTAAACCAGTCTTCTTGAGAGTACGAGTTATGAAATAAAGACCAAGAAAGAACATCCGATATCTGAAAGAGACACGTTAGTGACCGATTCCTTACCTTAGAATATCCCCAGGCGTCAGGCTGGATCCGGAAAGTTTTTGCGTAGCAGTACCCTTGCGCGTCGGTAGGTGGCGTCGTGCGGCTCCGCGTCCGTCGTCGGCGTCGGGATCGCCGGGATGACGTCGCGGGCAGTACTTAGACGCCGCCCCTGCGCGCTGACGTCAGTTCTTTCTTTTTCCACGCCAGTAAGCGCAGATCCGGGAAGAGCAGTGCCCTAGTCATTTTTTGACTAAGTTTTTTGGTGAATTTTTCACTGTTTTCTCGAGTCTCTCGACTCCGAAGGTGTTGGTAGGGATGCCCGGCTTCAAGCCATGCGACGCCTGTGGTCGAATGATGTCGATCACAGACCCGCATCAGGAGTGTCTTTACTGCCTCGGCTGCGACCACGACACCAAGTCGTGCCCCGACTGCCGGGCCTTGCATCCGAAGGCTTTGTGAGAGCGGTCTCGAAAGCTCCTCGAGGTCCGGCAGTCGACTCCGCGCCACGCCAAGCCCCGGTCACGTGAGAGGTCGAGGGGCCGGTCGCGGAGTCCTCATCGGTCGTCGGGGTCCAAGTCTTCGCACCCCTCTGGTAAGTCGAAGCATAAGAAGTCTAAGAAGCGTCATCGCTCGACGACTTCCCCTCGCCGGTCTCGCGACTCGGCTGAGGGTCCTGTCGGCACCGTCCCTGCCCCCGTGGCTCCGGGAGTGCCTGTGGAGCCGCCCCCGCATTACCCGTCCTTCCCGGGTTCGGGGGCGACTCCGGCCGAGATACAGGAGTTCCTGTCGGCCATGGCCCGCCTCTTCGGGCCTCAAGGTCCCCCCGGTGCGCCTTCGGGCCCCGCGGGCCCTGATGGGGTTTTTCCGGCGCCGCCGGCGACTCCGGTCCCGGCGCCGCCTGCCACACCAGCCTCGGTCCCGGCCCCGGCCTCGACCCCGGCTCCGGTGCTGCCACAACCCCGATCGACGCCGGTTGACCTGACGACACCTCCACCGGTGCCGATCTCTCCAGTGCCATTCCCGATGCCGCCCGGGGCTCCGGGTGGCGTCGTTCCCCGGTTCTCTCCGGATCCGGACACGGCGCCGGACCGGCGTCGCTCAACGCCGGCTCCGACGCCGATGGGACCTTGGGTCCTGCATGTCCCTCCTCCTTATTTTGAACCAGAATTGGAGGACGAGGAGAACTGGGAGGGGTCTGATGACCCTCTCACACAGCAGTGTGAGTTTGATCAGGACTGGGCTGAGGAGCTTGGGGATGTCAGTGGTCTGGACACCTCCCCTGACTCTGGCATGCTGTCTCCTCCTTCCGTGGCAACGGAGGAGGGAGCAAACTTTGCAACGGTGTTGCGTAGAGCAGCTGGGGCCTTACACCTCCAGTTGCCTACAGTGGCTGTCAGGACTAACATCCTGACGGAAGTGCTTCAGCCGGCGGCTACCTCCTCGGAGCCACTGCTGCCGTTTAACGAGGCGCTTTCCGACGTTCTTTTGGGCACCCGGTCCAAGCCCACCACAGGGGCTCCTGTGGATAGGAACGTGGCCCGACGCCATCGCCCTGCTCCGGTTTCCCCCTGTTCCTCTCCCAACACCCCACCCCTGAGAGCTTGGTGGTCCAAGCCTCTGCTTCCCAAAGCGCCTTCCCTACCGCTCCCCCGGATAGGGAATCCAAACGCCTGGATCAATTTGGGAAGAAGGTCTTTTCTTCCTCCAGTGCTGGCTTGCGGTCCGTCAAAACCACTTGCCTCTTGGGCCGGTATTCCCACTCCCTGTGGGATCCGGTGGCGCAGGTTCTGCCCCAGTGTCCTGAGGAGGTCCAGACACTGCTTACCCGCGCCATTGCGGAGGGAAGAGATGCGGCAAAGTACACCATCAGATGTGGCCTTGATACCGCCGACTCGCTAGGCAGATCGCTTGCGACGACAGTGGCGCTGCGCCGTCACGCCTGGCTGAGAACCACTGGTTTCTCGGGTGATGTCCAAAACACCCTTATGGACATGCCCTTTGATGGGATCGGTCTTTTTGGGAACAAGGCAGACCATGCGCTGGAGCGCTTTAAGGACTCGCGGGCTACAGCCAAGTCCCTGGGCCTTTCTGCTGTACGCCCTCCGCAACCGTCTGCTTTTCGCCCCTTTCGTGGCCACGGAAGGGGCGCCCAGTCACGTCCGCTGCCCAGCCACCGGCCCGCGCAGCAAACGTCTTTGCGTGGCCGAGAACGTGGCTCCCGCCGTGGCGGGTCAGGCAACCAGCGTGCGGGTCAGGCCACCAACCCCGCCCCGTCCGCGGCCTCCAAGCCCTCCTAGTCCTTCTTTTCAGGTGCACAGCACGCCAGTAGGGGCAGGGTCCGCCATCACCTTCACCACTGGCGTGCCATCACCTCGGACAGGTGGGTCTTGGACATTGTCCGAAGGGGCTACTCCCTCCCCTTCGAGACCATCCCCCCAGCCATGCCACCTCAATTCCACCGCATGTCAGGGGATCACTTGGTGCTTCTTCAAAAGGAAGTTGCGGCCCTTTTGGCCAAGAGGGCCATCGAGCGCGTTCCGACCCCAGAAGTAGGACGTGGGTGCTACTCCCACTACTTTCTGGTGCCCAAAAAGGACAAGGAGGTTATGCGTCCTATCTTGGACCTCCGGAACGTCAATCGCTTCCTCCGGAAGGAGAAGTTCAAGATGCTCACCCTAGATCATGTCTTGACTGCTCTCGACCCTGGAGACTGGATGGTAGCGTTGGACTTGCAGGACGCATATTTCCACATCCCCGTCCTGCCGGCCCACAGGCGTTACCTGCGGTTCACGGTAGGCCTCGAGCATTTTCAGTTCATCGTGCTCCCTTTTGGCCTTACCAGCGCCCCTCGGGTGTTCACGAAAGTGATGGCTCTGGTCGCAGCTCATCTGCGCCGGGCAGGGGTTCCAGTCTTCCCCTACCTCGACGACTGGCTGCTGAAGGCGGGCTCGTCCCAGGCAGTCGTCTCCCACCTCCAGACTACGGCCGAACTCCTGCACTCGCTGGGGTTCTCCATCAACGTGCCGAAGTCGCACCTGGTTCCTTCTCCACAGCTCCTTTTCATCGGAGCAGTTCTGGACACGACGCAGTTTCGGGTTTATCCTCCCGAACGGCGAGTCCGGGATATTCAGGCTATGATTCCGATCTTTCGGCCTTTATCCTGGGTTTCGGTCCGGATGACCCTGAGGCTGCTGGGCCTCATGGCCTCCTGCATCCTGCTGGTCGATCATGCCAGATGGCATATGCGGGCTCTGCAGTGGAACCTGAAGTTCCAGTGGGCGCAGCACCAGGGCAACCTGTCCGATCACGTCCAGATCTCGGAGGGGACTGCACAACAGTTGCAGTGGTGGCTCTCGAGCCGGCAACGGGTCATGGGCAGATCCCTCTCCCTTCCCCAGCCAGAGCACACAGTTGTGACGGACGCGTCCCTTCTGGGATGGGGCGGTCACATGGGAGAGGCGGAGATCAGAGGCCTCTGGTCTCCGGCGGAGTCCCGGCTCCATATCAACATTCTGGAGCTCCGGGCGATCCGACTTGCACTCAAGGCATTCCTTCCCTCTGTGAAAGGGAAGGTAGTGCAGGTGTTCACAGACAACACGACCGCCATGTGGTACTGCAACAAACAGAGCGGGGTGGGGTCGTGGACCCTATGTCAGGAGGCTCTGCGCCTCTGGACATGGCTGGAACATCAGGGCATCTTCCTGATGGTTCAACACCTGGCAGGTTCCCTGAACGCCAGAGCGGACGAACTCCGCCGCAGGTGCATGATGGATCACGAATGGCGTCTTCACTCGGAGGTGGCGCAAGGTCTCTTTCAGCAGTGGGGAGAGCCTTGGTTAGATCTGTTCGCCACCGAAGAGAACGCGCAATGTCAGCAGTTCTGCGCGTTGGAATCTCCAAGGCGGCACTCGCTCGGCGACGCTTTTCGTCGCGAGTGGAGTTGCGGTCTGTTGTACGCCTTTCCGCCTATACCACTTCTACCCAGAGTGTTGAAGAAGATTCGGCGCGACAGGGCCCAAGTCATTCTTGTGGCTCCGGACTGGGCTCGAAGAGTTTGGTATCCCGAGCTACTCAGTATGAGCGTCGATCCCCGATCCGTCTGCCTCTTCGGGAGGATCTTCTGTCGCAGCAGCAGGGGATGGTCCTCCACCCGAACCTGTCCAGTCTACACCTGCTTGCGTGGAGATTGAGCGGCAGCAGTTGATTCCTTTCGACTTGCCTCCCGAAGTTTGTGATGTGATTCTGGCAGCCAGGCGTCCCTCTACTAAGGTGGTATACGCCTGCAGGTGGAACAAGTTTGTGGCATGGTGCACAGCAAAGGCTGTGAATCCCCTTTCTGCCCCTCTTTCTGAGGTTCTTCTGTTCCTTCTTTCTCTGGCCCAACAGGGTTCTGCCCTGGGTACCATCAAGGGCTATCTTTGTGCAATATCGGCCTTCCTCAGGCTTCCTGATCAGCCCTCCCTTTTTAAGTCCCCTGTTGTTAACAGGTTTCTTAAAGGCATTACTCACCTCTTTCCTCCTGTTCCGTTTATAATGCCTCAGTGGGACTTAAATTTGGTTCTTACCTTCTTAATGTGCGCTCCCTTTGAGCCTCTGCATAACTGTCCTCTTCGTCTTCTGACTCTGAAGACAGCCTTTCTGGTGGCCATCACCTCCGCTCGGCGGGTGAGTGAGCTCCAGGCTCTTTCATGCAAACCCCCCTTTCTGTCTGTTCATCCAGACAAGGTTGTTCTTCGGACGCGTCCGTCCTTCTTGCCAAAGGTGGTTACTGCCTTCCACATTGGGCAGACCATCACTTTGCCCACCTTCTTTCTGCCTCCACATCCTTCCAGAGAGGAAGAGAGGCTCCACCGTCTGGACCCAAAACGTGCGCTTTCCTTTTACCTCAACCGCACACAACAGTTCCGGGTGGATGACCAGCTCTTTGTTGGCTACGTGGGCGCCAAAAAAGGTCGGGCGGTACACAAGAGGACCATCTCCTGCTGGGTCATTCTGTGTATCAAGGCCTGTTATTCTTTGGCTAAGAAGGAGCCTCCTGTTGGGCTGCGTGCCCATTCCACCAGGGCTACGGCTGCTACCACGGCTTTAGGCCGCGGGGTTCCGTTGCAGGATATATGTCAGGCAGCTACGTGGGCCTCGCTGCACACGTTTACCAAACATTACTGCCTTGACAGCCAGGTCCGGAGGGTCAGCTTCTTTGGCCGTTCTGTCCTCCGGGACTTCCTTGTCTGAATCTGTTCGCAGACCCACCACCGGGGTTGGTATTGCTGGGGTATCTATTCTAAGGTAAGGAATCTGTCACTAACGTGTCTCTTTCAGATGCACAAGTTACTAACTTGTGTAACGATATATCTGTAAGAGACAGTAGTTAGTGACAGATTCCTTACCGCCCCACCCATACTCCCCGTTCTGCGAACTGATTTCTAGGGTTAAGGACATCCCTTTCAGGGCCCTAGTATTTTTCAGACACCTATGTCAGCTTCTTGCATGGCTCTGCGTTCCTGGCGCGGAAAGTCGTGTACAGAACTGACGTCAGCGCGCAGGGGCGGCGTCTAAGTACTGCCCGCGACGTCATCCCGGCGATCCCGACGCAGACGACGGACGCGGAGCCGCACGACGCCGCCTACCGACGCGCAAGGGTACTGCTACGCAAAAACTTTCCGGATCCAGCCTGACGCCTGGGGATATTCTAAGGTAAGGAATCTGTCACTAACTACTGTCTCTTACAGATATATCGTTACACAAGTTAGTAACTTGTGCATTAATGATGTATATGGACCAATGATTTGAAATTTATTGATGTATATGGACTATTGATTTGAAATTTGATCTTATATAAGAAAATTTCTTTTGCTCAGGGAACTGACTATCTTCATTAATAGTTTACCACCTCCTCAAAGGATGTGGTAAGCCATTCCCGAATAGGAACGGGTCCTCAAGGGACCCCTCCCATTTGTGAGTGTTCACCCAAAATTTTTAATGAGCAAGTAGTGGCCCATGAGACCACTGCCTGCTCATAAAAAAGGTTTGTGTCATTTTCTTTTTAAACACCTCATGTTTTCCTTTAAGGAAAACGGGCTGCGTTTATTTAAAAAAAAAAAAAAAAATGCTATGTTTAAAAGCAGTCACAGACAATGTGGTAACCCCAGCAGGCCACCATGCCGGTCGTTGAAGCCAGTCATAGTGGGTCTCATTGTATGACCTACCTCATTCATTTTAATGAGGTAGGTCGAATTGCGACCCACTGCGAATCAGTATTTTGAGAACCAACCTATTAATACATAGGTCCGTTCTCAAAATACCTATGAATTTGTTAGAAGTCGGTGTGCAAATTTAAGGAATTGCAAATCGTTACTTGTCGTAATTTAAGATTCCATAAAAGGAATCTTTGCACATGAGGGTCTTAATCTCGCTGTACCTACAAGAAAATGAATGCGTCCTTGTGTAAATATTGTCTCTGGTTCTCATGTAAAGTAATCCAATACCTTCGGGTCTAGTTTGCGCTAAATAAAACTGCAAAAAAAAAAAAAAAGCTCAGTGGCACAAGGTGTACATTTAACACAAGGTAAAACTATTTTTCTCCTCCTATGATCTGAATCTTACAACACAATACTCACATCATAAGATATCTTTATTAAGTGAACAGTGTTTCACATTAAACAAAGAAACGGCTTTTATCTGATGCTTGCGAAGAAGACTCAGAGTACCATAATGCATTTTGGTTATGAAGCGTGAAGTCAATGAGGCTACCTAGCGTCTGTATTGATGCATCATATACATTTACGCTGCACATCCCGCTTTGGTGCTAGTGACGTAGTCTCTTGATTCCATTTCAGTTGCGTGTCTAAGTACCAACCCCAAGGAATAACGTCAGCAGTTTGTGCAATGTTTATGCAGAACGGGCAGAGACATATCTCTGAGATTAGAAATTTCATTTTGGGAAGAGGTTGGGCTAATGATTTCCCCATTCAAATACAGTTTGTGGTGAAGCAAAGCCATAATAAAGTAAAAGCCATTAAAAAGTACGTCAATTTCTTTGACATATCTTTCAGGATTTTGTCCGAATTGGCTGCAGCTGTCCCATTCAACATGCCGCTGGTACCCCTAATGTGTAGAGTTTCAGATGTACATACATACATTATTTAAGGACCTCTGTTAGTTTAAAAGTCTTCACTGAAATACTGAGACAGACCACTAGGTGTCACTGCTGCCTCAGTGTATGATCTCTCTTCCCCGGCGTAGGCTGAGAAAGCATTAGCAGACGGCGCCATCCGTACCGTTGAATTCAACAAATAAGGGGCACTCCAGTTGCTAAAATCGTTTATTTGAACATATATTTCAATAAGACTAATTTCTGTATATAGCTAATTTTTCAGTATGATACAATAGCTTCCTCACTCACTGTTAGACCACTAACAAAATCAATTACCAACGTAATCTTGTACACCTTTTTCATTTTTACATCCCATATACCTTGTACTGGTCTGGTACCAGCGCTGTATATTTAATTTATATAATTTGAAATCCAATTTATGTTTTTTTTAAATTTTTGATTCATCGCTTTTTAATAGATTCCGAGTGAAACATTTAGTCCCCCCAATTTTGAGGTAAGCCCGAGTAACATAGTTAGCATTTTAGTCACCCTCATGTAACAAATAAAACCTATAAAAACAAGTCTTGGCAAAGCCAATAGATCTGGCCCTGGCAAGCTAGTGTAGTGGTTCATTTTCTGTAAGTTTTTTTTTGTTGCAGTGTTGCAATCATATACCACAAAAGATAAAGAAAAAGAAAAAAAGACAAGAGAGAAGAAAAAAAAGCATGCAACCGCACACTTGCAATTAGAAATGTAAATGAAAAATAACCATTTCATATCATTTTATTTGAACAGTAGGATGCTTCAATGGTAGGCGAGCATAGGAACCCATTATAGTTTTGAAGCACATGTTTCTTTTTGGTGCAACGAAAAAAGTACTATTGTCTTTAAATTACGGTAATATGAAGGCACAGTTTTAAAAGACAAGAGAAAGACTAGAGGAATAAAGAAGTACTATTGTCTTTCAATTACGGTAATATGAAGGCACAGTTTTAAAAGACAAGGATGACTGACGAGAAATGAAACAAGCATTTGCAATGCAATAGGTCTCGCATTTGCGAGAGTTTAAGCTATTGGCATTGTAAATGACAATGCCTTTCATTTATATGTTTTGCCAATTAAATAAATAAAAGGCATTGTCATTTATAATGCCAATAGCTCAAACTCTTGTAAATGGGAGACCTATTCAAAGAAGCGGCCCCCATTGTCCCAGGCTGCTCCGAAAGTGAAAGCACGCATGGTGTGCTGCATGTCGCAGGAAAGCATGTCGTGCTTGCAGCAGGAGGAATTCATTAAGGAAAATAGTGTTTACAGACTAAACAAGGGTTAAAGAGACGTGTAAACTGTGTGTACTGTATAAATGAGACATGCACACCTGTGTAAGAGTGAAACACGCTCCCGCAGATCTCTGTGGAGGGTGGAAAGAGAAACAGAGATCGCGACGAGTTCTTGCCCAAGATCACTCTGCCGGTTTGACGGGCGCTGCGATTTCTTGGCCCTAATAAAACTATACCCGTACCCCACTGCCCGGTTGTAACATCCGCAACCCCCCTCGTGAGTACCCCCATCTTCACCCATTGTACTGCTGCTCTGTCGATGTCCTGAGCACTTGTGAAACTAGCCCCCTCGCCTGTACTCACTGTGAGCCTCCTGAGTGCCTATTACACTAGCCCCGCCCCCAGTGCACGGTGGTAACATCGGGCCCCCTCACCCTACAGAGGTCCTCCCTTCTCGCCTGTACTCACTGTGCCGCTGTTGTGCCAACCTCCTGAGTGCCATCCTTACTGTTCGCGGGCCTCTTGCGGAACAGGTCTGCTATACATATATATACAGGGAGGCTGCCAAACCGAGCGTGGTGTCCCCGCGCTCGGTAGTAAATAAAACAAACAAGGGAAAGTGAAACAGCGCCATGCGCGCGTTGTAGGCACGCCGTGAGCATGCACATCGGCGTGGCCTGCGGCTCGTGCCCAGTGGCGGCGCCTGCGGACTTCGCCGCACTTGAATAAGTGCTGCGCGGCTCGTGCGGCCCAGGGACGGGGCCGCCAAAGGAAAAAAAAAAAACCATTAGAGGAAGTCCGGCGGGAGCCCACCCCGCCTTCGTAAATGCCCATGGTGCGGCCAAAGCAGGATTTTAGGCGGGGCTCCTGGGAGCAAGACGGAGCCCCGCGTGTTGCTGCAGTGACCGGCTGAAGACGGAGACCAGCCGAGGAGCAGCACAGAGTCCCCACAAGAGCAGGTAAGTGGGGTGAGGCATGCTGTGAGTGTAAAGCGCGCCGCGCTTGGAGCTCGCGTGCGCATTAAAAAAAAAAAAACTATATTGCATGAGGCTTGCGAGGACGGAAGGGGGACAGGAGATGTGCACATCGCGTGCCTGTACGTGCGTGTTCACATTTCCAGTCCGGCCTGCGCGTGCACAGCTCCTGTCTCCCTTCCGAAGCAAGTCAGTGACAATAGATCTCGCTAGCGACAGCGCTTTCGCGCTGCGTCGCCAGGCGAGACCTAAAAAGGATAAAGAATGGAAAGAAATAATCAGTAGCAAAGTAAAGTATTGCCCATCATCCCTAGCACTGAGGTGCACTCCTTTTTAGATGGACGCGCAAATGTGACCAGACAAAATGCTGTCACTCAGGGTGCAAGAGAGCCAATGACTGAAGTGGGCTGACCCAGAGATGACCCTAGGTGACTGGATTGTAAAGCAGCATGCAGGTTCCAGCATCCGTTCTTGTCGGCTAGTGGGAAATGTCTGCTAAAGACGGCTTTCCAGTATTGCCCCCAAAGGGCCAACCAGTAGAAGCGGGCATCATTGCCACCATTCCCTACTCAAGCTCACCAAAACATCAAATTTCCTTCCGCAAAGCCCTACATAACACTGCAAAGACTCCATAAGGAAGTCCGTGTACCCAACCCCATGTCCATGAGGTTTCAACGGCTCTCGTCAATTGCTATTTATAACCCTATATGCCACTCATAAGAGCTGATAGTCCAGAGGACCTGGCTAATGAATGCACACGCTGTAGACAGGCACACTCTGAATGTCTTGCTCTCCGTCACAATGAAACTCACAACTCACCTCTAAATTTCTTTTGCACGTGCTTTGCACTCACTCCTTCAAGCTTCAAAGTACTCGGAGGTACTTTAGGTCACCGACTAACTGTGAAAAAGCCAGTTCCTTCGTGCATCCTTCACTTAAACAAATGCCATCATTATTTGTTGTACCTTTTGTTTTTTTATCAAGGTCCGCTTATTTTGCCAATTATTTGTGCTTGTCTTCATAATGATACATTGAAACTGTGAACTCTCTTCCTATTAAGTGCTAGAGCGGGAAGAGTGTTGGGTAGGCTGGTTCCTGTGTGCGATCCAAGCTATTTTTTTAGAGCAAGCCCTAAGGATGTTGCTGTAAACCCATGCAGCTGGCTTGCCTGGCTTTGCAAAGGGACGGATCACAAAACCCTTTTGTTTGGAGCTATTAAATATCATTGGGGTGAGTAAGGCATTGCTTGGTGCAAACACCTACAAGTACTATGAAGGTAGATTTGTGGGTTTGGCAATGAGTGCGAAGAATATTGGTGCATGTTCAAGCAGACTGACTTCAGCTGAAAGACAGTAACATCAAAACAAAGCAGTGAGATACTAAAGTAAGGTGCAACACTATCCGCAATACAGCACAACAACATAACAAAGCAGTTCAACAACAGCGCAACCAATTTACGACACAACCGCTATAACAAAATGGAACAGATCAACACAGTACCAAGACAAAACACAACTAAAGAAACGCAGCTGTACAACCCAACATACCAACTCAACACCCCAACGTAACAACACAAAACAACAAAATAGCACACATTTGCAACTATGTTGTGCTATTGCACTTTTTTTTCAGTTTTTTGCCACGGTCGCAGAAGTGTCATATCGTGTTTTTGTGGCACTGTGTTAGTTTATCTCTTGTGTCACTATGTTCTGATTTTTTACTCTGTAGTTTGCATGTCATTGTGTTGTTTTTATGTTGTGCTGTAGTGGTGTATTATTTTGCGTTTTGCATTTTGATGTTGGTACGTTGCATTCTGAGTGTTGGATCGAGTTTTGTTTGTTTTGCTGAGTCTCGTGCATTGTATAATTGTTATCTTGCTTTCTGTTAAGTTGTTGTGTTGTGCTCTGTAGTTACTTTGGAGATGTCACATTATGGCTAAATTGCCACCTAAAAGCAGCACATTCCTTTAAAGTTCCAGTGACAATCATTCATTTTTCACAGACTTAGGTGGTAACATTGTACTGCTCCACTTCGTCAACTGTGTAAGGCACAAGTCAGCCCAAAACAGTGGCAGAGGCCTATCTTAAATTAGCTCACTTTGTGATCTCCCCCAAAATGTTTAAAATGTTGCAAAAAACAATTAAGAACTGTGCTTGGACAAAAGAATGTCTTAGTGGCTGCATGCTGTTTTGCTACTTATGGTTCGTTTAAGGGGAGTTATAACTACTGGAATCTTGCAAAACATTGTAGAGTGAGGAAGGATAAATAGATGAGGATTCTGGAACTTTTTTCCAATGAAATATCTTGGCAAGTTTGATACCATGCGACCCTACTTGTATGGGCATTTTACGTTGATGGTAGTAGAACTGCTGATTTCTCTCACTCTGTAATCCTGGACCTGATACATCTGCTTTGCATATGTGATGGATAACCAGAGACATCTTTCCTTGCCCGCAGGAGCTCAGATGAGGATGGTGAGGAGGAATCTACAACACAGGGGAACAGGCAGACCCACGACAATCTGTACAGGGTGCACATGCCCAGCCTGTACAGCTGTGGCAGCAGCTATGGCAGTGAGACCAGCATCCCAGCGGCTGCACACACTGTCAGCAATGCCCCTGTTACTGAATACATGTGAGTAAAGATTAATGACGCAGTTGGAGTAACTGGTTGAGCGGCACAACCACGGTTTCCAATATCGTGCGCAAGATTTAGGAGAAGCACTTCACTCATAAAGTTGTTCAGGAGGTTAACATGGCTCAGTTGGGGTACGGTGAAGGGTTTGCACATAGTCCAGGTGGTCATTTTTGGAACATTCATGACTAATGGTCTTGCTCATAATATGGCTAATTGTATGTGGAGCAAATTGCCTTTTTATTGACGGAACTAAACTCCGCGTTACCCTCAAAACATCCACACAACTTAGGGCCTGATTACGAGTTTGGCAGATGGGTTACTCCATCCCAAACTTGACTGATATCCCATCCGCCATATTACGAGTTCCATTATATCCAATGGAACATAATGGAACTCGTAATACGGCGGATGGGATATCCGTCATGTTTGTGATGGAGTAACTCGTCTGCCAAACTTGTAATCAGGCCCTTAGCATATCACTGCACTGCTGGGGTGCAACAATGGCCCCTGCAGCCCCTACGCCTCAGTGGAGCCCCCAACACTTCAGGGCGTCCAACCCTCTAGTGGGCCAATGAGTATTTCTGAGCTATGGAAGGCTCCGGGCCCTTCATAACTTTCTGCAGGGGGCCCAATCATTTTGCATCACGCTGCTGCCTCACTAATCAGCGAGTCGTATTCCTGTTTCAGTTGTCACATACCAGAAATAACATGAGCATGGCCATTACTAACTACACTAGTAGCGTGCTTTACTTGCAACATATTCTTGCCAATAACACTCAACAAATAGGGCTTCACCCATTAGCAGAGCACACAGTGATTGATACTGGTAATGTGGGTTTATGGGGGTTGGGTAAATAGTGAGTGCACACTTGCCTATAAGATGTAGCATGTTTTAATTGGTGTGTGCATGCTATGCCTTTCACAGGAGTCAGAATGCAAACTTCCAGAATCCCAGGTGTGAAAACACCCCACTGATTGGCCGGGAGTCACCGCCTCCTTCTGTAAGTGTTTCTTTGTTACCTTCTTTTATTTGGAATGTGCAGCTATTTGAGGGAAACTGAACATTGCAGCTGTGTCTGAGCTGCAAAGCTTGGACTCATCTTGCTGTTAACGACAAAGCATGCAGCACATGTAATACCATCTAACATAGCTTAGGCTTGCACCCTTCCCTTCCATTTCCACTACAAGTTTAGGGGAACCAGCAGTGTGTCTCCCAGCAAGCCACATCCTATCTGCAAAGCTCACATTATTGTGAAAAGTCTAACATTCCGCTGATGTAGTTAGGAATTAAGTTACATTTAGGGTTGATTGATCAGTCCTGAGGAAGACCGATTAGTTCCATGTGAAAATATTAACTTCAGAAATATACACTACTAAAATAAAACCCCCAAATTGTGACTTCCCAAATCTCTTCAAAAATATCTACCTAGAAAAATGTTGACCTGCCAAACATTACCAGCTCCAGCCAATCATCATCCTCCTCGCTCACGGCCTCATTCTGAATGCCATAGACATACAGTCGGGTGCAGTGTTATCTCATCTTTCTGAGTTTCATACCTCAGATTGCGGATAAGATGGTAATGCTGAATGTTTACGCACTCTCTGATCTACACAAGTCGTAATGTGCTGTCATTTCTCCATACGGGTTCCATCAGGTTTTCCATGCAAAATTCGTGCGGGGTGAGGGAGCAGCTAACACAGAACCAGTTATCCCTTTTCGGGTTTGTGCCTGATTAAGGAGCATTAACCCTGACTTGGAATGAGGACAACTTTTGTCGAACTGACACGCATTCCTATTCTAAATCCATCCTCGGATTACTTGGATGACTGTGCCTGTCAGTATTGTTATAGGTGGATATTTTTGTATGGCACAGTTTCCCCTCTAGGTTTTCAAGATTTTGTGGTCTCTAATTGCAGCCTGTGCTTTCTCTTGCTGTCTAGAAGTACAGCTTTTGCTGGTCACTGTCTGAAGCAAGGGGCGAGCACACATGTGCCACCTCCACCTGGCCACTGCCAGGGCCCTGAAACATGACTCCCACACCTACCATGCTTTGTCAGTCACACCGACTGATGACGCGTGGTAGGATTGTGAGCCATGCTGTAGGGCACAGGGAGTACCACAGGGTGACGAGACCTAGTCCGTGGTTTGAGGGCCAATCCAGTCCTTTGAAGCAACACTGTGGTGCGGGAAGTACTGGAAAAGAGAGATCAGGGAAGAGAAGGTAGATAAATCACAAAATAGACTATTTCATCCAGTGGCAAAAGCGATGGCACACCTTAAAGTATCCTAAATCTTAATAATGAGACATGGATCGGAAACAGTAAGACACTGCAAAATAAATAGCAAGAACCTGGACAGAAAACATTAGACTCCAATGATATGCGAATTGAGACTCGCTTTTGACTTACATCAGTAGGACTTGTGTACGGAAGCAGTCGCTGCCCATGCTGTACAAACGGAGTAGAAATCCGTATAGTACCGCTTGTTCCTGTGTTCTACAACCTTTCCTTCCTGTATTCCTCTGTACGTCACTGTGTTGTACTGTGCTACAATGTGTAACTGTTTGTTTGTAACTATCGTAGGTAACCAGCAGCGCCTGCACCGTAGCAAACAGCGGAATCTGGTGTATGTTTGGGCCGGCTCATGCCTCAGCATTTTGGGTCTCTAACATTTGTTGTGTCCTGTTCATTGTATATTAAAAGAACTCTTACAGATCATGTGGCTTCGAAGTCAGGACATGGATTCTCCACGTTCTTGTTCTGATCTCATATCAAACGAGAGTAGGTGCATGCAGTGCATGTGCTCAGCATTTTCATCTGCTTTTGTATTTTTTTTTATTTTTAATACCAATGCAGTGTCCTGTATTCCCCTTAATATGGATGTTGCTGTCTGTGGTCACTTCTGCACTAGGCTGATGAGGTGACAACTACAAATTTCAACCTCTTTTATAAATGATTTTTTTTTCTTTTTCTGAAAGTCTATTCTTACACATTATATTGCACGTTGTTTTACCTAACAACAGTGTTCTCTTTGTAGACTGTTCCAATTGCAGTTGCTTATCTAAACTTAATTCTTTCAAAATAGTCTCACGTGCAAGAGTAGAGTGTGGGCACACACGCGTAACACAAGAAAATACTTGACTGAAGTTCCTTTGCAGACTGAAAACACATCATCAAGAAAGTTAAGCCACTCGCACAACGACCCTGTCTCTATAGCACATGGCCTGGACCCACCTGAGATGCGTACACTTGAAAGGACATGGCCCAAAATGTACACAGTATGAAAATTGGTCGCTGCATTATATTTGTCAACTGGACATTCGTCTTATGGGATCCCGTCTCAGTGTATGAATTGTGTGTGTCTTAAAGTATTTGTCGTTAGATTGCAAAAATGTAGTTAGTCTTGGTTTCATGTAACTTAACTTTTTTATGCCTTCTTTCTAGATGTGCATCTTGAAAGCAGTAGATGGTTGTTATTTCTGATGACATGTTTATTTATCTCCTTTTCGTTAAGAGTTTTTTCTAATTCACATGAACACAACGTCAAACTGTCAATTATTGGGTACATGATCTTAATAGGCACCCCAGAGGGCTTCAGAGCATACCGTTGAAGGAAATGCTGGTCCAAAAGTTCCTTTTCCTCAAAGCCTTATCTAATTCCTTAAAGCTAGCCGTATTAGAACTGTTGTTTGCAAATCACTTATTTACTGATAATGTGAATGGAGGAAACAGCTCTCCTCTAGGCAAGGTCACCTGTTACATCTGTATGGAGCTTTAAACCTCAAGGATAGCCATCAGGAAGCCATTTTGTTTCTCTGTAGAAATGATATATTGTGTCTTCTGTGCAGAAATCACATATACTAAATAGAGCACATGACTCCCAAGTGAAACACACTCAATTTTAATAGTAGCTTCCCTTGAACTTTCTCTCTGGGTGTCCTTATAACCATCATAAATTGGGAGTGCTGCATACAATGTCTGACAGGAGTAATTTTAAAATAGTTTTTATAAAAGCACTAAGCACAATTGGAGCAATCTTTGCCTCAAAGGCAGCATGAGTAAAGCACTGTTTACATTTATCAATGAGCGCCACAGTCGCTTATTTAATGCACAGGTATGTTTATATAGGATTGAAGCAGTCACTCTGATGGAGGTAGGTGAAAACTAACAATTGCTCATCTGTCTATGTGCATAAACAAAATCCCAGGAAAAGAAAGGTGCAACGGTGGCAGAATAGCCAAAAGAAAGGTTTTCCAGCAGTAGAGTAGCTAGGACGTGCGTGGACAAGGCCAAGGTCTCTACATCATGGTGGTATCTCCGCAGCATGGAAACCGACATCTGTTGCCATTTGTCTGCTTGTTACATCCATAAGTGCATATTTTTCCCTAATCATTCCTCCCTCTATTTCCTCCTTTCTCACACTAGGGCTAATCCCCTATGAAGGTGCAGCCTTCCCTCTGACTGGCACAGGGGCATCTTTTTAACACAGTGTGTCACTTGCTTGCACTGTTTTTCATGCACGTTGAGGCTCCACTCTTTTTTTTTTTGTCTCTCTTTCCTGCAACATCACAGTTGTATTTGGCTGCCTTGGACAGTAGCAGCCATTTGAGCTGGCAGTTTAAGCCCTCGGACAGTGCAAGGACGTACTGGTAACAGCACCCGCTAATGGAACAGGTACTGAAACAAGGTCCTCCTACGCCTCCTTGCTGAACCCTTCCTCCCCTCAATCCCTGCACTCTTTCCCAGGCCAGTGCCCTGTTCTTCACATTACCCCCCACCTCCCACACCTGAACGCCATTCCTTTCCCGTCAAAGCTTGAAACCAACCAGACCAGCTGTACCTGCTGTTGGCTGAGCACAGTGCAAATATCCTGCCAGGGTGGGCACTCTCCAAGATACCTGTGCACAGTTGGCGGATTTGTAGTTTTTCATGACCCCGCAAACCTAGGTCTTCTACCCCCTGGTACCCCCAGAGAAGCTCAAAAGATTTCACCAGCAAATTTGAATTGTTTTCTGGCAACGTCTGTGTAGGGATATTCTTGGAATAGCTACTCAGACGTACATCTCTAAACTTACCTTTGTCATTCAACACACTTTGTAAAATTACTTTTCAATCTTATGCAGTATTTGATTGCCCTGACCAGTTGTTTTAAGTGGCAACAGGCTTCCATTCTTCATCAACTAAAATATTTTTATTTATGTAGATTAATTGTGGGAATTTGTACATTTCGGATATAGTTCTCATAAGCAGTACATAGTAATTTACGTAGAACAGTGTACATTCTCAATTGTGCAGTTTAGAGAGGTAACAATCACAGGTTTATGAAGGCTCATTAGGGGACTTTCCATATTAAGGTTAACAATAATGTTTACAAATAAAGTAATTTGCAAAATTCGAAGATTTTACAGTGACCTATCCAGAATATTGACATCTTCTCTTCTCAGATTTGGATGCAAAACTCAAATGGTTGAATTTCATTTCTGACGGAGGTTGGCCGATCTATGTGAGGGGCATGTGGCTTCATTCTGCCTCTTTTACACTGACCATGGGATAGTGTAATAACACCGCAGCACCAAAGATTCAGTTATGGTTTGGGGAAGACTGTCTAAGCACTTGCATGGAGAGACTCTATTTTGTGAAGGAGATGTCCTTATAGGCTACAAGGATTTTGTCATGTAGGTTTAGAACGGGTCTGCAGCTCCATTGGTAGAGGAGCAAAGTACACAAAATACTTTTAAGAAGCACCATCTAAGTTGGCTAGAAGCATGAACTAAAATGCTTCTTCCAATGCTAGTTTTTCTTAACACTTTGTGTCTTGTTCAAAAACAATGATGTATCTACTCTTACTTAATAGTCTTGATAAACGTCTTTGAAAATCCTGAATCTCTTAAGATGAACTGATGTCAGCTCTAGGATTTGGAGAGCTGAACAAGGGTTTCAGTGCATGCAGTGATTCCTGTAAGATAGATCAGTTTGAGAACTTGCTTGGTTCATCTATGGCCACCTAGTAAGTCACAGTTTCCAACCCTGATGTGTAAGATCTTCACCATGAGGTTGGAGTGATTCACCTGTTATTTATTTGTTTTAAAGCCATCATAAGTATATGAAATGCATATAAATGCTATGCTAATGTTAGTAATTCTTTGCAAGAATTAACTTTGAATTAAACTTGCATGTGTAACTTTCTCGTGTAGCTGTGGCACAGACTATCAAAAACTAATCTTTACCAAATGGATTTTCAGCATGTCCCTATGAGAACCTGCCAGATTTCATTTGATAGCTTCTCTGTAAGCTCATTGTTGGTGCCATGTGGATCAGGCGGTTGGTGCTGCCTTATAGTCACACATTCGTCAAAGTGCTAGCACCACCATCTACAGCCCGCTCTGTCCGCCGCTGTGTGCCCACATTTGACGAATGTGTGACTATAAGGCAGCACCAACCGCCTGATCTGCATGTTGCTTAATAAAAACAAGCAGTAGAAAATCTACTGAGGACACAGTGAAGACAGGTGAGCGCACTAGGCCTCACGTTAGTGCATGGAGTGCGTGCACCCTATAGGAGCCGGGACACCAACTACTAGATAAATATCCCTGACGAAGGCCCCAGACCCACGTGGGCTCCTAGCGAGGGCCGAAACATATTGGCACTTTAGAAGGGGTACAACTGAACAATTATATTCAGAAAACCCCAAATCTTTCACGTTTTTATTTATGCCCCAGGTACCCTCCGAATAAAACACATTGGGTATACCTGAAGGTATTTTTAATATCACTCATCTGGTTCCCTGCATGACCAGTACTTGCTTTATATAAAAACTCCCATTACATCTATGGTTCAGTCCGTCCGGGTAGTACCATCTTACCCGGGTGTGGATAGACGCCTATGATGAAGCATGTCACGATAAGTGAGTGAGGCGTCTACTCCAATATCTTTGGATATCCCATCGACCAAAGATCAAGCGTAGGGAGACCATCACATCCTGTTAGAACCCTATCTTTTCTCCTTTTTTTTGTAAAAGGCCTGAATTCCCAACGTGAATTCGTATGGCAGCGGTTGCTTATATGTGATGAGACAAAACATGTAACTGACATAGCCACGAGACACAATGTAGGTATCAACGCTATTTGATTTCGGAATACAAGCCTTGATTGAGAATAGTTTGTTTAGACCTCATATTTAGTTCTGGTGGTAGAGAGGGAGAAATTAGATTGTCTGATGACCTAAGGTCTCTCCCACTCAAGTCAGCCATTTGACCTGAAATTTACAACAATTTAAATAGATATGAACACTCACCTGTTCAAAGATTGACTTTGGCAACTAGTTATGCCCACTTTCATTTTAAAGGGTTTTTATCAAGTGATGGATAGGAGATGAATGAATGGTATTCATGTGGTACCTAATTCTGCCTTAAGAAAAAATATTTTATCTACTTTATTACTGATTGGTAACCGAAGATTTGAGTTATTGGTAAAAAGACAATCACACTCAAGAAATAATGTGGCCAAACTGCCGATAACACATCCTGGATTTATATCTTGCCTTTGTACAGTGTGCAGCAGTGCACACTCCGCACCATGCATGGATGGAAGGCGCACCCGGTCCAAAACTGGAAATCCTTCAGTTGAGTTAGTGCATTTAACTTTGAAGGCCACTTATCAATTTTATATTGCTAGGATTGAAGAGGCACCTCAACGCGTACATGGGCATATCCCACACCTGCACAAAGGTGTTGCATCCAAAACTGGCCTGCGCACATTTAGGGCAATGCCACTGTTGACCTGTGCTTTATATTTCTGTGATTTTCTGTTCCCTGGTAGCTGCGATTTTAGTAGGCAGTAGGCTGCAGGTGCCGATGAAAGCCTTACTGAACCACTGCATGACGGGGGTCGTAGGTTGATCATTCACACTAGGCTCAAAGCTTTGTAATGCCAGGGTAAACCATACTAAACCGATCTTGCCTTACTGGACCTGGTTTTTATAGCCTAGATCATCCACTTATGGTGGTGCGCACCAGTTGAGTCTGCTAAACCCATTAACATATTACCCGGCAGCCTCAATGTGCATTAAAATGAAGATATCCAAGCAAGAGCAAACACTGCCAAAATCCACTTGTGCTTTCATTTCTTCTTTCCCTTCCCACGCATTCCATTTCAACTTTGCTTCACTCACAGAAGTACAAGTTTGAGGGAGTGGTTTGGGTGCATCTGTAGTTATCAATGGTGGTTCCGCAGAAGTTCATTTTCATGTCCACTATTTTCTAAAGCCAGTACATCTTGATGGCCTCTCCACTGTGTGCGCAGTCATACATCCCGGCCCGCCTCCACCTCTTTCATTGTTCACTGCCCACCCCTTCAGCAGCTTGCCGTTACCTCACCTCACCTCGCTTAGCCTTCCCTTTAATGCCCATCTTCAACCCACCAGCTCTCACTGAGTTCCTGCTATGCCTTGCTGTTGCATTGCTGTGCATTGTGGTGTGCTTAGGTTGTGGCAATGGTTGGTGGCATGTGGTGACATCTATTTGAGCATGACATGACGTGAAGGTAGCATTTATACACTTATGCATGGTGCATCTCCTGCAAAGTAACTTTTCACTCGCGTGCATTGCTGCGTCATGGGCACCACCCGCGCGTCATCCTTGAGCATCAGTCAGCCTTTTGTGCTCTTCTTCTTTCCAGCAGGTGTTACTCGGTGACCTTCATTTTACTAAACAATAGTCATTGGGCGGATTTCCTGCCCTTCCTCCTGCCGTCCTTCCTGTTGGTTTAATTTCAGCATTATTTTTATCTCTACTATGTGCCATGCACATAACTGCCCCATCAGCACATCAGTTGAAGCACCCTGATTAACGTTTGGAAAAGATTCACTTACTTGTTTTTAATATTTAACAAGAACCTCTGCAGGATAGAATGGCCAGACTTCAACCGAACTTCATGTCCATAATCATTACCAAGTATGTTTGTTCTGTATTTCATTGCTATTATGAGGAGAAGTGCATGTTGTGGTCACAGCTGCATATTTATTTTGACTGGGTAAAAAGTGCATCAGACACTTGTCTACTTTTATTTTAAAAATTATTTTTATTGAAAGCTGAAATCGAAATGGATGTTTATGCACAAACTAGTTGGCATTCAGCAACTAGGTATTGTTTCACAATTTTCTGCAAATTTCCTCCCAGCTCACTGCCATCCATTTAATAGTGCTAGGGCCTTTCGAAGACTGCATGGAAAGCAGATTTGTTAAGAGATCCTTTTCTCCCTCTAAAAGGGGGATGGGTGAACGTGTGGTTCAGAGTGGTTTTTTCACCCTCCTGTTCTCCAACCCCCCACCAGTTACTGTCCCAACAAGTCCCATGTTAAGGGGACCAAATATGCTTTACTCAATAAGTGAACTTACACAGTCTTTAGCACTTTAAAAATAAAAAACACAACGTCACGTTTGTTTGTTTTGTTTCTAGGCACTGGGTAAAAGTGCCTCAAACACTTTACCAATAAAGGTGTTGTTGTTTTGCCCCTGGTACCTCACTTTAAAGTAATTACTTGGGTCCCGAGTCACACAGCTTATTTCTTTGCATAACAGTGTTTTAATCTTTACATTTTTAAAGTAGGCCTCGCCTTTGTGAGGAGCAAGACGGAAGTACTCACAGGAAAAGCTCGTGGATCAGCTCTGAAAAATACAATAGGTTGCCAAGAGTATTTTTGGCTAAAACGTATCTGTTTAGTTAAGTGGAATATATTGTCTTGAGTGTAGGTACATCATGACCGGGCAGTTGAAGTAGCAGTGAAAGGAAGTTAGACTTTTTCTATATTTTTATGGTTGAGATGGTGTGACATATTTTCCCAAGGTTCAGCGTAACACTCTGAAGTTGACTGTTAGCACCGATGGCAAAATTTATCATGCTTTTTTATACTGATGCACTTTGAAAATAATAAATTGAATCACGAATGTGCAGTTAAATGGCGTATAACCACACACTTGGAGCACAAAGCTGTTTTAAATTGAAATGGAAAATAACAAATCGTGCCTCTCTTAGGTGGCATGGCAGGTCTCCCTCATAAAGTCGCTCCGTCCAACATTTTCTCCCATATTGCGCTGCCTACCATATCCACGTTCTCGAACACGTCCCTCTAGTTGCAAAATACTACATCTCTTCCCCAAAAAAGTATCAAAACAAAATTGGTAATACACCAGCCTCCACTCCTCAGTGTTTGAGTGGCATGTCTGATCGGGAAGTTTTCCGATTTTTGTATTCCAGCAGCTTTATGGCTGATTTACCAAATGCAAGTCAGACGTCTACAAAATGTAGCATCTAGGAAAGGAAGTCACTGACCCCGAGTTAGAGACCCAGTGTCTGTAACACTTGCCGTTTGCATTTTTGAATGTGAAATATCCACCAGGTTACCATTTTTTCACATTGTGAGTGTAATCAAGGAATGGAAAAATTACTTGTTGGGGGAGTGGGGGTTGTTAAAGGAGTTGGCATTGCTAGTGATGAACACTGACAAAGCTTTGTAGTTTTTGGCACCCGCAGCCATTTGCAGAGTTTTACCCACATTGATTTCACTTATGAAATCACACATCCTCCAAGTAGGCGGAGAAGTAACTGTAGGGTGGTGCACCAGACGCATCCAATGATATGGGGTATGTGGGGAAACGTTTACCTTTAATCTATGCTTTCCCTTCTCCAGTATATCACGATCCCTGTCCTATTACCATTGGACTGTTCATTTTCAACACAGATCTCCAAGCTTACTAATGCACAAGGCTTTACTCTCTGTACCAGAGATTAAACACTTTTGAAACCAAGTCCACAAACCACCAGGTTTTCCTTGGGAATTGCGGTCGACAGCCTACCCGCTAGCAATATAAGTATAATAATGTGCCAGATGAAGGCGTAAAGGCACCACTATTACCTCAGTCTTTCATTCATCTACATGTCTTAAGTTCAGCGTCTGTGTACACGATTCGGTGCATTGTTCAGTACTTCAGGCATAACACTGAACTCTTCGCTCATAGGCCACTGTGTATCCAAACTCATTTCAGACCATCCGTGTATGCCACCGCCTGCAACAAACTTGACGAAGTCGGGCACAATGAGTTCACTCAAGTGGCAAGACTGCTCTATATAAACGCAAGAGTATGTGACTAAGCCATAAGCTTTTCTACAAATGAGATTTCTCAACTGCCTTTGCTTTACAAGTGGTGGCAAAGAAGTAATTTTCTTCGTATTGGCTGAATGATGGCAACCTACATTTACCTCGCTTTGTTGCAAGGTGTTAGTGCTTCTTATTTGGGCTGAGGTTGTGACTTTGATCGAAAATCAGTGAATGACCGTGGCGCTATGACAGAGTGGAAAAATGTGCATCATTTTAGGGACTACATTTCTTGCTACAAATGGGTTCCTTTTCCTGATGGTTAATAGTCCAGATCAGCCCAACTTCCTTTTCAGTGATGTCGTCTGTAAAAGAAAGGGAAAAAAATTAACAGGCGAGAGAAAGGCGTGGTGCATTCTGCTCCACTCGGACAGTGTGTAGGAAGAATATCTACCTGCAAACGCATTCGAAGTAGAAAATTCATGAAGGGTGAACATTTTAACTGTTGTGGCCAAGAGCTCTATATTCAAAGTCTCTTCTGTACTATTACCGATCAGTAACAAGTGTTGAGAGGGTCGTTAGTATATGGCATGATAGTTCGTTTTTTAAAGATTCTGATACAAAAGCCTCTATTGGAGAATTCCAAAGCCTCAATTGGAGAATTCCAAAGTCCCTACTTTGTGGAATTACTATTGATTGAAGTCCAATTTTGTTAGGATGTATTGCAGATCGTCTTTGAATAGATTGTCCTAGCCTTAATTCCCATTGTCTACTGCTTAACATTCCGTTTAAGATTGTTAATTCGCTGAGAGATGAAAAGAAATCTACTCTGTAGCTAAACTAAGGTTGCAATAGCTTCGAAAGATTCTTTTTTGCTGGGATAAAAGACCTGGAACCACGGTTTGAGGGCAAAATATTTAATAAAGCATGGGACATGCTGCGGAGGGCATAGGTCATAGCACTACTACTCTATTTTCTTAATTTTTTTTCAAAAGTTCGTTGGGATGTACTACTATAGATTGTCAAAATTCAAGAAAGTAAATGTGTGGAGCACAATACTGACAGAGTGAGAAGATATTAAAGTGGGTACAATAAACAAACGTGCAGAAAAAAGTGCAGATGCCTTCTCTTATGTTTGCTAATACCTTTGGAGCAAATGTATAGCCTTTTGGAACTCTCCAGGAGTAGTTTAGGAAATCAACAACAGGCATAGATTTTTCTGAATACTCAAAGGTGTAAATATAAACACCTGCTCACTAGCACTCCAGCCAGTTTTGAGGCATTTTCCTCCTCAATCCTGCCCGGTAAAATAGCTAGTCTTGGGCTTAAATATGCATCTATTTGTGTGGACAGAAGCAAATACATGCATGACCGCTGGTTGTCTATAGCCGAACTGGAGCGGCATATTGAAAACCCATACATGGGATGGGCCTGGCCTATAATGGTTGAGGTCAAAATAGATCTGTTTAATAAAAGGCATTTCAGAATCCTAGGGATGCTCTCAGGGTTGTTGAGCATTACTATCTGTAAAGATGACTGCCAAATGTACCCACTGTAATAGTGAGTTTCATTAAATGTTCAAGGCTCATCTGATCAGGGAAGCAGCTTTTGTATGTTGAAAGTCAACGTAGTCCAATGAGATCTCATTTCAAATGCCCAATTCCCGTTTTTTTGTCGCTCCTCCCAGTTTAGTCAGAGCTTGTGAAGAGACCATGAACTCCTCTTCCTCTCAAATTCTGTTCCCATCTCCAGGATCATGCACAGAACTTGGCACACACATCCCCCCCCCCTTCCACTGAGCCTGTGCAGAAGAAGACTTCCACCCTCTGCCAGTTTTTATAAAGGAGCAACGATCTCACAAGAGCTGTTACGTGGTACTCAGTCATCTGAGTACTCCTGGCTGTTCTAGTTCTTTTGACCCAGGTCGCCCCTCCTCTCCTAAGGTGTCAACAACTTAGTGAGGCTCTGACCTGAGGAGTCCATATGATCCCTTTGAATCACACCCAGTTTGAAGGTAAATGGTGTCCCTGTGGCACCTGCATTCCTAGATCGGGGCTTATAGTTTGTAACCGAAAAGCGAGCCCTCAGTCAGTACGCATCTATTCATTCAAACTTCTTGGTTTTGCTGTGAATGCTGAAATGATTAAATACATTTTTTTCCAATCTCCGACATACTGAGACACAGCACCTTACTACGTTTCAGTATTTGCGATTTTTCATTACAATCGTCCGTATTTTTGAAAAGGCAGCAGATCTCGTATGCGCTTCTAAGAGAATAAGAACTAGGGAACATTTAATTCATTTTTATCAAGTGTTGTCTTCCCAGCAGCTTCTCAGAAACATCCATCAACAATTTCAGCAGCAGTATTGCCAGATTGGATACATTTTGTTGTGCACCTGCTGTTTTCAAACCAATGAAAAACTCCTCAATAAGTGCATCATTTTGTACAGTTTACAGTTCAGGTAGTTCTGCTTTCCTCATCTGTAGAGATATTTGCTCGAGTTGACTGTCCCCAACTGGAACATGCAAAAGTTAAAACCAATGTTATGATCTAGAGTTACATACTCCTTATAAGTTGGGAAATAACACTCAGTCTGTGTAATTGCCACCAGCTATCCTGACTTCCTTTTTTTGTTGTTTTTTTGTCTTCCTCCAGTACACCTCCAGCATGAGAGCCAAATACCTCGCCACCAACCGTCCCGACTCTGAGACCGTGCACTAAACAAAAAATACACCTACAAAACAACAAATTCAAACTGTGCCAACCTGCTGAAACCCTGTCCTATCGTCCTAAAACAACCCCAGCTTGTGTGTTCCTGATCCAGCACTCTTCCAACACTGCCCTCCTTTCCTCCCAAACTTCACTGAGCACCTGTCCCACCTTTCCCTTTCTCATTGACCTCGTTCTGGTACCTGTCCATATGGAGCTCCATAACATTAAGCAGACAGTGGGCCGAAACCTGATTACGAGTTTTGGGAAATGAAGAAAGCATGCAATGCTGGTCTTTGGAGGACATCAGCCATTCTTCAGTGTGGCTTCCCTTGCAGTAGTGAAATGTTTACAGTGGTTCTTTTCCTCATTTTTTTTTTTAAATGTCTGCCTGCACTTGTTGAATCTTCACTCACTGTCGCTTGAACACAGATCTCTCTGAGGCATCTAAACAGGGCTGCTTTGACTTTTGCTCCAGCCCATCCATGTAGTGATGCAGGCATTACTCTGTTCTGGGCAACAGTGATGCATCACACCACTATTGACTGCTCTTTATGTGGCTGCAATGTGTTGAATGGAGCACCCTCGTACATCCTCCTCACCTTTTTTGTCTTTTTTAGCATTTGCTTCTGTCCCTTTTCACAAACTGCGTATTTCAATAACTGGTCCTGATTTCAGTCCGGGGGTCTATGTTGAAAGACCGAAGCCCAATGATGCCGCACTGGGATGACATTTAAAACCGAACAGGTGCTTAATTCAGTGTTCTCTAAAGCTCTGAATGGAACAAAAAGAGAATAATTTTAAAATTACTTTTTTCCCCCCACTACTCTCAGATTGGGCATGATCACAGGGAAGGACCAGGCCATCAGATGACCTCAAGCGTGGCATGTGTTTCACACTGACGCGACTTCTTCATGGAGTGACATCACATCTAGAGCGCTGTTGAAACCAAGATGGAGAACAAAGTGAAGCCGTTGGGTGCCAAATTCTTTAAGAAAAAAGACTTCTATGATTAGCCTTTTTGTTTGCACTGAGTTCACGTTTTTTTGATGTATGGGAAACTTCCAATCATGGATGTCACTGGAAAGCCTCTTTGCTGCAATGTATTGTGTTTTTAGGGGTGAACTGCGGCAAAGGCAGCTTAATATTTTCCTTGGCATGCATTTTGATTGTTGTATTCTGTTTTTTCACAAGCCTGTAATGAAGAGCCCCCTTTCTGAGTTAGACATGTATGACTGTATGTTTGTATGTGTGCATGTATGTCTGTATAAGTGTATTTGTAGTTCTATAATGCAGTCCTAGCTAGGAAACCGTTCATCACTAATCCCATTAGTTGGAAACACATGGAGTCTCATTTAGTGCCCCAGTGGGCCACTGACTGGATGACGGATAGGCTTATGTTTTTCAAGCATAAACACCTGGATTGGGACCCTAAATCACGAGCAGTTCGCCGGGACTCTCGGTGATTTTTCAAACTCCCAACAGTATTGCTGTTTAGAGGTCTGTTGACCACATCTTCCACTTGTTGAACATCGGATAGAATAGCTGAGTTGGGAGTAAGTGGTCCTATCTTGTGGTAGTTACACGTCAAACACAAACCAGTCACTCGATGAAAGCAGCTCTTAGTAACCCTGCTCATGCTTAGAAATGTAGTTGTAAAGTCCAGGAAATGGCTCTGCGCCACCAATTCTTTACTCACCGTGCCTCAGTAACAGAAGCCTTCTTAACTAAGGCCCAAAATATATTTTTCTATAAATTACATTCCTCTGTAAAGTATTTCCACACACATCTTTGGTAGTAAAAACAAACAAACACCCACATGCCATTTCGATGCAGTATTGAGCAGTTTCAGGTCAAGAAATCTTGTCTGACATTCTTTTAAATTGAGGATGGCTCATTATTATTATCTGGACTTTGCATCCTCACATGGATATTTTTTTTCTCTGTATCTGTATTGCGCACCCTTAATATTTTCTCAGTGACACAGATCCAAAATGTGAATAACTCATCATCACTTGGTACAGCCTTGTGGTGTCTTCCCAATTTTATGTGATATATTTTTGTCACTTTTCTATACCACTTATGTTGCATCACAATCCTGCTCCTGATAACTGCTTTCAAATTCCAAGCAGGAACAAGTCTAAAATATTTTTGGGAAATACATCTTGGGTCAAATGGGAGATGTAGGAGTCAAAGACATCAAATTAGTGAATCACAAGTACTTGAAACACATTGGAGAGGGGTTAACAGACAGATGACCTCACGCAGGACTGCAAAAGTACTTGATTTAGGGTTAACTAGAAGAGTTTGTTGTGCATTTCCACATATGGGATTTGGGGGTGTAGTCCATATTGAGTCTCAAAAAGGGTTAGAGGGTTACTGTTTGTGCTAATGATGTGCTATTGCCTTGTGACAATGTTCACATGAGTGGACCTAGTTGTATTGAATGAGAGTAACCTGGTAGCAAATGTCAGATTGAAAGGTAAACCACATCCATTTGGCTATGTAAATGTAACTAATTTCCAAGAGTTATTTACTAATATTCTTCCATTTTTCAGAATTGCTCTCAATGTTGTTGGTTGTCATTCCAGTTATTGAAACTTAAACTTTGAGACTGGTTTAGTTTATATGTGTATTTTATTTAAAGCCACGTTAGTCTTAGCTTTTGGAACATCTGTTAGAAGATTATTTTAAAAATGTTTTTTTATTTTCCATTGCGCTTTTCTAAAATGTAGACTTTTCATTTTAAACTGTGGAAAAACATAACTCTCAACGACTGGAGAAGAAGGCTTTAAAATTAATGTAATCTTAATGATTTATAAAAGTTGATTAAAAAATGGAAATCTCATATCCAGCATGAGTGAAGAAATTTCAAGGAAGCACTCCTGTTGTGTAACCTGAAAATGAATTTAATTGATCCTTAAGAACTGCATATATTCAGGATTTGTTTTACATGAACTGGATAGTACCTAGCAAAGAATTAACTTAGATTGGCCAGATCAGTGCAGAGGATGGTGGACTCTGTAGGTTTACAATTGAAACCGTTTTAATGTATTCAGTCTACGCAACTGTTCGGATGTGGAATCGTCGGGCCTTGCGCTCTGGGGTTTTAAAGTCGATGATGGAGGGCTCTCTTCTTGAGTATTTCTACTTTGTATCTGATCTTCTTCACAGTGCTCTGATACCACTTGGACTCCTTAACCAGTAACTGTTCTGGCCACAAAATCCCTTCACGCCAGGGAGATCTGCTGAAACTAGAGTGTGATTTTAGCAATGTAGCAATTTCTAATTGGCTGAAACTTTCAAACTGGCGTGTGTTCTTTCCCTGAAACATGGACCAATATGGAGTTTGGCAAGTAGATAAATACATTTGTTCTTGTACAAATTGGAGTAACACAAAAATCATTCATCTCGTTATCGTTTTCACAAAAAATCAAAGAGAAAAGAGCCAGGACCGAGGACAGACATGCACATCGACACCGAACACGGTCGTCGTATCATAATAGAAGCACAAACAATGTTCTCCGCTTGTCCAATTTATTTTCTACCGCCTAAAGTCTTTATGAGCTGACATTTTTTTTATGTGAAAGATTAAAGAGATGTGTGATGTCCATAAACAAAAAACTCAATAATGTGAAATGTACATAGCATGTTGAACTTAAGCGTCCAGTAATCAAGACTGAATCATAACCTTAAAAGAAAATGAGATCAAGGGGTGGCTGTGAAGGTCTTGCAATGTCTTGGGAACATAATTGTAGTGTTTGTAACCTATGTGTACCATTTATTTGGTTCTACTTTGTAGGTGAAAGGGGGCTTAAACTAGGTCTTTGGCAATGAAGTGGGGTTCCTCCAGCATCCATCAAAAAGTGTGTCGCAACTGTGCAGGAGTTGGAAGATACTCTTCTTCTACACATGAAAGACATAATGTGGCCTTTTCATAGCTCAGTGAACTATTTTTAACTTTTTTTTTTTTTATAATCTTGTAATAAACAATAGTTTAACTTAAAATGTAACTTAAATATGTATTAGTGTTTTATCCCTCACGGAGAATTGCTGTGGATACAAGTTTTGCACATTCTGGGGTTCCATCCTAGTTATGCTTTAGCCATATATTCTGTCCTACGTGCTTTGTTTCAAGTTGTTTTATTAGGTGATTCAAAGCTTTTGAATTATAAAAGGCTGTTGTATGTAATTGAATCTTCCGTCACTTACTCACACACACATCATTATTATTCTATTATCTCATGGCAAGATGCCTTTACTCAAGCTATTGCTCATAGATCAACTTCACCTTCACGGAGCGCTAGTTTTTCTGTCAAATATTTGACCACTGTAGATTGTGCACAAGTGGTCCTGAATGGTGCAGTGCAAACCTGTTTTAGTGGATTCAGTGTTTAGTAATTGCATCAAGTTTATAGCTCTGCCTCCCCACTTCCACGTATGTTTTAATGTGCATCAGAACATACCATTGTGAGTTGATCTCCTTTGGTCTTTTGAGTGTCTAGTGCCTCCTTTAGCTGATATGCTAGAGCAGAGAGCTGAAGATGGTTCACAGATGTTGTTAGCTGAGTTGTATCTGATCAGTCCTTAGTGATGGCAATGGCAAATTATCTTATCTGATGGTCTCCTTTTCTTGAAATGTCACAAGACTATAACATATTTATGTATTTGGCAAACTTTCTGCATCTGGACATTTTCCCTGAAACCGTTATTTGAAGGGCGCAAAAACAATCAAGCAAAAGCATTGTTCTTTAGTTTTCTTAGTATTCATCTGATTAGCTCTTCCTTAAACTTTACTTACGCCATGCTGCAAGGTTCACAAGGATTCTGCTAGAGATTGTTTATCAGAATCATATTTTGATAGTTAGTGTTGCCTTTTATTTGCAATTTTCTTTCTTAGCAACATGAACTGATACAATTTTGGGCCATAATTGATACTGATTGAATACTAATGGTGGCCCCTGAAGGCTTCAGACATATTTCCTACTTTCTACTTCTCATTCTTTGAGGAAAGACACTTTGAGTCTCCAGAGTTTTCATGACAAAACGTTCATTTTTACAATATCCTGGTGATATAATCTACCAATGGAATGTATTGCCATGATCACAAGTGAAATTTGTATTGATAGTGTTGCTTTCAGATCCATTTATTTCTATGAGCCCTCCAGTTCTTAATCGTTTAAGGAAGTCTATAGATGATTTTCTAAGAGTTCTGTGGTACCTGCTCACAGTTTAGACATTCATCGAAATGTCTGTGAATGTGTTCTGGATTTTGGCAAGAAGTACCAGAAACAGATAATGGGAATTAGGATTAAGTGACCCCCCCATATATTGTGACATTTCTCTGTCTGTCTCCCTCAGTTTTTAACCCTCACTTACCCTTGATTTCAATGGCCTGTTGGACATTAGTGGCACACGGTTTTGTGGAGTTTCTCTCTTGCTCCTTATTATCACCAATTTTCAACTTTCCAGTAAATTATATGTTTCATCACAATTCCATTATTTATTCCCCACCTGTTTTCATTTTCCATGTATTTTCCCCTTTATTAATGAAAGATTTTCTTAACATCAAATCCACAGTTTGGACACCCATAGATCTGTTCTTGCTGAGTTCATTTCAGAAGCTCCCCCTTCTCCAGAATCCTATTGCTCTCTTTTTGTGATGCCGAATTTATTAAATTGCATCAATCTGTTTCCCATAATTTCTTCCTCATGTTGGTAACATGATGTGTTTCTGCTCTTACCCTGTACACCACTAACTCTCAGTGAATCGTCAAGTGTAACTTGTAGATCCATTGTGAAACAACACACAGAAACACAGGAGGAAATCCTTAAAAGTTGATGTTGTTATGTCTTTAGCCCAAGGTTTGTCAAAGCCGAGGGCTGGGAGCCTAGTGGGGTCTGCAGAAGGATGTAAGGCTTACTTGCTGGCTTAGGTCAATCTATTGTCAAACATATGCATGTTCTTCTAGTCCGAAATGGAGATAGCAGACATATACCTATGTTGAAGTTGGGTAAATAAAAAAAAAAAGGGCCTTCAGTGATGAACATTTTAAGAATCCCTGCTCTAGTTTGAACGCTGAATTCATATTTCATGCTGAGAACATGCTGACTGGACTAGAGCCCTACTCCACGTTCATGTATCACAGCTAACATCAGTAAAAAGAATACACATACTAAACTACTAGGCAAAACACGTGTTTCCATCCGACATGACCTTTGAGCAATCAACCTATTCTAGATATGTTGCTTCTTTTTGTCTTTTCTACATGTATATTCCTACTAATATACTGTTAGTTTATAAATTATGGCCTAATATATACAAAGACAAAATGGATGCTGGTAGAAAGTTCACTTGAAATGACCAAAGGGGAAAAACCAGGTTCAAGCCCCCATACAATATATATATTTTAGGATCTTAGTTTTTTTTTTGTGAAGCTAGTGTCATATGTTTCAATAGTGAAACAACCCGACTGATTTACCTGCAACTAATTTTCTTTTTTTTTGATATTGGACGAATCCTAACGGGACAGGCATTAATGTAAATAATAGTAGAGGCCCAGAGCATCGGTTAGTTGAGGTTCACACAGCCTGTTCTGTTGTGAGACAGGTGGAAGCTATGGGGCCGAAAGAAATATTTGTATCCTGGTCTTTTTAAGAGCTGTCTATCCACGTTGTTCCACATGGACTCGCTATGCAATCCCAGACTTGGCTTTCTTGCTGAAAGTTCAGTGGCCAGACTTGCTCAGCAGCTCTGGTGTTGCACAGGACCGTGGTTTTGCTAGTGAGCAGGTGGAAGTCTGGCACATGTGGTTTGAATATTGGCCATTCTTCGTAGAAGGGAATTGTACTGTACACCCTGTTTGCACGGAACTTGACTGGTAAACCTGTCATTGATCTTTATTGTAACTATTTTTGCTTTTAACCATAATGGTTGTATATCAAACCACTTTGTATACGATTATAATATAAATATGTACATTTTTTGTTTGTTTTATTATTGTTTTTTACTCTCAACCTGCTAGTTCATTTCAGGTGTGTCCTGCACTTAGCCAAATGTTAAGAAATTGTTAGGGTCAAACCGACCTTGAACCTCTCGCAATTTTGACCCTTATTTTTTACTGTATTTTTTGTTTTGTTTTGCAAAAATGAAAAAAAAAAATCTGTGTAATTTCTGTGGTTTCTATACAACTTGGGTTTAATGTTTTAAAATAAATGACACAAAATGAAGATAGCTGTAGTTTGGCTTTATTTGTTTGTGCTTTTGTGATAAATTATGCTCATGTTGATCAACAAACAATGTTCAATTGATGCAGATGGGTCACCAGAGCGCAAAACCTTATTTAAAATTGTGAGCATGCACTTTTCTTAATCAAATGGAATTGTGCTATTTGAAGCCGAAATGCACCCAAACATTTGGATTATAGCATTAAAAAATAACTGCTTCGTGCCTCACATTCCTTGTTGCAACACTTTCCAGAAGAAACCAACGTTGTCCACACATGCATGGTCTATTATATTAAATGTTATGTCACTCACTACATGGATCTAACTCCTATTATACTCTTATTTTGGTTAAATACCTTATTTCTAACTTCTCCACATGAAAAAACGCTACAATGAACTAAAAATTAATTTCACAAGTGGGGGTTTCCCCCTCGCATGTTTCACTAGGATTCTCGCAGTGCTTTTATGGCAGATGCAGTTCAGTTTACTAACTCATTATTTTTGCCAATAAGTTTCGACTAATTTCAGTTATTTTAGAAAACAAATGATTGCTTAGTCAATACTGGAAATTTTCTTGTTTTGTCATTCACTAGAGAAGAGTATTCCTTCCATTTGCAGGTCCCTTCATGTTGCAGATATATATATATATATATATATATATATATATATATATATATATATATATATATATATATATTCACTGAAAAAACCATAGGTTTTAGGGACAGTTATAGTTAGTTGGACATTTCACTCGTACAAAACCCGTGAAATTCCCCGTTATAGTTAGTTCAGCTAACTATAACTCGCGCCCGGCAATGCACTGCTGATGACGTCACATATTACATCACTCATGACATGGTCAGTGACATCACTGATGACATCTCAAATGACATCACTGATGACATCATGCAGTGACTGTGTTTCTGTAAAGTTTAAATATTTTTTATATATATAGGAAAAGACGTATTGAAGAATGAGTGGGTGTATAAGTGTCTGTATGGATGATTTAGTAGGTGCGTGACTGACTCTATAAGTGAGTGATTTAACGTATCTTACTGAATGCATGGGTTAGTGACTAAACTGGGTGAATGTCTGTATCCGTCTGTCTGTTGCTGTGTAAGTGGCTGCATGTGTTTGTGAATAGCTACATGAGTGTCTATATGAGTTATTGAATGGTTGTCTGAGTATCTGTATGGGTGCCTGAGTGTTTGTGTGGGAGGGGTGTGTGCGACTCTGTGCATAGATGTGTGAGTGGGTGATTCACTGGGTGGATGGTTTCAAGAGTGCATCTGTGATAGACTGTATGGGTGGGTAAGTGTGTGTAAGAGTGTGTTAGTGAGTGAATGTATGTCCCAGTGGTACATGTGTGACTAACTACATATGTGAAAGGCAGTATATATGTGTGTTGGAGTATATAAATAGCTATAAGCTGAGAGTGAGTGATTGTGATAGTGGCTGTATGGATGAGTGTGTGCTTGTATCAGTGATTGTATAAGAGCGTAACAATGTGCTAGTTTTTGTATGATTAAGAAAGCTGGTGTGTGTATAACTGTATAGGTGAGTAAATGGCAGTGTGTTTAATTATTTGCATGACTGACTAGGTGTGTGGGTACCTCTATGGATGAGTGGCGGTGTTTGAGTGTCTATTTAGGAGTAAGAGTGCATATGATAGTCCTGTACTGAGTGACCATAAGTATGAGTGACTGTACGGGTGAGTGAGTGGATGTGTGTGTGTAGACCTAAGAATCAGTGAGTGGGTATGTAGTTATTGGTGTTGGAGTGTCTATGGTTTTGCGAATGGCAGTCTGTAATTTAGAGTGGGTGTATCAAAGGTTATATTCGGGTGTGAGGAGGTGCATCAGATTATCACGTGGATGATGTCATCAGTGATGTCATCAGTGATGTCATTTGAGATGTCATCAGTGATGTCATCAGTGATGTCACTGAACATGTCATGAGTGATGTAATATGTGACGTCATCAGCAGTGCATTGCGGGGCGCGAGTTATAGTTAGCTGAACTAACTATAACGGGGGAATTTCACGGGTTTTGTACGAGTGAAATGTCCAACTAACTATAACTGTCCCTAAAACCTATGGTTTTTTCAGTGAATTTCAAAGGTTTTTTAAATGCTAATTTCTAACTATAACGTGCCTGAAACCTATGATTTTTTCAGTGAATTTCAAAGGTTTTTAAATGCTAATTTCTAACTAGAACGCCCCTAAAACCTATGGTTTTTTCAGTGAATTTCAAAGGTTTTGTAAATGACAATTTTTAAATGTATTAATTGTTATATTTATTTTTTGATACTGATTTACTACATTTTTTAAAACTATTTATTTTTAGATATTTTATTTATTAAATTACATTGTAATTACATTATACATTACATTACAAAATATACTTTCTCAGAATGAATTACTTTAGTTTAAATACTTTGCAAATAGGCAATAGAGTTTTAAGTACAGTAGTTACAGTTGTTGCAATGGGCAACACAATTTCAAACACAATGCAACATTGAGCTCAATGTGAATTTCTAGTTAAATGCAATTAGTTACTTTATGGATTACTTTTCTAACCACAGGACTGGATCCTAGATTCAGTCCTGGGACATCTCCTGTAAACAGTTGAGTAAAAGCGTTTTGGTTACAGTAGTGATTTTTAAGGAATATTATTGTATTTTAAAAGTTGACACTTAGAAACTTTTTCACATAGAATCACCAATGTTATCCTATGGGAGGAAATTCACTTAGCAGGTAAGTAGTGTTATCGTTACTTTTTCTTACTCAGTGTTGGATCCTGGATCCAGCACTGGTGCATCTCCTGTAAACAGTTGAAAGAATGCGTTTAAGTCATACAGGCGATTTTTAAGGAATATTTGTAGTTTGTGAAAATCGACACTTTGAAACTTTTCTGCTGAAAACCAGACAATGGATTCCTATGGAAGGAAATATAAGTTACTGGTAAGTACGGTTAGAATTACTTTTCAGGGTCAGTGCTGGGCTAAAAGATGCAGCACTGGGTTCTCTCCTGATAACAGGTGAGTAATTCGGAATTCGTAGTTCGGTTGATTTTAGAGGAATATTATAAAGTTCCAAAACTCCACACTTAGAAGAATTTCCAAGTGAAACCAGTCAATGTTAGCCTATGGAAGGAAATTCAAGTTGCTGGTAAGTACGGTTAAAATTACTTTTCAGGATCAGTACTGGGCTGAAAGATGCAGCACTGAGGTCTCTCCTGATAACAGGTGAGTAAATCGGAATCCGTATTTCGGCTGATTTTAGAGGAATATTATAAAGTTCCAAAACTGCACACTTAGAAGAATTTCCAAGTGAAACCAGTCAATGTTAGCCTATGGAAGGAAATTCAAGTTACTGGTAAGTACGGTTAGAATTACTTTTCAGGATCAGTACTGGGCTGAAAGATGCAGCACTGAGGTCTCTCCTGATAACAGGTGAGTAAATCGAAATTCGTATTTCGGCTGATTTTAGAGGAATATTTGTATGTTTCAAAAATCGACACTTAGAAACTTTTTCAGCAAAAAGCAGGCAATGATATCCTATGGAAGGAAATTCAAGTTACTGGTAAGTACGGTTAAAATTACTTTTCAGGATCAGTACTGGGCTGAAAGATGCAGCACTGAGGTCTCTCCTGATAACAGGTGAGTAAATCGGAATTCGTATTTCGGCTGATTTTAGAGGAATATTTGCACAATGGTGAAAAAAGGGGGTGGGGCCTGAGGTGACATGTCTGCAAACACGCACTGTGGCGCATTTTAAGTTGGAGAATTAATTCCTCCTCAATCCCGAGGGTCCCTAGAGGCCCACTGGCCCACCAGATACCTCCAGTATGCGCCAGAGAGCTGCGTTGCAGAGAGGTGTTCAGAGGCCAAGCCCCTTTTACAACACTCTGCAACGCAGCTCCGTGGCGCTTACTGGAGGTACCTGGTGGGCTAGTTGGCCCCCAGGGACCCTCAGGATTGAAGGGGATTTAATTCCCCATCTTAAAACGCGCCATGGGGCCTGTTTGCACACATGTCACCTGAAGCCCCGCCCCCTCCCTTCACCACTGTGCAAACGCGCCCTGTGGCGCGCTTTAAGTTGGGGGATTAAGTCCCCTTGAATCCTGAGGGTCCCTGGGGTCCAACTATCCCACCAGGTACCTCCAGTAAGCGCCACAGAGCTGCGTTGCAGAGAGGTGTAAAAAGGGGCGTGGCCTCTGTACACCTCTCTGCAATGCAGCCCCTGGCGCATACTGGAGGTTCCTGGTGGGCTAGTTGGCCCCCAGGGACCCCCAGTATTCAAGGGGAATCGTTCCCTCTCTGCAAACGCGCCAGGGGCGCGTTTGCAGAGTGGTAAAGGAAGGGGCGGGGCCTGCGGCACAATCGTTTTTTTTTGTTTTTTTCCTCGAAGGGGGCTGTGTGGCCCCCCTTCCTTTTTCCTTTTTTTGGGCCCTGGGGACCCCATCCCCCAGGGCCTTACCCCTTTTTTTCCTTTTTTTTTTTTTTAAACGGGAAGGGGGCCGCGTGGCCCCCCTCTCATGGCCGATTCCGGCCCCGAGGACCCCATCCCCCGGGGCATGGCCACTCTTTTTATAATTTGTTTGAGGGGTGCTGCGTGGCCCCCCTCCTCAGGCCTCCTTTTGCCCCGGGGACCCCATCCCCCGGGGCAGGCCTTTATTTGTCTTTTTTTTAATTTTTTTTAATTTTTTGGGGGGAGGGGGGCCGCGTGGCCCCCTCCCGGGCCACTACTTGCCCCGGGGACCCCATCCCCCGGGGCTGGCCCTCTCCGTTGGGGACCGTGGGGGTCCCCAATCCCCCACCGTCCCGGCATTGCTTTTCCACATGGGTAGCTGCTGACATGCAGCTCCCCATGTGGAAAAGCAATCTGCTTTGCTTCATTGAAGCGAGAGCAGGTTTCCTGCTCTCCCTTCAATGAAGCAAAGCAGTTTGCAATGGCAGGACGGAGCCGCGAGGCTCCCGTCCTGCCATTGCAAACTACAGTGTCCCGGGGTAGGCACCCCGGGACACTGCAGGAGCCGGCCCTGGGGGTGGCGGTCCCCAGGGCCACCACAGGCTCCAGGAGGGGGCCGCGCGGCCCCCTCCCATGTCTTTAAAGCCCCGGGGAGGTGGCGGTCCCCGGGGCGTGGGGGGGCTCGAGCCCCCCCACACAGGAACTGTTTTTTTTTTTTAAAAAGAAGCCCCGGGGAGGTGGTGGTCCCCGGGGCTGCGGGCCCCATTAACTATAAACCCACCCCCCGCATGCCCCCGGGACTTGGGCCACCCGGGGGCAAAATAACATCGAAGCGCGGGAGACCGCGCTTCGATTTTTTTTTTTTTTACGGCGGGATTCGCGCACCCTGTGCGCATCCCGCCGATTTTTTTTTAATTTTTATTTTTTATTTTTTTTTATTTTTTCTGCCCAGGGGGTCCTTGTGGGACCCCCTGAGCAGACCTAGGGGGTCAGGGTGTTTCTACCCTGCCCCCTTTGTGCGTTTTGCGCACTTTTTCTTCTGGGTTTTTTTCTAATCGGCAGGATCCGCGCACCCTGAGCGCATCCTGCCGATTTAAAAAAAAAAAAAAAATATGCTTTTTTCTGCCCAGGGGTCCTTGTGGGACCCCCTGAGCAGACCTAGGGGTCAGGGTGTTTCTACCCTGCCCCCTTTGTGCGCTTTGCACACTTGTTTCTGTCCCTCGGTTCTACCGAGGGACAAAATGGCTGCCAACACTTTCTGATTTGGAGTGTTGACAGCCACTTGACAGCCAATTAGCATGCAGCTCGTGGTCGGGAGGGTACGCGGACCCTACTCGGCCATAGATATATATGTGACTTAACTTTTGATTTTCTCAGGAACTACTGAACGGATTTACACCATTTAACAAAAAGGGTTCTTTCTGAACCAAGAACTACCTCTTTGCCAAATTTGGTGTAATTCCGTTCAGCAGTTCGGGCTGTAGCCGTGTCTAAAGTTTCCTATGGGAAAATGAATGGGGAAAACACGTTTTGGGACCCCCTTTTTCTCGGCCCGCGCTTGACGAATCACCCTGAGACTTTCAGGGTAGGAGCGGACCGGAGCGGGCCATAAAGTTTGAAAATTTCGCGAAGATTCGTCAACCGACGCAAGAGTTGTTTCAAATAGAATGTCGCGGATTTCCTATGGAAAATAGGTCCTAACTATAACTATCTACTGGCGACCGCCAGTAGATAATATATATATATATATATATTCTGGTCCGTACTCCGTTTTTTGGTGGTCAAAGCAAGAGACCGCAAAAGGAGATTTACCGTATATATATATATATATATATATATATATATATATATATATATACATACATACACATACATACTCACACGCACACTGGAAAAAGCAAACGTAAGAATTAACCTTTGATTGGCATTTTTATATCACCTTAATGAATGTTAAACAAATCTCAGACATTCACCTAAAAACCGACATTTAAAGTCAAGTTATGGTTACAAATTAAAACTGAAAAAGTCCTGAAATTTGCAAGTTATGGTTAGGACCACAATCCATAAGTTGCACTACAGCCATGTAAACCATAACGCACACCAAAGGCAATGCTCATCTTCTTGCCAGAGACAACTTTGAATGTAGTATTATTAACGATTTTGATTCAATGATGTACTTTAGTTATATTTTGCTTATATGTGTTGATTATTTATTGGTAAAAGTATTGTGAGGTCATGAGCATTACATTTGGGGCGCGAGTTACGGTTTGTATGGCGGTTATTTGAGTTATGGATTGTGATCCTAACCCCATACCATGCACATTTCAGTAGTTTATTTTGTTAGGTGAATTTCTGAGTTTTTTAAAAAACAAATGTTAAGGTGTTTTAACAATGTCAAACATAACTTCATTTTAACCTTTTGTGGTATTTTTTTTTGATAACCAATTTAATTGATTTCAAGAACATATATAAATTAGCACTGAACACGACCATTGTCATCACCAATCCTCTCACCCCACCTCGACTTTCTTATAGAAATACATTTGAGCAACCTACATTTAACCCCTCCGCCCATAATCATGTCTGACTTGCAGTTATTTGTGAAATTGGGTCTTAGAGAGTGCGTATTGTGTCTGGAGGTCCTGAAAGAAGTTAATGTGGTTCCCATTCCAAATGTCACCCAAAGTCGATACACCTATATTATCTGATGCCTGAAAGCCTTGGAGGCTGGAGGTATGCCTAAGATGGCGACCCTGCCACAATGGGGTCTGTTGGGTAAGTGTGTACTGGCACTTCGTAGACCGCAGTACCCCTGCCAAGTCTGAAAGACCAGTGTGTCACCTCTGGAAGACAATTGGGGGATTGGGTCGTGATAGAGCAGATCCATGACCCTATCTAGGTTTCATAGGGATAGTTTGGCCCTATATGCGGGGGTCATACCAACCACCGGTTAGCCAGTCATTAATCACCAGAAGTTTTGTGGCTCAGTAGTATGTTTGGAGATCCGCCATCACCACACCTCCCTCATACGCCATAGTCGTCACTTATGCCACGCTATGCGGGGTGGTTGGCTAGCCCGTAGAAAATACGGCGATGAGGTCTCGGAACCATAGATCCAGAATCAACAATGGGAATTTGTGGAGGACGTAAAGGTAGCACGGAAGGACCATCATGTTAAACAGGGCGACACGGCCTAATATTTTGAGTGGGAGGGAAGCCCAGCGCTGAGAAGGCCCGCTTTTGTCCATGTGAGGAGGGAAATATGGATCCCAAGATATTTGAAGCTCAGCCACTTCGTTGGCAAGAAGGATTGCCACTGCGTGGTTGCATTATCTCCGTGGATCGGCACCACCAGGGAATCACCTGAGTTCACCATGGCCTCTTCGTACAGCTCAAGGAGGTGGAGGCAACGCGCTCCTGTTAGTTGAGTGACTGCCAAGTAAAGGAGGATGTCGTCCACATAAAGTGCAGTCGTGTCATCCATGGAGCCCCCCCCCCCGGCCCAGCCTTGCATCTGGGCATCCCATCTCACCAAGCAAGCAAAGCGTTTAGTGGCAAGTGCAAACAGGAGGAGCGACAAAGGGTACCCCTGTCGGGTCCCTTGACCTATGAGGAAGCGGTCTGAGAGAACCCAACTCACTTCTTCTCATACCTTCTAATCTGAATAAGAAATCATCCCAGGCATGGTCCTTCTCAGGAAACGCTTCTAAGATTTGGAATTCACTACCTAAGGATCTCCGCTGCAACCCTTCCTTCTCCTGCTTCAAACGGTACCTAAAATCTCTTCTGCTTAACAACGACTTCAACACGCTCACATGATGATCCATATCTTCAAAGATCCAACCCCCATTGACATGACCCATGTTGTGGTCGCCCATCTTGCTCAGTCTCTAAATTGTCACTAATGCTACTACCTTATGCTGTATTGTTCTCTGATTTGTTTTTACTGTTTTAACCCAATCGAATCCTAGCATGTGTTGTGATTGAACTTATTTGCATAACCTGTAAAGCGCTCTGATACCTTCAGGTCTAGCCAGCGCTATATAAAACTCAAATAAATAAATGTAGTTATGCACTGTCCTTTACAGATGGCATATTTCCCTTTGAAATGGCCACTACATTTGCACAGACATACAGCTTTACTGCTAAAACTATATAGCACACAAATGATAATGTGCGGAAATCGGGTTTCAGTGAATATTTATCATTTGTGCATCACCAATTAAAGTGCCTTGATTTGTTTTGATCCTATTAAAATATTTGTTTCCATCACACTTCAGAATTACAAAAACAAAATGTGCTTCATTGTTTCTTTCCTAACTGCTGAATGTGTACAGTTCATTGACAGGTATTTAAATTGTGTTGTGTGTTACAAAAAATGACATCCTACAGCCTCTCCTTTCACAAGATTGTCACATAATTTACTTTACTTTTCCTTCTCTGACTGCAAAGTGAGAAGAGTTTGTAAACCCTAATCACCATTTGTAAAAAAATAAGCAGCACTTTGTCAGAAGACATAACCTGCCATTTGACCTATGGCTCTGAAGTGCAGCATATGTGACATAATAAATACAGAATTTAAGGGCCTCTTTATTTACTACTTGGACTTTCACGACCCACTAAAAATCGGCTGTGACTCAGCAGTGGGTCGCGACCCACAGTTTGGGAAACAGTGCACTAGGCTTCAAGCAGGCTTCATAGAGATAGCGGTCTACAATGGGCGCAGATATAGTCTGGTGATAGTCTGTTATGCTTTTTTTTTTTTTTAATGGTTGGAAGCCTATCCTTCCAGGAGAGGTAACAGTATGACTGTGGTCAAGCTCTTGTCAAGAGAATTAATACCAAGACTTGGCATGCCTACTTCTATTGAGACCGATAGAGGAACTCACTTTAAGAAAGAGACCCTAAAACTACCGAGTACTGGCTTACAAATTGAGCAAACATTCCACTGCAGTTACAGAGCAGAAGCATCAGATGTAGTTAAAAAGATGAATGGCACTATTAAGTCCAAACTTGCAAATGTGTGTACCTCAACAAACCTAAAATGGCCAGACACTCTTCCTCTTGTTTAGTGAGAGGGTGGAGAAGAAGATCCCGGAGAATGTGGAAGTCACCAATTTGGAAATCAAGGAGAAGCATTACTAAGTCACGAACAACAAGAAGAAATTGAGACTGAAACACCAGTTTGTGAAAAAGTGAAGCTGATTATTTGAGTCTCAAGAACCTGCAAATGAAAGCAATTCACAGTGAGTCAGGTTGCTGATGTCGATCAAAGCATAAGCCAACCAGTGAGTGGAGAAGATTCATCCGAAGTCACAAGTGAAGAAACAGTAGTTGAAAATGCAAAGTAAGGAGACAAGGGGCCCGTATTCGTAAGAAGCTGCAAAAGATTACACTGGAAGACTCGGAGACCAGAATGAGTTGGAGACGAATCAGAAACAATCAAAGTTGATTCTGAGAATAGTAAAAGTCAATCGCGGTTGAGAGAAGGAGTACCAAATACAAAATACACGTCTCCTGAGTGGACATATCTAGCATCAGTGCCTGCAGCCAGCTGAAGAGTCAGATGTGGAAGTCTATGATTTGATAAATTGCTGCCAGTTCAGCTTTGAAGACTAACAGAAAAAGAAGAACCACCTTTAATTTTTGTTAAGTCTGATGAGTTTGAGCTGAGATTTCAAAATTTTGCCAGAGTTAATGTTTGTTTTGTACCTTGGATATCTAGACGAAGACGATCGGGTTTCCTGAATCCTATGAACTGAAATAATGAGCTGAATGTATTTAAAAAAGAAGCTTGATTTCTGTATTAGTACCTCTTGAACTTGTGTACTTTTGTATCTTTTGTATTTTTCCCCACTAGAAGATGGCATACAGCAGATGCTGTAAAAAAATGGTGTGTTTTCTGACTTAGACTAAAACTGGGCCTCAGTTAGGCCTTGACTTCATATTTTAAAATATTTTATAATGTTCATTGTGTGTTTATATTTCTGATAGAGACTTCTAGCTGCAGATTCCTCACCTTTTGAATATTCCGCAGGCATCAGACTGGATCCGTAACCTTTTCAGCAGTACCTCTGCGTGCCAGAAGATGGGGCCCTGTGACTCCGTACTGGTGCCATTCCACTCTGGAAATTACGTCTGTGGCCTATATAGACGCCACTCCTGCCCGCTGTCAGTTTCTTTCTTTCCAGGCCACAGTCACCGATTAGAGCTCCTCCTTCATCTCTTTGGGACTTAACTCAACATTTTTCCAGTGTGCAAGTGGTCACCCCCCAAAGTTATAGGCTTCACAACCTGTTTGGACTGTCACAAACCGATGGTTGTGACGGATCCCCACCAGGTATGCTTGTGGTGACTAGGGTCGAGCCATGACTCCAGGGCCTCACTGACTGATGGTCGATGAACCCGAAGGCCATCAGGAAACGTGAGGCGAATGTCTACGTTGCCAAGCATAGGAAGATTATGTGTCGGGGTTGCTCCAAGTCACGGTCCATATCCAAAGTTTGTTCCCGGAATCGTCGGAGCTGCTCGAAAGGCTGGTCTTCATAGCGCTCTAAATTTTCAGGTAAATCTAAAAAGAAATGCAAGAAATCAAAGCGAGATTCTGCTCCCTCACGCCACTCGCTGAACAGGAGCGGGGTGGCACCAATCTTCTTGATCTCGCTTCTGAAGTTGGCTGACTTTAGAGCTTGTCAGGGAAAGAAGGCAGGGCTGAGTGATCCCAGAGGTAACACTTAGCAAGGAGACAAGGCAAGGTGATACCAGGCTACTGAAAGTATTACTGAGGCTACTAAACAACAGAGGCAGGACATAGACAAGAACAAAGTATGATCAAAGTAAGGGGTGTACTGGAATATGAACAAGAGGTCTCTTGGTAGCTTAGAGAAAGCTCTTTGGACTGACACCAGCAGATTGCTCTTAACAACAGTCATATAGTGAAGTCATAGTGGGGCCTGCTGTAAGGGGACTGTTGTACTCAGTGCAAGGTGGACCCGGGCTGACACCACTGAGACAGGAAAGATTCCAAAGAGCTTGCCGCAATAAGAGTATTTCCCTTACCTGATCGGAACGGAGACCAAACCAGAGGTCACACTGTAAACAGATAGGGACTGCAACAGACAGTGGACTGAATATGAAATGGAACAGAGAACCAGAATACAGGACAGACAAGACAGAAATCAAACCATGAGGAAAACAGGACACGGAATATGAACAGAGCTTCCGAAATCAAGAACAGGAATACAGGAATCAAGGGCAGGCTGTACTAGACAGATACTGGAACAAGTTATGCCCGTTGATACAGGGAAACTAGAACTAGGATTCAGAGCAAGGAATTCAAAGATGTACCCAACAGGCACTGGAACACGTTATGTCCTGCTGGTACATGGAAACTGGGACTAGGACTGCCTCGTTGGTACAGGGAAACTGGATCTAGGCCTCAGAACAAGGAATTCAAGAATGTATCCAACAGGCACCTGACAAGTTATGCTCCGCTGGTACATGGGGTAACATAGGAATTCAGAACAAGGACAGAACAGAGATTCAGAGCAAGGAAATTAAGGGGACCGCTGCCAGCTCAGTGAATACGTGGTCAGAAGCCCAACATGGAAATCAGAGAAATCAGAATGTCCAGCTAGAAAGGAAGGTGAGACTGAGAAACAAGGAAAACACATAACACAATGCTGCTCAGGGCAGACACAGGAAAGCAGGACACTGCAAAAAGCAGTAGCAGGAATCAGGAACTCGTTTCAAGGATTCAGGAGTGCAGGCAACTGGTAAAGAAAGCAGGAACATCCAGCAACAGCAGCCGTTTAAGCCTGAGTTCTGAAAGCAGAAGCCAGGCTTAAATCTCTCCTCACAGCCACACAGGGTGATTGGAATTCAGAACGTGTGTGAGCAGGCTGCAGCACAGTGCAGGTGAGAGCAGTCAAAGTCCCTCCTCCAGCTCTCTGTCGGAAGGAATGCACAGCGGTTCCAGGAAGCAACCAGTGGGAAGAACGAAAATCCATAGTGGAAAATAGATCGGATCTTATTTCGTAATATGATAGGGATTCATACAAAAGAGAACATGGGCATGCTGGAAGTGGTAAGATAGAGTTCCAAGTATAATAAGATTCACCCAAAGTCTCCTCTCCAGCGCTCATGGTCGGGTAAAGCATACAAGAACCATAATGCATTATTGGTTGATAAGTAAACTGCAATGAAATCAGGAGTGGAACTGATTTAAAAGAGTTTTGAACACTTAAGTTACGCACAGGTTCCAAATTAGTTTTCATGATGACAGCAGGCTTGCAGAAGGTTCACACGTAGTGCCACCCGATGGCAGCATTGCAAAATCTTGACAGAGCCAATCACGCAAATTGTGCCACTGTCAACGCTAGCTTCTTGTTGGCCCATTACTACCATGGCATTTGGGATTCAGTTGCTCAAGTCCTTCCAGGTGTTCCGGACGACCTTCGCCCTATCCTGGGCCAGGCAATTAAATATGGTTGTGATGTGGCAAAGTTCACAATACATTGTGGCTTGGACTCCACAGACTCCATCAGGCAAGCTATTGGCACCAGTGTTGACATTTGCCACCTTGTATGGCTGCGGTCTACTTGGTTACCTAGCAACTTCCAGTCCTCACCAATTGACATTCACTTTCACTGGACACACCTGTTCAGGGACAAGGCTGGCTTCATCCTCAAGAGGTTTAAACAGGAGCGGCTCCTCCGCTAAGGTGGAGGAGCGTCGCCCCACTGCTCTTTCAGCAGCAAAAATAAAATGATCATAACTTAGTTATGATCATTTTATTTTTGGTAGGTTTGGGGCTCGGTTAGGGCGGGGCGGGGCTGGGCTGGAGGCACAGGAGAGGAGTCGTTTGCCCACTCCAAGTGCGCATGAATGTTTGACTGCCCCTCTTGGGCCGGCCAAACAGTCATACGCACTTTGCATGTTCCCCACACAACTGCATTACACAGTCTGGTGGGGAACATGCCCAGGCTCAGAGTCCCCATCTGAGCTCCGATCCATGGCCTTCAGACCTATCACAACGCTGCATTGCAGCGTTGTGATTGGCTATGTGGAGCCTGGGTGCTTCCTGGTTCTGGACTCGCCGAGAATCAGAGAAGAGATCCGGCCGGTAGAACAGGTAAGTGTTTTTGAATTTTTTTTCTTTCGTCACCCCTTCCCCTTCACCCTCATTCCCTGCCAGCTGCTACTGGGTTTAAAGAGAGCAGGGCGATGGCTTGTTCTTTGGGGCGCTCCGCCCCTCCTCGCCAACCAGTTTCAGCTGTTGATGGAGCACAGCCATCTGTTGGAAGGCAGATTCAAACGATTCTTTCTGTGTTGGCATGAGGTAATGTCTGACAGGTGGGTTCTGCAGATAGTTCGCTGGAGGTATGCTCTTCCATTTCTTTCTTCCCCGCCACACCTTACACCATCCCCCCAATGACTGACGGAGGACCATTTCTCCATTTTGTGGCAGGAAAGGCAAGCCCTCTTGGCAAAAGTGGCTATGAAGATGGTCCCGGTGCTAGAAGTAGGGCATGGTTGCTGTTCCCACTACTTCTGCTACCCAAGAAGAATGGAGGCCTCCGTCCTATATTAGATCTGCGCCCTCTCAATGCCTTTCTCTGAAAGGAGAAGTTCGAAAGGCTCACCCTGACCCGGGTCTCGTCTACCCTCAACCCTGGAGACTGGATGGTGGCATTGGACCTACAGGATGCTTATTTTCATATTCCTATCCTGCTGGCCCATTGGCGCTACCTGCGATTCATGGTGGGACAGAAGCATTTCCAGTTCGCTCTGCTCCCCTTTGATCTCACCAGTGCGCCTTGAGTGTTCATAAAAGTGATGGCAGTGGTGGCAGCTCATCTTCAGAGGTCTGGGTTACCAATCTTCCCGTATCTCGATGACTGGCTGCTTTAGGCGGGCTCGCCCCAGGCAGACTTCAGCCACCTCCAGATTACAGGGAACCTCCTGTCATCTTTGACGTTCACTATCAACGTGCTGAAGTCACACCTAAGTCCTTCTCAGACGCACCTCTTCATAGGAACTATCCAGGATATGGTTCCGTTTTGTGCCTTTTGTGAAAGAGTCCAGAACATTCAGGCTATGATCCCGAACTTTCAGCCTTTGTCCTGGATTTTAGTGAGGTCGACTCTGAGGCTGCTGTGACTGATGGCCTCTTGCATCCTGCTGGTCGATCATGCCATGTGGCGTATGCGGGCTCTGCAGTGGGATCAGAAGCCCCAATGGGTCCAACATAGAGGGGACCTTGCCGACCACGTCTAGATTTTAGAGGAGACTGCAAAAGATCTGCATTGGTGTTTGCTGAACTGTGATTGGGTCACCCCTCTCACTTCCCACCCAGAGCTGACAATGGTGACTGATGCATCACTTCTGGGATGGTGCGGCCAACTGGAAGAGGTGAAGATCAGAGGCCTCTGGTCTCCTGGCTCCACATCAAGGTCATGGGGATGAGGGACATCATTTTGGCACTGAAAGCCTTCCTGCCATGCATCAAAAAGAAGCTGGTATGGATAATACTGACAACACCACTCCCATGTGGTTCTGCAACAAACCGGGCGGGGTGGGGTCACGGACCCTGTGCCAGGAGGCCTTGTTCCTCTGGATATGGCTGGACCACCAAGGAATTTTCCTGGTGTCCACCTGGCAGGATAATTGAATGCCAGGATGGACGAGCTCAGTCGTTGGTGCCTAGTGGATCACAAGTGGCAGTTACACCAGGAGGTGGTGCAAGGTCTCTTCTGTGAATGGAGCGAACCTTGGCTAAATCTGTTTGCGACCACCAAGATTGTGCAACAATGTTATCACTTCTGCATGTTGGAGTTTTCAGGGCATCTCTCTGCCCTGAGTTCTCAAGAAGATCATGACGGACCAGGCCCAAGTCATCCTAGTTGCTCCGAATTGGGCACGGAGAGTATGGTATCCAGAATTCCTGTTCTTGCTCATATGTCCTCCAATCAGGCTGTCCCTCTAGGAGGACCAGCTGTTGCAGCTACAGGGCAGGGTTTGGCACTAGGGCGTTCGCAATCTCCACCTTCATGCTTGGAGATTGACCTGAACACCTTTGACCTTCCTCCTGAGGTGGTTGATGTCATCCTGGCAGCCAGTTGTCCCGCAACGAAAACTGTATATTCCTGTTGTTGGGACAAATTTGTGGTTTGATGCGGCACACGCCCCCTTCAGTCCAAACTATCTGATGTTCTTCTGTTTATTCTTTCTCTTGCCCAGCAAGGCTTTGCTTTGAGGATGGTTGAGGGTTTTCTTTCAGCCTTTTGGCCTTCTTACATTTGCCAGATCAGCCCTCACTATGTAAATCACCAGTTGTGATGCTTTTTTTTTTAAAAGGGCTACAACATATGTTTTCCCCTTCTCCTTTTGTGATGCCCCAATGGGACCTTAATCTGGTCCTGACTTATCTGATGTGAACTCTGTTTGAACCGCTTCACATCTATCCCTTACATTTCCTTACCATCCAGACAATGTTCCTCATTCCCGTCACCCAGCCACCTTTGTCGATAATCCAATGGAGCCCATCCATAAATAACGCAAAAAGAAGAATCGATGGACAGAATATTGAACAATGTCAAACATTCATCCCAGTACAGAGATCTGGGCCTAAATCCACTGTTTTTTTGCTCCACGTGCCATTCCAGTTTAAACCCAGCCATATACGCAAATCAGTCTTGACCCTGCTCCCCATGGGAACAGTCCAGCCTGATCTGCCAGGCCAGGTCCTCCCTGGACCATTTTTGGGGTTTCACCCGTCATCAGTCAGGCTAGCTTGACTCCAGTGGCATGGAGTGCACTGGACCCACGTCTGGGCATACCCGTCCCACTCGTGGTGACAAATGCAAAAAGAACAATTGATGGACAGAATGTTGAACAATGTCAAACATTCACCCCAGTACAGAGATCTGGACCTAAATCCATAGTTTTTGCTCCCCATGCCATTCCAGTTTAAACCAAGCTATATGCAAATCAGTCTTGACCCTGCTCCCCATGGGAACAGTCCAGTTCGAAATACCAGTCCAGGTCCTCCCTGGACAGGAAACAAGCATCGTGGAACCAGTTTCGGGGTTCCACCCCTCATCAGCCAGCCTAGCTTGACTTCAGTGGTATGGAGAGCATGGGATCCATATCTGGGCATTCCTGTCCGACTAGTGGTGACAATTGGATTAAACCCAGATCTCTTGACTGGGGGTGAGTGGTTGAAAAGTTTCAGCACTCCGTCCATCATCTTGTTGTGATTGCTATGTTTGTCCTAAGCGGCCAAGGTTATGCCTAGACATGGTTCCCTTGCAAGCTGTGCCACTGGATTCAAGCTAGCCTGGCTGATGAGGTGTGTTACCCAGGAAACCAGTCCCAGGATGCTTGTTTACGGTCCAAGAACGATGGATTAAACACAGATCTTTTTACTGTGGGTGAGTGGTTGAAAAGTTTCAGCACTCCATCCCTCATCTCGTTGTGTTTGCCATCCATAATAAACAGGAAGGATGTTTTGTGCTGTACAGTGGTCTGAAACCTAATTGTTACATTTAGTGCCTCCTTTGTATCCAGGAAATCCGAAATAAGCCTCTTAGCATGTGTTAAGTATTTTATAAGAACTGGAAACTGCAAGTTGGTTCTGTAGTTGCTCGAAAACCCCGGATCTGCTGTTGCTGTCTTAGACATAACCACTGCTTGCTTCCATTCGGGTGGAACCACTGTTGAAGAGAGAGCGAGAGAGGTTGCACAGCATGGTAGAGAAGCTGTCAAGGGCCAATTGAAAGACCCTCTATGGGCAAGTTTGTAACAGGAGTTTTAGATTTATTTGAAAAGATATTTTTCTCAAGTGTCAAAGGCTGACATTCTGTCACATAGGTGCTGATGGCACAGTAGAGTTCGGTGGTTATAGAGTTTCAAGGAAAGTGTTGAAAGAACATTTTAATGAAACGTTCTTACAAATCATTGGCATTTTATTGTTACAAATTTAGCTAGGGAGACGCACAGCTCCTTGAAGTTGGAACTGGTTGCACTAGGGTTGATTAGTGAATCCACGTTCACTACTGAAACATTTTAAAAATTTATTTTGAAGTATTTTGAAATATGCTGCTTTGGCTTGCTCAATTAATAGTTTATTTTGCCGAAAAGCCCCAATTTGTTTTTTTTTACTTGAAGATGGTGCTAAAAAAAACATAAATGGATGGTCGAAAAATAACCAATTTTTGCGACGTTTTTAACTTATCCAGGTTTTTTGGTGTTCATCAGCGGAAATACTGTTTCAGCTGGCAATCGTTGTAGAACGTCTCTGCCAGTAAAACAGCCTTAAAAAGCAAATATGTTCCAGTGGTCAATGTAGGTTATACACCTCCTGGTAATAACTGGATTTTTGTAGGGGGAACGTCCTTTAGGAGAAAGCCGGAATCACGCTGTGCTTTCACAGCGCCGGCAACAGATCGGATGTGTCTTTAGTACGCAATCGTTCTGCACGCAAGTCGTTACAACGACTTGCTTTAGGGGGGCGCAATGGTGGAGGGGTGTTGGAATTAACCTTCCCTACTGTTGCGCAGACTGGAGTTGGAATAGTAAATTAAACTATTCCAATATACAGCGCCCCCCTAAGGCAAGTCGTTAAAATGACTTGCCTGCAGAATAAATGCGTGCTAAAGACGCATTCGTTCAAATGACGGAGTTTCTAAGGCTTGCGTGAAAAATGCATGTGGAATTCCGTCATACATTCTTGCATAATGAAAAACTGACCAAAGTACCGCCATGTTTGGTCTGAAAAGGTTAGCGTTGTAGGAAAGAAATGAAAGTACATCATCCTGAGTGCAAGAAAGAGGAGAGATGTTTTATGTCAAGGGCCAATGGTAACATATCAGCCACTTGTTTCATAGAGGGGTCTGGTAACATCCCAGCAAAAGCCACGGGCACACAGAGTTCCCTTAAGGAAATAGACAACTACTTCAAAATTGATGGCAGTGATATAGCAATGGGATAGTAGGTTGATTTGATTTGGAAGTAGGAGTATAGGCCTCCTTGGCAAGGTGTATTCAATCAAACATCGAAGGGGAATGGCTCAGTTGTGGAAGACCTCTGAGGAGCAGAGAAAGAGGTGAGCTGAGCTAGAAGATCAGATATTGTTTAATAGAAAAGAATCTCCCAAAGAGAAGAGCTTCTTTGTTCAACCAGGATTCCATAAATGTCTTTTGTGGTTCTGCCTGGATGCAAAAAAATCAATTTTCAGGACAGCCTATTGAAAGAAGATCAAAGACATAGTGCAGATATGTGGGACCTGCTCCTGGATGGGATGTCATGTGTTAGTCTGCTCAGAAGATTCACTAATGTGTGAAAGCCCAGGTTCATAACTTCATAACTGGGAGACCGACCTGACAAGCATGAGTACTAACCTCTTGTTCAAGTGCAATGAATATGGTCATTGTGTTTTCTATAATGAACAGGGCCTCATTCCTGAAGATGCAGGACAGAGAATGTGCGTGGCTAGAGAACAACAGTTTCACCTTCATGTCCAGAATATTTATGTGTAAAATGACTTCCAAGGACACCCACAGATGTTGCACCTTGTGGTGAGCCGTGGCCAATTGCAGTTATGATCAAAATAGTCAGTGGTTATGGTCTCCTCAGAGTCCTCTTTAGTAAGTATCTGATTCAGCAATCTTATCCAAAAACAATCTCTCTCGCTCTCTCCTCCTCCCCCTCTCCCTTTCCCTCCCCCTCTCCCCTTACTTGGTACATAATTTAGTACGCTCTACAGGCACTCTAGTTTAGTCCACAGCAAGAATTGTAACTAGAAAAAGCAACGCTTACATGGAATGTGGGCCAAGCAGTGGCGGCTGGCATCTACAGGGAGGCGGGTCGTGCGTGCAAATATTTTTTTAAAAAAAGGAACTTACCTGAGTCAACGTCCTCTGCTCTGGACCTCTTCTGAACCGGATGCTGCAGTGCGCTGCTCTCATGCTGTGATAGCAGCGCCCTGATTGGATGGCGCGGCCACACAGCGCTCCCCAGTTCCCTGAAGGCCTGCACTTACTCAAACCCAGCTGTCTTAGCTGGGTTAGAGGTTTCAAAGTATGCGTGTCTTGTTTGCCATCGCAAGACGGCATGCCAAAGGGACATGCGCACTTTGAATAGAGCACCAACAGACCATCCTCCTCCCTGCTGCTGTCATTCAGAAGTGGCCCCGCCCTGATGCTCGGATCTGGATGCTCGGATGAAAAATAAAATGGTAATGCATTTGTGTTAGACTTGGCATCTTTTGGCGTGTTTCCCCTGAGTTTTTGCTTTTTGACCTTCCGGTTTTGACTCTGTTTTTGCTGGCTTAGTGTCTCTGCGCACTTTTCTCACTGCTGATCAGTGGAAAAGTGCAAGTGCTCCTGTCGTAAACTGTGTTATGGATTGGTGTTTCCATGATTGGCATATTTGATTTACTTCTCAGTCCCTAGTAAAGTGCACTGTGTGTGCCAGGGCCTGTAAATCAAATGCTGCTAGTGGGCTGCAGCACTGGATTGTGCCACCCACACAAGCAGCCTGTAAATGTAACTCTGGCCTGCCATTGCAGAGCCTGTGTGCAGTCTGGGACTGCCATGTCGACTTGGCAAGTGTACCCACTTGCCAGGCCCTTACCTTCCCTTTTCATACATGTCAGTCATCCCTAAGGTAGGCCCAAGGTACCCCTGTGGGCAGGGTGCAGTGTATGTGAAAGATAGGACATGCCCTGGTGTGTGTGGCATGTCCTGATAGTGAATTACTGCCAATTTAATTTTCACTATTGCAAGGCTACCTGTTCCCATAGGACAGAAGGGGGAGTTGGTTTATAACATCTTATAAACATAACTGGCCCTGGGAACTAGGTAGAAAAATAAAGTTTAGTATGCCTGACTTCAGAATCTAAAGATGCATCTTTTAGAAAAGGTGATTTTTACATTCTGTGTTTGAAAATACCACTTTTAGAAAGTAGGTATTTTCTTGCTCAGCCATCCAGTAGGACTCTGCTGGGTTTGTGGATTGACTATCTGGGTTTTGGATGACAGGGGCTGGAGAGGGGCCGTGGCTCCAGATAGTCTAGGTGGGTCAGGAAAGGGCTGAATAGACCTGGGCTGCATTTAGAGTAGGGGGAGGAGGAGATTTCCTTTCACCTGAATGGGCCTGGTCTGCCTCTGACAATGCCGTCTCCACCTCCTGCCAGGAAGCCACACCAGAGAGGGCAGAACTGGTTCTGACTGGGCACAGACACTCTCTGCCTGAGAGGACAAAGGATTTTGGGCTATAAAAAGTGGGGCCCAAACCCCTGAACTTTAGAACTCTTTTGGACCAAGAAGACTGCCAAGAAGAAGAGTTGGAGAAGCTGTGAGGAGGAACTACCACTTTGCTGAGTGCTTTGCTGTGTTGGCCTGCAGTGGCTGCTTCTGTCTTCGGCAGTGAAAGGACTGGACTGAACTTTCTGCAATCTATTTTTGTGAGTTTCTCCAAGGGCTTGAGGTAGAGCTTGCCCCCTGTTCAAGAAGTCTCAGGGACAGCAAAGACTTCAAGTTCTTCTGCCCTCAGCACTGGGGACTGTGTGTTTTGTGCTGCAACAGAAGAAAAAGCAACCCGCCTCACCAGGAAGGAGGATCTACAAAAGGCGCTGAGGGCCTGGGTAGCGGCCAGACATGCCAGTGGGCAGTCTGGAGATCTTAGTGGAGAGGCAGAGGAGCCTCTTCTTAGGGTGGATGTGCTTTTGGGAGGGGGGATCCCTCCAGACCAGGCAGCAGCGGTTTGTCCCCAGAGGAGCTGGAGGACAGGCGGGAAGCGAGGAAGTTCGAGTTGGAAAAACTCAGGATGGAGAGTGAGGGGGAAGAGAAGAGAATAGCCATGGAGGAAAGACAGATGATCTTAGATCATGAACGTAATCTTAAGGAACTGGAGCGAAGTAGTAGGCCCAGCTCAGATGGTGGCAGCAACTCATCAGGGCAGTCAGATCGAATTGTGCGCATCCCCAAGAAAGTAGGCAAGGAATTCAAGAAGGGGGATGACATACAAAGGTGGTTTCAGGGTTATGAGGCATCTATGCACATGAATGGGGTCCCTGAGAAGAATTGGGGGGCAGGATTGTGGCCTCTTTTCCCAGAAGAAGCAAGGGATACTTTGATAGCTTTGGGTAAGGGATGTCATCTCACCTATGCTGACATGAAGGAGGCCCTTCTCACCAGGTATGGTCTCACTCCTGAAAAGTACAGGGATCAGTTTAGGTCCAGTAAGAAGTCTGATGCCAACACTTGGTTGGAATGTGTAGATTCGTTTTGCAGGTCACTGGATAGCTGGGTGAAGGGCAGTAATGTAACAGATTTTCAGGGGCTCTACAATTTGATTGCATGGGAGCACTTGTCTAGTCTGTTTTGCAGATCTGCGCCAGCACTTGGTTGATAGTAAGCTAACTGACCCCAGGAAGCTTGCTATGGAGGCGGACCGCTGGGTGAGTACCCGGGTCCACAAGAAAGCGTTTGGGGGAGACTCAGCCAAAGGTGGGCAGGGTCCCCTGCAGAAAAGTGGGGGGGGACAAGGGTAAAGCACAGGAGTTCTCTAAAGGGCCCCAAACTAACACCAAGGGTAAAGGTTCCCATCCCCCAGGAGATAAGAAAGCAGTGGTCTCTTCAGGAAAGCCTGCTGAGACTGGCCCCCGCAAGTGTTTTGCATGTGACCAGGTGGGTCACTTGAAGGGGGACCCCAAGTGTCCCAATAGGGCACAGCCATCCACCGGTGGGCAGTCCAAGGTGTTGGCTAGTGTAGCGCTTGGGGAGGAGGGGTGCCCACAGGAGGGTGGGGATCCCGCAGAAATGACCCTCGTCTCACTAGGGGACAGCGAGATGGTCCCAGGAAACCAGGTGCCCCCTAACACAAAGAAATACAGCACCTGGGTGACCATCAATGGGAAAAGGGTAGAGGCTCTCAGAGATACTGGAGCCAGTGTGACCTCAGTCCGGTGTCACATGGTCTCTGAAGAGCAGGTAGTCCCAGGGGCATTCCACCAAGTAGTTGCTGTAGACAACTCAGAGCGCCAGTGTATGGTGGCGCAGGTTCCCTTTGAATGGGGGGGGGGTCTCAGGTCCCTTGAGGGTGGTTGTGAGCCCTACCATGCCTGTAGATTGTCTGCTAGGTAACGACCTGGAGCAGTCCTTGTGGAAGGATGTTGAGCTCAGGTCTCACTTGGAGATGTTTGGGTTGCCAGAGTGGGCATGTGTGTCCACTCGGTCAATGGCGGCCAGAAAGGGTGATCAGAGGCACCTGGAACCTGAAACATTGGCCCAGGTCCCTGGGGGTGCAGGAAACCGGCCCCTGAAGTTCCCACGGACCGGGAGGAGGCTGACCTTGAGGGGGACGCCCCGGTGCCTACAGGGGAGCAGGTAGCTGAACTGGGGGACATCTCTGAGCTGACCCATTGGCAGCAATTAGGGGGTCCCCCCAGGGAAGAATTCTGCAGGGAGCAGAAAGAGTGCCCTTCTCTGGAGGGTCTGCGGCGGCAGGCTGCAGACCAGGCAGCTGGTGATCAATCTGGATCACATTGGATCTACTGGGAGAATGGTCTCCTGTATAGTGAGCCTAAGGTTGCTGAACCTGGATCAGCCCGTGTGCTTGTGGTACCCCAGCGCTTCAGGACCTTCCTACTGGGTCTGGCTCATGACGTGCCTTTGGCAGGACATTTGGGGCGGGACAAGACCTTTGAGAGGCTTGTCACCCACTTCTGGCCCCAGATGCGAAGGCAGTCGGATGGACATTGTAGGTCTTGCCAAACTTGCCAGGCAAGTGATAAGAGTGGGAGGAAGGTCAAAGCTCCTCTCCAACCTTTTCCGGTTGTTGGAACACCCTTTGAAAGGGTAGGGATGGACATTGTGGGGCCACTGGATCCCAAGACATGGGCAACAGGTACATCCTGGTCTTGGCGGACCATGCCACCCGGTACCCGGAGGCAATCCCTCTCAGGACAACGACGGCGCCATCGGTGGGCCGGGCATTAATGGGGATCTTTTCCCGTGTGGGGTTCCCCAGAGAGGTGGTTTCTGACAGGGGGACCAATTTCATATCCAAGTATATGACATCCCTGTGGAAGGAGTGTGGTGTAACCTACAAGTTCACCACTCCTTACCACCCACAAGGTAACGGTCTGGTGGAGAGATTCAACCAGACCTTGAAGGGCATGATTAAGGGTCTAACAGAACCCATGAGGCGTAAGTGGGACGTCCTCTTGCCATGCCTTCTCTTTGTGTACTGGGAGGTACCACAGAAGTCTCTTGGGTTCAGTCCCTTTGAGCTTCTGTATGGTCACCCTGTGAGAGGACCTCTGAGTTTGTGAAAGAAGGCTGGGAGGCAGCTCCCAGGAAAACTCCCCAGGATTTGTTTAGTTACATGCTGGCCTTCAGAAACCAAACTGCCCGCTTCAGGAAACTCACTCAGGCGAACCTAGAAGCAAGCCAGGAAGAAATGAAGAAGTGGTGTGACCAGAATGCCACTCTGGTCCAATTTTAACCTGGGCAAAAAGTGTGGGTCATGGCCCCAGTGGAACCTTGTGCCTTGCAGGACAAGTGGACTGGGCCGTTTGAGGTGGTGGAGCGCAAAAGTGGTGTCACCTATCTGGTGGATTTGCGGACTCCAAGGAACCCTTTGAGGGTCCTGCACGTGAACCGCCTCAAGCCCCACTTCGAGAGGTCCGAAGGGAGCATGCTCTTGGCGACAGATGATGGGGTGGAAGAGGAGAGTGAACCTCTCCCTGACCTCCTGTCTACCAAGGAGCACGATGGGTCAGTGGAAGGTGTGGTCCTCTCCCCTACACTGACCCCAGAGCAGCAGAGCAACTGTCACCAGTTGTTGGGACAGTTTGCCCCACTGTTCTATCTGACCCCAGGTGTTACTCACTGGTGTACCCATGACGTGGACACCGGTGACAGCCCTCCTGTGAAGCACAAGATTTACAGGTTGACTGTCCGGGTCAGGGCCAGCATCAAAGAGGAGGTCTCTAAGATGTTGGCGTTAGGGGTGATCGAGCCCTCCAACAGTCCTTGGGCCAGCCCAGTGGTCTTGGTCCCAAAGGCTGCTGCACCCGGTGCCACTCCAGAACTGCGGTTTTGTGTGGACTACCGTGGGCTCAATGCCGTCACCAGGACTGACGCGCACCCCATCCCCAGAGCTGATGAACTCATTGATCGGTTGGGGGCTGCCAATTTCCTCAGCACGTTTGATTTAACGTCTGGGTACTGGCAGATTACCTTAACCGATGGGACCAAGGAGAGGTCAGCATTCTCAACCCCAGAAGGACATTACCAGTTCCGGGTGATGCCCTTTGGGTTGAAGAATGCCCCTGCCACCTTTCAGAGGTTGGTCAACCAGGTGTTGGCTGGACTGGAGGATTTCAGTGCTGCTGCATACCTGGATGACATCGCAGTGTTCAGTTCCAGCTGGGAAGAACACTTGCAGCACCTCGCTGAAGTGTTGAGGGGCTCTGCAGAGGGCAGGCCTCACGATCAAGGCCAGTAAGTGCCAGATCGGGCAGGGTTCTGTGGTGTACTTGGGACACCAGGTAGGAAGCGGCCAGGTTGCGCCCCTACAGCACAACATTGAACCATTCTGGCTTGGGAACCCCCCAAGACCCAGACATAGGTGAGAGCCTTTTTAGGTCTCACCGGTTACTACAGGAGGTTTGTTAAGGGCTACGGCACCATTGTTGCCCCCTTAACAGAGCTGACTTCCAGGAAGCAGCCCAAGAAGGTGATCTGGACTGAGTCCTGCCAGAAAGCTTTTGATGCCCTGAAGGCCGCCATGTGCATGGCGCCCGTGCTCAAGGCACCCGACTTCTCCAGGGAATTCGTTGTGCAGACCAACGCTTCAGAGCATGGTGTGGGAGCCGTGCTCTCACAACTGAACGAAGAGGGCCTAGGCCAGCCTGTAGTCTTCCTTAGCAGGATACTACTCCCCAGGGAACAGAGGTGGAGTGCCATAGAAAGGGAAGCTTTCGCTGTGGTCTGGGCACTGAAGAAGCTGAGGCCCTACCTGTTTGGGACTCACTTCCGGGTTCAGACAGACCACAGGCCCCTCAGATGGTTGATGCAAATGAGGGGTGAGAATCCAAAACTGCTGAGGTGGTCCATCTCCCTACAGGGAATGGACTTTACGGTGGAACACCGCCCTGGCACAGAACACGCCAACGCAGATGGTCTGTCCAGGTTCTTCCGCCTTAGTGAAGAGAACTCCCAGGAGGTTGGGTAGTTCTCCCTACTTTCAGCTGGAGGGGACATGTGTTAAACTTGGCATCTTTTGGCATGTTTCCCCTGAGTTTTTGCTTTCTGACCTCCCGGTTTTGACTCTGTTTTTGCTGGCTTAGTGTCTCTGTGCACTTTTCTCACTGCTGATCAGTGGTAAAGTGCAAGTGCTCCTGTTGTAAACTGTGTTATGGATTGGTGTTTCCATGATTGGCATATTTGATTTACTCCTCAGTCCCTAGTAAAGTGCACTGAGTGTGCCAGGGCCTGTAAATCAAATGCTGCTAGTGGGCTGCAGCACTGGATTGTGCCACCCACACAAGCAGCCTGTAAATGTAACTCTGGCCTGCCATTGCAGAGCCTGTGTGCTGTCTGGGAATGCCATGTCGACTTGGCAAGTGTACCCACTTGCCAGGCCCTAACCATCCCTTTTCTTACATGTCAGTCACCCCTAAGGGAGGCCCAAGGTACCCCTGTGGGCAGAGTGCAGTGTATGTGAAAGGTAGGACATACCCTGGTGTGTGTGGCATGTCCTGATAGTGAATTACTGCCAATTTCGTTTTTCACTCTTGCAAGGCTACCTGTTCCCATAGGACAGAAGGGGGAGTTTGTTTATAACATCTTATAAACATAACTGGCCCTGGGAACAAAGGTAGAAAAATAAAGTTTAGTATGCCTGACTTCAGAATCTAAAGATGCATCTTTTAGAAAAGGTGATTTTTACATTCTGTGTTTCAAAATACCACTTTTAGAAAGTAAATATTTTCTTGCTCAGCCATCCAGTAGGCCTCTGCTGGGTTTGTGGATTGACTGTCTGGGTTTTGGATGACAGGGGATGACGGGGACTGGAGAGGGGCCGTGGCTCCAGAAAGTCTAGGTGGGTCAGAAAAGGGCTGAATAGACCTGGGTTGCATTTAGAGTAGGGGGAGGAGATTTCCTTTCACCTGAATGGGCCTGGTCTGCCTCTGACAATGCCGACTCCACCTCCTGCCAGGAAGCCACACCAGAGAGGGTAGAACTGGTTCTGGTTGGGCACAGACACTCTCTGCCTGAGAGGACAAAGGATTTTGGGCTATAAAAAGTGGGGCCCAAACCCCTGAACTTTAGAACTCTTTTGGACCAAGAAGACTGCCAAGAAGAAGAGCTGGGGAAGCTGTGAGGAGGAACTACCACTTTGCCGAGTGCTTTGCTGTGTTGACCTGCAGTGGCTGCTTCTGTCTTGGGCAGTGAAAGGACTGGACTGAACTTTCTGCAATCTATTTTTGTGAGTTTCTCCAAGGGCGTGAGGTAGAGCTTGCCCCCTGTTCAAGAAGTCTCAGGAACAGCAAAGACTTCAAGTTCTTCTGCCCTCAGCACTGCGGACTGTGTGTTTTGTGCTGCAAAAGAAGAAAAAGCAACCCGACGCCGCTGCCGGCTCGGTGTCCTGAAGGCACCGCAGAAGGCAACGCCTCACCGCAACACTGATCTCACTGACGACGCCTGCTGACGCCGCCACCGAGCGGATGCTTGCACCGCGACCTGTGGGCACCGCACTCCGCACCGCCTCGCTTCACGACGCCGCCTTGGTATCCCCAACGACGCCGCTCCACGCCGAAATCGACGCCGCTGCCTGCACTGTGGGTCGGGGGCACCGCTCGTGAAGCTACTCGACGCATCGCCCTCATCCCGCACCGCAGCCTTGGCCTACCGACGCCGGCGCCATTGACTCCAGTTCGTCAGCCGACGACAGCGCTTCGGCAACGACGACGCCGCTGCTTGCACCGGGACCTGCCAGCACCGTGATGAGCACCGCATCACTTCGCACCGCGACCCTGGTCTCACCAACGACGCCATCTGACGCCGCCACCGAGCCGCTGCTCGCACCGCGACCTGAGGGCATTGCACGCCCCACAGCTGCACTTCGCACCGCAGCACCTGACTCCCGCCGACGCCAGCGCTCCTGACTTCAACCGCGAGGAGTTTGATCTGCAACGCGTGTGACTTCAAGGGCCCAACGACTCCTGCACCGACCTCCGGAACCGACGCCTGCGGACGCCGTGCTTTCGGAAGCTCAACGAGAGGTCGCCGACGCCCTGCATTTCTAAAGGTACTGTTTTGCGGGTCTTCCCGACACCGTAGCTGGCCCGCGACGCCGCGGTCAGCCAGAACTGTTTGGACTTGTTTGTTCACGACACCGTGATAGCCCCAGAGGGAGCTATCGACTTCAAGGAACTGTTTTTCAAGGTTATTTTGATAACTGAAGATTTCTAAGTACTGTATGGTGGATTTTTGGTCTTGTCTTAAGTATATACAAATATTGGATATTTTTCTAAACTGGTGTGGTGTCCTTTTGTAGTGCTTACACTGTATTACTGTTGATTATGTGCAAATGCTTTACACACTGCCTCTAAGAAGCCTGACTGCTCGTGCCAAGCTACCAAGGGGGTGAGCAGGGGTTATTTTAGGAGTGTAACTCACTTATCCTGACTAGGAAGAAGGGTCCCTATTTGGACAAAGGTACCTACCTCTGCCAACTAGAGACCCCCATTTCTAACAATTACCATTTTATTTTTCATCTTTGGGGGTAACTTAAGTGGGTTGACTCTCCTCTGCTCCAGTGGAGGAGCCGCCCCTGGGGCCAAGCATGGTCAGCCCACATCATATGTCCCTCCAATTGCCTCTTGCTTCTGGGCCGATTGTATATTGTGTGTACGGTGGTTGGTGTGGAAGGTGCACCTTGCTGTGGGTTGCTCTTCTGTTACTTCTGGGTGGATATTACTGTTCCACATTCAGCGGTGGTTTAAATTGTATAATTGACACGTTCCTAAAATTAAAGTTTGTTGACACCCACATGCACAACAGCATCTAATTTCACCTGATGATTACACGGAGCTGCGAGATCTTCGCACAATGATAGAAGTATGGCTGCAGTGCTGATGCACCTCACCCAACATCTACCATATGAGGCAAACTACAGCCAACACTGTTCCAACCATGCACACTGAAAGGGCGCCCAGGAACCCAATTCAAAGTGAAGCACTTTGTAGCATCTCCAGGTGCTTCATTCATGCTATCATAAATTCTCAAATATATTCCAATGAGTGTGCAACTTGGATTATAGTTCCTAATCCCTGTTTATTTATTTGAAAAGTTTTATATAGCGCTGGCTAGACCCGGAGGTATCAGAGCGCTTTACATGAGGAAGAAACATTGTTTCAGAACATGGTTACAAAGTTACATCAGTTACTGGAGCGTAGTTACAGGAATTACATGAGAACAAAAGCATTGCATAAACATGAGGAAAAAGAAAAGGCAAGGGGAGAGATGATTAGGAGAGAGAGAGAAGGAATAGGGGAGGTAGACGGAGAATAATGGAGGGAGGAGGAGGGGGAGGGTGTAGGAGGCACTATGGGGAGACGAGGAAAAACAGTGTCCGACGTCCGGCTGGGTAGGTGACGGCAGAGGGGCAAACCAGAGCCAAACTCCTCTATAGCTGCGTGGGACAGCTCGACCGGTCATCAGCCAAAGGTTGCTCGTGCATCGCAGTATCAGAGCGCTTTACATGAGGATCAGCGAGTTACATGTTACAAAATTACAACAGTTACCGGAGCCAAGAATAAACAAAAGGAGAAAAACAGTGATTAGATAATGACAAGAGATATTAACGCATAAGCTGGAGAGGGGAGGTAGCCACGGGATCGCGGGGGAGGGAAGGAAACACAACGGGGAGACTAGGAAAAACTATGTGCAATGTCCGGCTGGGTAGGTGACGGCCGAGGGAGTGAACCAAAGCCTAACTCCTCTATAGCTGCCTAAACAGCTCCACCGGGCATCGGCCATGTTGTTCGGTCTCCGCGGTGAGTCCAATCTTTATGATTTCCGCCTGGGGGGCATCGTCATAGGTCCATCTGCAGCACCATTCCCTGTGACCCTGAGCGTAGTTCAAACATCAAGGCAGTACTTGTTCCGTGGCGCTTGTCCAGCTGGTTCCTCAGACTGTGCTGCAGCGCGTTCCGTGCCTCCCTCAGTAGTTCCTGTACTCCAATGCGGACCATCAATGAGGTGGGGAGATGTTTAGCAGCCATTTTAAGGTCAGGCAGACAGAATGTGCACGCCTGTGGCTGTGGGACACTCCGCTGTTTCCCCCTGTAATTCTCTCGGTGTGAGTGAGGCTGCAGCAGGACTGAGTAGAAAACAGTCCCATTACCAATCTTTTGCGCTGTGGAGACCTTGAAATGAGCACTGAAACCTCGCTCCAGGCGCCATTTTAGGGTCAGGCATTGTCTTTGCTTGGCCCACCATCAAGCCTTTCAGCTACAGACTTTTTACTAAGGAGAGGGAGAGCACATAGGGTGGACAGAGGAGCTCAGAGATATGAAATCCCTCATGAAACATCTCACTGTATGTAGCTAGCAAGCATGGGAACAGGTTATCTCCAGTTTCATCTCTAGGACTTTTCTGAGGCAGCCATCTTCGTCTCCAGCATCTGCCTAACCTCCCAGAAAGCCGATGGGTTGGGGTGTTACGTTGAGGAGAACATGTGTCAAGCTATACCTGCACTCTGATATTACCTCTTTGTGGGATCTACCATTGGGAAAGATGCCAGTAAAGACTAGTTACTGTAGACTAAATGTATTCCTTGGGGCATTGCCAACTTGTACATAATGCTGAGTTCAACCACAGGTTTGCAGTTGCACCCCAAGGTAGCTGATCTGAAATGACTGTGAATGTATAAAAGGATGCTAAGTGGAAGGCTACCTCACTGTTCATTTTAAAACCACAGAATGTGCAGGAGTGATGGGCAGCTTCAAGTGTCCCACTATTTCATCACTACCTATTGGAGAAGGGTATATTGTGTGTTGGCTTGGACAAGGGTGTGCTATGTTGTGTACTATTTTCAAAATGTACTACCATGACAGGCCTATAGAAGTGAGGAGTCAGTGTATTGTCTTTTTTTCCACACCAGGCTACAACTTACTGCAATATTGGAATGCACATAGATGTTTTAGCAGCTTCGAATTTTTGAGGTTGATTTGATGAGGACTGCCTGTATCAGTTCGCTGCTTCTTTCAATGAACGTATTGTATCTCCTTATGAACTCTGCTTCCCTTTTCTAGAAAGCTGTTTTTTGTCCAAGTTGCTTTTTCTCAGTCATTTAATGTGATACAGAACCAGAACTAAAAGCAACATCAGTACCAGACTTTGACTGGGTCAACGTCATATATTAGAGATCGGAACAATACATATGCATTTATGTATATGTATTAAAAAAACTACAATTTTTCAACCTCACCCAACCAGGTCGTTATACTGAGATCCACCTTCGCTCTCCAACTCATAGCTATACTATGTTTGGCATGCACTAGGTCCAACTCTATAAATCTACATATTTGTTTTGATCCTTTGGGTCTTCTTTGGCGACCCAGCAAGCACACCTCAGGGTCAAGCCACAGTTTCTTGCTAGTAACCTCTTTGATCTGTGTTACTATTGCTTCCCGGTAATCCAGGATCACTATACAGTCCCAGACAATATGATAGAAGTCTGTCCCAGGTAGCCCGCCCCTCGGGCAAAGGTGAGCAGCCTCATGGTACATTTGCCCTATTGTGGCCGGTGACCGATATCCTTTGGGTAGGTAGTTTAGTTCGGTAAATTTGAATCTAGGATTCTTAGAGACTCCTTTTGTGTATTCCAATATATATTTTTAGCCAGGGTCTGTAAGCTCCTTCCCAGTATGTGTTTCCCATCTTAGCCTGGGTGTTGTCATGTCAAGCAGTGTACTCTGTATGATCTCAGAGTGTATCTGTGTAACATTGTGGCAAAGCAGTCCACCAGTAAAAATGTTTGTGATGAGCTCCCCCTGGATGGTTCGTTGTCCTCCTTGCCCCAGGTCAGTAGAGCTGCCCTGGTCAAAGCATTAAACGTTAGGCACTGTCCCTACCTTTGCGACCCCAGCCTCTTCCCAGAGTTTTTTGTCATGAGTCCGGGCCGCCGTCCTAAATCTGGACAGGCACAATAAAGACAGCTCTGAGGCATACAAGGCCTTTACCTTCGCTTTTCTGAGGGATATCAGCCAGAAGTTCTTCATCACTCTGAGTGCTTTGGGATATCTCTTAGTTTGGTCACCTCCACCGAAAAGGGCCTCCTTAAATAAGCTTCCCCTCAGAAAAGCTCTCATTTCTTCCACGGTCATACCTGGGTTAGCTATCACCCATCACATCAGCCAGGTAAGTTGGGCTGCAAGATAAACGTTTTCAAAATTTGGAGCCCCAGCACCACACTTAGTAAGCAGACACACATTTATCAACGGATAATCGATGCCTAACACTGACCCAAATTAAATTCCGTAGGGCTGTGTTCAGACCCTTAAAAAAGGTTGCTTGATGATGATGGGTAACGCTGGGAAATAATATAAGAATCTAGGTACCAGCAGCATCTTAGATTTGGCCACCCTTCAAATTGTGGAAAGGGGCAGCCTTCACCGGAATGCTTGTAACGGTTGAAAGGAGGAGGCAAATCTCCACAGCTTCTTCTCAAAGAGCTTCTCCTCCCACCTGTACACCAGATATTTGAAAGGTATCGAGTTACCACCTGAGATGCAGACCCAGGTCAAGGGGTCGTATCAATTCCTCTGTTCAGAACAGTGGAAACAGACAGGACTTGTCCCGATTGGTCTTGAGACCAGTCACACCCCGAAGCACTCTAGTTTCTGCATATTGTCAGGAAGATCCTGAATAGGATTCCTGAGGAAAAGCAGAGTGTCATCTGCATATAGGCATATCATGCGGGTGGAATGTGATACCTGAATTTCCCAGGATTGTGCCTTGCCCCTCATCAAACAGTCTAAAGGCTCTACCTCCAGGGCACAATGCAGGGGCACCTCTGCCTAGTGCCCCTTTCAGTCCTCCATTGATCTGAGTTTACTTCACCTGTTCGAAACCTGGCGGTCGGCTGTTGATACAGTAACTATATTCAGCTGAGGATAACTCTAGCCAATCCCATACGTCGTATCAATAGTCCCACAGCAGGGTGTTGAAAGCCTGCTCAATGCCTAGAGAGGCTACTAATGTCCACTGCCCAGTCCTTGGGGCCCTGTGCATAACGTGGAAAAGGCATCTGAGATTGGCATAACTGTTTTGTCCAGGGATAAACCCATTCTGGTTGGGGTGTACCAATTTTTTTCATGAGTTGGAGCAGTCATTTGGCTATAATTTTTGCCCTGGATCTTAGCCTCGTTGTTCAGCAGGGATAAAGGTCTGTAAGAGTTGTCATCGAGCGGGTCCAAACCCAGATTAGGGAGCACCACAATGACAGCTTCCCTACCTGACCCCCAGCAGAACTCCTGGCTGCAGCGCCCCTTGAACATTTTGAGGAACTTGAGGGGTAAGTTTGGTTCTTCTCTGTAGCGTAAAAATCAGACGGCAGGCCATCAGCGCCTGGTGTCTTACCATTGGCGAGTTGATCTTTTGCTGCCCTTACCTCCTGCACTGTCAGTAGCATGTCTAGGTCCCCACACTGTTCTGGGCTAAGACATGACAGTCTTATCTCTGCCAAGTATTCCTGGGGCTGGGTCGGGCCCCGGTCACAGGTCTAATATATAGGGCTTCATAGTATTGGGAAAACATGGTTTATTTCCAACTAGGAATGTGTACCTGCCTGGAAGGGCTGTGCATTGCACAAATTGCTGTCATGGTCTGTAGAAATCTACCAGGCCAGCATCAGTCCATCTCTGTCAGCATGTTGTCTGGCAACATGTTTCTTAAAGCTAATTCTTGAGAGCTGGTCTACTGGGCTATTATAGCATTGTTTGGCTGAACCAGGGATTAAATAATTTGATCATCACCTTGAGACCCTAACGGGTGAGTAGTCGCGCTTTACAAGAAACCTTATTGATTGATTGATCATCAGTTAGTGACAGCCTTTCTAGCCGTTGTATTTCATTCTCTGCACCTGTGATTCCACATGTATAGTTAATTTCACAGTGTAGATGGTTTTCAAGCAAATGCCCCTTTTAACCACCTTGAACTTATCCCGTTCATTGGCAGGGTCAACACCTGTACCACCAATTTGGGGGAAATACCAATCAATACTGTCACTAACCAGTGTCGGATAAGGAGTGTCTAACAGTGTCTCTGGTCTGAGTCTCCAAGTCGGAATCGCCTGTTGTGTCCTGCAAAATCGTGAAGACGTAAGCAGTGGTCTCTATATCCCCCAGGGTATGTGTCATTCCCAGACCCATGAGAAAGATATCCAGCCTAGTGTCTACACTATAAACTGGAGAGATATGAGCATTCCCTCACATGTGGGTGCCTTTCACGCCATATCTCTGTGAGCTGCAGACTACAGGACGATGCGGCCAGCCTCTGCGCTGTAACTCTACTGAGTGCCCCCGAAGGAGTACGGGTCCTATCCATGTCAACATCCATTAAATTCTCTGGCCCAAATCGTCAGATTCCCAGTTCTGGAATAATGTGTGGGTCAAGGAATCATACCAAAGTCCCTAATTAGAGTTAGGAGCATAGATGCAAGCCAAGGAAATGTCTAACCCGTTCAGAGTGCCCTTCACCAATGCGTGATGGCCTTCAGCGTCCAGTCGAGTATGTTTGGTGATAAGAGGAACCCTAGGTGCAATCCAGATTAAGGTCAATACTCTGTTACAACTAGCTGCCCATTCCATCTTTTCCTAAACTTCTAGTTGAACTTGGTTAAGGTGAGTCTCTTTGAGGAAGGCAAAGTGTACCTGTCTATGTTTCAAGAGGGTGTGCACTTTGTATCTCTTCAGGGGGGTCCCAAGGCCCAGCATGTTCCACGTTATACAGTTAAAAGCGTGCAGTGCAATCCAGTGTTGCTTAGCAGCCATGGCTTAAGAGTTCTAAGATATCCTAACGGAAGAGGTGAAGGATTCGGGTTCCCGTCTCATGTGTCATGAGTATAGTGTGTGTTGCAGACCACCTATCCGCATAACTCGCCAGCTGGGGCCTGTCGCACTACACCACTACTCCCCCCAACTGAACAAAAAGGTATGCCCATATCGGGAACTCAAGTGGAGCGTGTGCCATCGTGGACAACTCCAGCAGTGCCCGGGATAGTTTCTGCAGCCTCACTGTGGCCCTCCATCACTCTTTCATATTGTGTCATCTTCATCTTTATCCACGTCTGTATTGGTTGGCAGTGTTGCCACATCCCGGGGAGGCGCCCTCTGGTCGCCTTCGGATTCACCATCCCGCAGTGTGCAATGTGGATGCGCCACTGCTGGAATGCCCTTGATATACTAAGGGTGGACAGCATTAAGCTAGGTGTGGGCTCCATCATCTCTCTCAGCCAAAGATTCCCATAATATGGTAAAAATTATTACTATTATGCCAGGGCAAACACTGCATGGGCATGCAGAGCAATTTTCAAATAAACTCTCCCATTCTGTTTTGCTATCACAGAAACCAATTGCCGTTTTGTCCATTATATTTATTCATTTATTTATACATTTTTATATAGCGCGAACATGACTTGTGAGAGTATCAGAGCGCTTTACAGGGGGAGAAGTGAATAACCAGTAAAGACACAGTAATAAAACGCAGATACGTCATAAATACAATCATAGAAGAATAACAAATTGAAGGACGCGACCTCCCTAGGAGATCAGAAGGAAGTAGTCATGATCAACAAAATAAGAATACACCAGGTAAGATCAGTCGATATAGGGTATGAATTCGATTTTAGACCAACCATTTGTTCATCAGAAATGTTTTCACTTCTACTTTGAAGGAGACGGTAGAAGGAATCAGATGGATTTCCTTCGGCAGAGAATTCCACATTTTCAGTGCAATGCCCGAAAAAGCCCTGTTGCACTTTTTCTTTTTGCTGAAAATCTGTGGTTTCAGCAGTAGGGAGCTGGTACTTTGCTAAATGTGACCTTAAGCAAATGGGATTCTTTCAGTGGCCTGCACTATCAAATATGGATGGCCTAGAAGAGCATGCAGTGCTTTTTCATTGGCTGCAGCAGCTGAGCATCAGGGGCTGTTTTGCATGTATGGGCCGGAGCCACTCCTTGCTAAATAGAAGCAACCCGGAAGTGTGTTGGCCAGAACTGTTGACTGAGTGTACAACCAGCATTATGTCAGTTGTGCACCTTTAAGCAAAGCGTAATTTCAGTATGCCTAGAATTATCACCATTACATTAGTGTGAGTTTTAAGCCAGAAGAGGGTACCTTAATGACAAGAATGCCCACAATATTTCTAGAATTTCCATGGCCCTCATCATACAGGAGAGGGCCCCATGATATGAGGAATGCCCACACTTTGCTAAGTATGGCCTCTTTTGGTCTATGGCCATCAGTATGACAGGAATGGACACCATCATGCCAAAGATACACACAATATGCAATGAAATGCTATTGGTTGTGGCAGGGATGTACACCAGCTTGCCAGAAAATGGTCCCTGCCTGCTAGGGAGGCTACCATATGCCTGAGATGTAAGGAGGTGACTAGGAAGGAACACTGTCAGGGCAAGGGAAAACAAAGACACCTAACACAAATGTGTGTGGTAGAACAGTGCTCTGCTAGAGAGTCGAAGGTCATGGTTGCAGCCAAAGCCCACTAACAGAGCCCTAGCCCCCCCCCCTTTTACCTCCTCCCACAACAGCTGGAAGATGCTGCTTATCGCTCTAAGCAGGGACTTCACCACTAAAAGTCCCCTGTGTTTGACTTTTAGTGGTGAAGTTAAAAACTCGCCAGAAGGCTGTAGGCCAATCAGAACTCGGCAACCAGAATCCCTCCCAACCTCTCATGCTGCACTCGCATGATAAGACACCTAACACAAATGTGTGTGGTAGAACAGTGCTCTGCTAGAGAGTCGAAGGTCATGGTTGCAGCCAAAGCCCACTAACAGAGCCCTAGCCCCCCCCCCCCCTTTTACCTCCTCCCACAACAGCTGGAAGATGCTGCTTATCGCTCTAAGCAGGGACTTCACCACTAAAAGTCCCCTGTGTTTGACTTTTAGTGGTGAAGTTAAAAACTCGCCAGAAGGCTGTAGGCCAATCAGAACTCGGCAACCAGAATCCCTCCCAACCTCTCATGCTGCACTCGCATGATACCACACCTGTCGAAGCTCCACTGGCTCCCCATATACAAATGAGCACAATTCAAACTCCTGACCCACACTTTCAAGGCACTACATAGCACATCAACAATCGCATCTGCTTTCACAAACCTTCCAGATATGTCTGTTAGTCTAGACTCCTACTTGCACACATCACATGCATATGGAAAACCAGATCCGGCGGTCGAGCCTTCTTTTATATCACTCCAAAAAACATGGAACGACCTGCTGCTACACATAAGAGACTCAACCTCACTTCTTGAATTCTGCAAGAAGGTGAAGCCCTGGCTTTTTGGGTAGTCTTACTAGGCTGGGTTTGGCTAGACGCACACCTGCTCAGTGCCAGGATACCCTCCGGAGTGCGCTCTACAAATCTGCACAACATAACAACCTGGCTAATGTTCTGCACGAGGCAATATGGTTGGATTGACCTACAGTATTAATAGCTCAAGTGTTGTCAACTTACGTGGTTAGGGGAAGTCTCTGCGTCGTATCGCCGACCTGCTCACTTCATTTCTCATTGCTTAGTTTGTACCAGTGTTAGTCCCGACTGTGGCTCCATCACTTATTTTTGACATATTTGAGCCGAGTGTGGTGCAAAAGCATGCTTTGTCACAATGTTCTGTGCAATCTGGATAGCCTTCTCCGGCTTCTGGAATTCCTTCTCATCACAGTTTCTTCTTGCTATTATCTAAATATGTTTGTATGTATCTGAATGTATGTAGCATGAACCTACCTACAAAGCATGGAGCACAGTACAGTTGAGATGAAACGGGTCAGCGGCACATGAGGCAGAGGAGAAGGTAATCTGCAATTACTCATTTAGGAAGTGGTATTTTTAGAGCAGCACTGAGTTCTCGAAGCTGTGCCTGCTCATGTGTTGTTACACAGACTGCTTACCACCATGAACGGGTCAGCAGTGGTGTGCACCATACAGGTCCTTCCTCCCATTGTAAAGATGACTTGAACGGCTGAGGTAGAGCTGCGGACTAGAAAATAACTACTGAGCGACCAGCAGGAAAAAGTAACGGGGTGCAGAGAAGCAGAGTAACTAAGACTAGTTTCTGATAAATGCTGGGTTCATTCTTTTTAGGACTGACGTCAGACAAAACATTTTGATTTTACTAAAATGATGTGTCTGGGGGTTTCAGCCAGCTGTCTTCAGCCATTGGTCTGGTATTGTGCGGCTAGGGTCATTCCACTTCAGCCATTGGCTAACTTTACTGTGAGTGATGTCTTTTTGCCATTTCACAAGGGACATATCCACACACACACACAATAGTTGCTTAACTTCGAGCGGCTTCTATTGCAATGTGTTCTTTTTAAGATCAAAAAAGGTTTGCTTTTAGGCATTTTCTTTTTTTTTTTTATTGACGAGGGCCCAGCAGCTTCCCCAACAATAAACTTTTGCAAAAACCATCACAAAACAAGCACTTTCTGGGCCAATAGGTTGATAACCACCGCCAGGCTTGTTGACTTTGCCAGTGCGTGTTCTTAGTTGTACCGGTGTGTGGTTATGTGCCCGGCCTTTTTGTGCTTTGGTTGTCTGCTGTGATCACCTCCCCTGATCTTCAAGGTGCGCCTGCTGGACTTTGAAAACTTTTCTTTAGCAATAAAATGTTTTTTCCCTCTTAGCTTCCCTTCATGTCATTCTTGCTGTTCTTGTTGAGGCTCCCGCAGACCTACCCAAGGCAACTACAGACGAGCAGTCGCACGAGCGAGTGAGTAGTCGCGCTTTATAAGAATCCTGGTTGATTGATTGATTGAGCGGCCTTGTCTTCCGATGTTGGTGCTTACCCTGGCACTGACCGGTGCCCATTTAACGGGCAGTTCATTCAGTATCCATGTATGTTTCTGAATGGTGAATTAAAGCCTGTGCTCCCAGAAGGGTAGCGCCTAGTGCAAGATTTAGGCACTGTCTGATGCTCACTAGGCTGCGATGAGGAGCACACAGCTCATCGACCCACACATGGGTAACTACCTGTCCAATGTTTCCAGGTGCTCATAGTGGAAATGAATAAGGTGATTTCAGATTTGCTACATTTGACTGGAGATTATTTGGAAGAACCTCCTATATTTCGATATTTAATGGGTGGACACTTGTAGTTATAGTGAAGAGGAAGAGTTATGATGATGTGCTAATGAGATTGTTACTTGAGAGCGAGAGGAGTTTTTCCCTCTGGGGTAAGACGTACTTAAAAAGAGATGTATCCAATCAAGGTATATACATGTTACAATACAATGTTGACCATATTGATGGGATTCGGACATAATTGTGACTACAGCTGCTCTAATAGCGACCGTGGCATAAGGGTGCCCAGGAGCTAATGTGTTGCACCAGTGAGCACCTTGATGTCACTTTAACCCCATTAATGGAATCAAAACTGGGAGTGTGGATGTTTATCTTGGAACGCATACAATCCGCTAGGTGGCAGCATTGTACTAAATATGAGGCTGGCAGATCTGGTTTTATTGTTACATTGTAATTAATGCCTTTAACAAAGAACCCAGTGAACGACTTCCGCCAGAGGACCCGTACACTTTCTGTGCGGCTTCCCTTGAAAGGTTAAATGCCTCAGAGCTGTAAATGTAGGGTTTTATAAGCACAGTTTGCGCATATAATACCGAACATAAAGCGAAGTTATCCGCTAACATGGCCCAGGGCTTCTGCTACTGAAATCTGCGTCTATTCGGCCGTCAAAAGTTCGGATCCCTGCAGAGCTGAGCCTGTTAACCGTGTTTTTGAAGTTGATAAATTGACTCCAGTTAATATTGGGAAACAGTAACACATATTATTTAGCACACCAGATTGCCTAGTTTTAACCCAATGTTCCATGTAACTGTCTTTTAAAGCGCCATCTGAAGAGACTTGGTGGTAATTTTCAGATCTGTGGCGGATAAAATAAGTGCACAGTGACGAAGGCAACCTCTGCGGCGTCCAACTAGTCTTTTATTGTGACCCTACAGGACTATTGACGTAAAAGCGGCGAGAACCTACCTGGTCAGTACTGCTAAGGAGACATTAGCTGAAGAAGCAGCGACTCGGTGATAGGAGCTTTCCTGAAGCTAGGTCCTGCTCTTCACCTTGGAGGTGAAGTTGGCCATGTGAAGATAAGAAGGCCTTTTAAGACCAGACTCGTTTAAGAGCACATATGGCTTGCCTGGACTGGCAGTTGAAACAACATATGCAGCATCAAGCCCTTCGGACACCCTTTCACTCTTTCATCTCCCTCTCTTTTCGATAGCAAAGTCACCAGGTGGCATCAGCAATGGGATCCGAAGAGTGAATTTGGTTGCAGCCACCATGGAACAGATGATGAAGGAACCAGCAAAGGGGACAGCATGTCTTTCCTGGCCTGTCAATTAAAGTGGCAGAGGTGCACTGCTGCAGCCTAAGGGCAATTCTTATTGGCGGTCTTCCCACTATGGCCATCCAAATGTCACCGAACCGGTTACCTTCTCACTAACTGTGAAAAGGCCATCCTGCCTTGGTAGGATCCCCAGACCTAACTAGGTTTTGCTCAAAGCATTAATTAGAGGGATGTTCCCTTTACAAGGTATTGTTTCATTCTGTGGCTACCTGTGCTCCAGACCTTCCATCTCTGGCATGCCAATGTGTCATGTGTTACCTAGCTGGAGCCCAAGCAGCTGTTCATTCATCTGGAACCACTTTGCAGCCTTTTATTCACCCCCTTTGCAATATCTGAAGCCTTGAGCCCCAAGTCTCTGTTCGGCTTCCTACAACATCATCTGCTTCTTCCAGGCCCCTCACAGTGCTCCACCAGGCCTAGACCTAGATTGTAGTGCACGCCAATGTGCTCCTGACCTCAGCTGGCAACAGCCTGACCATGCATATGGTTACCTGTGTGCACTAACAACTGCTTAGAAAATTAAAGTGTTTGGTCGCATTTTTTGATTGCACAGTGTTTATTAAGTACATGATCTTTGTTGATGGTATTCTGTATTACCAGGATTGTGCCAGTGTCCTGCACGGGTGATATCCCATTATCTTAATCCCAACAAGATTCTGAGCCTTGGGTTCAGGTGCACCCAATCCCACAGCATCCACCACCAGGGGGAGCACCTGGTACTAATTCCCCTGGAGACACTTATCATCTACTCAGACCACTACCTACCTCACCATGGATGAAGCAGGTGAGAGTCAAATCCTCTTACCCAACCACCTTCCTACCAAGTGCCCCAAACACTGATATTCACCTTTACTCATCATGTGACCTTCCAAAGGCTCAGATTTACTGAAGAGGGTGTTTATACCTAACGTGTGGTGTGGCAAGCACTTTTTACTAAACTGTCTATGCGACAACCATAATGCACCAGTGTTTGGAATGTATTTTCTTATGCAACTGGAAAACATACCAGGATGTACAATGCATAGACTTTCAAAATCCTAGACACTTCCTTTAATGGCAGTGATACAAAACTCTTTGCACTCTATATTTCCTGAACAAGGCCGGTCATTAGAGGGCTACTACACCGGCCTTATCTGCTTTGTCAGGTATCTACATAAAGTTATGTCCAGGACAGCTTGATGACTGCATTTGTGCAGCACAATCATTTTCTAGAACTGGTTCTCAGTGCTGTAAGCAGTTTTTAAAATCCCTAGCCATTGTGTTTGACACCAAGAACTAACATACTCTCTTTCAACGTTTACAGACTTGGATCACTTCTTTCTTGGCTGATCTCACCCAATTAGTAGAGTTTCTGCACTCTGATCTCTAAGGCTTAACCCCAAAATAGTAGGGTGCACCATAGGTCCTTATTTTCTGTGCTCATCCGTTTTCTGTACGGGCTGCCTTGTTTGGATTTCGATATTACACTCGTGTGGGTAGTGAATTACTTTTTCTGAGACGAGGCAACAGACAGGTAGACTCCACCTGTAGTGTATGGTCCTCCCTCATCACTGTCTGTTAAAGATGGGGGCTTATTGCCTTACGACAAACACTGCACACTGAAGATTTTGTGGTACAAAACAATCTTTACTTAAAAATCTTAGCTTTAAGGTCAGACTCGGTGCTTGGTCTTGCACGAATACCTGTCAAAGCGCTGCCAAAAATACTTTGATTGGTTCAGAACTTCACTGCCTGTCTGGCAGTCGGTGAAAGGCGCCCTACCTGGATCACCACACCTTGAACCAGCTTCATTGGGTTGTCATTGACAGGCATGTCCAGCTTAAATCTCTGTGTGTAGCACATAGAGCACCGATGAACATAGAGCGTTGTTGCTCACTATTCAGTTCAAGGCTTACATTTCAGCGAGGCATCGGAGATCCTGTAACTTTAGGTTCTGGTTGTACTGTGGTTTACACAAGTCAAGAAAGGAAGTCGAGCTTCCTCAGCGGCAGCCGCTACCAATCAGAGCTCTGTGCCTGCTGCCGTGTGAAGCCTCCATTCCCAAAACCAAAGGGGGGAGGTTGATGATACCGGGTTATTGTTGACAGACGAATCATTTGGTCCCTAGAATTAATTGTGCTTGTTTTTATCTGACAGGTGCACTACCATCAGTCTGAGGGCCCCTCTATCTACCCCACCATAGTAGAGTGTAGACTTGCGCAGGGATCCTCTTTGTCCATGGGTTTTTTAGCAGTGATATGGGTTCTCTGCTGCCCTACTAGAGCGGTTCCTAGTTTCCCAGTCCTCTGCTGACTATGATCACTATAGAAGGGTCTAACATCAAAGTATGGATAAAGCAGAGTAAACAAAGAAAAAAATGGAGCTCCTAAACTTCAGGATCAAGGGCCATCTAATGCCCCAGCTGTGCACCGGTACAAAGCCTCATTCTTCTCCGAACACCTCACACCTTCGTTGGGAGTGAAAAATCTAGGTGTTCTCCTAAACAATCATCTCTCTATGCAGCCCCAGATAAAGAATCACGCTAGAAGCACCTTTTCCATCTCTCCCAGGAGAAGAAAGCGTAATGTCTATCCTCTCTTGATGCTATTGGTAAGTGCCTACTCCTAAGTGGATTACACCAGTTTATGTATCTGTCAGCCTTAAGAACCAACTGCTGTATCCACAAAGTCCTAACATCTGCTACCAGTGAACGTCTACCCAGGCATGGGGGAGGTGGCTTTCTTTCATGTTCCATACATCCTTAGAATGCTCTTCCTGTTTCTGGCAACAGTGTTCGCTCTTGACCTTTACATCCTCTCTGAAGATGGATAGATGTCACCTCTTGTAGACAATAGGTTCTCCAGCTCCTAGAGGCGTCTCCTTAAGCTGCACTGTATATGTGAACTCATCAACCCCTCGCCCAGATCATGGACCTGTTTTTCAGTAATTTGTATTGGAAGATGGGACAGGAGTATTAGGCTAAAGTGAGAGGGTGACTTCAAACGCTTTCACTTTGGTGGCAAAGATGCAGGCAAATGTCTTCTATAGTTGGGACTCATGGCGACTTTGACTATCTCAAAGAGCTTCTTAGGCCTGTTGTCGAGTAAGTTAATTTGAGATTTAACAGACAAGGATTTTGCTTCAAAAGTAGTTCTTTGTATGGTCTAACAATACAGACGTGTTCCTAATTTGTCCTAGTAGAGTTTTGGCACCAGGAGTGATCAGCCATTCTGGTGAACTTTTCATCACATTAAGTTCCTTTGAGTACCAGGGAAAAGACATCTTACTCTTGGCCCTTTACTAAGAGGAGGACAAGTATTGGGTATCACAGCCAAAATATTATTCAAGTTGTTGGTAGCTTCATTAACATCTTGATCTTTCACAAAGCAGGGGAGACGGGACATTAATTGAGTAGAAAGATCACTGTGGTTTAAATTTTTGGCGCACATAACTATTTATATTAAATATGAGGTACCAACCACTATACTAAATGAAGGCAAGCGGGTTCATTAGTAAACAGATTACTCGAATTATGTTCCTACTGTTCTTGCTTGGCAAATGCCAGTCAGCAGCTCAATCTCACCCCTACTCTCCTGAGTTGTCCCGCCCACCACTGGGGAAGCCAGAGGTGTGTGCGTGCACTTAGAGAACAGTGCGCAGGAGCAATAGGATGGTTGCGCTGGGTGGAAGGAAGGCTGTTGCTGCAACTGTTGAGCAAACATGATTTTATTGTAGCATCCCCTTCTTGTCCTGTGAAGTTCTTATCTCCTTGTATATAAATCCCATTTCTCTTGCTAAATCTAGCGCTCACCACCCAAGCAAGTTCACTCTCCTACGCAACACCCATTCAGGTACTGTAGGGAGAGAAGGAGAGCAGTCACCAAAGCAGAAACCTTGGAAGGGGGACTAAAACGCATGATCCAGGGCACGATATTGTGAAGGAGCGACTCAGCGGGGGTAACAGGGGCAGGATCATACCTTAGCTCCAATATAGGAAGCTATTCGCCTCCGATGGTGAGGGCAGTCCATAGCTGCCAATTTGAATTCCCGGACGTATAGTCCTGCTTTATAATGGAATAAACAAGACTACAATTCCCATAATACAAAGAAAAAACATGGACTAGAGCAGCATATCGCACTTGGACCTGGGAAACTTGACAAGGCTGGCAGTCGCGCAACCTGCCAGACTGAGTTAGATTATTCTGCGACCAAGATAACAAACATGGGTTTGTAGCAGCCAGCATAGGACTCACATGCTCCCATAAAGCGGGTATGTAACATTAGCAAATCAGATGAGGTGAAGATGACAGTCAATGTTATTCCTGTTGAATTTATTCTTTAAGCACATCAGCCACAGAGCTCTCCCTCCACTCCAAACATTGGACTCTCTCCTTTAAAAGATGCTCTCCCTACATTCTATTACCTCACCACATTCTGAGAATGGAGTTCAATGCATCAGCTTTACAGTAGAGGACCCAACAACTTAGCTAGATACTACAGGGTGCTTAAAGTTCAAAGTCTCGGCAGCCCCCACAATCGATCTGCTGCTCTTAGGCCACAGCAGCAACCCCGGGATGATTCCCAGCCTCAAAAGGTGAACTGGTTGAAAATGGTGTTCACAGGGCAGTAGAAGGTCAGGTATAGAGGTCGCTCACCACAGCGAGTTCTGTGCTGGTCCTTCCGCTGGGCTCTGCAATGTCATTTTAGCTGTTGTGTAAATTGCCCTCGAGTAGCGCCCATGCTTCCCAAGCCTTTGGCCTGTACTCAGCTTTTCTAGACCGTTTTCTCCTTCTGTAGTATGCCTCCAGCACTCGCCATGAGCAGATGTTGGGTTTTCTCCTTCAAGGAAAGAGTCTACAGCACTTCTAGGAAAGTTCCTTGATGCTCCACGCTTGGTCCAGATATCTAAAGAATCCTGGCTGTCTACAAATCATGCCCTGGAGCTCAAAGGTTGCTCAAGTACACGAGTGCACTTCCCCTCTGCCTGCAAGTATCTTGGCACAATCACCGGGTTTGTGCCCACTGTTTATGCCTGGCTGACAGAAGGGGGATTCCAGCATCCTGTGCTGTTTTTGGTAACATCTAGATGGCGGGGCTTTGGAGAGCTTCCCAAAAGACATGCAAGCTATAAACTTTGATCTGCAGAATCAGGAAGAAGATGTGTGGGGTTTTGTGTGGCTTGTCAAAGGAGAAAAACAAAGGCTACAAAAGGAATGCAGGACAGGACCGTGTGCCCACCACATAACCCTCTCTGGTTTACACTCTGGATTTACTCTTACCCTCCAGTTACAGAGGTGCATTTCAAAAGGGGAAGGCTGAGTAATTTCCAGACTAATCCCAATACACAAAGTATCCAACCAGACCACTCTCCTGACTCCATTTTGCAGACCATATATACATGCATTCATACACGTTCCAAAACGGATACCAGGCCGCATAACAGTGAACGCATAAAACACACGCACCCGACAGCATATATGGAGAGCGAACACTCATCTCCATCTGTGTCCCAAATCAATGAAGCACAGAACCGGGTCGATTACAACTTGGTAGACATTTTACCCGGAGAGGCCAGTAAGCAACTCTCCCTGAAAGCAATAGGCAAAAAGGGCCCTTTCAATATAATCAGGCACAGTCAACCTGCCAATACCTCTCAGCTAGGCAAAATGATATTCTTGAAAGGAGTGTACTTTGGGTGCGCCCACAACCTCGGAGGCATGCTATAGGGTCTGAAAACATTGATGCTCAGCGTGCACATATGTGCTGTCAAGTACATGGGGTCAGGGTTGACTTATAGGTGATCCGGGGCAGTTAGTGAGGAGATGACTTTGGTTGACTGGAAGCCTGAGTTGAAATCATTCACCAGCTATTCTTTAGCCTCTGGTTTTGTGGGTACAAGACTGACTTTTAGACCCCACAGTCCACAGATATATTGCACCCACAAAAGATGGAGCGATAGCAGACCAACCCTGCAGTTGCTCACGATTTTCAAGCGTTTCATAGGAATATGGAGCACTGTTGCTTTCCTCCCATGGTCCTGCTTCAGAGAATCCGAAGGTGCAATACCTGTAGCTCTCTTTAAGATGATCATAGTCATTCTTTTCCACATAACTTATCTTTTTAGGTCTGACCTATGAGGCAGTGCATGTGCTGTCTCTTGAGAGACATATTGTTAGCTAACAGTGTGCTTATAGCCCGCCCATTGCTTACCACTGGTTGGCTTTATTGTCACTCGTAATTGCTTGCTTCTTATTTGTTAAATTGCATCTGCATACCTTTCTCTTCATGCATTTGTCCCCCCCCTGTAGCATGGATGCATTACTTGTGTCCTTCCACTGCTCGCTTTTCAAGCTATCTACGTTTTTCTTTTTATTAAAGAACTTTGCAAGAGTGAATGTGTTTTCCAGTTGTCTCCCTTGCGTCTATTTCTCCACGTCTTCTCCGTGTTCCTCTCTCACACCCGTGTGCTTCTCCTCTACTCCCTCCTGTGTTGCGTTAGCTCCCATGTGTCCCTCTTTTGCCCATTTGCTGCCCCCACATGCATCCCCTGTTTTGCTTCTACCCTGGACCTGTGTCCTCGTGTATCTTCAGTTCAGTTTCCTCACCCCCCTGTGTTGCTTCCGCCCCTGCACTGCTTTTGTTCCAGTCCTGTTGCTTCCTCCCCCGCCCACATAAAAAATAAAACACTTTTGTGTGTTTTTTTTCTTTTTGCCTACCCATCTAAGACGGGTCAATAACTAAAAAGCAAATAAAAAAAGCTGCAGCGTCCTTTAGTAGGTGCGCATGCATGCTGCCCTTGCCTACAAAGTGACGAAGATCAACATTTTTTTTTTTTTTAAATGTTATTCTTTAACCATGCTGCACAACATTGGGGATGCTGTGCAGCATTGAGAACGACCAGGACTTAATCTGAGCTGGTGGTTGCAGGTGGGGGCCAACAACACTGTTTTTTGAGGACCAGCACTTATTTTTCCTCAATAGACATTTACTGAGGGAAAACACAGAAGGGGGAAGAAGGAGGAAGAGAAAGATCGAAAAACCTTCACAAAGGAAGAAACCAGGAACCTGCAAGAGTGAGATATAGGGGGAAGGGGTGACTAAGAGTGATTAAATAGGCATGAGGTAGCGAGGCTGCCTTGGTGTTCTGCACACTGATATTTAATAGCACCAGCTGCGGGCTTCTGAGCAGAGCTTTGGGCACCGGCACTAATTCTTTTACAAATTAAGCACTGCTAAGGACCATTACTAAACCCATTGGCCTCAAAGGCAAGACCAATGCTTGTTTACCCAGTAACTCCACTAGTCCTCATGGAGGAAGAAATGACGCAGCGCCTGACTGATGAAAAGATGCACAGTTCCCACTCCCCTCTTATACACACCCTTTTTTTAACCCACCACAAGCCCCACCACCCACGAACGACCACAGAAGTGGCAATGCTGCTCAACCCAATCCGTGTTCGGATGCCCCATCCTGGAAGCAAGATAAAGTGGCGTGACATGGAAACCAACAATAGCTTGCTATTCCTTGTAGCGTGGCCTGCTACGTTTACATTGGAATGTTTCAATATAATGTCCATTTCATTTTTACTATTTATTTATGCCGTTTTATATCATATCCAATGCACTACCCTATTTCTCACCCTATACCTCTCTCAATATATCTTCTATCTCAACTCTCTCATCCATCTCAAACCCCATACCATTACTATGATCCCCAAAATAGCCCTTTCTAGATTCTCCCCTACTCTACCCCTCCTTGAACCATCTGACACCTCTTTTACTATACTGATCCTCCAAAACAAGCCTTTCTAAACTCTTCCCTCTGACTCTTCCCCTCCACATCCATTTTTACTCATCCCAAGCCTCCCACTACTGCTATGACCTCCAAAAAAAAGAAAAAAGAAAGTCTAAATTCTTCACTCTTTTATCCCTCCACTATACTTTTCAATAAAAATAACAGACTAACATGTCCACTTCTCAAATTTCAATATACTAATTCACCACTAATCCTTTATGGGTTACACAGTAGCGTGCTACTCGCCGAAAAAAGCACTTCAACACCTCATTAGGGGTAGCAAGCACTATATAAATGCAAACCTTTTTTTCCCCTCTTCTATCCCTCCGCTATCCTTTCTCAATCCAAATAACTGACTAATATCCACCACTCAAATTACTTTCATATTTCACTATACTAATTCACCACTAATCCTTTATTGGTTCCGGAGTAGCGTGCTACTTGCCGAAAAAGCGCTTCAACACCCATCAGGAGTAACGAGCGCTATATAAATGCAAACCTTTTTCCCTCTTCTATTCCTCCGGTATCCTTCTGAATCCAAATAACTGACTAACCTATCCACCACTCAAATTACTTTCATATTTCACTATACTAATTCAACACTAATCCTTTATGGGTTCTGGAGTAGCATGCTACTCGCCGAAAAAGCGCTTTGACGCCTCGTCAGGGGTAGTAAGCGCTATATAAATGCAATTACAATACAATATAATATAGCGCCGACATTACCCAAAGGTGTCAGAGCTCTTTATAGGGCAATGCATGATGAAACTAAATTACTACAGTCATAAATATGGAGTAACATGAAGTAAACTGGTGCACAGCTCGGGAAAGTGTACAAAGTGGTTTGAAAATGTCTGTTGAAAAACCTGAGAAGAGGTTGGTGGGGTAGCATTGCTGAGGCGACTCTATATTTGCATAAAATGGCCGCCCTAGGTAAACACAGTAAAAATGTATAACACAAGAGGGGCTTGGCTGCAGACCCATCACCCCCTGCACTCACTCCAAGGAGCAGCCATGGGTGTCGGATGGCCTGGGATGCTGTCAGGGCCTCGTGTAAATGTTTCACCAGCTTTATTGCCTCACTGGGGCCTGGGACCCCACAATTCTAGACACACTGACCTCTGCGGGTCCTGAAGCTCCCTCGCCGGGTCTTTTCCCAAGAAGGCCTGCTCCTCTGTTAATTCTACCAAAATAAAACAAAGCGCCCCCTCTCCTAGGAATGGGAGACCGCGGCTTAAAGCTGCCGCCTGTAAGTGTGTCCATAAAACAGTTACACGGCTGATGGGCTCGACGAGGCCTTCCTCCATTAATATGAGACCGGCAAACGCATGTTAAGTGGTGTCTCTGAAGCCTCGTTAAAGACGTTTAAGTGGTGTCTCTGAAGCCTCGTTAAAGACGTCTCTGGTGCCTCGCTAAGTTTTTTATTTATTTATTTATTTTTTTAGAATATCTTCGTCCATGCCTTTAGCTGCATTTGCTGGCCGTGATTTATGCTACAGTACTGAGTTTTTGTGTTGCTGTTTAAGACGTCCTGGCCTGGGGTTTACATGGTATAATAGAGCTTACTCCCTCATATGAGGCATCGAAGCGCTTTACAGTGAGTTGCATCCTATTCCCGAACCCAAGGTTAATAGTTAATCCAGTGGTTAGTGGTGTTATTCCAGAGCTCTTAAGGAAACTATTCCATACATTTACTCCAGTTTGTTTCTGGTAAATGAAATAAACAGGAGGTAAGAATAATCATTAGCAGGGTGGTGGGGGGGGGGGGTTGGAGGGTTTGAGGGGGGGCTTGAGAGTTCATGCAAATGGTTGGTGGGATGAACAGACAGACGAGATAAGAATTAACATTGTTAGGTTGCAGGGATATTGTTTCGAAGAAGGAGATGCTGTGATCTATGAAATGAGGTGAGGGTAATTTGCAGAAATACAATATAAACAAGCTCTGGCAAAGAAAATAAGTCTCAGCTATGCAAGAGCTATTCAGTTTGCTCTTGGGTTTTATTTAGCCATGCTGTACACAAGTGTGTCTGCTGTTCAGCATGGCTAAAAGTGGCGCAGAAGAGAGTGGGGTGTTGTAGAGTCGAGTGACATAGAGTGGTGTGGGAAAGAGTGTCATGGAGTGAAGTGTCGTAGAGTAGAGGGGGGTGGAGTGGTGTAGAGTGGCATAGAATGGAGTAGCTTACAGTGGAGTACAGTGGCCTAGCATAGAGTGGATTAAATTGTAATGGAGTAAAGTGTCGTGGAGTGTCGTAGAGGGGGGCCATAGAGTGGATTATAGTAGTGTCATGGAGTGGCATTTTGTAGAGTGGAGTGTCATAGTGGGATAGAGTGGAGTATCACTGAGTAGAGCAGAGTGGAGTAGTGTAACGTAGAGTGGAGTAAAGTGCAGAAGAATAGAGTTGTGTGGAGTGTTGTAGAGTGGCGTACAGAGTTGTTGAGGGTCATAGAGTGGAAGGGTGTAGAGTATAGTGGAGAAATGTGTTGTAGAGTGGAGGGTGTAGAGTGTCATAGACTGGAATAGAGTGTCGTAGAGTGGAGGAGTGGAGGGTGTCAGGGTGGAATAGAGTGTTGTAGAGTGTAGGGGTGTAGAGTGTCAGAGAGAGGAGGAGAGGGGAGTGGAGGGGCGTAGTGTCTCATAGAGTGGAATGGAATGTGGTAGAGTGGAGGGTTGTAGTGTGGAGGGACATAGAGGGAAGGTCGTAGAGTGTAGTAAAGTGGCATAGAGTAGAGTGGAGTAGCATAAAGTGCAATGTCATACAGTGGAGTGGTGTAGAGTTGAGTGGCTTAGAGTATCCTAGAGTTAACTGGCTTAGGGTGGCGTGGAGTAGAGTGTCATACAGTAGAGTGACGTATAGTGGAGTGTCATAGAATGGGGTTGTGTAGAGGGGAGTAGGGTAGAGTGGAGTAAAGTATCAAAGAGAGGAGTTGAGTAGAGTGGAGTGGCATTGAGTGTTGTAGATTAGGGTGGCATAGATTGTTGTAGAGTGGAGTGGCATAGAGAGTAGTAGGGTGGCCTAGAGTGAAGTGGCACAGAGTGTAGAGTAGAGTGGCATAGAATGTTATAGAGTATAATGGCATGGTGTAGAGGAAAGTGTTGTAGAGTGGCTTGGAGTTGAATGGCATGAAGTGGCATAAAGTGGAGTAGACTGTTGTGGAGTGGAATAGTGTGTCGCAGAGTGGAGTGGGAGAGAGTGGAGTAGAGCGACGTGGAGTGGCATGGACTAGCATAAAGTGGCATAGAATGGAGTGTCGTAGAGTTGAGGGGCACAGAGTGGAGTAATACATAGTGTGGTAGTGCACTGCCATTACAGACAACTCACTTTCAATTGAAATGACCATTACATTTGCACAGACACAGTTTTACTGATAAAACTATACAGCACACAAATGATAATGTGTGGAAAGCACATTACCTAGTGTATTGATTTGTTATGATCATATTAAAATGTGTTTTAAAGAAGCTTGAGAGTTACAAAAAATGTACTTCATTTGTGAGTTCCTATTTCTGATATATTCTGAAATATTTGCACAGTTCATTTGCAGACATTCAAATCTTGTTGTGTGCTAGGAAAAAAGCCTTTACTTTCACACCCCCAAATAGTCAGATAAATCCTCTCACTTCGAAGTCAGAGAAACAAAAAAGTCCCTCGAAAGACAGAGTCTGACATTTGACCTCTGTCTTTGAATGCATAGCAAATGTGACAAGATAAGAACAAAATGTAAAGACCTTTTTACAGAAAGTGACCACCCGTGGAAGAATACAGTAAACAGGCATTGATCGAAAAGAGGAACAAAGACGTGCTGGACAGCCTAAAAAATAGAAAGCCAGAAAAAAGAAAGCAAGCAAATGTGAGTTACAAACCTCAAAACCAATGGTAAGCAGTGTGCAGAATGCAATGCAGAATGCATTCACAGATTAGCTTTCAGAATGTCCTCAAGGAATCTTAAGCAAACCAGCAGCTGCGCTGTCTGGTAGGCTTTGACCAAAAAAGGGATTAAGGTAGACAGGCATGCAACTTAGAGTAGGCTATACCCCGAAGTGGCATGCAGAGGATGGAAGATAGGGTGAGGATAATTGCAAAGAAAGGAGAGGCAAATTTTGTCATGGTAAGTTTTTCTTACAGGTTTTTAGGTATATGGGTGGGGGAGGGCGATTTTTGAGATCCCATGCGATTTGAGGAATATCAGCGGGGCAAATAATCATATTAAACACACAAAGCCTTGGCCTAACTACATAAAGTGTGGCCCTAGTTCCGGAAATGCAATTGAGCAGAAACTTGTGCAAACATTCCCAGGCTCTCCTTTTCCTCAGTCTAGAATGGTGCTGATGCATATTTGGAGCCTGAAGTGCTTATGTCAGGGTCTAAAAAGGAAGGGCTCTCAACTGCACCTGGTGTCAGGAACAGGACCCTTTTAACCCCTGACCCTCCCCAAATACTGGTGACCCCGTTACCTGCCCCATTGTTTAGTCCTATACAGTTCCTTAGGTTCCCTCTCTACCCACGTGCTGCCTTGTAGATACACAGGTCTACAGCCACATTTCTTTCTGCTCTTGTCCCAGCATCCCCTCTTACCTGGGGGGGGGGGGTCTCGGTGTTTCTGTCCATGGCACGCTTACAGCTGTACACTTCTGTGTTCTTTGTCTGACTCCAGTTGGCCTCAATTCTGTGTGGCAGGGGACTTCATCAGGCCCTCAGGCGGTTAAGAAGGGTGGGTGGGTGAGTGAGCAGCTTGTTGAGTGTGGAGGTGGTAGTGTTGAGTTCTTCTGGAATCACTGTGGGTCTCTGCTAGGGTTTGGCCCGTGGGTAGGACAAGTAGGCTGGAGATTAAAGCTCAGGCTCTCATGCTGGGGTGTACTGTAGCCCACGGGGTGTAGGCCTTGGACGTAAGGGGGTGGTGGGCCATTTCCATAGCTGCCAAGGTTTCAGATTGCTATATGTGACATTTTCATAATTTCAGTGTAATTATGAGTGACATTTTAACGACTGTGAGTGACACTTTCTCGCGCGCTAAGTCTAGCAAATAAGACGAGGAAAACAAATAAATATCAGAAATTACACCCATTTTAGCAACAAGAAACTCTAAGAAGATCTTAAAACTGCTGCAAAGCACCAGAAATGGAAGGGCACTAATTGGAGTCTGTCCAGGCTCTCCATATGGAACCGGACTGTAACCAAACTGAAACAGGATGTGAGAGAGGCCCCAATGCAGATCTCACCTGCCTCCGTTCGGTTGGGCGACTTGCTCTCCTTTGTCAGGGGGAGAGGTCTCTTCCTTACCGAGGCCGCTGGTGGAATTCAAAGACTACCAGCAGGCTGCATCAACAGCATATGAGCAAGAGTGTTGTTTGCTGGCAAGGAGTCAAAACTGCAGCCATCTTCAATGAGTGGTCAACGAAGAACCAAGAGTATCATGGCCGATACAACATATCTGTAGGTAAGTACCCACGGGGCGTGGCATGCAGACCCTCCCCATCAGCAGCACTTGGCAGTACCACTGTCTAAAGTTAGTCCCACCCACAAGGTGCACTGAACTGTGGCCCTGAGGTGAAAGGTTCCTTCCTCTTGTAGATCTTTCACCCTACACTGTGAGATCCTTCATTTTTGGGGCACAGTGGCCCTGCAATGGAACCCAGTTCCTGGGGACAGTCTACCCAACAGGATCCAGTGGTCCGGCCATAGACTCCTGACCTCGTGGACCAAACTCCCAGAGACGAGGGAGCATTGGCCATGTTCAGAATCTGCTTAATAAGTGACATGGTAAAAAGGCCTGGAAACAGAGGGGTTTGATTGGCGGAATGTTTCACGTGGCTTTGTAGTAACGGCCAAAAGTTTTTGAAAGGAGAGTGTTTTCTGATGAAAGAATGAGATAGGAGGCGTGTGTGAGTCAGCGCCACACAGTGAATCACTTATAGACGCATCAGTGTTAGGGTGACCAGACGTCCCGGATTTACCCTGACAGTCCCAGTCTTCACAGGAATGTCCCGGTCTCCTAACGCTTTTCGTAATTTTAAATATATGTTCCGGTTTTTAGGACAAAGGTCAAGTCATCGTGCGAAGGAGGATTGAAGATATGCTCTCCTTCCACAGGCGCCCATCAAGTCTAAAATAATTGAAATAATGAATCTTTTTTTTTGGCAGGCACCACAAGAGGAAGTGCGCTGCTTGCTCCCAGCAAAGAGACAGAGTGGGGAAGAGGGCGCAGGGTGGAGGTCAAGCCATGTATGATGTTATTTAAAGTATTTAAAGGTAGCCTTGTATGTGTGTGTGGTGTGAGTCTATATATACATATATCTGTTCATCTCTATCTATCTCTCTTATATATATCCAAGCGCCAAAGTACCCAACGTACAAGGAGCACTCGAACGGCAACATGCTCATGAAGAGCCTTTATGGTATACAATCCGCCGGCACAACGATAACTTTAAGCAGTTCAATTAGCCATGGATGCCTGACGTGTTTCGAAGTGTCCCCACTTCTCTTCAGAGGCTTTGGCCGCGAAGGAGCACCACCCCAGGATGTGGGGGCCACGCGGTCTGTTATCGAGCAGGCCGACTTCGTGGGGCAGCAACGGATTTAGCATATCCACCGGCACACCGAGGCCCATCTGGGGGCTATGAATGTTACAGCAGCAACATTGCGTGCTCCATTTGGAGACAAAGGACACTACAAGGCCCATAATGCTCTGCTAGTCGCGGCAGAGCGTCCCATCCAGGGCATGCATTGGAGCATTTAAATGATGAGGGCGGTGTCCTATGCGCCTTCAATTGCCAAAGCCTCTGAAGAGAAGTGGGGACACTTCGAAACGCGTCAGGCATCCATGGCAAATTGGACTGCTTAAAGTTATCGTTGTGCCGGCGGATTGTATACCAGAAAGGCTCTTCATGAGCATGTTGCCGTTCGAGTGCTCCTTGTACGTTGGGAACTTTGGAGCTTGGATATATATATATATATATATATATATATATATATATATATATCATAAAGATATATACATACACACATTTACAAGGCTACACAAAAAACGGGGCAGGCCAGATATGAAAGTGAGACTAAAGGTTTTAGTCCTACTTTTATGTCTAACTTGTCCCGGTGTTTGCTTCTTAAAATCTGGTCACCTTAATCAGTGTTGGTGTTGATAGTGGTGCGAGAGTGAGAAGAAGTGGTATTTCTGAAGTCCAGGAAGGTCGTTTCAGTAGGACTAGGTTCCATGAAGTACATATGAACCTAGAGCTTTGTATGTGTTAGCTAAGTGAGGGGGGGGCGAGATTGCAGCAAAATTAGGAATACACAACCGGAATGAACATGGTGCTCTTAATGTGGGACTGACTGCACAAATACAGCAGCGTCGTTTATGTCTTCAGTACCAGCCGGTTGCAGATCTTTACAAACATATTTCCAGAACTAGGTTGAAAACAAAGCAGTGCGAACAGTAGATTGATGGAAAGAGTTGTTATTGAAACAGTCCCCACCAAGTGATCAATGTAATTCCCTTCACATGGCAGCTCAAGTGGCTCTACTAAACTTCTGAGAGGTTCCATCCAACTCATCCGCTGGTGGATGCTTGTCTGTGGACAGTTCAGCAACCCCAGGGTCCTCGCGCCATTCCTTTGTGTCTAGTTCTGTTTTTGATATCCTCTCTTCGCCTCTGTCCGATTTCAACATTTATTTGTACGTGGGAAACTGAGCCTCTGAAGTGACATTTGCCCCTGTAAATCTTTTCGGTAGCGACACAATCCTGGTGAGGCTGGCATGATATATTTCACTGCAATACCTGGCACAAAATATATGTTACTGGGACCGTTCGTATTCAAGGATCTGAAGCCCAAAGAAACAAAAGGGAGCAAGACCCAACTTTAAAGTCTTCCATAAGAAAAAGCGTACAGAGGCCCTCACTATCAAGGTGACATGCTTCATCGTCGGGCCCCTTCTCACCGTGATGACATCCAGTTACACACGGCATGCTCCCCCTGGAGCTCTTTTAGGAAATGTCGTAGATATGATGGGTGTTCCTGAAGTCAACTAACAAGCATTGGCAAAGCCAATCGGTCTCGCCTAAGCAAGAGCTATTGGCTTTGCCAATATGTTTTAGCAATGTTGTACACTAGCATGGCTGCTGTTCAGCATGGCTCAAAGTTAGTGGCGTAGAGGAGAGTGGTATGGAATGTCATAGAGTGGAATGGCAAAGAGTGGAGTAGAGTGTCGTGGAGTGGCATAGAGTGTCATGTATTGGAGTGGCATACAGCGGAGTCGCGTAGCGTGGCGTGGAGTGGCATAGAGTAGAGTGGACTGGTGTAGAGTGCATTGGCACAGAGTGGATGTGTGTGCTGATCTATGAATCAGTGAGTAGCTGTGCAAGTACTTGTATGGGTGTGTGAATGGGTTTGAGAATGGTAGTGTGGAAGTTGGAGTGAGTGTATGAAAGGTTATATGGGGGTGTGAGTGGGTGCGTCAGAGATTCTGTGTTTTTTATGTCATCAGTGATGTCATTTGAGGTGTCATCAGTGATGTCACTGACCATGTCATGAGTGATGTAATATGTGAGGTCATAAGCAGTGAATTGCGAGGCGCGAGTTATAGTTAGCATGGCTAACTATAACAGCTGAATTTCACTGGTTTTGTACAAGCAATATCTGACCCTAACTATAACGTCTCTGTAACCTTTGTTTTTTTTAGTGAATTTCAAATTATTTTTTTATTCTATTTGCAAATTATAACGTCCCTGTAACCTTTATTTTTTTCAGTGAATTATTAAGGTTTTTTAAATGCTAATTCCTAACTATAACATCCCTGTAACCTTTGTTTTTTTTTTGTGAATTTCTAAGGTTTTTTAACTAGCAGTCGCGTTTGCAGAGTGGTGGAGAAAGGGGGCTGGGCCTCCGACCAGCTCTCAGGAATCCCGCTGTGTAGGACTTACAGGAGGGCTTCTTGGCCTCAAGGTCCCTCAGGAGTAAAGTGGACTTCATGCTCCAATCAGTAGTGCACCATGAGCCGCGTTTACAGAGTGGTGGAGAAATGGGGCGTGGCCTCCGAAGACCTCTTAGCAATCCCGCTGTGTGGGACTTACTGGAGGTAACAGGGGGGAAGTTGGCCACCAAGGATGTCCTTGGGGGCCAACTACCCCTCCTGTTACCTCCAGTAAGTCCCACACAAGGGGATTGCTGAGAGCTGGTAGGAGGCCACGCCCCTTTTCCCCACCATTCTGCAAACGTGCCTCCTGGTGCACTACTAGTAGTCTCCTTGGCTATTGAGGGTCCTTGGGGGCCAACTACCCCTCCTGTTACCTGCAACAAGTCCCGTAACAGCCCAAACACCCCCCTTGAAGCTACGCCCCTGAGAGTCCTGCATACATTATGCAAAAAAGGAAGCCGGGAACCCTGGGTAGTTCCTAAGTTTTAGGTGGAGAGCAGATCCTTTATATGGAACACTCTACAGCAACACTGACACTCCACATCTGCTCACCTTAAATGTTTTTCTAGCACAGTTTTTAAGTCTAGGATTAGCAAAGTGCCATCCACACTGAGCAGAAAAAGGACAAAAGCCTTTTACCATTCCATGCAAAGTATTACAGCTTTGATTGATTGGTAAAATACCCTACAAGCCAACATGGAATAAATAAAAGCAACCCCTGTCACATGTTTTCCTCTTGTAAGAGCTCATCAGAGAAGTATAGCGTTGTCCAGATAGAAGGATGCAACCAGTATAAGTCAAACAGTGTCCTTTCAGGTTTGGAGTGCAGCATAAATTATGCAAAAAAAGGAGGCAGAGAACCCTGGGTAGTTCCCACATTTTAGGTGAAGAGCAGTTACTTTATATGGAACACTCTACTGCACCACTGAAATTCCAGATCTGCTCTTCTCAAAAGGCTGTTTTTACAGCACTGTTTTTAAGCATAGGATTAGTACATGGCCATACATGCCGAGTTAGAAAGTGACAAAGCCTTTCACCATTTCTACAGCAAAGTCTTTAAGCACAGGATTAGCTTTTAGGTAGTCCTCTTCATCCACTGGAATTCATCTATTGTTGTGTCATTCACATTTTTCTTCTGGCCTCTACAGCATGGGGAAATGAGGCAGCCCACTTCAGCCATTGGCTGACTACACTGTGAATGATGGCATTCTGCTAGTGCACAAGGAACACATCTGCATACAAAGAAATTCCCTTCAGTGCTGGGACTACTATGACAATGTGTGTTTTTTGAGACCTAAGAAATATATTCCATTTTAGCCAATGTCTTAATTATGTATTGGCTTGAGCCCAGCAGCCCGCTCAATGTATGTATGTATTGGTATTTATGTAGTGGGAATGTAGCTAAAAAGCAACAGAGCGCCGTGCATTATTTTGGGAAATGGGAGACGATCTATAAGTTAATTTGCCTCAAGGAGGATTGCACAAATACAATTTACACATTGTATTCCACATTTTTTAGGCACAAGGAGATTAAGTGATTTGCTCAGAATCACATGATGTTGAGCCAAGTGCCGAAACTAAGATTTGAACCTGAGTCCCCAGGTTCGAAGTCATCAGCTCAACCACTAGGCCATACCTCCACCCAACAAAGCTTTACAAAAATCATGACAAAACAAACCAAGCATCGACACAGCCAAAAGGCGTGCAGCCAACAGCAGTCCTATTATAAACCTTTAATCTGTATTGCATATGTTTGCGAACTGACCTTATGGATTTGTTAATACTTGTTTAAGTTTAATTAAAAGAGTGGGCTTTATAACAGAAATGCTATATATTGGAACACTTGGCACCTAGGGCACATGCTGGTTGTGGTGGCTACATATTGATTCAAGGGTGGTTAGTGAGATATTGACACTGAGAAAACCTTTATGGTCCATGATGAGGCATGGGGGTGAAAGAGACGGAAAGGAGCGCGGAAGGCGCAGGGGATGGACAGTTTGATGTGTTTAGTGTATGCATGTTCATGACTAGAAAAGGTGTAGCTTACTGCATGCATGCGCATGGTTAGGGAAGTACCATCCTGCGTTCATGCTCATGGCTAGGAATGGAGCCTCCTGAATGAAAGCTCACACCTTGGATAGTTGCTTCCTGCGTGCATTCACGTAGCCTTGAAATTAGCTTCCTGTCTGCATGCTCACGCATTGTAGGAAGCTGGCTCTGTATATACTATACCAAAGTGAGGTATAGTGTGTACAGAGTCCAGTGGAACCCCAAAGGTAGGCAGAGGTAAAGTTAGATAGCACCCTACTCTCTATTTGTGGTAGTGTGGTCGAGCAGTAAGGCTTTTTCAGAGGACAGTGTTAAGCATTTGTTGTACACACTAAGTCAGCAAATGAATTCACACACTCAAAGACTGAACTTCAGATCAATTGTTGTTGTATAAAAAATATTCTTTTAGTTATTTTATTTTCTAGAACTAAGCAAGTCTGGCACAGGTAAGCAATAAATACTTTACAGTAGTAATGCAGTTTGTAAACAGTTTGAATTGTAATTGTATATGCACTTTGTTTTGACTTAGAGTATTGTTGCAGAGAAATGCAATGATTTGTAAATACAGTACATAGACTTGAATGGGCTTTTAAGTAAAATACCAGGTAAGTTACTTTTTAATTACTTTTCTTACTCAGTGTAGTATACCTGGATACTACACTGGGACATTTCCTGTAAACAGGTAAGTAAAAGCGTTTTTGTTAAATAGTACAATTTTAAAGAATTTCTTTAGGTTTTCAAACTCCACACTTAGAAACTTTTCCAAGAAAAACAGTCAATGTTATCCTATGGAGGAAAATAATGTTATCGGTTTTAGGGTAAGTATTCGGTAGTGGGAGTTGAGGTTCTGGGGCTAGACTCAGGGGTCCCCCAGGGTCAGGGATGCACTCTCGTTAAACCCTCAGCGGCACTAGGGCGGCCGGGTGCAGAGTGCTGAGGCCCAATGTTATCCAATGGGGGATAGGGGGCCTCCGGTTGGTGGCTGCTGATGAGCAGGCCACTTGGTTGTGGGAGCAAAGCTCCTGGACTTTAGCTCAGTGCAAATGGGGAAACAAAGTAGCACCAACGGTGCACCCTCAGCGACACTAGGGTGGCCGGGTGCAGAGTGCTGTTTCGACGTCGGGCGCCCTGTTGTTTGCAATGGGGAACCTCCGGTTTGCAAAGGCACTGCAGGCTTGGGGACGAAGGGCTTCTGGGTGCGACCACCACTTCGAGAGGTAAGTTGGGGGTTGGTGAGGCACCCTCGGTTGGGCCACCCAAGGCCGTGGGGCATCGGGTGCAGGGGTGTCTTTTAGGGTCGGATCTTAATATAGAACTCCATCTCGCTAACCTTTCGTTGGAACTCACCTCTCTCAGAAATGATGTCAACTCCCTCTCTTCACTTAACCGCCCCAATCATTCTATTGCCCGGTGTACTGAACAAAACAACACCACATTCCCCCAGCAATGGGATACTACCCCCCTCAGTAACGATACACCTAGAACATTCCGCACCTCAAACCTCCTTCCCGCCTCTGAACTCCCTGACCTCTGTAATCCTTACCCCCCTGCTCTTTGACTACTGACCCTCTGATCCCTCAGGCACCTATCCCCGTGATCCTTGGGACTAGCAGAATTCCAACTTCCCCAGCTTCTCCAAGACTTCCTCCGCAATTTACCATTATCCACTCCTGCCCCCCCCCTACAACCAACCCTATACCCCTGACTTTCATGCTGGTTAACTGTCGCTCGGCTGTCCAACATGCGACTGAAATTTCGGAAACCATCCTTAGTGAATCCATTGACATTGCCTTTCTTACTGAAACTTGGCTTAAAGATCACTCTTCTTCCATTCTTGATATGCTCTCTCCCCCTGGCTACTCCATCCTCAGAAAAGATAGACCTATCAAAATTGGAGGCGGTCTAGCAATAATCTTTAAAAACGAACTCCAACTCTCCCCTGTGCCAAACTCCGATCATTCTACTTTTGAGTACCTCGGAGCGGAACTTAAAGTGCTGGGCTCCCCTCCAATTCGACTACACAATATCTATCATCCTCCCGGCGACCCTCTTCCTTTTGTAGAAGAATTGTCTGACCTTCTTACCCAATCCTCTCTTTCCAACTCTAAAAACCTCTTCCTCGGAGATTTTAACCTTCATTGGAACAAAAAGGACAATCCTATGGTTAACCTCCTCACCGATCTACTTGACATCAATGACCTAAAACAACTATGCCACTCTCCTACTCACTCCAAAGGAGCCACTCTGGACGCTATCATTACTAGCAATGAGCTGGCCTCCCTTTCCTCCATCGTTCCCATCGACTGGTCCGACCACCACCTCATCCTTTTCACAATCACTAACACCGTACTACCCCCTCCACCCAAAACCATCAATCAGATGAAACTGACCAGGAATCTTCATCTTATCCCCCCAGGCGAACTTGAAACCAAAGTCAAAGCTCAACTTCGACTCTCTCCTCCCTCCCAAAATGCCAATGACCTCACCGAACACTTTAATAAATCCATCGTTGAGGTCCTTGACCAAATTACCCCAGCCAGACTAAAACGACAGAAAAACTCCTCCTCCAAATCCTGGTTCAATCCTGATCTCAACAATGAGAGACGCACACTTAGATCGACTGAACGCATATGGAGGCAAAACCCTTCCCCCTTTAATCTCTCTCTCCTCAGATCCGCTAGATCCAACTATACAAAACACATCCTCAATGCTAAGACTTCCTTCTTCCGCTCCCAACTCGACCGGGCCAAAAACAGACCTAGGGAACTCTTCAACATTGTTAAAAACCAAACATCCTCTGCACCCCCAAGGTGATTGCCACCACCGAGAGATGCGAAGAAATTGCCAACTACTTCTCAGAAAAAATCTCCAAAATTGATCAATCCTTCGCCCTTACTCCCCTCCCTCTTAACCTACTTCCCTCGCTGGACATTTCCTCCAATTCTCCTTCACTCTCTACGCTTCCTCATGATTCCTCACCGTTCCCCCCTTTCGTCCCGATTCCTGAACCCGGCCCCATCTTACTTGAGCAAAAAAATAATGCTTCTTGGCTTGACTTCCAACCAGTCACTGAACTTGATGTCCTTAACGTCATCTCTAGACTTAAACCGTCATCGCACACTAAAGACCCTCTCCCTTCCAACCTTGTCCAAGATATAAAACATATCATTGCCCCCTATTGGACCTCTATCATCAACTCCTCCTTCACCTCGGGTTGTGTCCCTGCTTCCCTCCAATTGGGACAAATCACTCCCATCCTCAAAAATCCTGGTGGTGACCCTAATGACCTAAATAACCTTCGTCCTATCTCTAACCTTCCTCTTCTCTCAAAAGCCCTTGAAAAATGTGCCCTGCTCCAACTAGATAGACACATTGATTCATTCAATCTTCTTGACTCTTTCCAATCAGGCTTCAGAAAGGGCTGCAGTACAGAAACGGCAATGCTAAACATAATTGATGACATCCATCACGCCCTCGACAAAGGCGAATCCTCCCTTCTCATTCTCCTTGATCTCTCCGCTGCTTTCGACACTGTTAACCACTCTACTCTACTTAACACACTTAAAGATCGTTTTGGCCTCAACGGTTCAGTCCTCAAATGGTTCACCTCCTTTTTCCAACACAGAACCCAGCAAATCAAAATCCGTGACTGCCTTTCCAAACCTCTGCCCGTCTCCCTAGGGGTCCCACAGGGCTCTATCCTCTCCCCCTCTCTATTTAATCTCTTCATGGAACCCCTCACCCTTATCCTTAAACAAGCGGGAATCAATTACCACCTATACGCCGATGACACCCAACTTTACTATAAGATTCAATCCCGCTCGGTTGTTCTTCACCTCAATGATGCCTTGAGTAAGATCCAATCCTGGTTCCACTACAACCACCTCAAACTCAACCCAAAAAAGACCGAAATCATTCTTTTCTCCCCTAAGAACAACTCGCTCCCCATTCTATCCTGGATCTCTGACCTTACCGCACTCAACTGCTCCCTCACTATATCAAACTCAGTTAAATCCCTCGGTTTTAACATTGACCAAAACCTTACTCTTATCCCCCACATAAAAATTCGGCCAAAAGCGCTCTCTTCACACTCCATCACCTCAAGAAAATAAAACCTTTCATTCCTGCAGACGACTTTAAGTTAGTCGTCCAATCGCTGGTCCTGTCGAAAATCGACTATGGTAACGCCATCCTCGCTGGAACCCCTAAAGCCCAACTAGCCCCAATCAAATCTGTTCTGAACCTGGCCGCTAGGCTCATTACCGACCTCAAACGGTTCGATCACATCTCCCCTGCCCTTAAAGCACTCAAGTGGCTTCCCGTTGAAGGAAGAACTTCCTACAAGACAGCTTGCATTACGCACAAAGCCCTACATCAACGCTCCCCGCAGTACCTCTCAGACAAACTTCACAAAGCTGGCTGCTCTAGATCATTGAGGAGCTCCAACACCCTCGCTCTTGTCCCTCCTCTGTTAAACAAGAAAACCACACAATCTCGCTCCTTTTCCGGGAATGCGCCTAACATCTGGAACTCCCTCCCTAAAGATCTTCGTTGCAACCCCTCTTACGTCCGCTTCAAAAAATACCTCAAACTTCTCCTGCTCAACAAATACTGGGGTCCTTAACCCCTCCCCTGGGCGCTCATCCCACCCCGACCTCCTACTGCTATCCTCCCCCTCTCTCATCTTCCTTCGCCCACTAACTCCTCCCACTAGCCTTTCCCATAGGACCTACTTCGTCCCACTTGGTATTGCCTCATCCTCCCCCCCCTCCTCAGCCTCTCCCCATTCCCATACCCTTCCCCTCTCTTCTCCATCCTTTCCCTCCCACGCTAGGCTAATCTCTCTGGACTTGCTGTAGCCCTATGCAATACATGTAATTTGATTGTGTAAAACTGGAGTTGTTTTCACTGTCTGGATGGGTTTTGAGTACTACCTCATTGTAAGTCTGTTACATTACAATTAATTATCCATATATAGCGGTATGATATTGCCTTAACCTACCCCCCTCCCTAGCCTCTCCCCATTCCTATACCCTACCTCCCCCTTTTCCATCCTTTCCCTCTCTCACTAGCCCAATCTCTCAGGATTTGCTGTAGCCCATTGCAACTCGTGTATCTAGATTATGTAATATTTTAACTGCTTTATACCGTTTGTATTGGTTTCTGAATTCTACCTCATTGTAAATTTTGCTATATTGCAATGAATACCCATGTAAAGCGCTCTGATACCCTCGGGTCCAGCCAGCGCTATATAAAACATTTTAAATAAAAAATAAAATAAATCTTCTTACCAGCTCCTGGTCGCGGTTGGGGGGGACCTTCCGGATTTAGGCTGCAGGCGTCGGCTGGAGGCTTGAGGCAGGTCGGGGGTCGCCGTATCTCGGGTTAGGATCGCCAGGGAGACCTCCTCGTGGTGTTTGCCCATTCGAGCTCGGGCCGTGGACGGCGGGTGCAGAGTGGGGCGGATTTGCGGTGTCCAGCTGGAGCCAGAGGTTGCAGATAAACAAATCCGGTGTTTTCGGGAGACAGGTCCTCCGGGGTTTTCGAGGTTGCTGGCTGCAGGACACACCGGGATTTCGCAGGAGCAGGTTCGAGGTGGAGACAGGCCGGTAGGGCTGGGGCCAAGTCAGTGGGCGTCTTCCTTTTGTTAGCTTCGGCACGGCTGTTCTGTCCTTCTTCTTTTCTTGTAGTTTCTTCTGATCTGAGGAAGCAAGGTTCAGGGGTGCCCCTAAATACTAGATTTAGGGGCGTTGCAGGTAGGTAAAAAGGTTGGGACCAATGGGTCCCTTCCCTGGGGTGGGTGCACCCCCTATTATGCCACCCTCCAGTGGGAGGGGGGCATGAGCCTTTCCCTGGTTGGCTGAGTCCCCCCATCTGCAAGATGGCGGGGACTGAGAGTTGTGCTTCACCTCGCCTCCCCCACCTGAGGGGTGGAGTTGGCAGAGGTGGGCACACCTCTCTTCCTCACTTGTTTTTCCTGCCGGTTTTCCCGCCCAAAGTGGGGGTCAGAACCAGTGGGGACCAGTTGCTGAAAGAAGCAAGTGGCCTGGGGAAACTCACAAAGGCGGCAAGCCTTTGAAGCTTCCCCTTCGTGAACCCTGCCCATCCTGGGGGAGGAGGCTTGGTACCTTGTCCCAGGATGTGCATTGTTTCAGGCCCCAAGAGCAGCAGGCTCTCGACCCAGGGGTCCAGAAACATGTCTGGTGGTGGCAGCTGAAAGCAGCCACTCTGCCTGGACACTAGTGGTAGGTTAGTTTTCAGGGGGCATCTCTAAGATGCCCTCTGTGTGCATTTTTAATTAAATCCCACACTGGCATCACTGTGGGTTTAATGTGCTGAGAAGTTTGATACCAAACTTCTCAGTTTTCAGTGCAGCCATTATGGTGCTGTGGAGTTCGTAATGACAAACCCCCAGCACCATATACTCTTAATGGCAGCACTGCACTTACAATGTCTAAGAATGGACTTAGACACTGCAGGGGTACAGGGCTCATGCACCTGTACACTCACCACTGGTATAGGGCACCCAGCTAGAAGGGTGACTGATCTATGCCAGGTCAGTGGGTTGTAGACATGGCACACAGGGATGTGTGCCATGTCGACTCTTCACTTTGTTCTGCACCAAGACACACAGCCTGCAAAGGCAGTGTGTGTGTGTAAAGGTACAGGGCCTCTAAGGGTGGTACAATAAGTGCTGCAGCCCTTAGAGGTCTTCCCTGGTCACAGTGCCCTGGGTACCTGTGGTACCTTTTACCAGGGGCTGACCTGTGGCCAGAGATGCCAATGGGGATTGGGTTAGTTTTGGGGAAAGAACACCGACCCTGGGAGCCTGATTGGCAGGGACCCAGGGCACATCAAGTCAAAAGTGCATCAGTAGTCTGGCAAAAAGTGTGGGAGGGGGTTACTGCAACAGAAACCCATCTTCTCACACGCATGCTCACCCTGGCTTAATTTGAGCCAGTGGTATCCGGTGCTCGGCACCAGCACTTAATTGTCAACACCGGCAGTTATGACAGTCTGCCACATGGTGGCACTGTTTGTGTAATTTAGAGATATACATTAATAATGACTAATACCTGCCACCCAAACCATACTTATAGCTCTGGAGGCCAGAAATAATCTGAATTGTCACACTTGTAGGAGTGTGATGGTTAGTAGCTGTGTAGGTATTGTCACTGGCAGCGTTGGCAGGGGCAATGGGTGGTGGAAGCTGCAGTGGCCCCCTGACGAGGATCCCTGTCACTTGTTTACAAATTAAGTACAGATGCTCATCCCCAGGAAAGAATCTTCATGTGTGCACGCTTATGCTACATAAAGTAGCTGCCTGTGAACACGCTCAAGGCTATGAATGTTCCTTCTAGGGGCATGTTCATGTCAAATAAAATAGCTTCCTGTTTTATGTAATGTTGATTTTTTTTGCTAGGATAGCCTATCTAAAAAAGCTGTAGATAGGATCATATGATGCATAGGTTTTCATGGACACACATCTGGGTACATCTAGTGAAACATTGACAGTGACAAATCGTAAGAAGCGTGGTTTAGATATATACAAATTTAGAGGATGTATGCTCCATGATGAGACATAGTTTAAGGAGACGGAATGGAGATTGGAAGGTGGAGGGCTTGGTATGAAGTATTCAATGCAAGTATGTTCATGACCATGAAAGTGGATTCTGGTAAGCAGGCTTATTGTTATTAAAGTCACTTTCAGAATGCATGCTCATGCCTCAGGAAGTAACTTCCTGCTTGCATGTTTATGGTTCGTAATATAGCTTCCTGTATGCATGCTTGTGCCTAGGAAACAGTTTGCCATGTGCGTGCTTGTGGTGAGCGAAATAGATTCCGTTATGCTTGCCAGGAGCGGCTCCTCAACTAAGGCGCAGGAGCGTCACCCCACTGCACTCGGAGCAGGATAAAGGAAAAATAAAATAATAATACGTTATAATTTTATTTTTCGTAGCTTCGGGGCTGGGGTAGGGCGGGATGGGGCTGTTGGCAGAGGGGGAGGAGTGGTTCATGCACTTAAGTGTGCATGACGGTTTGGTCCGCCGTCTTCGGCCGGCCAAACACTGGCTGTAATGCACAACCTGCTGGGGAACATGCATATGCTCTTAGTCCCTGTCTGAGCACCAAACCACGGCGCTCAGACCAATTGTGATTGGCTTAGGGGAGCCTGTGTGCTTCCTGTTTCCGGGACTCACTGGATAAGCAGAGAGACGACGGTGGAGAGACGCCGGCTGTGAGGAGGTACGTAGTTTTTTTTTTGTATTGTGCCCCTCCTCCCCCCGCCACACCACCCCTGTTCCCTGCCAGCCGCTACTGATGCTTGCTAATGGTTAGCAAACTAGTGTCCAATGGGCATGCTCAGTGTTAGTAACAGAACAGAATATAGCTTCCTGTGTGTATACTAGTGGCCAGAAAAGTAGATTCCTGTTTGCACGTTTATGACTGGGAATCACTTTCTGTGTGCGTGCTCAGGACCAGGAAATTAGTTGTCTGCATTGATGCGCATGAATGGGAAAGATCTGAAATCTCCTCTCTTCCAAAGACACTTCCAGGATTAATTCATCCCTTTTCATGTCCCTCAAGGCCGCTTGGCATTCACCTGAGCCCAACGTTGTAAATATGTATTCTATACCTGTACTAACCTAATTTTGTGCCACCTCTTATTTTACTTTTTTAACTATCCTGATTGTATTTGTAACGTGTAAGTATGTTAATCTCCTTATGTAACGTACTTGGTACTATTGTAGAGCGCTCTGACACCTTTGTGTAAAGTGCGCGCTATATAAAACTGCATTAAATAAATAAATAAAAAGCACCTTCATTCATTCGTTCATTTTCAAAGCATCCTTCTGCCCAAACCTAGATCATGACAAGGTTCCTTCGCTTTTGTTTTTGTAAGGTGAAAAGAGAGGGAACCCCACTAAGTACGTCTCTAAGGAATTGGATGAAGAGAGCAATTACTCAGACGCCCAGACACCTCAATAATCGTAGAAACCAGCAAACATCAGTCTGGATAACTATGAGGCTGCAGTTCCTAACCCCAGTTATGCCCTTGAGTGTAGCAAGTCTCAGAGGCCTTCAGTTTATCACATGGGACATTTCATTTTACAGATAGTCTTACTTTTTTTCAAAAGTCTACACATCGAACATGGAGTCGCCTGCCGCCATGTTTGCTGACGCCTGCAGGTGGCAAAACTGCAGTTCTGCAAACGTCAACAAATACTTGGACATTCTGTATAATGGCCTCCCTTAGTCGTTTTGTAACAACGTAACTAAAATGTGCTACCATTAGCCAGACCAAAGGCATTCATTTGATTGAATTTAGTCGGGATTAGAGCTGTTACTTGCAGGCTACCCACAGCTCCCAGTCCCATGCAGCAAGTTAATTTACAGAATCCGGATTTACACTTGTCTCGTGTGTCTGTTCGGGCCGGTGAAAGGGCATTGTAAGATGTTGTGACAGTTTATGTACTCCACCTCCCTCCTCTCCCCAACACACATACACAGGGGAAGAGTCTGAAGAGGCGACGTTCGACGCCATTGAGTGACAGCTCTGCGTCACTTTGTGTCTTATTGAGTGACATGTCTGAAGCGCCCGGTGACCCTGCTGGCCAAGGCCCGGACAGCCACCCTTGTTGTCAGAGTGACCAGGTCAGAGAGGAGGACAGCCGTCTGCCCCGGGACAGCGCCCTGGAGTGACTGTGAAAGGGCGTGAGGGACGCAGCTGCTGCCGCTTCCTGACCCGTCAGCTTGAGACCGCCCCCTGACCCGTCAGCCTCTGTGGTCGCCTCCTGACCCGTCATCCTCTGAGGCCGTCTCCACGCAACCTCCATTTTCCCCTCTCTCAGAACAGAGGGCGAGCCGTGCACAGCTGCACGTTTTCTAGTCATGGTGCCTGGTGCTGCGAATTGTGTTTGGTCACAGAGGGCCATCCAGTGTCTTTAATGTTTGTCTGCAGGAATGCGTGATTGGCAGTTCTAGAACTTTACTGGTTAACGACAAAAAGGGCTATTATTAAAGCAGGACTGCTTCTAATGCTTACAAAGCATAGTATGAAAATGGCGCTGAAAGTGTTCTCAAGATAACAGCGTTTTACATTGCAGTATCTACGAGTCCTGAATGGCTGTCTACATCCCAGAGGGTACATGATTAAATGTATGATTCGACGTATATTCGATATGATCGCAGAGCATGAATGACCTTGAACAGTAAAAGCGACACATATTTGCACATAGGGTTATTAGATCACTCTGTAGACTTGGTGCCCAGTTTGGCTGCCCCTTCTGTGCCTGCCAATGTGGAGTAATTCCAATGCTTTCCAAAGCAGCAGCAGAAATTGAGGTAAGTCGAAAGGCAATTTTGGAGAGAAGATCTGTGGACATACTACTGGTGGCTGGTGCTAAACTGCCCTGCAGGGGGTGTGGGGTTGTGTCAAGGGGAGTGAATCCTCTTAGGAGCGGAGTCACCATTAACTTCTGCATATACATAATATGCTGCACCCTTTTACCGAAATGTTACAAGTTTGAAGAGGTTTCAATGTAAATCCAACAGCTCTCATTTTACCTCCCTTTTTGCTGACACAATTTTTGTAGCCTTCGTACTGTCTCCTAGCTGCAACCTCGTGTGGTTTTGTAAAATAAAACAAGATTCATATTCTGGGCGTTACCTTCCAGTACCCGAGGGCTACTCTGCTCAATGGAGATTAGCAGATGGATTCACAAAGACTTTTATGCTTGTGATTCTACTTCCAAATGCTAATAGCTGATTTTACAACTGCAAGTAATTCACAAAAAGTGACCTTGCAGTCAAATCCTTTGCTTATTGTGCAATATTACGTAGGAGTGGGCGTTTCAAGGCATGGTTTGCCTTTTAGAGTTCTTGACGGTCCCGGCAGGTGAACTTACGGCCAGAGCTGCCGACTTTGGAGCTGGGGAACCAGGTTCGAGCCTCCGCATCGGCTCGGCTTCCTGTGGTTCTGGGTAAATCACTTCATCTCCCCGTGCCTACCAAAAAATGAATGTGTCCTTGTGTAACTGGTGCTCATGTAAAGCGCTCCAATACCTTCCTGTCGAGCTCGCTATATAAAACTGCAAAAAAAAACAACTGATAGCCATTCACAAACTCCTCTCTGATACTTTCTTATCCTGGAAAAGGTCACAGATTTACTCCAGTCAAGGATAGTGCCAAATCCCTTTCCAGGGCAGAAAGGTAATTGTAATTGCATTTATATAGCACTTACTACCCCTGATGAGGCGTCAAAGCGCTTTTTGGCAAGTAGCACGCTACTTTGGAACTCAAAAAGGCTTAGTGGTGAATTAGTATAGGGAAATATGAAATTTATTTGAGCGGTGGACATGCAAGTTTGTTATTTGGGTTGAAAAGGATAGTGGAGAGATGGAAGAGGGAGGGATTTGCATTTATATAGAGCGTGGTACCCCTGATGAGGCATCAAAGTGCTTTTCGAGGAGTAGCACGATACTCCGGAACCCAAACAGGATTAGTGTTGCATTAGTATAGGGAATTATGAAATTAATTTGAGCAGTGTACATGTGAGTCTGTTAGTTGGATTGAAAAGGATAGCAGAGGGATTGCAGAGGGAAGGGTCTAGAAAGAGTTTAGTTGGAGATCATAGCAGACTGAAACATCCCCACACTACATGGCGATGTAGGGGGCTTGTGGTTTCTCCACAGAGAAAATATTTCCCTCGTGGCGAAACTAAACAGAAAAGGAAAAAAATGTGTCATTGCAAGATGGCAGTGTTTTTCCATAATACGGGAAAAATGGCAATGCCAAAACAAAAAAGAAGTGACACGCCTTTCCCAGGATTACACCTGGGATGCTGAGACAAGCTCAGCATTCCAGGCGTTCTCTTGGAAAGATTTGGGAATGCTGTGATGCCACAAATGAATGGGCATAGGCCTGTCAGCTAGGCAGGTCTACCACCTATGTCTGTCCATGAAGCCCTCTGTGCTCAGAAATCAAGCAGTATATATTCCGGACGAGTGCCAGGAGGGCCTAGCTATAATTAGTGCAGCAGGTGCAGTGCCACCGTGGCTCAGGGGTGCGAGGAGCTACTTCAACCCAACAATGCCTGTATTGCTACCCAACTGGGGGCCGAGAGGAAATATCCTGCATTTGATTAGGGTTCGTGACACTCTCGCCATGCCACTGGTGCCAGTATGTTTGCAGCCTCACACAAAGTGGCTTTTTGGCTCCTTCCAGAACGAGGGCCACATTTACTGCATGCAGGGGAGAAATGACGTCTCCAGCATCCTGCTGCAGCCTTAGGCAACTGCATTGTATTTCCTTGCTGTAGAACCGGCCCCGTGGCACAGTGCCCTGGAGAAGGCCCTCACTTGTGCCTTGTGCTTCTGGGACCTGGTCAACATTAAAATCCGCTTTATAGAAATATCTGAAGCAAAATCCCACACTGAAGCTGCTTGAACAAGGGTCTTTGGTTGTACTGAACTGAAATCTTGAACCAAGTTTTTCTGGCAAGGGGTTCCAAGAGGTGATGTAGTGCAGAAAAGAAAACTACAGGGCACACATGGTGGTCAAAGAGAGGTGCCTGGAGATTACAAGAGAAGATCACAGTATCACTGAGCTATGTTTACTCTTGGAATGGAGGATGCAAATGATGTCATTTCCTAAACAGCAAGGTTCCGGCTGAGCCATAAATGTGCATTCTGGGATTCACAAGCAGTAGTAGGCAACTAGAGAGAGGCTGATGTATTGGAGTCTGGTTGGACTGGGACAGGGGCAAGCCCATGTCACCTTGAAACCGTCAGCCTTTCTGGGGCTTGCTCAATATCCCCACCAGCGACCTCCTCTAACCAATAAATCCCCTTTTAATGTTTTACTTTTTGCAGTTTTTTATAGTGCCAACCTGGTTCAAGAACATTGGAGCGCTCTACAACCGTATCAGAACGCGTCACAAATTTTTTAAGCCACAGTGACATTAAGTGATTTGACCAGAATCACAGGGTGCTCAGCCGAGGCTGGGATTCGAACTGACTGTTTCAAAGTCGACAGCTCTAGCAATTGGGCCACATCTCCTCCATGTTCTTATTAAGCAGCTCCATCCTTAGAAACATCACTTCTCTCACTGGCCTGTGTCTTGTTCTCTGGTTCCTTTATCTGTACTTTGCTATAGAAATGTTCCTATTGCTTCAATAAATACAGATACTGTTTCCCCGCTGCTAAGATCCGCATTGTCAATCTGCAAGGAAAATGACTTATCTATAATGTGCTTCAACAGCCAATGCAACTACCTCGCACAGCTCACCTGTTGGTATATACAACTACCGCGCACAGCTCACATGTTACTAACATGCTCACCTGTTGCTAACATACATGGTGTATGCAACTATCTCGCACAGCTCACCTGTTGCTAACATGCATGGTGTATGCAACTACCTTGCACAGCTCACTTCTTGCTAACATGCATGGTGTATGCAACTACCTCGCACAACTTACCTGTTGCTAACATGCATGGTGTATTCAACTACCTCGCACAGCTCACCTGTTGCTAACATGCATGGTGTTCGCAACTACCTTGCACAGCTAACCTGTTGCTAACCTACATGGAATATACAACTACCTCGCACAGCTCACTTGTTGCTAACATGCATGGTGTATGCAACTACCTCGTACAGCTCACCTGTTGCTAAAATACATGGTGTATGTAACTACCTCGCACAGCTCACCTGTTGCTAAAATACATAGTGCATGTAACTACTTCGCACAGCTCACCTGCTGCTAACATGCACACGCCGTTAGTCTGCAAGAGAGATAACTATAATGTGCTCCCAGAGCCATGCCGTACTGCTCACTCTAGTAACGTACACACTGTTAGTCTGCAAGGAGGATGACTTACCTATAATGTGTCCAACAGCCAATGCAACTATCTTTCTCCACTCCCTTGCAACTAACATATGTTGTGTTAGTCTGCCGGGAAGATGTTAACTATCATGCTCCCCATCACCCAATGAACAGTACCACTCCCTCGGTTGTATGAAACAACTGTATAAGTCTCTCAATATAGATGACTTAACTATCACGTGGTCGACTGCCTAATGCAACTACCTCGCACTGTTCAGTCACTTCTAATGTACTCGGTATTAGTCTTCAAGGGAAATTACTTGACATTCCTCACCCAAAGCAACAAACGTGCACTGCTCCCTTACTGCTGTCACATATTGTGTTAATCTGCCAGGGAGATGGTAACTACCAGGTTCTCAATCATCCAATGCATGGCACTGCTTCTTCGATTGTAAGATACAAGGGTATTAGTCTCCCAATGGAGATGACCGATGTCATGTGCTCCACCTCCCAATCTAACTACCTTGCACGCTCACTCACTCCTAACGTATGCGGTGTTAGTCTGCTATGGGGATGACTTGACTATAATGCGCTCTACCAGCAGGAGGAACTACCTCGCACCACTCACTCTCTGCTAATGTAGATGGTTTTAGTCTGCAAGGAGATGATTAAGCTATAAGGTGTCCAGCAGCCAATGCGACTACCTTGCACCGCTCCTCGCTGCTACTTAGTCTGCTACTTAGTCTGCAAAGGTGGTGTCTTAACTAGCATGTACCCTTACTACCCAAAGCAGCTACCTCAATTCGTTTCTTTGCTGCTAGCTTACAACTGTGTTAGTCTCAACTACATCACATGGTGTCTTGATGCTAAATTACATTGTGTTAGTCTGCCAAGGAGACAACATAACTATTATGCGCTCCACTACTCAGTGCAACTACCTTGCCCCACTCCCCTGCTGTTGACATTCATTGAATTGTGATGTAATCCTAAGTAACTGCTTAACCGTTCAAGCCACCATTCATAGAGTTCATGTGTGGTATGGGAGACCACAGCTGTGTGAAACAATCACAGTAAAGGGAAAAGTTACGGGTGCTGTATGTGTGTGCATGGAAAGTCCTAGGACCAAAAGTTCTGCCCAAAATCCACCCACAACAGGCAAGCAGATAATTAACCACCTAGTAGGTAAGATAATCATTTACTCCTGCAGTAAATGCCATTCTCTGTTTCACACTCACAACACTACACAAGCCTACAACACATTACAACATCTCTGATTTCTCATAATCACATTTTTAAAACATGTATTCATACTTACATCCTATCTATCCCACCCCTCTGGCTGTCTTTCCACCTATTCGTGTATGCACAACCTCACAGCCATTCCTCTTTCTCCACTCACACTGATACCCCAACTAAATACGGTATTCCCTACATCTTACCTCACTCACTTTCCATCCCCCTACAGTTTATTTCTACCTCTAATGCATCACTACCACCTATCTTCTCCCGTCTATCCTCCCACTGAAATCCACCCCTCTCTACTGTTCTCTAGCCATCTCTTCCTTCCGCAATGTCCCACCAGTCTTACTCCCAACACAGCCTGCTAACCCCACCACTAGATGCCCACACTCCCCCCCCACATCTATCCTAACATACCTCAACTCACAACTCCCTACACTACCATGATCTGACTCATATTCTCCCTCCCAAAAAAACATACAATCTCTAATAAACCTTCTTGAGCAGAACAGCAAAGATGAGAAATGCCACAATACCAGCACCATCACTACAATAGCATTGCCAACCTCTTCTCATTCCCTTTCACACAAAGAACAATTCTTAAACAATAATGACCACATATCCATAAAGAACTCAGTGGATTAGACCTGCATTAACCCTGATGTATACCCATTCTTCCAAAAAGCAAACAAATACATGTAAATTGTTTGCTTAAGAATGCCCATAAACAATGAGCAAATATAAATACATCTTTGCTCTACTGACAGATACAGAACCAGACATACAATTCATGACTAAAACCCAGTTGGGAAAAGATGTGACCCTTGTACTACATAAAGCTACACCCTCTAAATATCAAGCCATTACACAAAAAAGGAAGGAAAAAAGTAGGGGTGGGCGTAGCTCGCGGAGTTCTACTCCGTAGAATTCCGCAGAGTTATCTAAAAACTCCAGAATGCCGCCCGGTTCTACAAAGGGACACCTTTCAATCCTCTCCCTTTGTGTCAAAAGTTTTAGACGTCATTTTCTGCAATATTAAATATGTTTTTTATACGTGTGTGTGTATGGTGGCAAGTCCAGCCCTATAGCAACTAGACTAGGCCCATTGCGTTCGCAAACATAAAACATTGAATTTCCCTGACTTTTTTGAATGGAGTGACAGAAAAACGTACTGGAAGCGATTACTTGTTTGACATGTGGAGAAAAACGTGCTGCACTGCAACAACACAATCCTGAATGAGCAGCAGGCACCAGCTGCAGCAGATTCAAGGGCAGGATGAAGTCCTTTTCAAAGACACTTGCATCCCACAGCAGAGGGGCACCAGGTATCTGCATGTGCCCCACCCTGGGGGTCCACACATCCTGCTCTTCCGGCAAGAGTGCTCATCGTAAACAAATTACTGCTTGAGACACGAGACATTCTGCAAGAGCGCCAGATTAATAACAGTCTGACAAATCCACCCACCACCTAAGACAAAAGAAAGAGTCAGTGAATAAACTCTGCCTTGCCTCAAACCATGCATCACAAAAGCGTCATGTGTGCTCGGCCATCCCCACATGGAGTAGGCTGTTGGCCTCCGGTGGCTCCACTCGCACCCTTTGACGTGGATGGGTCTGCTGGCCCCATACACAATGTAACACATACTGCCATTTGAAGCTTGCCAGCTACATCCTCCCCTTACTGAGCATAGATCACCCATTTGTCTCTCGAACCACACACTCCATACTGTCATCTCAGCAACCTCACCTCTTCGCTCTACTGCCACCTCACATTTCCGTCTCCTTCTACTCTAAAGGAACTACACTTACCATCTTGCGCTGCAGGCGTTTTATTCTGTGACATCACATGTTGCTGGATGAAGATGGCGGCCCGCTGGAGCAGTGAGAATGTGGTGGTGGAATTCAGGGACTCTCAGGTGAGTTAGGGGCGGGCTAGGGGGTTAGGAGTTAGGTTAAGTAGAGCCTATTGCATTGTGTCTTATGGAAGCCTTGCATATCCCCATACGTTTTCCATTTTTAACTGCATTCAGTTCTTCCCTGTGTGCCCTTATTTCACTCCCATTCATCATTGAGTTTGTGATGTGCAGGCTATAGGTGTTTTATATTTAAGTTAACTAGGGGTGGGTGAGCGTGCCATGGAACTCTGCTCCGCTGGCGGATTTCTTTTTGCCGAACTCCGCCCTCTGCTTGGAGCGTGGAGTGCCAAAACTATGCGAACTCCACCAGCAGAGCGGTGTACACCTCCCAACCTAAAAATAAAAGGAGGCGGACTAGCCATTTGTATTTAAGGACAGAGTAGTGAAGCCCTTTTTGCTAGATGCCAACCCAGCCACGCTCTCACCTGCCACTTGCTTTTGCTCTACAGACCTCCACATAACAACAGAGCTTTTACAGATGCTTTCTTGGACACAGTTTCAGATCTGTCCACTATCTATATGTGGTGACCTTAATATCTGGTTTGACAAACCAAATATGCCTCAAACAAATGCTATCATATCAAGGCTAAATACACACAACTTACAACCGATCATCTCTGGACTCACCCACACAGCAAGTCCTACTTTGGATCTAGTTTTCTCCAACCCAGAACTAACCACTATTCAACAAAATGTAGCCATTACATGAATTGATCATCACATCCTCACCTTCTCTTCCTAGATCCCACATAAAATATCAACTAAATCCCACCACCCCACTACAACCTACAAATAATGGACCAAACTAAATATGCAGTGTAACTCTCACCTGTCCTTTCCACAGGAGTGATATGAAGAACAAGATGCCTGATCCCAACTTCCCCACCACACCACAAACACCCAACCATTTCAAAGTATGTTGTGGTAAGAGGGGGAAGAGAGGAAGAAAATGGTAGAAAAAACAACACCTGTCCCACGAAGCACTTCAGTAAGGTAGGTAGTGTCTCAAATAACTTCTACATGTTCACTGTGTGTATAGAAACAGAACAGTATCAGTAGGACTACTATGGATGGACTAAACAGTAAACTCTAATCATGTATTGATTTGTGTAATCCTAGACTACCTTGATGACTCCCCTCTTACGAAATAAAGAAAAATAACCGCATACACAGGTTTTGCATTCAATCTATAGAGACAAAAACAAAAGAAGGCATCTATACTTGATAGTCACCAATTCAATAATAAGTCTTATAGTACTAACATAATTATAGTACATCACCCACCTAACAGCATTCTGTATCATACTATAGTGAGCCCCATATGTAAATACTGGTATCCAGAAATGGAACTAGTAATTTAGTGTAAAGGATAACGGAAAAATAAAAAGCAAAAAAAAATAGGTGCAGGGCTATCAAGCCTAAATATCAAGGCTTCACACAATTCATCAATATTCTGATATATGTTTTTTCTTCATAGGTAATAAATAAGGCTGGCACGAAGAGAAACTGAGGACTCCTCGAATAGGAGAGCAGAAGTCAGATAAATATTTCAGAGAAGCTATGCAATAGTGCAAAATGCGCGTTACCACCTGAGGAAATCAATTATTCTTTTCTCCTTTGTTTTAGCAAGTATGAGGTATCCGGTCCGATGACAGGAACACCGCAAAGCCGAGAGCAGCCGCCATCAAAACACTGCCGAACAAGACGCCGACTTGATGACCCGGAAGCACAAGGTGAGTGTCAGCAGCATGGAAGGCACACATGCGGAGACTAGAACACGAAGTGTCCTTCTGCCTGCTTTGCCCGGATTTATTCTGTCACTGCTCTGCCCTCACCGCGTATGCGTACGAGCACGAAGCACGCCTGACATGCAGGAGTTGGAATCACAGCTACCAATAGAGTCAACTATAAACAAGCTCACTAGAAGAACTCTATGAATGGATGTCCTCAGCCTTTGACATATTAACCCTAAAATGTAGTTTTGAAATAAGGCAAAAAGAAGAAGTTGTCCCCTTGAATGAATGAAGAGCTGAAAAAGATTAAGGTTAAATCTCAACTCTTTAACATAGATGGCTCGTCCACGAACACGCAAGAGAAAATGAGCCTAAACAGACACAATACAATGTTCAATTCATAAATAAATAAAGGCCAAAAAAATACTTAAGCAGGGTCAGCAATGCCAAATGCCCAGCCAAGGAACTTCATAAAATTGTATCAGAATTTCACAATCCAGAGAGCTGTCAAATCTTCACCCGACTTTCACAAGACTTCTGCAATAAACTAGCAACACATTTTCTAAACAAAGCAGACACACTATATTCTTATCTAAGAGAAACAACTGATCCTCTATCATACTGCCAAAGCAATTCACAACAGGTACACAATCTCCATCTATAGCAGCCTTCCAGGAAATTACAGCCTCAGATTTGTAAGACCTCCTAAAAGCTGGCAGACCAGCTGGTTGCCTCTTGACCCCTGTCCTCTACATATTGTCAAAAAGATCATAGGATCAACATTGGCATCTATCAAAGTCAGAAATATTATTGATAACTCCTTAAAAGCTGGAATTTTCCCAGCGATATTAATGAAGGCATTCATATGCTCACTACTTTAGGTGGCCAACAAGGACCCCCAAGACCCCAACAGCTATAGACCAATCTACAATGTTCCTTTCCTTAGCAAACTTATGGTGAGTGTAGCCTTTTGCTGGATCTCAGAATTCATAGAAAAAAATGAACTGCTCTCAGATTGGCAAACAGGATTCCACCCAGGAGGAGGGACGAATCTGCTCTAATCGCAATTTGGGAAGACCTAAAAACAGTTGACAAAAATGGTATAGCTGCATTGCTATTGCTGGACCTTTAAGCAGTTTTTGACACAGTACACCTTAACACCTTGGTGTTCATTTACAAGAAAATAACGCTATGTGGCTCCGCAAGCGTCATATCTACGGCACTATGGTGCGTCCCTCTACTTTCCTTTGCGCTGGCACCATTTAGGCACCATTGCGCCAATACAGACACCCTTTCGCCATGGCGCAAGTGTGACTGCATTGAAATTGGGTTGTTTTTGTGCATAAGAGACACCTTCCGTCACAAAAACATCCATTGTGCCTTCCCTGGGGACATTCCCAGATTTAGACGGATTTGAACACTGAGAATGTCCCGGAATTTCAGTACCGGTATGACCATACTAATAGACAAACCTTTTCATTTTTAACATTGATGCTATGAGCGTCGCTCTGTTTTTCAGTCGACATGTGAATATCGCATTGAAGATACCGCTTTTAATTTTAGGTGAACGCCACATAAGACCATTTAAGATGAAGAAAAAATAATAAACCAACATTTTGGACTGTTTCATGCAGTCCTGTAATGTTTCTACGCCGTCTGCACCAAGAGATCAATTTAGTTTTAATCTGTCGACCTCGAACACACAATATTTGTTTTTTTCCCCGTAAACTAATGAGGCTCTGTTGTTACATGGCAAGCATTTAGCATGTAGCGGTCCTCTAAGGCACATAGATTGGTATACACTAAGAGCCTCTCAAATCCAGAATCCTGTCTCATATGAAGTATTGTTTCTTTGAACTGTTATATTCACAATATGGTCTTTTGTACAGTTTCTTAATACTCCGGCCAATCTTTCAATGTTTTACAAAACCTTTTAGGATTTATTAAGAATTCTATCTGATTCTCCCAAGGGAGGCTATATAAGCTTTAATTAAAGTGAATATGATTTCACTTCCTCTCTTTACAAAATATACAGACAAGCAGATAGAGAAACTGATATCTCTTGTTGAATACCTATAGGTCTCCTTCCATTCATCGAAAAGACAACTACTACATTATATCAGTTTTTGACTCACTGACTAGTAAGATTTTTGCAGTTTTTCGAATATATTTCACTCCTGGTGGACGAATAATCTTGCTTCCCTCGTCATATCCTTGGCTGCTTTGATCTTTCATTAATCTAACAGGCTTCTGATCACCTACCTGATTTATCTCTTTATTATTTTATAATTGGTGATAAGAGTCTGTCCACATAATTTTTCCTAAATATAGACCTTCTTCACCATACTTGGGGTATACATCTTATAAGTTATTATCCAGTAGTTTTGGCTCTTTGTGATTTTGTGTTTCTTTTAAAATTGTTTCTTCAGGGAGTCTTGGATCTTCACACGAATTTTATGTCCTGGAGATGGTCTCACAGATAGATTACACCGGAGACTCAAACGTCGACGTCTAACCCAATTTTTCTTTTAGTCACAGTTAAATTCAATTTGAGAGATCTAGTTCCTTTGTATAGTACAGACTCCATATTTGACATCAGAGGAAATGGGTATTTGTGCATTGATGACTAGTTCATTTTTACTCACAATAACGGCAATATCTGTTATCAATGTTTGGTGAGAACTTTTGCTATGAACCCCTGATCTTATATGCTTTTAGAGAGTTGGCATTTTCTTGCCCTAACCATTTGGTGCCTGCAGTCTGTATCCTGGGTCACATGACTAGGTGTAGCTGGCAGTTGGTCTTTGTGAATTACTTCCAGACAGTGAGACACAGGGAGAATAGGTGTTCCCATGATGGGTCATCTCTGACTTGATGATGAGGAGGAGCTGTCACCTACCACACTTGCACATCACAGGCTATGCCTAAGTACACTCACAAAGGGTTTCATACCAGGCTATTGTGCCCCCTGACAAGCAGGGTCTAGACCAGGAAGACAGGAAATTCCAGATACCTCGTGGTGGAAACCTCCAGAACCTTCTCCTACTTTGAAGCTGGGACCAAGTATAAATATTGGGCCCTCAGACCCAACTCTTCAGAACTCCTCTGGATCTTTGAAAGACTCAGAGGAACTGATGTGCTGCTCTACAAGAGAACTGCTACTCTGCTACTTGAATGAGGACTGGGCCTGCATCTTGAACCCAGGACTACCAGAGGGACTCCAAGGGGCTAGTTAGCTGGCCTCCTGATAAGAGCCTCAGGGACAGAAAAGGCTCCAACCACCTTGTACCCAGCACCTGGACTATGTCTGTTGTTATTCTTCTTGCCTCCCAGGTGGTTCCACCCCAGTCCTGGAGCCTTGAAATTGGGCCTAAAGGTGCTCTGCCAGCCCATCTGTGGTCTTTTGGGCAGAACCGATGCAGTGCGACGCATCTTCTCGCAGCTCTGCATTGTAACTGCAGATGCGAGACATATCCCTGATGCAGCACCTTGCATCACAGACCACAGCTTCTCGGAACTGCCGCTGCGCTTCTCTGAGTCAAGACCTTGCATTGCAAGACCTCGTCGACGGCATCCTCGACGACGACCCAGGACCTCTCATCGCCAGCACCGTCAATGGCATAATTGGAACCACCACTGCGTGATGCTTCTCATACACAGGATCACGCATTGCCGCCTGCAACCCCTTGGAACCACCCCTGTGTGATGCATCCTTGATGCGTGATCTCGCAACGCTCCTCAACCACGATTTAAGGTACTTTGTTCAACGGGCCTAACTTGGTCCCTGTATTAGGCTCACGTGTCATCATGATCGGCCTGTTCTTTGTACTAGTCCAGCGTGATCAGATATCTACAGTTGGCGCTTTGTGCTTCTAAACCCTGTTTTCCCAAAAGCCTTTAGAAATTGCATATCTCTGGTTCTACTAATTGAATCTTGGTTGTTTTGCCGTCAAATAATTTATGAAAAATTACTCTATTTTTCTAAATGGGTGTGGGATTTTTCTGGTTTTGTGTTCACACTTTATTACTGTTTGAAGTGCTGCATAAATACTTTACACATTGCCTCTCAGTTAAGCCTGACTGCTTCTGCGCCAAGGTAAAGAGGGTTGAGCGCAGGTCAATTTCTGGGTTTTCTCGTGTTTCACTCTGATGAGAATTGTGAATGCTGCTTGAGTAGGGTTTCACGCCCTCAACCAGTAACCAAATTTCCTACATTGACCAGCTGTAAATGAAAAAACTTTGACTTTATAACTTTCTGGCCAGATGACCTGGAACCGTGACAAAAATAGATACAAACGTGAGAAATTTCAAAATCTTCTTTGACTGTAAACTTTCCATAAATAATTGAGTGGACTTGCTGTCTCAATCAACTTTCTACACAATGCAAACACTTAAATACATTTTTCCACATCTTGGATTTCCTCAAAAGATACATCACTCATCCTCTCCAAACTTGACTATGTTAAAGCATTATAGCATAGCATTCCATTGTCAAGTATCAGGACACTACAAAGAATCTAAAACTGAGCAGCAAGACTACTTCTAAATGTAAGTATACAAACCCACTTCTCTCTCTTCCTGAAGGCACTTAATTGACTCCCAATAGCAAGAAGATTCTCTTCCAAACTACTGTACAATTCTTATTACACAAACCTAAACAACCCGCTATTTGGACATACCATGTAACTCAGTACCTCATATTAAAAAAAAAGTACAAAGCCAAACAATTATAATATTGTTCAATATCTATGTAAAAAATGGACATACTGTATCAAAACTATCAATAGCCAAATGGAACAACCAAGACACAACAACATATGTCACCTGCTCACAGGTAATAAACTTTTAACCTTTCTACTCTTTATACAAGATTGTAAAATTGCATCCTATCTCGATATTTAACAAACACCCTGGATGAAAATTAATCTAATTTATAGCTGGGAATTATTCTCTCCTACCTTTCTATTTGAATGAAACTCTCCTTACACTTCATCCTCTGCCTGCCTTAGGATTCTGAATGTACTCTGCCATCTTCCTCTCTACTATACTTCAGTGAACTAGCCATACCCCTCCTTACAGATCATAAACACTCCTTCTGAGTAACTGAGTAACAATTTCTGCAATACTTCAACTTTTCTAGCCTATTTTCTCATCCCACTCTTATATTGCAGTCTTGCAATATCTAACCTCTTTCACCCTGTTTACTTGTCCCAATTTTCCACTTGCATGGACTCACTCTAATAATTACACCGGACTCCTATTAAATGAATGCACCTCTAGACACTGTACGAAATGCTTCAAATAGTTTCCTCAGAGCTCAACACTAATCCATTGACCACCAAATTTACAAAATGATTAATAACCACTGGGTTAACCACTAACTTTCGGTTACGGAGTACCGTACTACCAACCATAAAGTGCTTTAGTGCCTTGTAAGGGGATGTAAGCACTATACATAAAATTACATTTCAATACAAGAATCTACAGTAATTTGTGAGAACATTAAATATGTGAATATCTGCAATGAGTTATTTGTAATACATATTATTCAAAAGTAATTCTCTGATCACAAAACCTGTGAATATCTTTTTGTTTTGTTTGAGACCATATCACCTTAAATCCAGTCTCCTGTTAACCGCCAGTACCTCATAACCAGGGCAACTTACTTCAATTGGGGTCTCAGACCGTTACTCTCCTTTATGTTAAAATGAAGGCATTCCATTGGCGTTGCATGGGTGTTCCCATGCAACTCTGATGGATTTTGACGCATCTCCACATTTACAAGAACTTGTAAATCTGGGGATGCACTAAAAACTTACTCCTTCCTAGGGGATTCGTAACAAGAAGAAATATTTCTATTTCTTCTTGTTTCTTCCTCTTTCTATGTGTGCTGCAGAATGCAGCACACATAGAAAGAGGAATATGCCTCCCAGGATTGGTTTTGTGCAGGAAGATGCTGCCTCCTGCACAAAAACAATCCTGCATGCAACACAGGCATCATTACACCTTGGTGCAAGTGCACCTGCTTTTGGGCTAGGCTGCCAAAAGGGTGCCAGTGCAAGGGAAAGGACAGGAATGCACTGTATTGACTTAAAATAGGGTGTATTCCTGCCCTTTCCCTGTCACGCAGTGCAGTGCAGCGCAGCAAGGTGGCTTGCTGCGCTGCAATGCGTGTCTTCCTCATACATGAGGCCCTATATGTCTTCTTATCATTATCAGGTAAAATATAAGATTCTGCCCCTCACATTCGTCGCCTCTTCCTCTTCATCTTGTTGTACTCTGAATATAATAAGTAAGGGGCTTACCTTGATTTGATATTTCAGATATCACTGAACTTACTTTATCCCTAAACACCTTTAGAGTTGGACCTCCCATAAACTTTTGTTGATCATCCGCTCTGACTAAATTACGCTTCTTGCATCAACGTTCTTACAAGTCCGCTATCTTTGCGAGCTTGTAAGGAGTCCATTATACAAAGTAAACAAATGATTTCTTTTAAGTGCAGCAGGACTCCTCTTATTATATAAAATGCATATCGATACTTGCCATAAGTTTTCCAGTTGGTAACTTGGCAAGCATCTATCCCAAATTCTGTGGGGAGGTGGCAACGTTGAAACCTTGGCTTGCCATAGCCATTCGTACCACTTTTCAATCTCCTTGTTGATCTTTAAAGCTGAAAGCGGGACTCAATATCCACAGGCTCTTGCAGTTAATGTTTAATCATTGATACTCAAGATAGTCGTTGGAAGTACTTAAAAAATTAGCCAGCTTACCCCGCGTTTCCTGATTCAGATCAGGCCATGATTTTAATTCTGTGCCAACCAGCAGGTCACCCCATCATCTAATCCATGTAGTCTGAAGCGATTCACACATACCATCCTACAAACACTCTGGTGTACCGGGAGAATCACATGTCGGAGCGTAGGACGAATAATTTGGTATTGACCATATTTTCTAAAGGTTAAACCAAAGGATTGTGTCCGACTTTAAAACCTTTAACTGCACCTTTTTGAAGTATTTAGGGTCCCCTAATATCTAGAGGTAACCAACCTCAATACCTGGGGTCCCTGTCATAACTCTAAACATATGAACTATATGTGTATTGCCCACTTCCTCTAGTGTGTTTAAAAGGAACCTAATTGACTTAAATTAGAATGCCCTACAACACAATTGAACATCTGGCAATTGTAAACCCCCCTTTATAAGTTTTCTTCTAAGTTTCTTCCATGATATCCTCACCGCCCACTTGGAAGCCCAAATAAAGCTATTAATATTACCCCGTATCTTTTGAATTAGTTTTTTTCTGAAATACTAAGGAAATACAGTTTAACAGAAAAGTAAACCTGGGGAGAATATTTATTTTAATCAGGTTAACTCTGCCATAGGTTATCAAAGACAGGTTCTGCCATCTTTTAAGTGCTTTATTTACCTCATTTGAGACTTTTTTCAAATTTATCTCTGTTATTAAATCAAGATTGTGATTTATCAGGATTCCTAAATACCTCCCATCTTTCTTCACTAAATTAGTCTGCCACTCGAAATTCCAAGCCATGATCTCTGCCTTACCCTGATTAATTGTATATCCGATATTGCCCCAAAGTCACTGTTCAAACACTCGAAACTTCGAAGAGATGTTCTGGCAGCAGTAATGTATATTATTAAGTCAACTGCATATAGAGCTTTTTTTAATATCGCTGTACAATGTAAGGGCTAGTAACTGGTTCCTCCCTTACTCTGTGAGCTAATGGATCAATAATATACACATTGAATAGTAGAGCAGATAAGGGGCACCACTGACGAGTGCCTCTACTAACAGCAAAACTATCTGTTAAACCTCCATTAACAGGCACCTTAGCTGAAGTATTCGAATAAAGTGCTTTTAATGCCATTGCATAAAGACTCTGAATTCCAGATCTTTCTGGACAGGACCAGAAATAAACCCGATAGACCCGGTCAAAAGCTTTGGCTGCATCACAAGTTAGTATTGCCAAGGGAACTTTGTAAGCATTTGCCAAGTCAATAGATCCTCTTAGTAGCTGGACTAAGTCCTACGTTTGCCGCCATCCCAAAAAGCCTTGTTGATCTTGATGAATAACCACCCCTAATACATCTCCCAACCTCTTGACCGTAATGCCTGCCAAGATCTTCTAGTCTGTGTTTAACAGGGTTTTGGGCAGTAGGATTAGTACCTTATGGGGGGGGGGGGTTATTACGTTTCAAAATTACTGCAATAGTTGCCTCACCCCACAATTGTTGGGGTTCTTGTCCCGAAAACAATCTTCCATTAAACAATACATTTAGCAGAGGGCTAATCTCTTTATCTACAACCATATAAGGTTCTCCCGGTCTCCAGTCAGACCCAGACGCTTTTCCCTTCCGAATTCTTTTAATGGCTTCACTAATCTCTTCCTCCGACACCTCGTGAACTAACTTCGCAGTGCTCTCCTGGGACAGAGACAGTAGCTGAATGGAATCCAGGCACCTCCTAATATTTTGTAGATTGGGGGATATATCAATCAATCAGGCGTTTGTTAAGCGCGACTACTCACCCGTAAGGGTCTCAAGGCGCTGGGGGTAGGGGGGGTGCAGGTTCCAGTCCATCAAGGAGGGGGTCTGTCGAAGAGCCAGGTTTTGAGGTTTCTTGCGAAGATGGGAAGCAGTGTTGTCTGTCGGAGGTGGAGCGGAAGGGCGTTCCAGGCTCTGGCCACGAGGAAGGAGAAGGAGCAGCCTTCCGATCTGGTCTTTCTGGTGCGGGGGACCACGGCGTAGGAGAGCTGGGCTGAACGTAGGATCCTTTGGGGTGCGTGGAAATTGAGTCGGCTGTTCAGGTATGCTGGACCGGTGTCGTGGAGGGCCTTGTGTGCGTGGGTGAGCATCTTGAAGGTGACTCTGGCCTCGATGGGGAGCCAGTGGAGTGTGCGCAGGTGCTGGGAGATGTGGCAGTGTTTTGGCAGGTTGAGGACCAGTCTTGCGGCGGCGTTCTGGATGTTCTGTAGCTTGCGGGTGAGGTTTTTGTTTATTCCGGCGTAGAGTGCGTTGCCGTAGTCGAGTCTGCTGGTGACCAGGGCAAGAATTGACGGTCTTTCTGTGTTCGAGGGGGAACCATTTGAAGGTCTTACATAGGATACGGAGGGTGTGGAAGCAGGAGGACGAGACTGAGTTGATCTGGCGGTCCATTTTGAGCTCGGAGTCCAGGATGATTCCCAGGTTGCGTGCGTGGTCCGTGGGGGTGGGCGGGTTTCCGAGGGCGGGGGCCAACAGGTGTCGTTCCAGGCGTCGGGGTTTGGGCCCATGATGAGTACTTCTGTCTTGTTGGTGTAGGCAGCTGTTTTTCATCCATTTGGCAACGGCTTCCATGCCTTCTCGAAAGTTGTGTCTGGCGGTGTTGGGTTCGTTGGATAGGGAGAGGATGAGTTGGGTGTCGTCTGCGTATGACACGATGTTGAGTCCGTAGGTTCTGACGATGGGGGCGAGTGGAGCCATGTAGACATTGAAGAGCGTAGGGCTGAGAGAGGACCCCTGAGGGACTCCGCAGGTGGTTGATGTAGGGTCCGAGAGGAAAGGGGGGAGTCTGACCTGCTGCGTTCTGCCGGAGAGGAAGGAGCTGATCCATTCGAAGGCCTTGTCCTGGATCCCTGCGTCGAGGAGTCTGCATATTAGGGTGCGGTGAGAGACTGTGTTGAACGCCGCTGAGAGGTCGAGGAGGATGAGGGCTACTGTTTCTCCTTTGTCCAGTAGGGTGCGGATGTCGTCTGTTGCGGCGAGGAGGGCGGTTTCCGTACTGTGGTTTTTTCTGAAGCCGGATTGGGAGGAGTCGAGGATGTTGTGCTCTTCGATGAATGTGGCGAGTTGGCTGTTGATGGCTTTCTCGATGACTTTCGCTGGGAACGGGAGCAGGGAGATGGGTCTGTAGTTTTTGAGGTCGGTGGGGTCCACCAAGGGTTTCTTCAGGAGGGGGTTGACCTCGGCGTGTTTCCAGTCGTCGGGGAACGAGGCGGTCACCTGGGAGCGTTAGATGGTGTGGCGGAGTATGGGTGCGATGGTGTCGGCGGCTCTGTTGAAGATGTGGTGGGGGCAGGGGTCCGTGGGGGCCCCGGATTGGATTGACTTCATTGTCTTCAGTGTGTCTTCGGTGGTGATGGCTGTCCAGTTGTCAATCGCTGGCTTCAGGGTGTCGGAGGTGGTTGGCGGGGGTTCAGTTTGTTGGTTGTCTTCGTCGAAGTTGTCGTAGATGCTCTTGATTTTGTGGTGAAAGAAGGTGCTGAGTTTGTTGCAGAGGTCTTGTGAGGGAGGAATGTCCGTCGATTCGCTGGTGGGTTGGGCGAACTCCTTGATGATGTTGAAGAGTTCTTTGCTGTTGTGTGCGTGTGTGGAGATTCTGTCTTCAATCGCTTTTTTTCTTGTTTTTCTGATGAGTTGGTGGTGGGCGTTGGTAGCGGCTCTGAAGTTGTTGTGTGCTTCTGTGGATTTGGTGTTCCTCCAGGCCTTTTCGAGGCGGCGGCAAGTGCGTCTGGACTCTCGAAGTTCGGTGGTAAACCATCTGGCTTTCTTGGCGTGGGTGTTGTTGTTTTTCTTGAGGGGGGCTATGGTGTTGGTGCTGTCGGAGATCCATCTGTGCAGGGTTCGGGCTGCGGTGTTGGGGTCGTCGTTTCCCGTGATGGTTGGGGTGGAGTTGCTGAGTGAGGAGGTGAGCTGGTCGTCGGTGATTCTGGTCCAGTTTCTTCGTGGGAGCAGGTGCTGGTGTCTGTGGATGGTGGGTGTTCTGAAGGTGAAGTGGACGCATCGGTGGTCAGTCCACGGGAGTTCGGTGGTGTGACTGAAGGTGATGGAGTTAACTGTTGTGAAGAGGGGGTCGAGGGTGTGTCCTGCTGAGTGCGTTGGTTCGGTCACGATTTGGCGGAGTCCAATGTTGTGGAGGTTGTCCAGGAGGGATGTGGTGTTGGGGTCCAGTTGGTTGTCTTGGTGGAAGTTGAGGTCTCCCAGCAGGGTGTAGTTGGTGGATGCGATGGCATGCGGGGAGATGATGTCCGTGATGGAGTTAGTGTCCTTATATAGATCTTGATAACATTTTAGAAAGGCAGCCTGAATTTCCTCCACGTTACGAACTCCTTCTCTGATGATTCTGTCAGGATCCATTTGATAATGTTCAGAGTGGTTTCAGTTCTCACACTCCATGCCATTAGCTTACCAGCCTTTTTCCCATATTCAAACTGCTCCAACTTTCTAGCTTCCCAGCTTGCTGTTTGCCTTTCAATATAATTCTATAATCTACTTTATGAGCCATTATTTCTTTATCAACCTGCTTGTGTCTACTACCTCTTGCGGGGTCGCACAACCTATTTTCTAACCGTTGAATCTCTTTCTGCAAATCATCCTCCACTCTTTTTTTCTTCCCTTTTATGTCTTTTTTCCATTTAGATATCACTCCCCTTATATAGGTTTATAGGTGTCCCCCACTATCCTATCCTTTCTCCACAGCTCAATATATTTAATTCCATAAACTCCTTTGTCAGCGTAAACCCTGTATGTGCTAAAAACCTTCTCCCCATTATCCACTTTCCTAACTGCACTCTCATTACACCTTCGTCTTCCACTTCTAACAAGATGATCTTATGATCTGAGATTACTGTGGGGGTGTATTTGACCTGCTTCACTTTCCCTATACACCTATGATCCAATAGTCAACCTAAAACTCTGACTATATTTCATGCTGTAAAAGGAGTACATTCCTTGATCTCTCATCTTCTCCCTCCAACTGTCTCTTAACCCTAGATCTTTCAACATAATCTTCAGACTGCTTGTTGTCTCGGGGAGCATACACTTGTGTGGAGGATAGACCTATCCAGCGTATTCTTCAGAACTATGTTAAAGCCCCGCATATAATGGGGCATTATATTTCACAAGTTTGCTAACCAGGCCTCTCAATGGTTTCAGGTCATCATTTTTAGGACCATATTATCCCACACAGACATACTTAGAGTGTCCGAAGCTTACTTCTACAATTACCCATCTACCAATCTCATCCACCTCTGATCTCATCACCTGCAACCCTAAATTACCAGTCACCAAGATAGCCACGCCCTTCATCACACATTATTGGGTCATAAAAATGGCATCCTTGACACACCTCTGTTTAGAGTCTAAATACCTTGTCTCTTCACCCATTAAGTGTGTCTCCTGCAAGACCACAACATCAGTTGGAGAATCCTTTAACTGCTGCATTGTAATCCTCTGTCTCCTCTTTACTTTCAAACCATTTGCATTCCATAACATAAAATGATTGAGTCATGTAGAATCTCCCTATTTTCTTATCTTTAAGGTGAAGAGAACTCTTTTTATTTGATTTTTTTTCTCACGTGCTCCCCACCCGGTGCGCTCTAACCCTTAACCCAACCCTAACATGGGCAAACCTACAAAACTCCTTCGGCTTCCAACAGCCATTAGGGACTGATCCCGCTCTCGCCTTCATATTGTTCTAAAATATTCACAGCATAACGCTACATATGCTAACCAATACGTATACTATCTTCCCCTCATTGTCCTTCCTCTTCCTGAACCCTGTGCTACACCCCCTTCCGGCCCTGCTCTTTGGAGTTACGTGTGCAACATGTGCTGCCGCTGGTCAAGGGTGCTCAGTTATCTCTTCTGCTGTATTTGCTGCTTCAGTGAATACGCCTCATCCTCGCTATTTAAAAAATGCATTTTGTTACGCCACATAACTTTCAGCATTGCAGGGAATTTCAACTGTGCAGTTACCCTGATTTTAAAAGTATCCATTGCATTCCCAATGTCCTACCTCCTATCTTCTGTAACTCGACGTTGGTCTGATCTTATAGAACAAGAAAACCCCTCAAAGGTTCCAAACTTGAATTTCAGTGCTTTGGATAAAATCACCTCTTAGACCAGAAAAGTGCAGAAATTAACCACAGTTTTCCTTGGTTACTCTCTATTTGGTCTCAACTTAAAAGGACCTCTATGAACTCTCTGGATTTCCGTGTACAAGTCCTCCTGATATGTACCCTCAAATAGCCCCTCCTTATTCAGTGTAGGAAAGTAGGATCTGCTTCTTATAGTTACCCCCACTTTTTGCTTGATGTTACACTGTTTTTGACTAGTCTGACTGGGATCCTGCTAATCAGGACCCCAGTCTATCTGCTTTCTCCCTAAAATGTTATGACATGTACTTGGGTACACTCCAGATTGGATACTGGGGTACCCTTATCAGTCCCTAGTATATGGTACACATGTACCCAGGGCATAGGTACCCCAGAGGCCTCCCATGGGCTAAAGCATGTATTATGCCACCCATGAGAGGCCATGCAAAATGGTCCAGTTCAAACCAGTTCTGGGAGCCGTTGGCTCCTGCTCTGGCGCGAAACTGGACAAAGGACATGGGTGTAACCACCCCCCTGTCCTGACCCTTCCCTGGGAGGGTCCCCTGAATCTGTCCAACCCTCTCCCGTGGGTACAAAAGGGCTTACCTGGCTGTAGGACCCTAGATTCGACGTGGACAAGATTCTGAACAAGAAACCACTGACCTTCGACCGTCTGGACACCCTGGACTTCGCTGGACTTAGACTGGGCCCGACTTCGTCTCCCTCTCCTTTCAAAGCATCGTCTGTGCCCATGCACCCTACAGGCTCCCTGTAGGACCTGTGGAGCATCAAGGACAACTGAAGTAACTCCCTTGGGGTGAAGGAGTCACTCCCCTGCGTTTGCAGGCACCGTAATGTAACTGACCGGTCTGCTGATCCTGAGCTCCTGCGGACTCTGCAGGCTCCAGCAACACAGGAGGTGGGTTCCTATGTTCCTTGAGGTCGTGCCGCCCTCTCACCACGTTTGAGGCCAGTATCCCTCGTGGGGACTGCATAACCCAAACCCCTGTGCACCGCATACTTTTGCAATTGCATATGCTTGTTGGTGTTCCCCAACTTTGTGCATTTGGCTGTCAATAGCCCCAACCTCTGCACACATTTCATACAAAGGACTCCAGCCTCCTCACACTCTGTGCTCTGTAAGCTCTGACTTTGTGAAACTGCTAGAGGTCCCCTCGCGACTCCTGTGCCTTCGGCCTGTGAGTCCACTCGAGGGACAATCCTGATTTTCTTGGGCTCCCCTGGTTGCTCCAGGCCTGCCCTGACTCCCCTTGCTGTGGTGAGGCCTCTGGTCCTTGCTGGGTCAGACCGTAACCTTCTTTGACCTTCTTCTTGGGTTGCCGTTGCCAAGGCTTGTTGGTGCTCCCGCCGTACACTGACCCCTCAACACTCAACATCCTTTGTGGGACAGCTCGTATCTGGCTCCTGGTCATCCTCGACGTCTCCTGGTCCCTGCAGCTGTAGAGTCAAGGTCTCCATCTTCACACCTGAAGCACCCGACATCGGTGGGCATTCGTCTACCGAGCCCCTGGTCCCTCCTGAGTGACCCAGACTCTGTCCCCTCTGCTTTCAGGTTCCTTCCATCAAGAAACCACCTGCGGATTCCACCGCACACTTTTCTTCTTTCCAGCAGTGGCATTTCGTTGAAGACTCCCATTGAGAACAACAGCGGTTTCCGACGCCACTTCAGACCTATGCACCCGGCTTCCCTGGGATAGGTAACTTTGGTACTTCGGTATCCACAGGTGGGGTGGCTCTCCAACCTTCTATGTTCCAAAGGGTTTCTTTGTAATCCACTGGGAAGGGTCCTTTAACTTTAAAATTGCAACTGCGACTCTTCCATTGAATTGTACGTAGCATGCAGTCGTGTCCTCACACTGCACCCGTCCTCCGTGGGGTCCCTACTTACTCACTTGGGGGGTTCCTTGGGGTCCCAGCAATTCTACACTCTCTAGACACTGTCTTGACTCGAGTAGTGGTTCTTAGACCACTATTTTAGTATATGGTTTGGTCTCCCCCGGGAGCCCATGGTGTATTAGTGCTACTTACGATTGTTTCTGTGTTATAGTATTATGTGCTTTGTGTTTATCTGCATGTAGCAGATGTTGTGAGGTATTTAAGGTGTTATAATAATAAATATATATTCTTATAACTACTGCATGGTTCTCCTTTCATTTAACCAATACAATAAGATTGCATTCTGGTAAAACAAGCTGCTTAACATTCCTTCAAGACTAAGCCTGAAGGCTGCTCTCCACAGCTACCACTTTGATAGCTTTCTAAGGTTATCTTTGACCTCTTAAATCACCATAAGGGTTGTTTGGACTGGTGCAAGGTGCCCACTTTAATTAATGGACAGCATATACCAGGCCAACTTCTCACAATCAGTTTGATAAATTTCTTAATATCCAGTCCTCCTCTCCTTCTGGAACATTAGTGATCTTAATATTGTTTGGCCTTGCTTAATTTTCTAATCTCTTCGAGGGGGCCTGCTTTGCCCTATTCCTCGCCTTAAGCTCCACCAGGCCTAGGGAGTTCCTCCCTACATCTGCTGTTACTTTAGCCATTGTCTCCTCTAGTGTTGTTGTCCTTGCAGCCAACTCATCTGTTTTGTCAGAGAGCTTTTCATAGGTATCTGGAATCTCCCTCTGGTTGCTCTCTGATAAACTTCTCACATTGGTGTGTAGCGGTTGGGGATTCAAGCCTGCATTGTTTTACCAGATAAATATTTGTATTGATTAACTGAAAACCACTAAGTACTAGGTACATATAATACTAGCTTAGAATAAGTAAGTTCTACTGAACTTAGGGTTGGGTATGTCAAGGGTCTAGCACACCCTTTCTCCAACCTCAGAGAGTTTAGTTCCCACTAGGTTAGGTAGGTGCAACACCTCACCACACTTAGTATGTCTTCTAAAGGAGATGCCAGTGGCTCTCTGCCCTCAGATACAGTGAGCTTTCATTCCAAGAATTGAAAGCCCTGTGTGCCTCTAGAAAGCTGAAGACAGGGAGAACTGCAAACACCCAATGCCTCATAGAGGCCTTACTGCTTGATGACCTTAGGAAGACCCCTGGGTCAGATGAACAGGAGAAAGTGGGTGGGGCAGGGATGAGGACAGGTCAGTAGGTGACACCTTTTATGATCTAGACTCAACCCCTGGCCAGGAGGAACAAGATGATTCCCACCTGGACAACTCAGATTTTCAGGGAGATGATGAGGAAGGCCAAAATTGCCCTCTCTTCACCCCTCCTGGAAGAGTGCAGAGTTTACCAAGGAGATCTAGATCTCCCTCTGCAGAGTCACATCACTCAGGACAGTCTGTAGGGACCTCTGAATTTAGCAAGCATTTGGACAGGGAGTACCAACTGCTTGAACTTGAGAAAGCTAGGTTTAGGCTCAGGCAAGAGCATTTGACCCTAGACAAGGAATCCCTAGAAGTCCAGAGAGCTAGAAAGAAATTGGGACTAGAGTCCCATGGTGGCAGCAACAGTTTCCCTAGAGTTAAAGAACATTCTTTTGACAATAGGAACCTGAGCAATATTGTCCCTCCCTACCATGTTGGGGATGACATCCATAAATGGATAACTGCTTTAGAGAGGGCCTGTAAAGTTCACGGGGTCCCTCAAGAGCAGTGGGCAGCTATCTTGTGGCTCTCCTTTGCTGACAAAGGTAGAGATAAGCGCCTCACTGTTAGAGAAGAGGATGCTGACAACTATTCAGTCCTGAAGAGTGCTCTCATTGATCGGTTTGGCTTAACCACTGAACAGTACAGGATTAAGTTCAGAGACACCCAGAAGGCACAGAATCAGGACTGGGTAGACTTTGTGGATAGTGCTATTAACTTGCTCTGGAAGGCTGGTTACTTGGCATCAAAGTGAATGATTTCAAGGGATTGTAAAATTTGATTAGGAGGGAGCAGATCCCTAATAATTTCCAAAATCAGTTGTTGCATCAATGCCTGGTTGACTCTGATCTGACTTCTCCCCAAGAATTGGGAAAGAAAGCAGATAAGTGGGTCAGAACCTGGGTGAAGCAGAAAAACCAGAACTCTGGTGGTGACCAGAAGAAGCAAGATTATAAAACTCCAGATAAGGGGGGGGGGGCAAGGGTAAAGATGAAAAGTCTTCATCAGGGCCCCAAAAACCTGCATCTGGGGGGAGTCACAATCCAACAAAGGAAAAGGCAAGAGAAAACCTTGGTGTTAGTTTTGTAAGGTAAAGACCCATTGGACAAAAGATGCTGATTGTCCAAAAGCCAAGGAAAATCCTCCTACCAACACTGCCCCTAAGGCAACTGCGCCCCCTAGCACAGGTACAGGTGGTGGTACAGGGAACAAGGGATTAGTAGGGATAACCTTGGGCTCGGAGATGGGTTCTGGCCTAGTCAGAACTCCAGCTCAGGCTGTACTTGTCTGTGATGGTGGCATGGATATTGCCACCTTATCTGTCAGTCCCAGTAACCTGGGCAAATACAGACAACAGACTTTGATTAATGGCAAGGAGGCCATGGCATACAGGGACACAGGTACAAGTGTCACTATGGTGACAAAAGATCTTGTGGGCCCTGATCAGATCATACTTGGTGAAATGTACCAAGTGACCAATGCTAACAATGTCAGGACTGATCATTCTTTGGCAGTTGTTAATTTCAGCTGGGGAGGGGTAACTGGCCCAAAGAAAGTTATGGTTAGCTCAGACCTTCCAGTGGAATGCTTATTGGGCATCGATTTGGAAACCTCACCCTGGGCTGAAGTGGAATTAAGGACTCGTGCAGCAATGCTGGGCATCTCTGCAGATGTGTTTGCTGTGACCAGGTCACAGGCCAAACTGATGTCTACTGAACAGGCCCTGGATTCTGAAAAAATGGACCAGGTGCCTTCCAAGAGAAGGAGCAGGAGGGGTAAGGCTGTGTCTTCCCCCCCCAGGCTCAGAGAGAGGATCCATCTCTTGAGGGAGATGATCCCAGTCCCTGTGAAGGAACTGTCTCAGAGGAACTGGAACCTGATCAGGTTGAGTTCTTGGGGACAGGGGGCCCCTCCAGGGTAGAACTGAGTCAGGAGCAGCAAACCTGCCCCTCTCTTGAACCCCTCAGACAGCAAGCTGCTGCTGAGGCTGCTGGGAGTGGCAGTGGATCCCACAGGTTCTATTGGGATGAGGGACTCCTTTACTCAGAGGGTAGAGACAACAAGCCGGCTGCCACCAGGAGGTTGGTCATACCTCTGAAGTTTAGGGGCTTCCTACTCACCTTGGCACATGACCTTCCCTTAGCAGGACACCTAGGCCAAAGTATGACTTGGGACAGGCTTGTCCCTCACTTTCACTGGCCTCACATGTCAGAGGACACCAAGGAGTTTTGTCGCTCCTGTACCACCTGTCAAGCCAGTGGTAAGTCAGGTGGTACCACAAAGGCCCCCCTCATACCACTACCTGTGGTGGGGGTTCCCTTTGAGAGGGTTGGGATTGACATAATTGGTCCCATGAACCCTCCAACTGCATCTGGGCACAGTTATATTCTAGTGGTGGTGGACCATGCCACTAGGTATCCAGAGGCTATACCCCTTAGAACCACCACAGCTCCTGTGGTGGCCAGGGCCCTCCTGGGAATTTTTTTCCAGAGTGGGTTTTCCTAAGGAGGTCTTAACTGACAGAGGTACAAACTTCATGTCTAGTTACATCACTGCAATGTGGAAGGAGTGTGGAGTGAATTGCAAATTCACCACACCCTATCAACCCACAATGCAATGGGTTGGTTGAAAGGTTCAACAAAACCCTAAAGGGTCTGATCATGGGCCTCCCAGAAATGCTTAGGCAAAAATGGATGTCCTGTTGCCCTGCCTTCTCTTTGCCTACAGAGAGGTCCCACAAAAGGGGGTTGGCTACAGCCCTTTTGAACTTTTGTTTGGGCATCCAGTTAGGGGTCCCTTGTGTTTGGTGAAGGAGGGATGGGAGTTACCTCTCAAACCTCCCAAACAAGACATAGTGGACTATGTACTTGGTCTCCGCTCCTGGATGGCTGAGTACACGAAGAAGGCCAGCAAAAACCTTGAGGCAAGTCAAGACTTTCAAAAAGCTTGGCATGACCAAAAGGCTGTACTGACTGTTTATCGGCCAGGACAAAAAGTATGGGTGTTGGAGCCTGTGGCCCCAGCAGCTCTCAAAGACAAGTGGAGTTGACCCCATACTATTATTGAGCAGAAGGGAGAGGTCACTTACTTGGTGGACCTTGGAACTCCCAGGAGCCCCCATAGGGTGCTCCATGTAAACAGGCTCAAACCCTATGTGGACAGGGCAGACATGGGCTTGCTCATTGCTACTGATGAGGGACAGGAGGAAAAGAGTGACCCACTCACTAATCTCCTCTCACAGAACCCTGATGATGGCTCAGTTGATAGTGTAGCCTTGGCAGGCAGCCTCACTGAGCAACAGCAGATTTATTGTAGGAAGGTCCTCAATCAATACAGGCACATGTTTTCTTTGACTCCTAGTCAGACCACCTGGTGTACCCATGAAGTGGACACAGGTGAGAGCCTACCTGTTAAAAATAAGATTTACAGGCAGCCTGACCATGTCCGAGATTGCATCAGGACTGAGGTCCAAAAGATGCTGGAATTGGGAGTAATTGAACCCTCAGATAGCCCTTGGGCTAGTGCAGTGGTCCTGGTACCCAAACCTCATACCCAGGGTGGTAAGAAAGAAATTAGGTTTTGTGTGGACTACAGGGGGCTCACTTCAGTCAATAGGACTGATGCTCACCCTATTCCAAGGGCAGATGAACTCATTGATACTTTGGCCTCAGCCAAGTTCTTGAGCACATTTGACCTCACTGCTGGATATTGGCAAATCAGACTAGCTGAGGATGCCAAACCAAAAACAGCATTTTCAACCCCTAGTGGGCATTATCAATTTATTGTGATGCCCTTTGGCTTGAAGAATGCACCTGCCACATTCCAAAGGTTGGTGAACAAAGTCCTTACAGGTCTGTAAGCCTATAGTGCAGCATATCTGGATGATATAGATGTCTTTAGTTCCACCTGGGAGGATCACCTGGTCCACCTGAAGAATGTTTTTGGAGGCTCTGCAGAAAGCAGGTCTCACTATCAAGGCCACCAAGTGCCAGATAGGGCAGAGTAAGGTTTTAAAAAAAATTTTTTTATTGTTTTATTTATGAAATTTACAGATAATACAAAATAAAACAAATAAAAACCAAATTCACAAACAGAAATAAGAGCGCAGATCACATACGTTATAAGCCATCTAGCATCAGATTATAAGATTGCAAGGAGGTAATGGGAACAGTGGGGCATGATTCACAACAGACAATGAGACAGCTTACCCCAGGCTTGGTCTTAGTAGCTGAACAAGCAAGCATGCCTCTGCACATGGAGAAATTTGTCGACCATGTTGTAATAACTGAAATGTGAATACATGTTGAGCCATAGAAAACATACAAATATTATTCATCCTGCTCTGCAGTGTCTCCCTGGCACGACCCCAAAAGCTCAATGGTCGGGAACATGGTGGAAGCAGTTCATTGTAGATGTCTGATTGTGTATTACAATACACCATGTCCTTTTCCCACTCAGCCACTGTAGGTACAGGGCCCCTCATCCATCTCATTGCCAGTCTACGCTTAGCCAGAAGTAAGCCCATGGCAACCAACTTGCGTACTTTTTTGTGTAAAGGTTTCGTATATCCCAGCAACGCTAGCAACGGATCTGGTGTAATAGTGAGGCCCACAATCTCATTTAACATTGCAAAGATGTGATTCCAAAAATCAGCAACTGGAGGGCATTGCCATGCCAAGTGGTAGAAATCAGCTCGCAGCATGTTGCAGCGCTCACAGCTGTCAGACTCGCGCAAGCCATATCTGTGTAGGCGTTCTGGTGTATAATAAACCCTGTTCAAAAACTTAAAATGCACCAGTCTGTGTCTGCCATTCAGAGAAACCTTACGGGTGACCTCACAACAATAAAACCAGATATCGTTCGAGAGTTGCCTCCCAATGTCAGCCTGCCAGGCCAATCGAGCCTTTGAATACGGGGAAACCTTGGTCTGCCTTACCGAAGCATGTAGTTTAGAGACTAACTTAATAGGGGACTGTGAACGGAGCAGGATGGACAATGAAGGGGTCTCCATGGGCTCGGCTAGTTCGTCTCCCAGTACCGCCCGGAGAGCATGTTTAGTTCTAAAAAATTGAAATTGTGTTAACGCAGAGGGCATCGCCCTATCAGCAACTACATCAATCCAGGATACCATTCTACCATTTTTAAAAAGATCGCCCATCTCAGACATACCTAGACTCTGCAATGATCGAAGCGTGCCTCGCTCTGAGCTAAGAGCGTACCAGTGACACCACTCAATTCGCATGCGAGGCGAATACAATTGTGCTCCCGCAAACATCCCAAGAAGAACGTGCCAGGCATGCACCACTGAGTTCACCGAGTCAATAACCCCGCAACGTCTAATCGGCGCTTTAGTCAAGAACTAAGGTAATGGATCAGGTGCGGCAGCTACTTTTTCTATGTGGAGGTGAGGAAGATTCTGGGGACCGTGAATCCAACCATGAGCATGCGATGCTTGTGCAACCCAATAATAAAGTTCTAAGTCTGGCGCGCCCAAGCCTCCTGCAGTACATGGTAATATGAGAGTGTCCAGCGCGATCCGAGGCGTCTTACCCGCCCAGGCTAGCCTAGTCATCAGCATGCGTAACTCCTTAAACATGTGGCGAGGGACTACTATAAGGATATTTACGAAAAGAAAGAGAAAGCGGGGGAGCACCACCATCTTCATCAACGAGACCCTCCTCACCAGTGAGAGCAGGAGACGAATCCAGCGATCGACATCATCACTCAAGTTGGCTTTTGCTCTTCCGTAATTTGCTCGGATCACTAGATCTGCATCCGAATGGACCTTAACGCCCAGGTAGCGGACTGGGTCAGAAGTCCACTGTAGAGGGAAATCCAGCTGTGTGGGAGTCGTGCTGGGCGTCAGCGGGAAAATCAAGGATTTTTCCCAATTGATTTTCAATCCCGATAGCACACCATATCGCAACACCTCGCGAATAACAGGGGGCAGATGAAGTTCCTGGTTTCTAATATACAAAAGCATATCGTACGCGTAGGCCGACACTATTAAATTATAGTCAGGGAAGCGAATGCCCCTGTGGCCATGATATTCCCGCAGCGCTCTCAACAAGGGTTCAGCAGCTAAAGCATATAATAACTGGGATAGGGGGCACCCCTGCCGTGTGCCCCGCGAAATAAGAATGGGATCGGAAACCATATCGCCAGCGCGGATCCAAGCGACCGGAGAATTATAGAGTACCGCCACCAACTGCAAGAACACCTCGCCGACCCCCCACGCGACGTAGCACAGCGTAGAGAAAAGCCCATTCAATGGAATCAAAGGCCTTCTCAGCGTCTAAGAAGACCGCTGCAGCCTGGACTTCCGGTCGGATATGGTGAAGGGCCCCAAACACCGTTCGGAGATTATGCGAGAGCGTTCGGCCCGGGATAAACCCCGCCTGTTCAGGACCGATCAACTGAGGCAGAAGCGGGGATAATCGGTTAGCTAGAATTTTGGCAAAGATTTTCGTGTCTACATTCAGCAGGGATAGCGGGAGGTAAGAGGAGCACTTTTGGGGTCCTTGTCCGGTTTCAATAAAGTGACAATCAGAGCCTCCCGCATGGTTGGCGGCATGATTCCGTCCGCCCCCATCTCCTGAAACAAGGTGGCCAAATGGGGAATCAATAGGTCGCTAAAGGCTTTATAAAATGCCACCGTGAGCCCATCTTGTCCAGGAGCACTGCCCTCTCTCATCGAATTCAGCGCTAAACGTATTTCCGCGAGTTCTATAGGGTGCATTAAAAACTCCCGGTGCCAGTTTTGCAACCAGGTCAATTCAATGTACTCCAGATACTGCAATATATCCGCATCGCAAGGGGAGACTTTAGAGCTATATAACTCTTGATAGTAATTCCGAAACTGATTTGCGATATCTGTCGGATCTATCCAAATCGAACCCTCAGCGTCTGACAAGATGGACACGCCACTGGACTCCAACCTATGTTTAGCCATCGCCGCAAGAACAGAGCCTGGCCGGTCCGCCTCGCCATAAAATCTAGCTGTGGCATATTTGCCCATATGCTTGACTTCACTGTCTGCTTCTGAATTAAATTCATCTATCGTGGATTTTAGGAGATCCCGCAGTTGGGGAGTGGACCCTCGTGTCAGCTCCTCCTCCAGAGTAGCTATCCGGGTCTCTAAATATGCTAGCCTATCTCCTATAGAACGAAGGACTCCCGCGTGTTTACTGATGGCTATGCCCCTAATGTAGGCCTTAAATGATTCCCAAATTGTGGCAAAAGATTCTACCGTGCCAATATTAATCGTAAAGAACTCCGAGATTGCATCATTCAGTTCTGCTTTAAAAACTGTGTCTAGCAGCGAATAGGGCGGGAACCGCCATAAGAAGGGAGGGGGTCCTCGCGGGGGATTGAAAGAGATAATAGAATAGGTGAATGATCAGAAAACGTCCGAGCAAGCACTGCACATTCCTGTACCCTGGGCATTAACGCTTGCGAAATGAACCAGTAGTCTATGCGTGTGTGTATGTCATGATGTGCCGAATAATGTGTAAAACCCCCCCTAGCACTGGAGCGAGCTCTCCACACGTCCACCATTTGTAGTTGTACAGAGATATCAACAACAGCTCTGGCAGCCACCGACGGGGTTCTCATTGGTCCCTTAGAGCGGTCAAGCATCGGGTCTAAGACACAATTGAAGTCCCCACCCCACACCATCGGAAGAGGAGTGTGGGTCTTGATAGCTTGGAAAATGGATTGGTAGAACTGTGGATCATCATAATTCGGGCCATAGGAGTTTACTACGAGTAGATTCGTAACGTGATTATAGCAGCGGGTTATGACATATCGACCGGAAGGGTCCGTCTCACAACATTCAATTTGGAGCTTCGTCTTAGGGTTAACCCAAGTCCGTACCCCCCTAGAGTGAGAGGTAAAGCCGGCAGCATGGAAAACACCCAGCAGACGGCTACCCGTCAGTAATCTACAGCTCGGGTGAAGGTGCGTCTCTTGCAGTAAAGCTGTGTCATCCTCTTTCCTCTTTAAGTAGGCCAGGATTTTGCGCACCTTTCTGTGGTCGTTAAGTCCTCTGACATTCCATGTCAAGAGACACAATCGCTTCCTATGATCCATACTTTGGTGTAAGCAGCATATTGAGTGAGCAAGTGTCTGCATAGTTCCCACCCCCCGATGGCCCAACAACCACCCCGGTCAAGAAGCAAACACAACAACATGTGACCTGCAAAAGAAAATTATCATATAAAAAAGAAATAAGTACCCACAATGCCACCCCACACCCACGCCATGCATACCCCAACTGAGCATAGGCAAATGATGACCCACCCTGTCGCAAAAAATACACAAAAACATCACATATTAAAAAATCACAAACAACAACCCCAGAACTGCAGCAACAACAGCGGGTAACGCTTTGGGGCGGATGTTACCCAGCGATCTCAAACTACTACATCCACCACCATGAGACATACGTTAAAGCTTCACTGTTAGAATAACTGCCTCTGAGGAGACTCTAAGCAAACTACAATTCTACAAATATCCCACCTCCAAGGAATCCCCGCTAAGCAAAGACACTGCAAGTTTAGAATAACCATCAATAGACATAAGGCCCCCTCCATAGTACGGGAATAACAGGGCAGCTACAGATCAATAAACGGTTGCGCAAACTGTAAAAGAAGAATCAACATGCCCATCGTCCGATAAACTCCACTCAGTCAGTCTCATCGAGATTGTTCGGCGCGGCATCGCCTCCAGTTCCGTCCTCACGCTCTTTCCTGCGCTTGCCAGTCGTCTCCCAGGACTTGAAAGCTTTTTGCAGAGATTGCGGATCTGAGAAAATTCGAGGTTTTCCATCAAAGAGAACTTTCAACCGCGCAGGATACAACATAGCATACTCAATTTTCTGATCACGCAGCTTGCGCTTCAAAGGGACAAATTGCCTCCTGGCTTCCTGTACTTTGATGGTAAAGTCAGGGAAGAGGGATAGGGAGGATCCCTCATATTGCAAGGTGCCCAGCTCTCTCGCTCTGCGCAATGCAGCATCTCTGTCCCGGTAGTTGAGCAGTTTAGCTATGATGGGCCGTGGGAGAGCGCCAGGCTGAGGTCTGGGGCCCAGCGAGCGATGCGCTCTCTCCACCACGAGCATAGGAGAGAAAGCATCAGCGCCCAGCAGTGTTTTGAGAAGATTTTCAACAAAGAGTTCCATAGGGCCCGTCGCTGTTGATTCAGGTAGGCCCGTAATGCGGAGGTTGCACCGCCTCGACCTTGCCTCCAAATCTTCAGCCCTGTCCTGCAGTGCCACCAGGGCCTTCTCGACCTGTCGCTGGGCGTTATTGGTGTCAGATTGGGCCTCCTCCGTTTCCGTAATGCGACGCTCCGCCATATCTAGGCGATCCGCGTGTTTATCGACCCTTTCAGCCATTCTGTCCATCCTGTTGGCCAAAGTGTCGATTTTGGCATCAATGGCCGTCAGACCCCGCTGCATGGATGCTATAATCTGTTTAATATCCCCTACAGGGTCCTCCGTGGGGTTGTCCACCTCGACTGTCGCAGAATCAGCTGTATCCTCGTAGCGCTTCGACTTACGCTGTTCGAAGTTGATCTTCGGCTGCGACTTGCCTGGTTTGCCCATGGTAGTGCTTCCGCTGTTTCCAGCCGCCCCGGTGCGTTTATGCCAAGCGCCGTGCACCACCACGTACTGGCCCGGCAGTGTGTGTCCTATGCAGCCAGCTCTGATAATGGCGTGCTAGAAAAACGATGTGGGCACAGGGGGGAGGGGTGCAGACCGCTTTCCACTTTATAGGGCTCCCGTAGAGTATCTGCCCCCCAAGTCCATAGGTGTTTTGGCGCCAATATAGCTTCGCGCCGTAGGTGGTGCCCCCAGGCCACAACTACTGTGCAATACCCCGATATAAGATAGCTAGGCCCCAGGGCCAGCCGCAGTGGGGTCTATCGCTGGTCGCTTGGACGGAGCAGTGTTGTAGAGCCTCAGGGCTTTGGAGGCAGCAGCGTGAGTCTATTTTGCCCCGGATCCGTTTTGACGCAGCGGGGCAGCGCGAGCGAGCCCGTCGCTCTCGGTCCGCCCGCTAGGCCCGCAGACCCCGGGGGTGCCCGGCTCACCTCTCGATCTGTGTCACTCCGGGTCGCTTCCGCCGTCCTCCACGGTGCCGCCACACTCAGCGGGGGATCACAGCCCGAGCCGGCACACCCTCTAAGCCTTCCTCGATCCTGCAAGCGGCCGGCTCACACATGACGCCGCAACTCGCGCGTCGGTCTCACCTCAAGGCCGCGCGCCGATATAAGTGAGGTGGGACGGAACTCCAGCCGCGTCGACTCTAGGCAGGGTCGGAGCTCATCAAAAGATACAGCGGTCGACAGGCAACTCCAGAGCAGGCTTTCCGCTCCCTTGCGCGATGAAAGAAGCTGCAAATTCTTGCCGGATTGTGTCGGTGGCTGGCGGAGCTCGATCACAGAGCGGCCATCTTGCAGCCAGGCAAGCTCCGCCCCTCAGGGCAGAGTAAGGTTGTGTACCTGGGCCACCTTGTGGGTGGAGGCCGGGTTCAACCATTGCAGAGCAAAATCCAGACCATCATGGACTGGGTTGCTCCCACTACCCAGACTCAGGTCAGAGCTTTCTTGGGCCTGACTGGGTACTACAGAAGATTTGTACAAGGATATGGGTCTATAGTGACTCCCTTGAATGATCTTACATCAAGAATGCCCAAGAAAGTTCAGTGGACAGTTAGCTGTCAGAAGGCATTTGATGATCTCAAGCAGGCCATGTGCACTGCTCCCATTCTGCAAAGTCCTGACTATTCCAAACAATTCATTGTCCAAACAGATGCATCTGAGTTGGGGGTAGGGGCTGTGTTGTCACAACTTAATGCAGAGGGTCAGGATCAACCAGTAGCTTTTATTAGCAGAAGGTTGACCCCCAGAGAGAAATGTTGGTCAGCTATTGAGAGGGAAGCCTTTGCTGTGGTTTGGGCTCTGAAGAAGCTGAGGCCATACTTGTTTGGCACTCACTTCATTGTTTAGACAGACCATAAGCCCCTCTTATGGCTAAAACAGATGAAGGGTGAAAACCACAAACTTTTGAGGTGGTCCATTTCCCTACAGTGGATGGACTATACAGTGGAACATAGACCTGGGTGTAACCATGCCAATTCAGATGGACTCTCCAGATATTTCCACTTAGAAAATGAAGACTCAACTGGGCAAGGTTAGTCTCATCTCCTTACGTTTGGGGGGGTTGTGTAGGAAAGTAGGATCTGCTTCTTATGGTTACCCCCACTTTTTGCTTGATGTTACACTGTTTTTTACTAGTCTGACTGGGATCCTGCTAATCAGGACCCCAGTCTATCTGTTTTCTCCCTAAAATGTTATGACGTACTTAGGTACACCCCAGATTGGATACTGGGGTACCCTTATCAGTCCCTAGTATATGGTACACATGTACCCAGGGCATAGGTACCCCAGAGGCCTCCCATGGGCTGAAGCATGTATTATGCCACCCATGAGAGGCCATGAAAAATGGAACTTCAGGCCTGCCATTGCAGCCTGTGTAAGATGGTGCATGCACCACTTACATTAGATATAGGTTTACTATATCTATAGGTCACTACACTTAAAACCTATACGTCACCCCTATAGCAGGCCTTAACAATCCTGAAGGCAGGATGCTGGGTTTTACGTGAGAAGGTGCCCCTGCATGAGCAGAGCCCCTCTGCAGCCTTCGGAGACCATTCTCCCAGGTTGTCTGTGACACAGCCAGACATATAGGTAGAGGTGCATTATAACCTCGCGATAGATGCTATCTCGAAAACGGCTGAAACAAAACATGTCGTGTTTGGTATCAAACACCTTGGAATCATTTAGTGTATTGGAGCTGGGTGGGTGCACTTCCAAAATGCCTGAAAGTCTGCACGAGGGGCACACTTGGTGTCCCTGTTAATAGTCCAGTTCAAACCAGTTCTGGGAGCCGTTGGCTCCTGCTCTGGCGTGAAACTGGACAAAGGACATGGGTGTAACCACCCCCCTGTCCTGACCCTCCCCTGGGAGGGTCCCCTGAATCTGTCCAACCCTCTCCTGTGGGTACAAAAGGGCTTACCTGGCTGTAGAAGCCTAGATTCAACGTGGACAAGATTCTGAAAAAGAAACCACTGGCCTTCGACCATCTGGACACTCTGGACTTCGCTGGACTTCGACTGGGCCCGACTTCGTCTCCCTCTCCGTCCAAAGCATTGTCTGTGCCCGTGCACCATACATGCTCTGTGTAGGACCTGTGGAGCATCAAGGACAACTGAAGTATCTCGCTTGGGGTGAAGGAGTCACTCCCCTGCGTTTGCAGGTACCGTAACGCAACTGACCGGTCTGCTGATCCTGAGCTCCTGCGGACTCCGAAGGCTCCAGCAACACAGGAGGTGGGTTCCTACGTTCCTTGAGGTCAAGCAGCCCTCTCACCATGTTTGAGGCCAGTGTCCCTCGTGGGGACCGCATAACCCAAACCCCTTTGCACTGCGTACTTTTGCAATTGCATATACTTGTTGGTATTCCCCAACTTCGTGCATTGGGCTGTCCATAGCCCCAACCTCTGCGCACATTTCGTACAAAGGACTTCGGCCTCCTCGCACTCTATGCCCTGCAAGCTGTGACTTTGTGAAACTGCTAGAGGTCCCCTCGTGACTCCTGTGCCTTCGGCCTGTGGGTCCACTCGAGGGACAATCCTGATTTTCTTGGGCTCCCCTGGTTGCTCCAGGCCTGCCCTGACTCGCCTTGCAGTGGTGAGTCCTCTGGTCCTTGCTGGGCCAGACCGTAACCTTCTTTGACCTTCTTCATGGGTTGCCGTTGCCAAGGCTTGTTGGTGCTCCCGCCGGACACCGACCCCTCAGCACTCGACATCCTTTGTGGGACAGCTCGTATCCGGCTCCTGGTTGTCCTCGACATCTCCTGGTCCCTGCAGCTGTAGAGTCAAGGTCTCCATCTTCACACCTGAAGCACCCGACATCGGTGGGCATTCGTCTACCGAGCCCCTGGTCACTCCTGAGTGACACAGACTCTGTCCCCTCTGCTTTCAGGTTCCTTCCATCAAGAATCCACCTGCGGATTCCACTGGACACTTTTCTTCTTTCCAGCAGTGGCATTTCGTTGAAGACTCCCATTGAGAACGACGGCGGTTTCCGACGCCACTTCAGACCTATGCCCCCGGCTTCCCTGGGATAGGTAACTCTGGTACTTCGGTATACACGGGTGGGGTGGCTCTCCAGCCTTCTATGTTCCAAAGGGTTTCCTCGTAATCCACTGGGAAGGGTCCTTTAACTTTAAAATTGCAACAGCGACTCTCCCATTGAATTGTACGTAGCATGCGGTTGTGTTCTCACACTGCACCCGTCCTCGGTGGGGTCCCTACTTACTCACCTTGGGTGGTTCCTTGGGGTCCCAGTGATTCTACACCCTCTAGACACTGTCTTGACTCAAGTCGTGGTTCTTATACCACTATTTTAGTATATGGTTTGGTCTCCCCCGGGAGCCCACTGTGTATTAGTGCTACTTACGATTGTTTCTGTGTTATAGTATTATGTGCTTTGTGTTTATCTGCGTGTAGCAGATACTGTGAGGTATTTAAGGTGTTATAATAATAAATATATATTCTTATAACTACTGTGTGGGTCTCCTTTCATTTAACCAATACAATAAGATTGCATTCTGGTAAAACAAGCTGCTTAACATTCCTTCAAGACTAAGCCGGAAGGCTGCTCTCCACAGCTACCACTTGGATAGCTTTCTAAGGTTATCTTTGACCTCTTAAATCACCGTAAGTGTTGTTTGGACTGTTGGAAGGTGCCCACTTTAATTAGTGGACAGCATATACCAGGCCAACTTCTCACAATCAGTTTGATAAATTTCTTAATATCCAGTCCTCCTCTCCTTCTGGAACATTAGTGATCTTAATATTGTTTTGCCTTGCTTAATTTTCTAATCTCTTCCAGGGGGCCTGCTTTGCCCTATTCCTTGCCTTAAGCTCCTCCAGGCCTAGGGAGTTCTCCCTACATCTGCTGTTACCTTAGCCATTGTCTCCTCTAGTGTTGTTGTCCTTGCAGCCAACTCATCTGTTTTGTCAGAGAGCGTTTCATAGGTATCTGGAATCTTCCTCTGGTTGCTCTCTGATAAGTCTAACCTACTTTTAATTTTTTTTGCAAGGTAATAATCTTCCAGTCTCAATTCAATTTTCAGCAGCTTGCACTATCTGGCAATTTAATAAGGACGCTGTTGCTAATAGGAACATGGGCTGGGGTTCCTGTCTTACTTGGTATCTGTTGGGCCCTCCTTGCCCTTCTCCACCCCTCCACCTGGTTTACATGTGAGTAATTGACACCTTCTCCGACCTGCATCTTTGTCCTTCATAAGTTATGCTGTAATCCTTGAACCTCTGATGATGTGTCGTTTTGTGGGCTCCCATGTATTGCACCAGGGATGTCTCCTCCTAGTCCTGTGCCCTGCTCTCGCAGGGGGTGCTATGGACACTGTGCCGACGCCTCCTCCATTGCCTCATAAGGCGATCCTTCAAGCAGTGAGGTGGTTCCTGTGCACCGCTGAGGCATCCACCGCAGCACAAAAACAGCCGCCTCCAGAGTCGCGCAGTGATCCCTTGCGCTACCCAGCTACTGTTGCTCCACTACAAAACAAGGGGTAAGTATTTTCCCCAAAAAGTCCCTAAAAATGTAGTTTGGATAACCAGCAAGTAATTTTAGTATTTTCGGATCTCAGTAACAGCCAGTGCTTAATTTGTGCCAGGGCATTCGTTAGTGGACACTAGCACTCTTTTTTGTGCTTAGTTTCCACAAAAAACAAGCATTGGCAAAGCTAATGGGTCGTGCCTTTCAGAAGTAATGGAGAGATGTTGGCATTGTTATTGATTTTACTGATGCTGGTCTGCATCAGCAAAAAGTAAAAAAGCTAGTTGCTGCTGCTGGCCCGCCAGTGAAAATGTGAATAAGGAGGTGATTGGGAGGGGTGGAGGAGGAACTGAGGTTTGGGTGAGGAAGAGAAGTCAACGACGCCAAACAGCAGGAACAACTATCAGGGGCGGAGGAGATATGAAGGCATGGATGGTGTGATTATACATTTTAAAAAAGTTGTGGGGAAAGCAATTAAATAGATGTGGGGGAGGGAGCAAAACAGAGAGCGTATGATATTTGAGGAGGGACGAAGCACAAGAGGGAGAGAGCAAGGAAATACATGCACTTCAACAGAGTGTTAGGAGAAAAAGATAAAAACCAGTCCCTGTAAGGCAAGCAGTAAAAGGGCACAAATCCAGTCAGAACACACAAAGAAAAAATGCTGCAGAGGTGGGACAAATAAAGAAAGCGAAGGAAAGGCACTGAAAAAGAAGCTGGTAAATGAGATAGACTAGAAAACCATCCAATCAAGATGAAGAGGCTGACCCAAATCCACTATACGTGTATATTTTAATGTATTAGAGCCAATAGATCTTCGACAGCACACAGTTGAAGCTGTCTATAGGTGAGAGCTAAAAAGGGCACGTACCTAGAGTTTTTCTTGGTAGCCTGCCCTTTACTGCTGAATGCCGATGTTGGCGAACACCAAGATGTTTCTTTCTTGCACCACACTATCTTCCTGTTGCCTCATCTCCATCTTGTGGGTGCTTTCCCGCCCCTGTTTCTGCCTTTGTCTCTGTTTTTACCTCTTTCTCTTCCACCTTCTTCCAACTTTTCCTGCCTTTCTCTTTCTTGCTTTGCTGATGGGTCAAAACTTGATTATAGAAGATAAGCCCATCTGGCTAAGCACTTGTAAACACCGCCACAAATGAAGGACTGGAGACCTAACCTTTAACCGCATGGTCCCCACAAGCAGACACTTTAAAGTAATCCACCTGCTCGTTTCCTGTCTTGCCTCTAACCCTACACCCACTGTAGTCTCAAGTGTCTGTGTCTGCTAAACAGCTACCGGATACTGACTGACTGTTTGCCTTTCCTTCTGAAGCACTGGAGCATACAATTTAAACAGCCATGCAGTAAAAACAATGTCCCTTTTCATGTACTGTCCTCTGTACCATGCCTACAGGAAAGGAAAGGATTACCCAGGATGCTCTTTTCTGTAGAAACATGTTGCCATTTTAACAAGTGAGGATACGATCAAGGCTGCTTTCCTGTTGAGAGTGGGTTTATCCTATGATCTTTGTTAGATCTGCCTCCGCATTAACGTCCCTTGTAACAGAATTAATGTCTAAAGGGGCTATATCTACTGAGTACTTAGGAAAAGTGGGTGAGAGAAGGTGGCGTAAGGACGCTGCACCAAAGAGGAGCCTTCCGCAGGATTGGTATTTTTTTATGTTTGCCCTGCTTTTAATAGGAATCTTATAGCGACGACACCAAGGACCATATCATGGTGGGGTGAGCACCTGTGTTTTTTGCGTGTGCGGTGTCTAAAGTTCAAACATATAACTTGGAATTTTTCTGAGCTGATGTAAGAATTTTAGACAGAACAAGTTGAAAACAGAGAGAGGCAATTCCTGATCGCATGTTCCGGAAGTGTGCCAGCTGCAACCTGACACTGATGGTGTCAATCCATACCAGCTCTGTCCTAAGGGACATGAAGAGTGTAAAATACAAACAAAGCAGTGATCCAAGCGTTTTTTATGATTGTAAAAAATGCACCATGAAAAACGGTGTGGTATGCTTACGGAAACAATTTAAGATAATGAATGTTTTGTCTACGATTTTCTCTCCCACAGGGATAAAAAAAAAAAAGGTACATGGTAGTGCTCTTACTGTCATGAGGGAAGATGGTGGAACATGAATCAGGGACATCTTAAAGATTTGGGGGGGTGCCTGGGCCAAACTGATTTTGGGGGCCCCTGTTCAGAACACCTTGAATATATGATCCAATTTCAGATCTTTCATGCCCTCATTGGCCAGCTCACTGACAGTGCAAATTCTAAATGTGTTTGCATCTAATATTCAGGGATAGTGACATGCATTTTCAATATTGTAACACAACAGCAACTCACTAACATTACCGCAAATAATCTCTGTGACACCCTCTCATTTCTCATATGTCCGGTCCTGTTTTGACCTAAAAGAAACTTTTTTATGGCTGTTGCATGAAACACATACACACACATACACATGCACACACACATTTAGCACCCATTCATAAATACACATACATTCATACATGAACCATTAATAAAACATACTGGGCTTCAGCGGTTACCTTGGGTGGTATGAGGGAAGTCACAGTGGTTTCTGATGATTGAGACTGCTGCCTCCTCTCATTGGCTGACCTTGTTATGGGTCTGCCAATGAGAGGAGGTGGCAGTCCCCTACTCGTCACAGAGTGGGATGGGGTCAGTAAGACTGATGCGGGTTGGTTCACACAGGAGTTGCACTAGGTTGAAATATTTTGCAATATCAAGCATGTTCCGGTAGAGTTTGGATCTTTTGTTTCCCCAAGGAATGCTAAAATTGCCCAAGTAAACAATGCTGGGAGAAAGTGTTTGATTAATGGAGATGTACTCATTTATGTGTTCAATGAAGTGTTTGGAGTTTTTAGATGGTCTGTAAATTAAATGTAGAAAGGTCCATAGCAGGATCCATTGATATTGACATGCATTGAAAAGATGGGAATGCCAGGGTTGAGTTTTTTATGATGACTGCAAGACCTCCACCTAATTGGGCTAGTCGATCCACTCTGACGTTATTGTAACCATCTAGTACAAAGAAATCCATAATGTTCTGAGAAGAATGGTTAAGCCATAATTCTTTGTGGTACATGAGTTCCAATTTATTAGCACTTTACCTCTTTATCAAGTAGTCTGCAAGATTACTAAGTTGACAAAGAGGTCACATTTTCTGTCTGTGAATTGTTTCTAATGTTATCCTCTCGATCTGCTGAGATTTGATTCTCATGCCTATATTGTCCACATCGTACTCTGGCTGTTTTTGTTATGGGAGGATGTGTGGTATGGTGTGGATCGCGGTGGGATGATGCTGATGTGGGACGTTTCTATGGGAGAACAGTACAGCTGGCGGTTGGTGAGCGGCATGTGCGAGTCATCTTTCACGTTCTCCTGGTGCATTTGTACTGTTAATACTTTTTAAAAGAATTCTAATCTATTATCTCATTGTCTCATCACTATTTTACCGTTCTTATTGGTATCTAATAAAATTCCTGTTACTCCTTAACGTCATCACCTTTATTTCAAGTGAGTTCCATAGGTTACACAACCTTGGAAGGAAATGTGTTCCCCATAATTTGCAGAGACTCACATGCTATTCTACCCTATAAACTCTGAAGTTTTATTATTTGGTTGGAAAGATATCATGGCTCCAGCCTCTCCAATAAAACCTCAGAAGATATATGGCTTCAGCATTATGAGACATAAGCCCTCACTCACAGAAGAGAGCACAGTACTTGTTAATAGCAATCAGCTGGCCAGCAGCTGATCCGGAAATGGTTTATTATAAAACACTGTAAATTTAATCCATAAGAAGAAACATAAAATATCTCACGAGATGATAAAATCTGGGAACAAAAAAATAACTTAATAGAAAAGGAAAACTCCAAAACAGGGGATTTTACAGCTGTAAGTCACATGTGGGGCATTTTTTTATGTCGTCTATATTATTGTGTTTATATCTGAAAAAGATGTCGAATTTCGTGGTCCATTACCAGATTCAGATCTAGCTGGGGAAAGTTCAAAGCAAAACAAATCTGATGACAGCCATTTATCAAACTTTCTTTTGTTGAAAACAAAAAAACCGGATATTTTGATCTATAGTTCCCATACACCTCTCTTCGTGAACTATGCGAGCGTGCATCCCTTTTCCATCCTGAAAGCACGCTTACTGATTGCTTTTGTTATACTAACTTCATGTGTGTTTTATGCGGACATGTCCATGGAGAATCTTGCTTGATACTTACGAACGTCTGACTTTGTGTATGGTCCAAACATTGCTAAGACCGTCTCCAGTTGACTCTCTCCTATTAGCACCCATTTCCCTCTCCAGAGCCCCTTCCAGGGGGTAATGGAGGAACCTGCAGGCCCGGCATGGCAGGTCCCCCAACCCTCCACGTGCCCCAAACCCCTCCGGGGGGTGGGGGGATTCATTCATGCCAAGACCAATTAATATCTTTGAGAGATGCGAGACTCAGGGTCCTCTTTTCAGATTCGGGGGGGTATCGTTTTGCGTTACGCCACTGGCTCCTTCTGTTATGTTTGCAGAAAATCTTTATTTCTAGTGGATTTCGCCAAGATTTGAGATCACATAATATAGCCAGATCTCACCTATGGTTAAGTTTTAAATCAAATAGTGTCTGTAAAATTTAGTTGAAAGTCAGTTTTACAGAAGAAAAAATAAGCAAAAATTGCGCACAGTGCTTAACTACCTTTCCAAAACTTCACCAGTGAAAGTAAAATATTACACATCCTAAACTAAGTGTCTTGTAGGTTGACAAAATGTGTTACCAATCGACCTTTGGGGCAGTATAGAAATTACCAATTAATGGTGTTATTCTAATGAATGATGTTATTTCAGCTCAATTCATATGCAGAAGTGCTGTCAAAGAATGCATAGATCTGCTTCAAACCATGCCCCACTCTTTCGTCCCCCCTTACGTATTAATAACCCAGCAAATCTTTACACAAGTCCCTGGGAAGTGCATGTTAAAAAAGAGTTTGGCGAGGGCAAGGAAAGAAAGCGAAGCGTCCCTCCTTTTCAGGAGCTGCGACCCAGGCCGGATTACCATGGCGATTGGAACAGGGCACAATGCTGCAAGAGAGGAAGCGGGGCTGGGAGTTGTCTTTTTTCCCTTTTCATTGTCCCGGCCTGCGTCAAGATGGCAGCTGGTGAATAAAACGAACCAAGCTCTTACACGCTCAAACTGAACAGGCCTGTCATCGGAAAGCCATGCTGTGCTCTCTCAGAACCCCAGTGCTCCCTACTAGTGTATGGGAAATGAAGGAAAGCGGCAGGGGATCGCTTACAAAGGGAACTGCGAGTTTGTCTTCAATTAACTAGGCACTCTGAAATCTGAATTTTGAGGCACATTTGGGTCAAGTTTGTCGGTCCCTCTATAAGAATATAAAAAGAGTTCAATTAATTGATGGTTTATTTGACTGAGCCTCTCCGCTTTCCCTCTTTTTAGGGTCGAGTGCGTGCGCTAGCACATGCGTTTCGCTTGCGGGACACTTTTGTTTACAAAAAGGGCTTGGAGCCCTTCAATGGCTAACCATTTGTTGGCTACAGCGTCCCTCTTCTTTGTAGCCACCTCAATTGGCCAGTGCTGGCCTAAAGTAATTTCCGATCCTTTCTGTGGAGCAGGGACCAAGCACATATTAATCAAACTTAATCAGTGCTCATACACTGCTCCCGATACTGTGGTAGTATTTCTTCTCCCCCTCCCACTCACCCTGCCTGCTGCTCCCTCCATAGAACTTTTTTTTAAAGCACAAATAATGAAGAAGTGAACAATTTAATATCCCCCTCTTATAGTTATATTTACGTTGATCAACACTCCTCCCCCTCGTGATAGACTCTATGGTCACTAGGAAATACACTACATCAAAAAGCACTTTTAACAAGGTCAAGTTCCACCCTGTATTCACAGCCTAGTTCTGAATTTTGCTCTTGTACAGAAAAGAATAGCAGAACAGATAGGCGCTAGATTGCAGTGCTGCTGAACTCACATATAGGAGCTCTGTCGCCGCCGTAGTCCCCAATGTACCCCCTCCAGTTTACCCCACTCTACCCCAATCTACCCCACCCCAATCTATCCTACTCCACTCCACCCCAATCTACCTCACTCCACCCCAATCTACCCAACTCTATACCACTCTACTCCACCACAATCTATCCCACTCCACTCTAAACTATCCCACTTGACTCTACCCCTACCTACCCCACCCTAACTCACTCCACTCCACCCCAATCTACCCTACCCCAATCTACTCCAATCTACCCCACTCTACCCCAACCCCAATCTATCCCTCTCTTCCACACGCCCCACTCCATCTCAATCTACCCCACTCCATTCTACCCCAATCTACCCCACTCCACTCTACTATAATCTACCTCACTCCAGTCAACCCCAATCTACCCCACTCCAGTCTACCCCAATTCACTCTAATCTACCCTAATCTACCCCACTCCACTCTACCCCAATCTACCCCACTCCACTCTCCCCAATCTACCCTATTCCACTCTATCTCAATCCACCCCACTCCAATCTACTCCACTCCACTCTACCCCACTCTACCCCAATCAACCCCACCCCATTCTACCCCACTCCACTCCACCCCACTCCAATCTACCTCACTACAATCCACTACAATCTACCCCACTAAAATCTACCTCTTTCTACCCCATTCTAATCTACCCCACTCTATCCCACTCCACTTTACCCCAATCTGCACACCTCACTCTACCTCACTAGACCTCATTCTACCTCACTCGACTCTATCCCAATCTACCCTACTCCACTCTACCCCAATCTATCCCACCTCCATTCTACCACAGTGTACCTCACTCCACTCTACCCCAATGTACCCCACTCCAATCCACCCCACTCCCCTCCAATCTACCCCACGCCACTGTACCCCCAGTGACGGCCAGCATGACTCGCAGGTGGCGGGGCGGGTGCAGGCGCGGGGGGAGGGAACTCGGGAGGGGGGGGGGGTTGCGCAATGCAAAAAAATAATAATAATAATAAAATATATACACTTACCTTGCCGCTGGGTCCCGCGTCTTTGCTCCTGCTCTCCTCGTGACACTCGAGGAACAAGAGGCACACAGTAGCAGCTGGCAGGGAGCGATAGTGGAGGGGGGTCATGCGGGGGGCATTACAAAATAAGAAAAAACGTACTTACATTCTCGCCGAGTCCGCAGCTGCCTCTCCTCCGTCGTATCATCCCTTGTCCCTCCGGAACTAGGAAGCTCCCAGGCTCCCTCCCCTGACCAATCACAATGCTGCAATGCAGCGTTGTGACTGGTCTGAGTGCCATAGCTCGGCACTTAGACAGGACCTGGGAGGGTTAGCATGTTTCTCACCAGGCTGTGTAATGCAGCCTGGTGAGGAACATGCAAAGTGCACATGACTGCTTGGGGTGTCCAAGCAGTCATGAGCACTTTGCAGTGTGCAACAACCAGTCCTCCTCCCGGATGTCACGGGAGCCCAGCCCCACCCAACCTGGCCGGAAAAAAAAAAAAGTTGATAATAACAGAAATAACTTCTGTTATTATGATTTTTTTTTTTTTACACTGGTGCGTGAGCAGTGGGCCGCCACTGGAAGCACATCCAGGCTCCCCTGACCAATCACAACGCTGCAGTGCAGCATTGTGATTGGTAAGCACCCAGGCTCCCCTGACCAATCACAACGCTGCAATGCAGCGTTGTGATTGGTTTTGAGCGTCCTGGTTCGACGCTCAGCCACGGAATGGGGGCCTGGGCATGTTCTCCACACAGGCTGTAATGCAGCCTGCATGGAGAACAGGGAAAGTGCACACAACGGTTTTGGGCGGCCGGAGAGGGCTGTCCAACCAGTCATGTGCACTTTGGAGTGGGCAAACCACTCCTCCCCTGCCCTGCTCGAGAGCAGAGCAGCCCCGCCCACCCTCCCCCAATTGAAACATAAAATGATAACTCAAAGTATTATCATTTTATATTTCCTTTACTTTGCACTGCTCAAAAGCAGTGGGGTGACACTCCTCCGCCATAGCGGAGGAGCCGCCACTGTGTACCCCACTCCACCCAACTATAATCTACCCCACTCCACTCTATCTTGCTCTAACCCACTCCACTCTACCTCAATCTACCTCAAACCAAGCTACCCCAATTTACCCCACTCCACTCCAATCCACCCCAATCTACCCCGTTCCACTCTACCCCAATCAACCCCACTCCAATCTACCCCACTCTACTCCAATCTACCCCATTCAAATCTATCCCACTCTAACCTACCCCACTCTATCCCAATCTACCCCACTCCAGTCTACCCCACTCCAGTCTACCCCACTCCAGTCTACCCCATTCCAATCCACTACAGTCTAAACTAATCTACCCCTCTCCAATCTACCCTTCTCTACCCCACTCTGTCTCGCTCTACTCTACCCAATTGACCACACTCTACCCCAATCAACCCTACTCTACCCCAATCAACTCTATCCCAATCTACTCCACTTCACTCCACTACAATCTACACCAATCTACCCCACTCTAATCTACCTCACTCTACTCTATCCCAATCTACTCCACTCTACTCTACCCCAGACTACCCCACCCCACTCTACCCTGCCCTAATCTACTCCACTCTACCCCAATCTACCAGAGTCCAATCTGCCACCCTCCAATCTACCCCACTCCAATCGGATTCACTCCAGTACAATCTACCTCAATCTAACCAACTCTACCCCAATCTACCACACTCTACGCCACAACACACCACTTTACCCCAATCGATCCCAATCCAATGTACCCCAATCCAGCCCACTTCACCCCAATCTACCCCACTAACTGTTAGCCATGCTGAACAGCAGCCACATTGGTGTACAACATGGCTAAAACACATTACCAAAGCCAATAGCTCTTGCATGGGCGAGACCTATTGGCTTTGACGATGTTTGTTTCTCTTTGATGTCTGTTGGTCAATCACGATTTTTAGGTTTGGTTTGGCAGCACAGGCAGGTGTCAAGCAGAACCTATTCTTACAATATGCATAGGGGGTTTTGGGTCTGCCTTTTTCAACCACTGAATGCCTTCACAGCCTCTTTCAACCACTCGCTACCTCTTGGCTCAGCCTGGTGGAGTAGATACTTCTCACCCAATAGCATTGGGTGTTTGGTTGCATCCTTCTACCTCCTCTAGCATTGAACTGCAAGAGGAACTACTTTCTAAATATGAAGAATTCAATTAAGTCTGCCTTTTGTTTCTTGTATGGCTTTAATAAGCGTACACAGCATGCTTAAGCACATTAAGACTAGACGTACTTGATTCTCCAATTCTTGCTCTTGTTTTCACACCAGAGCAGGAATCTTGACTTCCTTCGTGCAGGGGAGACAAGAAAGAACAAAATAGCATTTAGCCTTCATGGAATAATTTCTAGACAAAAGGTTCCTGTTTCATTGGGAGAGGCTTATTTCTGACAATATAGCTAAAAGTTGTTTGATATAACAAGAAATGAATATTAGGAGAGTGTTTAAAAACATTTTTTTGTTTTTTTAGTAAGCTGTTTTATTGAGCGCTGCATCGCCTTTCAGCCACTTAATAGTTCTTGTGCAGACAGTGTATGCCTTAAGTTGCATATTTGGATCTCCCATCTGGTAGTGTAGTGACTGTATAGTATAGTGACTGTATATCTGGTCGTTGTGTATGCTGGAAAGCTAGCTCAGTGGACTAATGCATCCATTGTATTGCCTTAGGGCCATATTATGTGTTTGGCACTGCAGTAGTGGGACCGCCCGCTCCCGCACCGCCCGCCAGATTTGGAGTTTTCTCCTGTCTGGCAGGCGATCTTTGGCCTTCACACGGCGGTGCCTATGAAATAGGCATCGCAATGGGAACGTCAAAATCAATACCTGCATGGCATGGACTGCTGCAGTACATGCCATGCAGGTAGTCCATGCCATGCAGGTACTGGGGTGCATGCACACAGGGATGCACAACATGTGCCCCCCTGCATGCATCCCATGGGACAGAGGCACAAGGAGGCCCTCTAAGGCCTCCTTTGTTTCCTCACCGCCACACTTTTCATGGCAGTCACACCGCTATGAAAAGTGTGGCGGTGAGAAAACTCGTAATATGCGTGGCGGGGCCAATTGTGGCCTCAAGCCCGCCTCAGAGATCCCTGGCGGCTGCAGTGGTCCCAGGGTGGCCCGACCGCCCTGGTTGTAATAGGGCGGGTTGGGGAATCGCCACCGCCATGCCCGCGGCAAGTCTGGCTCTCCGTGGACCGCCAGACTCGTAATAAGCCCCCAAGTCTTTCATCCCTTTGAAGTGGATGACATGACATAAAGGTAATTGCTATAAGTGCTTGTGATGTATGTAAATGTTCTGTAATGCCACCTCATCACAGACCACTGACACAATAGAATGCAGTCAAGTTCTGTAGGTTCAGTTTCACACTGGGAGGCTAATCGTTTTAAGGCCTCCTCCAATAAATCTATAACTGGAAAAGATCTACTGCCTCTTGGTCGCATTACAAACACAACTCTTAATTCTGGCGAAATGTGATGTACCCCTCTTATTTTTTTGGGAGCACAATGGTGAATTGCTTTTGAGTGCACTGCACTTATTGCGTTGATTAATTTTTCCAATGAGGTGAGGCATATTAGAATAAGTTACCAGCACTCTAGCAAAAAGAAAATATGCAACAGGTGTGTGTATTATCAGAGCTTTGAATGACTGTGTTGTTGTGCTACTACGATGAACTTTGAAAGCCTTAATTTTTGTTCTCTGTCTGTGTTGTCATGTAGGCTCAGTGGCCTCGTCCATTCAGCTTTGCGTTCCAGTTGTGTCTCCACTAACGTGCAGCCTTTCAACAGCGGCTTCATTGCTGCGTCTTAGTGGCTGGTCCCTGTGAACCGAAAGTCTCCTCTGCCCATGCAGATGCCAGCTTAATGCATTCCGGATTCAGTCAGGTGCCAGTTCCATCCATGCACCAGCTCTTACCGGCCTTGCCACACCTTTGAAGACCAGACATGAGCAGTTATCCAAGGGTTCCTTGCTCTTTGGCCAATGGCTTCTGCTTAACACGGCCTTGTTGGACTTGGCCCTTTTTGTAGGGTCATCCCAGAACTTTTTGCCTTCCTCGTGTATTTTTTCTGACCTGTTGTTGGTGGTTTTATGACTCTGGGCATTTTATCACTGCTGATCAGTGCTAAACTGCATGTGCTCTCTCTCGTAAACATGGTAAGATTGGTCTACACCTTTTTGGCATATTTAATTTACCTATAAGTCCCTTGTACAGTGGTATCCCATTTACCCAGGGCCTGTAAATTAAATGCTACTGGTGCGCTTGCAGCGCTGCTTGCGCCACCCACCGAAGTAGCCTTTCAAACCAGTCTTAGGCCTCTGCCACTGCAGGGCCTGCACGCGTAGTTTACTGCCGCTTTGACGTGACATATAAAGTGGTTGCCACGTCTACAACTCCCCTTTTACTACATATAAGCAGTAGCGGCCCGTGGTGGGAGTGCTGCCGGGCGGTGACGTGGGGCGAGGGAGGGGCAGGGTGGGGGTAGTAAACTACGGAATACGGCCGAATAGAGGTAAGTAGACATATAAATAAATAAAACGAATTTCGTTGCGCGCGCCAAAGGTGATGCAGCGCGCGCAACGAAATTCGTTATTTATTTAGGTCTACTTACCTCTATTTATTTAGGTCTACTTACCTCTATTCGGCCGTATTCCGTAGTTTACTACCCCCCACCCTGCCCCTCCCCCGCACCACGTCACCGCCCGGCAGCACTCCCACCACGGGCCGCTACTGCATATAAGTCACCCCTTAGGTAGGCCCTAGCTAGCCCTATTGGCAGGGTGCTGTGTAGGTGAAAGGTAGGACATGTGCCTTAACTGTGTGGCATGTCCTGGTAGTGACAAACAGCCTATTTGGTTTCTCACTGCTGTGAGGCTGCCCATTCATAGTGATGCATTGGGGATTCCCTGATATGTGTTTCAGTGGTAATTCCTGACATGAGAGCGTGACCATGTTTGGTATGATTGGAATAGTTGTGATAAATCCTGCTTATTGGTGAAAGCAGATCTATTATTACTATTTTAGAAATGCCACTTTTAGAAGTAGGCATTTCTGTGTGCTTATGTGTCTTTGTGCCCTGCCTGGAAGTGCATTGACCGTCTGGTTCTGACTGCCAGGAGAGAGGGGATGTGCATTCACTCCAGCCAGTCCCAAGGGGTGTTGAGGTGTGTCCTGCCTTTCCTGCGTGACTCAGCGCTAGGCTGAATAGACCTTGGCTGAATTTAGAGTAGCGGGAGGAGTTTTTTATCTTGCACCTGAATAGGCCTGGTCTGCATTTGGAGTGGTGGGAGGAGTTGTACCTGCACCTGAATAGGGCTGTGCCTGCCTTCCACAATGCTGGCTCCAACCCCCTGTGGTGTGTCTGGGGCCTAGGCTGAAAATGTGGGGGCCACTTCAATGCAGTGTTTGAAGTGGCCCCCAGAACAAAGACATTGGCACTATAAGTACAGGCGCTGTGACCCCATGATTTTTGAGAAGAAAATGCATGGGACTTGTGACCAGGAGCTGTTGGGCTGGCAGAAGAAGCCCCCACTTGATCTGGCTTGGTGTGCTGGGCTGTGGGGCCTGCTGGGATAACGGAAGGACTGCAATTTTGCTAAAGAACCCTGATGTGGTGGCCTGCCTGCCTGCACCCTACTCCATGATCGTGCCCTTAGTGTTCTCCAGGGAGCATTGTTATGCGCCTGCCTCTGCTAGGCAGCACGTGGTGAAGCGCTGCTGAGCGTCTGGATTTATCAAAAATCGTGCAATTTGGAGTGCCTCGCTCTGGTTATCTGAGCCCGAGGCGAGGACTCATTCTGCTGTAAAAAGCGCGTGGATCGCTTCGTTGTCTTGGGGCTCAAAAGTGCGTGGTGAGCGTTTTTGTTGCTGGTGGCCGAGCTGAGAGAACTCCAAGCGGGCTTCTCCCGCGTTGTCCGGTGCTCGCCACAAGTTTGGTCTTCGCTCTAGATCTCCCCCCTCCTGTGGGCGTGCCCGACGTTGCCAGGGCAACCGCTGCACAGAGTAGGCGAGGAAGCCCAGTGCACGTAGCAACGTGAGGGAGTCCGGAGGTAGCCGCACCTAGAGCGGAGAGGACCACTCAGCACCGAGGCCGTTGGGAGAGATGGCAGTCGCAACCCTGGTTGGTGAGCACTGCCTGGAGGCCCAGGAGCGAGGTCTGTGGGCAGAGCAGGAGGCTGGAGAAGAGCTTCGGCTGCTCTGCCGGCCTCGGGGGAAGGACGAGAGTCCTGCCAGGACTCAGGGCAAAGGAACGTCTCTCTGCACCCTGGGGCTGGGTCGCCAAGATTGTCGGCAGCTTCGCCGCAGGCTGTCGTGCAGCTGCAGGAGATCCCTTGCTGGACATCCGGTTGAGGCCTCCCGTGTAGAGAGCCCGAACGGGCCCTTCCCCCCCCTCCCTTTTGGGATTCCGGAGGTGCGGATGTGAGCGCCCTCACCCTTGGTGATCACCTACCTGGGGGCATTGTTGTTTTGGGCATATTGGAGTAAACCTTGACGGAGGCCCCCCACTCCTCAACTGGAATTAGGAGGAGTGTTGGAAGTCCCGGTCGGGAGTGGTAATTACCGCTTTTCCTGTAATAGAAGCCCGGAGGCTTCTGTGCTCCCCGCTGTGGAGGAGAATTACCAGATAACGGGTAATAGGAGTGTGGAGAAGCTGCACCCTAGGCCCTTCGTGATGGTATTTGTACTCACCACCTACTGCATGTGCGCGCAGGTGGTTTGTGGACATCTGGCAATTTGTATGTGTTGTGCCCTGTTGTAATGTTGTATATTACAGGGATATTGACAGCGGTGATGTGTTTCTAATGTGTGCAATCTACAAGCATTTACTGTAGTGCACTGCTGATGATGGTAGGACAACTGCCCAATTGGCAAAGTAGTTCCTGATGTCTGTGATGTCTATGACAATTGCCCAATTGGCAAAGTGATTTGTGTAAGCCGTGTGAAGTCATGACAAGTGCCTAGTGGCACAGTAATATATGTGATTGTGATCTAATGTGTTCTTATGAATAATACAAAGGATATTTTTATATAACCTTGTGTGGAGTCTCTTTTGTGGTGTGCCTAGTGTGTCACTGTTGTGTGAGTGTGTTGCGCAAACGCTTTACACATTGCCTCTGGGATAAGCCTGACTGCTCTGCCAAGCTACCAAGGGGGTGAGCAGGGGTTATCTTCAGTGTGTAACTCCCTTGCACTGACTATAGTGGTGGGTTCTGCCTGGCTTAGGTGCATACCCTAGCCAACCAGAAACCCCATTTCTAACAGGCCTTCTTCCTGGTTCCAGTTTGATTTGCTTGATGCTGCCTTCTTCCTGGTTCCAGTTTGATTTGCTTGCCACTACCTACTTACTGGTTTCGGCTGTGTTCATCCTGACTGGAACCTTCAGATATTGATTCTCCAATCAATTCACCCTCAAAAAGCAAGACTTGCTCAATCTGCATGTGTTTTTGTGGTGATACCTACATGATAAGCCTGGTCAGAGCAGTCATCATACAGAACATCTTTTTTTACAGTGATTTGCAGCGAAGCAGTCACTGCTGATTGTTTCCGAGCTGTGATGTCTGTACCGCTTGGATTAATTCTGAGAAAGGATGACACTGTGTCTTGTTGTGCAGTGTTTGTACACCAGCCTTCTGACCTGAGGCTATCTCACCAGGGAGGCCACTGAGAGATACTGCTGATGAGGAACGGCATACACTCTCAATTCCAAACATCTCCCAATGATCCGCGCATGCAAACTGAGCAATGGGGGCACCACTGGTAGTCAATGTGAAACCCTTATCAATCATATCACATCATTCCTAGCATTACTGCAACAACAAGCAGAAGATGGGTGGCCTCATTTGCAAGACAATCACTCATTGTTACCAAATCCAGGTATAGGCAGAGAGGAACAAAAGCACTGGGTTTCATGTTGGATTGTTGTTAATTCCAAAAATACCACCATGACCACCATTTCAGAGTAATAAAGGATCACAAACCACTCTTCCAGGACACACCACCTCACCCACCTTCCGCTTTGAAAAGTGGACCACTCAGTAGCAAATATATTCATTTCAATTCAAAATACTCTTTATTTCGGTTTTTATAATACCATAAAAGAGATAGAAGAGAGTAGCAAATATATAGTTTTGACCTCTAGTTCCTCCTAGGTGTCAATGCTGATTGTTTGTCTAGTCAACTCCGGAGTAGAGTAAATTACTGGCTGAGAAGAGATAGCTTGAGTACATTAAGGAGAGTATGTGATTGGTCATGCTTGCCCAGAGGCTCTGTCACTCAACCCCGTTTCAATCTGACACTGAGGAAGCACGAGAGCCCAACTGGATAAAAGGCAATCATACATAGAGACGTGGGAGTCCAGACCATTCTCTTGACGTTCAGTTTCAATAATCAAATGCATTGGGATTTTACAAACAATGGTTCCAGGCGTCTTTCAAATGGCTCACCGGGCACATCAAGGAATCTTAAAAGCAAAAGCCAGACTGAGTTGTGGGGGGGGGTGGTATGATTCTCAAATCTAGACACAAAGGTAGACTACCCCATAAGTGACCGTAACCATTTCAGGCCACTGGAGTTCAAAATCCCAAGAACACATGATCACCGATGAATTTGGGAACCCGTGGCCCAACATTAGCCTCGACTTGTGCACATCAAAGGACAACCAAAACGTCCCTGGGGATTATTTGTGGATACAGCGATCTAGGATGGAAAAAACAAGGTTTTCCACTTATGGAGGACCAAGAAAAATCAATAAGGACAATGGGCCTCCATTTTAGGAAAAGTGACACGCTTAATTAGGACACTAAGCATGAGTAGGAGCATTTCAATGAGCAATAAACAAACACAGGATTCACCATACGTACCTATCAGACACTCCTAGTTGTGCAACTAAGTCTGTCCCGACACACATGTCTGAAAAGTCATCATACACATTTTCTCTGCCACCGGAAGTGTTCACCAGCTGCCACGAAGATCTCTGTCAGTGAATGTGCTGGATGTGCTTTGGATGAAAATCCATCTTAAAGAAAGTGGTTCTGACTAAATGTTTTTGTCGTAACCAATGGTGATTAATTTTGTATTTTAATCAAAAATAGATGACTTTGATGCGTATTAAGGCGGCCGATTTCTTACTACACATGGCAAGTGCTATCGACTCTTATCTCGGAAAGTGATTACTTTTTCAACTGAAGGTACCACGGATGTACTCTGACTAGCAATTTTTCAGAAAATTATCGTGTCCAAATATAATACGTGGAAGGCCCAGGTATTCGTACATGAGACAACACTCTCATCCCTGTGACATTTCTCTTGTGGATATAGTGCGACGGTTTTTGAAAGAAACTGTATTACAGCAGTGACGTTTCTACTTACCTGCCTTGAAAAAGTCAAGATTGACGAAACGCATGTCGGCTGAGTTTTCTCTGGAGGCGCTATTTCTTCTAAATAAACCAACTTTAAATGGAAACAGGATTGTCATAACGGATTATTGTCTGGACTTATATATACTCACATGTACCAACTGTGTTCTAACAGTATAGTACTAGTACAAGAATGATTTAAAGCACGTTGTCATATGAACAAATATCCACTATTGCTTTGGATCAAGTGACTTTTTTGAAGAGTGCTCTTTGCAGTTCCTATAAATGCTCAAAAATAGATTTCACCAGGTTTCTGAAACCAAGCTGGTGAAATTTTTTGATGAAAAATGTCTTCGTTACTTCTATTCCTTTGACTCTTTTAAGAATTCGGTTTCTCTCCCTCTCCCCTTTTTTAAAGGTCCTCTTCCCTGCCTTCGATACCCCTTGTGCTACTCCCTCCCTCCTGTGTCACTCCCTTGTTTTGAAACCCCCCTTCTCTCCTTCCCGCTTTACTCCCATTTTTTTTACAAACCCCTCACTTTCACTTATGCTTTATTCCTGTTTTTTCAATTACAAAGCCCTTACTACCTTTCACTCTTTTACTCCGTTTTTGAACAAACCCCAATCTCCGCTTACTGCTTTACTCCTCTTTTTTTTTTTTTAAAACACCCATACTTCCCCACCCGCATTACTATTGGTATTTTTAACAAAGTTATTATTCGTCTGCCAACTTTACTCTCTTTTTTATTACAAAACCCTAGATCCCCCTCCTGCTCGTCTCACATTTTGTTATACAAGCCCCTTATTCGCCCTCCCACTTTTTTTTATTTTTACAAACCCGTTACTAGCGCCCCTTTCCCATCCATGCCTCCCCTCGTCCTTTCCCTTCTTACCTCTTTGTCGTGCTGTCCTTTAAAACAAACATTTATCTCTTCCATAAAAACATTATATTTCCGTGGAGAAAGTATTTACATATTTCGTCATTTTTATTTTTCTCTAAAATGAAGTTTCATTAGTTTGTTTTGGTCAGGCTGACTTTCTTCATTTGAGAAATTCGTCCAAATGATGGATCACCAGTGAATGTTGCTGCTGCCAGGGTGGGCTCCAGAAGGAATGCCAAACCATCACCCAGGAGAGTTGGTTGATCATAGTTTGGACTGTCATCCGGAGGAAAAATCCTAAAATACTAAGGCTTTCCATTGACAGAGACTGAAAGAAAAGGAATCCTGGTGATGGAAAAAAGGAAATACGAGAACGTAATGAGAAAAGTCTCATTCTTTTAAAGACTGAGTGATTAACAGGACCAGATGGAACTGTCCGCTCATCATCTTCCACTCGGCAGGGGACCTATTGGGTGGTCTGAACTCTCCATCTACTGTTTCTGAGCCAGGAATGATGTATGGTACATAGGCACCCCTCATAAGGACTCAAGACTAGACCATCTAACCCAAGCTCTGCATTTGCCCACACCTTTATGTTTACGTGTATTTTGGGCAGTTGATGATATGGTACTGTTGCCGTCACCTGAGGCTGACGCAAGGACAAGGCTGTGAGGATGGGGCTTGCATCCCCACAGCCTTATTGCGCAATGTGTGTCTTCGATCAGGCCAGGAGGAGATGTAGGGAGAGTACTGCATTTCTTTTAGATTTTAAGAAATGCAGAATTGTGAACCCCCATTTAGGGGAACCCGGAAGTGTCAGCTGATATTCTGGGTTTGGTACATATAACATATAACTAATAGCTAATATCACCTCTATATCCATCAGTCGTGACCTTTGCAATTTATACACATACACAATCTATTTTCATTCCTTTCTATCATAGATGTACATAAAAAGCATATAATCATTCTGATTTCTAGGTAAAGCTTACTTATCGTGGGACTAACGTAGGCCTATATATGCCTGTTTTACACCAGTTACTAGAGCAGTAACCCTTTAAAAACCGCAAACTTTGCAGAAAAACAATCAGGTTGCATGTCCCATGTTGCTTCTACATTCTTTCATTTGGGACCTCACAGAACCGCCAAGCACCAGCAGTCAGCTTAAGAAAGGGCCTCCTTCTGCATATATCATGCTGGAAGAAATTGATTCATAAAGTGCGGCAATGTCTAGCTTTAAAAATTCACATTAAATCCGTATTGTTGGGAAATTCACTTGATACTCACCGGATTTTGTTTCGATATCCCTCCCGGCGTTTGCAGTGTTATTCTTAGTCTGGTCCTATCATCACTGCCCGAATAGTTTCAGTATCTCTTAGGATATTTTATCTTGGGTAGCTGAGCTCATGTGAAGCCCATCTCAAGGTTCAGGTCCACTTCTCGGTCTCAGGGCCCTGATAATAGTGATGATTTCCTATATATAGAGCGCACGGTTACCAAAAAGGTGCCCTGACAATGAATAGCGTCTCTTACCACGCGTGTCAAAACAACGTGTGGCTTAACAACGCAATCAGTACCACGACTGTGTCGTTACCAAGAGTTCCACTACAACGCAAGTCATTACAACGACTTGCTTTAGGGAAGCGCTGGACTTTGGAATAGTTTAAATTACTATTCCAACTCCTGTCGGTGTATCAGTAGGGAAGGTGTTGGACTTAAAATCCAACACCAGTCCAACACCGCATTCCCTAAAGCAAGTCATTGTAATGACTTGCGTTGTAAAGGAACTTGTGGTAACGTCGCAGTCGTGGTACTGACTGCGTTTTAAAAGCACTATGATGTAATGCCTGCGTTGTAATAGATGTTTCCCCCTGACAATATAGCCAGAGGGAATAAAACCAGACACAGGTAAAATTACCTCACATATAGCCAAGTTTTCAAGGGTTTTTTAAATACTAAGTAATCCAAAGTGGACTAAATGTGGATGTGGAACGCTTTCCAAATGTTGATTGGGAAAACTAAAAAGAGTGCTCACCTATATGGGAGTGCCTAGTGGTAGGTATTGGTGGTTGGAATTTGTTAGACGAGCTGAGTGTGTGCTGAATTATAACAGCGGATTCTTCAACACAGAAAATAGGATGATTATTGGTAAGGGCCATGTGCACAAACATTTAAACTATATCCATCATTCCACTGGAAGTCAATGGATCATAACCAGGAGAGTGGGACCAGAAGACAGTTTGGGGAGACCAAGAATCAATCTAGCAGCCTTGCTCTAAATCAGTTAAATATGATTCATCAAGTACCTTAGCTAACCACTATATAAGGCATAACCATAGGCAAGACGTGTGGAAATAACCACTTAAAGTGTGGAGCAGAGACGTTTTAAGGCATGCGAAAAGTGGGCAATTGCCCAGGGCCCCCACTTTCCAAGGGGCCCTTGGGGAAGTGAACTTTCTCTCTTTTAAACTTCTATTTATTTCTTTGTCTCATCCTATAACATATAATTCAATATTGTTTGGCATCATGCCGCTTGAAATTTGAAAAAACGGGTAATAAAATTCAAAGTTTTTCCAAACAGAGGCCACCCAAATATTCCTTGCCCAGGGCCCCCAAAATCCTTATCATGACACTGGTGTGGAGTGGTATCATTAGAAGCCAAGAGTTCTAAGACAATCAATGCTGCATTCCAGCCATTGTCCAGGAGACTACACAGAAAGTCTAACACCACCAACTGCACAGATTTGGTACTGTGTGCTGGAGAAGCCACAATGAACTGGATCAAAGAGACCAATCAATCAGTCAGGGTTTTTGTGTAGCACAGCTACTCACCCGTGAGGGTCTTAAGACGCTAGAGGGGGCGAGGGGGGCGGCTCCGTAGGGTGCTGTGGTCATCTGAAGAGCCAGGTCTTGAGGTCCTTCCTGAACTGGAGCAGTGTAGGGTCTACACTGGACCAAAGTCTTCAGGGCAACATACCCGCGGATAGTTCAATGATTTTAGAAGTAGCAGATAAAAGTGAAATTGGCTGCTAGTTGGGAAGTGAGGATGGTTCAGTTGATGACCATTAGAACAAGAGAATAACTCTGTAAGGAACTTGTTATGTTGGATAGGAAGATCGATGAAGACCATTAAGGGTAGTTTGTAGAAATACATCACCCTGCAAACGGGTAAGTGAAGGAGTTTGATTTATTCACCACAGCCCTCCTCAGCTCCCCAGGATCAACGGACTGGAATCCTCCGGTAAGTCAATCCCGTACATTGTAAATGGAAAGTCCTGGTGCTGTTGCATGTACTACATTACCACATAGTGCAAGGATTTTAGACAACTTTTTAAGGTGGCTCAGAGGGCAGTGATCAAGGTAATATGTGGATGGCAAACATCTAATGTGATTTTTCACCTATCCAATAGTAAAAATATTAGGAGCTGACAAGCAGACATCCACATCCTGGAAGCAGGGGTCTTGGGATTAGCCACTGTTTGGATGTATAGTTGCTGTCTGATACCATGATCTTTTTAACACAAAAAAAATATTCCTGGCTGAGAATCACATAGCTCCGGTGATGGCAACATGCTGGACCTAGTGCAGCTTGAATTGCAAAGTTCCAAAAAGACTGCAAACACCTCTTGATCTTAGTAGCTTTACTTATCAAATTAAAGCAGAATGCTGAAAGCTTAGGTTTAATTTATCAACTTTTCTACCTTGGCTCTTATGCTTCTGACGATCAGGGGTATGCCGCTCAGCTGAGCGCTCCTAACGTAACCAGTTATCTTGTGTGCCAGCATTTTAGTGGCAGGGTGGAGTCTCTTAGAGTATTGGTTGGAATAGATCACAAAGCCTGGAGAGGGCTCATATAATGATGAATTGCACAAAACAGTAATAAGATCACATTTATAAACATTTGTTCAAAGTCTTGCTGGATAGGAACTTTAAGGACCATACTTCTCTTATCCTCCATGAGAACCAGGGCAGTTGAAATCAGGAACTTGTCCTATTAAGCAATGCGGAGCTTGCGGAGATGCGAAAAACTCCACTCCACGGAGCAGAGTTTTTTTCCCCGCTCGCGCCCACCAACATTAAGTTGGCGAGTGCGAGCAAGGAAAATCCAACTCTAGACCACTTCCCAGCGAGAATTCTCAACGCTAGCGGTCGTGGATGGTCATGATCTCTTGCGTTGAGAAACCGTTTGCGTTGAGGAAGCTGCCGCTCTAGTAGAAAATCTACTTGAGGGGCAGAAAGAGGCAGTGCCCTCTTGCGCTGTACATTGTGCAGTTCGCACTGATTTTCTAGCGTGGGGCAAACACCCGGCGCTAAAAATCTGCGAGAACGGCGCAACCTCACGCACTTTGCCGCTTGCGGAACTCCGCATAGCGCGGTGGAGTTTTTTGGTCACTTACGAACTCCGCACAGGCCTGGTGGAGACCCTCCCGATGAAAGGATGTCCTGGTACAAAGGATTTAACAATTCCATTCTTGCCTTTGGTGGCCAAGAACAAACAGTGACCATTTTATTTCACACTGGACGGTGCAAATGTATGTTGGCTCATCAGCTTGAGACAAAGAAATGCAGGAAGGAGAAAACAATGTGCCTAGAATGTAGATCTCCTTCTCCACCTATTTCCATCTTGCTACCTCATTCTTGCTCTTCAGGGAGGAACTAAAGGCCCTACTCCTGAAGCATCCATATGTAAACCTCCAAAAGATCCACCCAGAGCTTGGACTCCTCCCTGAGATGCCTACACCCCCACCACTGAGCTCCGCCCCTGCACCTCCACATTTTCTCAGCGTTCTGTTGCTTTATCGCTAGGTTCATCCTGTATACACCCACATACATGCATACTCTTAAACGTGCATACATTTGCCATAACCTGCCTGAATAGGTTACAGATGAAGACAAGCGCGAGCTGAATGGTTTCAATCACACTGTGAAGCATTTGGAGGCACATATCCAGGCACACCGAGGGATACTTTCATATTTTTACACGTCACCTGCAGTCTCATGAAACCAATGAGGGTTATCGGGCAGCTTTGCACTTCTATTAAGCATATTATAGGTCAGCACAAAAGTGATCACATTGTGGTATATATCTTACATTTGCAAGATAGCTGAAACTTGTACGAATCCCACGTTGGATCAGACTATTTTCATGGCAGAGTATCGGCCAGTCATTGTTTCTGTGATGGCTCCTAGCACACCAGTATGGGTAGAGGTGTACAAGGGACTCCAAAGGCCAAAGGTCACAGTACTGGTGAGATTAAGAAGCATTGTTCCGAATGCAATCCTGGGTTATACGTGGAAGTGTCAGGAATCTTTTTTAAACCCCAGACACTGCTTGGATAATGACATCACCACTTAGTGAATATTTCCAAAGCCTACGTGGGTTGCTTCACGTGATAATGCGCCCATTCTGAATGGGAGGGACCAGGCGATAGCTTTCCACACCTGAGCCTATGAGAGGTTTGCGGAGAAGAGATTTTTATTGGAAGTGAAGGGGGACATTTTAGTGGGAGGGGGTGGTAGTTGCAGTGATTGAAACTAAATGTACTGTATTATGTCACTGCTGAAATCAGCAGTTCTGGGTCAGAGGTGGTCCAAAGCCCTTGTAGAGGTGCTACAGATGTATACTCTTGCATTGTGTCTCGCACATTGACTCCTTTGGAATTTAATTTCTAAGTTAATGGGTCCAAAGCCTTGGCACATACCTAGTCCCTGAGACACTCTTCAGTTAACAGGGGCAACCATGAATCATTTAGTGGTTATTAACTAATGCCAAGTGGTTTGAAAGCTTGACAACATTAAGAATGCTGCTTGATTAACCATGTTGGGATAAAGGATACACAAATATCCATTCTGTGTGGAGTATATACCAGCAGAAGGAATGTGAGCTGAACGTCTGTCGCTGTTGTCCCTGGATTCTAAGGATAAGACGGAAGAGGATAATGATGGTGGGCCTGATTCACAAAGGGCCTCCGCACTTGTGGCGGAGTCCCCGCAGTCGAGGTTGAGTCTCCGCACTCGGGGCGGAATCTCCGCAATGAGAATTCCCCACGTCTGCGGGGCCTCCGCCACGAGTGAGGAGGCCCTTTGTGAATCAGGCCCCATGATTCCATGGTGGCATTATTAGGCATGGTGTAGAGGTCTGGATAAGTGAAGGGTGGACCAAAGAGAGGATGTGGTCTCACGGCTAGACTGCCGACTTTGGAGCTGGGAAACCAAGGTTCGAGCCTCTGGGTCGACTCCACATCCTGTGATTCAGGGCAAATCACTTAATCTCCCCGAGCCTACCAAAAAAATGAATGTGTCCTTGTGTAACGTAACCGGTGCTCATGTAAAGCGCTCCAATACCTTCGGGTCGAGTTCGCGCTATATAAATCTGCAAAAAAACAAAAAAAAAGGTGAGGAATATTGTTTCACATGTGCAAACTTGGGCGAAGGTTTCCGATGAAATTTTGTTTGGAGCAGGGGGGCTAGTGGTAAGACGTTTCCGCCTCCTATTCAGACTTTTTGTCATGGCACACAATGACAACATGAATCTCACTCTTATGAAGAGGACGCTTTCTAAAGGATTCTGATGGTCTGGTAATCATAGTGAAGTTGGATGCAATGTGGTCGTGTGCCTTGTGCCATGATAAACAAGTATTGGAAAACCAGTGTGAGTCCCACCTGCTTGGTGCCTGTACCAAAGAATGCGTGGCAGGAAATGGATGCAAACTTTCTTGTCTCTTTACTCTTGCGCCCAGTACGAAGTGGTATGTCGTGACATTAGTTGGCTGCAACTCTCAGGTAGTATGATGTACATTTCCTTGATCTCAACAACCTACATAAAGTTTTTTTCATGGATTTAGTTTCTGGGAAATTTTTTCTGCTGTACACAATAATGTAGTTCACTTCACGTCGAAAATAATGAGGAAATTCTATTTTCACAAAAAATAAAATTAAAAACAAGAAACAGACTTTGGTGAGGCAAGAACATTTTTGATGGAATCTGGTCTACCTCACCTTGTACCCTTGTACTATGTGTAGGTCGAATCGAAGTAATCTTTATTTGGTTTTCAAACATAAAACCATAAAAGATACATACATTAAAATCATATAAAAACAACGTGAAAAAAAGAAGAAAAAACGTCTCATGACTACATTACAATCGATCAGACCAAAATATCCCAACACACAGATTTCATACGCAAACAATGTTTTTTTAATAAAAGTCAATATGAAGCCGGAACCACAAAGCGGTGCGGTCCAGCCATTCGATAAAAATGAATATAATAGCAAATAATTGCGAGTCCGACCTATTGACCAATACCCCCCTTTACAAAGTGCCTTCTGCTTGTGCAAACAGTTGTCACAGAGTGCTCGTATGATCCTAAAGCATATTTCATAAATTCTCACATCATGCTACGTCTAAGTAGGCGGAGTAATAAAGTGTCTTATGCATTGTGCTATAATAAACACAAAAACAAACCAGCCTGATCAAACCATCATGGCCGCTCGGAGCTGATGCTCCGTGCTGAACCCTCTTTCCAGCTTCCCGAGCGGCATCCCGCCGAACTGTTTTCACATCCAGGAAAACTATTCTGCAGCCGGAATGCTGGCAGATCACAAGAAAATCTAGATCACCCGTCTCCGTTCTAGCATTGCGGAGAAAAGAGCCGTGATGTTCACCGCATATAAAGACGCTAAGATGGCGCCTGGAGAGCTGAGAGGTCGCGTCCGATGCCAAAGGAACTGCACCATGAGTCCGCCGACCTCCGTCTTACCCTGCAAACAACGCCCCCAACCCTCGGTCTGCATCTTGATCTGAGGGACCTCATCGCGGTGACCAACAGCAACACGGACGGGACGCCGAAAGTGAACGGCCACCGGTGAGCAATAGGTGAGAGCTCCGCCCTTGCCGGTGAAACGTGGCGCGCTCCCACTTCACTCGGCATCCCAAGCGCTCCCACCCCGAGCGGGGTCTAGGACTACTCAGTGGAGGACATGGGGAGTCGTTGATCACCTTCCTGCAGTCCCTCCGTAATTTGGCCTCGTCTTCCAGAGAAAGAGGAAGTCCTGCCTCTTTTACCTCACATGTCTCAGCATCTAAATGGCGTCCAGGGGGTCCGAGCTGTCACCCACGAACAGGGCTTCATCTTGGCCGAGACCAACTACCGCATCAACGCCTACACAAGGATCTACAGAGGCCTGGACATGACGTGCCTGACCTTAAAATGGCGGCCGCCTCCGCCTTCGCTTCCTCAGCAGCCTAAATGGCAGCCCCCAGCTCCTTCTCAGATTTGTTTTATACTCCCCCCCACCCCCCTTTCTTTTACCTCCTATTCTCTAGTGGGGACATGTTCTTCCGCTACTTGACTATGCAACTGTAGCCTATGTAACTATTCAAAACTGTTTTTCCTGAACGCTGAGACTTGAGCAACATGGCTGATGCCCGGTGGAGTTGCTAGACAGCTATAGAGGAGATTGGCCCTGGTTTCCCCCGCGACCGTCACCTACCCAGCCGGACATTGGGCACAGTTCTTCCTCGTCTCCCTGCTATGACCCCTTCCCCCCCTCTCTCCTACGAATTTCTCGCAACATTGTTTTTGTTTACTGTACCTTACTATGCTCTTGTAACTTATGTAACTTGTAACGCAACGATCCTCTTGTAAAGCGCTCTGATACCTCCGGGTCTAGCCAGCGCTATATAAAACTCTTCAAACAAACAAATAAATAAAAATAAACTCAGGGATATTAACAGTCTCACCACATAAATGGAGGCTATTTACTTATTTCCCGACTGAATTTCTCAAGCGAGCAGCAGCTAAAACAAATTTATAGACCATCATACAGATATGTTTTGTCTGCAAAAGCTGTAGAAAGAACAGAGCTGGACTGCACCTTCTGATATTCAAGAGTTGAAGGATTAGAAATGCTTTCCTGGGCACAGTGTATAGTGTGCAAAAAAAGAAGAAATGTAGCAGTGTCTGGTTTGAAGGTGAATTGCAAGGGCAAGGTTGCAATAGGGCATACTGGGATGCATTACGGGTATTTGAGACCAACAGGTGGGCTAAACCATACCTAAACCTAATTAAATAGAATCTTTGCATATGTGAAAGTGGGAAGGTAAGGTATGGTTCTATAAGCTCCGTGGTGACAAGGGGATGGTATTCCCTAACCCTCCTCTTACCTAATTCTATGTGATGGCGCTGATGTTCGTGTACAGTTAGAAAATCTTGTTTTAGCTCTACTTTAGTGATGGTGGCCATTTGCAATAGATTCTGATAAAGGTCTTCTCCCCCTAACAGGGCAAGCTGCTCCTTTATGTATCTCAACCAGATAATATTCTGTGCGTTGTCTAAAAGCATGCAATCCTTTATTATGGCTTGGTTAAGTGGGGTTTCTTTTTTAGCCCAAATTGCTCTCCACAGCACCTTGGGGAGAGGATGTGGTCTAACCTCAAATCTGGGAAACCGGGTTGGGGTCTCGGCAATGTTGATCAACATACTGTGATTCTGGGCAAATCACTTAATCTCCCCGTGCCTTACAAAAATTAATGTGTCCTTGTGTACGCCTCTGGTGCAAATGTAAAGCGCTCTGATACCGGATACCTTCGGGTCATGTTCGCGCTATATAAAACTAAAAAAAAAAGAAAATTCATGGTGCAAGTTTGATTTGATCCTCTAGGGGCACCATACCTAACTCTTTGTGACACAAAATTGCAGGGAGGCTCATTGGGACTGACAAATGTTTTCTCAAGAACATGTTTTGAGAGACCTGTCTGGTGGTTAGATACATCACAATATCCCCAGACTCTGGCTCCATATATAGCCATAGAAGCACAACATGCTGTATAGACATTTGCCATGGCATCTAAAGGTTTTGACCTCATCTTCTTGGCAAATCTAAAGATGGCCTCAATCGATTCACCAAGTCTTACCTTTCTAGTCTTAGTTAAATGTGACCATGTGCCTAGCTGGTCAAAGGGTATCCTGAGGTAGGAGAAAGTTGTGACTTGTACGAGTTTATCTCCGTTGATATGGTGTGTTTTTGAAATAGAGTAAGTCTTGCCCACTACCATTACATATGATTTGGCAGTGTTTGTTTTTAATCCTAGCTTATTCATAAATAAGTGAAATCTGTGGAGCAATGCTTGCAGGCTGACACCAGATATTAAGACACAGTAGAGTAGGACTGGTAGTCTCCTGGTCTCAACCCTCGGTGAATCTACCTCACCTACATTTAGATGTTCCTCAAGGTCATTTATGTAAAGACAGAATAGTTATGGGGCCAGTACGCAGTCTTGCCTCACTCCACGTTTCATTGGAATTGGGTCAGTGAGTTCTCCATTTATCCGGTATCTTTCATGTCCTGTCACGCCCTTGTGCATCTTGGCTAGGAAGTGTACTATTGCAGGTTCAATACCTATTTTGAGCATTGTTTCCCATAGTTTTCCTCTATCCACTCAGTCGAATGCAGCGGATAGGTCCTTAAAACCTAGATAGAGGGTACCACTCTTCGCCACTGGGTTTTTGGATATAATCAAATGGAGCTTAAGGCATTGTTCCACGGTCTGAATGCCCTGTCTGAACCAATACTGCACATTAGAAAAAGACCCCTTTACTGTCACCCAAGTCTCCAATCATTCAAGAAGAATCCTGCTCATAAGCTTACTTGTGGTATCAGTCAATGAGATCGGCCACTAGCATCGGGGATCTGTTCGGTCACCTTTCTTAAATATGGGGACGATGTTGGCCATTAACCAGGAGCTTGGGGGCCCCTCAATGGCTACACACCTGAGGACATTTGTGGGTAATGGTGCCCATTAATCAGGATTATCTAAACAAAGGTCAGCTGGAACTTTGTCGGGGCACGGGCCCTTATTCCTTGTGGTACATTGTAGTGCAGTTTTAATCTCCATGTAATTTGGGGTGGGGTATCTTCATAGCGCAGCCTGAGGTTTTAAAAGCAGATTGATCAGGTGAGTAATCAGACCCAACGTTGCAGCTATATAGTTTAGAGAAATGTGCAACCCATTCTTATGGGGGGAATATGGCATCAGTAGCTGAATTATGATTATCTTGGTTGTAAGGGTCGTTGATAGTCTTCCAAAAAAGAGAAGAATCTTTCCTTACACTTGCATCATACAAACTTCCCCATGCTCTTGCCTGATATCCGCTTTTCTCTGGTTAATGGCTAGTTTGTAATTATGTCTACGCAGTTTCATCAACCCCTTATCCTGGGGCACCAGTTTCAGGGCTCGCATAAGGCGTCTGTGGGACTTCGAGCAGTTACTATCATACCATCTTCATGGCTTGAGTTCTCTTTCCTTACTGCAAATTGTTAGAAGATCAGTGGTTGTGTGACATGTTTACTCAAATACCCTCAGCATGCCCTTAGGATTAATTTCATTGTTCAAACAGGCTAGAATGTTTCCCCTGCTTTTTTTTTTAGCAAATTCTCTAAAACGACGTTTGGGTCCACCGTTGCCCATCTGCGTAAGAACCACTTGTTTTTGTTATATGCAATTAGAGTAATAGAGCTAGTATCCATTTGCTTTTTCATTGTTACCATGTCAACAGATAACGACAGGGGATATTGATCACTTAGGCCTATTTGCATAATAGTAAAATCAATGGCCTTGGGTTTGTAGTGATTTGAAAGAGCAATAAAATCAATTAGGCTGCCCTTTCCTCTGCCCATGTATGAGATGTGGTCTCTATTGAGATGACTAATGGGATCAATAGTTAAATAGAGAGATGACGTAATCAGAATGGAATCGAAGATTTCCCCACAAGGGGTGTGTTCGAAGTACAGGTTGTCTTTGGCCTCGCAGCCTATCAGACCACAAACCTTTCGATCTGTCAATGGGCATAATCTGCAGTTAAAATCCTCCCCCAGATTACAAAGAAATCAATAGTAAGTTAGCTCAAAATTTTGCTAAGAGGTTTTTCCAGAGATATACAACTATATCTGCATGGTTTGTGTCAAAGTTGTTACAATAGAAATTTACTATAACTAAAATTAACTTTGGTTCATATGTAGTAGTGATAATTTTTGTAGTGGGGTGAATCTAAATAGGGTCTAATGACCTTATCCTAGGCAGTGGTTGAGATTAAAGTTAGTAGCCCGCCTTTATGATGACCTCTTCCAGAAAGTCCTGCTGGCGTGTGGATTGAGGAAAGCCCATATATATCAATCAATCAATCAATCAATCAATCATAGCATTTGTAGAGCGCACTACATACCCGTGAGGGTCTCAAGGCGCTGAGGGGGGGAGGGGTGCTGCTACTGCTCGAAGAGCCAGGTCTTGAGGAGTCTTCTGAAGGTCAGCAGGTCTTGGGTCTGCTGTAGGTGGATGGGGAGGGTGTTCCAGGTTTTGGCGGCGAGGTGGGAGAAGGATCTGCCGCCGGAGGTCGCTCTTCGGATGCGGGGGATTGTGGCGAGGGCGAGGTCGGCGGAGCGAAGCTGGCGGGCGGGAGTGTAGAGGCTGAGTCGTCTGTTGTACGTAGGTCCGGTGTTGTGGAGAGCCTTGTGTGCGTGGGTGAGGAGCTTGAAGGTTATCCTCTTGTTGACGGGGAGCCAGTGCAGGTCTCTCAGGTGAGGGGTGATGTGGCTGCAGCGAGGGATGTCGAGGATCAGGCGTGCAGAGGCGTTCTTGATGCGTTGCACCCGCTTCAGGAGTTTGGCCAAGGCTCCAGCGTAGACGGCGTTTCCGTAGTCCAGCCTGCTGCTGACGAGGGCCTGGGTGACCGTTCTTCTCGTTTCGGTGGGGATCCACTTGTAGATCTTGTGGAGCATGCGGAGGGTGTTGAAGCAGGAGGAAGAGACGGCGTTGACCTGCTTAGTCATGGAGAGGGTGGAGTCGAGGATGACTCCTAGGTTGCGTGCGTGGTCGGTGGGTGTTGGAGCTGTTCCCAGTGCGGTCGGCCACCAGGAGTCGTCCCAGGCCGAGGGGTGGAACCGAGGATGAGGACCTCCGTCTTGTCAGAGTTCAGCTTCAGTCGGCTGTTCCTCATCCATTCGGCGACGGCCTTCATTCCTTCGTGGAGGTTGGTTTTGGCGGTGTGGGGGTCTTTGGTGAGGGAGAGAATCAGCTGGGTGTCATCGGCGTAAGAGATGATGTTGAGGTCGTGCAGTCGGGCGACGTGGGCGAGTGGTGCCATGTAGATGTTGAACAGCGTTGGGCTGAGGGATGAGCCCTGGGGTACGCCGCAGATGATCTCGGTGGCCTCGGAGCGGAAGGGGGGGAGGCGGACGCTCTGTGTTCTGCCCGAGAGGAAGGAGGTGGTCCAGTCCAGGGCCTTCTCTTGGATTCCGGCGTCGTGGAGGCGTGTGCGTGGTGTGTGGTGGCATACCGTGTCGAAGGCAGCTGACAGGTCCAGGAGGATGAGGGCCGCGGTCTCTCCGTTGTCTAGCAGGGTCCTGATGTCATCGGTGGCGGCGATGAGGGCAGTTTCGGTGCTGTGGTTGCTGCGAAACTCGGACTGGGACGGGTCCAGGATGCTGTTCTCCTCGAGGTAGCGGGTCAGTTGTTTGTTGACGGTCTTCTCGATGACCTTCGCCGGGAACGGGAGCAGGGAGATGGGCCGGAAGTTCTTGAGGTCCTTGGGGTCCGCCTTGGGTTTCTTGAGTAAGGCGTTGATCTCGGCGGGCTTCCAGCTTTCCGGGAAGGTTGCTGTCTCGAAGGAGATGTTGATCGCTTTCCGGAGATGGGGTGCGATGGTGGTGCTGGCTTTGTTGAAGATGTGGTGTGGGCATGGGTCTGACGGAGATCCGGAGTGGATGGTGTTCATGATCTTGATGGTGTCGCTCGTTTATGTTGGTCCAGGAGAGCAGGCGGTTGATGCGGATGTTGATCGTGGGGGCGGAGATCTCAGTGGTTGTCGGGGCGATCGTGGTGTTGAAGCTGTCGTGGATGTCAGCGATCTTGCGATGGAAGAAGGTGGCCAGCGAGTTGCACAGGTCTTGCGAAGGTGGGATGTCGTTGGTGTTGGAGCTGGGGTTGGAGAGTTCCTTCACGATGTTGAAGAGCTCTTTGCTGTTGTGTGCGTTGTTGTCTAGGCGGTCTTTGAAGGAGGCCCTTTTGGCGGATCTGATGAGGTGATGGTGTCTGCGGGTGGCGTTCTTGTGGGCTGTGTAGCTGTCCGGTGTTTGTTCGCGGTGCCAGTTCTTCTCCAGCTTTCGGCAGGTTTGCTTGGAGGTCCGGAGGTCTTCAGTGAACCAGCTGGCTTTCTTGCTGGTGTGGCTGTTGGAGGGTTTCTTGAGCGGGGCGAGGGTGTTGGCGCAGTCGTCGATCCACTGTCTGAGGTTGCGGGCGGCGGTGTCGGGGTCGGTGGGGTCGGCGGGAGGGCGCCGGGCTAGGGTGGTGGTTAGCTGGTCTTCGGTGACTTTGTTCCAGCAGCGGCGAGGCATCTGTTGGGTGCGGTGGTGCGTGGTAGCTTTCTGGAAGGTGAAGTGGATGCAGCGATGGTCGGTCCAGTGGAGTTCGGTGGTGTGACTGAAGGTGACGTGGGAGCTTGCGGAGAAGATAGGGTCAAGCGTGTGGCCGGCAGAGTGGGTGGGAGATGTGACGAGTTGTCTAAGTCCGAGGTTGGCGAGGTTGTCGATCAGGGTGGTAGAGTTGGTGTCGTTGTTGTTCTCGAGGTGGAAGTTCAGGTCCCCGAGGAGGATGTAGTCCGTGGAGGCGAGGGCGTGAGGGCTGACGCTGAACTGTGGTCGGGGTCCGGGGGGTCTGTAGACGAGGGTTCCTCTGAGGGTGGTGTTGGGGTCGGTGTGGATCTGGAAGTGCAGGTGTTCGGCGGTGCGGAGGGTGTCGTCGTTGTTGGTCGAGACTCTGAGAGTGTTCCTGTGGACGATGGCTATTCCTCCTCCTACTCCGTTGGTGCGGTCCCTGCGGGAGATCTTGTAGCCTTCCGGGATGGCAATGGCGATGTCGGGTGCCGAGGAGGGGTTCAGCCAGGTCTCCGTCAGGAATGCGACGTCAGGGGAGGTTGAGTCGAGTAGGTCCCAGAGTTCAACGGCGTGTTTGCGGGCGGAGCGAGTGTTGAGAAGAATGCAACTGAGGTGGTTGGGTTTGTTCCTGGTCGGCGGGTTGGCGGGGTGGGTGCTGGTGAAGCTGCAGTTCCGGCAGGAGAAGGGTCCTTGGGTGCGCTTCGGGGTGGCCAGGAAGCAGGTGCGCGATCGTCGTCCGGTGTTGAGTGCGTGGAGGGTGCTGGAGTCGTAGCGGAGCCGGGCGTCGTGGCGGGCGCGGGGACCAGGGGTTCTGGCGCTGGGCGCGGTCCAGGCACGGACGGGCGCAGACGGGCTTGCCTTAGGCGCACCTTCGGCGCGCCAGCGGCGCAGCCGCGCAGCGGCCGCCATATATGGGGAGGTGGGAGGGATGAGCAGCTGGGAGGCGGGTGGCAGGGCAGGGGCAGCGAATGGGCGGTCAGGGGGGCGGGGCCGCAGGGGACACAGCGGCTGGAGCGGGAGCTGTGAGGGGCGACGAAGGGAACAGAAGGCAAAAAATGGGTACAGACTTACAGGGGCAACGAGGGGAACAGAAGGCAAAACGGGCTCACAGTAATGGGGGCAACGAAGGGAACAGAAGGCAAAACGGGTTCACAGTAATGGGGGCAATGAAGGGAACAGAAGGCAAAACGGGCTCACAGTAATGGGGGCAACGAAGGGAACAGAAGGCAAAACGGGCTCACAGTAATGGGGGCAACGAAGGGAACAGAAGGCAAAACGGGCTCACAGTAATGGGGGCAACGAGGGGAACAGAAGGCAAAACGGGCTCACAGTAATGGGGGCAACGAAGGGAACAGAAGGCAAAACGGGCTCACAGTAATGGGGGCAACGAGGGGAACAGAAGGCAAAACGGGCTCACAGTAATGGGGCAACGAGGGGAACAGAAGGCAAAACGGGCTCACAATGATGGAGGCAACGAAGGGAACAGAAGGCAAAATGGGCTCACAAACAAGGGGGCAACGGGGGGAACAGAAGGCAAACAATAAAGGCAAACAAGGATACAATAAAGGCAAACAATGAGGTACAAACCTACGGCCTACCACTGGCCACCAGGGATGAGGCGCAGGTGGTAGCCTGCGGGTGGAGGAGAGCCTCGATCTTCCTCCGCAGCGGCAGCTGGGGCAAGGACACACAGGCGGTGCTGTGCGGAGGGGGAGCGACCTACCTAGCAGGGTCAAGGGTCGCTCTCCTCACCGCGCAGCGGCCGCCATATATGGGGAGGTGGGAGGGAGGAGCAGCTGGGAGGCGGGAGGCAGGGCAAGGGCAGCGAATGGGCGGTCAGGGGGGCGGGGCCACAGGGGACGCAGCGGCTGGAGCGGGAGCTGTGAGGGGCGACGAAGGGAACAGAAGGCAAAAAATGGGCACAGAATTACAGGGGCAACGAGGGGAACAGAAGGCAAAACGGGCTCACAGTAATGGGGGCAACGAAGGGAACCGAAGGCAAAACGGGCTCACAGTAATGGGGGCAATGAAGGGAACAGAAGGCAAAATGGGCTCACAGTAATGGGGGCAACGAAGGGAACAGAAGGCAAAACGGGCTCACAGTAATCGGGGCAACGAAGGGAACAGAAGGCAAAACGGGCTCACAGTAATGGGGGCAACGAGTGGAACAGAAGGCAAAACGGGCTCACAGTAATGGGGGCAACGAAGGGAACAGAAGGAAAAACGGGCTCACAGTAATGGGGGCAACGAGGGGAACAGAAGGCAAAACGGGCTCACAGTAATGGGGGCAACGAAGGGAACAGAAGGCAAAACGGGCTCACAGTAATGGGGGCAACGAAGGGAACAGAAGGCAAAACAGGCTCACAGTAATGGGGGCAACGAGGGGAACAGAAGGCAAAACGGGCTCACAATGATGGGGGCAACGAAGGGAACAGAAGGCAAAACGGGCTCACAAACACGGGGGCAACGGGGGGAACAGAAGGCAAACAAGGATACAATAATCAATCAATCAATCAATCACAAGATTTGTAAAGTGCACTACTTACCCGCGAGGGTCTCAAGGCGCTGAGGGAGAGGAGGGGGGGTGTTGCCGCTACTAGTCGAATAGCCAGGTCTTGAGTCGTCTCCTGAAGGTCAGCAGGTCTTGGGTCTGTCGTAGGTTGAGGGGAAGGGTGTTCCAGATCTTGGCGGCGCGGTGAGAGAAGGATCTTCCTCCGGTGGTGGTTCTCCGGATGCGCGGGACGGTGGCCAGGGAGAGGTCGGCGGAGCGGAGTTGACGGTTGGGAACATAGAAGGAGAGTCGACTGTTGAGGTAGGCTGGGCCGGTTTTGTGGAGTGCCTTGTGTGCGTGGATCAGGAGTTTGAAGGAGATTCTCTTGTCGACGGGGAGCCAGTGCAGGTTTTTCAGGTGGGGGGTGATGTGGCTGTGGCGTGGAATGTCGAGGATCAGGCGTGCAGAGGCGTTTTGGATTCTTTGCAGTCGTTTGATGAGCTTGGTCGGGGCTCCTGCGTAGAGGGCGTTTCCGTAGTCGAGTCTGCTGCTGACGAGGGCCTGGGTGACTGTTCTTCTCGTGTCTGTCGGGATCCACCTGTAGATCTTGCGGAGCATGCGGAGGGTGTTGAAGCAGGAGGAGGAGACTGCGTTGACTTGCTTGGTCATGATGAGCGTTGAGTCGAGGATGACTCCCAGGTTGCGTGCGTGGTCGGTTGGTGTCGGGGGTGCCCCTAGTGACGAGGGCCACCAGGAGTCGTCCCAGGCTGATGGGTTGGAGCCGAGGATGAGGATCTCCGTCTTGTCTGTGTTCAGCTTAAGTCGACTGCACTTCATCCAGTCGGCGACGGCTTTCATTCCTTCGTGGAGGTTGGATTTGGCGGTGAGGGGTCCTTGGTGAGGGAGAGGATCAGTTGAGTGTCGTCGGCATAGGAGATTATGTTGAGGTCGTGCTGTCGGGCGATGTGTGCGAGTGGAGCCATGTAGATGTTGAACAGTGTCGGGCTGAGGGAAGATCCCTGGGGTATGCCGCAGATGATCTCGGAGGCTTCGGATCGGAATGGGGGAGGCGGACGCTCTGGGTTCTGCCGGAAAGGAAGGAGGTGGTCCAATCCAGGGCCTTGTCTCGGATCCCTGCGTCGTGGAGGCGTGTGCATAGTGTGCGGTGGCAAACAGTGTCGAAGGCGGCGGAGAGGTCCAGGAGGATGAGGGCCGCCGTCTTGCCGTTGTCCAGCAGGATCCTGATGGTTGCTGCGGAATCCTGACTGGGAGGGGTCCAGGATGCTGTTATCTTCGAGGTAGCGGGTGAGCTGTCTGTTGACGATCTTCTCGATGACCTTAGCTGGGAATGGAAGCAGGGAGATGGGCTGGAAGTTCTTGAGGTCGCTCGGGTCCGCCTTGGGTTTTTTGAGTAGGGCGTTGATTTCGGCGTGTTTCCAGCTCTCTGGGAAGGTCGCGGTCTCGAAGGAGAGGTTGATGACGTTGCGCAGGTGGGGTGCGATGGAGCTGCCGGCTTTGTTGAAGATGTGGTGTGGAAAAGGGTCTGATGGGGAGCCGGAGTGGATTGTGCCCATGGTCTTGATTGTGTCCTCGGTGTTCACGTTGACCCAGGCTGTCAGGGGGTCGTGGTCGATGGGGTGCGGCGGGTCTGATGTTCCGGGGCCTGTTGGGGTCGTCCGGGAGTCGAAGCTGTCGTGGATGTCGGCGATCTTGCGGTGGAAGAAGGTGGCGAGGGAATCACACAGGGCTTGCGACGGCGGGATGTCGTTGGCGTTGGAGCTGGGGTTGGAGAGTTCCTTCACGATGCTGAAGAGCTCCTTGCTGTTGTGTGCGTTGTTGTCGAGACGGTCTTTGAAGGAGGTCCTCTTGGCGGACCTCCTTGGTGGACAATAAAGGCAAACAATGAGGTACAAACCTACGGCCTACCACTGGCCACCAGGGATGAGGCGCAGGTGGTAGCCTGCGGGTGGAGGAGGGCCTCGATCTTCCTCAGCAGCGGCAGCTGGGGCAAGGACACACAGGCGGTGCTGTGCGGAGGGGGAGCGACCTACCTAGCAGGGTCATATATATGGACTATCTCTCTAGCCCAAGTTTCCTGTGGGCAGATAATTTTATATGATTTAATTAAATTAATCCATTCTGCATTTCCCACCTTATTTGAAAGACCAGCACATTCCAAAACATACATTTGAAATCAAATGACATATCAATGATAAACAATTTTGTAGGAACCACTGATAATGTCCTCTTATTCGATAGTAACTCAGTGTCCATAGCCACAGTAGAAGGGCTGTTATTGTTACAGTTAAGTGGTTCTGTGGCAATGGGAGTATTGACCGATGGCTCTATCCCTTGGGGGTCAATTTCCTCCACTGTAATATCCCCTTTTCCAAGGATTGAACTGTTCATGACTCCTTTGTTGAACCGGGAGCGGGGGTGCAACCGCACCTCCGTAGATTTATTTGATGGTGTACCCTTAAGTTCTCTGTGTTGCGGGTGAGGCGTTAGAAGCAACTCGCAATGGGACAGTCAGTCAACTTGGTCCAGGGGCATGAAGCGATTGTTGATTTCGATCTCAAATAGTCTGTGCAGAGAACATTTTTGGCTTGAAATTTATTTGCCCTTATGGAATCTGGTTGACAAAAGAAACCCAAAGGTACCGCCATGATGCTTTCGTGTGTGCTATTGTTTCATGACAGTTTTTCCAATAAAGATCCGATATCAAATTTGTCTCGGAAATGTATAGTAATACAATCCCCTGTGCCGTTCTTTGGTTGGTAACCAATCCAGTGCACCCGCTGGGCGTTGATGATATTTTCAAAGATGAATTCACAGCTATATAGCTCCACATTTTTTGCCAACCAATGTACCGCCTTTATTTTTCAGCTGATAATGGTTCTCATCTTGCCTATATTTAAAGGTGTCGCATTTTTTAGAACTATAACAAGTGGTGTAGCTTCAGGAGGCAGCTGGAGAGTTCTTTCTATTTTTGACTGTGGCTTCAAGGACCCCTTATTTACTGATTGGATGTTAATCTTAGCTGCAGAATCAGAGTTTGGCTGACCTGTTGCTATTGTCGTGTGAGTGTTAAAAAGCTTGTTGGAACTTTGACCGTTTTAAGTGGTTGGATTTAGGGAAGATGATTGCGGAGGTACTCTATTACACAGTGAATCACTACCATGTCTTACCTGTGGGCCATCACGGGTCGTTCTGGTGTTTGAGATCTCTTCACACAGAAGTAGGGCACTCGCGGCCCATGCAGGTAAGAGCGGTGGGGCCCCTTTTGGGTGAGATTCGACAGACAACCATGACGGAAAATTAAATAAATAATTATTTTTCCCTCTTCGTCGTCTGTCGAAATAACCCCCTACGGACCACGGCTGAAGTAGGGTAATGGGCTGTGCTGTCGGGTTGGTTTGTCCTTGAGTATTCAGAGTTTTTAATGAGCAGTCGATGTTTGTCAGGATTGCCATTAATGGAGCAAATACTTTTTTTTTTTATATTGGTTCTAAGTGGATGGTAAGTGCTGAATATGAAAAAGTTTCCCCTGAGTTGACCTTCTCACCGCATTCTATATGGTTATTTGATCCTTTGGAGGTATCTGTTTTACCAGTCCTTTCTTGTTTTTTGGGGCGTGTGATTGAGGATTTACCATTATTTTTGGCTTTTTTATGCAGGGCGAACTTACGGTTTCATTACAGTCATTATGAATTATATTTGCTTCAGTTGTTAAAACAAATGCTGGTAACACTAGAGAGAGTCCCGCACCGCTGGGGGAGTGACAGCGCTATAAGCGCTACAGATGACCCCACCTCCCTGCAGAAGTTGTGTCACCTTGGGAGAGCATTGATCCCTAGGACAGCGAGTCCCACCAGGGAGATGCTGGGAGATGTTGGTAACACCAGAGAGAGTGTAGGCCAATGATCTGGGTGTATATTTTAACTAGGGGTGGGTGGAGTTCGCGGAGTCACATAAAAACTCTGCGAGATTCCACAGAGTTCCGTGAGTGGTCGGAATTTGGCACGTCGCGCTGATTTTTAGCATAAGGAGCTTGTTCCGTGATGCAAATAAATTCAACGCGAATGGCACCATGTTGCGCGCGCTGCTTCTGCGAATACCCGCATTTAGAAAATCTCACCAGGAGGCATTCTAGCACCCAAAAATCGTGCTTGTGGACGCAAATTCTTGCTCGGGAACTTAATGTTAGCGAGCCGAGCATGAGAAAAAACTACGTTTTGCCAGAACTTTGCGATACTCGGGGCGCGCAGAGAGGGCAAAACTACGTGAACTCTGCCGGAGGAGCGGAATTTTCCACCAACCACTAGTTTTAAATGTGTACTTTCAGGAAGCATGTGTACTCAAGCAGGATGTGAGCCATTCTTAAAAGCTGTTAAGGCCGTATTGCAGGCCAAATGTTTCTGACTGTACCTCTTGGTATTTATCCTTGGAATTCTTAAGGGATGATGGTAGGTATGGAATGGCAGGAAAAGTATTAATATTTAATTTGTATCTGGTGGATATGGCGCTGAAAGTGGAAATTGGTGAGGTGTATCAGGATGCTAAAAAATGAACTGTGGTATTTTATGTCCTTCATCGCTAATATCAGGTCTGGTCCTAGACATGCATTCACTCTAGTGTGCCCTGATGAGATGGCGAAAGCAGGCAACAGGGTTGTCATGTTGCAAGTTTAAAGATGGTTTAAAATGTCCATAATTGATCAAGGTGTCTTATGTCTTTCAAGGTGGTGAATGTGTAGTGACCCATGATAGATTCTTTGCTGCAATAGAGATGGATGAGTCCAGGTTTTAGGTGTATAAGACCGTGAAGTGTGAGAAAAGAAGTAGCTCAGGGATTGCAGAAAAAATTAAGGATTTTGATAGTCCGAATATGTTCCACCAGTCACTAGTGAGGTGTGATCAAATGCCTGATGAAGAAGGTTCCCTCCATGATTGATGCTTTCGTAATTATTGTTAAGTTCCATTCTGCTCTTGTTTTTAATGGTTCTGTTTCTCCTGTTGCATATGTTTGTATATATTATCAAAGTGTTGAGAAATTGATGGGAACCAGGGATTGTCAGGGTGGATTTAGAAACGCTGATCGCGAGGATACTCCAGGACTCCCAATTGGTCTTTTCTTTTCCAGAGGATAGGTACTTTGGTGTGTTTTGTCTCTCTGTCTCTCTCTCTTCTCTCACCCCCATAAGCCAACTACTTCCTTACTTGCTGTCCTGGCATGGTTAATTTAGCTAGCCTGGCACATTACTATGTTTCTGATAAGTGAAATCCCTAAATGTAATTCAGAGACTTTTTACTGTGTAGTTTTAAAAGGGTGCAGTAAAAGTGATATCAGCTCCTGTTGAAGACCTGTGGAAAAATTTACTTGAAACATGTCAATTTGCTCTACTCCAAACTCTAAATAAATATCTTAAGAACACAGCGAGTGAATTAATCTGCATGTTTCACTAAATTAAGTAATTGCTTGCTCTGCCTTTCTTTAATGGCAGCCATCCTAAAGGTGATTTTCTTACAATTGGTCGATTTTATTATGCAAAAACCTATGTACACAATCATACAAAATATCAAAGTAATTTCTGTGGGTGTAAGTATCCCCAGAGTTCTCGGTGAGTATTAGTAATGGTTCTCCTTTTCACTATGGTCTTCTAGTCAGCTATTAATGTGGAGAGCATATTCTGGTGTTACTCTGACTAGATATAGTACTACTGAGGCGGGGATAGGCTCATACTCACAGCACAGGGAGAATCAAAGAGAGAGAGAAGAAACAAATTCGTCTTTAACTTCCAAGAACTTCATAGTTCAAATACCGGATTAAATTCTTTTTTTTCGAATTAATATGTGCTTGAGGTTTGTTTGCAGCCCTGACAGCTGATCAGCTTATAGAGTTTCATTTGCAACACACCATACAGGGCAAAACAAAAATGTAACAATGGAGTGCATCAGCGAATGATGAAGCATGTTCTACCACCCAGGAGGTCAATGGAATGCAAACAGATCAGAATGCTGGCAGAAGGCCATTAAAAACAAAGTCACATTAAAAGAACATCAAATGAACATTTTGATCATTTGAAAGGACTCTCTTCAACTTTCTTATACCTCAGATATATGTGACTGATTTCAAAGTGGTCAGGAATAGTACAAGGGCTATTAAACAGCGGAGTCCTGTTCTCTGTTCCCATTCCTGATTTAGAGGGTGGTGATAACCAGCACGGCCTGTCATTATGGGCAGAGGAGCCCTGCCGCACCCACTCTCCTTTATAAGCACGATGAGTGTCTGTCAGGCTCAGCAAAGATCAGCCTGACTGACACTCATCATGTTCAGGTCAGGTAGCAAAGAGCTTAAAATGCGCTAATGCGAAGGCGTTCCGCAGCCTGAGCTCAGCTTTGCCAGGCTGAATATTTCACAGCCCTGAGGCGTGACCTCATCGGCCCAGCAAAGCCCTCTGAGGCAGGGCCGGACTGGCCATAGTGAGCACCGGGCATTTCCCCGGTGGGGCAGAGGGGTGGGGGCCGGTTTTGTGCCCGTGGGGGCCGCTTTTGTTTTTTGCAGCAGTATCGGCCCCATGTAACAAAAGCGGTATAGTGCGTTTCACTAGCACCCCCCACCCCCCGTTCCCAGGGCCGGTCTGGCAGCAATCGCCAGGGCTGGTTGCTGTTCCCAGTCCGGCCCTGCTCTGAGGTCCTCCTCCTCTTGATGAGGGGGAGCATCACTGTTAGAATCAGACCTGGGCACTTCAAGTTTAAGCACTGAAGTGCTCAGGCTGACTGTCTATCATTGACGTCTCGTCACAGAGTGGGTGGAGAGAGCAACTCCCACTGACCCAATCCCACTGTGTGATGAGTTAGGGATGGCCCTCCTCTCACTGGCTGAGCCATGACAAGGCCAGCCAATGAGAAGAGGTGGCGAGATCTTCTGTCCGTCCCCTCCCCGAAGCCTCCAGGAACCACTGAGGCCTTTCTGCTGCTCCCTCCCGCCACCTGATGTCACAGCCAGGTAAGTGCTTGTTGAATGTTGGATGCATGTGTGTACCTGTGAATGTATGCGTATCTGTGCATGCTGTGAATGGGTGTATGCATGTGTATGTGCTTGTGAATAGTGTGTGTATGTGTGCGCGCTTGAGAGAGGATGGGTGTATGAGTGTGCATATGGATGGACGGGTGTGAGTATGCATGTGCGCTTGTAAGTTAATGGGTGGAAGTGAGTGTGTGTGCATGCTCCACTGCTCTGCCACATTACGGGCCGCAACTGGGTGGTAAGCGAACCTTCCTAATGGCTGAGCCTCCATGATCCATCATCAGGAATAACATGTGTACTGTGTAGACACCACCAGAAATAGTGTTCGTCTGGCACCCAGTTTTCACTTACTCGTCAATAATCATTTTAAGAGGTTCTACTTCAAGCAAAATGCCAAGCGTAGCTGGTCCACCTTGAACAGAATGGCATAGAAGTGTCTCTGACATGGTCATGCAGGGATTAAACTCCATGTCAAGATACTGCACATGTTGGCAATGCACCCAAATGTGGTGGTAATAATTCCACCATGCCGGAAGGGAAGGATGAAATTGCTGCCACTGAGTCTGTTCCCTTAGCTAACCATCTTCCCTGAGATATCTCCTTCCTTTGTGGCAGAAATTTTATTCTGACTGGGGCCAAGCAGGGTGCTACCCCACCATCATGGTTCAAATGTTTTAAAACAGCTGACCTTCCTCCACTGCTTTGGCAGAGTCTGCCACACTAGCAAGTTGTATGTCTGCTGTGTAAAGGTTTGAATAAGGCCAATATTTTGGGACAAAAACAAGTTACAGTTGTAAACACTGAAACCGGTCCCAGGATGCTTTTTTCAAGTCCAGAGAGGACTTGGCCTGGCAGTTCGATCTGAACTGTTCCTATGAGGAGCAGGGTCAAGACTGATTTGCATATGGCTGAGTCCAAACTGGGTTGACATAGTGAGCAAAAGAACTATTGATTAAACCCAGATCTGTGACTGGGGGTGAGTGGTTGGAAAGTTTCAGCACTCCGTCCATCATCTTGTTGTGTTTGCTAGATTTTAGGTTCTATACATATCCAAATATGTGCTGAGAATCCTACCTACATTTAAATTCCTATGACAAGTGACAGGTTTCCACCAAGTGTGGGTGTAAGTCAGTCTGGTTTCTAATTAAATTCTGTAAGAGGCATACACATTTCAGAACAACACATTCAGCAATGCGTACACATTGGTGACTCAGTAACAGATAAACAAAGCTTTTTATCATTGTCCTTTCTTGTGTCCAGAAGCTACATCTATGATGGAGTCAAAGGGGATACTTACAAGGCCTTTTGGGGATGAAATGTTCCATCACATCTATAGAGTGATTTCCCATCTTGGAAACACAGATTCAGGCCCAAGTTGGGACTCATTAGTCAACAGTATATATTTATCAAGGTGTAATATGCTGCTTATTGTGAGTTACCGTTGTCTCTTAGGAGTGATGATGATATATGTATCAGGGCCTGATTTAGATCTTGTTGGACGGGTTTCTCCATCACAACAGTGACGGAGATCACATCCGCCTGAATATAAATCCCATATTATCCTATGGGATCTCTTTTTTTGTGGACGAAATTTCCGTCACCATTGTGACGGAGTAACCTGTCTGGCAAGATCTAAATCGGGGCCTAAGTTCTGTATACTATGCAACAAAGGCCATACAATTCAGAGGTGTTATACGGTTCCTGTAGACATGTAATGGATAGGTGAGAGACAAGATCATCCATGATCTAGGAGTTATCAGGTGTAATGACCAACCTGTGACCAAAAAAAAAACAATTCTGGAAATGTTGCATACATGCATGGGATGATGATAATTTCTCCAGCACAGACACACTCACCACTCCCTCCACTGACACACCCACTGACTGTACGCACCCCACAGACACAATCACCACCCCTTTCACTGGCACACCCACTGACAGCGCACACCCCACAGATCCACTCACTGCCCCCTCTGCTGACACAACCACTGACAGTTCACACACCACCACAGATACACTCATAACCCCCTCCACTGACACACCCAGTGACAGTGTACACACCACCACAGACACACTTACCATCCCTTCCACTGGCACACCCACTGACAGCACACACTCCACAGACACACTCACTACCCCGTCCACTGACACACCTACTGACAGTTCACAAACCACCACAGATACACTCATCATCCACTCCACTGACACACCCACTGACAGTGCACACTCTTCACCACAGACACACTCACCACCACCTCCACTGACAGTGCACACACCACCACAGACCCATCCCTCACACCCTCCACCAACACACTGACAGACACCACAACAGACACCACACACACATGCACCACCCTCTCTTCATGCACTACACCAACACCCTTCACCTTCACACCACACACATCCACGCACACATTAGAAAGCACACCTCAGGCAAACAAACGCAAACACTCACCCACGCAACACACACCTAGCAAACGACAGACCACAAAACACTCAGCACATACACCAGATCCACAGGCACCTGCACCCTCAACACACTGCAGACATATCCACTCCCTCTCCCTCCCAAACCTCAACCCCTCCTTAACATCCCACCCATTTTCCCGAGAGGACATCATGTTTGCCCTTGCCCTAATCGCCTCCACGTCCAACACCCCCCTCCCAAATCAAAAAGAACGCCTCCCCCTCTCGAGACTACCCTTAAAAAATAGAAACCCTCCTGCCAGCAAACCAAAACCACCCCTTCCCCTCGCAAACACAAAACTTCAGAAAAAAATACCAAAAGCTCTCCTGTAAAAACCCAAACCACCCCTTCCCCTCCCAAGCCCAAAAGTGCTGGGACAAAAAAAAAAACCAAAAGCTCCCCTGCAAAAACCCAAAGCACCCCTTCCCCTTTCCCTCCCAAGCCCTAAGAGTGCTGAGACAAAAAAAATCTAAAAGCTCCTCTGCCAAAGCCCAACCCCCTTACCCTCCAAAGCCCAACCCCCCCTTCTGAACCCACACAACCCCCTCCCATGTAATATATGGAGGTGCCTGCTCTGCCACATAGATGCCCCTTCCTGAGGAGGATCCAATGTCAGTTCCTTAGGAGGCAAATTGTTGTGCCAGTGCACAGGGGTGCAATTGACTACTTACTGATTTGGAGTGGCAGTTTCCAATTTAATTAGAGAGAATCATCTCATTTTGTGAATTAATATATTGTTTTATTTGCACCGTTTGACGTGTCAGTATTGTTAATTCAGTATTGTTTGATTCCTAGCAATGTTTCTAACTGAACTGTGAAGTACTTTTTTCCCTTAACCACAGTAGCATATACTCTTGCTAGATTAGTTAATGTGCACTTGGTTAAGTACATGCACTGGTTAACATAGTATGTGATGGCCATTTGATGTGGGTGCAGCGTTTCTTCCTAGAAAGGGCCACTTGCAGTAACTACTTGATGTTGAACCTTTGTTTTCCTAAATGTGTTACTGTAGGTGTGTTTGTTTGACCTTGATTCCTGCTCAGTTTGAACACATATGTACTACACCTCATCAAGTATTGTGACTATTGAATTGGGATATAGTACAGGACTTGTAGTAGACAAAGGTTAACATTCCATTTTTTATTTTACAGAGTTTTATATAGCGCGAACTTGACCCGAAGGTATCGGGTATCAGAGTGCTTTACATAGCACCAGTTGCGTTACATGAGGACACATTCATTTTTGGTAGGCACCGGGAGATTAAGTGATTTGCCCAGAATCACAGGATGTTCAGCATCATTGCCGAGACTCGAACCCAGTTCCCCAGCTTCGAGGTCGACCGCTCTAGCCGTTAGGCCAACTCCTCTCTGCTGCACACTTCCAAATTGGAACTGATGTTGATTTTAGTGCTAATGTATAAGGTAAAGTTCCAGCTTGTGTAGTGCAATTTGAACATCAAGTTACATTGCACTTCTCCCAATGTGCGTTGCATATATTTTCGATGTTACAGTTTAGTTACTTTTTAAAAACACACCTGTATGTATTTTTTTTAATATTTTGGTTTGTTATCCTTTTTTGTACAAGTGTAAAGTTGTTTGAAGGCAGCTTGCACCAAATATTTAAGTCCAATGTGCTGAATTTGGTGTATCTTTACATTTCTTAACTATCAACATTTCAGACTTATGCATTGCACATTGGTATGCTATTGCTTGTAAGTACAATTTTCTGACACAAGATTACAGCACTTCAGTTCCGTGGCAATTGAAAAGGTAACAGGTGATGGTGTTGCTTACCATCGGTTCCGTCTGCGACAGTGTTGATTTTCTTCGTCCTCCATCAGCAGGATCAGGGGCACCAACTGGTAGATCGGGTTCATGGTTGTGAAGGAGAGTAAACGTGAATAAAGTTGAGTTTGTGCCTTATATCCTTCCCAAGCCGCCAACTCAGGAGTGGCGGCTTGACCGCCAGTTACGTTGGCGGCGAGGCACATTGTGATTGGCCGGGCGGTAAATATTGGGATCCACCCTCCGACAGATACTTTGGCCTATTGCGCCATCGATACGGGAGAATATCCCTGGCGGAGTCGGCAGAACCGCGACGGTCTTTACTCTGTAAAACAGCCAACATTGTAATTGAGCAGGTGGACCGCCATGTAGTCGGGCGGATAGCCCGCCAAAAAAAGCCCACTGTGTTGCGGTCCCGCTAACATCTAAATCAGGCCCTAACTCATCAAGTGAGAAGAGAGGGTGATGATGAATAGATGGGAATTATATGAATCCTACAGGAATATCATTACCAAAGATAATTAGTTTTTTCTTCTGATAGACCTACTCGCTGATTCCTCACCTTAAGAATGAGTTCTAAACAATACCTCAGAGGGAGGAGGAATTGACTAGTGCCAGTTAACCACAAAGCATGCAACACATCTAGGCAATGTGCCTATGACTGTGTGCCTGAGATGTGAGGCAGTGATGCTTGGCAAAAACAGGCAATATGACCATATAGCTGCCTAGCAGATGTCTACAACCAGGACGCCTCTAGAGAGACCTCTGGTGGAAGCCATGGCTCCAGCAGAATTGGCATGAATGCCTCCTGGGTGATCTTTCTTGGCTATGTCATAGCAGGTCTTCATACTGAGGAGAAGATGACCAAAAGCAAAATCATACATTTGGTACCACCTTATCCTTTTTATTTTTTATTTATATTTTTAGCTCCGGAGAAGCCCACAAAGAGATGGCCATCCAGTCTGTCCTGTCCCGGTTTAGTAGATGTAAAATTACTCCTTTTTCTTGGTGTCAGCTATGAAGCTGCTCTTCCTCATTGTTTGGATGTAAGGAGGAAAGAAAGTTAGAAGTGTATTACATTAGACCACATGGAATGTACAAACCACCTTGGATAAGAAGTGTGTGTCGGTGCAAAAGACCAGCTTATGCAGGTAGAAAAGTGTGAAAGGTGAATGAACTGAGAGGGCTGCGGTTCTCCAACCCTACACACCTCAGATATTGCCACCAACAAAACTGTCTTCTGAGTAAGAAATCGATTTGGGCAACTGTGCATCAACTCAAATAGGTGATCAGGAAGGTCAATTCTAAGATTTAAATCCCACTGAGAAGCAATAAACTAAGTGGAAGAAAAGTAATTAACAAAAGATTTTCAAAAACGCACCTCTAATAACGATCAAAACAGGGAAGGTTGATCAGGAAGACACATAAAGGCAGATATTGAAGCCAAATAACCATTCTCTGTAGCCACTGCCAGGCCCTGCTGAGCAAAAAGCAATGAGAATCACAAAATCTCAGACGTGCCAGATTTAAAGGGGTTGAGGCCTTCCAACTCGCACCACTGAACAGATGTGCTCCAGGGACCTGCATAGATGAATCTAGTAGCAGGCTTCCTGGCCACCAAGACATCTGCGACGACTTCTCGCAGACTAAAGGACTCTAGCTGGCACTGCACAGTCTCCACGCACGGGGCCGCCGCCTTTGAGGATTGTGTAGGTGGATCTCGCCATCTTGCTGCGAGAACAGGTCTGCACTGTATGGGCGAGGAAGAGGCAGCCAAGTACTGAGGCCCTCATTTATGGGATTTTGGCACACCTTGCTACGCTGCCCTATGCCAAAGTGAAAGGGCAGGAATGCACGTATTAATCCAATACGGTGCATTCCTGTCCTTTCCCCCCTGCGCTGGTGCCGTTTCAGTAGCCTAGCACCAACCCAGGCACCCTTGCTGCATGGTGCAAGGATGCCTGTGTTGTTGGTAGGATTGGTTTTGTGCAGGAAGGGGCGCCTTCCTGTATAAAAACAATCCTGAGAGGCGTTCTTTTATTTCAATGTCACATAGAAAGAGGAAAAAATGAGGAGAAATAGAGATATTTCTCCTCGTTATGCATCTTTTCGGGAGGCGTAAGATTTTGACGCCATCCCAGGTTTACAAGTCCTTGTAAATCTGGGCATATGTCAAAAGCCATGGGTGTTGCTTGGGAACAACCACCGCAATGCCCATGGATCGACTCCCTTACGTAGAGTAAGGCGACGCATGCAATTTACGCTGAAGCGATTTGCTCTGCGTTGCCTTACTCAAGATTTATGAGGCTTCTTAAAGCCACGCATTGTGGCTTTGCGAGGCTTCATAAATCTGACTCGGAGCCTTGCGTCATGCATGTACCACTTTGCGTGGTGCAAACGCGACATGAGGCTTTCGTAAATAAACCACTGAGTGCCAACAGATCGACCTACCATATCCTCGCGCCCAACCTGGAGCGAACAAGATTAGCGGTGATCCCTCTTCCCGCACCTTTGACAGTCTTTGTCTAAGTATTTATACAAAATATGAACCTTGATTTTTCGGCATCAAAATAAAATAACAGTGAGTGGCACAGAAGGAACTGAGGCGCAATGGCGCACCTTTGCAATATGCAACATGGTGCTAGATAGCACGTTGGGTCAATTTAGCCCCACCCGGGCAATTTATGGATCCCTGACTTAAGTAGTTCACTCACTTCTAAGAACTACATAGTTTGAAGACCTGCCGAGATGTTTTTTAAATTAATTTCCATTTCACGTGTCCTCGCGACGCTGACAGCTGGTCTGCGCGAGCTCCGTTTGCAGCATGTCATACGAGGACAAGAAATGTCACGTCGCAGTGCTTCACCCTGCGCGCGAGCGTTCTTTACCTCACGGGCGGCTGGTGGAATGCAAGCAGGTCAGATGGTTGGCACGAGCCCAGGTGGAAAAAAAACTTACAGGTACATTTAATCAAGATTTAGACCGTTTAAAAAGCCCTCCCGGGCTTGACAGATTTACAGGAAAGTGCTCGTGCGGACAACACCCTGCAGAGGCATTCGTTGTTCTAATTGTGGAGTTTGACTAGTTGAAGAATTAATGGCGAAAAGTAGAAAGTTGGCCTTGACTGGGCCTTTGAAATAAAGAGTTTATATTACCTGAAAGTAAAGGTACTGGGTAAGTAAAAATGCCACAAACTGAACCGCTTTGAATTCATACACTTTTGCTCCTACCGCAAAAAAAAAAAAGTTAACATTTTCAAACTGTATTTATTTAGCAACGAGTTTGTATAGCTGCACAATAACCAGTAGTACCTATCTGAGTTAGGTACGGCTTTGGAAGCAGGACTTTCAGGGCCCAAGGCAACATGGCAGCTTGTCGTTTGGGTGCTCCCTTTCCCTGGCAGCAAGGCAGTTTTTGAGGCGAACTGTTTGTTGTATTCTGGGAAACCTCTTGGATTTGCACCATAAATAACACAGCTGCCTTACAGTGACATATCTGCAGCACCATACTTTATTCTGTACAATGTTTAAAAGCACTTAATTCAACTAAGATACAATAGCAACATACAAAGGTTGTGCGATACAGAGTGGTCAGACACCCGGCTGGCTTTGACAGGTGCTGCACGGTGAGTCGCATTTCGTGAGACGGGTTGCCTTAAAAGAGAGAATTCTGTATGCTTTACCTTTCACTCAGGGAAACTGAAAGATGATGGGTGGAATGACTTGGTGATGGGTGAAATTAATCTTTGCCACTTGTAATTATTCCAGATGCTTTCCGCTCCATCGGTATTTGATCCACTATGCCACTGAGTGGCTTTTTTTCGCATAATTATGGATGTGCCTTATTTGCCACATAATCCATCATCTGCTGCATAATCTACAGATTTTAACAAAAAAATGTGTTTCTAGCTCAAACGGATCAAAAGTTACTGAAAACGTGGCAATGTAGGTTCACGCTCAATGGAAGTCCCTTTGCAAAGGTTAACTGGTCATCTTTTGGTTGCTTTTTCTGTGTTTAGTTGTTGAACTGACACTAATGAGGTGAAATCTTTGTCCAGAGGGTATGAACATGTGTAGAAGTTACAAAATAATTAAGTAATAGTATCAACAAATGTGCTGCATTATGCTGCACAATTTGCCTTTTCTTGCAGCGTAATTTAGTGAACCATGCCGCATAATTTGGTGCTCCCCTTCTGCATAATTTCAGTGATCCTGACTATGCCTCTCTACACAGATGTATGCAAATCAGCCATAGCCATGCTCCAATGGGAGCACCCTTCCTGAACTGCAAGGCCAGGCCCAGGGTCTGACTGGCCTATATGTCAAGCGGCAGTACCCGACAGGCTGATCTGACAGGTGTGTATCTAGGCCGGTATTTGGCTGTTTGTGGGCCTGTTTTATGGTATGCTGTGGTGGATTTTATGGTTGATTTCCCTGATATTAAAACAAACATTTTCTGCAGCAAGCTCAAATTCATGCAGTGTTTCATACCTTGCAAAACACATACTAAGTGTCTTCACAAATTCAAAACAGCCCCAATTTGCAAACATGGGCGACTTTTTTAGCTATCTAATTCACTAGTGGGGAGCTGTTTTAGTTTTGGTGCCTGGACCTATTTTCTGCCCCATTCCAACCTTGGCCAGGCCCCCTCCAGATGGGAACACAACGAGCCTCAAACCTGTTTCGACCAATTTTGGCCACAACAGTAAGGTTGGGCTTGATTCCTATGGCACAGTGCGCACTGGACTGAATTCTGGGCATACCTGACTCACTAAGTATAGCACACGGAGGAAAACAAAAAGATGAGGGTTAGTATCTCGGGCAGGACTGTTCCTATTAAAGGAGGACCATGGCTGACTTGCATTCCTCCCAGGAGGTCTGTGCTCAAGTTGTACACTAAAAGCGTGTACAGCAGGTTGCAGAAACGGGATGAGGATTTTAAGCACATCCGGTACATTGAAACAAAGTCAATTTTCTGACCTTTTGCAGTAAAGCAGACCTATCCTTGCCTTCCGAAGTGCCGGCCCTGCAGTTTGGCCACAGAAGGATGGAGCTAACCTGTGGATCAGCAATAGGACCCCTTCCCTTGACCACCGCCCCATGACTGTTTTTCCAACTTCTCTGGAACCTTGTTTCAGACACAGTAACATGGTCGGTGTTAACATGTCATCAGGACACCTGTATGCACTTTTCTTTGGCCTGGGGGAGCTCAATTGATGGTTTTGTCTTCTGTGACTCATGTGAAAGATGGGTTTGTGGTGTGGGCTGCCTATGGTGTGAATTCTGAATGGCTGCAGTTGGATTTCTCCAGAGCTTCTGCTGACATGGGCACCCGGTTGTCTTTTTGCGACTTATCCAAGTTCCACTCTAGTCTTGACCTTAAGGTAGTTATCCATTGTTCACCCTGTTGCACACACCATTACTTTGATTTTATATACATAAGAACAGGATTGAGACCCTTGTTTAAATGCAATTGAAACTCTGCGATATCCTGGTAAAGTGAGACTGGTATGAATGTTTGCAAGTAGATGGTCAAACCATTTTAAATGATACTGATCTCAGAGAGCTACTTTGTACCGAGTGACCATGCTTGTCCGTGAGTGGTTGAATGGGCATCATTTGATCATACAGACTGACTTCAAGAATCCAAAGCATGTATGAAGAGATTGGATTCAGGCACGCACTATTAATGGTGCTCAGGAGCCCCCTGAAACCTGATTATTGTTGATTTTCAATTTCCAGCTAGGGGACACTCCTTTTCTGTGCTTCCAGTAGGGCCCAAGGCACTCTTGCGAGGCCACTGATTGGATCTATTCATTTAGGTGTTATGTTGGGTACAATATGTCAACCTGTGGTCAGTCCAGCCACCAGTTTAGCGAGCAGGCATTGTGTCAGTGGGCTTTAAATTTGCAATATCTTTACCAGAGTGAAATTTCTGATTAGCCAATGATCTTGTAGTCTGAAGGCCAAACGAGAGTCTGGTATACTTCCAGTAAAGTTTGGAGTAGTTCTAAAGGTGGTTGCCCTGGCTTTCTCCCATTCCTTTTCTGGCTGAATCTGGCCTGGAAAATTGTTTGTGCCTATGTGGTAGGCATGGGCGTAGTAGTGTACCACTTTCTCGGCCCATGTTCCTGTAGGCTTTGATGGTGGTGCATAGGACATCTAAACTTATGTCCCAAAGGAAGCCATTGGGGAGATTTTAGGCTGCGCAAGAGGTGATCAGCTTTTCTCGGTTTCTAGCCGAATCTGTCATCTATATTCTGAACTCTGAAGTTTTTGACTCCTTTTTTTGGGCTGAGTTTTAGAGACGATGGTGCAGTAGTCATTGATGCACAGTACAAGCTCTCTTGTTAAAGTTCTACCCAATTCATTATAAGTGAGTCGTGTGCCATGGACAACAACATTGACATTTCAGAAGGATATGTTACTTGAACAAACTGTTTTTTTTTTTTAAGAGACCGGTTTACTTTCGGAAGTAGTCACCCATTTTCCCTATTGTAGCACCTCAGTAGTCTCCTACAGGCAGCTCGTGTTGGGGAGGCAGAGGCACTACTCACCGCACCATGTCTCCAGAAAGTCTGGATGTGAGTGAAACAGACGGCAAAAGAAGACCTGGTCTCCCTGGCATATTGTAGGTGCCCACCTCACCATGGCTGCCTTTGTGTGCCTTTTTGGGCTTCCCAGTACCTTTTGACTGTATGCGAGCCTCCCACAGACATAGGGTGTTATGGTCCTCCAGAAGCCCCCTTGACCTGCTGTACAATGGGCAACGCCCATTGAGATAAATGATGGCACGTGGAGCTGGGTCCAACGCGGAAGCTCCGCATATGCATACATAAAGTAGATATAGTTGACAGCACTTGCATATGCAGCAGGAGCCAGTATCTGGTAGATGAGACTGTACGTGGCATTGTCGTCATTGCCCCGGTACCCTTCCCAGACGGCATAAATGGCAGTATAGCACCAACTTGTTTAAGTTTACATCTTTCCAGCTCTGATAGATGAACATGAGTCTCCCCAACTGGTCATTGCCTTGTTGGATCCGCCCTTCAATACAGTAAGCCTTGCCTTCTCCCCTGGTATACAAAGGGCGTACACTGTGGTGCCGCCTATGGGCACTAAGTTACTGATAAGTTGGCTTATTCGGTTATCTTTGATTGCCGTCCTGCTTTTGGAAGGTGCAACTCTATCCCATGGTGTTCGTGCTGCACAGCACCCATAGACTTCTTCACAAAGCCATGCATGACCCTTAGGCACCCGTAATTTCTCCCACTGACCGCGACTGCTACATCAAGCACTACATTTTTTTATATTGGTTTCTGTCCACTTGTCTTCTTGAACAATGGCTGTGGCAATTTCCTTGACGTCTTTGAGAAACTTTCGCAAGAGCTCCTCAATATCTTGCCCCTGTTGGTGGCCAAATACATTAAGTAAAGTCATGGAACTGACAACATACCATAACATCCTGAGCACATCTTCGCCATGCAAAACTCTTTTGGCTGCAACGGGGGGAGGGGGATCATGTGGTGATTGGATTTGAAATACCTCTTTTGATATCCTAGCAATAGCCAAGTCTGGTAGCGCATAAGCAGGAATACATGTGGAATCCACTGGCACAGGTTGGTACTTTCTCTTCTGGGCCTCACTGATCTACCAGTGGTTCGTGTCTTGAAAATGTGTTAACTGACCTTTGAGATAGTTGGCAGCATAGACGGAAACTGCTTTTACTGCTTTGAAGTGAATGGCCAGGCTCCAGTCCAGATGCAAAGTTTTTGTAAACTTTCTGCAACTTGGTCTCAGACCACACTTAATAGTACAGAAGATCCAGAATTGCCTGTTCTTCTTTTCCTTATCTTAGGAATGGCATGCATTCTTGTCGGACTTCAACAGTCGTAGGTGTCCCATGAAACAGGCACATTTCGAAATTTCTCTATATATCCACTTAAATCTGCAGCAGAACTTTCTGACAAGTCTCGTACAGTATTTTGTCCATTCTTGATACAGAAAATCCTCAAATGTAAACTATTTTGGTGTATATAGCATACTCCTGAGTCCAGAGCAAGCCCCACCATAGATGTCACATGTTCTTGTCTTGTTTTGTTTTTCTGATGCTGAATCGGATAGCGAGTTAAACAAACCATACACGACAACAGAAGTGGTGGGAATAATGTTTTGTGTCGACATAAGGAGCCACAGTTGAGATCCATTGCCACACTTTTGATTTTTAAAACAGAAAGCTATTCTGCCCCCAACCACTGAAAGGTAGGATAATGCTCAAAAGGTCAACTTAGCAGTCTCATGCTGAAACAAGCATTGGCAATGCCAATAGTTCTTACCTTTGGCTTTCCAAACGCAGACCAATGGACCTTGGCAGAGCTTTTTACCAATGCTCTTCCCCATTGCCAAATAGAAAAAAAATTGCTTGGTTTCTTGATGCTGGAAAGTACTGTGAGGTGTATCCACGGATGGCTATGGCATGACGTGGCCATCAATTTGTTTTGGAGAGGCAAAATTTTTTATAATATATGTACTACAGTGGCTTTTTTGAAAGGTGAGGCTCTGTAGCAAACTGAAGCTGCCAGTTGATCAGAATACCAAATAAATAAAAAACGTTAAAAAAAGAATGTAACAGGGAAACAAGAGAGGAGTAGGAGAAAGGGGTAGCAAAGAAGAGCTACAGGAGAGTGGGGTTGAAACAATAAAAAAAAAAAAAAAAGGCAGATGAAAAAGTGGGTGAAGCAATGAAAGAGCAGGAAGGGGATGAGCAACAAGGAGAACTAGGGGAAGGGATTTCCTGGGGGTGGGGAGGGTCCGAAAATGCATGTACCTTTATGGACTGCTAAAAGCAAAAGAAAAAAGTAGATCTCTGAATGTGAGCAATGGAAGGATACAAGTCATCCAACCAAAAAGTTGGTAAAGAAGCTACGCTCCAGGAGTGGGACTAACTCAAGAAGAGGAAGGAAAGCCATCAAATAAGAAGCAAGTAACAGAGTGACAAGAAAGGAAACCAATGGAAAGAAGTGGGCTGACCCAAAGCTCTTTGTACGTAGCGTTATTGTCTACAATAGGCCTTTAATAGCAGATATCTGAAAGCTGTCTTTTGGCGAGACCTAAAAATAAGTGCTGCATGAATAGCAGTAATTAACGTTCCCTGCTAGAGGCATCGCCTACATAACTAGGCATAGGAAAGTTACCAAAATATAATGCCCGCTGAGAAGGCAGCAATAAAGAAGCAGAAACTAAAACACTGCTCAAAATGGGATAGGGTTTTTATTATTAATAAAATGTTTAATCAAAAACCTAACAAACTTTGTTTGATCATTTCCCATGGTTATGGCTAGCAAAAAAAATTAGCAAATTCCCAAATGTAGGACTCAAATGAAAAGCGCTAAGTGATTCTGCCTGTAGACGACTAAAAGAGTAGAAAGAACGAAGATGCCAAAAGGGATGGCGCTGCATAAATGCTAAAATTCAGGAGCAATGTAATTTTTTTGAAGGAATAATCTGAGAGTAATTATTTGGTTGTATTTTTAGGTCTGGCTACAAGCAGCTGTAGCTTCTGCTCCAAGAGTTCAGTGCATCAATTCTTTAAAAAAAAAAAAAAGGAAATTAAAAAGAAGTGTAGAGAAATCGTGTTTTGTTTAGTCACCGTCTTTTCTTCATTTACTGTTTTGCCATTGCTTAGAGAGACTGTCCATCAAATCCATGACATTTCAGAGACATTTACATTGTATAATTGAGTTTCCATTAAGAAAATGCTAAGGTGCCACCCGGCCTCAGGAGCAATGCGCCTATGGCGGGGTGCCGGTCCCCGCCGGAAGGGGAGGGGCAAGTGACGGAGTAGAGTGACGCCGCCAGCACCAGCTTACTACACACACACACGGGCATTGGTCTGCCTGGCTCGGGGATCCGGAAGTGCATTAAGCATTTCGGGGTCGCGAAGAACCAGTCTGCGCTGGACCCTTCACCGCTCTGACATCGCGCTGCCAGCTGCCCAAATGGGGGCTGGATTAAAAAAAAAAAATTCGGCCAGGGTTGTTATGACCCCTAACCCAAAAAGTGCCGACAGTATTGGTGTGTGATCTGTGCCACGAGGGGGATGCTGGTGGTGGAGGTGCTTGGGGGGCAGAGGGGGGGGAAGATCCCATGGGTGGATGGTCTGCGGTCTGGTTCCAAATCGGGTTATAAGGGCGGGGTCTCGGCAATACCTGCCCATATGGTAAGGCATAAAGTAGTTCATGCGACTCATATTGCTTAATGAGTGCCCAGCTTCAGTGATACGGGTGCTAGAAACACCAAAGGGTCATTCCTCTAAAGGTAATATTTTGTTTTCACAAGAAACACCACCCATTGGCGACTAACAATCTCATTCAGGACACCTGGTGACTTCTCTGCTGCTGACAAATTTCAGCACACCCCTAGCTTTGGCAATGTCACTAGATCTAGCTTCTAAATGAAAATGGAATCCAGGTGTAATGTGTTTGCCAATGGTTGTTACTGCATTTTCAATAATCTGAGACTTTTTAGTTGGGAATTCAGTGGTACAGCTAGAATTTTCCTTTCTTATTTATGGGGGAGACCACCATTCAATTACCTTTTCACCTAAAGCTAATGCTTATGCTATCCCCATCGTGTATTATTCTAACCCTGCATGCAGCTCTTTCCCCTCATCCATCTTACCCATAGCTTTTTACCAAACTGGCACTTTTACCTTACATTTATTCCTGTCTCACCATTTCTATTATCCTATATCCTTATCTGAAAATTTTGATCTACTCCTTACTCTGATACTAAACCCTGACTTTCCCTATTTTGTTCCCGCCAATGTTTCTGTTCCCCCTGCCATTCTCCAGCTGAGATGTTTAGTATCCAGGGGAGGACTTTTGGTGGAGGGGGTCCTGCCAGTGGCCACCACCAGCAGTAATAAAAGTAAAACCTAGAAATTGTTCCATAGTGTGCCCCATGTTCATGGCCCTTCATTTTATACCCTAAAAATATACGGCAGCTGTCTAAACAAAAAAAAAACCTGAGTGATAGACAAGTGGGTGGTTAGCCAACTTATCAGATACAAGGTGCCCGAGAGCCTTCAAGTTTTTGAAATGGCCTGAATTGTAAGCAACTGAGCATGGAGTGTTTTTGGGAGACCTCTCACACACTGATCTTTCTTGACAACGAGTTTAAGAACTCTCAAAGTAATCCAAGTTAGCGATGCTAGCACTATGAACACTTATGGTGTCCTTCGGCAATCACAATTGAAAGGAGCTTGTGGGTGCCAGGGTTCACAATCTGTCTTGTGGTATGATAGTGTTTCAAAATGTCTTACGGTCCGTTAAATGGATGGCATGTAAGAACATCTTTTCGGTGCACGGTTTTTGCATTTTCATAGCACCTCATATTATGAATTCCTATCATGTTGGTGCCATCTTTGAAAGTACCATGTTTTGTTTGTGTGCATCTAGCTAGTGTGGGAAATGTAATATTCAGGTCTATGTGAGAGTACATTAGAAACTGTGGGGCATATTTACAAGGGGATTGAACCATTGGTACGTCACTTTTTTTCGAAGCTCCCATGGCACTGTGTCCAGCTCCATATTCACAAGGCGGTGCTAAGCCACTTTGCGTAGCTTAACACCACCTTGTAAATATGGTCCTCCTCAAAGCAGTTCTCTGTGGCAAGGGGGCTTGCAATGGGTGTTGCTGTGAGCGTTCCAATGCAACACCCTTTGCTTTTTGACACTGCTCCAGATTTACATGGATCTGTAAATCTGAGGCAGCGCCAGCAACTTACGCCTCCCCAGGGGAGGCATAAAAGTGGCGCAATGAGAAGAAATACTTCTATTTCTCATCGTTTTTTGCTGTTTCTATGTGCTGCATTCTGCAGCACACATAAGGAGCAAAACGCCACTGATTGTTTTTGTGCAGAACGGTGCCCCTTCCTGCACAACAACAATCATACCTGCAACGCAGGCACCTTTGCATCACGGTGCAAGGGTATCTGCTCTGGCGCTAGACTGCTTCTTTTGCGCCAGCACATGGGCGAGTACAGAAATGCGCCATATTGTTGTAAAAACGGCGCATTACGTCACTTAGAAAATGACGCAGCTTAGCGCAGCAAAATTGCTTGCAGCACTGTGCTGCGCCATTTTCTTGTAAATATGCCCCGTCTGCGTTCGATGTAATGTCAGAAATGCAATAATTAGCATATTATGGCACTAGTTCCCTTGTCATGTAAATCAGTCTGAACCCTATATCAAACTGGGCCCTGCATAATGCTGTTATATGTTAAAAGGTAAGCATTCCAGAGACTGATTACGTTTCTTTGGAGCTACTAAGATATTCCCTTCTCCGATGGTTTGGAATATATAAACCACTGTATATGCATATGTGGTATAATATATTGATGAGCCCTTCTTATTGAATTTCGAAGCTTATTTCAGAATATAATCCTTTCAAAGTGTACAACCTCAAGATATTTTGTATCGTGTATGTGGTAGTATGTTAATTGCTATAGATCCTACAAACAATCAATGTCTAGAATGCATACCTTTTACCCTCACGTTATACAGGATCTCTCAAACTGTTCGCTTATAATTAGAAATAGGATTCCCAAATGATCAAATTTTGAAAACATTAGGAGTTGAGAATAAAGGGAACCACCAACTTTTTTGTGATAGCTACATCGGCATATCCCAAATAACCATCCACACATAAGATGGCGGCCACATAAAAAGGGTCCTGACTGCTTTATATTAAAATGGACTTCTTGTAACCTACCAAATATGAAACTATATCAAATGTAGACACTTTCCCCTCCAAGGCTCCACCCAATATTCACACTCATTATTTTTGAGAAGTTGGCAGGTCTTCAAATTTCTTCCTTAGCAGGAGTGGGAACGATCAAAATAGAACTCGAGACTAAGCGTTCTAGTGTCATGGGCATCCGCGTGTTACAATCTTTCATAAATCTCCCACACCAGCACAAAAGGAGGCATCCAATACCACATTTTTCAAAGAACAAGAGACCAGTGCGGTTACATTTATCAGCAAATAAGCTGCTTTATTGAAAGCAAAGAATGATAGGTACCACAGTGTCACCATGGTATCAGGTTTCATTCCCTGAGAGGTGGTTATTTCAATTTTTAAAAATCTATTTTTAAAACAATTTCAATTAAGAAAATAGATGAAATTCCAGATACTGGAATGCATAAATTAATGTAAGTAATGGTTACATACATTATTAATTCCTTACGATTATCAGAAGCATTTCTGATCCACAGAAAGTAATATTTTAAAATTCACAGTAAAAATACTGTTGCATACAATATATACAAACAGACCCATTATGGGCCATATTGTTTCACTCCAGACATGGAAATGATTCACTCAATCCTAGTCAAACTCGTGCTATTTGTGAAAAACTGACAACAAAGCAAAGGCTTTTCGTACCCAGACAGTCATGTCAATTTGAAATAAAGTTGGGGTTCAGAAGGTGACCTATCTGACTTGAGGACAACCCTTGTAAGAAAACTTTGCAGCCCAACCCTGGGCACAGCATTTTAAGAGAGCCATAATGCACAAAGTATGGCTCCTGTCTTCAGAAACTCAGGGGAAGCAGATCAGAGAAATGACATATGTTCGGCATGGAATGCCAGCCATCATGCAGCGTGAACTCTGAACTTTACGTCAAATGGAATGGATTGCCTAGCCATAGAGTAGCAACATAACCCCAAAAGCAAACCATGACAGACTGTCGAGAAAAGCTTAATCTTGTTGTCTTTATAGAGGACCCCGGCTACAACACACTGCCAGAAAATTCACTTGTTTGTGCAAATACTTCTGACAGCAGTTTTGGCAATCTTAATACCCTCATTACCCAGATCTCAGGATGATAATATTGAGCAGAGTTTGAACACTGAAGGGAGACCTTGAACTATGTTCATTCATATGTTTTCTCTTGGAATGTTTAAGCTTTTACAGTTTACAATAAATACTGCATAGATTTAAGTATTCCTGAAAAAAATCAGTACATAGGATAGGGAGAAAAACACAAATGAACATACTGTGTCTTATACCTGATCTGCATTATCACTCCATCACCCCACTCCCCCAACCCCTAAGGAAAGGTCTCCCTTCAGTGCAGCAGAGTGTTCGCATTTCCAAAAGTCCAGATTGAAACATGATTTTTTAAATACAAAAACCTTTCAAAGTGCTTTGCGGACACCCCACCCCCTGATGCAGTTATAGCTGGATCAAGAGAGCGGTGTCCAGAAGCTACCCAGAACCAGTACCCCAAAAATATACAGCGTTTAAGTGTGGGAGAACACCTCCCAGCCACATTTCTTCATTTGCTAAAATATCCGGAGCCAGAATCGAAGATGCAAGGTGGGTGACCATGGGGTGGGGCAGTCTCCATATGGAAGACCCAGGAGCCTGGATGGTGGGAGCGAAGGTGCAGCACGGTCCATAACTTGTAGCAAAAACAATATGTACATATTTGCCCATAAGGGACAAGAGCTGGCCCGGGCAGGAAAAAAAAGTCAATGTACAAATTCTATAAGAATTGCAGACATTGCAAAGCAACGAAGCTCCGAGGGCCACAACGCCAAATACTCGTGCTGGGCCAGCCCAAAGTGCTGAAGGTGGCAGTACTTGGATCTCTCCTCCAAAGTCCTTTCTTACGACGGTCACTTTGCGATTCCTGACACGAAAGAGCAAGCGGCGGCAGGCGAGTTGTGCGAAAGTCATCGAAGGCCGCACAGCAGCCTATTATACAGAACACTGTGCATCATCACAGCAATAATCAATAGCTTCACAGCATGGACGAGAACACGTACAGGTCCCATAAGCCCTTTGGATACCAGGGAAACTTGGGACGAGGTTGAAGAGGACACTTGTCTTCTAGTATACAATGTTTGTTGGGCACCACGGTGTGTCTGGGTGCAGCAAGCAATGGATGGAGCGGAACCTGAAACGAGAAGCAAAGGAAACTAAGTCATCAACCTTAATATAAGCAGAAGCCGACAGGCAAATTAAAGTACATGCATTTAACTGTACAGCACTAAATTTGTATAAAATTCCGAGCTACCCATATAGCTGACCTTGTAAATTCCGAAACAAAGTGGTTTCTAAAAAATAGTTTAAATTTAAGAATCAAGTGTTCACTGGAGAGTACCGCTGAAGTTTTTCGATAATAGTTATTATTTTTTTGTATGGTTCCTTTGTTTATCATAAACAGGTGAAGGGAGAAGCACCTTTACTCTATTTCTCCTCCAAAAGAAAGTTGACAGCTTCCTACAGCACAGCCAGCTTTAGGTCACAAATGTATGTAAGAAGCAACGTTCAGGCCCACCCATTTTTTCGGATAGACATCACGCGACTATTCCAAAGCACATGTAATTTAAGTTGCTTCTTGGTATGAGAATGGCAGTTCTTGAGAAGCTCTTGTACAACTGAGACTATTTCCCTTGGCTGGATTATGCTCCATTTAACTAACTTTTTGTTGACAGAAATCACAAGCTCTGAAATGCTGAATTTCCAACTCCTTCAAGCTTGTGTGTCAGGGGCCCTGGGTTCTGTTTCCCACCTTGACTAAATTGCATGAAGCTAGATAAAGCACTTTATCTCACTGTGACAGAGTAAATGTATCAGGGGCGGCTCCTCCACAATGGTGGAGGAGCATCGCCCCACTGGCTCAAAGCCAGCAGGTGAAAAATAAAATTATGTTCTATCATCGTTTTACTTTTCACCTGCTAGCTCAGCAAGCGTGTCTAGGGAGGGGCGGGCCGGGCATGACAGGAGGAATGCTATGTGCACTTCTAAGTGCACATGTGTGTTTGGCCAGCCGTCTCAGGCTGGCCAGACACACATGTGCACTTGTGTTTCTCCAACCCGGCTGTATTGAACAGCAGGGTTTGAGAAACAGCACAGACTCCCTGTCCTGAGCAAAGCGTCAAAGCAGCCCGCTCAGGGCAATCCCTGCGCTGCTCTCATAACATGAGGGGATTGCACAAGGAGTCTGATGCTGCCCCAGTGCCTGCTGGGACAAGGAAGAAGAAAGATGACTGAGACGCGACTAGCAGGCGGCCGGCAGCTTCAGGTAAGTCTTTTATTTAAATTATTTTTTAAACCCCCCCCCTCCCTGCGCTCTCCCTCCTGCGCTCCCCCCGCGCCACCTCCACCCTCCCCAACACTTTTTGTATGTGGCGGCTGCCACTGAAATGTATCTAAATCAGGGCGAAACAGCTAAGACCAACTATCAAGGAACATTTTCAAAATCATTGGCGAACACAAAAGTACCATTGAGAACAAAGACGTGAAAGCTCACCTCGATGGGTCCTGCTCCACAGAGAACGCTCCTTTCATGTTGATGGCATTCCTCTTATTTTCAAACATTCCATAGCTCAAGGTGACCTGGAAGACAGCAAGGTAACATACAACTTAACACTCTGCTCAAGATCTGCCTTTTGGTCACAAGCTATGAAGACTTTGGCACCTGTTTATTTCTGGTACATTAATAATAGTTGAGTTTGTACTTCAAATGAGTCAATATATTACACTGGAGGCTCCTCCCCCTTTGACCTAGGACACAACTGGGGAACAATACCAACTGCACATTGGTGCTGGACATGCAGACCCCTCCGGGAGGGGCACTGAAAAAGCTTAGTTTCAGTGCTGTGCAGTGCTTTATGGTGAGGCAGAGATTCCAAAACCCATTGCATAAAGGTGTCAAATGCCAGTTATGCTAAAAGGCCCTGCTTTGACACTTTGGAGTAAGATGTCAGATCGCGCAGCATTACATTTGCTTCTTCGAATGGTTAGATGAACTCTGTCTCTATCGCAGTTTGCCTTCTGAAACCCAGTTCCAATGAGAGAGAATATTCTTCATAGCATAAACCAATCCCCAAATGATAATCTGTGGTATTTTACGTGGGTGCCAAGGAAGAAACCAGTTCTAACCTTTTCATACTTATACCAAAACCTACCATAGAGTAACTAAGAAGGACCAGAATGTGCTTAGAGGAAGGGTATTTGGCCAGCCAGACACTCTGCTTAGCTAAGAGGTGCTCTAAACTAAATATTGAACTACAAAGACCTGTGTGGACAGCTCCACTCTTGCTGCGGCAAAATACAAGCACTGGTCGCCTCATGCAAAAAGTAACACCACTCTACAAGCATAAAGAATTACATCTCTGTAATATGCCTAGCCTCATGAGAAGTGACTTTTGAATGCCAGATTGCTGCTTTTTTCCATAGCTCCCCATGTGACTTGAGTTGCACTCATCAGTGCACAGACCTACCTGCTTGTGGATTTCAGACTGGGGCACTTGATGCAGGTTCTCCAGGTGGGAGTGGAACAGGTTACTGCGGATCAGCTTCACTCCCAGCACAGACTCTATGATGTAGCCAATGGTGCAGTCGTCAGGCAAGCGGATCTTTTCAGCAGTGCTCATGAAATGGCCGCCACTGTGAATGTAAAGATACAGGTTCACACCGGTCTTGCATCGGTCTTTGAGCAACACATCCATGCAACTTTGTGGTTAAACCTCTGCGTAATAGGATACTTTGGCTGGACAGAGGGATCATCACAGTGGTTAATTTGTAGAATCCTAAGTAACAGGGCTCTCGCCAGTGGGCTGCTGCAGCTTGCACCATCCATTGCCCCTGCCAGCGCAGTCAATAGCAGCACCAACACAACTACTAACAATCACACTCCTACAAGTGTCAATTCAGACTATTCCAGGCCCCAAAACTATGAGAACAGCTTGGCGGTATTTAGTCATTTTTTATGTACCTTGTATTCACAAACAACTGTTGTTGTGCCCTTTTCTAAACTGCACAAACAGCGCCACCATGTGGCAGACTGTCATAAGTGCTGGGGTTGACAATTATGTGCTGGTGCTGAGCACCAGTAACCACTGGCGCAAATTAAGCAATGAATCATCGGCATTGTAAATACCAAGCCTTAAAAAGGTGCATAGCCAAACATGGTTCTTCTACATTACACCTGTGGGTAAAGATTTAAACGCCCTTTACTTTTTCTACCCATAGTCAAACTACAGAATAAATGCGAGGGCTATCCCTCATTGGGTCTGTGGACCACAACAAGAGCTAAAAAGGTCTTCTGAGCAGGCAGAATGCATTAGGGAGAAAATTATGGGTATCCAAAGCAGATCGATGGCAAATTTTCAGTAAATCAACGCGAGAAAAATACACATACAAATAATCTCAATGGAACTCAATGACAGTCAATCGTTCTGAAATTCTGGCACAGATCCCGCCCTGGTAGACCCAAGTTGGAAATGCTGGAGTGTAGACAAACAAGGTGGTAGACAATAGAAGAGAACTTTTCTTACCTGGCCCAGGGGCTCATCTTCAATGCCAGCCCTCGACTGATGCAAAAGCCCGCTCCTCCGGTAGCAAACCAGAAATTAACAGGACGCTGGAAACCAAAGCAGGAAATAAATTAGATTCCATAAACTGAATTACCTTCACAAACATTTGCTCTAAATAGGAAGCTTGTTTAGACTGCCTAGTACCCTTTTTCCTTTACAGAATGCTTACCATACTGCACAATATGGTTTAGAGTTACTTCGCTTTCATCACGCCTTGCCCAGTTGAGCCCCAAAATAGCCCATGGAAAGTGGTACCAATAATCAGAAACACTTGGGTGATGGAATCCAGAGTCTCTTCTGCCACTGAATTAGTACTATTTCTAAACATTTTTTTGGACTGTATTGCCACTACTTCTCTCCCCAGTAATGCCAGCTATAAAATACAATATGTATGCGGATTTACATCTTTTCATGCAGGACATGTCTCAAACAGGATACAGGTCCCGCAGTGTAACTCCAAGTGAATGTGCTTCGAAAGCATGTAAGGTTTTTGAAATTCCCAGCATCCTTATTTGAGAAACTATGCATGGCCTTACAAGACTATGTGATACTCTGACAACCAGCTGGGACAGTTCATTTAACACTGTTTTTATTTCTGTGATACCTAACATACCATGTACTGGTTCCCAAGCATCATCCCACTTCTCGGAGAAGGCTCAAGAAAGCAGGGCACCCACTGCTGCACACTTACCGTTTTACTCTCGCTGATTCGCTCAGTGGCCTGGATGGGTCGGTCAAGGCTCGGCTTCCCAACGTAAACATCCTGGGTGTGCGGATAAGCAGACAGCAGCTTTATAAGCGTTTTGACGTTCACGTAGTTATCGTCGTCGACATGGCAAAACCACCTAAGAGGCAAAGGCATAGGGTGAGTATAGTAACGACTAGAGACAAGTGATAAAGTACAAGTCATCACAAAACTCTGATTTCCAAGCCAAATAGGCATTTTTACAGCGCATCACATTATCCCATTTATCCTAAAATCTTAAACTTGAAGAACTGGACATAGGAAATTGGCTTCAAGTTTTTATATCCCTCATCCAAATGCCCATGCTCCTCATTAGGACCCCATTTCATTTGCGGCATGCCAATATTACACAAAATGAGAGCGCAATCGAATACCATCTGCTCATTGAAAGTTCATAGCACACTTAACTGGGCATAAGAAGTCTAAGGAGGTCCCAGAACTGCTTGTAACAAGGTCCATGCCAGGGTGGAATACCACAGGACACGAATGCCCATTCACTGGCACGTCCTTGAGAAATGGTGACAGGGCATGACAGGGAGGTAGCAGTCATTGGCTTATAGGAGTCAATTCACCAAGCAGCAAGAGAGAAGCATACAACTGGCCATGTTGGGAGATGTGCTGTTGGCAAGAAGGCATTAATGTGGTGCTGCCTGAGAGAGGAACATCTACGCTGGGCCACTGGAATTATGCGGCACGGGAGGGCCAAATTATGTGGCAGGGTTAAGTAAATTATGCGGCAAGAAAGGCAAATTATGCAGCATGATGCAACACATTTTGTGACAGTATTACTTCATTATTTTTAAAACTTGTTATCACTGTCTGCGCATTAGTTGCACCTCATTAGTACGAGTTTAACACCCAAATATAACAATAAGCTACAGAAAGGTGACCAAACAACGTTTACAAAGGGCCTTCCACTGTGCAGCAACATGTCACTGCGTTCTTAGTAACTTTGGAACCGTTTAAGCTAGAAACATTTTTTTTGTTGATTATGCAGCAGATGATGTGAAATCGGCCCGGCCGCGCAATCGCATAATTCCAGTGGCCATGTGAGTGTTGAGGGGTAATAGGCTATTGCCCGGGCCATATGAACAGGGGCGTAGCACTGTGCGGTGTCCATGGGCATGGCAGTATAAAGCAATGCAAGTTAGCACAATGCCCATGAACCACCGGGGTTCCGAATGTTGCATGGGAAGATACCACGTCCTCTGCAAAGTAAGGGGGGGAGGGGGGGGGGGTGTAGCGCGATGCGTGACACAGAAGGCCATGGGACACAAAGGAAAGCGGGGTACAAAGTCTATGGGAAAGGAGCAGAAACGACGGAATCCTCGCATGCAGTCATGTGTGGCCTGGTAAAATAATGTCTTTCCCAAGTGACTGTGCTCAGGTGTCCCCTTCCTTGGCAGATCGCGTCATACTTGGTGAAGTCTGAAGGATGTCCCTCCCCCAACAACCATTCCAGCTCATCAAATGCCGACTCCTCCCCGCCACCACGGACAGGTTTAGATTTTATTGTGTATATGGCTATCGCGCGCTGCCTGCCTAGTTAGGCCCCTGTATCTTAATAACTAACCACAGCCGGGACCCGCCATCACTGGATGACACATTCAGCGGCTCCGAGGCTGAGGCCCCGCACCAGGTGGAAGCGGAGCGCGGTTTTCTCGCACCACTGAAGCAAAGGATTAGCCCGTCAGACGCAGCGTTAATAGAAGCCTCGTCCCTGCAGATGCAGCCCCAGCCCTGTCCGCCCTCGGCCGCGGAGACCCCTGGGAATCGGCGGCTCCACTTAATTTCCGAGCAGGCGGCCAGAAAAACATCTGTGGATGTGATCTCCATCAACGAGGGACTAAAGGGCTGAAAATGTGCGACTGTGCGCCGCGAGCACGCCCACTCACGGGGCACCAGCGGCCCCGGCGCGCCGTTTGACCGCTGACACATTGTATTCTAAACAAAATGCTTCTCTAAGGGACTGTGTGTGGTTTAATTACTGCACCGTAAAACGCAGGGCTGACCCGCTCTCAAAGTTGTGATAATACTGACTTGGTAACTGATTTACTTTCTTAGAAACCGACTTGGGGTTTTTTTTTTTTTTTTTTTTAACACTGCTCAGAAATGTAAACCCCACTTTTTTTTATTCAGCATCTTGTTATGGATGGAGCTTGGCCAATCTCTAAGCCCTTCTGTGTTTTTTTTTACACAGATATGGATAAGGAAGAAAACTGACGGAAAGAAGAAGTTATTGGCCTTGTATAGGGGCCAAAAAGTCCACAAACAGTAAAAATGTACCCACTGTGACGGTTTTGCCAAGCAGAAAAACAGAAATTCTAATGTTATGCTAGTTCTGCAGTCAAAAACGTAAAACACAGGGCCACAGCTTATTTTGTGCGTCCAAATGTCAACTTGAAGTACAAGTCTTAGCGACAACCTTTCGTTACCCAAAATATATTTCCCCTGATTAAACAGCTGGCCTCCAGCCCAGTATACTGGCACCCAATGCATGCAGCAACGTTCAAAACTTACTTCCTGCCAGACTCGATAAATTTGTCGTATTCCACGGCCATCTTGCATGACAGGGCCTGGCGGCTGTGAGCAGACGAGCAGTTTGTGTTGATGACGTTTGCTGGAGAAATTAAACAGAGGTTAGACAGTGGCTCCTAAAACACTTTTTTTTAATAAGCCCAAATAAGATGGGCTTGAACTCCCCTACTCCCAGAAAAAGGCCTTTTTCCTACTACTAGCTTCAATTGGGCTATCTTTGCCGCCCCCTGCTGGTGACACCACATGGCAGCTACCTCAGCTTGCCTTACAGACTGCACTGGCACTAGCTGTAAGCAGAGGCAGGCAGGTTCCCTACAGCGGCCTAAGCATGAAACTAATGCTCTGTGTCTTAATACCCTGCACAATCCTCAAACAGACACGTGCTGTTGGACTTAGGGACCAAATTCTCGGGGGTGGTGTGGGTATTTGGGGAATTCCCTCACCGCTGGAAAAAGGAACTTGTGCCAACAAAATCTGAAGCTATTATGCCCCTAGGCCTGCCTTCATGCCATCGAACTCGGAGCCCTCCCGCGATTAGCACGAAGTTTTGTGATAAATTGAGCCATTTACTTAGTTTAATTATCAATGCAGCCAATGCCAAGAGAAGAGAAGGCAGCTGTTTGAGGTGGGGTTACGGTACAAGACGGATTAAAAAGAGGCCAATGCTGGTGAGTGGAGGCAATCCCCAGAAAGGGTTAATTACTAGGCAGCCTCCTTTCCTTCCCAGAGTGGTTTCTGGCTGGGCGTTGCCAGAACCCCGCCTCTATTCACGGTGGACTCTCCCAGCTGCGGCCACCTGTTACTTGGCTGCACCAACTCAAAGGGGGGATTGATTCAGGGGCTGAATGGGAATCATTTACATGGAGGAGAATAGAGGGACGTGACCGCAGGGAGGGCTGCTGGAACAGTACAGGCATGCCCCCCAGATTTCAAGGAGGGCGAGGGGCCGCCATCATGAGCTGCTAACTACACTGAACATTTTAAAGACAGCGTAGTCCTCTCCCAGGGTCACTTCTCTATACTCTGGAAGAGGCCATCTCATCCACAACGATTCCAACATGGCTGTTTGAGATGCTGAAACTGGACCACTGCTAGCTACCATACAGTGAAAGCCATCAGCATTTCCAACTCCACTCCTGTGCCCAGGACAGGCCAAGTGCCCTTTGGCAGCACCTGCTTCAGGGTACCTTGGAAGAGCCACGCCCTGCTAATAATTTGGCGAAATGTCTCAAACCCTAGGTGGCCTTGGAGAAGTTTCTCACATACAAGTCAAGATTTGCAGGTCACAATACACTACAGCTCACTTACCCGTCTGCTTCTTCAGCTCCTCGTCATCCCCATCAGTGAAGATGAAAGTCTATAAGACAAAAAAAAAAAAAGAAGCTTTAACCATCTGACCATAAACATGCTCTTACAGAGGCCACCCTCAGCACTAAATGCAGTAAAAAGGATGAATCAACTAAATGATCCAAGCCTTCTTTCGGTTCTTTTCAGACTTGCTGTTTAATCCGTCTGTGTACACCCTATGAACCACTGTATTCACCCCCACACAATGCCATTAACATCTGCACCACAACATCACCCCTGCATTCAATGCCTCACTGCACCAAGCCATCGTTTGCCCAGCTACACCAAAGGTTCAACCAATTTTCAGGTAAGCTACTGTGCTAATAAATGCAGTGTATACCCATAGCATGATCATATATCATAAACCTTGCACGCGTCCGACCCTCCTGGACTCGTGTTGGACACCAAGCAATCACCTAAAACACACTCAAATTTCTCAGACCAATCGTTCGAGTTCAGTTTCAAATGGCCTATTTCTGTGAGCGCGCGTCTTAATGGACCCCCAACTCCACCAAAGGTGTAGTCACCTGAACATGAAAAGAATGATAATTTCAGCAGATAAACTCTGGTGAAAAACACACGGACACGTCCGACTTGACAGTCCACGCGGCAGCATTCCCAGCGCGCGGTTAACTGTACACGCGGCAAACAGCAGCGCGCGCGCCCCGGCTGAGGCGCGTCTGGTGCACGCGATGACTAAGCGCTGTATTCATCCCGACAGGGCCGGGTTATTCACACCGCGTTATTGCACATTAAAGGTCCGGGCTTGAGTTTCACGCCTTTAGATGGCGAGGCCGGGCGCGCCGTGGGCCCCGCGCCTGGCGGGCCGTCTCCTATCACACTGAACTTGTTTGTTTAGCCAAAGGTCAGGCCGCAGCTGCCGCTTATCTCTGGCACGGGATCTACCTCAGACGACTTGCCAGGCTGCAGCTGGGCCGTGAGCGCCACCTGCCGGCCGAAGAGAGGAAGGGGCGAGGTAGGAGCGGACTCAGGCCATCCAAACAGGGCCCCGTAACAGGCCGACTGGCCGTACACAAAAGGCGGGCGAACTCCGCACAGCCACGTGTCTGACAGGCTGGTCGGGCCGGGCCGGGCCGGGCCAGGCCAGCCACGTGTCGGACTTAGTCCGACTTCACTACAGCAGACAGCCCCCGCTGGAAACAGCAGCTGTGCTTTTTTTTCTAAGAATGTGTGTTTATTTATACAGCACCTCTGCTGTTTCTACGCACAGTAAAATGCTCCTATCCCCACGTTTTAAATGGCACTTAATTTACCGACCTCGGAAGGATGAAAGGCTAAGTATGCCTCGCTGGAATTCCAACATGCGACCTACAGGTCACTGAAAAGGAATGAAATCGGCTTGAACTTGCTCAGCCATCTTGGTGACTTGGATTTTGTCATGTATATTATTATGGATGCAACTGATGACATCGCTATTTTCCCAAAATAATATAAAGAAGCTTCCAATTGAATCGTGGAACTGACGGTTGTAGTCTATAGGTTTTTCTATAACCAATAGAATGTACTTGGTTTTTTCCCTTTACATAGATAAATGGACACACACAATACACAAACTTAAATATCCAAAATACGGATGCTGCAACTGATAAGCAAAAGAAAAAAAGCTGACTGACTGCAAGTGGAATTCCTGCCAGCGTATTTTGGGTACTGAGGCATAGCCGGCAGGTGCTGTTTGGGACATGGTCTGGCAGAGGCTGAATGTGCGACCATGTGCTGATGATGAGGGGCTCCTTGGCTTGGGCACGGCCAGGGTCGGTCACGCTGCCCTTCCTGATAGGCCTCGACACCTCTGCCAAGCAGCAGAATTACTGATGAGCCTCCACAAGGACCCCACGCTCCCTCCCTGCGCCAACCGCAAAGCTCTCTACCTGGCCCACCTGCCGATGGCATCACCCTCTTATTTACTCAGCTAATTCCAGGCAGATGTCGGCTGTCTTTGTGGTCATGTCTGTTTGCTGTGGGTTTTGTGTGCCGAGGAGAAGGAGGGAGAAGGTGGCCTAAAAAAAAAATACAAAAATGAATAATCTCGGCCAACAGGGTGCAAATAAAGCATCACAAAGGGGTGAGGCAGCTGCTCCAGGTAGGGACAAAAACTACAGAACACAAAAAAGAAATGCCTTGGGAAGATAAATTACAGCCGCACTCGAGGCTGCTGCCTTACAAAAGGCGGCTTTTTGTTATGGCTCTTTAACCGAGGGGGTGCTGTGCAATGAGTTGTCTTTCCCTCCAACAAAAGATTCTCTTGGCTGACTTTCCTCAAGGCAGCAGAGTTAAGCTGAATGCGCCGTCCCTCATTAGCATACAGCTGGCCTGGTTAACTCCGAGACGTTGGGGCATAAAGAGAGGCGGCTGGATAAGGGCGCTCGTGTCCCAAGCTTGAAAGGCTTTTCTTTCCAATTCGCAGCCCTGAACCCCAGAGCTAAAAAAAAAAAAACTAAAAAACGTGACCGAGGTGGATAAAGGGGCCTCTTCACAGCTCATGCTTCATTCTTTTAAATATTAAAAATAAACAAATTCCGAGGGGAGGGAAGGTGGAGACACGAATGAAGGTAAAAAATAAAATACTGGGCCAAAAAAAAAAAGCGTTCACCTGAGAGGCGAATATGAGTGCTAGAGTGAAATGGCATCTGCTTTAGTGAGATAGGTGAAATGAAAAAGGGCACAATATATCCAAATCCCTCGTCCCTTCAAGAGCCTCAACTTTTGGATCGTTTCTACTCGTTAAGTTACTGACCAGACACAGTTCCAAAACCTAGCTTCTCTGGTGTACTCGGTGTGTGATCCTGGACAAATTGCTTGCATTTCAGTGCCACACTTGGTTATCTGTCAAACCTGGCAGAGCTTAGAAACAGACGAAACATCCGTACAATGAGCCAAAGGAAAACTGGCCATTTGCAATTCTGCTTAAGTCTTTGACTTCCACTAGAACTTGCCTGGTTCTGATGGACCTTAGGAAGGATAGGACGACAGGAAAATGACTAATTTGCACTTAAGTCGGAGGAGCATCTGCCTTGTGGACTATGCTCTGAAAATAGTAAGCATCTGATCCATGTCGTCTGTTTTCAGGATATAAATAGATTAAAGCGTCTTGTTTGTTATGGTCCTGCAGTGAAATTCTTCTGGTACAGATTGTCCCATCTGTGTCGCCACCGCCCAGACAGAGGAGACAATAGGACGGTTTTTGGCCTGGAGAAGCGCTCTGCTCACACTCGCAGGAAGGGCCACCTCACCCCTTGGAAGGAGGCTCAGGAAGGCCGCAGCCTGCCCGCCTGCCTCCTTGCTGGGCAGGAAGGGCCCGGCCTGCACACAGCCACCTTATTAGAGCTATCTTAGCTCTGCAGGCCCCCTTCGCGCCCCCTTCCTGCCTCCCTGCAGGAACCTAGGCAGGAAATTCAATTCAAGCCAAACAATGACGGCCCTACACCCTCACCTCACGTTTGTATGCGTCTGCATTTCTTCCACGTGGGGTCTCTATCCCGTGCTTGGATGATGGCCAGTGAGTACTGTGGGGTCAGCGAGGATCCATCGTAGCTCCGAGGGGGTTGAGGGTACCAGAAGAGAAGGGGGGTTAGTTCTTTCCATACGCAATTACACATAACCAATAACATATGTGTTTATGTTAGGCAACTCATAGCAGCACTGAATTGCAACAAGAATGGTTGCACTAACAAAACCCACATTACAAAGAGTATGGTGGCTCTTGCATATCAGAAGTGAAGCGCTTTCAGTGACTGGTGATGAAAAAGAAGTTCCCATAAATGAGTGCCGGCCCCACAAGTTGACACACCTGGCACCCACTAAGCACTGGTGGGGGGGGGGGGAGGAGGAGTGAGCTCCAGACCGCCACCACAAACCGGTGTCATCCTGTCTCCTGCATGAGGCCAACAATAGCCAGGTTGAACACACATGTAGCTTATGTTTGGCAGTGTTCAATCCTACACATCGTTGGTCCTAAAGCTAGATCATGTTTTTTGTGTATCACCACTGGCAACACCATCTCATGGTATGTGCCCCAGGTAGAAAGTGGGGAATCAGCAGTATGGGCAGTATACTCAAAATGTCCTCTGGCTGAAGAAAGTTCAATATATTTAAAGTTATGCACCACGCTTTTCCACATAAATTATTGAAGTGATCATCACCAAATTCCATTTGTGGCGAGCACACTCTCCCAGCTCAGATGTAGCCCCTGAAGGGAAGGAAGGAATGGTGATGTGCAGTCCTCGTGCCATGGAAGGAAGTGACAAGAGGGACAGTGAGGCTGGTCAAACCACCAAGCAGAACTAGAGGCATGTCGCAATTGTGTCTCATGTCATTGGCCACTGAGACAGCTACTGGAATGATGTCCACAGACATCCGAGAAATCTCTGTAGAAACCAAGTCTACAAACTTTGAGGCTCTTGGTCTCACCATCCTGTGAAGGAAACTTTCACAGAATAAGAAGGCAGGCCATGAACCCCAAACATGGAGGTATTTGTGCTGAGAGCTGTAGTGACCTGGGCATCACATGGCACTGGGTGACATTAGATCTTTAGTAGCAGGCAGGATTACATCCTGTCTGCCAGTGGAGATGTGCTGCGAAGACAGGGAACCCCTTTTCTAAACACCACCTCCCATATTACTACCTGTAATATCTTGTGGGATCGGGCAAGGCAAGGCGGTCTGTTATACTGTCTCCCTCGGTGGGCCTCAGATGAGTGAAAATGACAAAAGGGATATGGCAGGCAGGGGAAAGGGGCAGGTCTCTGGATGCCCAGCAAAACACTGCAAGTGTGGCTTTGCTCCTCACCACAAGACAGGCCACATCTTTTGAGGTTTCTGCCTTTGAAGGCTCATTTTCAGCCAACAAACAGTGGTTGTAGATGTGCAGTTTGGGCTCCGAAGCACTGGTCTCTTCTCGCTCACGTATCAAAGGTCCCTCTATTGGACAGGGGAACGTCCAGTGCGGGTTCCCACCAAAGACCCAAATGTCAATATTAGACCCTCTATTGCTGCCTCTCATCAGCCTTTCCACAGGTACCTGAAAGGAAGGCCAAGTGGACCACTGGGTGGCAAATGAAATGCGTAATTGAAGAAAAGCAGGATGCCAGATCATCAGCAAATGGCGAGTAGCAGTGTAAGAGCCAGACAACGATGCTCCCGACCAAGGCCCTGCGATGGTACAAACTAGGACACCTGTGACATGAGACCGGTTCAAGTTCAGCTTCATCGCTGCTCTACATTTTGGGCCAGCTTGTGGCTTCATTCGTGCTTCTCTTCAAGGAAGCAGAAATATCTGGCCCAGTAAAGGCCTCCCACCCCCACAGTGAGTCACGAGAGACAGGAAGCGCGCGCACACTGTGCCACTTCGGTCTCAAGAGGAAACGGCGCCTAAGCCACCTCCAAATCAGCTGATAACTCGTTTGCAACAGAGGCGTAGGACGTGCTTTTTTCATTTTTAGATCTTACATTTTGCATTTTGGATGGCAGCTCCTAGCAATCAAGTTTTGACACAGTTGAAGTCACAAATGTATCACCTTTATAGTATGTAAGCATAGTTAATATGTATGCTGGGGTCAGCTGCTTAAAAACCCTGCTGGGCCAAGTGTGTGGCTTGTTGAAAAGGCTGGATCAACAAAAATGTGAGAAAACAGGGCTTTAATTCTCATCAGCATGGGTCAGTGGGGTAAACTGCATGTGCAGAAACACCACATCGTCGCAAATTAATGTATAGCCACGTCCATGGAATTATGCAATTGTGTGGCCACTGCGTTTGGCATAATTGCGGATTTGCCACCTAATTCATCATCTGCAGCATAATCTGCAGATTTTAACAGAAAAATTGTTTCTGGATCAAACCGATCAAACGTTACTCAAAACGCTGCAACATGTGTTGCTGTGCGGTGGAAGGCCCTTCCCAAAGGGTGAATGGTCATCTTTCTATTGCTTATTGCTGTATTTAGGTGTTAGGCTGATCCAAACGAGGTGAAACCTTTGCCCGTTCAGTGTTAACCTGAAAATACGTCAAAATAATGAGGTAATACTATCGCAAAAGGTGCCGCATAATTTAGTAAACCATGCCGCATAATTCCAGTGGGCCTAGGTATACAGCATACGATAAGGGTTCTAAAGGAAACTGCTGTGCTTCTACTCTGCAGCAGGGGGCGCCTGTGCACCGTCAGTAGATTGAGAATGTAAAATTAACGAGGAAGAGGACAGGTTGTTCTGCTCAATTACAAAGGCCCCTAGATGTGCAACTGTCCCCAGTAGGCCACAATATGTCCTAATTAACAGAAGAGCTGTATGCAAAGATGGCATCAGTAAAGTTCATGCACAGCCTTCACCAAGTACTTCCTCCGAGGTATATTTTGGTGCACTTGTACTTAAAATAAATCCAAACAAGCCAATTCGAAGGATGCCTTTCTTGCACAGCTACCCCAAGCCACTGTCGCAGTCAGTTTAAACGTACCGAGCCGTTTGCAATCCAGCCAGTTTGGGTGGCACGCTTGGTTTTTTAAATCACGAAGCGGAGGGGGGAATGTTTGGTTCAGGTGTGTGCGTACGCTGCGGGAGATGTCGCCCGAGGCAGGAATGTAACCAGTTCCAGCTTTCAATTCACTCTCGGCCCACACGCCATGAGTAGCCCGTCTAACCTGTCCACTCGCCCAGCGGGAAATTCAAACTAGAGGCGCAAGCTCGAGGAAACTGGTCGGTTGAGTTTCCGCTGGCTCGCTCGCTGGTGACCCCTGGCATGAAACGGAGGGGGCGGAGGTCAGAGAGAGCCGCATGACTCGCCCTCTGTGGCTACTACAAAATGTTACAGTCCATGCGGTTAATAACGTTGGGTGCTCTGCAGAAAAAAGCACCGCAAATGTGGATTATCTGAAATGCAGATTAACAAGCCACGCATTCCTCTAGATACGTCATGGTGCGTCATAGCCAGTTATTTGTTTACGTGCTGGGGATTTTTTATTTTTTTATTTTATTGTTGCATTTATGTTTTCCCTCTCGTTTAACTCTTTATTTATAAAGCAATGTTTCTCTGCCCTGGTCTTTAACGCCAGGCCTACTCTGAAAGCCTTGCTCAGCTGTTGTGGTCCAAGGGAGGTAAGTAGGTCGCCATGTTCATCAATATCCCTTTAGTTGCAGGGACAGTAGCCTCTGGCCAGGAAGCAGGTGGAGGGACGCCTGTTCCACTCTCAAATGTCCCTTCTCTGACTGGCCAGCAGATGGCACCATTGCAATGGGGCGGTCTACAATGCCCTGAAGGGGGTTACCGCAGTCCTTTATTAGATAACGGACCGTAGTGTCCACGGGGGCAATATAAACAAGTCCTGGTGAAACGCGGATTTATATCACCCAGAAGTGGGGAGCCCGGAAACATTTACTGAAGGAAGTGTGGGGTGTTGCCTTCCATTAAGGATTCCTCCCCATCTCCCCCCTAGCCCCTCACATGTCCTTCACCCGATGCCTTGCCTCAAAGCAAACACCGGCCCTTGTGTAAACTCCTTGCCAGCTGACCTCGGACTCCCCAAACCTGCTCCGCCGCAGAAGACAGGGAGAGGCGGGGCCCGCGGGCCGGTACAGGTGCTTCCCGTTCACCCGAGCACGGCCAGGAGTGCTCCCAACCAGTTCGGCCCAGTCTGGCTCCTGTGTTTGGAGTGTAAACTCGCCGACGGCAGCGTGGGCTCTGTTGACTGTACACAGAGCAGCACGTCAGGGGCATGCTCGCAGAAGGCACGCCCGCGCACCCACAGGGAGAGCCCGGCCTAGGCCGGGAAGGGAAGGGAACGCGAGGGTGGCCTTGCTTCCCAAAGCACCCCTTGAACTGCGGCGGTAACGTCACATATACGTAGTTAAAAATGCGTCATTTGAGGGGTCTCGTCAAACCAAAATTTCGGCTGAACATATGTCAGTCATATGGCTACATTTTGCCACTACGACGGTACACTTAAGCCCTGGAGGCCACCCACTTTTCAACTGTAAAAAAATTTAGTGTTAACAGGACTATTTATATCACCGGTGCATGGAAGCAACACGGACAGCTGCAGCATGTGCATTTTCCCACTGAGCTATTTTGTTGGCTAATTCATTCTTTTTGTCGTATATACCAAGAATCTTCTGTAAAAAGCAATACATAAGTGGTGGTAGTCACTATCTCAGAGTACCTGTTCGATTCTGAGAAGTGCCGGTGCTCTAGAGTAAAAGGTATTACAGCAGAGATAAGAAGAGAAGTGCAGAGGCACGCCTTTCAAATAAAAGTGCATATGCCCATTTAAATCACTGTCTGTAGGACTGCCCAGTAGCGTTGTAAGGGTGTCATTGGGGAAAATCAAGGCCAATAGAATTGTGCCTTTTGTTTTGTATGGCTCTCATAGAGGGCTTCTATCGGCGTCCCGAGTGACGTCATAGACAACTAGTTGTCTATTTAATGCCACTTATAACCCCTTGGTGAAAAACATCCCTGTAATTCACTCTTACCCATCTATAATTCTATATAAAGTGGCTGAAATCATGACAAATAGTGCTTCCTTGCGTTGTGTAACCTCCCCTTCATAGTTTATCACCCGCATAATTGCAGCGACCCTGGTGATAAGGCACACAAGGAAAAGGCGCCCAACCTCTGCTGGTAGTAAACGGCTATAATCCTTCCACATCTACATTGTACTGCGCTCGAAATCCCGAGGAATTCGCGCTACATAAAAAACCAAACAAAAATAAATGTATTTAGGCTGCAATGCGCCTATAACTCTTCTGTGCCCAGGTGCACTGCACCCGCTGCACGATTGGTAAGGAACGTAGTTACGCTGCCGCCGGGAGCTATCCCAACCATGCAGAGACTATGACTAGAATAGGCATCAGCTCTGTTCACCTCTTCACAGCCACCCTGCTAGAGATGTCACTGAAAGGCCACCGTAGACGAGCGATGCTATAATTAGCCGTGCTAGAAACAATGGCCCGGCGGACACAGGAAGTAGGAGCCGGGGTGTGCGCGGAGGAAGGGCCCCCTCCGAACAATGGCTATTCTTCCCCGACACTGCCCACCAGCAGGCCTTTGTCTGCGGCTGGCATCACCGAGGGCTGTTATCCCAAGCCGGGAGCCCGTCGCCGCGTTGTAGAAACAATTTACACATCCCGCCTGGTTGCCAAACACCGCTCAAAGCGCGCCGAGGGTGGGGGCCCGTTTTCTAGGTGGGGTGGGCGGAAGAGACTGCACGGTAAACGCCGGTGTATTTACTATCCACAAGCGCTGCAGGTTTACTGTAAATGGCGCCGCGCCCTCCAGCTTTGGCACAAGCTCGCGTTTTGAAAGATTTTCTGTTGACAAAACAATACAGAGCGAAAACAATGGAAATTTGCACGGCCCAGTCCAAGGAGCGGATAGAGACCTATCCCCGGAAGAAAATGGGCCCTCAACACAAGTCCTGCCATTCATGCTTAGGGTGGCGTGCACCAGCCCTCACACCACCAGCAAGTATTCACTGCTATCGAGGGTGTCCTTATCATGCCTTACAGGGGATAACAATAGAGCTATGGATTAGAATCGCTATGGCAACCGATCCACTCCACCCGGAACCACTACAAGTGTACAGAAGAGCTCCGCCCCCGTGAAAAGCCTCAGACCGAGGGAGGTCCTGGCAGGACCCATGAGGGGAGTGTGACGTGCACTCCTTTAAAGGTGTGTGTGATAATGGAAGCTGGAGGATGGAGTGATGGGTTTATACCTGCTAGGCTCTCTTCAAGCAGCACAAAGTTTACACCGAAAGGATATTCAAAGACTGTCCTCTTATTCGAGGAAAGGTCACCTGTTGCACTAGTCATAGCATCACTGATTGGTCCGCACAAGGTCACCTGGCTTCTAAAACACAGACAGCTTGTTTTTATCGCAGAGTGCTGCCCAGTGGTGGTGCCTTCCATCTGGTGGTGCTGGAGCAAGGGTGCACTGCCAGCTTGTGGTGGGGGCTCCCCAGCGCACTAGGTGTGTTCTACAGGGGGGGAAGATGCTTAAGGTCCCAGAGTAGGGACCTCGCAACACTACAGCCTGTCTGGACTCTTCCTGTGGCCTACTGTGGTCCTCACATCACTGTGGAGGTTGGGGACATCCAGGCTCTGACCCCATACAACCCCTTGCCCCAGTGTACCCAGAGGAAGCTGTGATGAGGGGCCTCCATTGCTGGGTGCCAGGCTGGGCTCCCACAATGCGGCTGCAGAGTACAGATGAGGACTGTCTGTGCTCCTGCTGTGGTCCTCACATCACTGTGGAGCGTGCAGTGGTGACGTTCGGTGTAGTGTGGGGACATCTAGGCTCTGACCCCATACAACGCCTTGCCCCAGTGTACCCAGAGGAAGCTTTGATGAGGGGCCTGCATTCTGGGTGCCACTCTGGGCACTCACAATGCGGCTGCAGAGTACAGATGAGGACTGTCTGTGCTCCTGATGTGGTCCTCACATCACTATGGAGTTCGCAGTGGTGGTGTTAGATAGTGTGGGGACATTCGGGCTCTGACTCCATACAACCCCTCGCCCCAGAGGAAGCGGTGATGAGGGGCCTCCATTGGTGGCTGCCACGCTGGGCTCCCACAATGCGGCTACAGAGTACAGATGAGGACTGTCGGTGCTCCTGCTGTGGTCCTCACATCACTATGGAGCTCGCGGTGGTGGTGTTAGGTAGAGTGTGGGGACATTCGGGCTCTGACTCCATACAACCCCTCGCCCCAGAGGAAGCTGTGATGAGGGGCCTCTATTGCTGGGTGCCAGGCTGGGCTCCCACAATGCGGCTGCAGAGTACAGACGAGGCCTGTCCGTGCTCCTGCTGTGATCCTCGCATCACTGTGATGCGGGAGGTGGGTGGTGGTGGAGGTTGGGGACATCCAGCCTCTGACCCCATACAACCCCTTGCCCCAGTGTACCCAGAGGAAGCTGTGATGAGGGGCGTCCATTGCTTGATGCCATGCTGGGCTCTCACAATGCGGCTGCAGGGTACAGATGAGGCCTGTCCGGCTGGATTACACAGGGGCGGTGGGCAGCTGCTGCAGCAGTTACTGGATATGTATCAGTAGCAAGGGTTGGGGGTCATAAGAGCAGGAGTCCTCAAACACCATCTTTGTTTTTTAAGGTCCGTAGACTGACTGTTACAATATATTCCCAGCGGACAGGTGGACCAAGCGCGGTTTGGGTACATTTAAAGTGCGAGGTCGATTTCACATTCTGAATAAGTGGGCATGGACGGGAAGACAATGTTCATCTAGCCTTGAACCCTACCACAGCACCTGGAGCTCAGGCCAGGCTGACAGCAGGGTCAGTACAGGCCAGAGGCGTGGCTGCGGCCAATGAAAAGCGCTGATCAAAGCCGGGAAGGGCACAGTAGAACGGGGCGGGAAGCCATCTAAGGCCAGAGTGCCTCTACTAAAATCTTCATACCACGGCCTTTAGTTGACGGGAGATTTCAGAAGCAAAAACAATGCCTAGTCGCCCAGAAGAATGCCTGGTCGCCCAGAAGCCAACAAAGACTGTCAAGGCACCTTCTCGTGCGAAGAGAAATCTCGCGGCTCGGCCGGAGAGGTCAGGATGGGAAGCGTCCATTCCCACAGCCTCCTCGGAGAGCCCCTTGGTTTAGAACCACAGGGAGTTCCGTCAACATCAGCTTTCTCTCAAACGGCTGTCCCTCAAGTGGCGGCACTTGGGGTGTCACTGAAAAGGCTGTCAAAGGAGCCGGCTTCATAGCCCTCATCTCTAGGCAACCTGACCTGGACGCAGCGGCTGGGGCTCCCGCGTTCCCATGGAAAGTCCCCCACACAAGGGCTGGGAAGCCTTTCTCTGGGCCGGAGAAAGGGGGCTTTGTTAGCATGCGCTTGGGGACAGCGTGAGAGCACAGGCTCGGCCTCTGGGAACTCAAACATCGCAGGCGGACATGGGCAAGACAAAAAGCACCTCGAAGAAAGCACCAGCGCCTTCCCATGGATGTCACTGTGGATGCGCGGAACATCTCTTCTGTCCTGGGTCCCTTCCCCCTTCGTCTGGACGGATGGCACTCGTAAAAGAGGCCAAGAGGCTGGTCGGAGGAGGGTTCCCTTTATGTGTGGTCAGTGAGCAGCCTTTGGAGGTTGGGGTGTGGGTGCAGTTTGGTCTTGTGGGCGATCAAGCACCGGTACATATACAACGGGCCCCGTAGCACCCTGATGCCACTCGTGGCTCCCCCGAACAAACGCAACAGACCAGAAGGCGTTCTGTGTGTGGCATCTGGAAGGTGCAGACCGTGGCGGGCACACATCTCATAACCTACAGATGCAGGAGCAATTTCAAAACCTTCAGCTGCACCTGACAAATCAAATGGGGTTGCAGGGCACAGAGTACGGGATTCTGTCATTGCAAAGGGATGTGCAGCCGGGATGTGACGACTGGTCCCGCGCCTCCCCTCCTGACAAAGTGCTTCCTGGCGCCATCTCAGTGGGGCCGGCCATTGCTTTAGCCTTCTAGTGTCTAGATCGGAGTCTCTGCCAGGCCTCCACCGCGCAGGTATGTCTGACATGCGAGGCTTGCATCTTGTTTTAGCCTGGACTGTTGTGTACCCGTTAGAGGACACTCTGCTTCGCCACTTAAGGCTCAATCTTGAGATTAACCAATTAACCAATAGTAGAGGGTCTGCTTCTGCAAATGCATGTCAGAACTACCAAACTGTGCTGGAAACTATGGACAGTTCCGCAAAGGCAGCCACGGGCTGGCCATAAGCCCAGTGGCCACCTGGTCGCAGTTTGAGACAAGTTCCATGGAGTTATGACAACCACGTACACCTGAAGCGCTAAATTTATAGCGCCAACAGGCATATTTCTCCAAAGCGCACACAATTACTGGAAACCTGTCATCTTGTTCAGTGTGATCGAGCAATACATACATTGGTTGCCAACGACTGACTGACGTGGGACACTGTCTGTACAGCTCCCCCGTGATGGAAGACTAGAGACCCCCCCAATCCATGCAGCGCATGGGGATTGTGAAGGTCCAAATAAACTACTGATTAGCATGTCTGGTGGTAAGCCAATGAAGGGGGGGGGCGCAATCAGCGCATGCTTTTCTCTGGGGCACCACCCTGAGAACAGCCCCCCACCCCTTGGAGCAGCCCATTATGCTGAGGAGCCCTGGCCCTGTTCCCCGGCTGACAGGCCCAGCACAGCGACACAAATCGCATTTCATGCTGCACCGCACCCGCAAGCTGCGGAGAAAGGGGTGAGGAAATAAACAGGCAGCTGCCTGCCAAACACTGGGCCTCATTAATGCGCCGTGAGTTACCCCTTCGCTGGGACCAGGCCCGATGCATTCACCCATGATGGGGGAGGATGGATGGAGGAGTGCGAGGCATGACCCGCATCTTAAGCATTCACTACGGGCTTCTGTGGAAACCAGTCTGTTCTCACTTTCTACACTAGACACTCTGGGGTCAGCTGCTTTCACCAGGTTTCAACACTAGCACGTTGACTTGTGGCACACACAATGCCTCACAGCCTCTGCATTACCTGCACTAAGACGATGTGCTCCAGTGACGATGCTACCCGTAGAACTAGAAAAACAAGAGTGACAAGCCAGTTTACCCAGCGCATTGTGTGATCCTGGGCAAATAACTACCCCGGGAGCATCTCGTTAGCATAAAACGAATCCACCTCTTATTTACCAGGAAGACTGCCGATACACCCTATGGACTCCTGAATTCTGATAAAGCGCCGTAGAGCAGAAAAAGCTTGCAAACTTCTTAGCATCAACCGCTCAGTTTACCTAAGATGTCACCATGACCGCCAAAGAATCCGCAGGGGCCTCTATCTGCAGAGCTGCTCTTCATGTGGTCCCAAATTCTATGTGGGATTAAAGCAATCAGCACTTTGAGGCACGCACTTGTTGGCCAATTACCTTATCGCGCATTGTCCCTCAAGTCCACCCAAGCGGCAAGGGACACACTACTCTACCGGCCAGGCTATGTAAATTCGGATTTTCTAGATACCTACCCTCTCTGGGGATATGGGCTTGAATGGTCATTTTAACCAGTCTTTGCTGAGATTTATGAAGCGCTGTACTCAAGGCGCTTCCCTTAGAAGACTCCATTGTCTCTGGAGCCCAGTGCACTCGCTGATGGGGGATTGTAGTCCGGGGGGGGGCGCTACGGGATGTGAGGAACCGAATACGAGTTTCCCTGAAGGGGAAAGAATGCCTTTAATCCTGTCATTGAATCCGAGCTGCGGTTCCAGTGGGGGTGGGGGGATACCTTCTACCCATAGGGACTGGACCACTGTAGAAAAATGGGCAACTTGTGTTTCACGTTAGCCGACCCCCTCCTCCCCCACCCCCGGCGCTTCAATCGCAACAGCGGGGCCCATCTCTCTGCTAGGCCCCGCTTTGAAGTGCAGAAAACGCTAGCCACGGGCAGGGGCTGTGTGTAAAAGATTATATTTCAAGAGCGCAGCAATTCAGATGATTTAACAAAAGCCACACTGCGGAGGAAATGAGGACTCGCCGCCGGTCCCTGAGGCGAGTGGAGGTTTCTGAGGTGGAGTCTTGTGGTGAGAGGGTGGGAAGCGAAGACCCCAGACATGCACTGGGAGCCGTCTCTCCCACAGTTATCTACCGACACGGGGTCGTGGACAGGCGCCATCCCCGCCCTGCCACTCCACCCACACTCACCATGCACCCAGCCCCGCCAAAAGAACAACTTTCCAAATGGCCTTTCCTGATATAGTATAAGATATATCACGCACCGGAATTGTGAAACTAGCACACGATTGGTTAAGGGTGGGAGCTGGCAATGGTTTCAATCCTGCAAGCGTGTCATGCACTGCCACCTTAATGCTGGGGGGTTTCCAACATCCCAGCATTGCACACTCCTAGGTAAAGGGGTCCCGCTGTCTGCTTTGCATATTTCCCAGAAGTTCACGCTGGAGGGTGCTGCAAGTCGCGTCACTTGACTGGGAGGAGAACTGCACACTTCACACAAACGGAAGTCTAGCTTGTTCACCTCCCAACACGACAAGCTAAGGATGGAGTGCGAGGCAGTCACACCAAGACGCCATGGTGGGGGCACAGAGTGTCACTCAGAGCATCTCTCAGATCATCTCCAGCGTGCGCGGCAATGGGGAGGGCGAAAGTGCTATTGGGAATGAGTGCACCACTGCTAAGTAACTTCTACATTTCACACTGGTGCGCTGCACGCGACCAACACACGCTTATTTTGGAAAGTCACAGTTTGGCCCCTGACCCACTGTCACCGGTATCTTCATCTTGGTTCAGGTCTACAGTGACATGCCCATTAAACCTGCTCCGTGCCCACCTTTATCTCTCCCTTACCACCCACTTCATTGAGTCAAGTTCCTCATGTCCCGTTACATTACACTACTAGTGTCCACTTTCTCAACCCTCGCACTCCTTCCCACCACCGCAAACTGGGCTACCCTCGGCACCTAGCGCCCCCACTACCCATATGTCACTGACACTGCACGTGGCCTACTTCGCTAAGGGCTTTTTGCAGGGATGTGTGAACATTTTGTGGGAAAAGAGTAAACATGTCATCGGTAACCAATACATTTTCAAAAAGTGGAAGCGGAAGATGAAAATAGCAGAAAGCGGGGAAAATTACAGATTTTATGGAATACATCAAGAGTGACCCTTGGCAATTACGGTAGGTGCGATCCACTTTTCCAACATACTTGACCCCACTGCCCACCCCATACACCTGCGCGCAGGGACCCCCCTCACCTGCTCCTTGCTGCGGGACACCCAGGTCTCCAAGAGCAGGTCCAGCCGAGAGCGGTGGAACTTGCTGGTGGTCTTCACGGCGATGAACACGTCCTGCGGTCCGATCTCCTCCAGGACGGGCCGGGGGCTCTCGGGGGCCGCTGGCTCCACATCCCGCCTGACGCGCCGCAGGGTGCTGATGTACGCCGAGAAGGTCTGCGGGGCAGCCTGCGGGGCCGCGAAGCTCCGCCGCCGGTGCTCCACCATAAGGACGACCAGGGCGCAGAGGAGCAGAGAGCCCAGGAGGGCGAGCAGCAGCCCGCGGCCGCAGGAGGCCATGGCTCGGCTGTAGAGGGGCTCTGAGGCTGGCAGATCCTGTACGGGGATGGCAGCGGAGATCCTCCAGTCCCAGCCCTTGATGGCTCCTAGTGCCCTGACCTTTCACCTTAATGTCTACTCTGACCCTTCACCCAACTGTCAACTCCCTCTCAGTGCGCTCAATGGCAATGCCACACTCTGCTGGCAGCAGGGCATTATAAAACCTCCCCTGCGGGAAACCACGCCTCCCACGCGCAAACCGCGCCCACCGCACCGGCATATGCTAAATAATAAGCACGAGGACTGTTGAAACGAGCTCTAAATGAGCGGGGCTTCGCGCCAGACTGTCTAGTCGGCCTCTTGTGGGCGTTCTCTGATTGCTTTACACTGCGTGCAGGGGGCGTGGTTATAATGAAGGCCGACCATTTGTAGGCGGAGTTGGAGAGCGCGACTGTGGGCGTGGCTCCGGTCTGCTACAGGCCTTCCGTTTACTTGTCACACGTGCAGTGCCTCTCTGCGGGGGGCAGAGAGGAGGACTCCTGGCGAGCCCCGGCCGTGCCCTGCGGGCGGCTTCTGTCAGCCCGGGAGAAGAGCGCGGGAGCCGCGCACAAGGCGTGGGTGGGTTTGGGCTGTTCACCAGGTCCGCAGGACAGGCTGTGTACGTGTAGTTTAGCATAGACCTAAGTACGTACGAGCTATATGCACATATCTTTGGCGTGGCATGCACCGCTGCATGATGTATGTACTGTAGGGGTGCACATTTCTCTCTAGACTACGTATTGATGCACTCCTAATTTGCAGATTGATTAGCTCTTTGCAGAGGCTACCAATTGTGCAGCAGGTGCAGGGGCACCGTTGCATAGAAGCCTTGCTGGCCCACTGAAGTATGTTTCTAGTTGTATTTATTAGCCGTTCAGCAGTAAGGGGTTTGGAGGGGGGAGGGAGGGGTGCATTTGCCATGCTTTTTCCCAGGCCATGGCACCCTTGGTACGCCACTGCTTGTTTGTGCATATTGCTGCCAGTGGGGTGCGTAGTTCAACAGCGTAAATTGCTTGCTGTGGATGCATTTTGCAGGAGCGCTGTACTGCAGGGTGTGTTTATACGATATAGCTGAGCTACACTCATGGGTTCAACCCTTTCCACATTTTCATGGGGCAGTGCATACTTTTGGGAACAACTACCGCATCTGTCGGCATTTGCATTATCCCATATAGGTCCAATTGTCCATAAAATATTAAAAGGTACCCTAGAAAAAATCTTTTGCCCCTTTAACCCCTTTTCTACATTGCTGCGTGTGCATCTATAAGAGATCCGTGTCGCATTGCAGATTCTATGCCACATGTGTATGTATATAATGCAGGCCTGCACCCAGGCAGTTTGTGCACAGTTAAGCAGTGCTGCGTGTTTCTGCAGAATACTTCTGTTCTGTACTGGTGCAGTCTATATGTTCATACTAGCACTGCAGAGCAGTGGTGTAATGTAAAATGGTGCCCCCCCCCTTACAGAATGCGAAGAAGAGCCCTGAGTCTCCCACATCTCACAGATATGAATTTGCTTTGGCAAAATGGAGCCTTTCTGAAGGATTTGGGGACCCCCTGCATTGAGGGGCCTGTGATACGCCCCTACTGCGGGACTGAAACGACAGCTGCGTGAACACACATCACTGTCAGCAGTCTGCACAACAGTCTGACTGCACGAGCATAATGCAACAAGGCTGCACTGCGGGCAGGGTGTCTATAATACTGAATAGCTGGACCCCAAATTGCACCGAAGCACAGTACTCGCAAACATACTAGAACGGTGGCGCTAGTACAGATGAACTACCAGGCACGGTTCTGAACATAGCTCGGCACTGCCGCAAACAGTGACAGTGATGTGTGCGTACAGCCCTGAAGTGCAGCCATACTGTGTGTGATAGTTGTGCAGTAGCATAAGGCTGCAAGACTTGTGTGCAGGACTGGATTAACCATTAAGCAAAATAAGCACGTGCTTAGGGCATCAAGAGAAGGGGGGCGGCACCACAGAAGCTTTCCATTGCCGTATTTACCATGGACCATATGGTGCAAAACTGCAAAGGGTGCAGCTGTACCTATAAATAAAGTGGAAGTATACAGAAAGAAACATTATTTTCCATGTTACTGTAAGTTTTGTTTCAGTTAGAAAAATAACGTTTTATTTTACGTTTTATTATTGTTTATATTTTGAATTAGATATACATGGGAGCACCAAAGCCTTTTAAGTACTTAGGGCCTCTAAAGGTCGGCTTGTGTGTGCATAGCTCATCAAGGGTGTACTTGAGAATAGATGCACAGTAGAGAAGTTCTGCATTGCAGACTGTGTGAGCACAGCCAAGCAGTGCTGCACCGGAGGCTGCTGCAGAGCATCCACAGCTTGGCAATGATACGCTGCTTGCAAGTAAGGCATGAGCGCTGCTGCAGTGCACATGCGCAACACAGTAGGTTCACTGCATGGATGTGTACCTGCATGACCGTCAGGCTCCAGAGCGTGGCAGTGCGCACAGTACAGCACGGACGAGTGCTGCTTAGATTATTGCATTAGACTGATGCTGCATGGCTTAGAAATCAGCCCAGGGTCACTCATTCCTGTGGCAACTAAACTTATACGTTCTGAAATGTTTTATTTGTGTGCCCTCTTTCCATGCTAAGGCTTCTTGCTTAGTCAGTGTCGTAGCCACTGTGTCATGAGTCTTAGTGAAAGGAAGAAAACGGGTCCCGGGCCGATGTTTGAACTGTGAAATCCAGCAATAATCGAGGTTCACTGGCCGCCTCTGGTGCCACTGCCCCTGCTGCATCAATGGAACATACGCCTGTGCACACAGCCACACCCCTGGTTTGAACCTCAAAATGATTTAGATCTGTGAAGCTTGAAATTAATTAATAGACTTATCCAAAAAGCAGTGAAGCTTTCTACTGTGATTTTTTTTTTTTATTGCAGCTGAGGTGCTCCTAACCTATACAGCGGTCTCCAGAACATCTAGAAAATAGAAACCGACTTCCTTCTTGGTGCTTAAATAGTTATTGATGTTGTGATCAGCCAGCTCAATCACACTACTGTACAAGTCTCAAAAATACGAAAATTTGACCTGCCGGTTCACAAACATCTCTGCAGCACGCACTCAACCCACTGAGCTGTCCAGATGGCTATTGTAATTGCATTTATATAGCGCTTACTACCCCTGACAACGCGAATAGCTTTACAGCGACTAGCACACTACTCTGCAACCCAAAGTTAGTGGTTAATCCAGTGGTTAAATGTTCGTTATTATGATTAGTCGTGTGCTCTCAAGGAAAAAAAACATGGCATGCATTTACTCCAGTTACTTTGCGGTAGATACCAGTTAGGTGTGCTCATTAATGGGGCTATGTGGTTTCAGGTGAAGGGCTGGTGAGATAGATAGACTGACGGAGATTAAGTAATGTTAGGTTGCAGGGACATGGCCTTAAAGCAGGAGAGGGTAAGATCTATGAAATTAGATGTCAGCCTGTTGCAGAATTATAATAAAAGAGAATGAGTCAGACAGACATGGCGGAGGCTATACTCAGAAATGGAAAGCATGCAGAGGATGGAAGATAAGAAGAGGGTCACTCTGAATAAAGAAAGGAGAGGAATCAAGCCTAAAGGAATCAAGTGGAATTCAGTTAAATTCAGTTTTTTCATGCAGGGTTTTAGGGCTATAGTCTGAGATAGCAAGCAATCTAAGGATGTAAGCTGTAGAAGGCAACCTGAGGATGTAAGCTGTAAAAAGAAAACATTATACATAGTACTCCATATCTGTGGCAGGGAGCCTAAAACATGCAAGTTCGAGTGAACACAATACTTAAACGTTAAGACTCTAGCCTGCTGTGTGCCATGCTAGGACAGCCCTTTTAAAAATAGTCTAGAGTGTGCCAGCCTTGGTACAGGGTCTGTACTCCTCACAGTGCCAATGTATAGTTTATAAACCTTCCATGAAATGGGGACAAATCTTTACAATCATCACTTCCTGGATATAAGGCCGTACTTCAGATATTGAATTATAAAAAGCACTCCTAGTCACACACCTTCTTCACATCGTCTTTCCTTTTCTCATCTTCTTTTTTGTCTTCCATGAACTGTTCGTCTTTATCTTGCTCCTTCTCTCTGTTTTCGCGATGGCTATGGTGACTAGCGTCTTCTGTCTGGCTTGTGACAAAAAGTTGCCTGCCTAGCAATTTGCAGCGCGTTGAGTCCGTTCAGTTTATCAAGATATCTGAAAAACCGTGCAGGATCTGTGCTATTTTATCTGACTTCCTGCGGATAAATAGTGGCTTCTCTGATATGTAACATGGCCTGTGGATAAAGTGCTGCTACTTTATTTTTAGGGGTTCATTGACATTCATGCAGAGCTGTGCTAGTGGAACTGTCACTGTTTTCACAAATGTCCCGCGTGAGGCCAGTTTTTTAACTCCGCTAGGAGACCTTTTTGGCCCATAGATGTTCTTGTATAAATAAAGTGCATTTTTTTACTGAAGCTTGGAGTGTGCTTACTTTCTACTTTATGTTATTTGTCAAGTAAATTGCCCAAACCTAAGAGTTGGAATATAAAATAGGTTGACTACCCAAGTGAGGTGTGAGTCCCGGGAATGTGCACTGTCGCACTGCAGACTGTACTGTTCTGTCTGCCCTGGTCTTCTAGAAATATAAGGTACGGCGTACTATAACCGTTGCTTCTCGCATAGCAGAGCATGCTGTGCACGTGCCATAAGTATTGTCACAGCACACAGTACTGTGCCGGCCTCGCTGGCTCTCACACAGCAGACAGTACTGTGCAGGGCTCGCTGGCCCTCACACAGCAGACAGTACTGTGCAGGGCTCGCTGGCCCTCAGACAGCAGACAGTACTGTGCAGGCATCGCTGGCCCTAACACAGCAGACAATACTGTGCAGACGTGGCCCTCAGACAGCAGACAGTACTGTGCAGGCATCGCTGGCCCTAACACAGGAGACAGTACTGTGCAGGCCTCGCTGGCCCTAACACAGGAGACAGTACTGTGCAGGCCTCGCTGGCCCTAACACAGGAGACAGTACTGTGCAGGCCTTGGTGGTCTTCTAAAAGCATACAGTACTAAGTAGGCCTTGCCGAACCTCACACAGCAGACAGTACTACGTAGGACTTGCTGACCCTCACACAGCATACTCTACTGTGCAGGCCCTCACACAGCAGACAGTACTGTGCAGGGCTCGCTGGCCCTCACACAGCAGACAATACTGTGCAGACGTGGCCCTCAGACAGCAGACAGTACTATACAGTCATGGCCCTCACACAGCAGACAGTACTGTGCAGGCCTCGCTGGCTCTCACACAGCAGACAGTACTGTACTGTGCCGGCCTCGCTGGCTCTCACACAGCAGACAGTACTGTGCCGGCCTCGATGGCTCTCACACAGCAGACAGTACTATGCCGGCCTCGCTGGCTCTCACACAGCAGACAGTACTGTGCAGGCTTCGCTGGCCCTCACACAGCAGACAGGACTGTGCAGGGCTCACTGGCACTCACACTGCAGACAATACTGTGCAGACGTGGCCCTCAGACAGCAGACAGTACTATATAGACGTGGCCCTCAGACAGCAGACAGTACTGTGCAGGCGTCGCTGGCCCTCACACAGCAGACAGTACTGTGCAGGCCACGCTGGCCCTAACACAGGAGACAGTACTGTGCAGGCCACGCTGGCCCTAACACAGGAGACAGTATTTTGCAGGCCTGGGTGACCTTCTAAAAGCATACAGTACTGTGCAGGCCTCGGTGGTCTTCTAAAAGCATACAGTACTAAGTAGGCCTTGCCGAACCTCACACAGCAGACAGTACTACGTAGGACTTGCTGACCCTCACACAGCATACTCTACTGTGCAGGCCCTCACACAGCAGACAGTACTGTGCAGGGCTCGCTGGCCCTCACACAGCAGACAATACTGTGCAGACGTTGCCCTCATACAGCAGACAGTACTATAGTTGTGGCCCTCACACAGCAAACAGTACTGTGCAGGCCTCGCTGGCTCTCACACTGCAGACTGTACTCTACTGTGCCGGCCTCGCTGGCTCTCACACAGCAGACAGTACTGTGCAGGCCTCCCTGGCCCTCACACAGCAGACAGGACTGTGCAGGCCTCGCTGGCCCTCACACAGCAGACAATACTGTGCAGACGTGGCCCTCAGACAGCAGACAGTACTATACAGACGTGGCCCTCAGACAGCAAACAGTACTATACAGTCGTGTCCCTCACACAGCAGACAGTACTGTGCAGGCCTCACTTTCTCTCACACAGCAGACAGTACTGTACTGTGCCGGCCTCGCTGGCTCTCACACAGCAGACAGTACTGTGCCGGCCTCGCTGGCTCTCACACAGCAGACAGTACTGTGCAGGCCTCGCTGGCCCTCACACAGCAGACAGGACTGTGCAGGGCTCACTGGCACTCACACTGCAGACAATACTGTGCAGACGTGGCCCTCAGACAGCAGACAGTACTATATAGACGTGGCCCTCAGACAGCAGACAGTACTGTGCAGGCGTCGCTGGCCCTCACACAGCAGACAGTACTGTGCAGGCCACGCTGGCCCTAACACAGGAGACAGTACTGTGCAGGCCACGCTGGCCCTAACACAGGAGACAGTATTTTGCAGGCCTGGGTGACCTTCTAAAAGCATACAGTACTGTGCAGGCCTCGGTGGTCTTCTAAAAGCATACAGTACTAAGTAGGCCTTGCCGAACCTCACACAGCAGACAGTACTACGTAGGACTTGCTGACCCTCACACAGCATACTCTACTGTGCAGGCCCTCACACAGCAGACAGTACTGTGCAGGGCTCGCTGGCCCTCACACAGCAGACAATACTGTGCAGACGTTGCCCTCATACAGCAGACAGTACTATACAGTTGTGGCCCTCACACAGCAAACAGTACTGTGCAGGCCTCGCTGGCTCTCACACAGCAGACTGTACTCTACTGTGCCGGCCTCGCTGGCTCTCACACAGCAGACAGTACTGTGCAGGCCTCCCTGGCCCTCACACAGCAGACAGGACTGTGCAGGCCTCGCTGGCCCTCACACAGCAGACAATACTGTGCAGACGTGGCCCTCAGACAGCAGACAGTACTATACAGACGTGGCCCTCAGACAGCAAACAGTCCTATACAGTCGTGTCCCTCACACAGCAGACAGTACTGTGCAGGCCTCACTTTCTCTCACACAGCAGACAGTACTGTACTGTGCCGGCCTCGCTGGCTCTCACACAGCAGACAGTACTGTGCCGGCCTCGCTGGCTCTCACACAGCAGACAGTACTATGCCGGCCTCGCTGGCTCTCACACAGCAGACAGTACTGTGCAGGCCTCGCTGACCCTCACACAGCAGACAGGACTGTGCAGGGCTCACTGGCCCTCACACAGCAGACAATACTGTGCAGACGTGGCCCTCAGACAGCAGACAGTACTATACAGACGTGGCCCTCAGACAGCAGACAGTACTGTGCAGGCATCGCTGGCCCTCACACAGCAGACAGTACTGTGCATGCCACGCTGGGCCTAACACAGGAGACAGTACTGTGCAGGCCACGCTGGCCCTAACACAGGAGACAGTATTTTGCAGGCCTGGGTGACCTTCTAAAAGCATACAGTACTATGCAGGCCTCGGTGGTCTTCTAAAAGCATACAGTACTAAGTAGGCCTTGCCGAACCTCACACAGCAGACAGTACTACGTAGGACTTGCTGACCCTCACACAGCATACTTTACTGTGCAGGCCCTCACACAGCAGACAGTACTGTGCAGGGCTCGCTGGCCCTCACACAGCAGACAATACTGTGCAGACGTGGCCCTCACACAGCAGACCGTACTATACAGTCGTGGCCCTCACACAGCAGACAGTACTGTGCAAGCCTCGCTGGCCCTCACACAGCAGACAGTACTGTACTGTGTCGGCCTCGCTGGCTCTCACACAGCAGACAGTACTGTGCCGGCCTCGCTGGCTCTCACACAGCAGACAGTACTGTGCAGGCCTCTCTGGCCCTCACACAGCAGACAATACTGTGCAGACGTGGCCCTCAGACAGCAGACAGTACTATACAGACGTGGCCCTCAGACAGCAGACAGTACTGTGCAGGCGTCGCTGGCCCTCACACAGCAGACAGTACCGTGCAGGCCACGCTGGCCCTAACACAGGAGACAGTATTTTGCAGGCCTGGGTGACCTTCTAAAAGCATACAGTACTGTGCAGGCCTCGGTGGTCTTCTAAAAGCATACAGTACTAAGTAGGCCTTGCCGAACTTCACACAGCAGACAGTACTACGTAGGACTTGCTGACCCTCACACAGCATACTGTACTGTGCAGGCCCTCATACAGCAGACAGTACTGTGCAGGTACCTCTGGCCCTCACACAGTACTGTGCCAGGCTCCCTAGACTCACAGAAACTCATAGGCCTGAAGGTAAATAGAGTCCCTAGGTTGTCGAGACCCCTTGCACTACAGGTGCTGCAGGAGCTTCTAAAAGCCTTCTAAAAGCATACAGTACTGTGTGAGCCTCACTGGCCTTCTAAAAGCATACAGTACTGTGTGAGCCTCACTGGCCTTCTAAAAGCATACAGTACTGTGTAGCCCTCTCACACATCAGACAGCACTATAGGCCTCACTGACCCTCACGCATTAGTCAGATATGTAGGCCTCTCCCACCTTCACACATCGGACAGTACTGTGGGCCGCACTGGCACACACAAATCAGACACTACTGTGGGCCTCACTAGGCCTCACTGGCCCTCTCACACATCAGCCAGTACTGTAGGCCTCACTGACTCTCAAACATCAGCCACTACTGTAGGCCTCACTGACCCTCAAACATCAGCCAGTACTGTAGGCCTCACTGACCCTCAAACATCAGCTAGTACTGTAGGCCTCACTGACTCTCAAACATCAGCCAGTACTGTAGGCCTCACTGTCCCTCAAACATCAGCCAGTACTGTAGGCCTCACTGCCCCTCAAACATCAGCCAGTACTGTAGGCCTCATTGACCCTCAAACATCTGCCAGTACTGTAGGCTTCACTGGCCCTCTCACACATCAGCCAGTACTGTAGGCCTCACTGACCCTCAAACATCAGCCAGTACTGTAGGCCTCACTGGCCCTCTCACACATCAGCCAGTACTGTAGGCCTCACTGACCCTCAAACATCAGCCAGTACTGTAGGCCTCACTGACCCTCAAACATCGGCCAGTACTGTAGGCCTCACTGACCCTCAAACATCAGCCACTACTGTAGGCCTCACTGACCCTCAAACATCAGCCAGTACTGTAGGCCTCACTGACCCTCAAACATCAGCCACTACTGTAGGCCTCACTGACCCTCAAACATCAGCCAGTACTGTAGGCCTCACTGACCCTCAAACATCAGCCACTACTGTAGGCCTCACTGACTCTCAAACATCAGCCAGTACTGTAGGCCTCATTGGCCCTCAAACATCAGCCAGTACTGTAGGCCTCACTGGCCCTCTCACACATCAGCCAGTAATGTAGGCCTCACTGACCCTCAAACATCAGCCAGTACTGTAGGCCTCACTGACCCTCAAACATCAGCTAGTACTGTAGGCCTCACTGACTCTCAAACATCAGCCAGTACTGTAGGCCTCATTGACCCTCAAACATCAGCCAGTACTGTAGGCCTCACTGACCCTCAAACATCGGCCAGTACTGTAGGCCTCACTGACCCTCAAACATCAGCCAGTACTGTAGCCAACATCTTATAACAGGAAAAGTAGGAGATATATGAAAAAAAAATCGAGGGAAAGTATTTACCCCAATAACGTCTTTTGAAGTAGTGGCAATTTGAGGCGGGCGTCAGTTAAAATAAAGCCCTTTTTGCTCCAGCGTCGCGCCTGAGTCGGTTCAATTGGTGTGTATGCCGTAGGCCTCGCTCAGCCAGATACTGTGCATTTCTTTCTGTGCCTTGCATAGCAAACAGTACGGCTCGCTGGTCGCCTAATGACAGACTGTACAGCGCATGCCCGTTGAGCAGGCTCACTGACACTAAAGGCTTCAAGGAGGCCTGGACAGGTGCAAGGCTGCCAGAAAAAGGCGGGAAAGCAGAGGCCTGAGGGGACACAGCCCCGCCCTCACAGTTTTGCCGGAGGGCGCAGATAAACAGCTTGCATTGTCCCGTCACTGCCTCTGTCCCCCACCGAGAACAACAATGGAAAGTATTTGCCCACGTCACGGGCTCCTGCTTGCAGTGGTCCATTGGCCAACCTTTCGTCAAAGGGGTGGCGAATAATAGCCAGGCAGATTGGCATGCCGAATAGACAATGCAGCGTCTTTTTGATGTTCGAGGGAGTTTTAGAAAATAAATGTGCTGTGTGTTCTCGAGAGCAGGAACCGATCTGGCCGCCGCCTGCCTGGAAGGGGAAAGGGGGATTTGCGAATTAATAGCTATGCGTGGCAGATGCTAGACGCGCAGTGCCAGCCGGGGTGTCCCAGACATGTTCGGGCAACGCGTCTTTCCTCTAGAAGGCTGGGCAGGGAATCTCCCATTTTTCCACCAGCTGCATGTTGTAGGATTCCTTAGCGCCAACAATCTTATCGGAAAAGAGCGATAATTAACTTTTTAGGCAAACACGCAATCTCTGCTCTGTAAACTGCATTGCTCTCCTGCAGAGAAATGTCTACCCTGGCTTATTAAATTAACGACAACTGTTGACATTCTCTAATTAAAGATATTATGACACTGCATCCTCGCGCCCTACGGCACTATATGCATTTTACCGGCTTGACATTACAAAGCGCTTCAATGCTTCGTCAGGGATCGTAAGCGCTATATAAATACATTTACAACAGGCTTCTCCAACAAGTTGCTCGTGGGCTATTGTTAGCTCACCAGTTATCTGAAAGTAGCTCTCCTGGGTGAATCCCAGCCAACTAAATTAGAAGCTTACGCTTGGTTAATTAATATATGTATAATTGAAAAGTGTGTATTCAAGATGAGAATGTGTCTATTTTCAGAACTCATAAGCTGATGTTTAGAGAAGAAAGGTTGAATTCCTAAGATATGTTTAAAGCTCATATTTGAGTGAAAAACCATGCCTCGCTGAGGAGACTTGTTACTCATATCGATTTCTTGGTACCAGTGGTATTGCAGCTATGGCTGTTAGGTAATACCCATATAGAGGCATTCAACACTGATGTAGCCTTTTGTACATCACTGCTGACAATCCTGCCTGATAAATTGAGGTAATCGCTAAGTGGTTATCCTGCAAGAGGTGGCCACTAATGTAATCTTGTTTGTTGTGGCCACTATGACGCCACTAATAACATTAGTAGCTTGGGATGATTTTCTCGGGAACATAAGTAGCTCTTAGTAAAGAAAAGGTTGGAGACCGCTGATTTACAATTACAAGACGGTAAACCCTGGTACAGCTCTGTTAACAGACTTGGAGTTTTGCAGCAAAACCCTGGCTCTGCCCTATAAACCGTGATTCAGACCTCTCTAGATGAGCCTTGTTTGCTTATGAAATGGACGTTGCAGCTCTACAGAGAAGCGCTGTCCTCAGCCACTGTAGGACTTATTCAGACCAAGCGATCTATGTGATCAACCATGAACACCGCCACTGCCCATCAGAGACGGTCCGCTCTGGTTCATTACAGAAATGTATATTCACAAAAGGAGAGAAAGAGGATCTAATTTCAAGCACAGTCTCCGATACTAAACTTGAATTCACATTGATTGCTCGAATCTGTGGAGTCAAATCTACATTACCCTATTTAATGTCAGCTATTAAAAGGAGGTATCCAAAAGATATTGGAGAAGACGCCTCACCCACAACTTATTGTGCCATGCTTCATCATAGGGGTTCTCACTTCAACAGGGTAGGTGAATATCACCCTGATGAACTCGACCACATTGGGAGTTCTTATTGTTGTTCAGGACGTAAGCAGGCATCCAGTTAATAAAATATCTAGGGGTAAACCAAAGAGTTCATTTTATTAGCGGGTACCCTTGATATGGTTAAAAGAGTCATAAGTGATTTTTAGTTGAAGTATAATGGTTTATCCATCCATTCGCCAACGTGTTTCGACTGAATTTACAAGCCCAAAGGGTCCACAGTCTTCTTCAGGGCCTATCTATTCCCTGCCTACCTATTGCATATACTCCATGCAAAAAAATGAGATGTACGATTCTCATACATATCTTGTGTTGTCCCCTATTTTGGGATATTATACAGTGCCCTGGTCATAACCAGAACGCACCTTTTCTGTAGTCACACTTTCATCAAGGAGAAGGTGCTCCTCTTGCACCTAAGTAAATCCTTGGTAAGCTGCTTCCTTCATTACAGAAACGCCCTCTTCCCTAATGGAAGGGCCTTCTTGAGCAGGGGCGAAACGCAGGCCCCTGAAGCCTTTGCAGCGCAGGGGGCCCCCAATCCTTCAGGGGCCTTCATTCATCCTATGGTCAATGAATAAGGGGGACTCAGGAGATCTTCTGCACATTCTGCAGGGAGGACCCATCATTTTGTGTTACGCAACAGCTCTTGAGAGAGTGAATGGATAGGTGAGTGCTGTCAGGATGGGAGCAAACTTGCCTGTTTTGGTTAATGCAGTTGCCATGCATGCTGGTCCATCTAAATGGCAGTGCTCTGCACTGACTGTTGGAAGGATTGAGGGTACTTCAACGACTGCAAGCTTCTCCTAGTGCTGGAAGGCAGTTTGATCGACTGCCTCGTTAGTAAGTGGCTTTCAGTGTGCACACAGTAAGGGTGTGATCAGTTAGGTGGCTGAGTAGAAGACTCGGAAATTAATCTGTGCTTGAATGTTGTTGAAAGGTGATTCAGAAATGAGTTAAAGTCTAGAGAATTAGAAGGCCTCTTAGGAGGATGTACCCTGTGGCAAAGTCCCAGCTGGAAGGGATGCCTTAGAATGGGACAGACCACAGCGGTAGCCCGAGTGCAAGTCAGGTGGACATAAGGCTCAGCATGAACAACTGGCAGGTGTTTCCCTAGGGAGTTTGAGTCTACTATGAGCAGGTTTGGGCACTGGGCCCTAACCTGTTGTGGGTGGGTGCCAGACCTAAGTCCTAGTGCCATGGGAGGTCCCCACATCAGAGTATATGTGGTGTTATCCTAGGCCAGATCAGGATGCTATTGGTGTGTCTCTCCAGGCCGAACTGGATTAACCATAATGTTTCTTGATTAGCAAAGCAATGTATACAACCAAATGTCATTCATCTCTAACGAAGTTTGGCACACATGTGCCAATAATCATTTGGATCCAGGTAGAGTTGTTTAGCAGTTCACCAGCTGCCAGTACACCAAGTAGAAGCCCTTATTCTCAGTGAAGGGGCTGGGGAATGCACCATACTTTGGGGTGTTTTTCACAACCTGACAAATGCTTGGACATCCTGCTCCTATATTACATCACACTTTTTACCACCCCTGGTCCTTAGTAGGAGACCTGAAACCACGCCTTGCCATGTTTCCCTCATTCCATTCAAGGGCTTGAGGTAGTGACATATAAGGGGCTACATCAGTGCCTAAAGTGTGCAGAAATAAGAGGTATAAGTGCAGATCGTTTATAGGAGGTGTGCCCTCTCTTATGTGTCCTAAAATCACTCTTGCAGGGCCAGGCCGTGGTCCTCCTAGTCTTCCTCGTCTTCGTCGGTTTGGTCATGTTGGGGCCTAATTCCTCGTGGTCGTTCTAGTCACCTTAGTTATGATTCGTTTGGTTGTCTTGGTCCTAGTTCCCTTGGTCCTCCTGGTGGCCCGGGTCCTGATGGTACTGGTCGTCCTGTTCACTCTACTCCTCCTTGCACCCCCCCCCCCGGTTCTTGGTCCTGGTCCTTCTGATGTTTGTCTCCTGATCCTCCTGTTGCTTATGTTCTGGTCTCTCTTCTTCCTCCTGACCCTGCACCTTCTCCCCTTTTTCCACTTACTCTTCCTGCTGAACTTCATCTACATCCACGTGGCCCAGGACCTCCTGATATTGCTGCTAAATGTCCCGGTCCACCTGGTCTTGGTTCCTCCAGATGTTGTTAGGCCTCTTCTTTCTCATGGTGTTCAGCCACCCCTGCCTGTTCTCTTCCTCATCTTTGTCCTCTTGGTTGTGCTTTCTGATTTTATTAATAGCTCCATCCCGGTGCACCTGAGTTTCCTGGTCAGATGCTAGTGAGAAGGATTATAATTGCCTGCAGTGAAGCTGCCCAGAATTACCATCACAGGAATGGCCTCAAAATTCATTAATGGTCAGCATAACTTCCACTGAACCTTCTCATTGAGATTTTTTTGGTTTGTTGGTGATTTCTGAATTTTTCTTGTGAGCGGAAGCCATCAAACGAGCTCCTGACCGATCACAAGTATTTTTATGCACTACCTGTGCTGAGGAGCAAAAGGCCTTGGCCCACTTAAATCTCTGCTACACCACAGAGAAATATGTGGACTGCCTCAGTTTGTTCAAGTATAGCACCTGTGTGCAAAAATGCAAAATCAGGACTCGTTTAAATTATTTCTGGCCCTCGCAAGCAGTCTCAGCAAAAGTTTGGGCTTAAAAATGTGGATTTATTTGGTTTTGGTGGCAGTGGTGCGGATAAATGAGTCACATATGGTAAATATCCGTGGACACCAATAAAGCTGCCATTTTAGACGCTTTAAAAAAAGTAGACATTTTTTTAAGACATCCAAGTTACATTTTCTAAAAAATCCCTTCGTAAAATTTGTCTTGCCCCTCTTTATGACACTTAGTCATGGACCAATGTTGTTATCTGGTCAGCGTAAAAAGTGATGGGTGAAATGCTTGAATTAATCTCAGCCACTCTAGACCACATTCCAGCCATCGTTTTGTAGCTCGCCTTTGCCATTATGGACATGGTCCACCTATATGCAAATTAGTCTTGGCACTGCCTCACAAGGGATAGCCCTGCCCGAATTGCTTGGTCTTAGACCATTTTCGGCCATGCTTTGCCTCATCATTGGAGCACAGATCAAGTGCAACGGCTCAGGGGACTCTGGATCCACCTCGGGGCACAAGCCTCCAACACCACAAGACTGACATACATAAAAAAAACACGACAAGCGAAATGCTTGAATTACTGGATGTCACGGGTAATGACACTGGGCCAGAATACAGTCTATTGGTTATTAGCGTATCTGTGCCTTTACTGGCAGGGCCAATCAGGTTTGACCCCGCCCAAAAAGGAACAATCCAGCCTGAAGAGCTGCACCACATCCTCTGAAAGGAACAAAATCAATCTGGACCACTTTCAGTCTTCTTGAGCCTCGCCAGAGAGGTGCTGGAATATGAGACAGAGTAGTCCAGGAAAGGACAGTGTGACCTGTGAGAGTTTGGGAAGCAGGGAGCGAGGCAGTGTGACCAGTGATTACTGCAGGTTTACCAGCAAATCTGTAGCTCCGTTGTAGGAAACAGTTCTCATTGCACATTGATACCCTACATAGTGCTATTGAATGACATTAAATAAAAAGCTTAGGAGTAAGCAATCCCTCTTTGCATTGTGACAAAAATCTCAATGCTCAAACATGCCTGTTGGCATCGCAAAGCAGATGATATGAATGAGACAAGGTGGTGAGTGATTCAGGAGGGGTTACCAGGGACTGCGACAGGCTGTGGGTAAATAAGACATTGTGAGTACTCAGTGAGGCACTAGATACGATAATTTAGGTGATGAGTAGGCCTGGGCTGAGTACGTGGAGTTCCGCGTAAAACTCCACTGTGTTACGCGGAGTTCCGCAAGCAGCGAAGTGCGTTACGTCGCACCGTTCTTCGCTCTGACTTTTAGCGCCGGGTGTTTGTCCCGCGCTGTAAAATCAGCATGAATGGCACCACGCGCAGTGCAAGAGGATGCTGCTTCTTTCTGCTGCTCGAGTAGATGATCTACTCAAGCGGCAGCTTCCTCAACGCAAACGGAAGGCTTCTCAGCGCGAGCGGTAGTGACCCTCAGCGGCCGCCTGCGTTAAGAAATCTCGCTGGGAGGTGGTCTGGAGTAAGATTTTCCTTGCTCGCGCTCGCCAACTTAACGTTGGCGAGCGCGAGCGAAGAAAAAACCCAGCTCCATTCCACGGAGTTTTATGGAACTCCACATTCCACGTGGAGTGGGAAAAACTCTGCAAACTCCACAAGCGGAGCGGAATTTCACTCCCGGGCCTAGTGATGAGCAGTGAATGAGGCAAGATGGGTAGTGACTGTGCCAATAAGACACCTGAATTATGCAAATTAATAAAAAAACAAAAGCATGGTGGGGGTCGTCTGCTGATACATGTTAACCAGTGACTGGTGTAGATAGTGAATAGGGTATTGCAAAGGGGTTAGAAGGCATTGAGATCGGTGAGTGAGGCTGTGCGGTCATTAACTCGCGAAATGTGTCTGTTACTGAAGTACTATGGCCAGTTATTGAGGCAGTGTGACCAGGGAATGAGAAATGATCCGGATGGCCAGTGAGTGTGGAAAGGTGACATGTGAGTAAGGACTGGATAACTAGCAGAGGAGGTTAGGCGATCAGTGAGCAAGGCAGGATGGCTAGTGAGTAAGGCACAATGATCAGTAAATGAGGCAAGGTGACCAGTGATAAGGATAATGTGTCAAATAAGTGTGGCTTGGTGACTACTGATTGTGACATAGTGACCAGTGCAAGAGAAAAGATGTCATTTGGAAGGGAATGAGAAATGGTCATCTGTCAGTGTGGGAGGTACCATAACTGGTGAGTGAGGAATGTTTAACAGAATGACCAGTGAGTGGCGAAACGTGGCATGTTATTGAGGACAGGATGAATAGTGGATTAGGTAATGTGGCCAGTAAGGGAGGAAGGATGGAAAGTGAGTGGGGCAGAATGATTTGTGATTATGGTAAAGTGACCAGTGAATCAGGGAGTGTGATCAGTGAGTGAGGCTGGGTGACCATTGATTGTGACAATGACCAGCACTTGAGGCAGGCTGGCCATAGTCTGCGTTTATAATAAATGGAACAGCTATTTAAGGCATTCCCAAAGGCACTCAGTTTCAGAAATGTTTACCTGTAGGACCCATTCAGCATCTGGAGCTGGTAGCCTATATAAACAGTGCCTGTCACCTGACCAGGCTCCCCTCGTTTGATCTTGGGGCATCATACTGGGATGCTTTTCACCTTGCTATGAGCATGCCAGAGCACCACTAGCCCAGAGCCTTCTCTGTGACTTCCTGATTTTGGGATGTAGTCATAGTTCACTAGCACAATCACAGCTCCATGAAGAATTTTGGGAAGTGCTGTCAGAACCCACCTGCTGTCAGGCCCATAACTCACCCACTGATCCCTGATTTCTCAGGTAGTGCTGAGACACCTCCCACTAGTGCCCTGGGGTAAGAGCCTTGCTTTCTCTACCTTTAAACGGAAGCCGAGTTCTAGTCACCACTTGCGGAACACAATTCCGTTTGACCTGGAAAAATTCATAGTAGCACCAGGTTTGTTTAATTCAAGATGTGTAGAAAGCTGTGTAGTAAAGGATGTGGCCTAGCGGCCAGATTTACTGACCTTGGAACAGAGGAACCAGGTTCAAGTCATGCTCAACATCCTGTGATTCTCGACAAATAACTTAATCTCTCAGTGCCTATAAAACATTTGACCTGGTGTTATGTAGAGCACTCTAATGCCCCTGGACCAAGTCCACGCTGTATAAAACTGCAAAAATATATAATTGAAATCCAGGGAGTAGTGTGTCAACACATACACAAGTCCTGCCTTAGATACCTCCTGGGGTTACCTATTCGATTTTCCACCTAAGGGTCTGGTGGGTGGGGAAAAGAAGAAGTCGATCACAGGCCTCCCCCTGCGGCGCAGGGTTGGGTGAAGAGTGGGTGAGTGGTGAAGGCTGAAAAGGCTGAGCCCCGATCTCGCCCGGCTTTAAAAGGGGTGCGGGACTCGCACCCTGCCCCCACAAGCGCGACACTGCGCGACCCGCGATGACCCACAGCCCGTGATATCTCATAGCAGTGGGTCATGCCCCCTGACCCGGGGTGCCCTTTGGCCCATCGCACTGGAAATGCCTTCCCCTCTCCCACCGTGCCACACATAATGCAGGGCTCACTCCAATTGGGGCGTGCTTTTGGCCATATGTGGGTGGACACGTCAAGTCACTTCTGCCAAGCCTGATAAACCCAAATGCAGCACACCCATGCCACTACCTGGCGTCCCCCTGAATAACCCAGCCTGAGACTGTGGTGTTGGCGATGGGGCCCCCCAACACGTGTCGAAATAATGACACCGACACCCCGGGCTCTTTATTACTCTTTTCCTACGCCTACGTCAGCCCCCTCCAATCTGTTACGTATGTGGGGGTAGGCGGTTGCTTTCCCCCGCGCAATCCGAGACAATGGGATAGCCCATTACATTCCCCCTTTACCGGGAGATGTTAACCAGGGTCAACATATAGACCTACAAATAATAAACAAAACATCAGGCTCAACGGTAGCCTACATTTTGATACAACAGTCACAACACACTCTTACTTGACCTCAGGGTACGCCAGTATCTGGTTACCTCTGTATACTCGTCGATCACCACCTCGTCAGTCGGACACAAAGTCTTTATACTTTTGAGATGGTTTAGGGTGTAATCGCAGTGAATAGCGTCCCTGACCACCCCTTGCTGCGAGTTTTGGCAAGGGTTTCCCTTGCTGCACGACATCCGTCGCTTCTGAACTCCCGCAGCTGGTGGCTGAGGGCTTCTGCTCCGAGTCTCGGGGGGTACAGAGTGGGGGTGTTGCAAAAAGATCTTCCGAGAAAGTTCCTGGATCAAACTCTTGGTCACACTCACTGTCGGCATCTTGAGAAGTCGTTGCAGCAGGACCTTCCGGCGGGCAGGCCAATGAGAACTTGTCTGCGGTTTCCTTTGGGATCGTTTTTGAATTGGGAGACGTTCCGTGTCCCCTGCTCTTGGCCTCTTTTTGCTGTCACCTTCGTGCCTTTGACTTCAATAACTACCCAAGGGTCCAGTTCGAATGGCAACCTGAACTTCCCTCCAGGATGGCGGTCTTGCACTAGCACTCGGTCGCCCACCATGATGGGGCTCTCTCTGGCACGTCGCCTCCAGGAGACGTCTTCATTGGTGCGGGCTCTCCTGGCATCTGACTGATTCGGAGGGGTAGGTGTTTCTTTCCACACGGGGTGATGTGGAATAGTATCAGTCACTGACCGGCCGAAACATAGCTTGCTTGGGGATATGCCTGTAGTGCAGTGGGATGTAAGCCGGTACTCTCTTAGGAACAGGTACAATGCTCGTTCTGTGTTGTGACTTTCAGCCAATGCAATTTGGATTGCTTTGGTGAGGGTTCTCATCGGGCGCTCCACCTCTCCATTGGCTTGAGGCCATCGAGGGGGATGATCCGGCGGTGTTTGATGTTGTGTGATGCTAGGTAGTCCGTCAGTTCGGAGCTGTTGAACGGAGGCCCGTTGTCAGTGCGATTTTCTCCGAACAGCCCATGGGTTGCCATGAGCTTTTCTAGCTTCGGGATCACTTCTGCTGCGGACGTTGTTGTTACTATTTCCACCTCCGGGTAACACGAGTAGTCATCCACAACGACTAGCATGTGTCTTCCCCCTGGGAGGCTTCCAAAATCGGCGCTCACTCTCTGCCATGGGACACTGGGGCCTGCCTCAGTGATGACTGGCGCCGGCTGGTCTGGTGGGCCCGTGGCAAGGCAGACGGGGCAGCTCCGCACAACTGCTTCTATCTTCTGATCCAGACCCGGGAACCAGACCTTGCTCCTGAGCTGGTTCTTGGATTTGACGATTCCTTGGTGTGCTCCATGCGCTAAGAGTGCAGCCTTCTGTGCAAGGTCTTAGGGCAATACCAGTCGCGGGCCCCGGAGGAGACATCCATCGTTGGTCAAGGACAGCTCCTGGCGGACTTGATACAGGGCTTTTAGGACCCCCTGGGCTGTTTCTGTGCGAAGAGATGTTGGATTTTGTAGCGCTCGCCAATCTCCTGTGGTGACCGCTTTGATGGAGATCTGTAGGCAGTCATCACGCTGAGTTGATGTGAAGACGTCTTCCAGAGATATCGGAAGGGGTCTGGACCTGTCCACAACCAATTTCACATAGTCCTCAGTTGCTGCTGCTTCTGCGGCTTCAGGAGGCATGGCCGACCTGGCATGCCTTGATAGGAAGTCGGCAGGGTTTCGAGTACCAGGTTGGTATTCCACAGTGAATTGGAATTCTTGTAGTTGCAGGATCCATTTCTCGATCCTTGGGGGGGGGGTCGTGATGAAGATCCGTGAAATAGGGGAATCAGGGCTTAAGGTCCGTAATGACCGTGAATAGGTGGCCGTATAGGTAGATATAGAAGTGACAACAGCCCCATAGAATTGCAATTGCCTCACGCTCTATTTGTGAGTATCGCTGCTCTGTCGGTGTGAGTGTGCGACTGACAGGCTACCGGAGCCCATTCTCTGCAGTCCTATCGTTGGGCCAGAACGGCGCCTAGGCCGGTGGGGCTGGAATCCACTACGAGTTGTGACTCTCTCTGGGGGTCAAAATACATCAGAGTGGTGTCTGCAGAGAGAGTGGCCTTGGTTTGCTAGAACAATTCTTCCTGCTCGGGCCCCCACACCCATGGGCTGGTTGCCTTGGTCAGGTCTCTGAGCGGACCGGTGAGCTCTGACAAGTTCTGTATGAAGCATCCGCAATAGGTTACCATGCCCAGGAAGCTGCAGACTCCTGACACTGACGATGGAGCTGGGGCGTCTTGGATGTCCTTCACTTTGTCGGGGTCAGGGCCGATGCCCTTGTCGGGAAAGCGATAGCCAAAGAACCTGATGTCCGTTCTTAGGAAGTTACACTTCTCCCGGTGTAGGGTGAGCCCACTTTCTTTGAGACGTGAGAAGACGGCGTGGAGGTGAGTTAAATGCTCCTCTAAGGTGGAGGCATGGACCAGGATGTCGTCGCTCACGTTGAGTACCCAGTGTAGGCCGTGGAGGACACCTTTGACAATGTTCTGGAAGACTTTGGCCGCACTGGAGATGCCAAAGTTGAGCCTCGTGTACCTCAGGAGTCCTGTATGAGTTGAAAAGATGGTGATGAAGCGGTAATCCGGGTGTAGCGGTATCTGATGGTAGCTGGACCGGAGGTCCATCTTAGAGAACCATCTGGAGCCTGCCAGCTCGCCGATGATTTCGTCTACGGTGTGAGGTGGCGTTCCCGCTTGATCCCTAAATTCAGGACCCTCATGTCGACACAGATGCGTACGGCGTACGGTTGTTTGGGTTTCTTTGCCACCACGTTGGGGGATACCCATGGTGTGGGTCCACGCACCCATTCAATGATGCCGGCTTTCTCTAGAAGTCTCAGCTCAGCTTCCACTTTGGTTCGGAGATGGAAAATGATTCTTCGATGCCTGAGGTCTATCGGGGCAACCGATTTGTCAATGTGCAGATGGATGGCTGGACCTTGCAAACACCTGATCCCCTCGAACAGCGGTGCAAAATCCTGCAACAGGCGGTCCAGATCATGTGCGTGCACGTCAAATGCAAATTGTATAAGGTTGAGGTCTTGAGCCATGCGGCAGCTGAGTACGAATCTGGATCCTTCTTGTGAGACGTATACTTTTGTTCTCTGATGGGTGGAGTTGTGAGATAAATTCACCTGAAATACGCCAAATAGTCTCAGCGGTAAACGGTTACCAAAAGCGTAGACCTGCACGCTGGTGTTTCGAAGTGCTGGTGGGTTGGGTAGGCTGTGGTAAATGTTCGCAGCCATGAGGTTAATTGTGGCTCCTGTGTCTATGAGAGCTGCGAAGGGGTGATCTTGCACACCAATTTTGCACATTGGGGCGGTCTGACTGGCAACTTTGAGGGTATCTAGCGTTCTCACCACGTGGACGACTGCTGCATCATCTTTGTCCATGTCGGTGTCTGACATGCCTTTCGGGTGGGGCTCTACTGTGCACACTGTTTTCTGCGGGCCTATGAACCTTCGTCCCTGCGACGAGCGGCAGACTTTGGAGAAGTGGTTTTGTTTGCCACACGCACTGCATGTTTTACCATTAGCTGGGCAGGTTCCGTTGTGAGGGTACTGGCCTCCGCATCATCCACACTTGCGACTCTGCGGCCCCTGCTATTCTTAGATAGCTCTTTTGAATGCCCTAGCGTCAGGATGTGCCACATGGATATGTTGGGTTCTTGCAGGATGCGTTCACGTAGTTTCGAGGAGGTGCACCCTTGAATAAACTGGGCTCTGACTTCGTCGTCTTCATCCGGGAGGGTGCAGGTGCTGTCCAACTCTCTCAACCGCCCATAGAAAACATCTACTCCGGCAGCTGTCACGCTTGGCGTAGGAGAAACCGCTCATAGTCAGGGTTGGCGTACGGTTCAAAGTGCGCAGTGATGGCATCCAATAGGGTGGTGTAGTTCCGCGGGGGACCTGCTTCAACTACGGTCTTTGAAATTTTGTGAATGTTGGCTCCTCCTAAGTGAAGAAGCATGGGGCGTCTGCATGCAGCCGGGACCTCAACGGCTTTGAAATATGTCTCTAGGCGTTCGACCCACACCTTCCATCTGGCGGCTGGAAGTGTGGCGGCCCTGTGACCTCCAGTGGGGGAACTGATGCCATAGTGCTGGGGTGGAGTGTCGCAGTGAGAGACAGGAGGTCAGCACAAATTATAGTCCAGAGCTAAAACCTGTGGTGCAGAGCGTCGCTCAGCAGGAGTAGTGTGCAGGGGTGACTGACCTGAGTGCTGAGTAGTGGTGGTAGCCCCCTTGGTAGGCTAGTCGTGTCCTGGGCCTTTTTCTATCTTTTGTTTTAGATTCTGGAGTGCTGGTGTCCTCTGTGTGGTGTGCAGGCAGATTGTCTATGTTTTCTTATTATTGTATCCTTTCCTGCATGTGGTGAGCTGCTGTACATGCAGAGATGTTTACTTTCCTTTATTAGAGTGTCCCTGCGATTGCGTGCATTCCAGGCCGGTAAGGCAGAAGGGCCTGATGTCAGCCGGGCATTGGGGAGGCTGGCGCACTTTCCCACGTGTTGCTGTGATTGTGCGACAGCAGCGAGATGCAGGACGGCCGGCAGGAGGGCAGGGCCACGCCTCTTGAGAGCAACGGAGTGGGCGGGGACGAGACAGACAGGCGGCTCCCAGAGGGGGGAACACACCGCTCGTGCTGGCTAGCGCTCGTCAGGACAGTAGGCGGTGCTGTGGGCAAGCTACAACCTCGCGCTCGATGTCTAGTGAGCGACGGAGGCAGCGGGATGCAGCAGAGGACAGCGGGCAGTGTTTGCGGTGAGCTGTGACTTCTCGGGTGCTGCTTGGTCTGTGGAGGGGCGGGCACACAGTGGGTACCGTGGCTTACCTCGTCTCCAATGTGGTGTTGGGGATGGGGCCCCCCAACACGTGTCGGAATAATGACACCGACTCTCCAGTCATGTAGTGGCTTAAGAATCACCACGCCTGGAGCCCCGGGCTCTTTATTACTCTTTTCCTACACCTTCGTCAGCCCCCTCCAATCTGTTACGTACGCGGGGGTAGGCAGTTGCTTCCCCCCCGTTCAATCCGAGACAATGGGATAGCCCATGACTCGGCAAACATTACAGAGACCTCATTTTGTTTTTTCCATAAAGCATTAAACAAAAAAACGAAAGTCAGAAAAATTCACAGCAAAAACTTCAAACACTTTTTACATGAGTTTACATCCAGTCAGGTGTTTAACCTAGTCAGCTATACATCGAGTCCCCTAGCCCCTCTACCACCCCAGGAATTAGTTTTCAGTGAGCTCATGGTTTTTAAAAAAATTTTTTTTATAAACTTTATTTTCAATTTTCAAAAAAACCCATAAAGAAACAATACATTGGCATCGATGAAGAACGTATGCATACACATCATTAATTGCAAGTACAGTCGCATGAGACACATGGCCGAACCAAAGAATGTAAGTTCAAGGGGGTCTGGAAAGCCCTCCAGAAGCCCAGCCCAGAGGGACGAGGTCAGCAGGGAGGGCACCCCCCACCATCGTGCACCCCACTGAAGTTAAGTGTCGCTTTCCTCCGCAGGGACAATCCCCCCGGGGATATCTGCATCACTCTGCTCACTCGCAGTCGCCTCCCGTGAGGGCGATTCCCCTCCATCAACCCAGTGGTACACAGGGCCCGCCAAGCTAGCAGGTCATCCTGCAATTTCTCATCCCGCCGGGAGAGTTGCATGTGTACCTCTTCGGCCAGTGACCACTCTCGAGCATCCCTGAGCCAATTCGAAAGATCAGGGGCCCTCTGCCCCATCCAAGTTATTGCCACCCTACGCCTGGCGAGCACCAGCATCAGCTGTAGGAGTTTATAGGGGAGTTTCTTCCTCTTGGGCCTACGAACCATCCCTAGTAAACAGTGCAAGGGGTCGAGATCCACCTGAAGCCCCGAGGCGGTTACCACCCTAGTCACCACCCCCATCCAGAACTGCGCCACCAATGGACATTGCCAAGCCAAGTGTAGGAATCCGGCGTCATCTGCGGCACAGCGAGGGCAACCAGCGCCCCTTGTACTATCAATGCGCCTCAAAGACACCGGGGTAAGGTAGGTGCGGTGCAGATAATTAAAATGTGTAAGTCGGAAGCGGGCATTGCATGAGACAGTGCGAGTAAGGGAACCTATGCGCATCCACTGAGCCTCCCCCAGCGGGGCAGCAAGGTCCCGCTCCCAGGAAGCCCTAAACGGTGGGACCGGAGGGGCAGAGTCCTGTTTCATTGCTGCATATAAGAGGGAGATCAAGCCGCGCCCCTTACCACACATAAGTATAACATCCAGCGTACGTGTCAACGGTGGAATTTCTGGGTATTGCGGCCAGGTGATTCGCGCTACCTCCTGCAGTCCCCCATACTGCAAAAATTGGCCTTGTCCAAGGCCAAAGCTATCTACCGCCTGCTCATATGTAAGAAAGGTTTCGTTGGGATACAGATCGGCGAGGACGTCGCACCCACCCTCTTTCCAGGCCTGAAAGGACACGGACCGCGCCATAGTCATAAATGGAGCCAGTATCCAAAGCGAGAGCTCCCTATGAAAGGGCGCCCTTCGAAGGACCCTCTCCACAAAGTGTTGCCAGACGGTGGCTGTGTGCCTGACAGCATAGGGGAGACCCACCTCAGACCCCGCCCCTTGCATCAGTGCCACCTGCAACGTCTGGGTGTCTGCCCTATCTATCAAGAGGCGCTTCTCCCAGTTGTCTGTGTCAGCAAACCAACGGGCCGCATGTTGGAGGTGTGCGGCATAATAGTAGAGGTCAAAGCGAGGGGCTTCTAGACCGCCCTCCTAGTAACTACGGACAATGGTTCGAAGGGCTACCCTACTGCGCCGACCCGCCCAGAGCAGAGACGTGAGCAAGGTGTTAAGAGTTTTGAAGACCCGAGGCGGCAAAGGGCACACCATTTTGGAGATGGCGAGACGACCCATCAGGGAAAGTGGGAGAGTATTCCAAAAGGACACGGAGTGCCGCAGAGCTGCAGTTACGCGGTCCACGTTACGGGCCAACGCTTGTTCATCCGTCAGGGTCACCTGTATACCCAGGTAACGAAATGCCGTTCGCTCCCAACGCAGCTCCAGGTCCGGTAAGTCCTCAGGGGGCACCATAGCAAGTCCCGCCAATGGGAACACGAGGGACTTGTCACGGTTCAGTTGCAGTCCCGAGACCTCTCCAAACCGGTCAAGGGGGTGCAGCAGCACCGGCAGGGCCTCGCGGGGAGAGACCAAGTAGAACAAAGCATCGTCCGCATATAGAGAAATGACGTGAGTCGTATCCCCTAGCCTAATACCCCACTGCGCCATGTCCGCTCTAATCTGAACCGCGAAGGGCTCTATAGCCAGAGCAAACAAGAGTGGGGAGAGGGGACACCCCTGTCGTGTACCCCTCCCCAGCCGCCACTCCTCGGATCGCGCACCCCCAAGCTTGACTCTGGCGCAGGGGGCCGTATACAGTATACGAACCCATTGACAAAACTGAGGACCCAGTCCCACTGCACGCAAGACCTCGAGTAGATACTCCCAATCGACTGTATCGAACGCCTTGGCGAGGTCGACAGAGACCAACACCATCTGCTCCTCTCTATCCCGCACCTCATGGAGTATATGAGTCAATCGCCGCAGATTCATGGATGTGTTACGTCCCGGTATGAACCCACATTGGTCCTCGTGGACCAGTCCGGGCATGTGCGGTGCTAAGCGGGACGCCAACAACTTGCAGAGAATTTTGATATCTGTATTAAGCATCGTGATCGGCCGATACGATGAGGGCTCGTGTGCGTCACCCCCTGGCTTTAAAATCATACATATTTCCCCCTGTGTCATACTGGGCGGGAGGATGCCCCATTTAAAGGCCTCGTTGTAGACTTGCAAGAGAAGGGGGGACAGAACATCAGAGAACGCATGATAAAACTCGGACGGAAAGCCCTCGCCACCCGGAGATTTGGCTCGCGGAAGATGCTTCAGCGCGATTTGAACCTCGGCGAGCGAAAGTGGGTCATCCAGTTCCTTCCGCGCCTGTTCAGATAAGGTGCTCAGGGTCAGCCCCTGGAGATACGGGAGATAGGTTGCCACCCCCACTACCGGGTCTGCTGTGTACACCGCCCGCAGATGCGACCGAAGGACCCGCAATAGTCCCACCTGTGAGTGCACCAGGCCCCCAGCGGAATCCCTTAAGGCCTCAATAGCCGCGGGTACATGTTCCCTACGGAGGATCCAGGCCAAGAGGCGACCTGACTTGTCCCCCTCTCTATAAAGGCGTTGTCTGTAGCCTGTGAGCGTGTATTTATCCAGCCTATCCAGGACGTCGTGGATACGCTCCTGGATCTCTCGTCCCCCCCTCAATTGTAGCAGTGGCACTCGAGGTTTGTACCTCCAACAGTCGGCCCTCCTCAGTCTGTAGCTCACGCTGTAGTTGTTTCCGTACTCCCCATACGTCACACTCATACATGCCCCTCGGACCAACGCTTTTAGGGCTTCCCATTTTGTGGCCTGCGCTTTGGCTGTTCCCTCCCAATTTAGATCAATGTAGTCAGTAAGGGCAGTAGCCACGTGATGGCGCCCCACCTGATCCTCAAGAATCTCTGCCGGCAGCCGCCAAGTCCGCAGTTTGCCCCACGGTGCTCCCCAGTTCAGCACACACGCCACCGGGGAATGGTCAGATAGGAATCGTGCCAAGTGGGTCACCTCCAGGGACACTGTGACACCAGGATTCGCGAGTAAGATCCTGTCCAGGTGGCTATATGTGTTGTGTGTGGGTGAGAAACAAGTGTACACTTTCAAGGTGGGGTGACTTTGACGCCATACATCTTGGGCCCCTAAATTCCCCATGACCTCCCGGAGTTTCACCGTCATTCTGGGCTTCGTGCCCGCGCGGGGGGGAGATCTATCCAGGACAGGATCAAGGACACAATTGAAATCTCCCAGCCAAAGCAATGGAACCTCCAGTTCCGTAACCAGGAGCTCCTGTAGGGACTGATAAAAACCCGGGTCATCCGTGTTGGGCGCATAAATATTCACTAGTGCCACGTCTTGACCATCCAATTTAGCTCGAAGGAGGAGATACCTCCCCTGGATATCAGCTTCGACATATTGGACAGCTAACGGAACTCCGGGTGCCACCCATACAAGAACCCCACGTGCATAACTAGAGAAAGAGGAATGAAAGACCTGGCCCTGCCATTTCTTTGCCAAGCGTTGGGCCCCCTCACCCGTAAGATGGGTCTCCTGGAGGCAAGCTACAGAGACCTGATGCCTACGAAGGAAAGACAGGACCCTGTATCTCTTGGTGCAGGTACCCAGCCCCCTTACATTCCAGCTCAAAATTTTAAACCCCATAGGAGTTGAAACGGCCCATACCCGGGCAGCCCATGCCCCATGCAGCCACATAGATATTGCGCGCTAGCTGTGATGCATACAATGCCAATAAAAAACCAACAAATCCCCTGTAACGCCCCCCACCCACGAGCAATTTACTGTCAACGAACCCCGCAGAAATGCCCTTCCCATGCTGGTGCCAGGACGTGCACAGCAATCCCATGAGCCCAACAGGGCCTAACTTTGTAACAAAGGAGAGAGAGAAACCCCCCTATCCCCCTCCCCAATCAGCCGACCCCCACCCGGACCCACCGCTCATACCAGGAGGTAGTGCCTCGGGCCAACCCACAACACACTAGTACATATGAAACAAACCAAAGCAAGACTAGGAGCGGAGCCCATAGACCCAGCCATCATCGGAGCCCCGAGTTCAGCAAAGTCATGTGCAGCCCCTCTACCCCATAACCCCCCATCCCACACATCCCCAAACTCACATCAGAAGAAAAAACACACCGCAGGATAGGATACCCGCCAGGAGGGCCCAGAAGGGAACCCACGTCCGAGGCCGATGGTATAGAGGCAATGCACCGGTGAGGGACTGGGGGCAAGTCCCCCCCGAGTCGCAGTCACAGTCCCCTCACCGGCACCGACAGACTGCCTGTGTCACTTGCGTGTGAGGCAACGGGCCACCGCACACTCAGGGTGGGCCCTCCTCCGCAGAAGGCGGATCAAGAATGGTTTCCGGGATCACTGGGTCGGTGGATAAAAGGGTGTCCGGCACCAAGCTCTCCTCAGGCGGTCCCGCCGTCCCCCGTGGGGGAGAAGTGTCGGAGGCCGAAGAGTCCATACGTAGAGCACCATCGTGCCCCACCGTGATCCGTTGTCGTTCCTCCCGGGCACCGGCCGGCACCCGGCCCCCGCATCTACTCCTGCGCCTCGGTCTGGTCCCCCAAGTACTCCGGGAGATCCCCCGGTCATACTCGGAGCGAGCCTCTCCCCGGACCTCGAGCCACTCCCAGACCTCCTCCGGGAGTCGAAGAACTGCGCCTTACCCTGGATGATCACCTTGAGTTTCGCGGGTACAACAGCATATACTGCAAGTGAAGCTCCCGGAGCTTTTGCTTGACCCCCAGATAGGATTTGCGTTGTTCCTGGACTTGGCGGGTGTAATCAGGATAAATAGATATTTTGGCGTTCTCATAGGAGAGGTCCGGTGCCTCCCGCGCAGCTCTCAAGATACAATCCCGGTCCCGATAGTTCAGGATTTTTGCGATGATGGCCCTGGGCGGGGCCCCGGGTGGCGGCGGAGGAACCAGCGCCCTGTGCGCCCGCTCCACCACGAAGACCGTCGACAGGCCCGTGGGACACAGCTTCGTCCGGATCCAGTCTTCCAGGAATCGCTCCGCCTGGCCCTGCTCCGCCCGCTCCGGGATTCCCAGGACCCTGATGTTACTGCGCCGGGCACTGCCTTCCGCCTCCTCCGCCCTGCGCTCCATCGCCCCAGTCGTGGTGGTGAGCTGGGTGACCTGGTGTTTCAGTGAGGCCACCTCCCCCTGCAGCTGGACAATGTCACTCTCTGCCGTGGAGACCTTGTCTGCCACCTTCTGCAGATCCACTCGCAGCAGGTTGACGTCTATGGAGACCGTCTCAATCTGATTTCCCAGGGCGGTGTGAGAGCTCCGTATAGCTTCCAGTAATTCTGCTCTGGAGGGCTCGGGAGGGGTGTCGCCCCCGCTGTCCAACCCCGTCTGGCGGGTGATCCTCTGCGCGGGGAGACGCTGCGTAGTGTACTGGGTAATGGTATTGGGCTGAGAAGCACGTGGGGGCTTATCCTTACCCATGTCGCAGGGCCCAAGCTGGCACCGACGGTGGCCACCTAGTCCGATCCGGCCCTGTAGGGCAAAAGTGTCCGGATAACCTCCCCCTCTCTGCTGATACAGGGCCCGCAGCAAAGCAAGCCAGCGTCCAGGGATCCAGCCTCACACCCCCAGAGCATCAACTCCGGCGTGGCCGCAGGCCCAGGAGATCAGGCCGGCGAACTCGGGTCCACCGCACCACTGCTGCTACGTCAGGACCACTCCACGGGCCCTCTCTCAGGAGCTCCCACAGCCCCCCGGAGATGTCCATCCAGGAACCCCCTTCTCCACACAGATGGGCAGGGTCACTCCACTCCGCCCATGAGGTCAGCCCTCCACGCCGCAGCAATCCGTTGCGGCCGAGTAGCCGGAACCCAGGCGCCATTCTTCACTCCTCAGGGGCCTAGGCTATCCGTGGGGGGCGCTCAACCACAGCGCCTCCCAGCGGGCCGTCGTGCGTCACCGCAGGTCTCTCCGCTTAGGACCTCCCTGCAGGGCCCTCAGCCCGACTCTCCGGTGAGTCCAGGCCCCGGCAGGCAGGGACAGCCCTGTCCGGGCCGTCAAGTGCACGTCACTCCCCCAGGCCCCCACAGTCAATGCGCCGCGCCCGATGGCGCTCCGGGCAGGCCTCCAGCCCTCAGGGGCCGCGGCACGGGGATCAGGGCCCGCACCCCACCGGAGACGTCCGGTGGACGGGACACCAAGCAGGGCTGCTCCGGTGGGCGCCGGGTGTCGGCAGGGCGAGCAGTCACACTCGGGGCCCGGGGTCACTCACATGGGCGTAGGCCGCAGGCCGCATCCCCGGTCTCGTGCAGCTACAGGCTGCCGGGGCACCAGCCGCCAAGACGATTCCGCCAGATCGCAGATCGGGAAGACCTCCGAGGCGAGTCCGGAGCCTCGCTGCCCGCTTCAGGGCTCGTCGCTCTGCAATTTTGGCGTTGTGGGCGCCCTCAGTCAGGATTATGTAGGATTATTGCGGCGGGCCGGTCGGGAGCCGAAGGAGCTCACGTCCTGTCGGCCATGTTGCCTGGCCACGCTCCCCAGTGAGCTCATGGTTGACTCGTCCCCTGGTCAACCTCCCTTTCCATGACCAACTCATTAGGTGTAACTTCCCTGAGCATCTTTAACACAATGCTCCTCCTGTGACCAAACTAGTGTATCCTTAAGCCACATGCGGAAAGGCTTGCTCGCTCCATGGCTCTTGCACCTCGGGCGCCCCCGCACCCAACGTAGAGCCAGCCTGTGCAACCGGGCCATGCCTTGATCCCTTGGAAGTCGAACGCAGGCCTCCCACTGTGGTGCAGCGTTGGGCGAAGCATGGGTGAGCGGTGAAGGCAGAAAAGGCCAAGCCCCAATCTAGCCCCCCTTTAAAAGGAGTGCGGGACCAGCAGGCTGCGCCGCACTGCGACACCCACGATGACCCTGAGCCCCGCAATATCCCGGAGCAGCGGGCCACACCCTCTGACCTGGGGTGCCCTTTGGCCCATCCCACTGGAAATGCCATCCTACTCCTGCTGTGCCACACATAATGCATGGCTTGCCCCATTTGGGATCTGCCTTTAGCCATACATGTGAGTCCTACCCTAGATACGTCCTGGGGTTACAGATTGGATTTTCCACTGTATCACATCCCATTTAGAGGGTGGACCGGCCAAGTTTTTCTCTCACAGAATTTCGGCATTTCTCACGAATGTTAACTGCTATGTGTAGTTTCTGAAGCTTTTGCGTGCGACTTTTCAGATTATAATCGGGACTTTCGCTTCCCTTTTAAGTCATATTTAGAAAAAGAAGATTCACAACAACCATCTGATCTGCATGACTCTGGCTATGCACGAGACATGCTTATTTGGGTGGCTCCGTGTGTCCCCTTTAGGCTCTTAAATTACGTGGTGGACCCGGAGGGACGCTATGTTGTCCTGCATTCATGCTTGACTGTCGGGAGATTAGTTTTATTAATGCTTATGCCCCTAATACAGATTGTCTGGATTTTTTCCCTGCAAGGATGGCGGCGGCTCTCTATCTGGGCACGGCAGTGGTGCTGACGGGGGACTTAAACTGTGTTCTAGACAGGACGCTGGATCGGGAGCCCCCATTGGCCCACACTAAGCCTCGGCTTACGGGGGCTCTCCAGGATGTCCTGGAGGGTCTGTACTTGTGTAATGTCTGGCGCAAGCGCCACCTGAGCAACTGGTGTTTTCTTGCCATACTCCTGTGATGGGTACCTTCAGCCGTTTAGATTATTGTTTTCTCTCAGCCGATCTAGTGCCCATGACTTGGGGGGGTCACCTATTTGACCCGATACCTATCGGATCATTCTCCTGTTTTGTTAACCCTGGGGGGAGTGCCGAGCCGGCCGGCGATACCACTGTGGTGTCTCTGTGCGGAGGCCCTGTCAGACCCCCCCCTTTGTGGTGACGGTTACGGAAGCTCTGGAACATTATTTCGAGGAAAACTGGGGGTCTGCGTTCTGTCGGGGGCTTGAGTGGGAGGCCACGAAGGTCGTACTCTGGGGTGTGTATCTTAAGACTTCATAAGGGGTTCGGAGCCAATTGGAACAAGATATCAGGATGCAGGAAGCTAAATTGGGCAGGCTGGAGGCAGCACTCCCGTCGGCCCCTAGTAGGTTGTCAGAGTGGTGTGATACCCGCGTGGCTCTGCCGGAGGACTCGCGTAGGCTAGAAAAACATACATAACACAGCTTATCGGCAGCGACTGCATATGGAGGGGGATAGGACGGGAGCTTTGCTGGCTCGACTGATTAGACGTGAGACCCCCCAAGGTCCCTGTCCTGCAGCTACATGCAAATAATGAAGGCCTAGTATATACCCGAAAGAGCTATAAATGAGGTGTTTGCTGCTCATCTCCGTGACGTGTTCCCTTCACGGGAAGCGGTGCAGGAATTTCTTGCATCAGTTGAGCTCTTGAGACTTGACTCGGAGGCTGCGGAGGCTCTAGATGGCCCGCTTACTAAAGAGGAAATCCTTCTGGCAATCAGACATCTTAAACCCGCCAAGACCCCCGGCACTGATAGGTTACCGGCAGAATTTTATCATAAGTTCGTGGCACTAATAGCAGACCGACTTCTAGAGGTCTATAATGAGGCGCTAGATGTTAACTCTCTGCCGGATTCTATGCGCCAAGCCCTGGTTGTCATGATGACAAAGTCTGACTGGGAGCCTGCACTTGCTACCTCATACAGGCCGATGTCCCTCCTGAATCTTGATGTAAAAATCCTGAGCAGTGTTCTGGCGGCCCGTCTTCTCCCTCACATGCTCTTCTCATGCATTTGGATCAAGCAGGTTTTATTCCAAAGCCCAGTACCACTCATAATTTACAGCGGTTGTCGCATATATGGCACACTCTGCATCTCCTGGCAGATGACTATGCTCTGGCACTCCTTGATATAGAGCAGGCTTTTGATTCTGTCAACTGGTCTTATATGTGGCATATGCTTCGTCACATCGGGGTGGGTCCTAGATTTATCCGCTGGGTCCACTTGCTTTACTCTGCTCCAGTTGCTAGGATACGATCTGGGGGAATAGTCTCTGCTCCCTTTAGGTTACACAGTGGCTCCTGTCAGGGGTGTCGGCTCTTATTCGTCATCGCTATGGAGCCGCTGACGGAGACCTTGTGCTGCCAAATGCGACCTTGGGGCATAGCTTATGGGGAAACCAATCATGTGGTCTCCCTTTATGCCGATGATACTCTGGTAAATCTTCAGGGCTTTGCAGGCGTTTAGTGATGTCTCTGGCCTTTGAGTCAACCCGAATAAATCAAAGCTGATTCGATTGGGGAGACTGGTGGGAATACCCGAGCACTTATTACCTGCAGTGGGGTTTCCCTGGGTGACTTCAGAGACTCTTTACTTGGGGATTCGCTTGGCCCACACAGCTCCGGTATATTTAGAACTTAACATCGGAAGGGTGGTGGAAGGAATTCCGGGTTCTGTCTGGTTTTGGAGGGACCTACCTCTATCTCTTATAAGTAGGATAGCGATAACGAAAATGATAGTCCTAACGTGCTGTTTTTATGCTTTACAACATGACTTTTATGTGGTTCTCAAACATTACTTTCGCACGTTGGACAGACTGATCATGGATCTCCTGTGGGGTTCCAAGTGCAGGAGAGTGAGACTTACTGTCATGCAGAGAATGTGGAGCTGGGGGGGGGACTTGAGGTCCCCCGCCTGGAGTTCTATTACATGGCAGCTCAGCTGCAGCATGCTGATCATTGGATGGATGATAGTGATCATTGGGAGAAACGTCTTTTAGCAGGTAGATATGGTGCAAGGTCTTTGCCGACTCTCTTGATGCTTGTGTTAAACGGTAAAAATGTATTCTGCTAACTTAGCCTCCGCTTTCAGCCATTTTGTCTGTGAACATCCATTTTGTGTTTCTGCGGGGACTTTGTAAGGTCAGGGAGTTACGTGTTCTCTGAAAGCTGGTTGTGCTGATAATACTTGCGTGCCAGGGTAGAGGCCCTGCCCTGTTGAAAGGCCCCGAGCACGCAGATGTTCCTATCTACAAACCCACCAACGCCTGTAACCTCCCCTGCCTATCTATGAAGAAGACGTGGGTGGGGGTTTATCAGGAGTCAACAGTTCTGCATTTGGGCATGACAAAGGGGTTTCAGTGAGTGTCATGCTGCACCAAGACTGTATAAATACTGTGTTGGAACCTATGCTTAGTAGTTCCCTCTCAGACACTTGCTGTGTCTGTATGATGGAGATGTAATAAACTTGTATTTTGTTTCCACTCCAGTGTTGATCCTCATTTGTGAACCCGTAGACTAAGGGTGTACCTGCACCAGTGGGATAAAGAGAATCCCAATTTCTACAATTGGCGCTGCAACGTGGGGCCCCATTGAAGACCACGGCTGGACCAGAAGGAGGTCGTTTCGACAGGACAGAAACACCGAGGGGCGCCCCGCAAAGGAGACTTGCTCTCGCGGCCGAGGTGATTTTCAGCTAATCGACCTGACCTTCGTGGCGGCTGTGGGTCTCAACTGGGGCTCTTCGGTTGGCATTTGATGGTGATCTATTGATCTGAGGATCGGCAGGTGGGAGTTGAAGAATTGCGATCAGGCAGGATCAAAATGGTTGTCTTTTTGGTTTTGTCTTGATAAAACATTTGCAAATGTTTTAGGCAGGTAATGTGAGAAATTTTTCTCATTTCTTAGTTTTGGTATAAGAGTCTCTTAACGATATTGTTAAGAAGAAATTGGTAAACATGCCTGTTTTTAGCACACTTTGTGCATTGTGTTGTTGCTGTTGCAACAAGAATAGAATATTGGAAGAAAGACAGCCAGCGCCTATAGAAGGAACTCCTAATTATGAAATGTACATTAAACATGGTATTTCTTCCATACTGTTTAGCACATTATGGAACAAATATACGAAGGCAGATAGTAACTTACAGTGGCCACTTGATGGTACCTTTGACTGAAATAGATTACAATATGTAGAAGAACAGCTTTTTAAAAGAAAGAGTAGACAGAGTATGTTTGATGCCTTAGGATTATGGAAAAAACAAATTAAACAGAGACAAATTAAAGAAGAGAAGGATAGGAAGAAATCCGAAGAACAGACTATTTTACAGAAAATAAGAGAGTTGAAATTAAAAGAACAAGAAGAAAGTATAGAGTGTGAAGATAGACGATTTAAACTTCAAATGCAAAAGGTATACGTGGCAAGAGATGGGAAGGTTAATCAGGGTTTAGATGATGACGATTCAGAACTTGAAGAATTACTCTGTCGACCATCCCCGCCTCCTTATGCACCGAATTCCAATGGGAATAATGCGGCCCCGACGGCACCTTTCCCGCCACACCAAGTACCACAACTGTATCCCCCATTACCTACTGCTTCTGCCGCCACTCCCGTACTTGACAGAAAGGTTACTACCCCTGTACTTACACCTACAACTAAAACACAACGTCATAGATCCGTCCTTACAGAAAATGATAAAGTAATATTGATGACTAGGACACATGATTGGGTCCGAGATGACGATACACATGTGGATGAGGTCCTCACGTCCTTGTCTCAACACCCACAAATGATTCAGCAATATATTGTAGGGGAAATGGCCAATGCGATAATAGAGGACTAGAGATCTATTGTTAATGAGGAGGCCCCTAGAGTTTTAAGTAGAATATGGAAAAGGTCGAATGAAGGTATGTTGACTGCCTTTCCCTTACAACAAGCGGCAGCAGATATTTTTTCTCATAAGAGGGAGCTCAAGAGGCTTATGTCAGCTTCAACAAAAGCCTTTCCCATGCGGGAAGCAGCTCCTGTGTTTCAGCCAGCCACAGAAGATGGTCAGGGTGTTAATGCGGCCCGATTTCAATTCCAATGGATCTATTCCCCTTGGAAACGATCGCACGTATTGACCCTTACAGCTTCTTTACCCGATCCTAGAAAGAATCCCAGTGCATTTTATGAAGAAATGAGTGCTGCATTGACTTCTTGTGTCATGACTTTGGCAGACATTGACATGTTTTTCGGTCTTATCCTGCCCCCTGACCTTTGGCGTATAGTTCGTAAACAGGACCATGCGGACTTTGGAAGCACTTGGGCACAGCTAGAAGCAGCTGATATTGATTGGAAACCAGGGAGAAACCACCACAGATTATATTAGATCTACCGGATCACATAATTACCTCCATGAAGACGGTAGTGCCCCCAAAGAAAATATCATGGGCGAAATTGGCGGCTTGTAAACAGAAGAAAGATGAGTCAGTCTCTGATTTCTTCACCAGGTTTGAGGGGACTTTTCACGATTATAGTGGGCAAATCACAGCTTCGGACACAGGCAAACACCTATTTGTAGATAAATTTGTAGCCAACTTGTTACCCGATATTTCGCAAAAGTTACTAGTGGCCGAGAGTACATGAGCCACTTCCACTCCACCTAAAATTCTGGATATGGCCCAGTATTATGAAAACCAAATTAATGATGAACGAGACAAGAAAGAAGGTAAAAATAAGAAATTGAAAACTAAAATATTGTTTCAACAGGTCTATGGATCGCAGAGAGGTAGGGGTCGAGGGGTTTTCAAGGCTGACCCCCCCAGAAGGTTTATGCAAGATTCCCTGACGTCTGACCCATTAGGGCCAAACCAATGTGCATATTGTAAAAAGAAGGACATTGGCGATCCGAATGCCCAGTACTCCGCCAACAAGGTAGAGGAATGGGAAGGGGAAAGACAAGGGGTCCACTACAATGACCTTTTGTTAGCGACAGACGGAATCACTTTGATAATACTGCCCCAACAAAAACTTATTATGCAGACGACTTTAGTGCATCAGATGCTACAGGCATGTATTTCAACTAGGACAGCGTAGGACGAGAGGAGGGATCAGTTTCTATACCAGTAGATCAGACAGGCCCATATGTTACTGCTAAAATATTGGGGACCCTGCAGCAATTTCTGGTAGATACTGGGGCTACACGAAGTGCAATTTCCCCCAACGGATCCCTGGGACTCCCTCGTCTGGCTATAACAATGTATCTGTAGGCTTTGCTGGAAAGCCAATTCTTAGTCCCGTGTCTAAGCCCCTGAATCTTACTATTGGTCCGTTTACTACCAACATGCCATTTCTTCTCGCACCAAATTGTCCCGACAATCTGCTGGGACTAGACTTACTCAAACATTTTCATGCGCGTATTTATTGTTCACCGGATGGTGTATACAATACGTTTGGTAAGCCTAGTCGTGATAAGCAGTATGTTCTCAATGAATTACCACATGAACTATCCACTGTACCGCCTTCTGTGTGGGCAGAGGGTGATACTGATGTTGGCTTATTATCCATTGAACAGGTACATATACAGGTTAAACAGAATGCCATTTTGCCTCGAATACCACAGTATAAGATATCGCAGGAAGGCGAAAGTGCATTAGTTCAAATAATAGAAGAACTCATTCAAAAAGGGGTGGTGGAAGAAACAGATAGCAATATTTGTAACAGCCCTATTTTACCTGTTTTAAAGCGTTCCACCTCTGATAATATGAAAGGAAAGGTCTATAGGTTTGTTATCGACCTACGTGAAATTAATAAAATAGTGATACCTCAGTTTCCTGTAGTTCCAGACATTACTACACTATTAACAATGATCCCGCCAACAGCATGTGTTTTCTCATTCATTGACCTTAAAAACGCATTCTTTTCTATTCCTATTGCACCCTCTAGTAGGTATTTGTTCGGGTTCTCCATTAAAGGCCGGTCCTTTTATTTCTGTTGTGCTCCTCAAGGCAATACAGAAAGCCCGAGCATTTATAGCCAAGCTCTTAAACGACAACTCGATACCTTACAGTTACCTTCAGGCACTTCTTTGTTGCAGTATGTTGATGATCTGCTAATCGCAGCCGACAACACAGAACTTTGTATTAAGGCTACATTGATGTTATTGAATCACCTTGCTAAATTGGGCCACAAAGTATCTAAGAATAAGTTACAGTTTTGTCGACCAGAGGTTACCTATTTAGGTCACCTCTTGTCAAAGGAGGGAAGGACGTTGACCAAAGACAGAATTAAAGCCATCATACACACACCTATTCCACAAACACAAAAGGAAGTAAGGGCATTGATTGGTATAACATCCTACTGTCGTCACTGGATCCCCAATTTCTCCCTCATTATCAAACCTCTTCTTGCCCTTACGACTAAGAATACCCCATCTGCTTTGCCTTGGTCTTCTGAGTGTCAAAGTGCATACCAACAACTCCGGGCAGCACTATGTTCTGCCCCTGTGCTAGGAACACCTGATTATACGAAACCATTTTTTCTCTATGTACATGAACGCAAAGGTTGCGCATTGTCTGTCCTAACACAGCCACACGGGGACAAACAACGCCCATGTGCATACTTCTCTGCAGTTCAGGACCCCGTGGCCAGGGCACTCCCAGGTTGCCTGAAGGCTGTGGCAGCAACTGCCATTTCAATCAGACAATCAGCAGGACTTGTACTGGACCACAAATTGACGGTTTTTGTTCCCCACTCAGTTGATGTATTATTGAATCAGACTAAGACACAACACTTGACGAGTGCTCGTCTTACTGGGTACGAACTCACTTTGGTAGCACCACACATCACACTTGAACGCTGTTTGACCTTGAATCCAGCTACTTTGTTGCCATTACCCTCTGAACAACCTAGTGACATACATGACTGCATTTTTACCACTGAAGAACAAACAAAGGGTCGAGTAGACCTTACTGATATTCCCCTGCCTGACGCTCAGGGTGACTTGTATGTAGATGGATCTTGTTTTAAGCTACCTGATGGCACCACTACCGCAGCTTACGCTATCACTACACTGCAAACAATTGTGGAGACAGCTCGAATCCCCTATAAGTCCGCACAAGCAGCTGAACTTATTGCACTCTTGAGAGCTTGTGAGCTTAGCCAAGGACTATCTATGAATATCTATACAGACAGTCAATATGCCTTTGGAGTTGCACATAACTTCGGACGCTTATGGCAGGAAAGGGGGTTCTTGACGTCCCATTGCTCGAAAATACAGCATGGGGAATTAGTTCAGAATTTGTTGACTGCACTAACATTACCAAAACGGGTGGCTATTGTTAAGTGTAGTGCACACCAGAAAATAGTGGATGATGTAGGTAGGGGCAATGCTTTTGCAGACAGCACGGTGAAAGAAACAGCACGTAGCCAACAGGGAAAAATATATGTAATGTACTCCACTGCAGAAAAAATTGCAAATGTGAATGAAGAGGTTAGAGAGATCCAACAGATGGCAACAAAAGAGGAAGTGGAGCAGTGGGAAAAGACAGGAATATTGGACAGTGAAAAGGGCCAGATGGGGACAGGTGGAAATTACCCAGTTCTCATGTACTACCGTTTGTCGCTATGGCGCACGGTCCAGCACATGTCAGCGCCAAAAGCATAGCCACACAACTAGAGCAGGTATGGGAACATCCAGACATAAGAACGACAGCTGAACACTATGTTAGACATTGTATGATTTGTTTGCAACATAACCCGGGAAAGGGAGTAGCCACCCCAAAAGGAGGGTTTTCTCCGCCTAGTGCACCATTCGAAGTCCTACAGATGGATTTTATAGATCTTGAAAGATGCAATAATCTAAAATATGCTTTAGTAATAGTATGTGCTTTTAGTAAGTGGGTTGAGGCCTATCCTACAAAAGATAACACTGCACTCACTACAGCTAAAATACTCTTGAAGGAATATTTCCCAAGATTTGGGATCTGTAGAATTTTATGGAGTGATAATGGACCTCATTTTATTGGACAGGTTATCAAATTGATTACTGAGCGTCTAGGTATACGCCAGAAGTTTAACGCTGCTAATCAACCACAATCTGCAGGATTAGTGGAAAGATATAATGAAACCCTGAAACTTAAACTGGCCAAGGTACAGGCATCAACAAGGACTTAAATGGCCAGATGCTCTGCCCCTAGCACTCATGTCGACCCGCGCTGTTGCGAATAGCAAGTCCGGTCTCACACCCTATGAAATAGTTTTTGGGAGACCAATGAATGTATGGGGTCCCCCACGTCCCAAGAAAATGAGAGAACTTGAGTACCCTATTTTGTTAGATTATATGAAACAACTTACAGACAATCTTTCTTTGATTCACCAACAGGTACACGACTCACTGCCCGACAATTCTGAAGTTCCTGGGCATTTGTTACAAGCCTGGAGATTGGGTTCTGACGAAAAACTTCCAGCGCTCAAAGAACCTGGAACCTCGCTGGAAGGGGCCTGAACAGGTTCTATTGGCCACGCGGACAGCAGTTAGGGTCACTAACAGAAGGAATTGGATCCACGCCTCGCACTGCAAAAAGGTGCCAACGGATCTGACTCAGACAACGGAAACTGAGAACACAGGAATTGCACACAACATTCTCAGTAACGAGGAAAAGACGGACCACTACTTTGCCACACCTGAGGAACTTCTCTTTATGGATCCAACAACAGCCGGAAGAGAGAGGTACAATTTGAGACCTCGTGATACCAATTGAATAAAGACTTTGAGGGAAAAGGGGTCCGGCGAGGCTGGTCCGGTTAGAGGGCCTTACTTGGCAGGAGACTCTGCGTTACGGAAGCAGCCGAACTAGGTTCAGGTGCGGTTTGTGACCTGAGCATCCTGAATCCGTGAGATACCCTGATTCTCAACATCATCCCTTCTACATTTGTAGTATCCGTCCTGCAGTATCTGAATGGAAAGAATAAGAGGATTCACAGTGCAGAAACGACTGACACTATTCGTGTTTGCATTACAATACTCTGTCCAGGATTGGAAATAGAATCTAAAATTTCCACTACTTGGCCAAGGAATCCGGTGAAAAGTAAAATAGCCGTTGCCTGCCTTGGACCACAGCTTCAGTTCCCTGACTGGCCCCCAACTGGATATTACACGGGACCCGAGTTGCATCCTCTGAAAAAGGCAATATATCTAACGGTCCTTCAGGCTGTCGTAGATGAACTTGTGGATGACCTTCCTTGAGTACCTGCTATACTGACTTATCATTGCCATAGTCATCCTTGGACTGCAAGTTCCAACAATTTTGTTCAGCTCCTGGTTTGGAGCCTGTTGAGGTGAAATTGTGTTTGTTTGCCTCAAATGTTTGTTTTCCTACTCATCTTCTCCACTGACTAATATATGCACCGTATATAGAGTATAACATTTGAGAAAGAACATTTACGAACAGAGTTGGCAAAGTTATAAGAGACAATACAGTTAGACACATTGTTGATTTTGATATTGAGGATGCCTATCATGGAGGAAGGTCGTCTGGATATTCAACACCCTAGATTAAAAAAGATCAAGCCTAAATGGACATTTATTTGTTTGATAGCGAGTCTACTTAGTGTCATAAGTATTTGTGTGATAGCTTGGTTTTTACATATGAAATTTCCTGTGCATACGCTTGTACGCCCAACACCCACACCGCCTGGACACTATTATTTTACCCTTTCACCGCTAGATGAAAAACATAGGCTCTCTTATAAGAACAATTCATTCATTCGAATGTTGCATTATATCCATAGAATTACTAACATTTCCAATTGTTGGGTCTGTGGATTGTTACCTGTACACCAGGGAGCAGGGGGAACGCCCCTCATACCACTCCCATTCTCCCACAACGGCTCTTGCACGGCTTGGTTCGGAGTCTTATGGGCAGCACATGTTAATAAGATTTTTAGCTTCGATGTAGGAGGTCTTAATAAGGAGCTAAATACGGCATGTTATCCAGATGACGATGGTAACCCGCAGGCAAAAGGATCAGATTTAGAAGTAGAAGAATAAGGTGGTCATAATGATTATGCCACTAAGTATGTTTTTACTCCACGGAAAATAAGAACGAAATTGGAGCAAGGGTTGCCGGTTATAACAGTAACAGAAGCACAAGCCCCTCTCTGTGTAAGGAGTATAGGTCCTATTCCTGTAGGAAAAAGTAACTGCAGTACCATTTTGAAGTTGACAAGTCCCAATCACAGTAGTTTTCTAGCATCCCATAATACTTATTTTATTTGTGGGAATAAGGGTTATTTCTACCTACCACAAGGGTGGTCAGGGGTATGTTATGTGTCTTTCCTCCTCCCTCCTGTTTATTTGGCCCCGGCTTCTTATCACAAAACTCGATTACTGCCTCACAATCCTTTCTTAGCTAGGACTAAGAGAATGATAGATGTTAAAACAGTAGATCAGACCGACACCTCATTGCAAGAATATGTTGATATGAATTTAGGTATCTTTTTCTTTGTTGGTCTGCCTCTTAATAGTAGGAACATACGAAGACTCACTAGGGTAGTTGAGGCAGTAGTTAATCAGACCATAACAGCTCTTAGTAACATTACCGAGGAGCTCCAAGCTACGAGACTCGTAGCTTTGCAGAACCGTATGGTTCTAGATGTCATCCTTGCGGATCGCGGTGGTGCATGCCGAATTATAGGTGCCAGTTGTTGTGTTTACATACCTGATAACGCACCTTCTGTTTATCAGGCCATCTCCAAGTTACATAAAATAGCGACCGAAATACACCAAGACACTGGAACATGGACCTGGTCTAGTTGGTTCTGGGGCATTATTATGTCATGGGGATGGAAATTACTCATCATAGCGGCCTGTGTAGTAGGCGCTATTCTAGGCTGTTGCCTTTACATTCAGTGTAAGCCCATTATATGCCCCCTCTGCACTTCTTTATGCATGTCCTGTATCCTTAAGAAAGTAAACACCCATGATGTGAATAAGCAGCTTATGCATCAGCAACAAATAGATGATCTTATGAGCATAGATATGACAAGTTTGAACGATGATGATGGAGTGCCCTAAGCTGTTGCAGTATAACACACTGACTTAGCTCATTATCTTTGATGTTTTCTGTATTTGCAAAGCTTTATGTGCCTGAAATGTATTTTCACTATTCAATTAGACAAAATGTATTTAGCAGAGGCTAAAAGGAGGGACTGTTAAACGGTAAAAATGTATTCTGCTAACTTAGCCTCCGCTTTCAGCCATTTTGTCTGTGAACATCCATTTTGTGTTTCTGCGGGGACTTTGTAAGGTCAGGGAGTTACGTGTTCTCTGAAAGCTGGTTGTGCTGATAATACTTGCGTGCCAGGGTAAAGGCCCTGCCCTGTTGAAAGGACCCGACCACGCAGATGTTCCTATCTACAAACCCACCAACGTCTGTAACCTCCCTGCCTACCTATGAAGATGACGTGGGTGGGGGTTTATCAGGAGTCAACAGTTCTGCATTTGGGCATGACAAAGGGGTTTCAGTGAGTGTCATGCTGCACCAAGACTGTATGAATACTGTGTTGGAACCTATGCTTAGTAGTTCCCTCTCAGACACTTGCAGTGTCTGTATGACAGAGCCCGCTCATGAGATGTAATAAACTTGTATTTTGTTTCCACTCCAGTGTTGATCCTCATTTGTGAACCCGTAGACTAAGGGTGTCCCTGCACCAGTGGGATAAAGAGAATTCCCATTTCTACACTTGGCTCCGGGATATCCTCATCGCTCCCTTATATTGCATGTGGCGAACGCATGGGATGGCACAGTTAAACGGGTGGTTCGACGGGCTCCGTATGCACCGGATATGCCTCTGTGGGCTCTCTCTTGCATTGCTGAGTCAATGTCAGTGCGGCGTTGGAAAGATGGGGGTTGCCAGGGGATGGGCGACCTATATGTGGATCACTGATTTATTACCCGAAGGGAGGCAATGGAGACCTTTAATCTCGGAGTGGGACAATATCTTCAATATAAGAAAATCTTGAGTGTTGCATAGGAGATATGGCCGTCCTTTCCTGAGGAGCCTCCCCAAACTAATATTTTTATGGTCTTGTTGAATATGGCTTAGGGACATTGATTGATATCCCATCTTTTTGGGGCCCTGGGTAATGATTTACCGGAGGCAGCGCTTCCTATACAGGCGAAATGAGATGCATTATTGGAGGAGCCATTATCGGCAGGGGATTGGGCAAAGGTACATGAGGGGGTTCAAACAGTCAGTTCTAATGCCCATTTCAAACTTTTGCAGTATAATTTTGTACACCAGACTTACCCCACCCCGCAAATGTTGCATATAATTTATCCCACCCGTCCAGAGGAGCGTCCCCGTTGTAAGGTGACGGGAGCTGATTTTATTTATATGGTATGGACATGTTGGTCCTTAGCGTCCTACTGGCAGGAAATACTCACCCGTCTTAAGGAGGCTTCGGGGTGGGAGATATCAATGGAGATCCGACAGGTGCTGCTTGGTTTGCTCCCCTCTCCAGCAAAAAAAGAAATTAAGCAGAAAATGTGTCCTTTTGGGCCTGGTATTGGCGAAGCGATGGATCACTATTTCTTGGCTTGGGCCTACGACCCGACGTGTAAGGCATGGCTATGGGATGTCTGCGAGTGGGCAATTGCAGAGGGGGTACAGATGAGACATGTTCGGAGAGATGAACATTTTGAGGATGATCTGTTAGCCTTGACGTCTATGTTGTCTGAGCTGCAGGAACCGCAGGCATAGCCTTTGTCTGGGGGTGCCATCGAAGGGTCGGCGTCTTTATTTGATGTGCTGGTCTACGAATGCAAGTTAAGGGGGGGAGGGTAATAAAGGTTAAATAATGGCATGAAGATTGATGGATAACGGAAAATGTTCCTATAGATATAGGCGGAAGATCGTTCTCTCACATCGCAGCCAAGACCTGGAACGAGCTACCGGCAGACATCCGACGCGCCCCCTCCCTAAACACCTTCAGGAAGACCCTCAAGACCTGGCTCTTCGACTGAACAGAGCGGCTTGCTCCCCCCCCCCGCCCAGCGCCCGGAGACCCTCACGGGTGAGTAGCGCGCTTACAATACCCTGATTGATTGATTGGTTGTGGTTTTCCTAGATATAAGAATTGTATGATTTCTCTCGTTCTTTTTCGCCCTCCTAGATAGATGGTCCTGCAATTGTTGACGTCATATGATGTGGCAGAACAGTTATGTGCATGACGAATGGTGGGAGGGGGGAGATGGAAATCTAAAGGTAGATTCTGATTGATATTGCTATCTCTGTAGAATCTTTATATGCCAATAAAGTTACGTAAAAAAAAACATCCGATCTACATGACTTTATATCAAGCAGCTCTAAACCCCTCTTCAATAATTTCAGGTAGTGTCACCTTCTAGCTTCTAAAACAAAAAACAGACCTTAAAAGGTGGAGCTGACAAAGGTTAACTTAAGGTCTGCTAAAATATGCATGGACAGATCACAAACATTTTGCACTAATTAGAAAAGGAGCAAATGCTGGTGCATACCATTTACCACTAGTGAGTGGAGCACTAACAGATCTCGCTCTGGCTCATATTTCGTACATACTTTTTTTGCCTCAGGCCAAAAATGGAGGGCAGATTGTGAATCATCAAGTTATTTGTGTAATACTGCTTCTAGCAAATACAGTACCTGATCCATGATTACATTTAGCTAAAACATAAAACAAGTTGATTTTGCGCTATGTATGCTGGCTCAGTTGTATGTGTTTTCAAGAGAAAACACAGCCATAGAAACTGATTCTGGCAATTAAATTAGTTGAACTCTTTTTTATGATTTTTTTCTTCAAGAATTACTTACACCAGTCTGACGAAAAGAACCTGCTGAACACCTTTCTTGTAGAAATATGTATTTCTTCTGGTGTTTTGTTTTTTGTAAGTGAAGTTACCGCCTTAACCCCTTCTTCATTCCCCATCATAATTTTCTACCCGCTCCTTCTGTTAAAGCACCTAGCGCTGCTCCACTCCTTTCGCCCCCACCCATTTTTAGGTTTCACCTACACAGCACTTGTGAAATCTCTTGTATTTAATATTACTCAAAAGGGGACTCTTATCAGTTCCCATCCCCGAATTACTGTGTTCATTCACTTTTGTGTGGAACTTTCTTTTTTTGTTAACTTCCCCTGGCTGGACGCATTTACGATACTTCTTCTAAAGCTGTTCACACTGTTTAAGCCCCGTTCACTGTCAAGATAGATCTCTTCCCATGGAAAAGGCAGACAGCTTCTAACAGTATGCTGGAATGCTTGCTTTTTATTACTTAGTTGTGTAAAGCAGATGCTTTAGTCTTAGAATGTTTGTGGCATTTCCTATTCATGCCTCAGTACTTTTCTTTGCACTTTGTAGGCATTATCGGATTGATTTTTTCAACTTCATCTATTTGGTAATTATGATCAAATTCTAAATGTTGTAATAAAAATTGCACGTTCAAAATAAAGTTAATATACAAGAGCTATGCTATTTTTTACTACTAAACAGGCAGCCACAAGTGCAGTTACCTTGCAGACAACGGGGTTATGATTTGAATGGTGCAGCAGCACCAAAAGTTGTCAGAATTCCTATATTTGCTACTAAACAGGCAGTCCCAACTGCAGTTACCTTGCAGTTAAAAGAGACTTGATTTGAATGGTGCTGCAGGTGCAGTGGCACAGGGGCCAAAAGCTCTAAGGACTCCACTAAACCCAGAATATTGCTAACATTTAAAACTAAACAGGCAGTCACTAGTGCAGTTACCTTGCAGACAACAGGGTCATGATTGCAATGGTGCAGCAGGTGCAGTGACACCCGGACCAAAAGGTCTAGGCACCCCACTAAACACCTAAAATTGCTATATTTTAATACTAAACAGGCAGTCACAAGTGCAGTTACCTTGCAGACAACAGGGTCATGACTTGAATGGTGTCAGAACTCCTTTAAACACATAATATTGCTATATTTTACTACTATACAGGCAGTCACAATTGCAGTTACCTTGCAGTTAAAAGGGGCTTGATTTAAATGGTGCATCAGGTGCAGTGGTACCTGGGCCAAAAGTTGTCAGAACTCCTCTAAACACCAAATATTGCTATATTTTACTACTACGGGGCAGATTACGATGGCGTTCGGAAAGACTCCAAACGGGATTCGGATTTGGAGAATCCGATTTGGAACCTATGTTTCCGACCGAATCGGATACATTTACGAACGACCGATTACGATGCAAGGAAACTGTTCCGGCTGTCCGACTCGGTTCCGATCGGCATTCGGACAGCCGAGTCATTAGGAGCCGAATCGTATAGCTCTATGGACAATGTTTCCGACCGAGTGATTACGATGTCCGATTCTGACAGCCGTTCCGAATCAGTTTGTCCGACACGAAACGGCTGTCGGAATCTGACTTTGGGGGCCCATAGCAGGCCCGCCTTCACCCTTAGGCCTCCGGTTGGGGCCGGTTGGGGGTACCCATGGGAGCCCTCTTTACCACCATGCACAGTGGCAGGCACCATGGTGTGCTCGTCACAGGGTGCAAACTTTTCCCCAACCACCCCTTTTTTCAATGGGAGCCTGTGGTCTCATTCAGAACACTGGCTCCCACTGAAGTCAATGCGAGTCCGACCGAACGATGTTCAGTAACATCGTAATCGATCGTTCGGACTCGCAGAACTCGATTCGGTCGGAAACGATACCGAAACGGATTCGGTCGGATGAGTTTCCGAACGATATCGTAATCGGCCCCTAAACAGGCAGTCACAAGTGCAGCTATCTTGCAGGCAACAGGGTCATTATTTGAATGGTGCAGCAGGTGCAGTGGCACCAGGGCGAAAAGTTGTCATAACTCCTCTAAATACCAAATATTGCTATATTTTACTACTAAACAGGCAGTCACAAAAGCAATTATGTTGCAGGCAATAGGGGCATGATTTGAATGGTGCAGCAGGTGCACTGGCACCAGGCCAAAAAGTTGTCAGATCTCCTCAAAACACATAATATTGCTATTACACCAATTAATCCTATTATTTCCCTCTTTCATTTCATTTTTCACAATTTTGCTATTACTTACCCACACTATACCACTAGTAACAGCTCAATATATTACCTTTTTGTACATAAACAAGTCATCCTTTTTTATTCATCCCAAGCCTCCTCCTACTGCTATGACCTCCAAATCAAACAAAAAGTCTAAATCCTTCACTCTTCTATCCCTCCACTATCCCTTTCAATCAAAATAACAGACTAACATGTCCACTTCTCAAATTTCATATTTCACTATACTAATTCACCACTAATCCTTTATGGGTTCCAAAGTAGCGTGCTACTCGCTGAAAAAGCGCTTCAACACGTCATATGGGGTAGTAAGCACTATATAAATGCAAACCTTTTTCCCTCTTCTATCCATCCGCTACCCGTCTCTATCCAAATAACTGAATAACATATCCACCACTCAAATTACTTTCATATTTCACTATACTAATTTTCAACACTAATCCTTTATGAGTTTCGGAGTAGCGTGCTACTCGCCAAAAAGCGCTTCAACAGCCTATCAGGGGTAACAAGCGCTATATAAATACAAACCTTTTTTCCCTCTTCTATCCTTCCGCTATCCTTCTGAATCCAAATAACTGAATAACCTATCCACCACTCAAATTACTTTCATATTTCACTATACTAATTCAACACTAATCCTTTATGGGTTCCGGAGTAGCGTGCTACTCGACGAAAAAGCGCTTCGACGCCTCGTCAGGGGTAGTAAGCGCTATATAACTGCAATTACAATACAATACAATAACGCTTTAACAGACTTTCTGTAACTTATTTTGTACAACTACTCAGCAAGCTACAACTTACAACAAAACAGCTTATTATTAATCACACAGGCGAAACCTAATGCATTTACCAATGCTTGTTTTCTAAATCCTACAGCTAACCCATTTACCACCACCAAATCACCCCCATCCTTTCTTCCCACCTCATTTTCTGTTCTTACCTGTGTGGTGCTCCATTTGTATTTAAAAATATTAGCGGTCTAACTTTCCCAAGAAAACAGTACATTTTCATGGGAAAGGTATTCCATCATTGTGGCACTTTTCCAAAATGAAAATTACGTCTACCTGATTTTGTCAGGCTGGCTTTCTTCATTTTGGAAAATCATCATTACGATGAATACAACTGGCAGATGATCAGTGGTGGCTGGTGACATTTGAAAGTGGTGCGGCGTAAAAGTTAGGGATGAATTTTAAGTAGCAAGCAACTACTGCATTTTCTTTTATTTTCGCCTTGTCATAGTTTTGAAAACTGTGTACCCCCATGATGGTGTCCCCATTGCACCCATTTGCATAGAATCACAATTACAACTGAAATATGTTACCACCGTCCTGTGTGCTCTGCAGAGAGGCCAATGATTGGATGGCCATGTATTCTGAACACCTTTTTGACCCACTGACAGACCCTGTGAGAAACTCGCAGTGCCTTCAACCACAGCTCCAGAGCTCTCAATCGTGTAAACGAGTTGTGCCACTCAGTTCAAAGTATGCACTGTACAAGAGTAATGTGCATGTGCTACATGAGAAAGTACAGAAACAACACCCTGGAGGTAGCTAACATTCTTTTTCATTCTCCTGCATATTGACTGAACCCATTAGCACCCGGTGCAACTGCTGCAGGTTCAGGGCAGTAGCACAGTCTGCCCTTTACCTAACCTCTGCAGCATCAAGATGGAAGCATACATCACTTCCCCCAATCAGGCCCAGGGTTTTCATGGCTTCCTGACCCCCCACCTCTGCACTTTATGCACCTCCAAGCAGAGAGTCCAGGTGCAAGTATTCGCCCAAGCACATCTTTGGCCCGGGCCAGTTGCTATAGCCCGGGACAGACAGCCCTCCCACCTGCTCCATCACCTGCCATGGGGTGAGCAGACTATGCCCACCTAAGATGGCTAGAGCCTCCTCTGTTGGCAGGTGCACTGGTTGCCCCCTGCTCCTTCCCCCCCACCCCACAGCTGCAATTGCACTGGCATTAAGATGAAGATCAGAGCCACTGCCAGGGCCCGGGTGAGTGTGCCTGCACACGGCCATAGCACCACACGAGTGAGAGTTGCTTCCTCTCGACTGACCTTACCCAGTCCTGCCCTAACCCCACCGGCTCTGCCACTGAGATTGAACAGGAAGAAAATGACAGCAGATTTGTTTTCGGAATCAGTGAAAAAACACCGGACAAGGACCGGTTACTCCTAGGTCTGTAAATCTCATAATTGCTGGATTGTGGTGCAAGGGCCCCCTGCTTTCCATACAACAAAATTAGGCAAACTCGTAATCAATCAATCAAGTGGCTTGTAAAGTGTGGCTACTCACCCGTAAGGGTCTTAAGGCGCTGGGGGTGCTGCTGGGCTATCTAAGGTGCTGTGGTTCAGTCAAAGAGCCAGGTCTTGAGTGACATTCCTGAATTGAGGCAGTGATGGTGATTGCCTGAGGTGGAGAGGCAGGGTGTTCCTGGTCTTTGCTCTGAGTTAGGCGAAGGATATTCCTCCGGCTGTGGTCTTGCGGGTACGTGGGACGGTAGCCAGGGCCAGTTGGGCGGAGCTGAGGTCTTTGATGGGTGCGTGTAATTCGAGGTGGTGGTTGAGGTATGCAGGTCCCTCGTCGTGTAGGGCTTTGTAGGCATGTGTGAGGAGTTTGAAGGTGATTCTTTTGTTAACTGTGAGCCAGTGGAGATCTCTCAGGTGGCTAGTGACGTGACTGTGGCGGGGGATGTTGAGGATGAGTCTAGCGGAGGAGTTCTGAATGTTCTTCAGTTTCTTGATGAGTTTCTGGGTGATGAGGGCATTACGCTCGAGAAATGGAGGCACAGGGCGATTCTGACACTGCTTTGATGAATTACTTCCCTGAAAATGTAACAAGTTAGAAAAAAAAATGTATTACAGCAATTCCAGTGCCTTCATGTTTATGCAGGGAGAGACATGCAAACACATGCACCTGATGCACGTGAGCACACGTACACATGCATCAACAGACTCTTACTTTACAAGGACAAGCCATCGACTTTAGTCAAGTGTGCTTTTCCTATTTCTAACTCAAAGCCCACTTGGTACTGGGTAAATATTTGGGTTAAAATATTTTTAAAAGCACCGCCTGCTTGGAGTCTGCCTGCTTGGAGTACGCACAACCACTTGTTCCTGCAGATGCTAATTATCCTGCTGTTACAGCCAACGCAAACCTAACCAATACTGGAGCTGCTCTCATGCTGTTTTCTTTTTTTTTGATAATCAATTTTATTACCATTTTGAAAAAACAAGCAAACAAAATGACAGCATACATCATACACAGTAAAGCCAATTCCATCTCCAGCAGGCAGACAAAACCCCACTATCAGGGTAGGAGTATTTATGCAAGCCACCCAAACTGGAAAACAGCACCCCGTTACATGGGAGAGCCCAAGCCGATAATTTAAAACAGTGGGTTTAGCCATTTGCCCCAAACCTTATGGAACTTCTCAGGACAACCACGTGCCTCAAAGAGGGGCTCCTCCTGGGACGCGCACCAATCCACTCCCCGGCGCCACTTTCGCAGGGCAGGGGGGGTTGGGTTGGGGCCAGGCCACTGCATTATCTCATTTAGCCACAGCGACTGCCGTTCCCAGAAAATGCTTGTCCGCTCTAGAGCCGTCCAAACCATCAAATACACCCAGGAGAAGACGTAAGGGATCATGTGGAACCTGCCAACCCAGGGTCTGTGTGAGCTCAGATTCCACCCCGGCCCAGAATGGGTCATGGCCTGGGCAAAGCCAGACCATGTGGTAGAAGTCGGCCGGAGCTCGGCCGCATCTTGTGCAGTCCGGGGAGGGGCGCAACCCTGTCCTGTGTAGGCGCTCGGGCGTAAGATAGGCCGTGTGGAGATAATAGAGTTGAATGAGGCGGAGTTTAGAGGAGGTCGTAAGGGTTTTGGGGGCCATAAGGGCATCGCGCCAATCCGCTTCCTCTTGGGGGCCCAGCCATCCCTCCCAGCGGGCCCGGAGCGAGTCCAAAGAGGTTGGGCCATTGTTCACCAGGAAACGGTATAACCGTGACACCCCTCCCCTACCCAGATTGCCCATCATGACTTGTGCCTCCAACGGGCTAAACTCGGGTAGTGATGTACCTATTGGGATATGTACAGTGAGGGCGTGGCGAAGTTGCAAATACTTGTAAAATTGGGAGGTGTGTAGGGTGTGGGGTTGCTGTAGGTCAGGGAAGGCCCTGATGTGATCCCCCACCCAAACATCTCCAAGCAGAGAAATCCCAACGTGGTCCCACTGCCGGAAACCTGCGAGGGTCGACGCCTCTCGCAACCACGTGCCGTGCCAGAGAGGTGTATATTGAGTGAGTCTCTTATCCCAGCGCGTGTGTCGCAGAGCGGAGCGCCAGGCCACCAGGACCGCTCTAGTGATGGGTGGGATCGTCTGTGGTATGGGGGCCCCGTATAGGTAGGCCTGAATATGTGGGAAGTCCATGTCTCTTAGTTCTGTCCGATAGGCCGGGTCAGACCACCCCCCAGTAAACCAGTCATGGATAACGAGGAGTCTGGTAGCCAGGTAATAGAGATGGAGATTCGTCATGCCCATGCCTCCATCAAAGGGTGGGATCCTGCAGCGGGCCAGGGCGATACGTGGCCTTCCTCCCCCCTACAAAAACGGCGTGATCACCCCGTCGAACTCTCGGAACCAACCCCCGGGGAAGTGAAAGGTGGTATTCTGAATGATATATAGGAAGCGGGGGAGGATCATCATTTTAAAAAGAGCCCCTCTCCCAAGGGTGTTAAGTGGTAGCTTCTGCCAACGTTTGAGGTCGTTTTTGGCTTTTGTGACCAGGGGGGTAATATTAAGCGCCCATTCCAGCTCTGGGAGCAGAGCCACCCAAATTCCAAGATACTTGAACAATAGTCTCCTGATGGGGATATTCGACTGCCAATCAAAGCAATCCCTTGACTGATGGAGGGGAATCAGGGTAGACTTAGCCGGGTTGAGCCGCAGACCCGAGACACCCTCAAAGGCCTGGATCACCTTCAGGCATTGGGGACCGGAACTTTCTGGGTCTGCCAAGAAGAGCAGGACATCGTCCGCGTAGAGGGTGATTTTGTCCACGTGGTGGGAGTCCCAGGACCAACCCCGGATTTGGGAGTCGCTTCGTATGAGGCAAGCCAGGGGTTCCATCACCAGTGCGAATAAGAGGGGTTAGAGGGGACACCCCTGGCGCGTACCCCTCCGGATTGGGAACTCCTCCGAGATGGCACCATTGATAAGGACCCTGGCTTTGGGACTGGAATACAGAACCCGGACAAGACGGCGGAAGTGGGGACCGAAGCCCATCATCAGGAGGACGTCCTCTAAGTATCGCCAGTCCACCGTGTCAAAAGCCTTCTCGAAGTCTACAAGAAGGAGGGCAAGATACGGTGTTAGGCAATGGCGGTGGGCTAGGGCGAGGTGGAGGCGCCGTATGCAGTGCCTGGTACCACGGGCTGAAATGAAGCCGCACTGCGGATGGACCAGCTTATGCAAGAGGTGACGGAGACGCTGGGCCAGGGCTGTGGCGAAGATCTTCATTTCAGTATTGATTAAAGAAATCGGTCTGTAGTTCGCGCAGGAGGCAGAGGGTGGTTGGGTCTTCGGAATTACAACGACAGTGGCCACGTCGGTCTCGGGGGGAAAGGAGCCCACCTCGGCGACATGCTGGAAGAGCTCTACCAGTTGGGGCACCAGCAAGTCTCTGTAGGCCGTATAGTACTCCTGTGGGAAGCCGTCCGGCCTGGGCGTCTCCCCTGGATTCAGCAAGGAGATGGCCCCCTGTATCTCCTCCGAGGTAAAGGGGAGATCCAGATCCGTCGTCTCCGCCCGGGTGAGGCAGGAGAGCTGGACATTCGCACTTCCCAGCAGAGCCGCCAGGGTATCCTCGGGGGGGGCGAGCAGAATACAACTGAGCATAGTAACCCGCAAAGGCCTGTGCAATGGCCCCAGAGGTATGGTAGTGAATTCCAGCGGCGTCCCGGATTTCGGGGATGATTCTGTTGGCCCTGGGGTACGAGACCAAGTTACGCAGTAACTTTTTGTTCTTGTCTCCCCAGCCGTAGATACGGGCCACAGAGGAGCGCCACAGCATCTTGGCAGAGTCAAGGGAAATCTGTCGGATTTCGTCACGAATTGCTGCCAGCTGCCTAGCAGGTTGGGCGTCGGCCGTGTCCGAGAGGGTCAGTTCCAGCCGCGTGGCTTGTGCCTCGAGCCGAGTCAGGCGAGCGGTCTGGGCCGTACGCTTCGCGTGCACCAGGCCCCTGGCCACGCCACGAATGGTGGCCTTACTGGCCTCCCAGAGTGTACCCGGGAAGGGGACCGTACCCCAATTAGTAAGAAAATAGTGACGCAGTTCCACCTCCATCGCGTCTTTGACCTCTTTGTCTTGTAAAAACCACGCGCTCAGTCGCCAGACCGTCCGCATCCCGTCAGTGGCACCTCCTAACTGCAGTGATATAGCTGAATGGTCCGAGATACCCCGGAGAAGAATCGAGATATTGGAGATCTGTTGACAATCGGTGGCAGGTAGGAGGAGCAAGTCAATGCGAGAGTGAGTGTGGTGGGCTGCCGAGGTGTGGGTATATTGTTTCTCCCGGGGGTTCCAAACCCTCCAGGCGTCGCATAGGCCAAGAGCCACAGACCAATCCGACAGTTTCTTGGCGTGGGCTAGTCGTACCGGGGATGGCATTCCGGTCGCGTCTAGTGACGGCTGCATGACCGCATTGAAGTCGCCCCCAATGATTGTCTGACCCTGGGGCAAGGCGGAGACTAAGACCGTGAGGCGATGGAGAGTGGAGGGGAGTGTCGCGGGTGGGACGTAATTTGAAGCTAGGTTTAGAGTATATCCTTCAAGCCTATCAGACACGGATACATAACGGCCTTGTGTGTCAGTCGTCACTTGTTCAGGGGTGAAGGGGAGGCCCTTCCGGACCAGTATGGCAACCCCCCCGGGATCCCCGTGTGAAGCCGGAGTGCCACACCCTATTGAACCCATACCGCGCTAGGAAAGGGCAGTGAGTTCCCAGAAGGTGTGTCTCCTGGAGTAGGAGAACGTCGGGTGCATGGCGCTGGGCGTATTTAAGGACCGCTGTACGTTGGATGCGATCCAGCAATCCGTTCACGTTCCATGATAGAACGCGGAGGGACCTACTGCTGGTAGACATCCGGGTCGCAGGTGGTGTGTGGGCGGAACGGGCCGGCAGGGCCCGGATCCCAGGGGGAGCGATGCTCTGCCACTAGGGCGGAGAGGTGTGGCGAACGCAATGTGATGTGCTGTCGGTCGATGGTGCTGTGATGCATAGGTGTCAAGATGCTATAAACAACAGAAGGCAAAGGCTCAAACGGAGCCAGGGCAAGAACAACTTTAAAAACAACAGCGGTCCCCCTACCCGGAACCTCCCCACCTCCCCCCACCCTATACTTCCGGAACTGAAGCATCTGTCACCCTGAAAAGAAAACAAATTAACAACAACAGGCAGCCAAGCTAAAACGCTTAGTAGGGCAGTTCGTGGCAATAGTGGACCCCTCCATAGTGACGGATGTGGACGATCAGCAGCCTGTGTCTAAGTGGATAGTGTTCACGGGGGATCTACCCCGATACCGGCCTGACGGGCTTCTGCAGATCAGACTGCCGCATCCCCACCAATGTCCTGATGCACGGGGCTTCTAGAAAGGTCTGAGTCAGACAAGGCAGGCCGCGAGGCCCCGGATGGGTCTGGATCTCGGCTCAGATTGTCCATGGAGCTAGCACGACTTCGGTCATCGAGAGCGAGGGGGGCGCCTCCGGTGGCCAACATCTGGGCCCGAGGCCTGGCGACCGTGATGCCTCCCCCCGCCGACCCCCCCCCTCCTACGAGACGGGTGCGTCTCCGCTGTTGCTTGGGAGGGGACAGACTTTTTTGCCAAGGGACAGACAGGGCTGGGGGGGAAGCAGGTCGAATCCGCAAGGGCCGTTCCTCAGTGAGCCAGGTCCAGGCAGCCTGCGGGGTGTCGAAAAAGATTGTCTTGCCCTGGAAGACAACTCGGAGGCGAGCCGGGAAGAGGAGGCCATATCTAAGCCCCAGATTGTGGAGCTTCTGTTTAACGTCAGTGTAGGAGCGACGCTGGGCCTGCACCTCCCTCGTGTGTTCCGGGAAGAGCATGATGGTGTTATTGTGGTACTTCAGGGGGCCCTGGGCTCGGGCTGCTCTGAGGATGGCATCTCTGTCCCGGAAGTTGAGGATCCTCACTATGATGGGACGGTGTGGGGCGCCGGGAGGAGGTTTAGGCACCAAAGAACGGTGGGCGCGCTCAATCGCAAACCAGACCGACAGGGCATCTTTGGGCATCCAGGATTTCAGCCATGTCTCTATGAAGGTGTCCGCGTGACCCTGTTCGACCCCCTCCGGAAACCCCACCAGGCGCAGGTTGTTTCGCCGCGAGCGGTTTTTGGCATCCTCTGCTCGACGATGCAGCTCCGATGTCCGAGTCTGCAGGCGGGACATCTGGGCCTTCAGCTGCCCAAGCTCGTCCTCGACCGTGGAGAGACGGGACTCTGCCTCTGAGATTCGGGCAGTGGCGTTACGGAGGTCCTGGTGTATAAGGGCCATGTCCACCCGGACCTCTCCGATCTTGCTCTCCACCGAAGCCTGGGAGGCGCCGATAGCCTGCAGGATGGTCAAGAGGTCAGTCCCTGGGAGGGAGGAGCCCCCAGGCGTCCCGTCCGTTGGGTTTCGGTCTGCGGTGGTGTATTGGTCCATCTTAGTTTGAGTTTGTGGAGCGGATGTCTTAGGGGCACGGTCCCTGCCCATCTCTGCCGCAGGCGCAGGGCCACAGACGCCCGGTCAACAGGAAGAGCCCAGGCTCGCGAAGGAGATGAACCGCTGCGGGAGAGGCTCGGCACCTGAGTCGTCTATACTCAAATCCGGACACCGCCCCCCCCCGTATAGGCCCCTCAGTATTGAAGCACAGGTTCAAGCAGATCCGGACCCCTAGCTCCCCGCTGCCCGAGATGATGGCCGATCCGAGGGGAACGACGCCCAGCTCAGTCCGGAGACAACCCCACAGGGGCAGAGGAAGGAGGGGAGAAGAGCGGAGGGGAATCGTGCGTCGACCCCACGCCGCTCGATAAATGTGGCCGATTCCGCCCCCCCGGCAGGTGGATTGTGAAGAGGAGAACGCCGCCTAGGTCAGCACCCCCAGACAAGCAGCGCCGGCCTGGGCGCCGGAGGCCCGCAGGGCCCGGCAGGATTTCCCAGGAGCAGTGCAGGATTGAGGAAGCAGTGGGGGGCCCCCTGCCAAGGACCCACGCCGCTCGATAGGTGCGGCCGATACCACCCTTCCCGTTAGTGGTCCGCCGCGATGAAAGCGGCACAAGCGCTGAGGTCTCAAGGGGAACAGCACAGGGTCCGTCGAGAGAGGCTCACAGCGCTTCAACAGGGCGCCCCAGGGCAGGCACAGAGAGGAGGGAGTGGTGGAGGGGGCCCTCGCCCAGGACCCCACGCCGCTCGATATATGCGGCCGATGCCAGCCCCCTAGCAGGTGGATTGCAGCCTCAGATGTACCACGCCAGCCAGGCCGCAGGCAGACAGACCCCGGAGGCCCAGGCCAGGACCACCACAAACAGAGAGATAGAGGGTGCCGCAGGGCTAGGCCCTAGGCCCCAGGGACGAATCCGCAGGACCGGTGGGCGAGGGGGGAAGGGGGGGCCGCATAGATGGCACCAGGGGCCCCCTCGCGCAGGCAGCCGGCACCCACCTCTGCTCTGCCGGATGTAATGCGAGGGTCCCGGGCAGGTCCGAAGACAGGATGAGGGTCGCAGCTGGGCCCAGACGTTGCACTCAGGCCTCACTCCACAGGGACACAAGCGGTGGGCCACAGGGAGCACAGTAGCCCCGACGGGAAGTAGGGCTCACAGGTTATGATGCCGGATGTGCAGCCAAGCGCCAGTGTCGGCGTCTGCTCAGGCCCCAAGCCGGCCCCGCCGGATGAGCACCGCTAGGCCCCGGATGTCAGCGGGCCGCGTCCCGGCCCGCGGAGGGCTGCCAGATGGTGTCTCGGCACAGGCCCGCCAGGCTCCCGCCAAGGGCCAAGCCCAGGCTCAACGAGGCCCAGAGGGGGCTAGGAGGGGGAGGGGGCCCCGATCCAGGGATCCCGTTTTCCCGATCAGGCCGCCGAACCTCCCGCAGCCGCACACTCCTGCCGCCAGTCACCACCCGTGGTCTCCCAGGCCCGAGCAGCCCCGTCAGAGATCCAGACAGCGGGGCAGGGGGACTCGGGCCTCAAGGCACAGTGTGCGATGCCTCCGTTCCTGGATGCGGCGGTGCCGGGATGCCCCCAAGCCTCCGGAGGGCGTAGTGGCAGGCTCGCGGCGGTGCACGACACGGGCCTCAGCGCCGGGAGCGAGCAGGGTGCCAGGCCTCAGGGCGCCGATGACGCCATCTTGGAGGTGCACCGGAGGCCACGGCGAGGATCTCTCTGTGTTGGCCAGATGAAACGGCACCCAGTGCCCCACCAGGCAGCACCCTCCGGGGTAGATGTAACGGAGGCCCGGTAGGTGAAAAGAGTGGTGCTGATGTCCTGGGATGGTAGCGCGGATGACGGAGGGGTCCGGAGCACTCCTAGAGTGCGACCGCCATTTTGACGCGCTAAGCCACACCCCCTCATGCTGTTTTCAATATGAGAGAAGTACCAAGATTGGTTTGCGCAGACTAACCCAGTGCTCCTTTTGAGGCTGGGGGCCTGTGCCTGCAATCCCCCGACAGTTTAACACCGCTGGGATTGGTGCAGTCTCAAGCGCGCATGTCGGGCTGGCCGTTGCAAGACAGCTAGCCATTCCGACATGCGCACTCCGCACTGGCACGCTTCGCAAGTCATCCTGCTGCTGCCGCCAATCAGCAGGAATCAGCCCTGCCCTCGCCCTCACACTCGGACTAGAACGCATCATATGATAAAATGGTAATTACCATTTTATTAATTGACATTTACCTGCTTCACTCGCAGCAGGCGGGGTGACGCTCCTCTTCCCTTTAGGAGTAACCACCACTGCATATGACTGGGAAACACAACAGACTGGTTTTGCCTAAAATGTTGTTTTCTTTCATATTTTAATATCAGAGAACACTGTCATTGTTCAACTCTTTTTTACGTACGCCCATCATAAATTCAGTTTTCTCCATACTTGTTTCCTCTGATGCATAACTATCACTGCAATATGTAGTAGGACAAACTCTGTTTTCTCTGCTCCCTCCAAATAATCAGGAAAATTGTGCAAAATATTAATTGCTTTATTTCTACATTATTGTAGAGTTCGTGTCATCTAGCACCAGAGTTGTGCATGGTGCTTTTAGTTTTGACCTAGCCTCGTGTAATAAAAAAAGAATACAAAATGCATACATACATACATACATAAATACATAAATGGGCTGTGGGTCCGTCCTCTTTATTCATTGGTCTGTTCAGTTGTCATTCACACTTTTTGCCAATGGGTTTTCTTTCCATTCCTTATCCCTTTCTATTTTTTATTTATCCTTGTGTTTTTAAACAACACCTTCAGGTTATGGAGATTCAAAGCCAACAGTACTTTTTCTTTGCATTAAGAAGAAAAATATTTTCATCGGATGAGCATTAGACCTATAAAGGGTTTCTATGTCTGTTCTAAGTACACCTGTCTGCTAGAAAAATACCCATCCTGTTCTATTAAAATTATAAGCAATTGTTAATTTATGAAATGTATATATTGTAAGCAAATTGCCACCACATGTAGGCAGTGGAATATTTTCTTTTTTTCCTTCTGTTTATTTTTGGGGCATATGCTAACAATAACAATTTTAAAAAAAAGAACCAGTGCACTAGCGTGCTGAGGCCACACCTATTGGCTTTGCCAGTGCTTGTTCTGATGGTCAAGCCAATTAAGTTTGTAACATATTCTTTGGCCTATATCAGCAGCGTACTTGGTTGCTCCATTACAGACAACTGTCACATGAAATCACAATAAAAACAAGCATTGGCATAGCCAATAGGTCTCGCCTTTGGGACCTTATAAGTGTTTAGCCATGCAACAGTTGATGTTGTTGCACCAAGGATATTGTGCTGCATAACTAAATACTTATAAGGTCCCAAAGGCGAGACCTATTGGCTATGCCAATGCTTGTTTAATGTAAAGGTCAGTCAAGGGTCATTAGGGCAGCTTGAGAACATATTTTAAAGTGTTTTCTTCAAACATTTACTGTTTAAATTAAAAATACCGGCTTACGGTGTTTTTCTTTTTTAAATACTTTTTGTACCAACAGGATATTAAAATACCGGTCATGCTGTTATAAAACAGGGCAGGTGGCGCCCCCACTTGATACGATGCGTTGTTACTGGAGTGCAAACGCCTATTGTCCGCCTGGCTGTGGTGTGTCCGGTGGGGTTGTATATGAAAGAGTCTCAAGGTGTGTTGTGTTCATGGAGCCTGCTGGTTGTAAAGTTTTCCTGTGGGGTTGAGAGCAAACTTCACAGGAACCCGACATGTCTCGTTTGTGCAGGCTTAATAGATTATTAATAAGGTATAGCTTTTTCTGTGCAGTTGCATTATTGGCATGCCTTTAAAAATATTACTTTTAAGGCGCTGCCGCTGTTTTGGACTTCTGTAAAGTGCACCTTTTATGCCTCTTTAAATGTGTTAAAACATTGATAATGTCTCGATAGAACAGATGAGTGAGGCTTTCCCGCGTGGATATGAATGTTTCTAACGCACACTGCGCCTACCTCCGCAGGTCTGGACAGCGAGGCGCTGTACAGGGCGCCTAGAGACCCGGCTGGCTCTGAGCTGAGACAGGCGCTGAGATCCGGTAAGAACCAGTTCTTCGTGCAGGAAGTGTCCGCTCCTCAGATGGGGAAGATTATTACGGATGAGCCGGGCCGCGGTAATGGAATCCAGGCCGGGCCGAGGCAAGCAGCAGGGCCCGGCCCGGGTGGGACCGGGCCGGCTGCCGCAAGCTGGGGCTTCCCGGGGTCAGACCGTGGTACTTTCACATTAATAACACAAGACACTTGTACAATGAACGTTCCGTAAACTGTCTCTAAACTTTTTATGTCTAATACAAAACAGCCACAAAGCAGCCTGCATTATCAAGCGTCACTGGGAGGTTAACATGCAAGACAATGCAACATAGCCAGGAGGCAGCATGACACGGGACACAGACAAGAACCATCAGTTTTTGGGGGCGGTGTGGGAGAACCAATAGAATCAGAAGACTATCCTGTTAGATTGAATCCACTGGGGGTGGCAACACCATAACCGAGCGCAAAGACTATTGGAAGGTGGGGGGGAAGGAAGTGTTCCTAGAAAGTGAAGTGAGCACTGAGGGGAGGGGGGAGGGAGTTAGACCACAAACATCTGAGCCTTGGAGGAAATTCCTGTTATCCAATCACAGCCTGATCTAATTCCTCAGTATGGATAATACAATTTACGTGCTCAGTAGTCAGTGGGAAAAACGGCACGTGTAATGAAACCGACTGAGGACAAAAACACTAACAATATACTGAATGTTTAATTTGCTTGCAGACCAGTTCTCTTCATGAAAACAGACAACGATTCCCTGGAGCTCTGGGCCGGCAACGCCACGGTGGGGAACGGGGGCGCGGCTTTGAGGCTCAGTCCATGTACAGCGTTTACCTTGCGGGAGCGAGCAGCGGCGCCATCTGTTTCCAAAGCGCGGGCGCGATAATTGCAAACAGATGGCGCCGCTGCTCGCTCCCGCAAGGTAAATGCCGTACATGCACGAGTGCTCATTGGAAACAGTACAGTACATGCACAAGTTTCCTAAAAAGTCCGGAGTGATTCCAAGAGGTCACTCCAAATCAGCGCTTGCGCGCTGCGTAGGCGAGACCTAAAAAACCCTTCCTCAGGTTCGCCCTCCCAGTGGCACTGTTTATAAAGGATTTTGGTCATCCTCTTAGTGCACGTGCAATAGTTAAATTTCCACCCCACGTTTATTAAACTAATAAATTAACAATCAGATTTGGATGCCTTTAAAGTTTTAAAAGCAGCCACAAATAATACCGCAGTGCACTCATCTTAAAACATTAACATTGCAGCTGCAGCTATTTAAAGACGTCTCATTTCCCTTTAAGTCCACGTGCTGCTAGTCTGCATAGATACTGGCTTGACATGCGTGACTGACAGCATAGCGAGCCACTGAAAAGGTTTGCTTTCTGCATATTCCGTTTTTAAAATGAATACATACAGCTAAACACTGTTTACTTCTGTAAATGTGAACATTAGAAGAAACAGTGGCCACTTTCTTTCTGTTGAGCAAGAAAGCAATGCCTTTTGGAGGTGTGGAAAGATTTTACAACTTATCACTTTTTGGACCTGAAGCAGTTTATATTGAATCCTCTGAGGGGACTCCTACAACATTGACTCCCATATCCAGGGGTGGCTCCTCCGCTAAGGTGGAGGAGCGTCGCCCCACTGCTCTCAGAGCAGTGGAAAAAATAAAAATAAAATGATAATAACAGCATTATTATTTTATTTTTCGTAGCTGCGGGGCTGGTTACAGCAGGGCGGGGCTGGTGTCACAGGGGGAGGAGTGGTGGGCACTCTCTAAGTGCGCATGACGATTTGGCCGGCGGTCTAGGGCTGGCCAAACAGTGATGCCACTTTGCATGTTCTCCACCGGGCTGTAATACACAGCCTGGGTGGAGAACAGGCACAGGCTCCCAGCCCCCCTCTGAGCGCCGAACCACAGCACTCAGACCAATCACGACGCTGCCTTGCAGCATTGTGATTGGCTTAGGGGAGCCTGTGTGCTGTCTGCTTCCGGGACTAGCCAGGAAGAGAAGCAACGACGGAGGAGAGACAGCGGCTGAAAAAAGGTAAGTGTTTTTTTTTTCAAACCCCCCCCTGCCCCTCCACCCTCATTCCTTGCCAGCTGCCACTGCCCATATCACTTATGAACCTCTCTGTTTTTCGTCTTAGGCTATTACTCTGTCCCCTACTTCTGCAGGAGCCCGCCTACTGGCCATTTGTCCGTCCTCGATGTGCCCTCTCCTTTTCCACACTTCCCGTCCAGACCCTCAGCAGGATTTGTGTCCATGTACAGTCTATGAGGATCCTGCACTGGAGGCGTGATTGTGCCACTATCACAAAACAACATATAGTTGGGTCCATCCTAACACGTATAAAAACAAGCATTGGCAAAGCCAAAAGGCCTAGGCTTTATGTGCTTACACATGCAGCGTAAGCACATTAAAGCCAGACAGGAAACAAACATTGAAAGGTATTGAAGTCTCAAGAGTGGAAACGCAGCCCCTCATGTAGGTCAATGCAGACACAAGTGGACGGTGGAGAATACACTCAAGCAGCCAATTGCATTGGGTAAGGGATGAATACTTCACTGGGGTGAGCCAAGACGGATTGACAAAGTCTGAAGCAAATGTCTGAAAGAAGCTGCGCAAAGCTAGCCAATGATTGAACGCGGTGTATCCGATGCCCAAACTATGTATATTGTAAGCAATTGTTCTGCATGACAGCTGCACTGTGAAACTCTAACATAAAAAGACAACTGTAATGGCTGCACTGTATAAGCTGGCTAGCATTCTCAAAGGTGCACAACTACCCAACATACATTCTTCATTACTGTTTAATTTTCGAAGTCAATTCATTTATTTTAAAGGAAGCAAGTTATTTTTCAGTGATGCTGAATTGGAGACACTAGTAACCTTTTTTTCTTCCTTAGTTCCATCTGGCTACTTAAATCCCATTATTAAAAACAAGCATTGGCAAAACCAATAGATCTCGCAATGGTTTTTAGCCATGCTGGACAGCATGCCAGATGCTGTGCAGTATTGCTAAAGAAGACAAAAAAGCGTGTGGCGTGGCATGGCCGGCTGCATCATTTTGTAGGCTCATGCAGCACTTGTGCGTGCGCCTACAAAATGACATAGGCACATTTTTTTTTCTTTTTATTTAGCATGAGTAGGATCAGCAAATTAAAAAAAAAAGAAGTGTACCACAGGTGGTTTTATTTAATGTGGGTGAGGTGTTGGGGGAAAGCAATGCGAGAGTGGAAGTAATGCCAGAAGGAAGCAATGAGGAGCCTGGGGAGGCAACATGGAGGGTGGGGGAAAAACACAGAGATTAACAGGAGCAGCTGCAACAAAGAGGGAGCGGGTGGAGGGAAGCAACACGAAGGGCCAGGGGAGTAGTGGAAGCAACACGGAGAGTGCGGGTAGGTGAAGCGACATGTTACAGAGCAACGTGGAGCTGTGGGGAGAGGCACATGGGGTAGAAAGCAATGTAAGAGGACACTTGGGCAGGCGCATCACAGAATAGGATTGGAGAGAAACACCCTGGCGAGAGAGAGCTGCAGAGAAGGAAAGAGAGGTACACAACAGAGAAAACTGGAAGGACACAAGTAATGCGGCCATGCACCAGGAAGAGAAAACACAAGAAGAAGTAAAGCTCACACAGTTTAGCAAATAAAAATCAAGCAAATTAGAGTGACAATAAAGTTAACTAATTGCAAGCAGTGGGTGGGTTCTAAGCCCACTGTAAGCTGACAATAGGTATTTTCGCTGGCAAACAGCTTGCGCTGTCTGATAAGCGAGACCTAACAAGTCTGGAAATAAATTATATGGAAGTTTTTCAACCCACTTAATGTATGACATTTCTGGGCACACAGAATTGCTTAATTCCAGTGGCCTGGGGCATAACCCTGGCAGAGTGAGGTCATTACTATGCATTTGAAATCATTAAAACATGGATGGTACATTTGTACCTCCGAAGTATACAGACATTTTGGATGGGTGGTCTAATTTGCATGTTGGTGCAGTTATTAGCCTCAATAGTGGATTTTTGGGTATGGCTTCCAGTGGTGTACCAGTGCCCATAGACGAGCATTGTTGTGTAAACTAAGGCTCCAGCTTAGTTCTACAACATTTGGCTTTCCCACCCATGGGTGCCTGAATTTTGATCAATTCAAACCCAATTTCATGCTTTAGAATATCACACACAAGTACTGCACTAAGAAAACACACTTTATATTTAAAGGTGTTTATTTCACCAGTCTTATCCTGTTGCTTAGCACATGAGTAATAACCACAAGGAATATAAATAAAATCGCACTATTGCATGTCACTAACAGCAAGAATAATATGAATATTTCTAACATGGTTGGAATGTCATTGGCAACCTAACACCCAAAGAACTACTTCTGTGCACCCCACTATGAGAGCATGGAGTAGCTAACTTACATCTCAATTTCTTGGGATTCAGTGCACTGCTACCTGTTCACAGCATAGAAGCTCTGGTTATCAGACTTCGGCCAGGAGAAAGTGTTCTCTCAAAAGGAAAACATACCTCAGCTGGGCTCAGCTCCTCTGCTCTCAGAATTGGCTCACTGTCAGCTCTCAGCATAGGAAGGGTTGCTGCAGCAGTGCAGCCGTCTTGCATGACCTATGCCACAACCTTGTACGATAATCTGGCGCGAAGACCTCTCTAACTCAGTTTTTTACTTTCTGTTTTTTTTTATAGTATTGGCCACTGAATTTTAACCTATATTGTGGAATTTCCAATTAACCAGTATGAACCAGTATGACAGTACAAGATGAGCTGGTATAAACCAGTATGACAAAAGTAGGTCAATTCAGACTATATTGTTTATATTATACATTAACTGTCTGACTTTGAAACATAGATAACAGGGAACTTGTCTCAGGCTCATGTCGCCTTCAATGTCTGTAAAGGTCATTGTCTGGATGATTTGACACTTTCACTGGTTCCTCGGAAGATAAGGACATGTGGTATCTGGGTCAAAGGTAGACATGCTAACTTAACGGTCGGCACAAAACGGAGTCTGGCCTTTAGGTCTTTACGACAGCATATGAAAACACTTGATTCACGGAACTGAGTCTTGCTCATTTAACCATTCAGTGCATGGGAGAATGACTGTGCAATGTTTCTTCTACGTTGAAGCCTTTGATTGCAAAGTCATATATGCAGAACGTTTAAAATGCAAAAATTGACAGTGTGAGGAGGAGGCGGGGCTAGGAGGGAACGGAGCTTCATGCTGAGAACTGCTTTAGAGGCACGTCTTCTGCCACCCCTACTATCCCCTTTTCCCCCAGCTTGCTGTGGCTACCACCGATATCTTGTGTGTTTTCACAACCCTTTATGGATATCGGCTGCTTGGAGTCTCCAAAGATGGGCTGTAAACCCACTCTCTTCAGAAGTTTGTATCTCACCTTCCCTGTGACCATGCAGTATTGCGTGACAGTTTGAAGGGTGCCCATATCATGTGGCATACAGCGACACCATGTGATTTGGAATGTCTTTATATGTTAACCATTCCTAATGGCACATTTGAACCTCTCTGCTGCCTTTGGCACGGTCGACCATACATCCTTCTAAAAGGGCCTACTGTTTTAATTCATCTAGTAAGGATGGGCCTGAAAGGTTTTCTGGGAGCTCACAGTTTAAGAAGATTGAGCCTCTTAGGCCATACTATTATGAATATCCTATCATTATTATATGTTGGTCCTAGAAGGAACTGACTGTAGCTCAACCCAGTGTAATTTGTATGCGGACCCTTATGATCTGTCCTAGTTTGACAGAAATTCAGTAGTCAACTACCAGTTCTCTGATTATATCCTCTATGGTTAACATAACAGACCAAAACCCTTTTTTGATCTCTGAGATAACTACACAAAGCTAAACTATCCAATGCAAGATTCCTTTCTCTTCTAATTTTCGTAGTGGCCTTTTCCCACTCCTTCCTGGTTCACTCAACTCTCCCTGCTCGGGCAGCCAGCCTAATCCCTTTGTTTCCTTCCCAACTCACATCTAATCTCTTCTTGAGTTGGGAAGACACTGCTTCTCCCTCAAGATTTCCAACAGCACTCGAGATCCTGATCTCTACCATGTTGATGGTGACTCTGCTGTCCTGTTGGGAATTCCAGAATCTAATCTCTGACTCTTTAAAGCTGCCATTCCGTTCTCAGACTCTCACCAGGCTTTACCACGTCACCGCTCTCCTCCTCTCTCTTTCATTGAACGCCTCTAGACCTCCGAATAGTTATCAATAAGCCTCTTATCTTCAAGATTTTCATTTTTTAGGAGTCCATCCATCCCACATCAAACTCTTCATCCCAAGGTGAAACCTGCACTTTTAGGAACAAATCTCCATTAAATATGGACATCCAAGACTCTCATTTAGCAATGTTTTAAATTTCACTACCAAAAATAGATTTGCATCTGCCTGATTTTAATAGACATCTGTTACCACTCTATTGTCATTTGGCTCAACCTAACAGTGTCCATAAACACTGATCTTTGCATGCTGCTATGCCAACAAAACCACAACAGCTACTGACCTATAGGTCAGGGTTAATGAGAGGCAAAAAACATTTCCTACAGAATACCTCATGCAAAGGGGAATGCATTTTTTCAGCTTTCATTTAGTGCATCCCAAAGGGCATCAGTGTGCTTGACAGATAACACTAGAGTAAATCAGAGCAAAGGGAGACTGAGGTGTGGAGGAGTGGGGGTAGGTAGAAGGCAGTGGCGGCTCCTCCGCTATGGCGGAGAAGCGTTCACCCCACTGCTTTTGAGCAGTGTAAAGGAAAGGAAATATAAAAGGATAATAACTTTGAGTTATTATCATTTTATGTTTCCTTTGCGGGCGGGCGGGTGGGTGGGCGGGGCTGCTCTGCTCATGGAGCAGGACGGGAGCGGTTTGCCCACTCCTAAGTGCGCAATGACTGTTTGGTCGGCCCTCTCGGTCCACCCAAACCAGTCATGTGCACTTTCCCCATTCTCCATGCAGGCTGCATTACAGCCTGCGTGGAGAACAAGCCTAGGCCCCCATTCCCTGGTTGAGCGTTGCACCAGGACGCTCAAAACCACTCACAATGCTGCAATGCAGTGTTGTGATTGGTCAGGTGAGCCTGGGTGCTTACCAATCACAGCGCTGCATTACAGCGTTGTGATTGGTCAGGGGAGCTTCCTTCCTGGCTTCATGTCCCACAAGGAGAGCAGGAGCAAGGAGCAGAGACGCGAGACCCGGCGCCGGCGGCAAGGTAAGTGTATAATAATTTTTTTATTTGTTTTGTTTTACAATGTTCAACCTCGTGCCCCCGCGCACCCCTCTCCCTCCCCGTGTCTGCCCCCGTCTCGCCACCCGCGAGTCATGCTGGCCGCTACCGGTAGAAGGGGCAGTGATAAGGAGGGCGGGCAAGTTGATTTAAGACTTAGGGCCTGATTTAGATCTTGGCGGACGGGATACTCCGTCACAACGGTGATAGATATCCCGCCCCCAAAATATAGATCCCATAGGATATAATGGGATTTATATTTCGGCAAATAGGATATCCGTCACTGTTTTGACGGAGTAACCCGTACGCCAGGATCTAAATCAGGCCCTTAGACAGATGATGCTACTCCTGAAAGTGATAGGAAAGAGGGAGGGGGAATCATTAACAAAGGAAGTTTCAGAAGAGATTTGAATGGCCACATATACATTATTGCTGAGATGTCTAATAGTAACATAGAATGAACATTTTTGCAATGTTCCCAATTTTCTCCCTTTGCAAAGTTTCCCGTTTACCGTTGCATTGTGCATATTGTTTCTCTGCATATCAAGATAAACTCCAATACATTTGCATAATACAAACATTGGCAAAGCCAACAAGTCTAGCATTAGCTACCATCCTTATGGCTTTGTCAATACTTGTTTTGTTTTATGACAGTTTTTGGAAAACCTATGGGTCTGGCTGTTGCCAGGTGCTTGGCAATATAAGAAAAACAACATTGGCTAAATCAAAAATATGTATATGGTCTCAACAAGCACACATTGCTTGTACAGGGACTAATCATTAGCCGTTTGGACTACGGAAATGCGCTACTTGCATCCATAAATGAAGAGCATCTGACAGAGCTTCAGGTCCTGCAGAACACTGCGGCCAGGCTGGTCCTAAACCTCCCCCCCCGCTCTCCATCGGTGACCCAGTCTGAAGACCCTCCACTGGCTCCCCATCAGAAAGAGGATCAACTTCAAACTCTGCTGTCTGGTACACAAAACCCTTAACAGTAAAGGGCCGCAATATCTAGCAAAGAAACTGATAAAACATCAACCAGTTAGAAACCTTCGCTCCACCAGTAAACAACTAACTGTGCCCAAGGTCCGCACAGTAAGGAACGGTGGCAGATCCTTTTCCAGAATTGCTCCTGAAATATGGAACACATTGCCTTTACATCTCCGAGTGGAAACCGATCACAAGAAATTGCGCAAAGCCCTCAAAACCTGGCTATTTTAGCTCTGTCGCGCCACCTCTTCTGGTTTTTTGAGTATCAGCTAGCGCTATGAGACTTATGGGTGATATATGCGCTTAACAAATACCAAATACATACATACAATAATAATTCCTGGAACTGTAGAGAACTACTTTGTATGTGGATGTACTCCTTACGAAAGAGCAGAGTACTGTCACTCATAGTGAAGTTACCCAATGGCTGAAGAGAGTTGACCCATGACTTCATGCTGTATGATGCTGTGGGAGGAAGAAAATGTAACAATAAAATACCAGTGGATGAAGAGGGCTGGTTGAAATTCCCTTTAAGTAAGTATACCATATATATAATTTTGATAAGAACAAAAGTTCTTAGCTAAAGCCAGACCTAATAACTTCCATTCTAATCGAACGTTTGCACAAAGCTTTGTGATGCACAACAGCAACTATATGCAGAGTTTTTCTATGCAAGCCTACCTTTTGGTAATATTTTTGGTGCACTAAGGGCCAGATGTTTCAAAGGGTTTTACCCATTCTGTGTCTATGGAAAAATGCGTTCGTACATATGGCCTAGAGATACTAACTTTTCTGTAATATATAACTTTTGCGAATCCATTTTTTTGCATTTAATAGGTATATCTGGTACGCAATTGGAAAGTTTTGTGAAGACTTTTGTGAAATTTGACCAAAAAGTTCCCACCTTCTCACGCCCCTATCAGGCATACCCTTGTCTTCCATTAACTCTAGAAAAGTCACAAGAAACAGTTGGTTGTGCCTGAGGTTTGGGATTTCAAGCTGAATAAGTATGTTTAATGGTTTTGTATAAGAGTAAACAAAATCGCTCTCATGCTTTGTGAGTTGGCTATCACTGAGAAACTACTGACTTTCTTAAAAGAGTTCTCAGATTGTTTTGTTTCGCATGAATAACTGGAAATGCAATAGAAAACTTGACCCGCAGTTTATCACTCTAACAACCCTATGGGGATAGCACGCTTGAGTCCGTTTGACTGGTGCCTTGTTCTTGGAAACTGATTAGATGTTTAGACAATAACCCACAGCACAAGCGAGAGAGAGATGCTTTTTCTAATAATATTTGTCTCATTAACCACGAAGCCTTTCCAAATTCTCGGAATAAAATGGAATTTATTAAAAAAATCTTATTTTCCTAGATTCATGAGAGACTAAGATATCGAATTACGCAAAATTATTTTTTCAACCCTCGTATCAACTAATGTGCCACAATGTTATGAGACTCGGTCACAACACTTTTTATAAGTTCTCGTCATCATCATCATCATCACCGTCATCGACAGAAGGTGGTTGTTGCTCTTCTTCTTACCCAGCAGAATTAGTGTCTAGTCTCATAAATGACTCATCAAAATGACTCTTCTGTAAAATGCAGCCTTCCCGGGGGTGGGCTCAGTGGTTATTTGTTCAAGCAGAGACAGAGGAGCAATTCTGTGCTTATTTTTTAGCAACTGGAAAAAAACAGGAGAATATCATTTGCCCTTTACCAAGGGTGTGAGTATGATTTTTAGCAAAATAAATCTACAATTCCCTGTCCCACTGAACATACTTGGGTGGCCCCAAACTGAGTGATACATTGGTATCATCCTCACCGTGCATCCGGAATGGGCCTGGACATGCAGAAAAAAATGGAAAAAAGTAGACATTTTGTACAGTTACAAAATGGCTGCCTTGCCTTCTCGGTAAGCACTTTATTGCATATAATTTGAATACACAATGAGAATACAATTCCATTATGAAGTTCATTGTACAGACAGAAACGCTATAAAATCAAAACAACTTAGGAGGAATACCATACTACGCCTTTTAAATGGCCTGCAAATAAAAATAATCACTACACTGTTAAACAAGCATTTTTATAGCCAGTAGGTCTGGCCTTGGCAAACAGGTATGATGGTTGCATTTGTTTTTTTTTTACAGCAAGCATTAGCCACAAAAATAAAAAGAGGAATAAAACTGAAAACAAGTTGCCCTAATAGGGACATCAGAAATGCAGTCAGCCAACAACAGAGTGCAAGGTCAGAGAGAATCTCCAGCAAGGCCAGCCATGTAACAGTCCTCCTTCCATTCGCTGAGGTCAGATCACACTGTTTCTCTATCTTTGGCTCTCCCCAGGGCACTTTGTTCAGGCGGACTTGGTCACGGGTTATCGCATCGTTACTTGGGTTGTGCCCTCAGGCCTTTAGGTGTACAGTCATACCCGGAAGCCTGACCTAGTCTTGGTCCTGCATTGATGTTGATAAATCCATTGGAGAGGGTCCCCAGACGTGGCCCCCCAAGAAGATCCCTCGCAGCTCAGGCTCAGTCCAGATCTCAACAAAAGCGTGTCCACAGACTCCACCACTGCGACACCAAGGCCCCCATGCTGCATTCGAGTTTCAGCAAGGAGAACCCCAACAGACTCAGGCCCAGAGCACCAGCGAGTCCACACCCAGGGTGCCCGACCGCTCCGTACATATTGACCCTGACAGGCCTCCTCTAGTTCAGCCAGGTGGTCTCTAGAGTCTCTCAAACTGCAGCCATGGTTAGCGTTAATTGCGAAGCCCGGTGCACAGTGCAGGTCGCTGTGCACAGTTCGATCCCGGGGGAATGCCAAAACTCACACCAAAAGGATTCAGTTTACAGTGCCCCTAGGAAGGGTACTGCTGCACCTTGGGATTCCTCAGTGTACACCAGGCTGGTCGGGCACGCAGCACAGCTGTGGGGCGCTTCAGCCCCACTCTGCTATGCCGGCCGTCTCACCAGGCCACACCATGCGGCCCAGGCCACGAGTCAGTGCTAGATCCCGACAGTCTCTGTCCACACCACCATGGCACAAAGCTCAACCCGACAAGTACCTCCGAGTTGCTGAGCACCTCTACTCTGCCGATGCTGCCTGATATGCCCAGATAGCCCCGGATTACATTGTGAAATTGCTTGGTCGGACCAGAAGCAGCGAGTGATTTGCTGCTCCGCCATCCTGGCCACACCCCCCAAGAAATATATTTTTAAGGAATAATGTATCTAACTCCTAACGAGCGCTTCAGTTTGCTTTGTGCCCACCTTGAATCACTGACTGTAATATATTTTTAAATATTTAATCAATTCCAGAAATTGTATTAAGTTATTCTGTTTTCTTAATCCTTAACTAATTTATAATTTACGATACATAGTTTCCATACAATGTCTTTTTTTTGTAGCTCTTCATGATTTTTGGAGCTCTGATCATGTAAAACTATATGATCAGGAACACCTGAAGGACTCTGTGTAATTCACGGCTCTTTGTCCCTGTGGCAACTCTCAACAGTTCAATTTTACAGAGCCTTATAGTCACTCTTCCATAGAGAAAATAGCTTGAACTGTGAACTATTGAAAAGTCCAAAAGATCCAAAGAAGGTACCTCTCACTCAGCTATTGCAGAACAACACAAACAATCCAACCTTTCAATCCCGGTAGGCCAAAGTCGAAGCTTTGCCCCGGTCTAGATGACCTCTATGAATTTGATTAATTCAACATAATCTCAAGACAATCCATACCCCTAAATCCAACAGATATCAAGGAAAAACAAAATCTCCATGAGAGCTCAAAGTTGAGCTTGCACTTAGCACTTTTGAAGACAAATATAAATAGATTGAAGGTGACTGTGGGTACACTGAATACTTGGATTACTATTAAAGCTCCTAAATCTATTCCACAGAGCGCCTTTCAATTTTTTGTAGTCCTTTCAATGGAGTCGTAAGAGCTATGATTTGATCATGTCACAGTGGTTCTTTGTGCACCTAAAAATGAAACCTTTACATTGGAATGGCCATTAACTAAGGATTGTTAAAGAATATTAAGAAAAGTTTATTCCACATAAATCTAACACAATTTTAGCCAGTTTTAGCCCATGTAAACACCATTCTAAGAATGTTATCTGGCTTAACATTTTTAAATCTTCCTTTTAGCCACCCTGCTCAAGAGAATGTTCAAAAAGGTAAAATATCTTAAAATAATTCATGGTTATTCTACAATACAAATATAACATGTGTGACTAACTTAGCTATACTGCTAAACTTTATGCATATAACCAGTTATTTGCTCAAGTACAGTGAATATGTTTGTTACAAACAATGAGTCATAACTGGTTGGGTGAGAGATGTTTGAGATATGTGCAATTTTATTCAAAAGGGAGAGGTGTGGCGCAGCGGCCAGAGCGACTGACTGTGGAGCGCAGGGTTCGCGTTTCGATCGCCGGCGGCAGCTCAACTCAGCATCATATGACTCTGGGCAATAGCTCACTTAATCTCCCTGATGGCCCCCAGAGCCTTGAAACCCTTAATGGGTGATATGTTCGCGCTTTACAAATAGGAATTGTTATTCAGAAGGCTTCACATTTATGACCGAACCACCTCACCAAGGTTCTAAATAACTGCACGTAAAAAATGAGAGACTTATCCACCATAGTCCAAACCTTTCTATGTTCACAGAACACTTTGTGGTTGTATTTCCATTGCTGGCTGGCTGCCTCTTGGTTCTGTCCTTCTCCGGTGGTCCGGTGGGGAGCCGAACCATCAGATCCATTGGTTCCAAGTAGCAACTGGTGACCCTTGATTTAGGTTTAGGGTCCGGTCGTCCTTCAAAAAGCAGTGGCATAGACAGAGATAGTTCTAAGTATTCTGTAGTGCGGTGACCAGTCTCACCAAATAATTCTACTCGGGGAGCACTTACTGGCGGTTTCCTTGTTTGCTGCAGGACTTCAGAGACCGGGGAGGATCGCGGCAGGAGCCGCGTCACGTCTCTCGCGCCAGTTGGTGCTTAAAAGGCTTACCTGGGCTCTCGCAGCGCGGGAGCACTTACTGGCAGTTTCCTTGTTTGCTGCAGGACTTCAGAGACCGGGGAGGATCGCGGCAGGTGCCGCGTCATGTCTCTCGCGCCAGTTGGCGCTTAAAAGGCTTACCTGGGCTCTCGCAGCACGGGACGCGCGCGGGCGTGCCCGGGCCGTGCCCGGGCCAAGGGCGGGCCCGTCTGCGCCCGGACTGGGCTCCCCCTCATCGGGATTGTAACCTGGGACCCCGCCTGGATTTGATCGTGGCAATTTCGGAGGCATAAATCCATCCAAGTAAGTGGAATACTGCCTTAGTACTGCACCTTTTTACATTATAAGCAGCGGTAAGGAGGTAGGATTGGTTTCCGTCATGACCAGGCGCAAAACTGTACAGGCTTCCGCTGTTTCCGCTGGGTCAGTAACTACTATGGACTCGTTTTTGCAGCGGGCTGCAGCCGTTATAGATAAGGAGATCGAGCTGGTTAATAGGCGTCTCTCCAGGTCTCCAACTAGCATTATGCAACCTCCTCGCATAGATATCCCTGTACCCTGGATAGTGGGCAACGATGAACCCTCGAGCATAGCCAATAATTCTGGGATCACGGAGATCACGGAGATCTCACAGGATGGTGAGGAAGGAACTAACATGTTAATAGCTTCCACTGAGCAAGTGCCGATGCCTCTCTTGCCTATAATTACAATATGCAAAAAAGGGGGTAGTGAATGTTTATTTCCCGCAGGAACTAGCAAGCCATCGGATTTAATCCCAGCTTCTAGCAGTGAAGAGGCTAATCTGGTAGATAAAGGGAAATCTCGGCTAGGTGGTGGTTCTAAACGTAAATCTCAACCGATCGGGGGTAAAGCGAAGAAATCCAAACCTAATTTGGTCTTTAAACCCCCGGTGCCCGCCTTGGTATCCTCTATGCCTACCCCTATTCTGGACCTTCCTGGAGCACTGGAAGCTTTCCAGGCAGTGATGACCAGCCAATTGGATTTAAAACTGGGGCCCATTGTGGAGAGGCTGACTCGGATCGAGAAAACCTTAGGAACCCAGAACATCAATGACTTACCCCCACTGTTAGAAGGGTTACAGGCTAATCAGTGCCAGAGTACTACAAGAGTCCCTGGAGTACGGACAAACCTGATGAACATTGCTGCGGACCAGGATCAGGATCATATTCAACCTCAGTTGCGGCCTGTAGTACAGGGGGGGCCTGGAGTTAGAAGTATGGGTACAAGTGAGAGAAGGGATACCCCTGTACAGGCCTATGTTACGGGTGAAAGTCAGTGTTTAAGGCCCCAGATGTTGGGCAGCAATGTGGCCCAGTCACCGAGACTTCCAGTTATCAATTTACCACCTGAATCAACCCCGTATGTAGTTGTTCTGGGGAATGTACCATCTCTCCCCCGAGGGATCAACGAGGATTTTGGTCAGCTCAAAAACAAAGTATTGCATTGGTTATCTCTCAACACTGTTTTGGGCGCACGGGTGGCTAAGAATATCATCATGGTGCGCAGAGTTAGTTGGATTGGCAGGTCGAGTAAATTGGGTACTGGCGATTGTGTTATTATTAATTTTGATGGCCCACATCTTGCTGGTAGGATTTTGTCCAGGGATGGTTACCTTGCCCCTTTGAAGGCTGGATCGGTTATAAGGGCACTACCATTGGGTTTCTTTTATAAACCTGATCTACCTGTGGATATTCCTAGGAACTTCTCTATGGAAGTTCACCAAGATGGGTGGTCACGCAAGTTCCCACCTGCACTTGCACATTTGCCTATACCACCTATTCCACTAGCTCATGCAACCTTGAGGCCTGGTGGGCAGTATATTGCCCCTCTTAACCTGGAGTCAAGTAATAGATTCTCTATATTGGCAGGGTTGGAGGTGTGTGACTGACTCAGGAGCCTTACACCCCGGGTATTGATCTCAACTATAATATACGGCATTCCCCAGTGGTGATTGAGGGGGACCTATGTGTATCTGTTTGTGAGCTCAACGCTAATAATCAACACCCCCCAGTGGTAATAGAGGGAGCCTCAGGCTTATCTGCTCATAACATCTTATCATGGAATATAGCGGGTCTGGCCAACAAGATTCAAGATCCATTATGGTTGCAATTTGTAAATCTATTTTCTGTGATTTGTTTACAAGAAACTTGGTTGGTTGAATGTGACTTATTTTTGGAGGAATATAAGGCTTTCTTTGTGCCAGCTTCCCCCTCGTTGGGCGGAAGAGCGAAGGGTGGCCTTGTTACTTACGTATCTCTGGCAGTTGACTGTCAGATCCAGGTTCTGCCGGCCCAAAGCCCAGGGATACAGGCGCTGACATTAAAAAAGGGTGCTACGGGATTGAGTCTCATTAATTTTTATAATTCCGTGGCATGCCCATCAGGTGCCTGTTATATTTCAACCCTGGGCTCGTTTATAAGGCAGTCCTTTGGTTCTAACTTACATACTCTAGTGATCATGGGAGACTTTAATATTCATCCTTGTGGTGACCCAAGGATAACATGTGTTTCTGAGTTAGGCTGCCCCCGGATGAGGGGGATTCATTTTGAACATCTTGCCCAGGGGGAATTATTAAATGATTTATTAAATGATTTTGACCTGTTGTCCCTGATGTCACTATCTGTCCCGCATAACACAGCTCGCGTTTCCACCTTTAAAGGGAGAGGTAGTGGTTCCTTTATAGATCACATTTTAATTTCGTCTTGTTTGCAAGCTTCTTTTGGCGGTTTCACTATTGTGGAAAGCGCTTTTAGTGACCATAATCCGCTCTGTGCCCAACTGTGTGGTCCGCTTTTATTACGAAATAGTGGTGTGGCATCCAAGGGCGCGTTAAGACCTACAGACGGAAAACGACGGCTTAAATGGGCCCAGATTTCTCCAAATGAGTTTCATCATGCAGTTAGGGAATCCTGTGCTTCCGAACTTGCTCTGTGTACCTCTTAGGGTATTTCACCGGGGGAGGTTATCAGTGTTTATAATCTTATCTCCATTAAAATTGGAGAACTTTTAAGTGTGCCAGCCTGTAGAGTTATGAATTTTACCCCCAGATGGTTTGATTCCTCATGCTCCCAGGCGGAGAGAAAGATGAAGGAAGCTTTGCAAGCTAACCCAAGAAACCAAATTCTGGTTCGTACATGCCGCAAAGAGTATAAAATAACATTAGCCAAACGGAAGGGAGTTTTGAAGGAGGAGGCTTGGAGGGAATTGGTTGAGTTGAGTACCCTTAAAGATAGCTCCATGTTTTGGAGCATTTCTAATAGACCACTCTTTGAGCATGATGTGGAGGGGGCTTTAGACTCACATATTAAAGAGGAAGAATGGGTGCTCCATTTTAAAACAATGTTTGAAAGCCCAACGGAGCAAACCTGTTTGGCAGACCAAGTTGTGGATGCCCCTGTAATGGTCTTCGAACAGGGAGAGGTCGAGGCTGGCATTGTAGGGTTAACTGCCAACAAAGCTCCAGGACCTGATGGTATTCCTCCTGATCTTTTTAAGTCTGACCCATCCTTCTGGGCTCCGGTGCTTGTCGCTGTGTTTAATGCAGCGGCTCGGAGTGGTTGCCCAGAGTCTTGGGCAACTTCTACTATAGTTCCCGTTTTCAAGAAGGGTGATCGGAATAGCACTTATTGCTATAGGCCAATCTCACTTCTTGATTCAGTGGTTAAGGTGGTGAGTCGTGTACTTTTAGAAAGACTCTCCACCTGGGCGGAAGAGCATAAGATCTTGTCAGATGTTCAGTTTGGATTCCGCCCTGGGCGGTCTACTGTGGCCCAATGCCTTAATCTAAACATGGTCGTAAGTAAATATACTGTGGCACGTCCAGGTACTGTCTACCTAGCCTTCATGGATTTGTCTTCCGCATTTGATTGCGTGAATAGGGTTAAACTGTGGCAGTCCATGAGGGCTATGGGTGTAGAGAAAAATATTGTTAACTTTTTAGAGGACCTGCATAGGAATACTAAGGCCAATGTTAGATTTTCCAAGGACCTCCGTGTTTCCCGGGACTTTGGCATTAGCAGGGGAGTACGGCAAGGCTGTATTATGGCCCCATTCTTGTTCAATCTTTACATTAATGACCTTGATAGAGCGTTAAGAGCTACGGGGTAGATTATCCGTATGTAGGGCGACGTGGACTTCCCGTCCTCCTATATGCGGATGATGCAGTCCTTTTTATCAAGGACTGCTAGAGGTCTGCAATCCTTGCTAGATGCTTTTTCCAACTTTATACTGGACAGGGACCTATCGGTGAATAATTCGAAATCTTATATAATGCAGGTGGGGTCCCGCCCAAAAAGGAAAAATAGTTTTCGATTCAGAGTCGGCCCTGCTAAAGTCCCCAATACTAATGTTTTTTCTTATCTTGGGGTCCATATGGATGATCAGTTAAAATGGGGGCCTCAATTACGCAGGAAAAAGGGGGATCTGGCTCGGGTGAACGCGGCCATATTTAATTTTGCGTCCAAACTAGGGAAGAGACCAATTGCAGCTATGCTGAAAATTTATCAAGCAAAAAGTGTGGCTACAGCTAGTTATGGTAGCGAAATATGAGGACATATCCCTGCGGATTCTCTCCAGGTGGCTGAGAATATTATTCTGAAGCGCCTGCTGTGTGTTCCGCGTGGTTTGTCTAACCTGGCGGCTCATGAGGAACTGGGGGTCCCCTACTTAAGCGATGTCCTGGCACTACGCCCACTTGTGTTTTGGTTGAAGTGTTGGCTGAATGAGGCATTAACTCTTAACCATGTGATTTTAAAAGAGTGTATGGCTCTTGATAATGCATCCCGAATTCCTTGGCTTAAATATATCAAAAGTAGCCTTGAAAGGCTGGGACGTGGCGATTTATACTGTAATCCCGAAACTATTGTAAAGAAGGATGTGGAGATAATTAGGGATTCTTTTCTTACTTTAAGGAAAATGGAAAGGGACGAGCAGGAACTGCAGAAACCTAGCGTTCGATTTTATTTAATGCTCAAAACGACTCCATCTATTGAACCATATCTTTTGGGGCTTTTGTCTACATATGAGCAGTTTTTATTGACTAGGTTTCGAATGAATCTTTTTCATCTCTTGCTTGCCAGGCCAAGAGGGTGCAGTAGAGGGCAATCGTTGGCACCCTGTGGCTGCGACGGTCTGTCCCCACAGGATTTGTTGCACTTTATGCTTTTTTGTACCTTTTTTGTGACACCTCGTAGGCATTTCTTAGTTCCAATTTTAAAGAGGCTGAATTTTACCCAGGCTCGTCCTGCTCTCCTGTATTTACAATTGTTGAAGGAGGACTGTATATTTTTTATTGTTGGTTATTTAAAATCCACTGTAAGAACTAGGGCTTGTTTAGATTATTAAGTACAGCTGAGGTTCCGTTAAGGACCCTTAGGCCAGGTAACATTAATTTAAGGGAAATGTGGTTTGACTGACTTTTATGCATTTTATTGCTTTGATTGTATCAGGAGGGAAGCATTGGGTTCTTTTTATATTTTTATGGTATACTATTTAATGAAATTACGTTTTAAATGTATTTTGGATTTTTCTGTAACTTTTATGGTTTACTTTTGTGAAACCGAATAAAGTTTATTTGAATTGAATTGAATTCTACTCGAAAGGACATGGAAAAATCACACGTGCCATCTTAGGCAGGAAGAGGGTATTTGTTCTCACAATTTCAAGCATGTCATATTGTCTTCTAGGTTGATGCTGAATCACCTCAAACTGTCCAATAATGTCTCGCATGGGTCTTGGACCCCGTTGCAAATCACATGCATTTATTTCAGTTTTTGCCAACCACACTGTAAGATCTTTGTGGCTCCTGCTAGGCTCTCTTCCTTCAGGCAGCCTCCAAGCAGACTTGAGTCTGCTGCACCTGGTTCCTTGTCCTTCTTGGTAGTGACCAGCTTGCCACGACCCCATTCGGGGCATCTTCGTCTTCGTTCCGGGCTTGTCACAGTAGTTGGTTTTTTTCTAGAGTTATGTCTTGATCCTATCCTTGGTTAAAATAGCAAGTCCAGAGTCCTTCTGTGATAGCTAGTAGAGAGTTCTCCGAAGTTCAGACAAATCCAACCCGATAGATCAAAGTAGCCATTTCAGTCCAAAACTAGGGCCAGTGGTGGAGAGCAAGGGTCAGTCAAGCTTAAGTACCAGGATATTAACCACCACCCTAACCAGCCAGATTGAAGAGCATGGCAGTGGGCTGTGACAAAGTAGGCAAAGCACAGATGCAAACTGGTCACTGAATGGTAGATTCCCAGGAAGACAATGTAGACTGCCTGAGTTGGGTCTCTTGGACTTTCCGACCATCCCCAGCAGAGCACAAGGAGGAAGGTCACAAAAGTCTACAGGACCTTGATCAGGTCTGACACAGGGCAGGCACCCTAAATATAGGTCCTAAACATAGGTCAGCTTTCCTCAGGCTGGTAATATATCTGCCCAGGCGGTGAAACTGGGTAAAATCAGTCATCATGCTCTGAAAGGGCCATGGGCCGAATGTATGTTGTACCCAGAAACCAGAGAAGAGTGAAGACGAGACGGGGTCTCTGAGATGGGGCTCGAATTTCCCTACGGTGTACAAAGGACCTCATCTTGTGCTACATCTGTATGTCTTTGCAGAGGATGCCATTCACTTTGCACACACAAACTTCACATGTGTAACCACAACGTGCCCACTTGTGAAGAGGAAAGGGACCCCAGTGACGGGCAGCGTACATTTTAATCAGGGAGAAGGCGTAGATTCCTCCCCGAAGGTACGAGTAAAAAGACTTGTGCACCACAATGGGATCTCAGCTGTAACCAGTAGCTTGGTAAGGGGGCAGCAGTCACCTCTGCTATGGTTGTGACTGCACTTTTCGGGCATCCCCAGTCTTGAAGATCTTGGTGCCAATTGATGAAGTAACACAAAAACATATTTACCACTTCCAGTGGGGGCTCAGATGTTCACTCCATTGGGAAGAAACAGGACCAGCCAGAAAATCGAATGGAAGCCCTTGATACGCAGTGTGAGAATTTTTGTCTTTTGCCGTAATCCAGAGAAGTCAGATTACATAACCCCAGCCATTGCAAGACTCCACTGGGTCTCAGCAGAGGAAGGAATAGTTTTAAGATAACTCTGCACTCTCTAGAGAGCCTTTAGGGGATGAGCCTGGTTACCTGCACTAACTGGTGCCCCTTCATTCCCGTATTCATCGTCATATCAGACAGCTCCTGGCTTGTTTACCAATCCAAATTCACACTCAAGAAAGAGGGAGGCAAGGCCAACAACGGGTTAGCCCCAGGTTTTTGCAATTCCTGATAGAACGACCCTTCCCGGAATAGTTTAAGAAATTCCTGAATAGAGGTATCTCCAAGGAAGCCTTTGGGACCCAGGCAAATGATTCTGGTAACATTCCCTCCTCGACCCATCAAGACCAGTCCATCTTCGTCAACAGCACTCGGGTCCTGACAGAACTTGTGTCAGAAAGAACACACGGCTCTGAGCCCTCGACAAGTTCATCTCCACACTGCTCTTTGGGATGTCCAGAACCATAAGTGCTTTATAACACAAATAAATAGATAAATAAACAGGGCCACGCTTGGGTGACTCTACTGCCCCATTCTGTAGCTAATTTAAAAAAAAAAATCAGACTCTAGTTTGATTTAAAAGAGCCTTTCAGATTCCCTTACTCTTTTCCCCTTAGATAATTCAATACATTTTCCTTGATTTGTAATTATAAGTGCACTTAGTAAATCACACAGGAAAAGTCTAAGGTCAAAAGTCACCTTACAGGCAAAAACTCCCTGGATTGCTTTTTATTGCAACTTGATGGGTCTACAGCCGAAATAATTGTCTGTTTCCTGCAAAGATGACCTATGACAGTAAATACGCGAGTGAGAGAAGTGCTTTTGACATCTAAGGATGTTTGTCGGGTGTGATTTTTGAATATATCAGAGGAAGGGCTCCCATTTTGAATCTGTGTTTCTTTCGGAAGGTCCCTCACCTCTCTTCCTCCAGTTCTGACCAGGACATCCTGCGCTTTCTTTGCACTGTGACATCTTGAATCCTTCCTGCACTAACAGCTTATTACAGCAATGTGTTAATAATAGGACGACACAAGGGGACTCATGTCTATCTGTTCCCTAATCCTGACCACTTAGTAGCTAATGTTCATTTGCCCTTTTGCTAAAAATGTATGTCCTAACTTGTGCAACATAGACCTTTACCCAATGCAAGTGTGATAGCAATAGTCCTCAGCAGGGAACCCAGTCGAAGTTCTAAATCTTCCTGGGAAGGTCCCTGAATTCCCCCTAAGTCTTCCCTCGAAGTGACTGATACTGATGGTACTAAAAACTCCAATGGCGGAATTAACTGAGATAATAGGTGGAACACTCAGATTCCCACAAAAAATTAGGAACTGCTGGGGGAATCCATATTCCCGGGTTAGAGTCGCTCTGTACTACTTCATTTATCCCTGGAATTTTATTGAGCGATTTTGGCTGCTGTCACCACACAAAATCGTCAGGTGAAATGCACCATGTCTACAGTAAGCCAGTTGACCTTGTAAATCCAATAGGATCAGGAAATGGGAGTGACCGTCTCTAATAGATTTAAGTAATAGCTTGTAATGGAGCCCTCAGTCTTCAGCACTAAATAGTCATTGATTTAGGAAGATGTGTCTTATTTCTAAACTAAAAGACCTGAGTTCAAGTTCCTTTCTTTAAAAAGAAAAACGAAGGGTCCTACGGATGCATTTGTAATACAAGTTATTGAATCCGGGAAAAGCTCACATCACTGGATGTTGCACACATAGGAGGTCAATCACATAAACTTGCACTTTAAAATACTTTAAATTAGGCCAGTATCATGGGTCTGATGTGTCAAAGGGTTTAACCCATTCTGTGTTTATTGGGAAACATGTTGATACATAATAGCCCATATTCAGCACTGTTCTTGAACTTAGAATAGATTAATTAAGGGCAGTCCAATGCTCCAGTTGTCGATGTTTTAGGTGTTTGGTGTTTTGATGTTTTGGCCACTCATATGTCTTCCAGGGTCTTCATCAGAAGGTTGTCATGAGGCATTCTGGTCTATACCAGAAACATTGGTCCCTTCAAGAGGTAATAGACAGTGACACATAGAACTACAATGAGAACTACGTTTATCTTCTCTTCAAATGGTGAATCAAATCATTTATTAAATTACACAATAATTCGAAACCATAAAACTTAGAATAAGTGGGCAAAAGATTGGAAATCAACAGATTCCCAGACCTCAGGCATTTATACAGAGAGTGACTCAACAATCAATACAAATCCAGTAAGTCACAATAGAAGAAGCATCTTTTTCTCATAAGGAATACAAGTAAAACAATTCAGAGTCAAGACACAAAAGTCGACGACGTTTTGATCCCAACTAAGGTAGGGGGATCATCATCAGGACACAAGAGTTTATGCCTGAGTAATTGCCTGGTAATAAAGGAGTAGACAGAGAGAGGAGGGAAAAAAATAGAAGCGGGGGAGAAAAAGACAAGGAAAAGGGTTATATAGGGCCCAACACCATGGGACTAAACAAAACACCAATGAATAATCGATCAAAGGCATGCACTGTCGTTCCAGTATAATCACAATTAAATTACGTGCATATGTGCCCTTGTAAACTGTAATGGCTATCAAAATGAAAAATTAGACCCTGTGTCAATTACAATGCAATATTTTAAGAAACAAGAGTAGAGTAAATCCTAGTAATCATGCCATCCTAATAGAGCAGTAAAAAAGAAGAGAGCATGGACTACAAGGCCATTGACCTGGTGGTTATACTCTCAAGAGTTATTGTGTAAGGAAATACGAGTATGATGGCCACCGGGTGGCTCAAACTGCCATGCTGATAGTAACCAGAGTCGGTGATCGGGCATAGGACTTGGCACACTCTGAGAATTCAAAAATACATAATCATGAACAGGCAAGTGTTAGTTAATGTGGGGAAAACTGTGGTGAAGCAGGAGTAGAGACTTACCTGTGACGGCGATCGTGACGGTGAGACGGTGATAAATATTCGGCCAACTCCGAGAACGGTCTCTGTGAGCCGGGTCCTGAGTGAGTGCTAATAGTATGGTATTTGCAATATCATAAATTCGATAATCATGATGCACACCCCACTGCTCTATGAAGACTCAAAACATAAATCAATAAAAATTCAAGGACCCACAGTAACTCACCAGAGCAGGAAACCAGGGTCACACGGAGCGGACATACCCTTGATAAAAACGTACTGGTGTGATGGTGTGGCTAACCACCCATCTCTATCTGTAGTCCCCGCAGTCAGGGTCCCGGGTGAGAGTGAATGTACTAATTACAAGGTAGTTCATGCACAAGTGAGGATCTCAAGTTCTTCAAATAAGCAAAGCTTAGGATACGCCATGTAGTACCGGCCGGCTGGATGAAGTGAGTCATGCGCATGCCTACACGTGCTATATCGTCAGGTACTAGGAAGCTGATCAAGGTGTGGCAGGGGAAAAGTGGCCACCATATTGGGAGCGAAGAGAGGAGGTTATACTGTAGATGGGCAACGGGCAAGAATTATCTGGTTCCAGATATAAAGAATACATTCTGTCACCCAATGCGTACTCTAAAACAACAATAGTAATTCAATTGGTGAGCTTGGAAGAGAATCATCTGAGTTAAGGCATAAAATGAAAGAAATGAAAAGAACATTGTGCTCTCAATAATTAAACTGAAACCATTATAAGTTATTTAACAAACAATTCATTGAGAAATATCTGAGACCAAGGAGGGCGTGAAAGCTTGTTATGACCGTTTTAGTGGGCAGACACCAATGTCCTATTTGGGGCATACATACGAGCAGAAAGGAGGTCCATATGATTCAGATGTTTGAACTGGCAAGTCCACAATTAAATCAAGGAGGTCAAATCCTCCATTTTATTGAGCCCAGTGTGCAAGCTATTAGTTCGTAATATCCACTTGAGTTCCTCTTTGTTGAGGATGGCGCCAATGTCTGGGCCTCTCGTGGTGGTTTAATCACGCTGATAACTTGCCATTGGATGTAATTCTCTGTATGTCCTTTATCACTGAAATGCTCAACAAGTGGCGCGTTGGGTGTCTTGCATCGGAGGTGGCTTCGGTGTTGGCAAATCTGGATCCGGAACTTTTGGGCAGTTTGTCCTACGTAGATTTGAATGCAAGGACAAAAAATAGCATATACAACATTGGCAGTATCACAGTTTGAGAACTGATTCAGCGCAATTTTGATATTTCTGAATATAAATTCCTTACTTTCAATAGTCAATTGGCATACACTACATCCTCCACATTTGAAATGGCACACCACAGGGGGCAATCCCCAGATGTCAGTGAGAGTTTGAGTCAGTTTCTTAGGCGGAAGGCAAGCTTTGACCAGATGGTCTTTAATGTTCTTATTTTTCCGGAAAGCAAACAAGGGGTGCTCGAGTGTAAGGTCACTAGCATTGAGTACTGGCCAGTGTTTCAAGATGCATTTCTTGACTTGATTAGATACAGGAGAAAACGTCGTTACAAATACTAGGCGATCATTTTCTGTTTTAACCTTGGGTGTAAGAAGTTCTTCTTGTGGGCAGTACCATGCTCTTTTTAAAAATCTTCTGACAAGTTTACGTGGATATCCCGGGGTCATGAGTTTATTGGCCAAATTATTGGCTTCATTGAAATAGTCCTGTTTAAAGGAACAATTTCTTCTTTCGCAGAGAAACTGGGAAAATGGTAGTGAGTCCCTCAGAGCCCGTGGGTGATGGCTGGTGTAGGAAAGTAGAGTATTTCTTTTGGTAGGTTTGTGAAATAGTGTGGTCTACAGTTCGCCTTCAACTGGTTTAATAAGTAGGTCCAGGAAAGCTATTTCGGACTTGCTATATGTAATGGTGAATTTTAATCCATTACAATTTTCATTAAGCCACTCATGAAATTTAAATAGAGTGGCTTCAGTCCCATGCCAAATCATAAAAATATAGTTGATTTATCTCTTGCACATCGTGATATTATTTACAAAAGGGTTGCCATATGACAGAATCTTATCAATTTCAAGTTGATCCATATAAAGTATGGCGAAGTTCGGAGCAAAGACTGCTCCCACGTAAGTTCCCTTCACTTGCTGAAAAAATTAACCCTCTAATGAGAAAAAGTTGCGAGTGAGGCAAATACTTAGCAAATGTAGGATAAATGATGTAGGAACCAGATGTGGGCGAGTTCTAGAATCAAGGATTTTTTCAATAACACCGATACCCTCATCCTGTGGGATATTGATGTAAAGTGATTCGACGTCCAAAGTACAGAGTATACAGTTATCAAACTCAAATGTTGAGTGTTCAACCAGAATAACCATATCCATTGTGTCCTTAATGTAACAGCGGGTGCTAGGTACAAATTCTTTAATAAAGCAATCCACGTATTGTCCAAGTGGTTCCAAAATTAAGTCACATCCAGACACTATTGGTCGCCCCGGTGGGGCATCTGTGCTTTTGTGTATCATGGGAAGTGTGTAAATTACTGGTGTCCTGGAGCACCTAGGGGCAGATTTACAAGCCCCTTGCGACAACTTTACGCCGCCGTTGCGTCACTTCTGTGACGCACCGGCGTCGTAAACAATGCGCCACGTTGGGACATATTTACAACGTGACGCATCTAGGGAGATGCGTCACGTTGTAAAGCCCTGCACTACATTATACCTGCGTCAGGTATAATGTATGCAGGGTGGGCGTTCCCACGCAGGAAAGCCTCGTAAAAGTGACGCAGTGAAATCTACAAGATTTCACTGAGTCACTTTTACGACGCCACTGCGTCAAAACCTTGCGCCTGCTTGAAGCAGGCGTAAGGAGTGACGCAGCATGTTAGGAATAGGCATTCCGAACCATTGCTGGAGTTGCGTCGTACTTGCGACACGACTCCAGCAATCTGCTGCCCTTACGCCAAACAGATGCGTCACGCATCTGTCTATCCTTGCGCCACGGTGCGCCGCAGTTTAAATGCGGTGCATCCATGGTGGCGCAAGGGTTTTTTTACGTGTCACAAATGAACTGGCGCATCCCTGCTAATATGCAGGGATGCGCCAGTTCTTGTAAATCTGCCCCCTAGTATTGAGGTAAAGGAATTCATTCTAACTCAGAAAGCCTTCTGTTTTACCATCCTCAGTGATGTTGTGAATAAGATCCTGAATCTCCTGGGTGGGATCTGATCCTAATCTCATGTAGTGATCTTTGTTAGACAACTGTCTAAAAATTTCATTTTTATATGTATCAATATCTTGGATGACAATCCTACCCCTTTATCAGCCTGTTTGATGATCACATTGTTTTTAGTTTAAGATCCAAAGGGCATTTTTTCTCGTAGAGAAAGATTATATGGAATATATCTGTGTTTGCTTTCTAATCCAGAGACCTCCTGTAGAATCAGTTTCTCAAAGGTATGTACCTCAACTGGAATACTGCTGTATGGAGGTGAGAATGTCGAGGGCGGTTGAAATGGTGTGTTGGCAGTGCTAGTGTTATAGGCTTATTCTGGAAGAACCCATGCAAACAGATCTTTCTGAAGAAGCGTAATAACACTGAAGTTCTTCTAAGTTAGGCCGAACAGTCGAAACAAAAGAGAGGCCTTTACTGAGTATGGATATTTCATCTTCGGATAATAGATGGTTAGAGAGGTTAAAGATCGGCACTGTCTGGTGGTCAGTCCTATTATTAGTGTGATAGTCGGGTGCATTATCCATAATTGCCATTGGTAATACTTCTATCTCATCTGTCGATCTCCCGGTGTGCTGTACCATTGTCGCGGGCGGCCTGGGGGGGCATCCCTGATCTCTGTCTAAAAAATCGTTGTTGTCTGCATTTCTATTTTTTTAGGTGCTCGGTCCCTCACCCAGATCGGAATTATCCAATGATTCGCTGGAAGTGTCAGAAAAGCCAACACTAGTGTGTTGTTTAATATATCTTCCCCAAGGGCGTGAGTAGCTAGAGTTGGTGTAAGTTCTGTTGTTATAGAAATCGTCAGTCAAGTATGGATAGGTCTTCTCAACCTTATAGTTTTTGATATCTCTATTGACTTTAGTGGTCTTTTTATTCTGTTCAATTCTATTGAACTCTGCTATTGTCTTCTCACCCTTCTCAAGGAGGTTTTTTGCATCTGTGATGGTACTAGTTTCATTTGTCTGTTTCTCTAAATTGTCAATCTCTTCTATGAGTTATTTTATTTCCTCTGTGGCTATATCAATGCCTAGGACCATCCAGTGCCAGGAGCATGTGGTTCCAATATAGCTGAACCCATTTAGATACTTTTTATTTTTAGTGAAGACCCCAGGGATATTTCTTACTTGGAGGCCAACTGATATGGTGTCAGCTTTGAGATACTCAGTTAGCATCCGTATCATCAGCTGTAGCCTGATGAATTTTTTCTTAGATTTCTCAAATTGATAGAATATTGAGAAGTCAGTCGAGTGAGTGGCTTCTGTCGTGTCTGTGAAAAGAGAGGGGCATCCTAGAATTTTTTTAATATATTCGTCGGAGTACATGGGGGCATGGTGTGTCATAGTAGTATGCAAGGGGAGGGTTGGGGAAATCGGATGGAATCGAGAAAAAGGTGAACCGAAAGAATACACAAGCCAAGAGGGAAGGAAAGAGAGGGGAAAAGGAAAAAAAGAAAAAAGAAAAATGAGAAGGAAGAGAAGCTAGGGGAGACCCACTGTATAGCAGTAGGGTATATATGTGCTTTCTTAGAACCTTGCAATCAAGCGATTGCGCTAAATTATTTATAAAGAAACAAGGAGGCCCTGAAAGTCAGAGGGAACTAGGATGTACATATCTATAACAGAAACATTGGTAAATAATGAGGCATTCTGGTAGCGCTCTCAACTCAAAATAATAATCAACTTGGTGCAAGTGGTCCATATGAGCCAAAGATTACTGTATTTTCTCCCCCATGATTATTAATTGAAAAATGGGGCAGATAGGAATCCTGTTGTGTATTAATTTAAAGTGGATGTCTTGCAGAGCAACAGTCACTGACCAATGTGCACAACAAATGCGTGTTCCTTGTCCCAGTACTCAGGTGTTTTCGTCCAGATGCAGAATCTTGATAAGTGAAAGAATGCACACTATTGCACTGTTCCACCCTGCAAAAATAATGTGGGCATTCTTCTGCTTATTCTTAATCACAATCTTTCTCTGGAACTGTGTTTAACATTTGGAAATTCCTGCTATGGGATTTACAGATATACATTTTTTTTCATAATTAAGGTAATGTTGCTAGAGTTGTGTGTATGGTAAAACACACATTTTCTGGCAATATGTGTAAGCACTTTCAGTACATTACATTCTGGTGCATCCTAGGATGCAGAGGCACAAAGCGTAATATGATTTTTATTACCATTTTTGAGTGTGGGGCGTGTGGGCGTGCCTTGACTTACGTGAGGTGAAGCCACAAATAGGTCATGGTTTCCCTCCCTTTTTCACTAATATTACAAAGCATGTTGCTCTTGGCATATTTGGTTTATGCTGTGCTATTTCTTTGTGAGAAGAAAATGTAAATCTACGTGTCAAGATAAAAGTTGGATTAGGGCACACCTATTTTCGCTTGCACGTCCGTAATGCGTTTTATCCTCAACATAGCTATAGCTTAGGTGTAGTCTTCATTATAGAAAAATTATCAATAAATAACAATGTAAAGCTGTCACATGTTAACTGCTGCTCCACAATGAGAGGCTCTGTCATCTCAGTTAAGTCCCTACTAAAGCCTTCATTTAGGCACTGCTTTGGCTCTCTGCTGGGCATATTTCAGTAAAGGCATGCATGCATCTTATTATGGGGATCAGTGCAGACCTGCCAACTCACACAGTGCCACCGTGTGTCACACGATTTCAGCTCCCTTCTCACGGTCACCCGACGAGGAGCCGAAATCACACTGTGGCAGGGAAAACAAGCTGAAAACCACTATAAACAGTGGATTTCCAGCTCGGTTTTTGAGTCTGTAAGCAGCCGATGTCCATAAAAGGTGTGAAAACACCCCAGGACATCGGTGACAGCCTTGATGACCCTTTGGTTCTCTTAGTTAGCTCTCCGCACCAGGCCCTGCCCCCTCCTCACACAGTGAAAATATTTCTTAAGTTGGCAGGTATGAGTGGTGGCTCCTGAGGAGTAGCTATTGGGGGTGCACTAAAGGTTTTTCAAATAGGGTCCAATGGAGGAAATCCCCTATTTTACCAAAAATACAGTGTACTTCACCTGGATTAATTTGCGGGAGGCTGCATTCACTTGAATGCTACGAAAGCTAAGCTGATTATGTGGGTATGTGGGTGAAGCATGCTCAGCACCTGGGAGCTCAGTGTTCTGACTGGTTGCTGTGACTGGAATATCAAGAGAGTTGTGTGTTGTAGTTGGGACTAGATTTTGACAAGAGCTGTTGATGCTGACTGGATCAAGGTCTCCGAGGCTGATCACATAAGCGACACCCTACAGTTAGACTTTACCCGGGATCCCCTCTTTGCTACACAGAATAGGGGCCCCAACATCCATACCTTAAGCCAGCATGAAATTTGAAATTGATGAGAACCAGACCTGAACTAGAAATACTTCAGCCTGGCCCCAGGATCCCATTACGTTTGGGTAATCATCCATATGCCACAGTTTAGAGTGGAAATACTATTTGACAAGGTAGGCTAGAGTGGGAACGGCAGGAAGAAAGATGTTTTTCCATGGTAAACCTGACATAATCCAAGAAGGAAAAATGTTGACCATGGTGATAATGGAAATTAAGATTATGGTTTGACAGATCTGCATTTCTGGATATCACAAGGAAGGGGTGTCGGATTTCCTAGGAGTACGGGCAGGTTCTTAATGGGGCGAGTGAATATATGAGAGATTAGAATATAACAGAGTGGTTCCTTCACAGAAAGTTTTGCTGAGTGGAGATGGACTTGCCTTTCTAGTATGTTGTCAGATCAAATCCCTTCATGCAGTGAAAACTATCTAGGAAATGGCTACGCATTAGAGTTCAGCACAACATCCAAGCAGAGAACTGCTCTCACAAGGAAAATTGCATTTGCTAAAAGGATTTTCTGCCCACAGTCTGGTTTGGGGCCCAATGAGTAAGTTACAGATACCAGAACCTGAAGCAGTTGAATGTCTATTGACATACTCCTTGTTTCTCTTTAGGGTGAGAATGAAACCATCATTGCTAATTTACCCATCTCATCATTGCCAGTAAACAGTAGTTGGATAAGGTAATTACTAGACAAGGAGCTAATTTGATTTTAGGAGAATTTGATCACATTGCCCATCTAGCACCAAACATTATTATATGAATATGATCTGTAATTAGATGTAGCGTTGGTCGCCCATATTTTTTTTTCAGGAGTTTTATATAGCACAAACTTGACCCGAAGGTATCAGGTATGAGAACGCTTTACATGAGCACCAGCTGCTTTACACAAGGACACATTCATTTTTTTTTATATTCAAAGCTTCTAGGAATTAGGAGGAGTTCTAGTAAGGTGGCTGCTCCTGAGCCTATGTGTGCTAATGGTGATTGGAAGAGGTGAGATCCAGAAACTGAGAACATGAGATGTAGATGGTGGATAATGACACCCAGGGCAAGGTATACATGGAAGGACCAGGCTTCCTGAATTTGCAATGAGTGAGAGGGCACACTCCCATCTGCCAAGAGGCACCAAGATACACCCACAGCAAGATGATATATGTATTTACCCTTCTATAATGAGCATGAGGGGAAAAGCGATGCAAGTAGGTGTCAAGTTTTAGCAGTGAAATAAGCGTTTTTTATTTACTTTGTATGTTCACGGCCCCGGGCTTGGGAGTAATACGCCAGCTATTTTGAGAGGAGAATCCCTATTCAGAGTTTAAGAACTTTTAAGACATTTTTAAACACTCTTTGTGGTTTTGGACGTAATTTGTCCATATCCGTGTTACCTGCTCATATGTATATTTTACATACTAATGTCCTCTCAGTTTATAAGGCCGTCATTTGTTTTCATGGAACAGCATTTGCGTCTGTACGTCATTCATTATCATTGAGGTGTAAGACAAAGTACAGGTATTTTTTCTAACAGCTATTTATTTGTTTATTTACATTTAACATAGCACATCACATGTGTTATAATAACGTCAACAAAGTTATATGATGAACTCAGTTCTTTTCCATCGCAATTTGTTTTATACATGTAGTCCGTACACATGATTACATCAAGTTTATGCAACAGTTTTATTTTCATAGTTTACGCAACAGTTTTATCTTCATAGTTTACGGTCTTGGCCTGTGAAAGGACTGACATCACCATGGTCATGCAAAGCATGCCCCAACACTGCTGTACTTTAGCTTATAAGCAGGTATCATAACATATAAAATATTGACCCCATTCGTTCTGGTATTGTATTGTATTGTAATTGCATTTATATAGCACTTACTACCCCTGATGCGGCGTCGATAGCTTTTACGGCGAGTAGCACGCTACTCCGGAATCCATTAAGGATTAGTGATGAACTAGTATAGTGAAATATGAAAGTAATTTGAGTCGTGGATATGTTAGTCAGTTATTTGGATTGAGAAGGATAGTGGAGGGATAGAACAGGGAAAAAGGTTTGCATTTATTTATACCTTTTGCTACCCGTGATGGGGTGTTGAAGCACATTTTTGGCGAGTAGCACGCTACTCCGGAACCCATAAAGGATTAGTGGTGAATTAGTATATGTTATTTTTCCGATTTGTCATTTATCAAATATTACCCATCTCCTCACTTGTCACCTCCTGCTGCAACAGTCTTTAGTGATGTGCGTCCCTTTTTCTTACTCCTGAATCAGGATCGTTCCTGCTCATTATTGCATGATTGTAGTAGTATGGAAAATCGAGGTCATGTAATATCATGACCAGAAGATAGAAGACCAATATATTGAGAAGGTGAGTGCACAGAGGGAGCTATAGATTTACTACTCATAACTCCACATCTGCGCACCTTGAAGATATATATATATCGTCAAGGTATGTAGATGTGAAGTTAGGTATAGAAAATATATACCTACCTACCTGTTGATATTATGTTTCTTGATATTCTATTCACAATATTGTGTGACCTAGAAATTGCCTCCATGATATTCTGAAATCACACCGCATGTTTAAGGCGATCTAGTGTGTCTCTAAGCTGGAGGAGTATCTCTTCCAAGTCTATTAAATCATCTGCAAGTTTTTCATCGCATATTTCTTTTTTATGTGACTTTCCTCTGCCACAGACCACTGCATCGTGTGTGTAACCCAGCTACTGTGCTTAAGTGGGTGTGTTGACTTAGCCAGTGAATGACGGCATGCCTTTTGCCCCGTACCACACCCAATGCTGCAGGTTTTCTGCTCATTTTTTGATTTGGGAGTAATTTTAATTACGTCAGAGTAATCGTAGTAATTTTGGTAATTCTGTGTTAATCTTTGATGCAGAATTATTAATAATAATGCGATTAAGCACTGCTCATGTAAATAAGAGTAGTTTGGGGGTAAAAATCCTATTGTAAGAGCACATTTAATGAGTGCGAGTAGCTGCTCTGACTTCTGTTTATGTTCTGTTGCATCTAGCGCTATTTTCTTAGCGTTAAATGCATCCTCAGGTCCATTTTGGATGAGAGGATGCATTTGTTCTAAGAAACTAGTGCTAAATGCCGGGAGTAAATTGAGGGAAATCTTACCCCATGTGCACATTTAGCGAGTGCAAGCCGCTGCCCGCGCTTGCTATTCATGTTCTTTTTTTAGGTAATTCCGTATGATTATGTGAGTTACGCTCACCCCTTCTCACTTTGCTTCTTTTTCCTCCTTTCCCGGGAGCATCCTAGTAGTCATTTTTTCATCATTAATCTGGTGTGACCACTCGTGTCCTGCTGAAGCGTAGTTGTTACTTTTGACCAGTAGTCTTCAGTTGCTGGACAGGGGCTTATCACGTGTAGGAAATCAACTGAGTGTCTGTGAACATACAGGAGTTTGAATGTTTTCAATTGCTCCCAATTTTAGCCAATAGGATAACTGAGACAAAGAGAGATAAACTAATAAGTCAAGGATCACACACTTTTGGTCCTGAATGGAAGGTAATATTTAAACTCAGTTTCCTACCTGCATAATTAACAAATCAATTTAACCTCTAGTCCTCATCCTGTGGTCAGACAACGATGTTTCTGATCTCCCAAACAAAAAAGTATCATTTGGTATGGTGTTTCTCTGACTTTGTCACTGGAATGGGTCCTGTCTGATGCTCTTTTACATCAAGTTCTCATGAGAGCAGCTGCAGAGAGGTCCTGATCAATGATTGCCAACCCCAGCCAAATGCATACCTTGTGGCGACCATGTTTGAAAAAGCCAGATACATTAAAACAAGCCGAGTCTATTCAACGTTGAAAGCGGCTTGTGCTGAAATACCACTGTAAGTTACAGCAGCAGCAGCAATCTTTTTGTGTGGTAAGCTCGGGTTTCAGAGCTCTCCGAATACTGAAAATATCTCAGATTGCCAGAGGGACAGATGTTGGGGTCGCCAGTGCAGTTGACCCAAGCGCAGTGTTTGTGCCAAGCTGGTCACTGCCAGTAGACATCTGAGAAGGAGCGTGGTTCTAGCAACAATCGATGGTGTGTTTGCTCGTCGTCCAGAAGGCCATGTCAGCAGACAGCAGATTCACAACACCATGGGGTCAGCACAAAGCCACTAGTCTTCAGCGCTGAGCACAGGCCCATCTAAGAAATGTTCTCTAAGCTCTTGGTTTTTGGCCTCAGGGATATTGGGGTATAGATGGCGGCTGGAGAAGGCGGTTAAGAGAATGAGCATAGAGGGAAAGGCGGAGCAGCTGTATGCAAAACCAAAACTTCCTTTTATTGAGGCTAGGGGTCACCAAAGAGAAAATGGCGGAAGGGGACACAGAGCAAATTGCCTGCTACTTTGATACTTTAGTTGCATGTAAGTTTCAGGGAAGCTTCATCATTCTGCGGTGCACTGTCCCTAGCTGTCCCTTCTGGGCTTTGCAGGTCAGAAGTCGTTTAATGGCAACGCTGAGAATAAAAGCTTGATTAGCTGGGAGGTCAAGCACACTAAAAACAGTCTGGCTGTATATTGTAAGAAGAACCTCTGACAAGGGCTGCATTGAAATACGTGCAGAGGGGTCAATGCCTGCAAAGATTTCATATGCTGGGTTAGAACTAAGATGCTGTTCCTAAGAGAGCAGTGAGGAGGAAAGGGATTCTTTGTTTCCAGTCATCGCCACCCCATTTGGCTCTAAATATGCCCCCGCACTATCCCCCCCCAATTGATGACATTCTCTTGAACCATTTTCTGTTGTTATGTGCAGAGTTTCTGGGAGAAATGTAGTGATAGCTGAGGGAAGACATTGCTGAGCAAAGGTCTGTCCTTTTTGTTAGATGGTAGGCCAGATAATACATCCGAGATAAGATGGGAACTGTGAGGTATCTAACAACCACAAATTGGGCTAATTGTCACACTCTCTCAAAGGTAACCACACCGAATATTCCAAACATATTCACCCTCTGTTATAACTCACTCAAAGTTCTCATATAGCACACACAGCAGTGGCGTAACGAAACTTGAGGGGGCCCGCTGCAAAGTACATGCCGGGGGCCCCCGACGCTCCGGGCCCAGTTCGGAGCTCTCAGGCCAGGGACCTGGCTGTGCCGGAGGGGGCGCCCCGGAGTTCAGGGTCCCCTGCACTGCGGGGGCTGCGGGGGCTTTTGTTACGGCATTGACACACAGTAGATCTGTACGCTCTCAAGCCAAGCTACCATGCGTCCACTTTCTAGTATCAACACAATGGGCAGATATGAAACTCACACGCTCAAATAAACATACAAGCAAGCCCGAAGATTACATGCAGACAATACACCCATTCAGCAACACTCAATAGAGCAGTCATACAATATAACACACTCATCCACTTTCATAAGGGACGGAACAAAAGAACAAACAATCTCCTCTTCTAACACACACACACACACACACACACAGAGCAAACACCACCCTGAGGCAACAGTCCATGCTAGACCCAACTGCCTAATCCGCACCCTCTCTGATGCCAGTCCATTGGTAAACTGTGCATCCTCAAACAGCATAAATCACCCTAAGCAGGCAGCAGCACAGATGGAAGGAGTGCAAGAAATTAACCTACATGGATGTTTAGGTCTGACTTGACAGTGCAACTCTTACCTGACCTTTTAATCTACGCTGATATTAAATCAACATTTCTTTGCTTCCACACAAATACATATTAGTTCCCATGCTATTCACTTGTAATACTTCACATTACCACACAACATTCCATTATAGTCAGACCTATTGGAATTGACAATTTTTGTTAGTTTTTTTCTCAGTTTTAAGGGGAGCCAAATTGAGTTTCCGATATTACGTGTATTTCAGCACATTCAGACTGATTCTCATACTAAAGGTGAGCCAGTAAAGCAATGGAATGCAGCCACACAAAACTCACATTTCTTAACAGGGATTGGTTCTTTCATGCTTGGTACATAAGAGTGAGGAGAGCACATTCTTTATGAGACACCAGAATTTAAAGTTGTGATTTTGATCAGCAAGTCACAAGGAGTATCTCTTCAGTTGGACTTTGCCCCATGAGTCGGCAGCTTTGGTTTTATGTCACCATATCAAGGCCGGTAATATCGACCTCAAAAAATTGTATCCACTATATCGCTTACCACCACATCATCAAGGTAAGTATTAGGTAAGTGTACGCCACATCTGCTTACATTGACATTATAATGGTAGTCAATATAGGTGGGTGTGATATTTTTGCCACATGATATATTGCAAGTGGTGGATAGAGTGATCAGTTTGAGTTTTCTATGCACATGAAACATCTGTTTGCAGAAGCAAATGTGCATGGTGTCTTTGGGAGATACTTGCCTTTACTGAAAAAACCCTCCTTAGACTTTACCATTTGTAACCTCTATTTCATGAGTATGCATAATTTCCAGCACAATATATGCCTACTTCATGGACATAGCTAGGCCTGGGCGGAATTTAAATTAAGCTGGAGTAATTGAGTAATTTTGCTAATTCTGCAGTACTCTTTGATGTGGAATTACCAGTAATAACGCGTTTACGCCTGCTCGTGTAATTAAGAGTAATTTGGGGCAAAAAATCCTACAGCGAAAGGACATTTAGCGAGCACTAGTGGCTGCTCGTGCTCTATATTCATGTTCTGGTGCATTTAGCACTATTTATTAGTGCAAAATGCATCCTTGCGCCCATTTTGGATGCAAGAGTACATTTTGCGATAAGAAAATAGAGCTAAATGCCGGGAGTAAGTTGGGGAAAAATCTACCCCAAGCGCATATTTAGCGAGCGCAGGCAGCTCCTTGTGCTTGCTATTCATGTTATGTTGAATTTAGCGCTATTTCTTAGCACAAAATGCATTCTCGCATCCATTTCTGCGCTAAGAAAATAGCGTGAAATGGACATTACACTTCTCATGTAACTCGCATAATCTTGCGTACTTTTTGGCTAATTCAGCGTGATTTCGCTACACAGAATTACGCAAGTTACGTTCACCCCTATCCATAACCCACAGAGATGGTCATAAGGGATGACTTCTGGGGACTGGTAGACTAGGCCCATCTTTCACTGCTGTTCTCCCCAATCCTTTCGGATGACCTCAATATCCTGGGTCACATTCTGTTTTTTTGTTACTCCTCCTCTATAGCCAGGACCAGTGCTCTTAAGATTTTAGACTCCGTAGACTCATGTCTTCTCGTGCTACTAGCTGTATTTGACACAGTAAACCACATCTCCTTGCAGAAGATCCTTAGTGAGAGGATGGGCTTGGAGAGATCAGTCCTTAACTGGATCACATCATGTTTGGAAAACCAAGGGCAGAAAACATAAATTGCCAATTTACGGTCAAAACACCTCATTGTTAAACCACGGATTCCCGCAAGGTTCCATATTATTATTATTAACTGGTATATATAAGCACTAGCTTCACTACTGTTAGTAGACAAATCTCATACCAACATTTTCAGCTCTACATGAAGATGATCTCACCAAGTAACATCGCGTATATAGCTCAAGCACTAAATGATATATAAGCCTGGAAGACATAACACCAACTTAAACACAACCATCTCAAAATGGAATTTCTACTGATTTCACCAATAAATCACACCACCGCCAAACAATAATGACTCAACAATATGACGGTTCTAGAGCACAAGCCATAAATTGTACATTTTACATGTTACGTACATTATCAAGACTGGTTACCGGGAAGAGAAATTTGACCAAGTCACTCAAATGCTGAGCTCACACTCAGATAATTCGCAATCAAAACCAGAAGCCAGTTGAAACTAGATTGCATCAGATACAAAGACATTCATGAAATGACCCCTAAATATCTGACTCAAAAACGTAAAGTGTCAGCCAGAGATTTCAGAGGAGCACAGCTACACTCCTGCTTAAAAGTCCAGACTTCTAAAAAAAACCGTGAAAACATAGAAACAGCCGTTTTAAGGAAATGCACGAAGGACCTGAAACTCCATACCCTCTCAATCAGAGCATAACCTATGTATCAAACCTTCAAGGAGAAGCTGAAAGCATTACTTTTACAATGCTTTCTTATTTCACATGCATAGTCCAATCATACCGAAAATCTCTAAGTCAACTCCCTCCTCGAGTAGAAAACTTAGGGCCTGACAAACTATTATTCCATTCACAAAAAGTGGCCGCAAATTGTACTCCGGCTTTTGGGGAATGGAATAGTATTTTGCAAACTGACCTATGTACCAATAGGTGAGTTCACAAAATGCTGAATTCCAGGGGGTCACGGAATGACCTGTCTAATTATTCATTTGGAAGGTCACAATCTGCGACCCCCTGTGATTGGCTGCAATCACAGTAATGGTGGCGCGCAAGGAACAGTAGACCATTATCTCTATGATTACATTCCAAATCCAAAGTTTTTTTTATAAAAAAGCAGCAAGTTCTACTTAAAGGGACTAGTGCTGCTTTTAAGTAAAAAAAAGTTTTTCCATTTTAGAAAGTTTCAAAGGGAACAGGCAGTGCGAATCAGTTTCTACCCCAAATCTTGTGTTGGCAACTTATCAATGGTTTGCACCGCAATTGCATTCCTAAACCATCAAAACAGTCCTTTTCGAAGCAGAAATAGGAGGGAGCTGCCCCTTTAACACCCCCTTCTATTTGTGATTGAGATAGGATCGTAAAGCATATTTCATGGCCCGGAAATAATTTTTCGACATGTAAAAGGGCCTTTGTACATAAAGAGAAAACTTTTGGCGGGTTGCAAACTCTGTGATTTTGGGAATCACACAGTTTGCGACCCCAAGAGGGCTTTGTTTATGAGGCTCTTTGATCTCTCAAGTTTTAATATTATTGAATTTATTGATTTTTTTTAATATGCTAACTTTAATGTTGCATGGTGTGACAATGAACAATTGACAATTTCTTTATAGCTTGCTGACACATTTTAGGTATAGTTTTTCCTATATAAACGAATAATAAATAAATTATTTAATTACTAATTAAAAAGGGCCTCCAAAGAAACAGCAGTGTTCTTTCTTGAGCTTACTTTCTCTATGCCATGGACCACCTCTCCAGTCTCACCCAATTCCTTTTTAGGTCTCGCCTGAGCCAGCGCGCATGCGGTGCTCTGCGAGGCATTTAGTAAGGGCTTTTAAACTCCAAACACACGCTCGTGCGTGTGCTTTTTTTTAAATCACTTGCTATTGGGCTTTGCACGCGTCTTTCTAAGAAAGACACCACGCAATTGGCCCAAGGCGGGTGCATGTCCCGCCTTCTGTGTCCTCTGGCCTAGGGTGCTCGGGAGCGAGCAGCAGCGCCGCCCTGTGCCATCTGTTTTTAATTATCTTTGTTATCTTTGTCGGCGCGCAGTTTGCCAGATGGAGGGCAGGCCGCATTCCAGTCTCAGGTTACCATATGGAGCAATCGTCCTTGTAAGACTGACTTCTTTACTTTACACCTCTGACGCGCCCTTGCACCCCCCTCTCTACGTCACTTTCCTTGTCTGTTTGTCTCACACTTCACCGTCTCTCTCTCTCTTTCTTCCCTTCTTCCTCCACGGGGGTCATTGTTTATTCTCCAGTTTACCTTGCGGTGTTGCACGGAGGCGGTGTGCTCCCCGGACTTCAGTAAAGGCTCTCACCTCTTGGTGAGCCGGAGACGCTCTGTACTCCCTCTTGTAACCGTGTGATCTTGGTGTGCTAGAGTCTCTGTGCTCCCAGAGTGCTGGTCGCTGCTTCTGTGACCCCTGGTGCGCTGGGCAGAGACCCGGTGCTTCCTGTGGCACTGCTCGGTGACACCGTGCACCCGAGTGTGCTGCGTAGAGGATGCGTGCTCTTCAGTGCGCTACCTGGAGGTTATGTGCTCCCCTGCGTGCTGTGCCGGGTATCCGTGCTTCTCAGTGAGCTATGGACAGTTTAAGTGTTTCCTGGTGCACTGCCTTCGATTCTTGGCGTTCTGGGGAAATGTTCTTTTTGTTCCAAAGTTCCCTTCTCTCCTGTGTGCTGCTCAGAGTCTCTACACCCCGCAGTGCGCGGCTCTAAGGCTGCTTGACCCTTGCGCGCTCTTTAAGGTGACTATGCTCCGGGGATGCTGTCCCGGCGCTCCGGTGACTTGCACCAAGGCTGTGCGTTGACTTAGGCGCGGGGCGTGGCTTAATAACACGTAAACTGAAAATCTGTGCTTAGCATAGCGTGCCGCCTGATTGGTACTTTGCTGCTTCTGTCACTGCTTCCAGATATATTATACAAGTAACATTACACCTACAACAAGCCAGGACTATTGGCTTTGTCAATGGTTGTTAGGTGCATAAGATAAATAAGCAACAACTATGGCTTCGTTGTATAGCATATTGAAAATACCGGCACCGACAGGACCCGGCCCACTTAAAGCCCTGTGTATGCCGTCATAGGATCTGTGCTCTCAGCTACGCTGCGCGGAGCTCTCTGTTCGTCTAAGGCTCGCCCTCTGAAGCGTGCGCTTTTCTAAGGTTCCGTGCTCCCTTCTGCGCTGCAGCCAGGCTCTCTGCTCGCCTCGGTCTCATACCGAGGCTGAATGCTGCCAGATCTCTGCACTCTGTATATGGGTATATGTAGAGATTTTATTCCCCTGTGTGTGTAACACAAATGCCCCGATCCCCACCGCGGTGCCCTGCAAAGAGGTTCTATGCTCCCTGGTGTATTGCACAGATGCCAGGAGCTCCGTGGTGCACAGCGAGAGGTCTCGGTGTGTTCCCGGTGTGTTGCCCAAATGCCCTGATCTCACTTGTGCGCTGCGAGGGTGCTCTGTCTTCCAGGTGTGGTGCACAAATGACCTGATCTCACTGGTGCGCTGCGAGAAGGTTCGGCGTGTCCCTGGTGTGTTTGCACAGATGCCGTGATTTCACTAGTGTGCTGCGAGGGCGCCATTTGTGTTACTGGTTTGTTGCACAAATGCCCTGATCGCCCCCAGCTCCCGAGCCCCGATCTCACTGGTGCGCTGCGAGTGTGCTCTGTCTTCCAGGTGTGGTGCACAAATGACCTGATCTCACTGGTGCGCTGCGAGAAGGTTCGGCGTGTCCCTGGTGTTTGCACAGATGCCGTGATTTCACTAGTGTGCTGCGAGGGTGCCGTTTGTGTTACTGGTTTGTTGCACAATTGCCCTGATCGCCCCTCGCCCCCCCCAGCTCCTGAGCCCCGATCTCACTGGTGCGCTGCGAGGGTGCTCTGTCTTCCAGGTGTGTTGCACAAATACTCTGATCTCACTGGTGCGCTGCCAGGCGAGGAGTCTCTGGGCTTCATGTGTGTTGCACGAATAGCCTGATGTCACTTGTGCGCTGCGAGAGGGCCCTGTGTGTTCCTGGTGTGTGGCACAAAAGCCCAGAGTCCCCCAGTGCGCTGCCAGGAGGCGCTGTGCTTCCTAGGGCGTTGCGCGGATGCCTGCACTGATCTCACTAGTGCGCTGCGAAGAGACTCTGTGCCTCCTGGTGTGTTGCGCGGATGCCTGCCCTGATCTCACTCGTGCGCTGCGAGAGGGCCCAGTGTGTTCCTGGTGTGTTGCACAAATGCCCGGAGTCCCCCAGTGCGCTGCCAGGAGGCGCTGTGCTTACTAGGGCGTTGCGCAGATGCCTGCACTGATCTCACTAGTGCGCTGCGAAGAGACTCTGTGCCTCCTGGTGTGTTGCGCGGATGCCTGCCCTGATCTCACTCGTGCGCTGCTGAGGGCCCAGTGTGTTCCTGGTGTGTTGCACAAATGCCCAGATTCCCCCAGTGCGCTGCCAGGAGGCGGTGTGCTTCCTAGGGCGTTGCGCGGATGCCTGCACTGATCTCACTAGTGTGCTGCGAAGAGACTCTGTGCCTCCTGGTGTGTCGCGCGGATGCCTGCCCTGATCTCACTCGTGCGCTGCGAGAGGGCCCAGTGTGTTCCTGGTGTGTTGCACAAATGCCCGGAGTCCCCCAGTGCGCTGCGAGGAGGCTCTGTGCTTCCTATGGCGTTGCGCGGATGCCCGCCCTGATCTCAGCAGTGCCTGCGAGTAGGCGCTGTGCCTCCTGGTGTGTTGCGGATGCCTGCACTGATCTCACTAGTGCGCTGCGAGGAGGCGCTGTGCCTCCTGGTGTGTTGCGCGGATGCCCGCCCTGACCTCAGCAGTGCGCTGCACGGAGGCTCTGTGCCTCCTGGTGTGTTGTGCGGATGCCTGCACTGATCTCACCAGTGCGCTGCTATGAGGCTCTGTGCTTCGTGCGCTCTGCTCCCCGTGGCATGTTGAACCGGCTCTGTGCTGCCTGAAACATCGAGCAGGCCTAGGTCGCCCCCAGCATATGAAGACGAAGGCCTCTGTGCCCTGGTCACGACGGTGGCAGCAAACACTGAGATATAATATTCAAAGCGCTGGGACCTCGTGGGCTGAGGTAGGGATTACCTGCCGGCTGCACGACAGGCCAGCATCATATTACATGGGCTGTTTACTAATGATTCGGGAGACAGATCTGGTGATCACTCTTCAGAAGTGCCATAAGTGACGGAATTGACAGCAGGTTTGCGATACTTTCCTTGCAGACTTGTACAGATACGAGAGTGATAGTGAGGTGTGGCCAAATTGCACATATCCAGTCTCCTGGGAGCTGAAACCACGTTAATCTCTGGCTTGTTTACTTTGCTTCACAAGTCATATGCCAGCAATTTGGCAAATACTATTTTATGTACAGTTTTTTTTTTAAATAAGTTGATACAATTTGGGCTTGATATAGCCTAACACATAATCAGGAATTAAGCTATAATTGAACTACCCAGGATAATGTTCTGCATGGCTAAACACTTATAAGGTCACAAAGGCGAGACCTATTGGCTATGCCAATGCTTGTTTAACTGGTTGCCAGTATCCCCAGACTCCAGTCCTGCTGCTCTCCAATCCCAACCATTGTTTGATTGTGCTGTTAGCACTCTTCAGGGCTTTGGGTCTTTCAAACTCAAGCCCCACTCATTTAATCACTGGTTACTACTTTCCTCAAACTCCAGGCAAGTTCTGTAGTCCCAGCCATTGTTTAAGTATCTGTTACTTTTTTCGACGTGTGTGGGGCCTGGCGAAACCTCCCTAGCTCCAGCCAGCCCTACAAAGAAAAAAAGTACAAGGTAAAGTAAAAAAGAAACAGGACAACAAGCAGGCGGGAGAAAAGGCGGGAAGGCCAAGAGAATGACAAGAAAGATAGTGGGAGGGGTTTGGTGCGTGCATGTCCTTAGAGGGGGAGAAAGTGTAAAAAAGGAGAAAACCAACAGATTTATGTACCTCAGAAAGAGAAGAAAGCAAGACAGCAGCCTTTGTCTTTACGGGCTAGGATGTGTTTGCGAAAGGGACCGTGAAGGAGTTAAACTGGTTAACGCATCTCAGAAGGCTTCCAGGGTAATGCTGTAGGGAAACAAAAGAAGGACAGCACCACAAAGGGCCAAGGGGAAGGGGGGTTCTTGCAGTGGACGTGAGGGAACTGTTAAGGGATTCGATGCCTATTCAGTCTGATGAATGGGGTTTTGTGGGGTCTCCTTCAAATTGAAGAATTGCCGAGGGAGCTGAAGAGATGCCTCCAACATGCATCTCAGGAAGCAGAGCCCCCGCCCCTCCCCCCCAAGCCTCGCCTCTTGCCTTGCCCCATTGTTGGAGAAAGAGCCCGAAGGGGCACTGAACCTGAAGTAAAAGTTGGGGCAGGAGGACGGCCCTGATCTGCCTGGTTTCTCATGCTTGCCTTTCAGCTTCACTTTCTGAGAGAGAGAAAGGAATTGAAAAGGTGGTTGTTAGCATGTCCACAGCAGATTTACTGCCTTTCTCCAGGCTCCAGTGGCCCCCAAACGTTTCCTGCTCTTCCCATCTTCAATGGTTTTCTGTTTCTTTTTTTGTATAGCAAGAAAATTCTTTTTAAAGAAAACCTGAGGGATAGATCAGGAAGTGTAGGGGAGGAGAGAGATTTATTTGCCAAGTACAGTGTCAATGGAGAACAAGGAAGTAGGGAGAATTGGGTGAATTCCTGAAATGACAGAGTTGGATCGCCAGAAAATTTGAGGTAGAGTCAATTGCATACCAGGCTGAGAGCACTGTATCAGTGAAGTGAATGCATCATGCGCAGATCCACGCATACACACACACATTCGTCCATGCTCTCTCTCACACGCACACACACACACACACACACTAATCTCCAGGGACAAAGTATTGCACACAAAAGTTGCTGATCCTGTGCAAAGGTGCTTCCCAGTGAAGATTAACTAGAAGTGAAACGAAGATGGACATTTTCAACCCAATTGAAAAGGCTTATGTTTTTTTAGTAGCTGCCAACCTCAGGGTTTAATGGATTGAAAATAGGTAAGTCACTATTTTCCCCTTAATCCCTTTCAGGACTGCGAGAAGAGAAGATGCACATACTAGTCACAAAGGTCCTTTCCTTTGCTAAGGGATTTCCCTTTGTCTGCTACTCTTATCTCCTATCCGTCAGAAGCGCTTTGAAGAACATCACCTGCTGCCCCAGAAATCTGGTTCTTTGCCTCAGGAACCTGCTTTGTGGCTTCCTAAAGATGGAGTTTAGAGAAACAGTGGGCTTCCTCCAAAGGTAAAGTCTTTCCACATGCCTGGATAGTGTCACCTTGGAGATACATTGTCTCCAGCACTCTTACACTACTTGCTTGGATGGACTCCTTGTGTCTTTGACCTTGACAAAAGTAGTCCCTGCCATCTTTGGAAAGACATGTGCCAGTATGTTCAGCTTCCAACTCCCAGTTTGAAACTGAATTTCGGTATTTTTTGTCACTAGTTTTTGACATGTTTAAAGTTATTCACTGATGTTTGCTTATCTAGATAGTCACCATCATCAGTGCTTAATTTGAGCCGGTAGCTGCAGGTGAGGCTCACTGTCACTACATTTTGGGGACCAGCGCTTAATTTTCCTCATCAGATTTTGACCCAGAGCGAGAGAGAGAGAGAGAGAGAAAAACACAAAATAGGGAAATATGGAGAAAGTGAACCACGGAAAAACAGTGACAAAGGGAGAAAATAGGGATGAAAAAGAACCAGCAAGAGTGAAATAAAGAGGGAGGGAGGGTCTGGTGGTGGGTGAAAGAGGCATGCTATTTATTCAAGACTATGCAGCCTTGGTGTTCGGCAACCCAAACTTAAATAACATAGCGATAGGCTTCTGAGCAAAAGTTTTGCCCCACAATTATTCTATTCCAAATTAATTATTGTTCATCATAAACACAACTCGGATTAGTAAATAAAAACAAAACAAACTGCCTGCGTCATTTTGTTTGGATGCACGAACGCGTGGTGCGCACCCCTCCAAATTAAGCCCCCAGCTGTATTATACGCTTTTTTCCCTTCTCTTTAGCCATGCTGTAGAATATTGGGGATCTCAAAGGCAAGACCTATTGGGTCTGCAAATGCTTGTTTTTGCTGGCGGGGCCTTGATTTTACTTATTTTTTGGAGGGGAGTTTAAATAGCGCTATGCATCGCGTTACAGCAGCTTCAGAGCGCTTTATTTGAGTAAAGGCCTAGACAATATGGAACTTAGAGTGCAATCGTGCGACGAAGGCCCCATCCAATTGCCTTCAGTTGCTACATCGTTTACAAGAGTGCATATTGATCTGGTGCGGATACTAGACTTTCATATGGCACTTACAACAACAATAAGTCTACAAAACGGGCTGCATTTTGAGCAGTCGTCAGTGTCAGCAGGGGAATTACATGGCGGGGCATGACTTCCCCCCAAGTCAGACAAGTGGAGCAAAGAGTGTTGGTAAGTGCCTCAGACACCCCATGTTTTCAGGAGACTTAGGGGCAGGATTTCTTCACACGGAAAAATACTTTCCATATAAAAGAAAATAAAGATAAAAATAAATGTAAATATACTGCACCTCTACACCTAAGTAATTTCCGCTGTGCAAACATTCCATAGTAGTAATGTTAGGTCTGCGCGTCTCACACCAAACAAGTCTAGTAATTGCAAATCGGTTGAATTGTGGTTTGCTCTTGTCGGCCATTTCTTTGCTTGGAGAAACTTTTGTTCTTCCAGGAATTTTTGTTTATTTGTCTTGGAAAACCCTTTTGCTTTACGACTATTGTACTATATCCTGGATATTGCAGGAGTAAGATACACAGACGATGATGTGCCAATGCTTTTCAATCATGCCAAGACCCGTATGTTAAGGGTATACATTCATCAATACTACAATATACTATTTAAGTTTTGCTAGCTAATAAATCACCATTTGACTCCTTCCACTTTTCACTACACAAAATCTGGCTCTCATTTAAGGCAGCTGTTTTAATAACCTAGCATAGAACCCATTTTACAAATATCCCTTGTTTATTGTCTCTAAAATGTCTAATTTAAAACGAGTTAAAAATGCATCGTTCTCAATTATACAGCCTCTCTCTCTGGCCTTCTCTCCTCTCCACCCACTCACATTCCCCAGCCTTTCTTTAACTAATGCCCTTCGGGCATCAACAGAAGACATCTTTAGAAATAAGGTTGAGGTGACGTTAAGACACTAATCTTTGAAAAAAAGAATGGTTTCGATATTCTGTCTCTGTGGGCAACGGGAAAAAATGTGTTCAGATCCACACACTTGGAATTTTTCTCTTTATTTAACACTGCCTCTTCCTCTTCGGCCTCTCAGGCACCCAACTGGCAACTCTTCATTTAGTTTATATCCAGGCCGCCCAAACCATGTTCATCGTTATTGTAACATTTTTCTGGTACTTCACCTTTCCTTCATCCTTGGCAGGGGCTACCTCCTTCCCACTTGACTCAAAATGGCTGCCCACAAATACCTCTCGAAGTCTTCCCTACTTTGCCACCTCAACCCTTTCGGTGGCTTTGACTTGCTCATTTCTGTCTCTTATCAGCTCAAGATTTTACCTTCCTCACCCACTGCCACACTTTTGCCTATCTGTCTTCTCTGAAAGGAAACACAACCTCTCCCCATTCTGTTGGTCCTTGTCTTGGATCATTTATTTTGGGTGTTTTTTGTGTAATGTGACTTGTTACACTACATTTCATTGTACTTGAGGTTTTAATGCAGATCCTAATAAGAAATCTTCATTCAGGGGTGGAGTGCAGGGGAAACAGTGGCAAACAGTTGTTTCGATGGTTATGCAGGGGCCTGTGCTTGATGGGGATGGGTGGCAGGCCCTTTTTGTGGGGGTGGATCCAGAGTGGTCCTGTGTGATAGATAGATAGACCCTATTGAAGACACTGTTGAAACCTTGCAGCCACGCTTGGTTGATCAAACATGAGCTGCGTTGTTCCGGAGGTGCCTGGTCAGCTCTTTGATGGTTCAACCTCCCTGCATCTAGTGCTTGATCATTTTGGGAGATCAAATCTGACTTCCCATAACTGAGACTGCGGCCAGAGGTGTCATGGGTGCCAGGTTTGGCAGGAACTACTTTTCAGAAATGTGCTTTAATGCTATACTCGTCCAACGCCTGCCACGGTGCCCTTCTCCCACTTGCCATTTTCTCTCTCTGTCTCGTTTGTTGCCCGAAGTGGCTACAGAAATAACCACTATACATTCAGGGCCAGAGACTCCGCTATGTTTCCTGCAATACACACTTGTGGTGACACAACTGCCCCAGCTTGAAATGGTTTCCACTGAATCTGGTTGTGTCATATGAGTTTTTAAACATCGAACTATACATGTCCAGCAGAAAAAAGAAGGCGAAATTCTACTGTTTTTAGACAAACAAGAACACCAGCAAACTCCATTCCAAACCAAGAACCAGTTTCAAGACGCAATCAGAACAACTGGAATTTTATCCAAAGCAGTTCAGTAGCTGTCCAATAAACCATATGCCAGCAACCGCATCCACTAGGAGCCATTTGGAACTGGTCATCTGGAATTTCCCTCAGAAGGAATGAGATGTCCAGAGCTCCTGGCATGTCTCTTTATGTACTACACTTCTCTTTAACAGGCACAAAGCGTCCATTGAAAGCACATTGGGGGTTCCTTTCAGTGCACCACCCTGTCTCTGCTCTAAACCCTTGAGTTCACGAAGAATGGCCGCGCATTGCATGGCGTTGGTGGTGGACATGGGGCAATGGAAACGTAAAAGTAAAATATTTCTTTTGGGGGGAATGTACATGTAAAAAAAACGTGGTGACGCCCCTTGTTACGCTCTCGAATGCTTAGAGCCAACACACGCAGGAACACGCAGCTGCGTGCAGCGTGACTAACCGGTAGCACATGTCACCGCTCCTCTGCCTCGCGCTGGCGGGAGCACCCTATTAGAGCAGTCTGCCATTACAGGCGGAGGCGGGAACCTTAATGAGTTCTCACTCAGCCACGTTAATTGATGCGTTGAAAGCAGGCCCGCTGTCCCTTCGAATCATACCACGGTGCAGTTCAATTTGGGAAACGAAGGGCCAGGGGTCTGCAGAAAGAAAGACAGAGCGTGGTAGAATTACAGCGAAAGAGACAGGGAGAGCGAACAAGAGAAAAAGATTATTATAAGGCATAATGCCGCATATCTTATGATTTTACACTTTAACACTGTCTGGGCGCATCATGAGTAGCAGTTTAACACCCAAATACAGCAGAAGGCAACTGAAAGGTGACCAGTCAACGTTTGTGAAGGGCCTTCCCCTGTGCAGCATCACTTGTTCCATTTTGAGTGACTTTTGATCAATTTGGGTGAGAAGCATTTTTCTTTTAAATCTGAAACTTATGCAACAGATGACAGGTTATGTGGCAAATGCACAATTATGTGGAAAACGCCACAGCTGCAGAAACACATATTCCTAGTGCCTAGGTTTGGTGGTATAGAACTGATGTAATGGCATGTTTTAGGTTATGAGCACTATGTTATGATACGGTAGACTATGCATAATATGTTATGCTTTGCTGTTGCCCGTATGCTATGCTTTGTTATAGTTCATTATGTCATACTTTGTAATTGTAGGAGAGCGTTTGGTATGAAAATAATCCTCTGGTATGTTATATTAAGATAGCTTATGGTCTCTGTGGTTTGCTGTGGAGCATACGGTATATACTATGTTATAGTAGGGTGAGATATGGGTGGTATTATATGCTATGCTATTGTATGACATGGTATAGTTTATTGTGTACTTTTTCTCAGGTTTCTGCCAGTTATAACAGGGAGTGTGTTGCTTAGAACAGGTCCCTTCACTTTCAGATTTCACCCTCCTGTACATTCCTTCCCGGTACTCTCAGGAGTAGAGCTGAGGCAGACCTCACAGGTTTTGCATGATTATATCTGCTGTTCCGGTGGCAGTGACATAAGGGCCTTAACTTTAGATGTCTCACGCAAGTCACTGAAAGCCCTTTGAACTATATATAATACGCGGGCACTGGTATATAGTCTAGACATACCACTATTGGATGAATGTGATCCTGCGTTTGAGGCTGACGTAGCAGAACGGCCACTGTATTTTCCCTTGTCTGGCATTTCTTCGCCTCACTGGTGAGACCTCTAAATAAGAGTGACCATCATCTAATTGTGAGGGAATGCAGGACCCTGGCAGGAGATGTTCTATGACTGATGATGACCTCCCTGACCACCCATTGGCTGTGGCACAGCCCACAATTGTGATCACTGTAAGAGAATTTTACAGATGTTATAATACCACACTTAGGATCCAAGGGAGTCCAACAAGGAATGTATCACTCCCTATCCGAATCTAACAACTCACTAGAGATACGTTCTACTAAAATAGGGATTGTGTAATGCGTATGTAGGAAAGAGATCCTTTTAAAGGACGAGACCCCTCACTCACCCAAAGGTGACATGCTTCAAAATTGGGCTCCCTCCGCACATCGGGGCCGCAAGGTCCCAGATGTGGGCTACAACTCCTCACCTGGTGTAGTGGGTGGAGAGGAGCTGAGGAGTTTTAAGGCAAAGGGATGCCACAAAGTGATTTTGGTGAGTGAGGGACAGAGTGCAGTGAAAAAGTGCATGAAAGGTTAAAACTATCTCAAGGGCTCGAATGATTTATTCGGTAGTGTCCTTGGATAGGATTAAAAAAGCAGAGGACAGGAGGTTTTAAACAAATATACCCCCTCAAAGGTCAAATGAAAGTGTTGCCTGCAATTGTGATCTCAGTCTAAGTTCCATGACATCCAATCTAGGTGGGTGCGTAAATGGATAATTTGGCACCAAGTGTGGGTCAAGTCACACTATTGTGATCATTCCAGTGTCAGAGCTCGTTAATCGAACCCTCTTTTTAGGGTTACCTCTAGCTGTAAATTTATCCATTGCTTTATTTCATGTTTTTATATGGTGCTACTACCCAACTAGGTCAGTGCGCTTTACAGTAAAACAATAACAACGGAGATCAAGAAATCTCTTTATAGACGACCGGAAAAGACTAGCAGCTAAGAACTAAAATGTATGTGAAAAATATCCAAACTGGCAGAGTGTGGCTGGAGGGAGAGGCAAAGAAGAAGGTGGGAAAACAGTGATGTGTAGAAAAGATGAATAAGCAGGGGGCAAAATTTTGAACTCAAGGTAAGGGAGACTCAGGAGCAAATGATGAAAGCAAGAAATTGCTGGGCCAAGGCGAGAAGTGAGGCTTTAGAAGCGCTGGCCTCGCAACACCTGTGGGAAACACACTTACCACATCACACCTTCAAACTCGCAGTGAACAAACAAGCAAGGCTATTATCCTGGGCCCAAGACAAAGAACGTTTCCACAAACGCCGACACTCGTGGCTGTGCATCAATACATGCAAATCGCCAATGCCAGAGAGCTATCTCTTCAAAACCATCAAAGGATTTTATAAATCTAGATTTTTAGCGTTAAGACTCGGCCTGTTACCATCAAAGGACGCAATGCCACCATGGGCCCCAGAACCAACTTCACCGTCATGCAGGCTGTGTCAGGGGTCGGACGAATCTATTTTGCACATACTATGCATATGTCCCATTTTGCTACCGGCGCGCAGAAAGCTTTTACGCAATCTCTTTAATGCTAATGGAGTAAGAACATGCCGCCAAGCCTTGCTGTTCTGCTTCCAAGGTTGGAGCCCCCAAGTAATCGCATGCTTGGTAAAGTTCATTACCTCTGTGGAACAACAATTTAGAGTGGTCGCACAATGAAACGGGGGAACTATGTCCTAAAGACTTTCTCCTTTCCATCTGCACTTTCCATGCACAGGCACTTTACTGTGTGTTTATCTGGCTCAACTAAGGAGACTTAATGAAGAGTCCTTTAGTGATTAGAATGCAAATTGCACTTTTAATTCACCCTATTATGGTAAAATACAATCCTTTCTTCAGTTTTATTTGCTGTGCATTAGCTTTTTTAGGTAGCATCAAGGCCAATTATCGAAGAGCGCACGTACTAGCACTTTACCTTGTGTATACTTGAAATTCTCAGGACATCTACTGAAGTGCCCGTATTCTGGTCAAATGCGACATTTTCCTCAGTTTTATCAGCTGTGCATTAGCTTTTATAGTAGCATTTAGTGACAGCAGCAGTGACCTTAGTTTTAGCAAGTGTGTATTCTTTTAACTGATTGTGTATTGGTTAATATTATTTTTATATCATGTAATGGTTTTAATTAACTAAATCATGATTAATAAACTATATATATGTTTCTAAATGACAAAAGCAAGTCACAACAGCAAAGGAGGTTAAATTGATTTGAAGCGGAGTGGCGGGAGGACGTGAAAGAAGTAATAAATAGGGGAAGGTGGAGCAGAGGGATGAAGTTAGAATGAAGGTATGAATACAAGTTGGTGTTAAAGGTTACAGGTGGGAGGAAAGACTAACTTGAAGAAAGAGGGGGGGAAATGAGAAGCAGAATTAGGAGAGTGATGCCATGAAAAGTGTACATAAAATTAGTTACAGTTTAAAAAGAGGATGGAAAGGAAAAGGGAATCGGAATAGTGGGACTGAGTACGTGGGCAGGAGGAGAAAAATAGGGGCTAGTACTTATGGGATAATATAAAGTATAAACAGATTTTTGTGGATTTGTAGAGGATCTACTTGTTGTCGGAGGTTTTAAGGTAAAGAGTTTCAAAGAGAAGGGCTGTCCGTAAGAAAGATTGGTAACCCAGCCCGGAGTAAATGACAGGCACCCACAGTTAAACATCAGCAGGGTCTACCCAGAAGAAGAAATGCTACCACTCATACCCACAAAGAACCGTAGGACAAATTCTATGAGTACTAACCAGAAGAGGAGATGCTACCACAGAGGGGAAGCCACCAACACCCACAGGAGGGGGTCTAAGGGCTCTAACCAGAAAAAGAGATGCAGATGCCCAAGGGTACCAGCTGACAATTACAGGAGTAGGTCTATGAAATATTCCCAGAAGAATGAATTTCTTCTAGCAGCAGAATATCTTCATTTGTGCTTGAAGTCAAAGGAAGGCCAAAAACCTCATGTTGTCTAGGCCTTGTAACACGTTTTCTCAAACTGTTGCTACGTTAGTAGTCTAGATGGGGGTTTAACCATTGTAGGAGAAGGACATGACACCCATATCTGGTTTGTCCATGGGCCAAGCATAGCCAGCACATTAACTTCACAGCAATAAAATCAGATGAACATATAGGCGGACCGCGGCTCAGTGGATTGTGTACCAAGTGGAGCCAAAGTCTTGGCTACTCTTTGGCAACTTGTGTCAAGCTTAGGCTAAGACAAAGGAGGTGTGCCTGCTGCTTTTATCAGCTTTAGAGTATGCTACTGTCATCATTCATAATTCTTCGAAGCTAAGGTGTTTCAGGATGAAGAGTGGTCGATGCGCCATTTATTTTAACTTGATTGTGGCCCAAATGTTGCTGATGTTGAAAGAGGAACAACACTTACGGAATGTGACTGAGAGCCAGGGAAGGCTGACCAACATTCCAAGCAAAGGAGTTTGATTGGTCAATCTATTGAACAATTTAAAAACGGGCACCAAATTCATTTTTTACGTTAAAGAACATCTTCCGAACCGTCTGAACTAATTTTTGGGGTTCTACAGCCAGAGTCATTACATTTTATCCCTGTTTTCTGTTATTTGTGTTCTAACACCTACGTCTTTTTATTAAGGTTGTAATAATATTGGGTAATCAACGGGTTTGTCTACTTGAAGGGCACTGTGTCCTGTCCTGTGGACCTACATTAGTCATCTCTGGTCTATCGCAAACTTGTCTTGCAAAACTCAATGACTACAAAGAGCAATAGAGAAAAACAAGAATATATACAGCCTTAGATGACAAGACAAACTAGCAGAATAGTGCTGATGTATGGGTATTTCCCAATGGTATGATTGTACTATTGGGGTGGCTCTGAGACAGTGCTTTAAAAGTGATAGGCTGGATGTTTCTTTTGAGTGAGTGATACATCTGCCCAGTACAAGATGAACTCAGGCAAGAAACCCATAATACAAATGCCTTTAAACATGCAGCCATATGCAGCGAATTATGGGCACTATCACCACCTTTGGAAATGAACCAGGGGCCTCAGAGTAAAATAATGACTGTCCAATATTTCAAATACCTCATCCAAGAGGTCCCAATGGACTGACTTTGCAAGTGTAGGGTAGACAAGCACACTTTCCAGAAGCGTTTGGTTTCTAGGACATTACAATGGTTATTCGTGTCTCTAAAATCAGATGAGTGAGTATAAATTGCTCTCAGTATTGGATGTTAGACCACTGACAAGCTGTAAATGCGCGTTTGGTGGCAGAGTGGGTGGTTTATGAACGTCACGGCTCTCCCAGGATGTGCAAAAAGGTATGAGGACTATGGAGGACATTTCACAACCTTCTCTAAAGGGAACATAGGACAATGCCCATGGTGTGGTGATGTGCCGGTCCTCTACTGAGAAATAATGCAGGTTGATGCCCCAAATGTTTGCAACCTTGTGACTAGATAGTGCTAAGCTAATTGGTGTGTCATATGTAGATATTGATGATGTATAGCTCACGTATGTGATGACGTCTCTTGTATAAGGGTTGGATGTTATTGTGATATCGGATGCTTTTCTATTGGTTTGTATTTTCAAAAGGAAAAAGAGCAGTAAAATGATTACAAAGTTAGATGTAGTAGTACGTCAAATTGCAAGTAGAGGTGATTGGGAACTGCCACGTAATGATGATACCAACTCTACCAACCTCCTGGAAAGCATGAGCAGCATCGGACTCACGCAACTGGTCACCAGCCCCACACCTCGCAGGACACACCCTGGACCCAATCTTTACATCCAGTGAAAAAAAAAAAAATTCAGCCACGCCACTGAAGTCAAATGGACAGATCACAGCATTGTTCACTTCACCATTGCAGGCTCACCACGACCCACCTCCACACCCTCCACCCCTGCTCGCCGCAAATGGAACAAAATCACCGAGACTCAATGGACAGCCGACCTCAACACCACCAGATCCAACACCACCAGCAACCTTGAGCTAGCGGTCCAAAACGTCTCTGAGTGGATCTCCAACTGTGCCGACACAATCGCCCCTATGAAAATGGTCAGCACCAGCAGATCCAGCAAAGACGCCAGCTGGTTCACCCCCGTACTCTAGGTCTTCAAACCCAAGTGTAAGTGACTGGAGAGACAATGGTGCTCCAGCAGGAACCCCTCAGACCTCACCACTTCAAATCTACCCTCAGCAAATACTACCACCACCTCAAGGAAGCCAAAAAGCACGCCCTAACCATCCGCATCAAGGCAAGTGCCAATCACACAAAAGAACTCTTCAGCATCGTCAGAGAATTCTCCTGCCCGTCTGCCACCGAGATCACGATCCGCCCTTACCAAGCCCTCTGAGACTCCCTGGCAGAGCACCTCCACAACAAGATAGCAGACATCTACAGCAACTTCGACCCACAACCTACCGACCTCGGCCACCTCCTGACACATACTGACAACTCCCACAGCCACCTCACGTATTGCACACCGCTCACCACGCAAATCACTTCAGTGATCATGACCTCCATTCACTCCGGAGCCCCAACAGACCCCCTGCCCCACCACACCTTCAACCTGGGACAGTAGGAAATCAGCAGCGCACTCACAGACATCCTCAACACATCCATCACCACTGTGCGACCTTCCCTAATGCCTGGAAACATGCAGAGATTAAACCCCTTGTGAAGAAACCCTACGCCGACCCCAGCGAGCTCAAGAACTACTGACCCATCTTGCTGCTCCCCTTCCCAGCCAAGGTCCTGGAAAAAGCTATCAACCGCCAGCTCACCGTTCACCTGGAAAGAAACAACCTACTTAACGCCTCCCAATCCGTCTTCTGCTCCAACCACAGCACCAAGACCGCCTTAATAGCCTCAACTGACGACATCAGATCCATCCTAGACTGTGGCAAGACAGCAGCCCTGATCCTCCTGGTCATCTCAGAGGCCTTCAACACCGTACCCCACCACACTCTCATCACCAGACTCCACCACATCGGAATCAGAGGAAACACCCTCAAGTGAATCACCTCCTTCAATCAGGTGTTTGTTAAGCGCGACTACTCACCCGTAGGGGTCTCAAGGCGCTGGGGGGTGGGGGGGGTTCGCAGGTTCCAGTCCATCAAGGAGGGGGTCTGTCGAAGAGCCAGGTTTTGAGGTTTCTTGCGAAGATGGGGAGCGATGTTGTCTGTCTGAGGTGGAGCGGAAGGTCGTTCCAGGCTCTGGCCGCGAGGAAGGAGAAGGAGCGGCCTCCTGATCTGGTCTTTCTGGTGCGGGGGACCACGGCGTAGGAGAGCTGGGCTGATCGTAGGGTCCTTTGGGGTGCGTGGAATTTGAGTCGGCTGTTCAGGTATGCTGGTCCGGTGTCGTGGAGGGCCTTGTGAGCGTGGGTGAGCATCTTGAAGGTGACTCTAGCTTCGATGGGGAGCCAGTGGAGTGTGCGCAGGTGCTGGGAGATGTGGCAGTGTCTTGGCAGGTTGAGGACCAGTCTTGCGGCGGCGTTCTGGATGTTCTGTAGCTTGCGGGTGAGGTTTTTGTTTATTCCGGCATAGAGTGCATTGCCGTAGTCGAGTCTGCTGGTGACCAGGGCGTGAGTGACGGTCTTTCTGTGTTCGAGGGGGATCCATTTGAAGGTCTTACGTAGGAGGCGGAGGGTGTCGAAGCAGGAGGACGAGACGGAGTTGATCTGGCGGTCCATTTTGAGCTCTGAGTCCAGGATGATTCCCAGGTTGCGTGCGTGGTCCGTGGGGGTGGGCGGGCTTCCGAGGGCGGGGGGCCACCAGAGAATATGCCTACCGCTTTTCACCTCCGAACACAATAGCATCATCTTCGGATCCTCCCTCAGCCCCACCGTCTTCAATGCCTACATGATGCCACTGGTCGACATGATCTGCACCCACAGACTCAACATCATCTCATACACTGACGACACCCAACTAAGCCTGTCCCTCACGGAAGACACCACCATCACCAGATCCAACTTCCAGAACGCCATGTCCAGCATCTCCGACTGGATGACATCCAACTGCCTGAAGTTGAACATGGGCAAGGCAGAAGTGCTCATCTTCAGAAGAAACACCTTCCCATGGAACTACACATGGTGGCCCACTGCACTCAGACCCTCACCTACCCCCACCAACCATGCCCGCAACCTCGACATCATCCTGGACAGCGATCTCTCTTTTAAGTCCCAGGTCAACGCAGTAGCCCCCTCCTGCTAACACACCCTCGGCATACTTCATAAGATTTTCAGATGGATCCCCATCAGCACCAGGAAAACTGTGACTCAAGCCCTCGTCACAAGCCGACTGGACTACGGAAATGCACTCTATGCCGAAACCTCCGCCCATCTCCTCAAGCGACTACAGACCATACAGAACGCCGCAGCCAAACTCATCCTCGACCTCCCCAAACAGACCAGCATCCCCCCCACCTCAGAAGCCTCCACTGGCTCCCACGTCCAGAAGAGACGCCAGTTCAAGCTGCTGTCTCATGCTTACAAGGCCCTCCACTACGCCGGACCCTTCTACATCTACCACCGCCTGACCTTCCACCAGCCGATCAGACAACTCTGTTCCGCCTCCCTCGCACACGTCCCCTGCATCCGGCGAAGCCACAGTGGAGGTTGTTCTTTCTCCTACCACACCGCCAAGTCCTGAAACAAACTCCCACTCCACCTCCAAACCTCCCCTTCACTCGCCGACTTCAGAAAGGGACTCAAGTTCGGTCTCTTTGAGTAAGGCCCTCCAATTCCTCAGTGCCTGGATACTCCCAAGGTTATAAGCCGCATTATATAAATACTGATTGAGAGAATAATTGATTGGCACAAGGAAGTAGAACATGATCATTACTTTGACCTTCCACTACCTCGATCTTGAAGATTTATGGGTCTACTCAATGCCTAGCAATCTGGTTGGTAGAACAATGTCGAGGTTGTGGCAGTCTTACAAATGGTCATGTTGATGTAATAGTTTTGTAGATGTGAAGGGATGTCTCTGTAAGCAGTGCTGACCTGATTGGTTGTGCTGTTGAACTGAGAGCAACACCACAGCTTTCCTTTTTGTGTTTGACATCCTACCTACTTACTTATCACGAGGACATTTCCAACCTTTTCCATTGTGGGAATAATTGAGAGGGAGGTAGGCAAGTGCCGCCAATTATTTAAGTTTGTGGCTCTGCATAAACTGTCAGGGCATTCCATCGCTGGTTAGTCCACCCTTCATCCTGTCATAAGGTTTCTGCACATACACAGAGCTATGCACAGGAAAATGGGACCCCGGAATACAGTGGTTTGCCACCATATACCGTAGCACCCAAAAACCCCAACCCAACTAGCTTAGCATCCCATTAGCACCCAAGTACTAATGTTAGGACAACCCAGAACACGGTATCTTTATCTCAGGACTCACTGAAGCAAGAACACTCTTTCGCCACTCACTCGTACTTGTCCACAAGGTGCGTAGAAAGAGACACTGGGTAGGTTAATATGTTTATTCCAACTTACGTGCTCTAATATACAGTACACGTGTCAGTACTAATAGCATAATGCATATGACTAATATAAGCAGCATGGTTACAATTCCATAGAATACAAACGGGGAAAGCATTTCAGAGCTCAGTGGATAAACGTATAAATAACATTACCACCCTCCCCTTGCAGTAAGATAGTTTATTATAATAATAGAAGACCTCTGGGCTTTGACTAGCGAACCCCCATACCTCAGTCTCTAGATGCAGAATTACATCAGCAGGACATCATAGCTCTTCTCACTGAAAGGGATTTCTCCAAGTGTGTTAAGCGCTAGTAAACCACAGTATTAAAAGCATACCAAATTCTTCATGGCAATTGCACCTAATGTTATGTCTGGGTGCGCGAGACTGGCCATATCAGGAAGAACCAAAATACATTGTTATGCGACCTTGTACATGTTTGTGCAGACTGAGCCCAAAAAGGTGAACAACAGAAAATGCAGACAGTGCAAAAGAACTTGGCACGAGCAAAGGGCGAGGAAAGCCCGGCTCAGTGTAACGTGCGCAAAGAAAAGCAGCATGGAAGCCAGGCCTAGGCCAACATAACAAGGCAAGTAACAATCCACAAGACACCCTCCCCTGGTCAGTCCAGCGGCCAGGACAGAGGCCCATCAGAGGAAAAACACAGCCGTTGGAGCACAGGGAGCGCCCAAACGGCGAAGGGCAGGTCAATCCATGAAAGTGTAAGTGCAGAGAAAAGCCATACCCTCCAGGAGTTCATCATTGGAATTGTCAAAAAACATAGACGCCATCCAATCCATGAGATCAAAAGAGCAGGAATGCTCCTCAACAAAGGGAGCATCCAGAAGCAATGCGGGACAGCTTGCGTGATAATCGAAACAGCTTCGTTGTAGGAGATCCTGGGCAGCCGCCCAGATATCCCATTGCGCCAAAATCCCCAGTGCAGCCGCACGCGCCATACAGCCAGCAACGGAACAGTCCTGCTCATGGGCCTCTAAGGGACCCATCAACTGAACAAAATCCGGAACAGACAATGACGAATTGGAGAGGCAATAATCCAGAGTCCAGGTGAAAGGACAGCGGACACAAGTCATCACAGGTTGCACGCAAGTGAAATACGCAAAGCGAAATGAAAGAGTATATGACACACTCAGTGTCGCCAATGGCAAGACACCAAAACCGGCCAAAAGGCGCTCACGGAGCAGCTGGAGGCGTTCTGGATCGAGCAGGTCCCATCGGGGAGCAGCCATTGCGCAGAAAGCAAATTAAGAGCAAGACACCAGCCGCTAAAGCGAGGATCAATGGGAAACCGCCAAAGACACTGGAAAATATAGAATGTATGAAAGCCGGGATGACACCAAAAATAGTTTGGAAGGAGGACACCAAGCCCGACCCAACGACCTTAAAAAAGTGTACTAGGCCTTCAGTGTTAGATGCGTTAAAAATACGATGTATTAACTCCCCAAAATGTTGGGGGAGATTAGTGTTTAAAAGGGCCTGTATTTCACTGTGGGTACTCGCCACCTGGAGAATGAATGTCTCCCGGGCGGACGTGAGCATAACTTCCTCGTTTAATAATAGTGCCTTTATTCTGCTCAGTCTATTGAAATCTGCTTCCATGGTAGGGATGGAAGGCCAAATAGAGATATCAACCTTGCCATGAGGGGGAGGAAAAAGCACATTTTTGCAGCAGACAACCCTGTGTGAAACTGTTACAATGTAAGGAATGCCAGCCTGCAGGCCACAACAGTTTTCGTAAATAACTACCATTGGAAAGGAGAGTGAAAGTAGGTGAAATAACAGGAGCAGGAATACCTTTCAGCACACAAGCAAGATTAGGAGAGGAAACGCTACATGAGCCATGCAATTTAATGTGTTTACAAATAAGCGAATGACCTATAGTCGAGTCGCAGTACTCCCCGTGAGAAAGACTTCCTTGCCGTCCCGAAGGCATTTATACATGAAAGGCAAGGACCAGAGTTCATGCAGGAAAGCACTGCCCAATGGCCGGTAACGACCCACAGGATAATGTTTCATGCACGAGTCAAATTCAAACAAGGAAAATGGTAAAGCTATAACCCCATGGACTAGCCATACAGCAGAATCGAGTTCTGCAACAGAGAAAGGCAAAGGATCCACCTTTTCGATATGTAATAGAGTGTAAGTTGCATCCTTCATGGACATAAATTGCTGTTTGTCAGTTAAGTTAAAAGGTAGAAATAAGGCAGAGGTGTTCAAAAAATGCCAAGGCACTTTACCTAACTTAAGTGTTTGTAAAGTCCATGCAAACTGCATAACTGAGCGCAATTGATTCTGACCATGATATAACATAGAAACATCATCTTGTACAATATCAACAACAGAGGACACAATATTCTCTAAAGTGTAAATGCGAGAAGACAGGGTATTAATACTATTGTCAACAACAGCAAGCACCTTTTCCATATTTGCTTGATCTATTTCCCGAAGACGGGAAGCAGCTTCCATTTGTGATAGCTTCCAGAGTTCATTATATGTTTCATAAATGAATCTTTTAGGTCGGGGACCACGAGGTCCCAAAACAAAGTCGGACAGATCAATATTGCCCGTAAGGAGGGACAAATGTTGTTTAACAGAATCAAGGGACGAATGTTGCAGCCATTGTTTGCATAATTTACCAACAGAGTATGTAGTGACAGTACGGGCATCAGTAAACCTCGGATCAGGCCTATTCTGTGTGTAGCTAGCACCAGTATCATGAAAACGCATTTGACATGCATTAGATGATATAGGCCATATTAACCAGGGTGACTGAACCAGCTCAGAAACATTAAACGAATTATTTTGTAACATTGCCTGCAGGGACACGAGGGACATATTGAATCGTGAGCTTTCATTTGGAAAACTCGACAGGGATGGTATTGATGGCGTAGTCAATTGTTTAGTGGTTGCTAAGCCCCAACATGTAGTCTGATAGATGGAAACATTTAGGAACATAATTTGGGTAGGGATGAGGCACGCACGATGCAACGCCTCGGTTCCCTGTACCTGCCATGGCTTGGAGCCCCAAATAGATTTTAAATCCACTGTATTATCCCAGTATTCATAACCACCCACAGCTAGGGCACTCAGAAAGGAACCTGAATATAGCAATTTGGTGTGTGTCAACATAATTTTCTGAGTTGATGTGTTATTAAGTCTAAAATAATAGGATGCAGGGTTCGACCGATTAAAATCAGTAAAATAATTAAATTTATTTCGAAGAGTTTGAGAGCTACCTGGCAAGGGGTTTGGACAATGTTCCCATTGGGTAAAGTTAACAGAACTACGCAGGGCACTGGGCTTATGGAGAAAATGATTACCCCAATGTTGGTAACAATACAAATCGGCATAATTAGCAGAATTCATATATAAATCTTCAGCATTAAAAGATGCATAATATTTTAAATCGGCAAACAATGCTTCAACGGCATGCACATCCCAATCATCAGAATGAATATTATTTTGTACTACATCACCCATTGAAACACGAAGGACATTAGGTACATTAATAATTTCCGTCGGACCATGGATTTGATAGTTCACTGCATCCCATACGATGCCATCAGCAACGGGGAAAGCTGAAATGTTCACAAATGTGTGGTCACGCTTCATGATGTGAGACGAGGAATGAGGAGCCAAAGTTCCAGAAACATAGTCTACAGCAGAGCGTTCAGGTAAATAGTGACCATTGATTAGTAGAAAAAACACTGTGACAAAGCCAATGGACAGGAACAAAAATATCAAGAAAAGTACCAACCAGATGTATGTCCAGGGGGAATCAAAAAATTGTCTCTAAACCAGGATATAAAAATACTGAACTTGGATGGAACTTTTGAAGATGTGGAATCCGAATCAAAGGAATAACGAGTCGGGCTTAGTGGCGTTGTTGGTTGATGTGCCACCGATTCTGATGCAGGATAAGTATACTCGTCCTCGTTGATATTGGTGGAGAGTTGGGGATCAATCGTAGTTTCAGGCAAATCAACCATCTCAATTACAGCATCAGCGATCGTTCGTGCAGATGGACTATGAACATATGTCCGATAAATGGCAGGACAAGAGACCGCTGGTGTGACACTATTCAGGATCGGCCAGGCGCTGTAGCTTGACATTTTCAACTGAGATGTATCTGTTCTCTTTGCGACCAGGAAGCGGTGGTAAAATGACTGTACGTGTTCCCTTCAGGCCAAGAACTGGAACCGGTGCACGAAAAGAGGGGCCAAATTCTTTTTGTTTTCAACCTTCTCTCGAACCAGTTCTCCAACTTTCGGAAGCCAGCCGGCTACCGGAATCTGCAACGCAGGATCTGTGGCTGAAGGCAAATGTGTAGTTGCAAGTTTGTCTCGGGCTTCTTGTAAGTCCTGTAACATAGCAGAATGGTTATCTACATCAAACTTGGCGGATTGCGCCGCGATGTCTGGACCCTCAAGGTCAGGCACAAACATTCTTATGCCAAAGAGCATTTCGTATGGGGTCCGCCCACCCAGAGGTCTTCTAGGGAGATTATTAAGTGCACGCTGAACGGTATACAAATGGGCCAGCCAGTTCCTGCCAGTACCTAAAACCCTAGCTGTTAAGGATTGCTTTAAGTCACGGTTCATTCGTTCAACGATAGAGTTGCCCTCAGGCCTATACGGAGACGAAAATTTCACCCGCACCCCAAGCGAAGCCATTGCATCCTTGTAAGCCCTAGAGGCAAACGCTGGACCTTGGTCCGAATGGAAGGTGCCGCATGCGAAAATTCCCACAAAGACACGCAAATCCCTGATTACATTTCGGGCGTCAGCACTCCGTTGTGGCCAGACCCAGAGAAACCGTGTGCACGAGTCCACTGCCACTAAGATGTATTTATAAGCAGTGTCTGATGAGAATGGACCGCAGTGATCCAAGTAAACACACCCAAAGGGTCTGTTAGCAATGCAGAGCGGTGTTTGTGGTGGACGTGTTACCGTGGAAGGCTTAATCTGTTGACAAACGTCGCAAGAAAGCACAAAAGCACGGGTGTCTTTATATAACCCACGCCACCAATAACGCTGCTGCAAGATGGAAACCGTAGCTGACACACCTGCATGTGCCGAAGCCATGCCTTCGTGTGCAGCTGATATCAAGGCACTCCTGCGGTCCGCGTTGGGGATCAGCCGATCTCCAACGTCAGGTATAGTTACATAAGGAACCTGATCGGGACTTAATTTGTAAGAATACTTGGAAGGGAAACCTGTAGGGTAATTATCACCTTCCTTGGTTGCAGCAATAGCTGCTAATATAACAGGGTCTATTTTAGACATGGACCTGGTAACCGCTGCTACTGAACACGTGACTACTGCTGAACGGGCAGCTTCGTCTGCCAGATCGTTACCAATAGCGTGTGCGCCCACCCGCTGATGGTCTAAGGTGTGAACCACCTGTGTGAGGGGCAGACGTTGTTGCAATTCTGCCACTCGAACCCAAAGCATTTTATGCTTAATTGTGCTCCCTTTTGCGTCCTTGTAGTCGTTTTTCGACCAGAAAAACAGATTGTCATTGTAAGATTGTACACAGTAAAAAGAATCACATACAATAAGAGTGGTCTCATCCTGTGAAGCGAACTCAAGTGCAAGTAGCAATGCATGCAGCTCGGCCAATTGTGCGGTACTATCCCCAAGTGTGCGTGTGTGCACTGCAGTGGATTTGAACTTGCCATCCACAAAGGATCCCGCAACAATAGCACATGCAGCAGAATAAGCGTGCCTGGACCCAGTGGCCGGTTGCGCCGAACCATCGGTGTAGATCACACATTTGTGATCCTCAAGCGGTAATAAAAACAAAGGAGGAGGATGAACGAATTCATACTGTAAGAACTCCTGAGTCTGAAGAGAAGAATCAAAAACAAAAGTGACGTCCGAAGACGTCAAGGATGTAGCCCATTGTATCCAACGGGGATGCATTGCTTTTGAGTTCGGTACACTGGCCTTTGTTACTGCCTCTAGGGCAGGACAGGGTGTTACCACTAGAATCCGCTTTCCCTGTGCCAGTGCGCGTTCTTTTAGAATCGCCATTTGCACTGCAGTTAGAACTTTTTCGACAGATGTAAAGCGCAATTCAGCGGAAGTGTACAGATGTGACTTGTATGCGATAGGTACTGTATCACCTTCATTAAAGGTTAAGTAGGTGAATCCCACCGCCCCCGGAATTATTCTAATCACCAGGTTGGTGTGGTTATCACGAGTCAAAAGATATTTAGACTCCAAAAGGTCTGTCTGCAAAGACTGCAGAATTGAGGTATGCTCAGGAAGCCAGCAAGACCTTGAATAAGTAGGTTGTATCAAAGCATACAAAGGCTTGATACGCTGGGCATATTCGGGAATGTAAGTACGCCCGAAATTCAAGAAACCCAGCAAAGACTGAAGTTTCTTCAGAGTATTTGGGGGCACAAATGTGCACATTTTTCCAAGAAATGGGGGCTAAGCCCTTACCTTCGTTATTGAGCTCATAGCCCAAGAACAGAACAGTAAATTCAGCAATGTGTGACTTAGCAAAGTTAAATTTGTAACCCTGCTCCGCAAATTCAAGAATAATGCGGTCCACACGGGACAGATGCTGATATAACTCGTCGTCTGTCAGATAGATGTCATCAACGTACGAACATGCGTCTTGATCAATGTCATTTAACAAAGAAACAACACGGGCGGCGAATATACCCGGACTATTTTTATAGCCCATGGGTAATCGCCGGAACTGGAATAATTTACCACCGGATGTGAATGCGGTCCATTGACCACTCTCCGGGGCTAGGTTGTGCGTTTAGAAACCGTTTGAAAGGTCAAGTGTCGTTTTGTATTTTTTACGAACAAGACTGTCTACAAGCGCAGAACTGTGTGTATTTTGCACCGCAAAGTTCCGACAATGAGTATTTAAATGCCGGTAATCCAAAACTAAGCGGTACGATCCATCGGGTTTAGAAACCACGAAAAGGGGATTGTTCATAGGTGATATGCATGGTTCAATTACTCCCTGATATTCCAACTGTGTCAGAATTTCGGAGACGGGGCCTTTGCCTGCCGTTTGATGGGATATTGGGGTTGTGGCTGCGGTAGTGACCGCAAAGGTATTGCATGGGAGGTGACTCTTCATCCCATCCCACATGGTTGCGGTATAACGCTGGTGCCAGGTACACAGCCCACTCAGCTGCAAGTGCTTCAGCTTTGTCTTTTGGGACATGCCTTGAAAAGCTTGGAAGGATTACCTCTTCTCCTTTATGTGCAGCTAATACGAATGGGGGTGGCCAATCCACCTCTGCTAACAAAATGTCATATGAAGAGGTTAGATTTTCCCAAAAATCCCTTTTATTTCACGCGGTATGTCACCTTCAATTTGTATGACTATATTATATAGTCTGTCAGGGGGTGCCACTCTCGTGTCAGCTGTCTCTACAGTAACGAATGTTTCAGTTGCTGTCGCCTCCATATGAGGACGTAGCGCCTCCCGCACTATGGTAACTTCCGCGGCGCTGTCTAGGAGGGTCACTGCCCACGTCCAATTCTGGAGTCTCGTTCTCACGGTCTGAGGCATATTTCGCTGTGACAGCGGCAACCTTTTTCTTCTGAAATTGCGGTCGAGGAAGATGAAAATCTTCTGCTTTCCCTCTGACTTGTTGTCGAGGTTGGTCTCGCTCCTGGGGAGCCTCTCGGCCCCTTCCTCTATCTTGCCGTCCTCCTCCACCAGCCTGTGACGACGTCTGGGCCTGTGAAGAACGAGGAGAACGCGTATCAGAGCTCTGAAACCTTTCTGGTGATTTAATCCTTGACCTATCACGTAAATCATAAGTACGTTCAGAAGAAACCGAAACTGGGGAAGCGCCTCTCGACCCCGGCTTCTTTTGTTGCTTACCCTGTTTTTTCTGTCTCCAACTCTTTTTAGTGAAGACCGGTTTATCATCCTTCTCAGATGCACTTTTTGTTTGTATAACTTGTGTTTGCGATTGAGTTTGCATTTTTACAAAGGCTTGTTGCCTAGGCTATTTCTTCCAATTGTTTTATAAGCCCGGGCTATTATTTTCGGTAATTCGCGAGGCCTGTCCAACTCTGGGACCAAAGCCAAAGCATTCGCTACTTGAAAGTTCATAGCATCGCCCTTGACATTTCCAAGGATCAGCTCAGCTACTACATCAAACACTCCCACTAGTCTCATCCCTAATTCCACAGCCGCTTCAGGGCCATGTTCATCCTGTACTTTTTAATTACAGAGGGTAGAACCGTCATGGAAGGAGTTCCAAAACATTTTGAATAAACTGCTGCGAATACCTTACCCCAGTTTTCACATGATGTCAAATCGGGGATTATGTCTTTTGGCAAACTTATCGTGAGGATGCGGTGTTTATCTACTGGGGATGTATGTGGAAACACTGCTTCTATCTGATCGAACTTTTCTGCAAGCCAGTAAGGATAGTCGTCCTTATTTTGTGGACGTTTGCCCATCACAGAATTTACCATGACAGGACTTATAGTCACTCCAGCTGCAATAGCTGGTTGGCCTGCGACTACAGGAGCAGCTCCATGGAGGCTACCTGTAACGTATGTCACCAAGGCTCGATGCACTCGCACCAATTCGGTATGCATAGTGCGCAGTTCCGCAAGCGGTAATGCCAGATAATTTGGATGCGGGGTATACCCGGCCAATACAGGCCAAGTGGCCCCCTGAATTGATAAGGGGCCTAAACGAACTGCGGTAGTTGGTTGTGGTAGGGCGCCATTAAACCAAACACGGTGCTGCCAAGCCGTGAGAGGTACTTCAAGAGTGGTATAGGGTCGATAGGCAGCAGGAATAACGGTGGGTTTATATTCATGAAACAGCTTATCACCTGCATCCACCGCTTCAAAAGTGATCCAAGTGTAAAACACTTCAAAGTGATAAGCCGGATCGGCTTGAACCACAAAGACCAACTCGACCCCTGTATCGGGCACTCCATACACAGCTAAGTGGTCTCGGAGTGCTCCTCGACTATGTGCAGCTATCGCCACACCAGCCATGACTAAACAATTATATTCGACAACCTAACAGGGAGCACAAAAATGGGTCTGTTAACTAACCTTTTTAATAATATCAAGCTTGAAAGAACCTATAAAACATTCAATATAGGAGGTATCACCGTCACATACGCCTCCGGAAGCGTACGCGAGGGGTTTGTGGACAAGCACAAGCACTACTCAAGCGTCTCGCAGATAAGCTGCCCCACGGTGGTCGCGCCATGTCATAAGGTTTCTGCACATACACAGAGCTATGCACAGGAAAATGGGACCCCGGAATACAGTGGTTTGCCACCATATACCGTAGCACCCAAAAACCCCAACCCAACTAGCTTAGCATCCCATTAGCACCCAAGTACTAATGTTAGGACAACCCAGAACACGGTATCTTTATCTCAGGACTCACTGAAGCAAGAACACTCTTTCGCCACTCACTCGTACTTGTCCACAAGGTGCGTAGAAAGAGACACTGGGTAGGTTAATATGTTTATTCCAACTTACGTGCTCTAATATACAGTACACGTGTCAGTACTAATAGCATAATGCATATGACTAATATAAGCAGCATGGTTACAATTCCATAGAATACAAACGGGAAAGCATTTCAGAGCTCAGTGGATAAACGTATAAATAACATTACCACCCTCCCCTTGCAGTAAGATAGTTTATTATAATAATAGAAGACCTCTGGGCTTTGACTAGCGAACCCCCATACCTCAGTCTCTAGATGCAGAATTACATCAGCAGGACATCATAGCTCTTCTCACTGAAAGGGATTTCTCCAAGTGTGTTAAGCGCTAGTAAACCACAGTATTAAAAGCATACCAAATTCTTCATGGCAATTGCACCTAATGTTATGTCTGGGTGCGCGAGACTGGCCATATCAGGAAGAACCAAAATACATTGTTATGCGACCTTGTACATGTTTGTGCAGACTGAGCCCAAAAAGGTGAACAACAGAAAATGCAGACAGTGCAAAAGAACTTGGCACGAGCAAAGGGCGAGGAAAGCCCGGCTCAGTGTAACGTGCGCAAAGAAAAGCAGCATGGAAGCCAGGCCTAGGCCAACATAACAAGGCAAGTAACAATCCACAAGACAATCCCTCAGAGTGGATGTACTCACACTTAAATCTCTCTGTGAATAAATCCTTCTCGAGCTGTCAAATAAAATTTTGTGACTTCCAAAAGTGCTTTTAATCGTGTAAGGCCCCATGCCTTTAGTGATGGATCAATCTTCAAACTTGAGGTTGAAAGCTGGTCTTCCATCAGATGAAAAAAGTCCTCTCTTATAGTAAGTAGCTGCAATTGACTGCATGCATTTCTGTTGAGTACTAACATATTTGTTATTTGTTTATTAAAAGTACTTATATTATAACGTAGCAGCAAGAGCAGAATAGCTGGTGGTACGGTAATCATGAGAGTGTGCAGAAGCCATTCCACCGTGGTGGTGAAGGGGTGGGAGCGTCAACACTTCATGCACACGTCAGCCCCACCTATGCAGGCTGCAGATCTGAAATCCTGCACAAGGAGGGTCTGTTACCTGTCTGGGACTGTGTTTTCTTACCAAATATATGAAAGAACAGAGACACTTATGTCTCCCAAGAGTTATCAGTGTAGGTGTGTGTCCTCGGGGCGCACTGCGAATTGCAAACACAGTTCAGTTTGTAAACATTCGGTGACGCAGATAAAAATAATCTTCGCAGGCGCATGCCTGGATCTGTAAGAACGTGCCTGGAGAGTCGAGACTGCACCTGGAAGTCTGGGTTTCCAGAACTAATCACTTCCACGGAAGTTCTAAATCTTTCTATTGAGGTGCTGTTTGTGTCGTTTGAGACAAAATGGAAACAAGCAACGGCCTTTGAATTTTTTTTTAATACCCTCCTTGAATTAACACACAGCGACTGAGCCTTACAGTCTCGTTTGGGTTTGAAGTTGGGTGTAGGAGATAGGATAACAGTCCCCATTAGAATTGTGGGAACAAATATTCCAACCACGAGAATTATGGAACATGATTCAAATAGTTTTATAGCCCAGCCATTAGCACAAAGGCCCCTCCTGTGAAGCACCAAAGGACACTTTTCACATTGCCCCAGGAAGTAATACACCTAAACCCCAATTTCTACACAAACACACTATTTAATGTAAAATTAGTAAAAACAGGGCTAACCCCACGGCCACCAGGAGCCTGGTCTGGAGAATAATAAAAACCAATGTCACCTGAGGCTTCACTCTAGATGCTGCATCTAACATTGATATGTACCTGGTTTCTAAGACCCATATAGTAATAGCTCGAAGGGAGTTGCATTGAACCTTTCCAAGACTGATGCGCAAGGAGGTTAATTTGCACAGTACGCATTATATCTAGTACACAGAAAGAATTGTTTTCTCTACTGAGCTAACTTTAATTTCATTTGTGCTGAAGGCGCAGTGCAGTGATTGGGTGACATGTGACGTATGCACATGTTACACTTCAATAAATACTCGGGCAGAATGAACCACACAGGAGCTCGAGCATGTATTTTCAATGGCTGTAAAATCAGTCCTATCAAGATTTAGTACATGCTCTATTGATTCATGTGCATAATATGTGAGAATTTGTAAATTCATGACATTATCACGCTTGGAATGTTCATATATTATACGTCATGTATGTTTGTGTTTGGTACTGATATGAATTGATGACTTTTGCTCAATTTTCTAACCCTATGACTGAATAATGTATGTTGATGTATGTTGTATGTACACTACATATGGTTATGTTCATGGAAATTTGTGGTTTTCAAATAATCTTCATTGTACTAATTTTTTACACGCCGATTATTTTTCTCATACCTGCCACCCGTTCTTGGACAAATCTTGTTACTACAGAATTGATATATGCACTTAACTCAAATTTCTAAACTGCTTCTGCCAGATCCTTTAGGGAGTACGTTAGGTGCTCGGATCTCTTATCCTCTGCGAGTGCCCCAACATGTACATCTTTCTTTTGAAAATTTTCGTTTCCTGTCCTTGGTCACAACATAATACTCTCATGTATGTGTACCTTTTTAGGCTTTTTCAGAAATTTGTGTTTGTAATGAATGGATGAGCAGCTTATAGATCACACTTCCTTGCATAAATTATAGGACAGTATTTTTGCCACACACACTCAACACCTGTGTACGTTATACTTTTTTCTGACATTAGACCACCTTATACAAGGACAAAGCTCAGTATACCAGTCTATCGCTGTAGAGATATAGGTACCAAGCCGCCGGCAGCAGGAAAGGATTACTTAGGGGTGTGGCTATCATTAATGAATCAGGTGCAGAGGTACTGAATCCCACCGGACCCATATGAACCAGTGATAGATCAAAGTATGCAGCAGGGCGTACTACATTATGCAGTGGTGTAACACCAAATGATGCCCCCCCCTGCAAAATGTGATGAGGGACCCCTTCGTCTCCAAGATCACACAGATATTCATTGGACTTGGGCTCAATTGGGTGCCCCTGAATGGTTGGGGCCCCACTATGCTGCTGGTGGCCTGCTCTGGAAAGCAGAGTGACTTTCCTGAGCGTTTACCTATTTCTTAGTCTATGCCATTTGTTGGAAATGGCCCTTTTTGCAGGGTCACCCCTAAACTTTTTGCCTGCCTCCTGTATTTTTGCTGACCTGTTTCTGTTGGTTTTATGACTCTGGGCACTTTACCACTGCTGTTCAGTGCTAAAGTGCATATGCTCTCCCTTGGTAAATATGTCTATGTGAATTGGTATATCCCTTATTGGCTTATTTGGTTTACCTGTTAGTCCCTAGTAGTGTGGCCTGTGTGTGCCCAGGGCTGGTAAACCAAATGCTGCTGGTGGACATGCAGCGCTGGTTTGCGCCACCCACAGAAGCAGCTTTTAAAGTGTGTCTCAGACCTGCCACTGCAGTGTCTGTGTGCAGTCCAGAACTGCCATCTTGGCTGTGAAGTGCACCCACTTCCCAGCCCCTGAACCTTCCCTTGGCATCCTGTAAGTCGCCCCTCGGGTAGGGTGCATTGTATGTGTAAGGTAGGACATGCCTTGGTGTGTGTAGCATGTCCTGGTAGTGAATTATGCACCATTTCGTTTTTCACTACTGTAAGGCTACCTGTTCCTCATAGGCTAGAATGGGCAGTTTGACTATTACATGCTATAGTCCTAACTGACCCCAGGAACATGGTAGAAAAACGAATTTAGTATGCCTGAGCTCAGAATATTAAAATACACCTTTTAGTGAAGTTTATTTTTATATTCTGTGTTTGAAAATACCACTTTTAGAAAGTAGGTATTTTCTTGCCTAAGCCTTCCAGTGTGCTCTGCCGTTATGTGTATTGGCTGTCTGGTTTTAGAGGGGCAGGACAGGCTGAGTCAGACCTGGGTTGAATAGAGAGATCTGCATTTAGAGTGTGGGGAGGGGTGGCTCTTTGATCTGAATAGGGCTGTGCCTGGCAAGGTGAATGCTGGCTCCACCTCCCACTGTGTGTCTGCTAGCAGACCCCTCTTTCTGAAAGGAAGGATGCAGCCTGGTAAACAAAGTGCTCCAGGCCTGAACAGAACTGGTTCTGGCTAGGTTCAGGGACTGGTAGCTTCAAGGATCAAAGGCTTTTGGGGTATAAATATCTGTGCTCAAACCCCCTACTTTTGTATTGCTTTTGGATCTGGAGAGGAAACTCTGTCCGTGCCACTGGAGGAATCTGCAGGAAGTGACTGTCCTTGTGCTTGTGTGTTGTTTCTTGCACTGGCCTGCAGCAGTGACCACTGGACCTTGAAGAAGAGGAAAAGGAACTATTGAGAGAACTTTTATTTTTGTACAGCAATCACCCAAGGGCTAGGAAAAGAGCTAGCCTCCTGCTGGAGTCTCAGGCACAACAGACTCCACCACCAACCTCCTGCTTCCTCCCTGCGAGGGCTGCTATCTGCTGAGGAGGCTCCTGTGAGTTCCAGGGCCTCTAGTTTGCATCAGAGAGAAGAGGGTAAGAAATCGACGCTAACGCATCTTTGCGGGCCGCTGCAGTCGAGAGCGCTGGGAAAATCATCGCGCTGCTGCCGCCGAGGGCCCGCAACCCGAAACCATCGCTGACGCCCCTTTGCGAGCCGCTGCAGCCGAGACGCGCTGGAAAGATCATCGCGCTGCTGTCGCCGCGCACTCGCAACCCTGACAGAAATCATCGCTTCGAGACATCGCAGTGCGGACGCCGTGCGTTCGCCACTTTGATCGCATCACACCGAATTTCGTCGCTCCCTCGCGGAGCGTCTTGTCTTCGCATCGCAACACGATCGCACAGCGCAACAGGATCACCGCATCGACTTCTCCCACGCGGCAAGAAAGTCATCGCATCGGTGGTCCAGCGTGCAGAAGTTTGTCGCATCGTCTCCGCACGCATCCCGCAGATCGGCGCATCATCCTCCCTTGCGGCAAGGATTTCAACGCATCGCCGGCCTCGCGTGCCGAGAATCATCGCTACAGCTTCTTTGCGACACTTTGTTGGTTTTGCAACTAAACCCAGGTACTTTGTGAAAGAAAGGGTCGCAGAGACCACTGCTTTGAACTTGAACCTTATTTTTGCAACCTTTGAACTATTTTTGACAGCCCTTCAACAGCTATCCTATTTTTGACAGTATTGTGGCTTTTACAGTTATTGGTCTTGTGATAAATCTGCCTTTATATAAAGATACTTATTTTTTATAATAACTACTTGTGTGGTGTCCCTTTGTAGTGTTCCTCATTGTGTTACTGTGTATGATCATAAATGCTTCACACCCTGCCTCTGAGATAAGCCTACCTGCTCGTGCTACGTTACCACAGGGTTGAGCAGGGGTATTAAAGAGGGTAGCCCTCTCACTCTGACTTAGGAAGAAGGGTCCCTACTTGGACAGTGGCCAGCCATTGCCAACTAGAGACCCCCATTTCTAACATTGGTGGTCAGCGGTGAGGATCTGGACTTGCATTTATGATCGCATACAGTAATTATAGTGTACACTACTAGTGAGTGCAGACCATAACGTACCGCATACATTTTTTTTGAGAATTGTTTTTTTTGCTCCTATATTGTGATTGATATTGCCGGTGATTTTTCACCCGCGCCCATTTATTGAAAGTTTTGATCCCCTATTGTGATTGATATTGCTGGTGATTTTTCACCCACGCACATTTCTGAGAGTTTTTGGGATCCTGTATTGTGATTGATATTGCCGGTGATTTTTCACCCGCGCACATTTATTGAAAGTTTTTGATCCCCTATTGTGATTGATATTGCTGGTGATTTTTCACCCACGCACATTTCTGAGAGTTTTTGGGATCCTGTATTGTGATTGATATTGCCGGTGATTTTTCACCCGCGCACATTTATTGAAAGTTTTTGATCCCCTATTGTGATTGATATTGCTGGTGATTTTTCACCCACGCACATTTCTGAGAGTTTTTAGGATCCTATATTGTGATTGATATTGCCGGTGATTCTTCACCCGCTTACATTTTTTGAGAAGTTTTCTTCTATCTTTTATTGATATTGCCCGTGATTGTTACAATGGGCAAGCCTATGTTTTATTGATATTGCCAGGTAATAGTACCCGCATACATTTTTGAGAATTGTTGGATCCTATATTGTAATTGATATTGCCGGTGATTTTTTACCCGCATACATTTTCTTGAGAAGTTTTCTTCTATCTTTTATTGATATTGCCCGTGATTGTTACAATGGGCAAGCCTATGTTTTATTGATATTGCCCGTGATTTTTTACCCGCATACATTTTCTTGAGAAGTTTCTTCTATCTTTTATTGATATTGCCCGTGATTGTTACAACGGGCAAGCCTATTTTTGTTATTATTGATATTGCCAGTTATTGCTACAATGGGTCTTACTGAAATGAGACCTACCTTTTATATAGATGATCTGTTAACCTACAGTCTAGAGGAGCTAAGGGGGTTCTGTGAGGAGAGGGGCTTAGCAGTGAGTAGGAAGGAGACTCAGCTATCCCTGCAGACATCCCTGAGACTTTGGCAACAAGACAGATGGAGATTCTTGGAGTCCCAGTACACCTACCCAGAGGGTAGTTGGTCTGAGGGTGGCTCTAGAGAGTCTGAAGAGGAGGAAGAAAGTGTTATGGAATATCTCATAGGTGGGGAGTTCCTTGATGAGCCTAGTGCCTATGGTAGTGCCAGATTCCCCTCATGGTCCCCAGAGGAGTTGGGGGACAGGCGGGAAGGTCCCATAGGTAGGGAGTCCCTTGCTGGATCTAGTGCACAGGGTAGTGCCCAATCCCCTTCATGGTCCCCAGAGGAGTTGGACAGACAGAGGGAGAGGGAGTACCAGCTGGAATTGGAGAGGCTCCAAATAGAGATTGCACAGCTGGAGGCGCACCGAGCGCAGATAGCAGAAAAGGAGAAGTTAGCTCAAGAGGGTAGGTTACCCCTGGAGCACAGTCTTAATTGTCTGGATTCCCCAGAGAGGGTGGGGTCCAGTGGTGGCAGCAAAATTGAAGTGTATAGTGATGACAGTGTAGTACCCCCACCCAGAGATGTAGCACCTGACTTGAAGGAGGGGGTTGATCTACACCAGGGGATTCAAGGATATGAGGTAGCCCCATTAATATGCAGTGGCCCTGAGGTGGATTGGGGAACTAGCGCAGGGGCCCATAGTCCTAGTGAAAGGAGGGATACTCTACCGACTCTGGATGAGAGGTGCAGGGAGAGGGGTTCCCCGTGGTTGAAGTCCTGGTGTATGAGTGTGAGGACCGCCCAGAAGAGTGTGGGTTGAGTGATAGAGACAGTCAGTTAATGTCTCGCCCACTTCAAGAGAGTGGTGTGGGGTACGTGTGTGAGACACTGGATTGTGAGGTAAAGGTTAGCACCTGCGTGGAACTGTGTAATCCAATTGTGGGAGAGCATATTGTGAGTTCCTATTTTCCAGAGCTAAACCAACATGTGTTAGAGTGCGAGTTCTCTGGTCCTAGGGAACTTGCGCAGGAGGCAGACCTCTGGGTGAGTACCAGAGGCTCTGTAGAGGCATTAGGGAATGACCTTAAGAGAAGTGGTTCAGAAGTTTTCCAACCCAGAGTGCTGGGAAAGGTTAGGAGTGTTACAGCTGGGTCCCCTTGTTGTGAGGAGGTTGTAGGGCCTCACATCCTGTCTCGTGGGAGCAGGAGTGAGACTGGGATAGGTCCCAAAGTGCCCCAGCCTCAGTCCCCAGGACTGGATGGTTCCATGAGGGAACACCAGGTAGGGAGCCTAGTCTGTCTGGATGGACCGTCCATTGTGGGGGGTACCCCAGTGTTAGGTGAGCTGGGAGTGCCTGTAGTCAGGCCTCCATCAGTTCTTGTGCCTGGCAGTGCCACTCCTAGGGGAGGGTACGGAAGTCCAGTCTGAGGGATGAAAGGGGGAAGGAGTCCCCAGTGGAAGAGCCAGTGGGTCAGGGGCCAGTCAGAAGGGCTGATCCCCCTAGGAGTGACCATGGTGACACCACTTCAGTCCTGGTTGGCCAGGCAGTTGTTCAGTCACAGGGGTTGGTCCCTGGGTTGGTAAGTCAGATCCAGGAGTTGTCTGCCCTGGAGGGAGGGACAACTGTAAGCAGTGTCCCGACCATTTTTTCTAAGAGCACCACTCCAGGTGGGAGGGTGCAGTATGCTGGAAGGGGGTGCAGAGGGAGGGAGTCCTCGCCTCTGACCCCGGTGCAACCTGCGGGTTTTTTCCGGTTGGTAGGTCAGTTGCAGGGTCCAGGCCCTGAACTGGTGGAGGGGTGTGTTTCCCTTGAGGGGGGCCTGTGTGCTCCCCAGGAAGTCCTGGTTGGCCAGGCAGTTGTTCAAGCACAGGGGTTGGTCCCTGGGATGGTAAGTCAGGTCCAGGTGTTGTCTGACCTGGAGGAAGGGACAACTGTAAGCAGTGTCCCGACCATGTTCTTTTCTAAAAGCACCACTCCAGGTGGGAGGGTGCAGTATGCTGGAAGGGGGTGCAGAGGGAGGGAGTCCTCGCCTCTGACCCCAGTACCACCTGAGGGTTTTTCCAGGTTGATGGATCAGTTGCAGGGACAAGGCCCTGAACTAGTGGAAGAGTGTATTTTCCTTGGGGGAATTGGTGTACGCCCCCAGAAGTCCTGGGTTGCCAGGCACAGGCCCAGCCCAAGGGTACAGACCCTAGGTTGGGGGCCAGGTTCAGGGTGTCCCCCTGATCTGGAGGAAGGGGCAACTGCTAACAGTGCCCCTCCCGGTTTGTGTTATGGAGGCACCTCTCCAGGTGGGAGGGTGCCGGGCCCCAGTAAAGGGGGCGGGGAGAGGGCAGCCTCACCCCTGACCTCCGCCCAGTCTAAGGGTACAGACCCTATGCTGGGATACCAGTTGCAGGATAGAACCCCTGAACTGGTGGGCGAATTATGCAGGACACCTGCCTCAGGTGCCCTGACAATTCTGGAAGGGGGTATCGCTCCAGGTGGGAGGGTACCGAGCCCCAAAGAGGAGGACCGGGTGTGGGAGAGCCCACCCCAGTCTCTGGCCCAGCCGCTGGGTACAGGCCCAGGGCTGGTGGGTCAGTGTCCGGGTGCTTTGCCTGACCTGACAGGAGGGAGAGTGTACAAAAGGTGCCAGGCACCTGGGGTTACTGCCCCTCACTCTCTGATGCCACAAAAGTTTGAGAGCCCTGAGAGGTATAGGGCTTGGATTTCATCACTGACTACTGTCAGTGATTACTGGGGCTTGTTGTTTATCTGTTGGGACACACGTGGGGGCCAGTTAAGGTTAGATGCTGCACAGGTGGTGTCCACAGGTAAGGGGAAGAGTTCCCCATTGGTTGCCTTAGTGAGCCCTGAGAGGTATAAGGCCTGGGTCTCATCCCTGACTACTGTCAGTGGCGACTGTGGCTTATTGTTTATCTGTTGGGACACACCTGGGGGCCAGTTAAGGTTAGGTGCTGCACAGGTGGTGTCCACAGGTGAGGGGCAGAGTTCCCCATTGGTTATCTTAGTGGGCCCTGGGAGTGTGGACAGAGGGATCCACCAGGGTTCAGATTGGAGTAGAGCTGGCATATGCCCCTGCAGTTGCGGGCCAGTTCCGTGTTCTATCGCCCGAAGCAGGGAAGCCCATCAAAGTAGTGATTGGTCTACCCTGCGTTTTGGCTGGAAGGGGGTTGTGTTGGAAATGGCCCTTTTTGCAGGGTCACCCCTAAACTTTTTGCCTGCCTCCTGTATTTTTGCTGACCTGTTTCTGTTGGTTTTATGACTCTGGGCACTTTACCACTGCTGTTCAGTGCTAAAGTGCATATGCTCTCCCTTGGTAAATATGTCTATGTGAATTGGTATATCCCTTATTGGCTTATTTGGTTTACCTGTTAGTCCCTAGTAGTGTGGCCTGTGTGTGCCCAGGGCTGGTAAACCAAATGCTGCTGGTGGACATGCAGCGCTGGTTTGCGCCACCCACAGAAGCAGCTTTTAAAGTGTGTCTCAGACCTGCCACTGCAGTGTCTGTGTGCAGTCCAGAACTGCCATCTTGGCTGTGAAGTGCACCCACTTCCCAGCCCCTGAACCTTCCCTTGGCATCCTGTAAGTCGCCCCTCGGGTAGGGTGCATTGTATGTGTAAGGTAGGACATGCCTTGGTGTGTGTAGCATGTCCTGGTAGTGAATTATGCACCATTTCGTTTTTCACTACTGTAAGGCTACCTGTTCCTCATAGGCTAGAATGGGCAGTTTGACTATTACATGCTATAGTCCTAACTGACCCCAGGAACATGGTAGAAAAACGAATTTAGTATGCCTGAGCTCAGAATATTAAAATACACCTTTTAGTGAAGTTTATTTTTATATTCTGTGTTTGAAAATACCACTTTTAGAAAGTAGGTATTTTCTTGCCTAAGCCTTCCAGTGTGCTCTGCCGTTATGTGTATTGGCTGTCTGGTTTTAGAGGGGCAGGACAGGCTGAGTCAGACCTGGGTTGAATAGAGAGATCTGCATTTAGAGTGTGGGGAGGGGTGGCTCTTTGATCTGAATAGGGCTGTGCCTGGCAAGGTGAATGCTGGCTCCACCTCCCACTGTGTGTCTGCTAGCAGACCCCCTCTTTCTGAAAGGAAGGATGCAGCCTGGTAAACAAAGTGCTCCAGGCCTGAACAGAACTGGTTCTGGCTAGGTTCAGGGACTGGTAGCTTCAAGGATCAAAGGCTTTTGGGGTATAAATATCTGTGCTCAAACCCCCTACTTTTGTATTGCTTTTGGATCTGGAGAGGAAACTCTGTCCGTGCCACTGGAGGAATCTGCAGGAAGTGACTGTCCTTGTGCTTGTGTGTTGTTTCTTGCACTGGCCTGCAGCAGTGACCACTGGACCTTGAAGAAGAGGAAAAGGAACTATTGAGAGAACTTTTATTTTTGTACAGCAATCACCCAAGGGCTAGGAAAAGAGCTAGCCTCCTGCTGGAGTCTCAGGCACAACAGACTCCACCACCAACCTCCTGCTTCCTCCCTGCGAGGGCTGCTATCTGCTGAGGAGGCTCCTGTGAGTTCCAGGGCCTCTAGTTTGCATCAGAGAGAAGAGGGTAAGAAATCGACGCTAACGCATCTTTGCGGGCCGCTGCAGTCGAGAGCGCTGGGAAAATCATCGCGCTGCTGCCGCCGAGGGCCCGCAACCCGAAACCATCGCTGACGCCCCTTTGCGAGCCGCTGCAGCCGAGACGCGCTGGAAAGATCATCGCGCTGCTGTCGCCGCGCACTCGCAACCCTGACAGAAATCATCGCTTCGAGACATCGCAGTGCGGACGCCGTGCGTTCGCCACTTTGATCGCATCACACCGAATTTCGTCGCTCCCTCGCGGAGCATCTTGTCTTCGCATCGCAACACGATCGCACAGCGCAACAGGATCACCGCATCGACTTCTCCCACGCGGCAAGAAAGTCATCGCATCGGTGGTCCAGCGTGCAGAAGTTTGTCGCATCGTCTCCGCACGCATCCCGCAGATCGGCGCATCATCCTCCCTTGCGGCAAGGATTTCAACGCATCGCCGGCCTCGCGTGCCGAGAATCATCGCTACAGCTTCTTTGCGACACTTTGTTGGTTTTGCAACTAAACCCAGGTACTTTGTGAAAGAAAGGGTCGCAGAGACCACTGCTTTGAACTTGAACCTTATTTTTGCAACCTTTGAACTATTTTTGACAGCCCTTCAACAGCTATCCTATTTTTGACAGTATTGTGGCTTTTACAGTTATTGGTCTTGTGATAAATCTGCCTTTATATAAAGATACTTATTTTTTATAATAACTACTTGTGTGGTGTCCCTTTGTAGTGTTCCTCATTGTGTTACTGTGTATGATCATAAATGCTTCACACCCTGCCTCTGAGATAAGCCTACCTGCTCGTGCTACGTTACCACAGGGTTGAGCAGGGGTATTAAAGAGGGTAGCCCTCTCACTCTGACTTAGGAAGAAGGGTCCCTACTTGGACAGTGGCCAGCCATTGCCAACTAGAGACCCCCATTTCTAACACCATTGTATTGTATTGTATTGTATTGTAATTGCATTTGTATAGCGCTTACTATCCCTGACGAGGCGTCAAAGCGCTTTTTCGGCGAGTAGCACGCTACTCCGGGACCCATAGAGGATTAGTGTTGAATTAGTATAGTGAAACATGCAAGTAAATTTTAAGTGGTGGATAGGTTAGTCAGTTATTTGGATTCGGAAGGATAGCAGAAGGATAGAAGAGGAAAAAAGGTTTGTATTTATATAGCGCCTGTTACCCCTACTCCGGAAACCCATAAAGGATTAGTGGTGAATTAGTATGGTGAAATATGAAAGTAATTTGAGTGGTGGATATTAGTAAGTTATTTGGAGTGAGAAGGATAGCGGAGGGATAGAAGGGGAAGAAAGGTTTGCATTCATATAGCCCCTGTTACCCCTGATGGGTGTTGAAGCGCTTTTCTGGCGAGTAGCACGCTACTCCGGAACCCATAAAGGATTAGTGTTGAAAATTAGTTTAGTGAAATATGAAGTAATTTGAGTGGTGGATATGTTATTCAGTTATTTGGATAGAGAAGGGTAGGTGGCGGGATAGAAGAGGGAAAGAGGTTTGTATTTGTACACATTCTGCAAGGCATGCAATGGCATGACTTTGGAAGGTGAGAGTGCCCCCTCCAAAACAAGGAACCCTGCCCCCCCCGCATTGTGGGGGTACAGGGGGCCTCCGTTACACCCCTGACATTATGTGGAAAAGAGTGGCAAGTTATGCATTAAGAAAAATTATGAATCATGTCAATGAATTAAAGGCACATTATGTAACACTTTTTTTTCATTACTGTCTAGTCTATTTTTGCATTTTAATGCACTGATATGAAAGGAATGCCAGTGCTAGAAAAATACAAAAGCTTCTTAAGAAACAAAACTATACACTTTCAGAAGACATTTTACAAAATATATTCTAATAACAATTAATAACTTTGCCTTGGATGGAAGCTGAGGAAAGTCATTTTATTGTAAATTCTGTTTATTGAATAGAAAACATACAACACAAGCCAAACAAATTGAAGACTCATGTCCCTGTAAAAAGAGCATCAAATAAGCCCACATCCCATGATACATAATGCAACAGCTTAATGAGAATATACATATCAGGAGCTATCCTATGGAAAATGCAATCAGGCCCTACATAACAAACTGTAGCTCAATATAGGGGAACAACACTCATCCGAGTCCCGTCTCCAAAGTCATTTTATTAACAGTGTCCTTTCTAAAACTGTCCTTTCTACCGTCCAGAAAGTCGAAGCCCCTATCGCCACAGGAGCGTCAATAAAAGGGACGTTCCTGTGGCGATAGGGGCTTGCAAATATGCCCCTGAGTGTCCTCTTGCAACAACTGCAACTTTGAACAATGGCTCTGATGTAAACATGACTTTGTGTGAACAGTGAAACAAAACTATGTCACAAACTGGTTTCTTTCAAACCTGTTTAATATCATTTAATTGTTTAAAGATTTTGTTTCCTGCTACAAAGAAAAGCCCTTATCCTAGTCCATCTTATGGAAATTTGCATACAATCTGGGAAAGTTGCTCACCCCTCTTAATGCCTCAGCACCCCAATCAACTCCCGAAAGCGTACCAGAAAACCTGCAAAATGCCACCCAATGTCCAGTCAGCTTCACAACTTTTGGTCCTCTGAAACGTAAAACAATCCTTGTTGATACACTCTGTAAATTGTGCAGCAGATGGTGCATCAAGTGGCTCATAGTTGCAAAAAGAACAAGCATTTGCAATAGGTCTCGCATTTATGAGAGTTTGAGATATTGGCATGTAAATGACAATGCCTTTTATTTATGTGTTGTTTTTAAAACCGATAAATAAAAGGCATTGCCATTTACAATGCCAATAGCTTAAACTCTTGCAAATGCGAGACCTATTGCATTACAAATGTGTTTGTGCTACAAAAATTAAAAAGAAAGCGTTAGGAGAGAGTGTGTCCTGCCTGCAACAGCATGCAGGACAAAGCTATTTGAGAAAATAGTGCTTGGAGGCTGTAATTAAAGCCTACCAGTAACAACACTTGTAACTGGGGGGTTGCCATGGGAGATTACAAAATGAGACAAGGTACTAAGGAGGGACTACTAAGCCTATTGACCAATGAACAGCCACAGTTTACAGTGGACAATGACACAAGCCAATGAAAAATATGGGCGGAGAGTGGGCGGAGTTTCAAGTCCCTATCTGAATACAGCATGCCTCGCAGAGCATGCGCTGCCCAGGCTCGACCTAAAAAACAGTGGCTATTGAATCGTGTTTTTCAGTGGTCCTGGGGGCATACCTCTCAATTCTTCCTGCACCTTAGGGGCTCCTCAACAGCCACAAGTCATCCTGGTTTGTGCTCAGACTGTGAAATATAGTAGCAGCTAAAATACACCCCTTCATCTGCAGGCCATGGATAGGTCATTTTCAATCATCAAGGGCTTGTCCATCCGTAGTCTCTATGCAGATTTCAAGGACCAGCAATAACTGCTAAGGATCTCAGGATGCAGGTCATGCTTAACAAAGTCACTGTGGCCTTTCCTCTGTGTCTTGGTCTGTCTTTATGAAACACAGAAAAGCAAAAAAAGAACTCTAAAGACAAGCTTGTTTCTTTGTTCAGAGATCAGCAGCTCTGCTTCTATGGTTGAAGGTCTCCACAATCAGTTTCACAGAAGTAAAAGCGACCTACCACCAGGCAGGCACATGCTTCAAGTACATTTCAGCGTTAACGTTGCTGTAAAAGGTTGAACAAATTTCAGGCACTTTATTAGAAAATAGCTGCCATCTGTTCTTCTGTCCATTTGTTTCGTGATGGTGGACAGATTAGCACAAAAATACCTCTGTGAAATGTAGGGACAGTAAATGCTCCGTTGGTCTAGAAAGGAACAATTTCTTGCACCAGCCTTACTTATCTAAGACATTTTGTCATAGAGTTCACAAACCCAAAATACCTTTAAAAGGGTATTTGATTGATTTAGCGTGTTTTCTTTATTTTAAAATTGTAGTTTAAAAGAAGTAAACGATGGTGAATTAAACTGTGAACAATGAACACACATAAACCTAACTGGCTTAATAGATCAAAGTGATGGAGGTTCACTAAGTGTCGATTCTGCAGATTTCCTGATTTTCACCTCAGCTTTTGTGGAGTTCTTTGCAGTTTTTGGCAACATTACCCATAGGTTTTGGTGAATTTAGTGCAGATTTTGGCTAAACTTTCATCAAGAGGTTGTAACCAGAGTGCCTGGGTTCCTCAGACCTTAGCTCATACATTTCAAACTCCTCAAACTTGCACTCCCAGCTGTGGCAATTAGAATCTTTATGTGTGATCCTGTGCAACCACAGGTCAACACTCTGTAACTACCCTGCAGTCCAGTATTGTGAGCTTGGTGTGAACTGTGAAGAGTCTCAGACGTCTTTCACATGCTCAGTTGGGCAGGGCAGGTTATCAGTGGTTCCTCTGAGGCTAGCACCCCCACAAAACACACTCAGAAACTGGGAATGGTTTTTTAAAACATACATGTACACCAAAAATCCCACACTTGCCAACCCTATTGACTTAAGAGGCACACTACTCATTTTCTGGCACTGGCAGTGCCACATCCTACGATTTACACATTCAACCTTCGACTTTATTGGAAGTTTTGGATTGAACAAATCAGTTCAATACTTTGGCCCATATTTACTAATGCTTTACCCCTGGTTTGTGTTGCTTTTGTAATGCAAACCCCGACGCAAAGTGCTTTGCTGGGATTTATTATCAAACGCAAATTCGGATTTGCAGTGTATAGTTTCCCAAAGCTACGCAAAGTTGTGCCATGCTCTGCGTTATTTTGCATCAACCACCCATGGGTTTTGACGCAAATCCATATCTACAAACATTCACAGACAGGGATTTTTGCTAAAATCTAACAAGGAGGTATTATTTCTATTCTCATAGTTCTTCCTACTTTGTGTGCACGCCGCATTGTACAGCACTTTTACCAAGCAGGAAGAGTGTTAAAGGATAGTTTTTCTCCTGGAATGGTCCCCATCCAGAAGAAAACTATTACTTTCAAAATGCACACACCCTTTCACTATGGCGCAAGGGTGTGCCCGTTGGCATGTGGCAGCCTAAATGGCACCAGTGCCGGTAGAAAGGAAAACATCACCTTAGTAGATATGGCGCTGTTCTGCTGTCTCCGTTCCGTGCAACGCAGCACAGCAACATTATTTGCTGCACTGCGCTGCGTTGCACAAATGTTTTGTAAATCCGGGCCCACTCTTCAAGCAGGACGCAAAAGCCCACCAACACTCTGATGCTTAGACACTGTTTTGTCATGCATGCCTCACAGCTTATATTGGACTGACGTACACTGAGTTGTCGATACTAAGGATCGGCACAGTAATCCGAGTTCACTCGTTTATGTCATGTCATTTATTTCTCTTTAAACCATCTGGATCGGAAACCCCTTGGTTGTTTTCTGATTTTGATCCCATTTCATGTGATTCCCTGTGACGTCACCCTTGGGCCACAGGTCATGTGAAGTGGTTTCAGATTGCTGACGGCATCTTAATTAGCCATATTGAAACCTGTGAAATCCTACCTCTTTTTGATCAGAAAATGTTGGTCAGTATGATCTCTGTCTTACATTACTGAGTCGGTCTGCCACTCACTCCCCACACTCTGTCTTGTGTAGTCCCTACAACACTTTAAACTTTCGTAAGGCATACAGAGCTCACTACTGTTCATTAAACATTTGTGCAGGTGCAAACGCGGTACATTTCGCCTGTAACACAAAAATGCACTAAAATACAGAAGTGTGTGCAAAGGATCTCTCCTTCCTCATCCATCTTCCATGTTTCACCTAGAGCACAAAACCGAGGCGGGATCTATGCTTAAAGTTTGTATTAAACCGTTTGTAGTTCCCATCCTGCCAGGAAACATCAACAAAATAAGCATCTTTTATGAAACCCCAGAAAGTGTGTAACGGTCTACATGGGAGCGACAAAAAGATGGCAGAATCAGGTTCATCCTACATTTCTGACTGGACTCTCGAGTTCTCAAACCTTCTCATTGTCATATTGTTTTCTTTTCGTTCCAATGGTCTGAAATAGCTACACTTTAGAAACTCCTAAAATAAGTAGCTAAATAAATAAAACAGTTGAGCAGCAGATCACTCTTCCTTAATGATGGAATCAAAGAATGAAACCAACATTTTAAATATGGGACCCCTGAAAAATACCAGATGAGCCTAATACCTCTCTTTGCCAAATGTGCCAGAATCTTAATTCTTGAAATCACAATGGGTTTAAGGCCCACAGTCTATTGTTTCCTGCACTCAGACTCACATTTACCAGTTCTTTTTGTAAAACCTACTAATCTATATCATTAAATTAATTGGTTTGTAGGTGAAGTATTTTTGCCCTGTTAAATTGTCTACTGGCTCTTCTATAAATTGTGGCTTGACTGAGTTCATTTAATTTTACCCTTGTTCAACTTCTCGGATGGCAAGTGTTGGGTTGGGAATGTCCCCTGCATGGTGTACATTCATGTTCCCATGCCCTGAGTGAGCAAATGCATGTATCTGGCATCCGGGGTTTTGATTTTGGTCCTAGTCTCACACTAATCTAGTTTGTGCGCTGAGGCTCAGGCCTGACCCTTGACATGAGTGAGGTCCTGGACCTGTCCTTTGACCTGGAAAGGTGCACCAACATTGCCTTCATTTCAATGACAGCGCATTAACTTACCCTTCATGGGTTTAGTACATTGAGCAGTGGTGTCAGCGTACCACGTTTTGTGAATCAATAATTGTGACCAGACCTTTTTCATCACTGTCAGAGGAGTGGAAGCATCTTGTGTAAAGGTCTGCTTCTATGCGCTATCCCAAGTCCTAGTCTAGCTGACCGCGTGCTGCTGTGCTGCAAAGAACTGTTGTTGACTGTCATGCTCAGCTTTCTCATCCAAAGACAGAGGCTGCCCTTGTGCCGCTCAGCCAGAAGGGAGTGAGAGTCGGTCGGAGCCACTGTCACCAAGGAGTCTACTGCCCAGAAACATAGCCTGTGTGAAGTGCAGCACCCAGCAGCTAGGTGGAGTGTGGCCCTGACGAGATCCCCCCACGGGTGGTCACCTACACTCCAAGTAAACTCTTTTTCCAGACTCCGAGGGTTCTTCGTCACCTCCTGCAGCCGCCACACTTCATCCGTGGCCTTGGTGCAGCTGAAGAAGGCTGCATTGATACCACAGTATGCATGTCCTCCCATAAGAGGGATGGGGCTGAATGTCGGCCTGAGTGCCTTTAGGGCTTACAGTGGTGAGAGAGAAACTGCATGAACTGTGAAAGAGTGAGCCCATTGACAATTCACATCAGGGTAATCTGCACCAGAGACGGGATTCATACTATTACTGCTATGCCTGCTAAGATGGGAACCGCATAGACTAAAAGGGAGAGGGACCCTGGCAGGAAGAATAAGATAATTGATTAAGATGCCCAATGCCCAGTTCACTAAATTGTATCTGACCATTATTGCATGAGTAGTAACTACTTTTGGTGTGTATTAAAGTACTTTTTTTTTTTAGATGTAAAACACTTGGGCTGTACAATGCCCCCTCTCATCTGTAATTGCAGGAGGTGGGAATACACCTGATTAAATATTTTGTGGAATAACATCTGAAAATGCGCATTTCTACACCATTTACCCTATTTTTTGTCAATTATTCCGAAGAATTTCACCCCAACACTTTGCCTGCTTTCGGCCGGTGAAGTGTCAAGGTAAAAAACACTGGCCCGAGGTGTTCTCACTAATCTTGTGTTAACATTGAGTCTGATAACTCCTGGCATTGCCAAAGCAGAATTGCTGTGGCATTCATAATGAGTCCCCTAGTGGGTGTTTACTAATGGCCTTCCAGTTTTGTGCTATACTCTAGGTTTGAGATCACTGTGAAACTTCTGCATTGATGTTTTTACTTCTGGGAAAGGTAGAATAATTCTTTCTTTCTGTCCTTGAACTCTTTGTATGAATCTGGTCAATTTTTTGTTAATCTACTGATGATTTAAGCAAACACAAAGAGATGATGGACAGAGCACTGAAACTTTTCAGACACTCACCCCCGTCACAGATCTGGGTTGAATCCATCATCATTCTTTAGCTCACTTCGCCACCCCAGTTCAGACCCAGCTATATGCAAATCAGTCTTGACCCTGTGCTTCATGGGAACAGTCCAGCCTGAACTGCCAAGCCAGGTCTTCCCTGGACCGAAAACAAGCATCCTGGGACCGGTTTTGGGGTAACACCCCTCATCAGCCAGGCTAGCTTGAATCCAGTGGCAAAGTGAGCAAGGGACCCATGTCTGGGCATACCCTGCCAACTTAGAGCGAACAAAGCAAACGCAAAGAGATGATGGACGGAGCGCTGAAAGTTTTCAGACACTCACCCCCAGTCACAGATCTGGGTTGAATCCATCATCGTTCTTTAGCTGACTTCGCCACCCCAGATCAGACCCAGCTATATGCAAATCAGTCTTGACCCTGTGCCTCATGGGAACAGTCCAGCCCGAACTGCCAAGCCAGGTCTTCCCTGGACCGAAAACAAGCATCCTGGGACTGGTTTCGGGGTAACACCCCTCATCAGCCAGGCTAGCTTGAATCCAATGGCAAAGTGAGCAAGGGACCCGTGTCTGGGCATACCCTGCCAACTTAGGGCGAACAAAGCAAACACAAAGAGATGATGGACGGAGCGCTGAAACTTTTCAGACACTCACCCCCAGTCACAGATCGGGGTTGAATCCATCATCGTTCTTTAGCTCACTTCGCCACCCCAGCTCAGACCCAGCTATATGCAAATCAGTCTTGACCCTGTGACTCATGGGAACAGTCCAGCCCGAACTGCCAAGCCAGGTCTTCCCTGGACCGGAAACAAGCATCCTGGGACCGGTTTTGGGGTAACACCCCTCATCAGCCAGGCTAGCTTGAATCCAGTGGCAAAGTGAGCAAGGGACCCATGTCTGGGCATACCCTGCCAACTTAGGGCAAACAAAGCAAACACAAAGAGATGATGGACGGAGCGCTGAAACTTTTCAGACACTCACCCCCAGTCACAGATCTGGGTTGAATCCATCATCATTCTTTAGCTCACTTCGCCACCCATGTTCAGACCCAGCTATATGCAAATCAGTCTTGACCCTGTGCCTCATGGGAACAGTACAGCCCGAACTGCCAAGCCAGGTCTTCCCCGGACCGGAAACAAGCATCCTGTGACCGGTTTCGGGGTAACACCCCTCATCAGCCAGGCTAGCTTGAATCCAGTGGCAAAGTGAGCAAGGGACCCACGTCTGGGCATACCCTGCCAACTTAGGGCGAACAGAGCAAACACAAAGAGATGATGGACGGAGCGCTGAAACTTTTCAGACACTCACCCCCAGTCACAGATCTGGGTTGAATCCATCATCGTTCTTTAGCTCACTTCGCCACACCATTTCAGACCCAGCTATATGCAAATCAGTCTTGACCCTGTGCCTCATGGGAACAGTCCATCCGGAACTGCCAAGCCAGGTCTTCCCTGGACCAGAAGCAAGCATCCTGGGACTGGTTTCGGGGTAATCTACTGGTGATTAACATACTTCAACATTTACCAATCAAATGACACGTTGGCGCAATGCACTTCTGGAAGTCAAACACAAGACTACAAACCAGTGGCGGCTGCTACTTAACGGGGGTGGCGGGCGTGGTGAAAAATTGAAATTAAAAAAAATCACGCACCTGCAGGCCGGCCGGCCGCCGCCTCTCGGTCCTCTTCGGTTGACTGACTCCAGAAGCGGGAAGCACACAGGCTCCCAGACTCCCCTAGCCAGTCATGAAGGTGCTGTCACCAGCATGACAGCAGTGTTGTGATTGGTCTGAGTACCGTGGTTCGGCGCTTAGACAAGGACTGGGAGCCTGTGCATGTTCTCCACCCAGCCTGTGCAATACAGCCAGGTGGAGAACATGCTAAGTGCGTATGACTGTTTGGCTGGTCCAAGACAGCCGGCCAAACCGTCATGCGCACTTAAGAGAGTGCCCACCACTCCTCCCCTGCTCTGGACAGCCCAGCCTGCACCTAGAACTGAGCCAGTATGGAAAACTAAAGTGATAATACCATTGCGTTATTATCCTTTTATAACTGCTCACAGACAGAAGCGGCTGCTACTGAACGGGAGTGAGGGGCGGGGGTGGGGGAGCAGAGGGAATTAAAAATAAATAAATAAATAAAAACACTTACCTGGATGCGGCCGGCCGCCACCTTTCCTCCGTCTTCTTCCTGGCCTTTGTGGAAGCAGGAAGCACCCAGGCTCCCCTGAGCCAATCACAACGCTGCAATGCAGCGTTGTAATCGGTCTGAGCACCGTGGGACCCTGGCCATGTTTTCCACCCAGGCCGTATTGCAGCCTGGGTGGAGAGCATGCAAAGTGCGCAGGACATTTTGGCCGGCCGGAGACGGCTGGCCAAAATGTCATACGTACTAAGAAGTGTCTACCACTCCTCCCCCAGCCTCTAAACAGCCCTGCCCCGCCCCCAAACAACTGAGCCAATTCGTAAAATAAATGATAATAACGTTAAGTTATTATCATTTTATTTTTCTGTTTTCAATTGCTCACTCAGTGAGCAGTGGGGCGACGCTCCTACGCCTTAGCGGAGGAGCCGCCACTGCTACAAACATGTTTTCAGCTATGGATTCCACAAAAAATTCACCCAATGAATTCTACTGGCATAATTAAAAAATTTATTGGGATGGAAATAGGGGTTTGTGAAGTTACCTTCTTGCTAGCAAACTTTCAACTGAGGACAAAATTTCCAAATTTTATTTTGCCAAAAACTCCTCTCTGAAAATGAAGGCTTTGTGTGCTGTTTATTCTTGTTTCCTTTGTTGGATCTTTTATTTTCAGCTGTAATTAAACAAAAAAAGTTGTTAATTTAACGAAGGTAAGCCCCATCAGACCAATCACAAAGGCATCCTACACGTCCAGATCTGGCCAATGGATGGGTTAGCAAGTGCCCCCTGGGCTCTAATGCTTTCCAAAATTAGTCACCACGCCCTGATTATGTAGTAAAATACAGCCATAACAACTGGGGTGCAGAGGGCTCCCGCAACAACATTCTCCGCGTATTTGCCCAACTGCAAGCTAATGTCCACGTTATTGCCGAGGCCACCGAGTTCCGTTCAGATTTGTATACCACATCTCTTTCTTTGCACCAGACTACATCCTGGTTATACCTTTGTGGGATACTGTGTGACGGAATGATGCCCTGGCTACAGGTGCTTCAGAATGAGGCCTGCGCGTTAAGGGCCTGGGAAGATTTTTGGTGCACGCAAAGCACATGCTTGTGGTGTGGGAAAGAGCAATGTTTAAAACCTAAGTTGCGTTGTTAAACGTGTTACTGGCTTGGCCCTCCTACTACCTGGAATAGCTGATCAATACAAATACCTCGATAAGAAACTTTTTTACCACATAGACATCATATAAAAAACAAGCATAAGCAAATCCAACAGGTCTGAGTTTTATGTGCTAATGCATGCAGCGTTAGCACATTAGAGGAAAAACCAGCACGTGGGAGCCAGCTGAGCACTTGCGGTGCACGTATACACTCACTAAGCAAGCTGCATTTGATGGGAGATGAATACTCCATTGGGCGAGTCACGACATGATTGACAAAGTTTCCAGCTAATTGTTTCAAGAGGTTGGTTGAAGAAAGCCAATGGTGGAAGGGGCGGATCCAAAGCTCACTCTATGTATATTGTTAGCAATAGATCTGTTTGACCACTCTGTTGTCAAAATCCAGATCTAAAAAAAAGGACGAGGGCGGGGAAGTGCTGGGGCTACCATCACAGGTATTTAATTTCTGGGCAGTCCTTGTGCACACAGTGGTATGTCTGATTTTTCTAGATACGTAGCAATAAAACGTACTTCCGTATATAGACACATTCTTTATATTATAAAATCCGCCATTTCTGGCCCCTGATTTCAATATGAAAAGTCTTAAAGGGGGCATCCGGTGAGTGATGTCACAATGCATCTCAGAGCTCAAGCAGACTTCAACCAACATAGAAATATTTTAGAACACAAACTATTTAAATTGTTGGTGATGCAGGATTGTTTTTTTTTTTTTAAATTTGCGCTGCATGGCCCCTTTCACATTTACCTCTGGCGTCTTCGCTGATGCCCCCTAGACGCAGGGCCCATTGCCCTCAGGTCAGCCATCCCTATTGTTTTGAAAGGTTCCTGAAGTGTCCCAGCCCTTGGAGCGGTGAATCATATCCGTGCAGTCTCAATTACTCGAGTCTGCCCTGACCACTTCGGTGAAAGACTTCCTGTCCAAGTCATAACATCTCCTGTCGTTCTCCGTTCTCGCGCCAAGTTGTGTGACTGATGCTTCTCTTAAAGGGTTGCGTGTGTGACCTTCACTGTATTAGTGGACCTAAATCTCAGGGCTGAGACCTAGGTGGAAGTCCTGAGATGATGCACCTACTTTTATATAAAGTTTGATTATCTACCTTCAAGAAGTGGGCCTTTGGTCCCTTTTCACAGTTTTATGATAAACTGAGATATATAACAATCATATCACACATAACCACAAGATATTTCCTTGTGTAGTAACCTAAATTTATGTTAAGCTCTGGTGAATAGATTATAAATCGCAAAACACGTGTTGGCTATGGTTTTGTAAAAATCTGATTGGTTCCTATAAAACTTTTAACTAACAATTTTCAAACGGTGCTGCAGAAAACACAATTTTTCAGATGACTATGAAAAACCTGCTTGAAATCCGGATCTCAGCAAAAGTTGCTAACCCATGGTGTAAATTGGAATCTGGTGCATGTAGTTCTGCTCACTCTCTGGCCATTCAGTAACTTGTGTGATCTTTAGCAGCTAAGACCCGATTCATGAACTTTCTAGCACTTCTAAAACGAGTTTAAGTGGACAAAAATACAATTCCTATAGTAAAGAGTTAATTCACAAATAAGCATTTTGCACTAATGATGGTGTAAAATCACCCGGGTTGACAGATTTTCAAACATCATATATTTTGCCTTTGGTTGAGAATGGCAAGATTACAGGGAGAAGAGGTGTCTTTCCATAATACAGTGAGTGCCCGCTACTTTTAAGAGAATGAGTATTCACAGACATTCAGCTGGTAGTTTGACACCCTTCAAAAACAAAGAAAGCTACACTTATTATAGACAGTATTAAGAGCCTTTCTAGGGTTTGAAAATGAAGTGAACACACCCATTTAATATACTAGAATGGTGAATGGGGTTTCTCTACCAGGCAAATATTTTCTCAGTGGAGGAAAAATAGTTACATATGGAAATGCACATTTCCACATGATTTACTCACGAAGATTTTCCATCTCATCAAAAATCTGCATGATGACGTCAGTGAATTCTGGGATTTTTTCTGCATCGCCAGAGAGTCATTATGGTTCGCTAGTTGTTGAAATGGGGGATCCTGCTGGGATGACCCTTCTGCTCATATGTAGAGAACAAATATGATCACATGGATCCTGTGACACACCACTCGTCTGTTTGTATAGAAACTTGTTTTCTAATGAATTTTGACACTAATTCACGGCTTATTGTAATTTATCTTGAGTGTCCACAACAAGAGCCGACACGTGTTTCGCTAAAGCCAGATCAGCCGAGAAGCTTTTTTCAAGGCAATACTAGCATCAATTTCTAAAAAAATTGTTGTTAACGAAATTCTGTTATAGTTATATTCATTGTGGTATCGGTCAAATAGGCTAATCAGTCATGCTGTGTAGTTTATGACAATGATTGGGACACTGTTAGAACATTTGCGAAAAATACACAAGGTAGAATCGGTTCTGTCTGCAAAATGTGCTTAAATTCACACACTCACTTGCTCGCATACCCCAGTTAATAAATCAATCATTCATGCAACATTACCGGAAGAGAAATGGTTGCACAGTGGAGTATCGTACTATTCCTTGTCCAATACGCGTACACGCTTTAACTCACCAGTACCTAGCCTTTGCCCGTTGCAGTACACCTGAGGTGCAGTCGTTTGTGTTTTAGTCCAGAATCTCTTCCCAAGCCAGTGAGTCCAGGAGCCTGTGGGAAGAAATTCTTGAGACTGAGAAAGAACATGGTTGAATTGAAACCAGACTCCTGCGGGAGTCTCCCACGTTGATGTCATGCACTTTATAGGTGTTCCCTGGGTAGTTAATAACGTGGTTGCTTTGGTGTCAGTTTACATCTGTGAACCGTTACTCATGTCAGGGTAGCCCACGAGAGACAAAAAGAAAGAACAAGAGGCGGACCCGGAAGTAGTTCCTTAGCGGTTTATAGCATCAGATATTGAAATATGAGCCAGCCTGGGGAGGCTGAGGGGGTGTCAGCTGGTATGTACGCCAAGAGGCTAGGGGCTGGTAGGCAGCTTGATTTATTATACTGAAGTTGTTGTGCCAACCAAAATGTGGAAAAGTGCTCCATCAGTGGGTAGGCAGCCTTTATGCCACGTATTAACTGACGAGGCACTTCTTACAGAGGATGTACACATAGATCTATCCTTTCAGAGCAGCTTGGTGGAGAGCAAGGCCTGACTACAGCTTTGAGGAGCAATTCCTGCAGAGGCAGAACACCTTCCACACCACTCCTAACCTGTGAACACGCTAAGTATCCTAGAAATAAAAACAAAGTCTGCTTTTACAGTCATACAACTCTTCTCGCGAGACTGTCATCATTGACCCGCAATAATGGTATTCACTTTATTGACCTTGGAATGATGCAAAGCAAAGACAGATCTACCAGGTTCGAGCCTCTGATCTGGGGGTAAATCACAGATATCTGGAGCAAGGGCTGAACCCACAGTGCTATCCTACCAAGGAAAGGGTGAGTTTTTTTCCAGATCCATACAGGGCCTTTTAGTATCTTAGTGAGTTTAGTGCTTGCAATTATTATTGTGGGTGTCGTTGTTCTTTTGTTATTATTATTTTATTTCTAAAGCGCATTAACACAAATTTGGCTTCTAAGCACTACACAAAAACTGATATATAGGTTCTGCAAGCTCAAAAGTCAATAAACAAAAGAAAAATTATTTTACACTTGTCTAAAAGCTGAATGATGGCACAGTATCCAGATCTACAACAGGAGACTGTTCCGAAGATTGAGTCAAGTTGGTATCCAGATCTACAACAGAAGACGGTTCCAAAGATTGAATCAGGATGGTATCCAGATCTACAACAGGAGACTGTTTCAAAGATTGAGTCAAGATGGTATCCAGATCTACAACAAGAGACTGTTCCAAAGATTGAGTCAAGATGTTATCCAACTCTATAACAGTAGACTGTTCCAAAGATTAAGTCAAGATGGTATCTAGAACTACACCAGGCGACTGTTCCAAAGATTGAGTCAACTGTTCCAAAGATTGAGTCAAGATGGTATCCAGATCTACAACAGGAGACTGTTCCAAAGATTGAATCAGGATGGTATCCAGACCTACAACAGGAGTCTGTTCCAAAGATTGAGTCAAGATGGTATCCAGATCTACAACAGGAGACTGTTTCAAAGATTGAGTCAAGATGGTATCCAGATCTACAACAGGAGACTGTTTCAAAGATTGAGTCAAGATTGTATCCAGATCTACAACAGGAAACCGTTCTGAAGATTGAGTCAAGATGGTATCCAGATCTACAACAGGGGGCCGTTCTGAAGATTGAGTCAAGATGGTATCCAGATCTACAACAAGAGACTGTTCCGAAGATTGAGTCAAGTTGGTATCCAGATCTACAACAGAAGACTGTTCCGAAGATTGAGTCAACATGGTATCCAGATCTACAACAGAAGACTGTTTCAAAGATTGAGGAAACTGTTCCAAAGATTGAGTCAAGATGATATCCAGATCTACAACAGGAGACTGTTCCAAGGATTGAACAAGATGGTATCCAGATCTACAACAGGAGACTGTTCCAAAGATTGAATCAGGATGGTATCCAGATCTACAACTGGAGACTGTTTCAAAGTTTGAATCAGGATGGTATCCAGATCTACAACTGGAGACTGTTTCAAAGTTTGAGTCAAGATGGTATCTAGATCTACAACAGGAGTCTGTTCCAAAGATTGAGTCAAGATGGTATCCAGATCTACAACAGGAGACTGTTCCAAAGACTGGGTCTAGATGGTGTCCAGACCTATGCCAGGAGACTGTTCCAAAGATTGAGTCCCAATGGCGAAAGGAGCGGCTGCCTAGAAAAAATAGTTTCAATCAAGGCACAGTGTTGAGGTGCTGTGTGAGGACTGCAGAGAGGGGCTGGGGAAATAGAGTAATAAAATAATCTTTAAATCTGATCTTTCTAGTTCATCAGATATCTTGTTTGCTCAACTTGTAGCTAATGAAGTCTACCTTCCAGAGCAGCTAAAATGAGAGCAGCAAAGCCCACCTGCTATGTCCATGCCTGCAAGGGTCTGCCAACTATTTCTTATGAAGATGATTGTTCCACTGAAGACCAAGCCACGGTAACCCCTCCACACTTAGTGGATCAATCATGTGACCTCTGAAGAACACTTGGTTATGTGCCATGGATTCCCCTGGCTCCCTTATTCTTCCAGCCTCTCAAGGTATGTGCACTTGCCTAAGTAACTATGGTGCTTTCTCTTTAGGTCTGTTATGGCCTGGTACGGGCTAGTGGACAGAAACCCTGCATCCCTCTCCACACACATCCTGCGCAAAACTTCAAATATGTGCATACCCACCACACCAACCCACCACATGGCAAACACCCCTCATATACGCACTACAACTCTTGCAGCAACACACCTTGATTCAGCAACTCAAACAACCTAATAAGAATCTCACTAACCACAGCCAAAGCAAATGCACAGAGCACCTCCAATGCATCAAGCTTATCGACGCATATTGAGACTTCGCACACAAAATAGAGATAGCAGACCTCATTATACCTAACGACTTGGATGCTATTTTCATTAGAGAAATCAGGTCATCCCTGCATTCACTGGCATCTTCAATGATGTTGTCCATCAAAATGTCTGCATTCATCACACTGACAGGTCGTACTCCATATTTGGAGGCTCTGCAGTAATGCACCAATCATCATGGCCTTGCAGGCTCCAGGGCCCATCAAAGCGCAATACCCTCAAACTCCTTGTTTGTTATCTTCCAATGACTGTTCCACAACTTGTCTTCCTGCTGCTCATTTGTCGACCACCAAGCTCCAACCCACCAATCATCAATTATATTTCTAACCTCATCCCAGTAGCCTCTACTAGATGACCCAACAAAATCTTCCTGGGTGACTTCAACTGAGTAGGAGGCTCTTCATCGTTTTTAAATGAAGCCATCTCAATTTACTGGTTATCGCCAACATCACACATCACATCACTCAGCCAACCCAAAGCAAGGACAAAACACTGGCAATCGTCGGTCTTGGCTGTGTTGACTAACAATCCAGCAACAGTGTGGAACACCTGCAGTTTACTAACAGGTTGCTTAGATTATGATGCCAGGTGATTCCAAGTCTTGTAGAGGAATTCGGCTCTAACATTCATCAATGGTGATCCTGCGGCCTGCCGCCCAGAACTATCACGATGCATATATATGCTCCATTCATGTCCCAGAGGATTCTGAAGATGCTGAAGCTTCACCCACTACCCTAAGTGGAACTTCACCACCTCTACCTCAGTTAGTTGCCACTCCTGCACTTATTTCACCTTCTCACCATTAGTGGTCATCTCTTTACAGTACACCTGTTCTTCTTCTTAGTTTCCATGTCTGTGCACTGCACCATTTTGCCTCTGTTACTTGTCATATCCCCACTGTATCATTTCTACCTCCAATAGTTGCAGTGTCAACACGTACTGCACCTTATCTTCCTCAGTTACTTGACATAACAGCTCATTGCACTCGTCCTGCCTGTTTGATGCCATGTCTGTGCTATGAACCGTTTGCACATCCATTTATTGTCTTGTCAGTTGATATCACAATATTTATTTCCCTTAGAAGTCAGATCTGTATACTGTATCATCACTATCTGTATCATATGTTTACACAACACTATTTCTAAATCTGTTGGTGGCCATGTTTTCACACGTCACCATTTCTCTCTCTCTGTTAGTTGCCATTTGTGTAGGCTGTACCATTTATACCTCCGCTAGTTCCCATGTGTGTACATTGCACGATTCCTGCCTGTGTTTGTTGCCATGTCTCTATACTGTACCAGTTCTACTTCTTTTAGTTGCTATGTCTGTACACTGCACCGTTCCTGCATGTGCTAGCTGCAATGTCTCTACAATGCACCCTTTCTACTACCGTTAGTTCCTATATCTGTACACTGCACCAGTTCTGCTTCTGTTAGTTGGTATGTCTGTACACTGCACCATATCTGGCTCCATTAGTTGCCATGTCTGTACACTGCACCATTCCTGCCTGTGGTATTAGCCCTGTCCCTAGACTGCACCATTTCTAGCTGCATTAGTTGCCATGTCCGTACACTGCACCATTCCTGCCTGTGGTATTAGCCGTGTCCCTAGACTGCACCATTTCTAGCTGCGTTAGTTGCCATGTCTGTACACTGCACCATTCCTGCCTGTGTTATTTGCCATGTCTCCAAGCTGCACCATATCTGGCTCCGTTAGTTGCCCTGTTTGTACACTGCACCGTTCAACCAGCGTTATTTGCCGTGTCTCTAGACTGCACCATTTCTAGCTGCGTTAGTTGCCATGTCTGTACACTGCACCATTCCTGCCTGTGGTATTAGCCGTGTCTATAGACTGCACCATTTCTAGCTGCATTAGTTGCCATGTATGTACACTGCACCATTCCTGCCTGTGTTATTAGTCGTGTCTCTAGACTGCACCATTTCTAGCTGCGTTAGTTGCCATGTATGCACACTGCACCATTCCTGCCTGTGTTATTTGCCATGTCTCTAGACTGCACCATTTCTAGCTGCGTTAGTTGCCATGTATGCACACTGCACCATTCCTGCCTGTGTTATTTGCCGTGTCTCTAGACTGCACCATTTCTACCTGCGTTAGTTGCCATGTATGTACACTGCACCATTCCTGCCTGTGTTAGTTGCCGTGTCTCTAGACTGCACCATTTCTAGCTGCGTTAGTTGCCATGTATGTACACTGCACCATTCCTGCCTGTGTTATTTGCCGTGTCTCTAGACTGCACCATTTCTAGCTGCGTTAGTTGCCATCTATGTACACTGCACCATTCCCGCCTGTGTTATTTGCCGTGTCTCTAGACTGCACCATTTCTAACTGCGTTAGTTGCCATGTATGTACACTGCACCATTCCCGCCTGTGTTATTAGCCGTGTCTCTAGACTGCACCATTTCTAGCTGCGTTAGTTGCCATGTCTGTACACTGCACCATTCCTGCCTGTGTTATTAGCCGTGTCTCTAGACTGCACCATTTCTAGCTGCGTTAGTTGCCATGTCTGTACACTGCACCATTCCTGCCTGTGGTATTAGCCGTGTCCCTAGACTGCACCATTTCTAGCTGCATTAGTTGCCATGTATGTACACTGCACCATTCCTGCCTGTGTTATTAGCCGTGTCTCTAGACTGCACCATTTCTAGCTGCGTTAGTTGCCATGTATGCACACTGCACCATTCCTGCCTGTGTTATTTGCAGTGTCTCTAGACTGCACCATTTCTAGCTGCGTTAGTTGCCATGTATGTACACTGCACCATTCCCGCCTGTGTTATTTGCCGTGTCTCTAGACTGCACCATTTCTAGCTGCGTTAGTTGCCATGTATGTACACTGCACCATTCCCGCCTGTTTTATTTGCCGTGTCTCTAGACTGCACCATTTCTAGCTGCGTTAGTTGCCATGTATGTACACTGCACCATTCCCGCCTGTGTTATTAGCCGTGTCTCTAGACTGCACCATTTCTAGCTGCGTTAGTTGCCATGTCTGTACACTGCACCATTCCCGCCTGTGTTATTTTCCGTGTCTCTAGACTGCACCATTTCTAGCTGCGTTAGTTGCCATGTATGTACACTGCACCATTCCCGCCTATGTTATTTGCCGTGTCTCTAGACTGCACCATTTCTAGCTGCGTTAGTTGCCATGTATGTACACTGCACCATTCCCGCCTGTGTTATTTGCCGTGTCTCTAGACTGCACCATTTCTAGCTGCGTTAGTTGCCATGTCTGTACACTGCACCATTCTTGCCTGTGTTATTAGCCGTGTCTCTAGACTGCACCATTTCTAGCTGCGTTAGTTGCCATGTCTGTACACTGCACCATTCCCGCCTGTGTTATTTTTCGTGTCTCTAGACTGCACCATTTCTAGCTGCGTTAGTTGCCATGTATGTACACTGCACCATTCCCGCCTATGTTATTTGCCGTGTCTCTAGACTGCACCATTTCTAGCTGCGTTAGTTGCCATGTATGTACACTGCACCATTCCCGCCTGTGTTATTTGCCGTGTCTCTAGACTGCACCATTTCTAGCTGCGTTAGTTGCCATGTCTGTACACTGCACCATTCTTGCCTGTGTTATTAGCCGTGTCTCTAGACTGCACCATTTCTAGCTGCGTTAGTTGCCATGTCTGTACACTGCACCATTCCTGCCTGTGTTATTAGCCATGTCCCTAGACTGCACCATTTCTAGCTGCATTAGTTTCCATGTATGTACACTGCACCATTCCCGCCTGTGTTATTTGCCGTGTCTCTAGACTGCACCATTTCTAGCTGCGTTAGTTGCCATGTATGTACACTGCACCATTCCCGCCTGTGTTATTAGCCGTGTCTCTAGACTGCACCATTTCTAGCTGCGTTAGTTGCCATGTCTGTACACTGCACCATTCCCGCCTGTGTTATTAGCTGTGTCTCTAGACTGCACCATTTCTAGCTGCTTTAGTTGCCATGCATTTACACTGCACCATTCCCGCCTGTGTTATTTGCCGTGTCTCTAGACTGCACCATTTCTAGCTGCGTTAGTTGCCATGTATGTACACTGCACCATTCTTAGACTGCACCATTTCTAGCTGCGTTAGTTGCCATGTCTGTACACTGCACCATTCCTGCATGTGTTATTAGCCGTGTCTCTAGACTGCACCATTTCTAGCTGCGTTAGTTGCCATGTATGTACACTGCACCATTCCTGCCTGTACCATTCCTGCCTGTGTTATTAGCCGTGTCTCTAGACTGCACCATTTCTAGCTGCGTTAGTTGCCATGTATGTACACTGCACCATTCCTGCCTGTGGTATTAGCCGTGTCTCTAGACTGCACCATTTCTAGCTGCTTTAGTTGGCATGTATGTACACTGCACCATTCCTGCCTGTGTTATTAGCTGTGTCTCTAGACTGCACCATTTCTAGCTGCGTTAGTTGCCATGTCTGTACACTGCACCATTCCTGCCTGTGTTATTTGCCGTGTCTCTAGACTGCACCATTCCCACCTCCTGTGTTTGTCCTGTATGTTCACAACTGCGTGCATCTCTCCCTTACTGTTCATGTCTTTACACTCCATCCTTCCGATCTCTGTAAGTTGATATCTTTGCACAGTGTGCCATTCATGCTTCTGTTAGTTGCCAAGTACATACTCACTGTGCCACTGGAATCAAGATATCCTGGCTGAAGAGGGGTGAAACCCCGAAACCGGTCCTAGGATGCTTGTTTCCGGTCCAGGGAGGACCTGGCTTGGCAGTTCGGGCTGGACTGTTCCCATGAGGCACAGGGTCAAGACTGATTTGCATATGGCCAGGTCTAAACTGGGGTGGCATGGTGAGCAAAAGAATGATGGATTTAACCCAGATCTCTTGACTGGGGGTGAATGTTTTGATTTGTTCTGCATTCCGTCCATCAATTGTGTGTCTTTTGCTTCCTCGCCCTAAGTGCACCAGGTATGCCCAGACGTGGGTCCCGGGCTCACTGTGCCACTGGAATCAAGCTATCCTGGCTGAAGAGGGGTGAAACTCCGAAACCGGTCCTAGGATGCTTGTTTCCGGTCCAGGGAGGACCTGGCTTGGCAGTTCGGGCTGGACTGTTCCCATGAGGCACAGGGTCAAGACTGATTTGCATATGGCCAGGTCTAAACTGGGGTGGCATGGTGAGCAAAAGAATGATGGATTTAACCCAGATCTCTTGACTGGGGGTGAATGTTTTGATTTGTTCTGCATTCCGTAAGGTTTATCATAGTATCACAGTAAACTTATCAAGCAAAATCAGTTATTGGCATCCAGATGCAATTAACCACGTGTTTACAAATATTTATTTTTCACACAAAAGCGCTCTGATACCTTCCGGTCTAGCTAGCGCTATATAAAACTCAAAATAATAATAATAATTCAATTTAATTGTTGTACCTTAAATACAGAGACAAAAAGAACACGAGACGGCCCCCTCCCTTTAGAGACCAGGAACAGTTCTTTCGTACCTGACACACATATTGCCTCACCAGATTGGCTGCCAATGACAAAGAACAAAGGGGTCTTCTTAACCAGTTGACTTCTGTGAAACCCACTGAATCACTATTGGAAGCTGGGGACCAGTGGCGTAAGTAATTTCTACAGTTCGAACCTCAAAACAATACAGAGAAAAATGCAAAAAGAAGTAAACAGCAGATATGCAATTTATGAAATATTTTATTTAATTCGCATGCAAAAAAAAAAATCTTGATTTTAATTTTAATGGGCAGGATCGAGGTTTTCAAACATTTGATTTTATTTCTAAAAAATGAAGCAATATTCTACACTCACTTTTTCTTGCGTTCTCCTACTCCATGCTCTGCTATCTTTGTCAGCGGGTACCAGTACTACAACTGAGGTCACCAATGGACCACACTGGATTCGGTTGCGGCACTTATTCTGCTCTCAAGAATTAAGCTAAGGAGAGCAACTTCGTTTTTTAGCCTCAAATTTCAATTCTTTCACATTTACAGAGCTTTCAAAATCTTCAGTGTCAAACTTTTTTAGTATACATTTTTCTTTTTTATGTATACATACTTTATTAATCTTCTAATATTTTGTAACTAGTCGTGGACCCCAAGTGAGGGCATTACGGATCCCCAAAGGTCAGCAGATCCCAAGTTAAGAACCACTGAAAGAGGGATCCTGCCGTGCAGAAGTGGGTGACACCAGGTGACTGATACCAGCAATGCTGCTGAGTGACACTGACCAGGCTGATGGGCGTCACCAGCCGGTAATTCAGGTTGGGCCTGCTAGTTAGCTACTGCTTCTTTGTTGCCCTCGGGTGCTAACGCCTTTAATGCTGCCTAACATCCCTCTTCTGCCATCCTCATCATACCCCTGTCACATTTCTTCTCGATTTGCTGATTATACAGAAGCTATAAATAGGTACGTGAGTCGGTATGAAGTGTGATGTTTGCAATCTTGCAGCATTTCAAACAGAATTTTGCAAGATTCACTAAACACAAAGCTTGAAAAGTTTTTTAAAAAAGGAAAACGTGAAAAAGAGACCCTACACTGGAGGGGGAGTTTACAAAGAAACGTGGGATGTCCTCCCTCAAATTCCATAATCTATTTCCAAAGTTCTCCAGGATCGTGCAAAGGTAGAGGAGCATTGAGCGGCCAAAAGAAATTCTTGAAGGCCGAGATATTTGGCAGCAGAGATATGATGAAATTTAACTATGGCGTGTAGGACAAACTCAAAAACCTTCGCACATACATGCAAAGTGCATAATTGTCCCTCACAAATTTTTAATAGCATCTGTATTGGGACTTTGCATGTAGCGTAGACTTTCTAGGTCTACCACGGTTGCCCTATGTGGTGTGGTTAAATTTTGCCAAGTCTCTGCAGCTTGATGTGTCGTCCACGGCACACTCTGCAGTTGCGCCTTATAAACACCATCACCAGCTCAGTGTAGCTGGAGAAACCATTTCATTGCACCCTCCCCCCTCATTCCCGTCAACAAATTAGCTCTCCAGGCTTTTCAGACATAGACCCTACTGGGGTCCCAGTGAGACAGGTGCATCCTGCCATGGCATTGTCACCGCCTGTATCAGGTTATGTATATATCTCGTTGCCAACTCCTGTTCATGAAATGGAACATCCACACACAAAGTTACAAGAGGAGAAAACACACACAAACACCTAAAAGCACTTCCTTGCTACTTTGTTAAGATGCCACCGGTTTTAGAGCTTTTGAGCAGTGATGCGGGTGCCTAAGTGCAGTTGCAACAACTGGTGCAGTTGTATCACTGTTTTAAGAGCAGTCTGTTCCTCGGACTCTAGAGAGCAGCAGCTCTAGCATGCCCTTTGCCTGCTGTTGCTGTTTGGCCTATCACACCTCTTCTTTCAGGTGTATGGCTGCGACTCCTAGCATGCCCCTTGTGACCTCTGGCACTGCCTTTGCGACCCCTAGCATCAGCAATGGCAAAATCAGTGCCAGGAAAAGAAGCATCTTGTCCTTATGGACGTCGGTGGGGGCTTCACCCTCCTTGTTTTTTGGTCAATTTCTTAAACTAAAAGTGAATAATATTACATTATTTGCTATCAGTTTAATTAAAAAATGGAATACAAATAGCTGGAATATAACTTTCCCTGAGGTAAGTTAAAAAAAATGCTTTTAAATGTATGTATGTTGTGTACTGCTTGCAGTTTTGAGTGTGTTTATGTAAGATAGAGTGTGTGTATGTGTGAATGTGTGTGTATGTGTAGGCAGAGTGTGTATGTGTGAATAGGCAGAGTGTGTTTGTATGTGTAAGTGTGTGTAGGTGGATGTGTGAATACATGTGTATGTGTGTGTATGTATAAGCATGCGTATGTGTGAGTGAAAGTGAAGGTCAAAGGACATGTGAAGTCACTTCTGCTACTCCTGACATTTTGGTGAACTGACGTCCATGGACTAGACTTGCTCAATGTGCCCCGCACCACCTTGACGCCTGCTGCCTTCATGGCTACGTATTGGGCTGTAGCTGAGAAATTCAGCATTGACAGTAACATCAGGCAGCACTTCTTGAGCGTGTGTGAGGAGACCACAGACAGCACCACCACCTGCTCTCCCGTTCTATGGGAGGCAATGGGAGATTTCACAACACTGAGCCAAGCTAACCTACTGGCAGGCACCAAAGCATCACACCATGCACCGGCTAACATAACGTGTATTTGTAAAGCGTACGTTCACCCAAGGGTATCTTGCCGGTAAATAACAGATGTTTATTTTTACCCAACCCAATGGTACTCATAGAAACACATGAGAGGTGAGTGAGGAGAAAGCTGGCCAAAATTCACTTTTGTCACTGTGCAAACTGTGTATGGTAAATGTTGGGCATTGAGGAAAGTGGTCAATGTATGCTTATTGCATTGAGAGTCGCGGCTGGCAGAATGAGAGTGGGGCCTTGTGGAAACTGTGCAGTAAAAGTTTTGAGGGCATTGTGCAACCTGAGGATACATAGATATTTCCTGACGTTCCCGCTCTGCACAATCCTACACTGCCCTATTATTCCTGCTTTAGAGTCGCATGCCCCTCCAGGCACTGCGGAGCCATTCATAGACTTGACCCCGCTAGCGCGGGAGATGCAGACTTGCCCTCCAAGATGTGATGACACACCGCAGTTGTTCTCCGTGCCAGATGCATCATCTCTGCAGTCCATCAGCACAATTAGTAAGCCAGAAGGCATCATTTTGCCAACTCTCCTTTTTTCAGCATGCACAGCACACAATCACAAACTGAAGACACATACAAACACCACCATTCTACAGCAGCCTTGCATGAATGCCCTGAGAATGCTGTGCAGTCTGGGGTATGTTAAACCCATTTCATTTACAGAGATCTGTTTTAAAAGGAGACAATCTATCTGCCAAACTCTCCAGCTTCCATTAAAGGACACACTAAACACACTGGCCTCTCTGTCTGAGCAAGAAGGCTCTAATTTGATTTGTGGTGGTTTTTTAAAGGCGGCTGCTGTGCAGATGAATCTGCCTCCTGTCTGAATAGTACCCTAGTGATTAGCTGGGACTGGCCTGATAGCAGTGGAAGGACATGCAGAGACCACAAGAGGTTGAGCTGTTCTCTGGTCTGGAGGAAAGGGCAGGAGGGGAGGTTAGCTAGCTGTAATGGATAAAGCAAACACAGGCAACAAAGACTGCTATAATAGTTTATTCGAACTTGTGGGTACTGCACCGACATCCAACATGGCGGCAGAGCCGGGATTTAGTAGTACCACGCGTGTGGTCATTACAAAGTTACTGTGGCCATTGTGGTGTTGCGATGATTGTTGGGATGTAACGGTGGCCAGCACAGTGTTACATCCAGTACTCTGGAGTTACTATTGGTGTTAATGCGTTGTAGTCGCCAATCACATTTACAATGGACCTAGGTCTAGGGAACAGAATTCCATTCTAGAAAGCAAGAGGGTATCTAGTCAAGTATTCTTCTGAATGTAATAAACTCTAGTCTTGCCCCTAGGTTGCAGGTGTGACAGCTCTAGTAAGTTGGCTGTTGTATAGGCCTGATTAGGGCTGTGCCCAAGCAGGGTTGTGCACACACTGGAACACCTTAGGGACACTATAGAGGGTGCAAGGCAGAGGGCTCATTTTATTCCAGGATTTCTGGCAAAAGAGAGATACCAGTAGCAGCTAGCCGCCAGACTCCACTTCTTGGGCCACTAATACTCATGCAAGCAAGCATACATGCACGCATATGTTTGCTTGTGTGTAGGAGCCTCTCCATTGCCCAATAGTATCCAGATTTTGAGTCCACTGAGCCTTGATCCTGTCCGTGAAGTAGCCAAAGAGATATCTATACACTATGGGGCTTATTTACAAGCCCATTCTGCCGCCGGTACGGCACTTTTTTTAACGCACCGGCGGCGCAGTGCGCCTGCCCATATTTACAAAAGGCGTAAAGCCACCCTGCGTGGCTTTTCATGGCCTTGTAAATATACCCCCCTTACACGCATTACTCTGTGTGAAAGGGGCGTTCCATGGGTGTAGCTGTGAATGTTCCCACTCAGCACCCATGGAACCTGACGCATTCCCAGATTTGTAAGGTTCTGTAAACCTGGGAATGCGTCAGATTCTTACGTGGCGCAACGAAGAGAAATACCTTTATTTCTCCTCATTTTTCCCTTTTCTCTGTGTACTGCATTGTGCACCACACATAGAAAGAAGAAAACACCTCTTGTGGTTGTTTTTGCGCACAAAGGTGTCCCTTCCTGCACAAAAACAATCACCTCTACAACGCAGACACCCGTGCACCATGGAGCAAGAGTAACTGGGTTGGCACTTGTACTGTTGACATTGGCACATGGCAGCCCATTGTGCGCCAGCGCAGGGAAAAAGTACAGGAATGCACTGTATCTTGTTGATATGGCGCATTCCTGCCCTTTTCTTTTAACACACGGCAGCGCAGCAGAAAGGCTTGCGGAGCTGCCGTGCATCAAAATATTATAAATGAGACCCTACGTGTGGTCCAGTGCATAGTCCTTAGAGCTCCCTCCTCTCAAATCTAGGATTATGTTCTGCTGATAGCTGATGATGGCCATGGACCCTACTGGTTCTTGAGACCTGACTCTTAACCTTGATGTCAGGGGTCACCTGATTCTACCGGAGAACGTGTATTCGATGCTCCATGTTAATTCAGTTGTCATAAGCTGGATCCAATCATTTCTGTCCATTAGGCCACACCAGGGCATTATCATTCTAATTCAGCCAGAGGCTTGTTGAGTTTCATGCTCTCTCATGTTTTTTTTTCTATTTTTAATTTCTACACGGCTATACTGCTCCCAGTAATAAAAGTTCTTTCTGTGGCAAGTCACTCATTTGCCCCGGCGATTTAAACGGCTGTTTGTGCGTTTTACGAAGTTCACACTCTTGTGCTCATCTCATCTTATCCACCTCTGGTGACTAGTTATCTTCATCTGCTTTCAACATAGCGCTGCGAAGAGGGAGATTATCTTCCTTAGCAAAAACAGAGTACACTACTTGTGTGGTGATATAGCTCCAAGAACCCCTTGGGGTGAACATGCACTTTGTAAATACAATTGTTATGTTGTTCTAACCTTCCGCACCCACCACCCCCATTGGGTGGCCAAATTCTCAATAAAGTTAAAAACCAAAGTAAACTATGCATACTAATCCGGTATTTCTCGAAGTTCTGCTTTGCTCAAAACAGTACCAACTTCCCAGCTCTAGAAGGAGATGCCTCATAAAGGGAGGCACCAGTGATGTCTTTTATGCACCTCTCATGTGTCCTTCATGCTGCTCTCCCAAATCAAACTGCTTAACTGGCTTCCACAGACCAAAGCTGCCACAGTCTGAATCATCTCTAAGATAGCTCTCTCTTCAGTAGAGTCCTGCTGGGGATAGGGGTCTGGTATCACATCAGCCTGAACGTGGTCTGCCTAGGTGCCTACATCTTCTGTTTTGGTTGTAACCAAGTTTAAAGGCAGACTGTTCAATCCGTGCAGGCTGGAATGATCATCGGATCTAATTCTCCTGGGCATCACTAGTTTTGCTCGGTCTCCAATGGAGGAAGATTGTTTGCCTTCAAAGCAGCTAGAGCTGGAATGCGCTTTAAATGGATCTCTGATCACTGATTTCTCGCTCGGTCTCCAATGGAGGTAGATTGTTTGTCTTCAAAGGAACTGGAACTGGAATGCGCTTTAAATGGATCTATGATCACTGATTTCTAAAACACATTTCAATTTAATAGGAACTTAAATCACAATTAAATGCAGGGAGTATTCAACAGTTATTGAATACTCCAGATCGCTTACTTGAAAACAATACAACCAACATAAAAAATAAATGAGCAAAGGATTAAAAGCAAAAAATAGACCAAAGGAGGCATGAAACAAGGAAGGGGAAATGGGCAAAACAAGAGAAACAAGCATTTGCAATGCAATAGGTCTCGCATTTACACGAGTTTAAGCTATTGGCATTGTAAATGACAATGCCTTTTAGTTATGTTTTAAAAACAAAAACAAAAATAAAAGGCATTGTCATTTGCAATGTCAATAGCTCAGACCGACAGGGTCTTAATAGAAGAGCAGATGGACGGGGCACAAGCCAGCGTGTCCCCAGCGGATCGTGTCACGGTTCGGATCTGCAATGTGACCAGAAAGCATTACTGCAACCAGATCGTAAGAGTCGCTTTGGGACGTTAGGAAATCTGTTCTATTTAGGGCCTGTTGTGACCGCCTTTATACCAACAACGAGGGGCTGTGAGCATACTTCTACGCTGTGTATAGCCGTGCTGTGTCCTCGATGACCTTCCTCACCCCGAGAAACGGTCCCGCGACGCTGCCAGCCCACTGCCCGCTGGCGGCATAGCCCTGTTCTAAGGACGCCGTGGCCATTTTATGAGCTGTGATGACGTCAGCAGTTAAACTGGACAACGAGGAAGAGGCTGGCTTTAGCACCCTAGAGTTTTGTCCCTCTACTTTCCATGCAAATAAAAAACACGAGCACCTAAAAGGGGGAGGTTTTTTCAGTGGCACCTTTCAGTAACTACAGAAGGATGAAGAGCAGAGGCGAAAATCTGACCCCTGGGGTCGGACAGAAGGCCATTGGTGTATTTACACCACGCTTGGAGGATAGCGCCTGACTGGGAGGGAGGGACGAGAGGGCAGCTGGAACGCTTGTTTACCTTCTTCGTTTCCCCTCCTCCCCCTGGAGACTCAGCTTGGCATCTGCAGTGTAACGCCGCAAGTGAAAGATCCAGTCCGGGTGGGTGGGGCCAAAAGGAGACAGGGCGGTAACAAGGAGGGACTAAGAAGCCTCAATGTACTAACCTGTCCATGGGTTATTATTAGGCAATCGGTTGACAGTCGGCGCTTCCTTCGCCACAAATCAACACAACACAAAGATGCACAGCGACATGAAAGCAGCAGAGCAAGAGTTGAACATGCAGCGTATTGCCCCGAACGTACTAACCTGTCCGTGGCTCCCTGTCACACTGGCGAATACTGGCGCATATCACTCACTCTTACTGCCTCTGTGTCTCTCTCGCTCTGTCTCCCCGTGAGCCTCTACCTCCCTCTTTGTCTCATGGCTTGCCCCATTCTAGTTAACACGCAGCGTATTGCCCAGAACGTACTAACTTGTCTTTGGCTTATTATTAAACAATCGGTGGACAGTCGGCGCTTCTTTCGCCACAAATCAACACAACACAAACATGCACAGCGACGTGAAAGCAGAAAAGCAAAAATTGAACACGCAGCGTATTGCCCCGAACGTACTAACCTCTCCCTTGAAAGCAGAAGAGCAACAATTGAACACGCAGCGTATTGCCCCGAACGTACTAACCTCTCTGTGGCTTATTATTAGACAATCGGAGGACATTCGGCGCTTCCTTCGCCACGCATCAACACAACACGAACACTTGAAAGCTCTTACTGCCTCTGTGTCTCTGTCGCTCTGTCTCCCAGTGAGCCTCTACCTCCCTCTTTGTCTCATGGTTTGCCCCATTCTAGTTAACACGCGGCGTATTGTCCCAAACGTACTAACTTGTCTGTGGCTTATTATTAAACAATCGGTGGATAGTCGGCGCTTCCTTTGCCACAAATCAACATAACACAAAAATGCACAGCGACGTGAAAGCAGAAAAGCAAAAATTGAACACGCAGCGTATTGCCCCGAACGTACTAACCTCTCCCGTGAAAGCAGAAGAGCAACAATTGAACACACAGCGTATTGCCCCGAACGTTCTAACCTCTCCGTGGCTTATTATTAGACAATCGGAGGACATTCGGCACTTCCTTCGCCACGCATCAACACAACACGAACACGTGAAAGCTCTTACTGCCTCTGTGTCTCTCTCGCTCTGTCTCCCCGTGAGCCTCTACCTCCCTCTTTGTCTCATGGCTTGCCCCATTCTAGTTAACACGCAGCGTATTGCCCCGAACGTAATAACTTGTCTGTGGCTTATTATTAAACAATCGGTGGACAGTCGGCGCTTCCTTCGCCACAAATCAACACAACACAAACATGCACAGCGACGTGAAAGCAGAAAAGCAAAAATTGAACACGCAGCGTATTGCCCCGAACGTACTAACCTCTCCTGTGAAAGCAGAAGAGCAACAATTGAACACGCAGCGTATTGCCCCGAACGTACTAACCTCTCCGTGGCTTATTATTAGACAATCGGAGGACATTCGGCGCTTCCTTCGCCACGCATCAACACAACACGAACACGTGAAAGCAGCTTCACTTAAATGAAAAATTGCCTACAACCAATAATAATAATAATAATAAAGAAAACAGTGTAACGCCGCAAAAATGTATGCTATGCATAGACGTGAAAGCAGATTCACCTTAATGAAAAAAGCGCCTACACCAACTAATAAAGTCAATAGTGTACCGCCGCAAGTACACCGTGCAGTCCGGATGGGTGGGGCTAAAATTAGACAGGGCGGTAACAAGGAGGAACTAAGAAGCCTTCTGTACAATCCAAAACCAGCGTTTAGCATGGATGATGACGCAAGCCAATGAAATGCAGGGGCGGGGCTTAAACACCACTTCTGAAATCTTACCAATTACAATAAGCCTCGCAGAGTGAGGAGCGCATGCGCGCTCCAGCGCTAGGTCTGCGAGACCTAAAAATGGCACACGGGTAGGACACTGAAACACCTCCTCTTTTAAGCTCTTCCACTGTTCCATGGTCTGCTCTGTATTCTCTGTGGGGAACAGAGACAGCCCCCCCCCCCCCAATATAGAGTGCAATGTATGTGCTGGCACTCGCTCACTCCTCTTTGGACAAGAGAAGTCTGCTTAGGTGTGGATCCAAGCCAGGGCCGGCTTTAGTGCTGGTGGCACCCGGTGCAACAATCTTTTTTAGCGCCCCCGCCCATAACCTCCTCCTCCCTCACTACCACCGGGCAAAAGAGCCCCTCTCTTGCATACATTTCATTTGTTTTAAAGCGCTGGTAAAGGCTGGCTTTACTAATCCACTCAGCTATCCACTTTAGATACAGATCTGTTCTTTGCAGCAGGCATATTAACCCTCTGAACTACTGTATGGCGAGTCAAAACTGCCACTAGACAAAACACTGATCTCTCTCTCTCTAGCAAGAACATTAATCACAAGAGTTATCTTGACATTTTTATTGCTGCCTGAAATCTGGACGCACAAGGAGCTCTGCATCAGCTGCTTTTAAATTGTAAGTTATTGCTAAACACAGCACCCGCACCTGAAGTCAGCGCCCCCCTCCGGGTCAGCGCCTAATGCGGCAACACTGGTCGCACCGCCCTAAAGCCAGCCCTGATCCAAGTCACTGTAACGAGACAGGAGTATCTCTCACGAGATTGCCCATAGCACGCGACGCATCCCACACTGGATACCCTGCAAGCAAGGTACTGTTCCAACCATGAACGGTACAAATCAGACAAGGTATAGACAGAGTTAACAAGCACTACAACTGATAATCAGAAGCTACACAAATACAAAATACAACACAATAACACCAGTGATGTGCAACACAAAGAGTCACAACGATACAAAGGATCCACTTTAGGGCCTATATTCTCCACTATTCAGCAAATAAAAAATAGGCAATCTGATTTCAGAATCCTGGAGTTCATGGCAAACCATCTCTTTTGGGGTGGGACCAAGAGTGATTCACATATGGTTGGCACAGAGCAAAAACACATCTGGCTGCAATGTTGCCCCATAGTGACTGGCAGTGGCAAAGATTATTTAAATTGTCCTAGCCATCACGGTTTGTTTTTCTCAGTGAAAAACCCTAAGTATGGCTCGAAATTACAGATGTGTGTCGTGTAGCTTGCTGTGCACTCGTGAGCGAGCCACGTCTCTCTTGTGCGAGGCCCCCAAAGAGGCCTAGCAGTTGGTGCTAAATTGTCCTTTATGAAGCAAGAAAAAGAGTGTCTTATAGGCGATCTCGCTCTGTAGTGAGTAGTGACACAGTGAGCAAAATTCTATGGACTGGAAGACAGTCCACCCTAATTACCGCTGACTGAGATTAATTGGAGCAGTCCACCCATCTCTCTATTTCCTTCTCGTTGGAAAACGTGCTGAATTCTAAGTTGGACTTGTATGCCCAGGTGTGGGTCCCACAGCTCGATGGGACTCAAACTGAACCTCACTAATGGAGACCAAAATGTCCTAACAATTTGTGCTGGGCTCTCCCTGCTGGGGCGGGGCCAAAAATAATTTGCTTATGGCTGGTCTCTCTCTGGAGCTGCAGAATATGCAAAGAAATTGTAGACTGGAACGTGGCCTGGAGGAATGACTGGTCCTAGGGTAGCTGCATTGAGTGCATACAGGGACCGAAGCGTTATGTGATTTCTACTGTGGTTTGAGACCTGAGGTTTATCCCAGGCTGAGACTGTTTAAGGTGAAGGCAAAGTGGGCAACTGCCCAGGGCGCCCACCTTCCCAGAGGCCATCTGTGTACATGAATCTCTCTATTTGACCTTTGTCTATGCTATTTCTCTCTCTAAAATGCTCTCCCTCTGCCTACCTCTACCCCTGACTCAGTCTCTCTACCCAGTAGCATCTTAAGGACCTTAGAAGTCTCGGGCCAGACAAATCTCAACTTTTGTGTGGCCCTGTTAAAGTTTAACTTATAATTTAGTATTCTTTGGCATGACAGAGGGCCTGAATTATCGGGGTCGGACTGGCCTATAGGGCAATCAGGCATATGGGCTGGTCTGAAGGTCAGTGTGTAGGCCGGTTTTATGGTCTGAGGGGCCAGTTTTTACTGTTGATTTCCCCGATATTAAAACAAGCATTTCCTGCAGCAAGCAACAAATCCATGCAGTTTCCCATACCTTGCTAAAAACTTACACAGCTCCTCTTTAATTGCAAACATGGGCCACTTTTTAAACTTTCTAATTCACTAATGCGGGCCACTTTTATTTTGATGCCTGGGCCTATTTTCTGGCCCGGTCCGACCCTGTGAATTATCAGGAAATGGGTAATAAAATGTAAATTTTTTTCATCCAGAGGACCCCAATATATATCTTGCCCGGGGACCCCAAACATGACACTGCCCAGATTAGCTCAGACTTTTCCCTGTCTCTGCAGTGGCCCCAGGGCTGCCTGCAGAGCCCGTTTCTTTCACTCAAAGGAAAACTGTGACCTGATCTCCCACGTGTTTTTCTTTTTCGTTTAAAAAGCTTTGCAAATATTAAATTATAATCCTGTAAGAATTTTCTTTATCAGTGTGTGGAGCCTGTGTGTGTGTGATTTATTGTTTGGCGGAGTCGGATAAATGGATTTTTTTGCAGTGATTTCCCCTCTTTTCCTCAGGGGATATTGTTCATGTATGTGCAAAACAATAGCAGATGTATGGAAGCAGCGCGAGACTCTTGGAATGTGTGTTATGCACAGCCCCTTCCTTTCTCTCCTCTTTCACAAAGTCCTCATTCCAAACTATGGAAAATATTTACATTGTACAGAAACCACCTAGTGAACATTTACAAGTAATCATTTTAACTGATACATAGATTTATACGAACTTCTTTTTACATAGTGCTGGATACTGCATTTTCGCTGGCTCTAAGCGCTGTAAAGAATACGGATTTATGTTATCCAGATTAATGGAAGTTAGTTTATCGACCTCGGAAGCATTAAAGGCTGAATCTTCCTGTTTGGGATTTGAACTTTGAACCTTCAGAGCATTGCAGATGTGTACAGAAAGCGTTAAACAGCTGAGCTAGCGTGCAAGTGCAAACACTGATTCATATGTGTAAGGGTCCAGTGGGTAAACCCTGCAGTTTCTGCCTTCCTTCGGGATTACTAAGCGGCTCGAGGGGTTTAGTGAGAACAAGAGGGCCATTTAGCGGTTCAAATCCTACTTATGGCTCTGGTGTCGGAAAGTCATTCCTACCTGCTTTGGTCAGAGTGAAAAGAAATGGTTCCCAGCACAGTTCACATTATTGGAGCTGCAATATCAATGGCCACCTTCATGAAGTGTGAGGGGCGAGGGTGCTTTTGGGGAAAAAAAGTTCTGAGCATGGCTTTGAAAAGTGTGCAACCCTACGCTGTTTGTTTTTCTGGCATGCCCTATGTTTTCCTCCATTCGAGTCGACAATCTGTCTACTGCACATTTCAACAACAGTTATTTGACAGCAGAGAGAAGGGCCTAGTGAAAGGAGGGGCACCCAGAGTGCATCCTCACTGAGGGTCGTGGGTGTCTTCTGCCTCCTACCAGGCTTTGGGGCTACTGGCTTAAGTTCATCGGCACAGGGCTTTTTAACATACATCATTGGCGACGAGGCTGCCTACCACCCTCCATGTGCAATGCCCCCAGTCAAATCGCGGAGGTCTTTTTTTATTTTTTTTTATTGACAGCTTGATGGTACATAGCGATGCGTAGTAGCCCACTCGCAGGTGGGATGAGCTTTTGATTCGTACTATAGTGTCCATTACAAGCCGATTTTATAACATCAACCAAACTCCCCAATACGAAGTACCCCTACCCCCCCAACTACCCACCCTCCCCACCTTGGCACTCTTGAATACAGTCATGGCATATTGGCAGTAATACATTGCAACACCCCGCTTCTCACAAAGTAGTATTTCAGACGTTCCGGAGCTCATACAGTGTGCACCACTCCTGGGAGTTAAACCAAGTCCGGGCTAGTAAGGAGATACCCAGTAAGAGGAGCCCAGAAATCCTTGGGTCTAGATGCCTCAGGCAGCTCCTCCGCATATACTCCCAGCTGGTCCCTGCAGTAGAGCAAATCTCTGATCCATCTAGCTGCCGTAGGCACGGCCCTTGCTCCCCAGCATTGTGCCACCGCTCTCTTTGCGAAGAGAGTAGCTATGGTTACCAAGCGTCTATTGCCAGGTTTCAGTTTCTGCACCCACCCCAGCAGACACATCACAGGCACACACGCAACAGGCTCAGCAACAACTGCAGACAATATCTGCGTGACTCGTTCCCAGAATTTGAAAATGCCAGCACATGACCAAGCTAAGTGCATAAAATCCGCATCCGCTTGACCGCAGCGCACACAGCATGTACTGTCACGCAAGCCAAACTTGTATAATTGACTCGGAGTATAGTAAAGCTGATGTAAATACTTAAAGTGAATTATGCGGAGGTTGCAATTCGCGGTCAGTCGCCCGGTCAGCGCACAACAAAATTTCCAGTCGTCCAGCGTCAACTCAGCAGATAGCAGGTCATTCCATCTAGTGTATGAGGGGGATGTAGTGAGTTCTTGCTCCCGAAGTGACGCATTATACAGCCTAGTGATCAACCCAACGCGATTCTCGCTGCCCAACACCGCCCGCAAGGCTTGTAATGTTCGTGGTTCATGAGGGAACTCGGGATAGATGTCCCGGATCGCTTGCCGCACGCGCACATAAGTAAACCCTAACATAAATCCGGTGTCGTGACCCGCCTGCAGGTCCGACAAAGACCGGAATCGTCCATTCTCATATAGGTCTCCTAGCTGCGCAATCCCCACCGCATTCAATACCTTCAGGGCTGCTGGTTCCCTAGCGGCTGAAATATCAGGATGGGCTGCGAGCGGCAATGTGGGAGTGTATAAGTATCCCAGCCGTGCTCTGCTAGCAAGCGCGTTCCATGCCCAGGCCGTGCAGTGAACTGGGCTGGCATCCAGCAGCACGGCCACCGCCTGGGAAGTCACGTTCAAAGTAGTGCAGGGTAGCGAAGATTGTGCAGAGATTATGCATGGTGGACCCAGAGGGAACAAATCCTGACTGATCTGGGAGGACCAATTTGGGTACCAAGGGTTGTAGCCGAGTGGCGATCATTTTAGCCAAAATCTTGGCATCAATATTTGTTGTGGAGAGGGGCCTGTATGAGTCGCATAGGTTCGCCGCCTTATCCGGTTTCCAGCAGCATAACCAACAGGGCCTCCGTAAGGGAGGAGGCAAAGCTCCAGCTTCATATGCTGACGCACACCTCCAGCAGAGGCGGCGGTGCTAAGTCCTCCGCATATGCCTTATAAAATTGGCTGGGGAAACCCGCTTCAGGTCCAGCTGCCTTACAGGTCGGAAGAGACATGATGGCTAGTTTAACATCTTCAACATCAAGGGGTTGTATTAGATATTCCCCGGTGGTGTGGTGGTAGCCAACCCAGTACGACATCATCCAAATATGCATGAAGTTCCTCAGCTGCGGGAGCCTCACGGTCCCCATATAAGTCTGAGTAGCCAACCCAGCACCACGCTGCTAATTTCAGCCGTGCCATAGCTGCGGCCACTCCCCCCGTCCAGCAGTTCGGTTATAGTGGCTTGGTGTCGTGGGGCAGCGACAGCCCGCTGCGCCTATCGTGCGTGCTAGGACGCCCCCTCTCCTGATGGCGGGCGATGCATCGCGCGAGACCTATGCGCCATTTCTGGATCTGGACTGGTCTCATTGTGCTCCGTCACCAGCACGCGGATACTTTAGAGAGCGTTCTCCGGTGCAGGGTCACGAGCGACAGGCCCGCTCCAGTGCGACTATTTCCCCGGCAAGTTTATGAATTCTGCGGCGTAAATCTTTTAGAACCCCTGCCTGCGCTCCAATACAAACCCCCGAATCGTAACCTTGGAGGCCTCTCCCAAAGAATCGCCACCGGCTATCCACTGCTCCCTCATTTTCTCTGAAAAAAAAATCGCTAACGGCTTCTCCCACTGTATGTTTGAAGAGAACCTGATCAGTCAGGGGAAGGGCTGGCTGTAACCCTCCACGAGAATGGGGGCCTTTCATGACCCGGGACCCGCAACTCCAGAAGAACCGGGAGTGGTCAGATAGCGTTGCTTGCTAGGTGTTGCACATCCAGGATCCAGGTGCAAGCAACCTCCGATACTAGCCAGTAGTACAGCTCTGGACCAAGTGCCATGCACCGTAGAGATAAATGTACCTCCTAGTCCCCGGATGCCTAATACGCCAGACATCATGCAAGATTCCCTGCTTCCCAGTAGGCCCGAGCAGAGCCGTGGTCGTCCAGTCTCTGCCGTCCCGCTCCCGTTCCTGCCCTGTCTGCGTGGCACATCCAAACAGGTGTTGAAGTCCCCCCATATAATTTCTGCAACGGGGAATGCTGAGACGCGACGCACACACATCCGCATAAAAAGAGTGATCATCCACGTTGGGACCATAGACACATCACCAATAGCGCGCCCGCACCCCCAAAGCCGTACCATGCACTGTGGCTAGCCTGCTCCTGATCATCGGTTTCCGATCCTATGAACCTGAAATGGGACCCCTCTTTTTGACAAGGATCAAATCACCCCGCGAGTAGGATGAATAGGAAGATATAGCCCGCGCCCCCGCCCCGCCCGGGACCCCACCTTTTGTTCAGACTGTGTAGTGAGGGATGAGGCCTCCCGGCAGCATTGCCACTTGGACATTGAGCCTATCTAAGGTTGCCATCACGAGTGCGAGATCTTTTTTGGGCTATTTGGGCCTCGTACGTTCCAAGGATTGAAGAGCGGAAGTTACCCCCGCATTACTGTAATAGGGGTGATAATGACATACACATAAACAACATTGCAGGAGACCGGCAAGTCGATAGCCCGCTGAGCGTTGCAACATAAGACAGCAGTAAACCCAGGTAGTCCGCAGTAGATACATTCCCCTGGGGCTCCCAAGGCACATTAAGTGCATGTGTACAAAAAGAAAAGCAAGATTCGGGTCTGCGACACTCGTGCCAGACGTTCGAAAGGGGGCATTCGGGACAGTGCCATCCGCGACCTCTCCCCCGTCTCCACCCCCTCTCCCCGCCCCCACCCCACTTTGGCCTCCTCAGCTCGCCAAAGCCATCCCTGATAAACCCATCTAACTCCCATCTAACATCGCCAACAAATAACAGTGTGTGGGGAATTCCCATATGGGGGGCGTCAGAGTGCTACTTTCCTCCCACTAGGTAGGAGGTGGCTGGATCAGGTCGTGGTACCTGTGTTACAATCCTGGAAGCTGGGATACTGAACCAAGTGCGTCCTGTCTAAACTACATGGCATTGCAGCCCTCGTCTTTGAGAGCAGAAATGGGAGCCAACATGAGCAAAGCGAGTGCCCACACATATAAGACCAATCCCCAATAAACAGTGCTGTTAAGGCCCCCTAGAGAATGGCTCCGGTCATAGGGTACTCTTGATATTGTCCAATTCCCCTCTCCCTGATCAGTCTTCAGGCCCTCGGCACTGCTCTCCTGGCAAGTGCTTCGCATGCTCCACTTCGCTGCCTTTGGAGTCGAGAAGATTTTAAAGCTCCCTCCGACTCCACACGGAGCCGGAGCCGGACACAGCACTTAGCATACGGTTTGTCCTCGGACTGGAGGAATTTTTTTACGGCTCCATACTCAACACGCCGAGCCGCCTGAACCGCGGCAGTGAAGTCAGGGAAGAAGGGACAAATTGTTCCCCTGGTGGCAGATGTTACCTTTCTCCCTGGCCAGTCGCAAGATGGTGTCCCGATGCCCGAGCAGTTCAACAGCCGGGCTGGCGATTGGCCGGGGAGGGGCCCCAGGGGCCGGACGCGCCGCCAGGGAACGGTGGGCTCGCTCCACCACGAATATTGGAGACAGCTGCTCAGTTCCAAATACCTCCTTAATGAGAGACTCCATGTATAGTTCCATTTTACCCGCGTTTGTGGATTCAGGAAGGCCCAAAAGGGCGGATGTTGTTCCTCCGAGACCTGGCCTCCAAATCCTCGTTCTTGGCCTGTATTATGGCTAATACCTTTTCCATATTGAGAGCCTTACTAGTGACATCACTGAGTCCATCCTCCGCAGTAGACACCCTCTGCTCCACCTCCCCATTCTTGTAGACTGCTTTTCTAATTGGGAGGACATGTGGTCCAGCCTGCAGATTGATGGTGGATATGCTGCCCTCAATGGCCTGTAGACTTTTCTGCATCGCCAGCAGTGTAGACTCCAGACTGGAAAGCGCCATCTCCTTGACAGTCCGCCTCCGAATCGTGGAAGCTGCCTTCTGAGGGACCCTGCTAACAGATTTTCGTGCCTCCAAAGTGAGGCGGGGCTGCGAGTGATTATCTGGTTTCCCCATATTCAGCTGTGGTAACAGCGGGTGCTCCTGGAGCTCCCCAGCAGCAGCGTTCAGAGGCCTGTAGTATGCGTACGGGGGGACTCCCAGTACCCGCACCACGTGCGTTCCAGAGAGTTCAGCCCCCAGCAGAGGCACACCCTCCCCCAGCCTCCAGAGAGAGGGTGTTTGGTACCCAGTGACGCGAACCGCGAGGATCCTCCACGGCTCTCCCAGCAGCCAGCAATCAATGGCCCACACAACAACAGCCAGGCTAGGTCGTGTAAGGGGTGCAGGCGGCGGGGGAACCGGGACACGCCACAAAACTCGGGGATCAGGCGGCCTCCATCAGCGCCTCACCAGTAGCCTCACGCAGCCCCGTCCAGGCAGAGCTCACTGGGGCAGCAGGGGGGCCAACCTCTACACAGCAGCATAGCGCCATCAGCCAGTCTCTGCCCCCCTAACCCGGCATTTCCAGGCCTCGCCGTGCAGGCAATCATCTGGGCCGGGCTCGCCACTCTCCACAAGCCACAGCAGGCAGGCCACAGCCCAAGACCCCAGCCACCGCCGCAGCCGCAGGCCGGGGAGCCCCGGACCGCCCCCACCTACCGCAGCCCAGCGGGCGCGGGACGGTGCACACCGCAGCAGCCGGGATCCCTGTCGCAGCGGTGGTCCCCAGGCTTCCCGGCACGGGGCGCCATGAACGTGCAGCAGTCCCGGGCGAGCTCGGGCCTGCCAGCAGCTCGCCGTCCGCCGTCAGCCCCCGCCGTCAAAGCACCAGTGAGCAGAGGGGATCAGGGGCCCTCGCCAGCAGGCTCGTGAGCCCAGAGAAGCGCTCAATCCTCGCTCGCTGCCAGCGGGCGGCCGCCATCTCTTGTGTGCGAGTCGCACAGGGCTGACCCAGCCCCAGCGCCACAGATATCGGGTCCCCTCAGCCGACTATTAGGCGGGCCCCACCGCCGGGGCGGAGTGTCCCCGCAGCCAGAGCAACGCAGCAGGCACTTGATTTCGCGTGGTTTATCCGGGGCAGATTCTGGGCTGGGATTGCAGATCAGCCGGGCGGAGCAGCACGCAATGTGCGGCCATCTTGCCGGCGCCCTCCTAGCGCCTCCCCCAGACAGACGCTTTCTGAGCATGGCACTAGGAGCTGTGCTCTCGCAGCTGAATGATGATGGCCAAGACCAGCCACAGTGGCCTTCATTTCCCGAAGACTTCTCCCCTGGGAACAGCGGTGGAGCACCATCGAACGAGAAGCCTTTGCTGTGGTTTGGGCTGTCAAGAAGTTGAGGCCATACCTCTTTTGGCTGTCACTTCCTGATCCAGACCGACCACAGACCCCTTCGCTGGCTCATGCAGATGAGAGGCGAAAACCCCAAATTGTTGAGGTGGTCCATTTCCCTCCTGGGGATGGACTTTCGGGTGGAACATCGACCCGGTGTAGACCGACGCTTCAACGCTGACGGTCTCTCCCGGTTTTTCCGCCTTAGCGAAGAGAACTCCCTAGAGGTTGGGAAAGCTCTCCCCTTTTCGGGCTGGTGGGGGGGACGCGTGTTAGACCTGTCAGCCCTAAGGTGGTCTTTCCCTATTTTTTTCCTTTTTCGCCTCCTCTTTTGCCCACCATATTTTTACTGGACCTAGGGTCTCTGGGCACCTTGCCACTGCTAGCCAGCGCTGAGGTGCAGGTGCTCTCTCTCACTCAAGATGGCTGCCACAGGCCCCTGCTACTGCAGAGTGGGCCTGACACGCATACACACTTGCTAGCAACAGGGTCAGGCTGGGGCTTGCTAGGGATACAGTATCCATTCCATCCCCGCCTCTGGGCCACATAGCCAGGCATGTAGAAGGTTCCAGAACCTTCCGGGCTGTGGGAGGAGGTTGCATGCTGGCCGCCTTTTGGGAGAGTCACCTGACCTCAGGAGTATAAAAAAGGCTTGGAGGAAGACTTTCTGAGTCAGTTGCTGATGAGGCACCACTGAACCTGGGAGAACTCTCCGCCGGAGCATAGGCTTTAGGGCCCCAGAGGGGGAGACCTACACTACTGCTGCTGACAGGGCTGAGGCTCCTGCTGTGAGTAAGATAGCTGAGGAACGCCCACCACCCACTGACCTTGCCCAGTGTGAGGGGACCCGAGGGAACCTCCTTCAGCAGCGTGCGGGGAGGAACATCAAGCAATCCCAGACCACCAACTCATCCCCCTCATAAGAAGAAACTTCTGACCAGGAGGCTTTGACAAAGAAACTTATAATAAGGAACTTCCGACGACAGAAATCCTACAACCAGAAGCGCCTAAGAAGCAGCCAAGCTGAAGCAGTCGCAAGACACAACTTAACCCGGAGGAGGCCTGGCCGTCCAGCAAGGCCTAAAGCCTAACACTGCCCAACTGGGGATCACCAGGTAAAGTCGCCGCACCCTGAAGCGCTGGGCCTTCACCCCCATTCATTTTTGCCTGTTGCTGGGCCGCCCCGAGCACACTGCTGCCAGTCAGTCCCCGCCCACAGGCTGCTGGTGCACCCCGCGCTCTGTTGCCCTCAGGTCACTGACCTTGTGAAGGAGATCACCGCCGCGGCCGCCGCCGCCTGAGAAGAGGCACCGTGCGGTGGGGTGCGCAGTCGCGCCATCACCGGAGGAAGCGCTGGAGGTGAGGGGAGGCCCCTCAGGTGTGTGTGGTGAGGTGCGCCCGTCCCGCGCCCTCACCGAAGCCTCCAAACACTGGGCCCGGGGCCCTCATCGCGCCGTCGCGGCCCGAGAAGGGCTGCCCCCGCCGCCGTCGCGGCCGAAGCACAGCCTCCGCCGCCGTCGCAGGCGAGGTCGCCCCCGCCGCCGTCGCGGCGCCGAAGAATTGCCACTTCGCCGCCGTCAGCGCTCAAGAAATCGCCAGTGCGAGTCCTACGGCCAGGGCCTCCAGGCCCCGCAGACGCCGCTGCCGAGCAGGCATATCTTGATCCCGGGGCCGGAGTAAGGTGATACCGGCCCCCTAACGTCCTGGCCTGAAGGCCGAGGTGCCCTACCGGGCCCCGCCCCCCAGAACACGGGCCGGGCCTGGGAAGTGCCAGTCGCCCTGAGCGCGACCAGCGACCAACACCGCAGGTGAGCCCAGGAGGCCCCTAGGGCCCACAAAACGCCACTGGGGGCCGGGGGCCACCATTGGCCCAAACTACCAGTGATACCTTTTCCCCATGCAGGCGAGGCCCCGGAGAGGAGTGGGCCTAGCCCTAAAGTTAACCCCTAAGGGTCATAGAAGCCCCAGGATACTGGACATGTCGAGGGGTTCCCTACTGTATTTAATAACTTATTGCAGATGCCTGTTGTGATTACTGCTTCAGGCCATGCTTTTTTTAACTGCGAAGTCTTTTTACCACAGGGGGAAGTACGTGGTTGAATTGAGTTGAAGCGTTTTGAGTTACAGTTGTACTGGAATTGCGACGCGCACTGTACTGAATGTGGGCGCGCCTAGATTAATGCATGCCTATTTAAATGTGAAAGTGAAAAGCCTTCTTTTAAGCAAGTGAATATGCTACAGAAGTGAACTGCATGTCTAGGCCCCACGTTTTGTTGACGTGTCCTTGGAGATCATTATTAGGGTGCTACGTGTGGGAGATAATTCCCGCGGCCTCTTAGTGGCCTACATTGTTGATGAGCTCCCCTGATGCTTTATTTAAAAATGTGCACCAATTGAGTAATGCAATGAATTTGAATGTAGATCTGAATTAATCTGCCTCATCTAATGCCAACTCCACTTATTTATAAAAGATCTTGATTTTTAAATACAAAAGCCTGGTGTGGTGTCATGTGGTGTCATGTTATTGCTGTTCGCATTTCTGAGTCAGAGTAAGAGTGTGCTGCACAATCAGTGCCTTACAATCATTGCCTTCGCTGCGCCTTCCCCGCTTCACGCCATGCTACCGTGGCGGACTCGGTAAACCCGGCTCCAACATATGGGCATGCTGGGAAGGGCGGTGGAGGCTGTAGCATGATGGGGAGTGATAGTCACAGATATTG